>OW386289.2:59763822-61208822 GCA_936432065.2 Rutpela maculata
TCGAAACTATGTTTCTTCAAGGCCTAACAAAGAGATTCAGACTACTACCACACTTGCATCATCAAGGAGCCCATGGGAGCCTATTTTTGTACACTTGGCAGGGGACTATAAGGTGATGTTTAAATTTGTAAGTACTTTCAACTTTCTCGTACTATTGCCACTACTATTTAATTTCGATTGACAACACCACACCAAAAGCAAGCATTCTAGTTTTTGCACTTTAAAAATGATACGATTAAATCCGGATAAATGGCGTAACTTTAAATTAACAAAATTACTGTGCAATGCGTATAATGAATTAATTAAAATAAACTAGTAATATAACAATTAACAAACAGTGCATACCACAAAACCACCCCTTTGTAATATGTTATATTTACATTTAATTATTTCTATTGTTTCAGCAATATATTGAAACAAATTTGATTAACGTATTTCTCTACTGTTTTGATGTCTTAGGATTCATTTATTGATCAACAGTAAACAAGCAGGAAACATAACTTTATCCCGTTACCACGATAATAAACAATTTCCAGATTTTTCTTCTAATACAATTTCCTATATTTAGATTTTCCATTTTTCGTCTATCCAGTTTTCTCCTCGTTTGCTGTTTTCGCCGAACTGATCAAATAGCCATGTTTATACAAGAATAATTTGATACCATGTATGAATTTCCCTCTTATAGAAATATGGCGTCTTATTTACTATGTTAGGTATTTTTGTTACATAGCGGAACAGATTTGGTTGTGAAATGAAACCAACTTTTTTTTTTCATTTTTTGTTTACACTTCAGTTACATGCGTTCTTTTTTATCATGTTGTCAAGTTACTTCAGCGTAATTACATGGCGTGGGGGAGGAATTCGCACTTAAAATTCGCAAAAACACGTTTTTCCACGATAATTTCGTTATTATTGACTTGACGAAAAAAAAAGTTGAATCAAAAATTGAAGATCTCGCTCAAGCGCATAATCTGGTAATGAACAGCAACTTTTTTTTAAATACGCGTTTTTTTGCCGTAACACTAATATACAAAAAAATAATTCCTTAATTTTTTGACGAAAAAAGGAGTTAGGAGGATGAGATGAGATTTCTTTGAGGTAGGTGAAATAGATAAGAATTGATGGGGCCAGAGGATGGGGGTGACGGGACAATTAGAGGAGGAGGGGAGATAGGGAAAGGAAAATTATTCAACTGCCTACAACTTTTTTCCCTGTAGTGCGATTTTGAAAAACCAAAATGGATTTATTCGCTATTACTTCTAGCATTTGACTGATTAATTTTTTATATTTTTTTCAAATAAACAAACTTGTGGGGGGGGGGACCTTTTGCATTTTTTTTTTCAAATTCGTTTTTGAGTATGAAGGAAAGGGTTCAGAGGAGAAAAAAATGGTATATCACAATCCAAGCAATAGAAATGCAGGGAGGGGGCATAATGTGTTTGCGGGAATAAAGGATTAAGGAAAAGGGATAGGGTATTCGGCAATATGAATCTTTTTTCCATCCTAATATTTTATCAATATACCCTTTATCAGATATTAAACTTATTATAAATAATTATTTAACACAGTCACGAGTTTTCGCGGTCCATTTCTTTAGTTTTAGGTGTCTATTGGATATATATAAAACAATTATTTTTCCGTTTAACTAGCTCTAACTCAAAAACGGCACAACGGATTACTCTCAAATATTTATGGTATTATCACTATATATTTGATAATAAAATGTGTTAATATGTAGGTCAAATTTTAATAAGTGTAGAAAGCATTATTTTCTTTCTAAGGCTATGTCGAAAATTTGCATGCGGGAAACTTTTTTATTTTTCGAAATAGATCCAAGTGTATCGAGGAAAACCTTTTTTTTTAGAATTGGCAGTTTTCGAGAAAAATCCAAATGAGTGATTGTTGGCCAGGTACTGCAATTAATTGCTATTAGATTTCCACATTCTTTATGATCTCTTTATCATTAAAATAGGTTTGTATAAATTCCCTCTTCAATCTCTAAAAGTGTCACTCTTTCACGGTTGGTAAATTAAAAACCCAAAAAAAGACCTCTGCCCAAGTAATCACTACTTCCACATCCAGATTCTCTATCCAAGTCAATCACAACGAAAAAACTCTGTATGTGGAAATAATTGTTTATGGAACTTTAACAATATAACATTTGAAATCTTCTACCTCAAAAACCCATAAAACGATACCCCACATCGGTAGTGGGGTGGTAGTGGGGTGGGGTAAAAACATTTTGAGGCCTCTGGTTCTTGTACATACATTAAATCATATTTTTTTATCCCCTTTAATAATGGGGTGGGGGTGGTAATGGGGGGGGCTAATGTCAAATTTTTTTTGAGACCTTAGCTTCTCTTGTATATGTACTAAATACCAATTTTATAGACTCTTACCCGCTTGATTTACCCATTTACCCTAAATTTACCCCAATTTACCCCCCAACCGTTCGAAGGAACAAAATGAAAATATAATTTTGTTCCAGATCTCGTTAAAGTACATATGTGTATTAAATTTCAAGTCAAAATCTTAAACGGTTCCAGAGTAAACGTGCGCACAAAAAAAAGTTACAGACAGACCGACCGACAGGCAGACAGACAGAATTTTTTTTTCGCTCAAATTTAAAATCTCGACGTTTCATGACATTTTAAGCCTATTTGAACAATAAAAATTTTTAAAATTTTTTTTGTCATTACTATACTTCCACTGGATGTGAAAGTAACTAGAGTAAAAACCGCTGCCCAAGGAATCACTACTTCCAGATTCTCTATCCAAGTCACTCACAACGAAAAAAACTTTGTATGTGAAAATAACTATTTATGGAACTTTAATAATATAATATTTGAAATCCTCTACCCCAAAAACCCATAAAACGATACCCCACATCGGGGTGGGGGGTGGTAGTGGGGGTGGATGAAGTAAAAAAATATTTTGAGGTTTCTGGTTCCTGTACATAGGTACACTAAATCACAATTTTTTTCATCCCCTTTAATAAGGGGGGTGGGGGTGGTAATGGGTGTGGCTAATTCCAAAAATTTTTTGAGACCTTAGCTTCTCTTGTATATACTAAATACCAATTTTATGGACTATTACCTGCTTGATTGACCTATTTACCCCAAATTTACCCCAAATTTACCCCCCAACCCTTCGACGGAACAAGATGAAAATATAATCTGGTTCTAGATCTCGTTAAAGTACATATGTGTACCAAATTTCAAGTCAATATCTTAAACGGTTCCAGAGTAAACGTGCGCACAAAAAAAAGTTACAGACAGACCGACAGACAGACAGACAGAAATTTTTTTTTCGCTCAAACTTAAAATCTCGACATTTCATGACATTTTAAGCCTATTTAGACAATAAAAATTTTTAAAAATTTTTTGTCGTTACTATACTTCCACTGGACGTGGAAGTAAAATCATCTTCGCTGATTTGTTAACTTTTTATATAATTGTTACATTACACTATAAAAAATGAGGGTAAATTTACCGTTGTTGCGTGTAAAATTTCAGTGTAATTTTACCCGCAAAGAGAGCGTAAAATTCCATTTACCATGGAGGATCACCCAAAATATAAGGTAAATAGAAATTTTACACTCTCTTTGCAGGTAAAATTTCATTACAATTGGGGGTAATTTTACACGCAACGACGGTAATTTTACTGTGAAATCAAAATCCTGTCTGGATAAGGGCAATTTTATTACACCACGATGTGTGTTTTGCAAAGAAAATAATAAGGCGAGAGACTGTCAATGAGCCAATTGTCATTTTTCCAATATCCAAGAAGGCCTAGGTCAATCTACTCCATACAGGTCGAATGAAGACTAGTATGGAATTACATAAATGACCTTATGGATCTAGGAAATCAGAACAAAGTGATTTTGGTGTGGGTATCAGGAAATTAAGGGGCTGATGAACTAGCCAGGGAAGACGCTCTAGTAGGACCAGAACTATTTTACAGCGTGGCTAAGTCATGCATACTTAATAAATGGGCACCGGCGCGGTAGCTCAATCGGTTAAGGTGTATTGAGTGGCGAATATGCTGATCGACTGCCTACCGCGCTCGGGTTCGACCCCCAGCCTCGGTATTGACAACACCGGTGGGTGTGGATGTATGTCTGCGTTTTTCCAAATGTGTAACCCCCTTCCGCACAGCCTTGGCTATGAATTTGGGGGTTGTCTACTATCTGTGGTGTGTTTATGTTATGTTTAAAATAAATCTATGGAATGGTGGAAAAGATTTCCGCGGCAGGGACAGGCCAAAAATTTAATTAGAGAACGATCGGTCAGATGCACGGAAAATCTACTATACCAAAACAGAAAGGCTATTAGGATAATAGTGGGTCTTCTAACCGGCCACTGTAGGTATAGGCATATGAATCTAATGAGCCTGGCAGAGGATGTAACATGCAGATTCTGTCAAGAGAAAGAGGAAACATCAGAACACGTACTGTGCCACTGTGAAGACCTAGCTAGATTGAGATTCCAACTACTTGGTGGGGATTAATCAAAGATAAATAGATATTCTAAGTAGCCCTTATTAAGGATGTGGAATCTGCATAAAAGCCAAGTTAATTTAGAACAGGCGTGCCACAATAGATTCACAGCTATCACAGTGGTCAAAGCCAATCCGGCAGCTTCTCTTTTCGAATCTGAATCTACTTTCCTAATATTATTTCTTTACTAAACTATTGAAAGCTGATAGTTAAACTTGTTGTTTTTATTACGAAAACAACACGACCCTAAAGTGAAACTACTATTATTATCAATTATCTTGGAATTTGTGCATCCTAAAACTGTAATTGTCCCCTCAAAAACCACCCCATGTATGCTTAAAGGGTCTAGTCGGATAAGCATGTGACAAATGCCCCTAAAGGAAATTATATGAAACGGGCATCAAAGTATTCCCTTGGATGTAAAAAAATATTTGTTATAATATTATTCCAGAAATCCAAGGGGCAGCTGAATTTTTACAAAAAAGGTTCATTAAAAGGATCTAGCCAGATAAGTATGTGAAAATGCCCCTAAAGAAATGACATGGAATGGGCATCAAATTATGCCCTTGACTATAAAAGAATTTTTGTTGCAATATTATTTCAAAAATCCAAGGAGGTGCTGCATTTTTTGGTAAAAAAGCCAATTGTTTATTAAAAATTTGTTGTGACGTGCGTAATGGGCGAAAGAATTATCGCACATAAAGATGTTCCAAAAAATAAACAAAAAAAAAAGTGCACTCTGCATTTTTTGAAAAGGTGCTATGATAATATTTTTCAGACAGATGCACTTTTGTGTTATTAATACCCTCCATTTATTTCAGATTTTTTTATTTGGGGGCACATGTTGAAAAAAAAATAAAAACTTCAAAAAAATATTTATGACATTTTTTAATAACATAATTCTTAACTAAAAACCGCTGCTTAAGGAACCACCACTTCCACATCCAGACTTCCTATCTAAATATCTTACAACGAAAATACTAAAATGCACTCCACTAAGTGGAGATAATTATTTATGGAACTTTAATGGTATAGTATTTGAAATCGTGTACCAGAAAAACCCATAAAATGATATGCCCCATCAGTAGTAGTGGTGGTGGTCGTGGTGGTGGTGGGAGTGACTGAAGTGAAAAAAAATCTTGATGACTGGTTCTCGTACACACACTAAATCACAATATTTTTTCACCCCCTTTAATAATGGGAGGTGGCTATTGCCAAAAATGTTTTTGAGAACTTAGGTCCTCTTATATTTACTAAATACCAATTTCATGCACTCTTAATTGCTTGATTTATTTATCTCAATTTACCCTTCAACTCTGCAACGGAATAAGATCAATATATAATCTAGTTCCAGATCTCGTTAAAATACATACTTGTGCCATATTTAAGTCAATATTTTAAACGGTTCCAGAGTAATCGTGAGCACCAAACAGATACCAGACTAACAGACAGACCGACGCGACAGACAAATTTATTTTATTCAAACTTAACATATTGACGTTTCATGACATTCTAAGTCTATTTGTACAATAAAAATTTTCAAAAATTTTTCTTGCGTTTGTATCTTCAACTGGATGTGCAAGTAATACGCAGAAAATAGCATGACAAAGGTATAAAACATCATTCTGTGTCGTGGACTACACGAGAGAAGTAAAGCCTCTACTACTGAAACCTACTATGCATCCATATTACTCGAGGTAACTCACTGTGTACCTAATTTACTAGAGGAAAGCCACTACGCATTCATACTTCTTGAAGAAATCCAGTGCGCATCCATTTTACTTGAGGAAACCCACTGCGCATCTATACTACTCGTGGTAACCTACTGCGCATCAATGGTACTCAAGAAAAGCGACTGCGCATCCATAACATTCGGGGAAACCTACTGCGCATCCATACTACTTGAAATAACCCACTGTGCATCCATTTTACTCGAGGAAACCCACTGCGCATCCATATCACTTGAGGTAACCTACTGCGCATCTATACTACTCGTGGTAACCTACTGCGCATCATTGGTACTCAAGAAAAGCCACTGCGCATCCATAATACTCGGGGAAAGCTACTGCGCATCCATACTACTTGATATAACCCACTGCGCATCCATTTGACTCGAGGAAACCAACTGCGCATACAGAGGGTGGCGGTGGATTAAGCAAAAAAAAATTTTGAGGCTTAGGTTCTTGTATATACGCTAAATTACAATTTTATTTTTTTCACCCCCTTTAATAATGAGGTGGGGGTAGTAATGGGGGTGGCTAATGCCAAAAAATTTTTTGAGACTTTAAGTTCTTTTATATATACTAAATACCAATTTTATGGACTCTTACCGGCTTGATTTACCTATTTACCCCCATTTACCCCAATTTACCCCTCAACCCTTTGACGGAACAAGATGAAAATATAATCTAGTTCCAGATCTCGTTAAAGTGCATACGTGTACCAAATTTCAAGTCAATATCTTGAACGGTTCCAGAGTAAACGTGCGCACAAAAAAAGTTACAGACAGACCGACAGACAGAAATTTTTTTTTCGCTCAAACTTAAAATCTCGACGTTTCATAACATTTTAAGGCTATTTGGACAATAAAAATTTTTAAAAATTTTTTTGTCGTTACTATACTTCCACTGGATGTGGAAGTAAAATTAAAAAGACTAATCCTCGCTACTTTCCTCATCTATCACCAGCTTCATGTTTGCAGTATCCAAAATAGTGGCCAGAATTTCAGTTGGCTTAAGAGTGTGCAATGCCTATGCTTTTACATGGGAAACTTTGTGATTTTTTTCAAAGCTCCCTGTCCCACAAAAAAATAATTTAAAAAGGAATAAACATTTAGAAGTAAGTGATGCACAAAATATGATTTTTGTTGTTTTAAATAAATCATGCATTTACCTAAAAACTACGGAAAACGAAATATGTTAGATTTACTCAAGAGTTTCATAGATGGCGATACCATGACAATTCAGATCTGCGGAACGGGTTACAAGTGTTGATTTAATTTAGACCCCGCAAGCAAATATATCAAATATCTAACTTCGTAACGAAAAGCACAATATTTTTTTACATCATAAAATATGTTTTCTGTATTTTTTATGCAACGCATTTAGTAATAAAAGGGATAAAACGAAATATATGAATAACTCTCTAGCCACGCCTACTTCCTTACCGTTTGCGATTCGGCCAGCATATACTGGCCAACATTTTCAAGGGTCGCTTTATGTTTAGAAATGCAGCTGTTTAGAGAATTTCATATAGCGGAGCGGATCTGGTTTTGAAATGAAACCAACTCTTAAAATTTTTTTTTTTTTTATGACAATTCGGTTACACGGATTCTCATTTATCATGTTATCAAGTTAGTTCAGCTTAATCACACAGGGTGGCGGAGGAATTCGCGTTCAAAATTCGCAAAAACATGTGTTTCCACGATAATTTTGTTATTATTGACTTGACGAAAAAAAAGTTAAATCAAAATTTGAAGATCTCGCGGAAGCCCGTAATGACTTGAAATTTGGTACACGTATGTATCTGGAACTAGATTATATTTTGATCTTACTTCGTTGAAGGGTTGAGGGATACATTGGAGTAAATGGGGGTAAGTAGGTAAATCTGTAAAATTGGTATTTACTATATATAAACGAAGTTAAGGTCTCCCCATTATTAAAGGGGGTGAAAAAAATAAAAATGTAATTTAGCGTGTATACAAGAACCTAAGGCTTCAAATTTTTGTTTACTTCATCCACCCCCTCTACCACCATCCCCACATTCACTACCAATATGGCATATCGTTTTATAGGTTTTTGGGGTAGACGATTTCAAATATTATGTTATTAAAGTTCCAAAAACAATAATTGTGAAGTGCAAATATATTATCAAATTTTTTTTCGTTGTGAGAGACTTGGATAGAAAATCTAGGTGTGCAATTTTAAGATTTATAAACACCCTACAAGTTGCATTGTAATTCGAGTCCTATGAACAAACGAACATCAGCGTGCCTGCCTTTCAAGATTATTTTAGCATGTTGCTAAATTGACACCAATGTTTCAAGGATACATGAGGAAATAGCGTCAGAGACGCGCCATCGCGTGTGTGTCTAGCTTCTACGATTACAAATTAGGATACCATACAACCTGTACGGTTTTTATAGATCTTCTATTATTTTCTTGATTCTAGTAGTATGGATGCGCAGTAGATTTCCCCCAGTATTATGGATGCACAGTGGCACCATTGATGCGCAGTAGATTACCTCGAGTAGTATGGATGCGCAGTGGCTTTTCTCGAATACTATAGATGCGCAGTAGGTTACCTCAAGTTGTATGGATGCGCAGTGGGTTTCCTCGAGTCAAATGGATGCGCAGTGGCTTTTCTCGAGTACTATAGATGCGCAGTAGGATACCTCAAGTTGTATAGATGCTCAGTGGCTTTTCTCGAGTAAATTGGATGCACAGTGGGTTACTTCGAGTAGTATGGATGCGTAGTAGGTTTCTTCGAAGAAAATGCTTGAAGTGGTGGAGTGCAAATATAGTATTTTCGTTGTAAGAGACTTGGATAGGATGAATGTAGAAACAGTGATTTCTTAGACAGAGGGTTTTTCAAACCTGACGGTATCTTTTCGTGAATTTGTTTTTTAAATACTTACGCGTTTTTTTTTTGCTGTAACACTAATATAAAAAAAAGTAATTCCTTAATTTTTCGCATAAAAAAGGAGTTAGAGAGCTGAGATTTTTTTGAGGTAGGTGAAATAGATAAGAATTGATGGAGCCGGAGGGTGGTGGGCCAATTGTGGGAGGGGGGGAGGTATGGAAAAGAAAATCATTAGACCTATAACTACTGCATACCTATAACTTTTTTCCCTGTTGTGCTATTTTGAAAAACCAAAATGGAGTTTTTTCGTTATTATTTCTAGTATTTGAGTGATTATTTTTTTAATTTTTTTCAAATAAACAAACTTGTGGAGGGGAAAAACCTTTTGCATTTTTTTAAAATTCGTTTTCGAGTACGAAGGAAAGGGTTCAGAAGAGAATTTTTTATACATGTGAGGATTTCTTTTATCTTTAATTTTAAGGAATATATCGCAATCCAGGCAATAGGAGGGAAGGGAAGGGGCATAATGCGTTTGTGGGAATAAAGGGTTAAGGAAAAGGGATAGGGATCTTGGACTTTGATATTCGGCAATATAGATCTTTTTTCCATCTTAAGAGTGTGCAATGCCTATGCTTTTACATGGGAAACTTTGTGATTTTTTTCAAAAAAAAAATTGAAAAGGAATAAACATTTAGAAGTATGCGATGCACAAAATAAGATTTTTGTTGTTTTAAATAAACCACACATTTGCCTAAAAAGCTGGGAAAACGAATACATGTAAAAGTTCATTCATAGTTTCATAGATGGCGACACCTTGACAATTAGACTCAGGGAATGGATTACAAGTGTTTATTTAATTTAGACCACAACAGTAAATATATCAAATATCTAACTTCGTAACGAAAAGCACAATATTTTTCTACATAATAAAATATGTTTTCTGTATTTTTTATGCAACCTGTTTAGTAATAAATCCTATAAAACGAAATATATAAATAACTCTTTAGCCACACCTACTTGTTATCGCTGGCAATTCGACCAGCATAAACTGCCCGACTTAGTAAAAGAGTCCTCTATTTGACATTCAAGCATAATCCAACTAGGATACTATCAGTTGTAAATGTACTGTTATGAGCACTTCGAACAAACAAAATTATATTTAATATCCATAACTAATAACTTCTTCTTACCAGACCTATATCACACATTTTAACTAAAAAAGTGTAGAATATGCGTATACGACAGAAAATGTGAAAATCTAAAATTTTCAATTTTTGTAGATAGGATGCTTTTACTTAAGACGGCAGTATACTGAGTAACATTTTCTAGGGATGCTTTATATTTAAAAATGCAGCTGTGTAGAGAATATTATGTTATACATTCTATCTTTGAGACAATAAAATCCATGAAAAATCTGGGTAATTATTTATTTTTTACTTCCACATCCAGTGGAAGTATAGTAACGACAAAAAATTTTTATTGTTCAAATAGGCTTAGAATGTCATGAAACGTCGAGATTTTAAATTTGAGCGAAAAAAAATGTCTGCCTCTCGGTCTGTAACTTTTTTGTGCGCACGTTTACTCTGAAACCGTTTGAGATATTGACTTGAAATTTGGTACACATATGTACATTAACGAGATCTAGAACCAGATTATATTTTTATCTTGTGTCGTCGAAGGGTTGGGCGGTAAATTTGGAGTAAATAGGTAAATCAAGCGGGTGAGAGTTTATGAAATTGGTATTTAGTATATACAAGAGAAGTCAATGTCTCAAAACAAATTTTGACATTAGCCACCCCCATTACCACCCCCATTACCACCCCCACCCCATTATTAAAGGGGATGAAAAAAAATTGTGATTTAGTGTGTGTACAAGAACCAGAAACCTCAAAATATTTTTTTTACTTCATCCACTCCCACTGCCACCCCCTATCACCACCCCCACCCCACTACCGATGTGGGGTATCGTTTTATGGGTTTTTGGGGTAGAGGATTTCAAATTTTATATTATTAAGGTTCCATAAACAATTATTTCCACATACATATTTTTTTCATTGTGAGGGATCGAAAATCTGGATGTGGAAGTAGTGATTCCTTGGGCAGCGGTTTTTTAACAAATAGTGTTTTGATTCGGGATTATATGTAGCCAGTAGCGATTAAACCTAATGTAAATGGTCTATCATCTTTATATTTTACTCCCCTCGCTTACTGAAGACAAGTTCGAAGTATTGTAAAAACCGCTGCCCAAGGAATCACTACTTCCACATCCAGATTCTCTAACCAAGTCACTCACAAAAATTTTTTTGAGACCCTAACTTTTCTTGTATATACTAAATACCAATTTTATCGACTCTTACCTGCTTGATTTACCCATTTACCCCAAATTTACCCCAATTTACCCCCAACCCTTCGACGGAACAAGATGAAAATATAATCTAGTTCTAGATCTCGTTAAAGTACATATGTGTACCAAATTTCAAGTCAATATCTCAAACGGTTCCAGAGTAAACGTGCGCACAAAAAAAGTTACAGACAGACAGACCGACAGACAGAAATTTTTTTTTCGCTCAAACTTGAAATCTCGACGTTTCATGACATTCTAAGCCTATTTGGATAATAAAAATTTTAAAAAATTTTTTTGTCGTTACTATACTTCCACTGGATGTGGAAGTAAAAATATAAATCGGCCATAGAGTATAATCATTACCCTAATTATTTTTTAAAGTGGTTTTTTGTTACAAAACAATTTACCAACAGTGAAGGAATGGCAGATTCAGTGGAGATTGAAGACAGGGTAAAACGGTGGAAGAACGTATGAAAAATCAAAAACTGTTCATTTTAGAAAAAAATATTCAAACAAAATAGTTACGTCCATCTCTTATCTTCATTCCTTTTCATGTATTTAACCCTCATATTAGCACACTTTGTTAATAAATCTGTGATAATTCGGTAAAAATCTAAAATCGATGTATTGTTCCGTTTTAGGCTTAGGGCGAGATGAACGATAAAATAATTGCTTTGTCCAGCAAACGCCGAGAACGAGAAAAATGGTCCGCGAATACTCGTGAAGGTGTTGAATAATTATTTATAATAATTAATTACCCGACGGATTATTATAAAATTCAATATAGGGTTCTATTCTGATAATATATGAAGCGATTAAAAAAAAATCAAACCGGGCGCGCAATACTGGTAAGTATAAAATAATCTCATAAAAACTTAGGTACTTTGATTACATTCGAAGTTTTTACATGACTTCCTACATGTAAAACAAAGCTGAATATACACTTATAACCTTTATTGTAATGTATTTATTTGAATTATATTGTACGTAATATACAAATATTTATAAACAGTTAGATTTGTAAAACAAAGCAGCAATGAATTATTTAGAAAATATAAATATAAAGTAACACCTCAGATATTGGCGAGCAGTGTATTGTATATAGTTTGCTTTGCTTATTCCTTTTAAATTATAAATATGTGAGGAAGGCCTATAAAGCCACGCCCATCATCCGTACTTCTCTGTACCCCACTTCCTCACAGGTGACACTGTTTGATCGGCATTCTTCGCTCTTAATAATTCACGATAGATATCTTCTTCTTATTATTTACAACATTTTGACAGATGTTTTGAGATCCATTAACTACACCAGCACACACAAAGAAAAGTCGAGTGCGGGAAAGCAGACCTATGCATTCCCATGTATTTTGACCTGCTGAACACGAATCCGATGTCTGTCTTGCCCGATTGGCTCTTGCATTTTTCCTAACCTCAAAGAACACCTTAAGAATGCCCGAAGAATCTCAAACAAGTAAATAAAAAGCTTAAATGAGCTGACCACCATTTCCATACGTATTTTAGGGCGCTGAGATCGAATCTGAGGTCAGAATTGGCGATCAGTTAGGAATTTTGACATAACCTCAAAAACACCTAAGAAATGCCCGAAAAATCCCAAACAAGTAAATAAAAAGCTTACATGAACTGATCACTATGTCTATACGTAATTTGGGGCACTGAAACTGAATCCAAAGTCAAAATTTATGCGCGTCGATTGATATCTTGTAAAATCCATATTTAGGAAGAAAACGTACTCAAAAATGACCGAATCATTGCCCGAAAGTGACTTTGCTCTACATGATATCTGAACATATAATTTCCGACGTATTTTCACAAGCTGAACACAATACCGTAGTCAGGATCAAAGCGCAATCTGCAAACTTCATAGAGAAATATCATTTCAGCATATATTCTCATCAACCCTAGTAATCAGAGATGGGTAACTTGTAAATTTTCAAGTATCCAAAGGAAAATAGTACTGAACAGTGAAATTTTTAGGAAAAAATTTTCTGACGAAGTTTTCTCTGTTGAAAGAGGAATATCGTTTGGACTTAACGTTTACCTACACTCTCCCTTGATGATTTTTTACTTTTTTTTCTTAGAGCTGCTTAGAATTGTATAGTTTTCTTTATTATGTTTGATTGTCATGTGCCATTTGTTTCTTTTTCTATTTTTGCGACTAGGACACCTCCACGTGGTCTCGGCGGACAACAATTTATTTCGACTAAGTTCCTAGGTAAAAAAAATGCCATCATGGCAAAAGTAGAGAAAGAGTTTACGATGCAGGGGAGGGAAACCCCAGTATCGGCGACCGGTCAGGTTGGGAAAGCGGGACCGCGGGCGTCGTCATCATGCAACCGCAGTGAAGTGGAAAACTTGGCTTCCTATGAGCATAGGGCTACAAGAAATTTGCACAACTGTGTAAATAATGCGAATTCCTTCTGTTTTGTTTGTAGTAAATTCGAGATTCCGAAAAATCGAAAAAAAAAAACAGCTATAAAATAAAAAATATTTATCTAAAATCTATATATAATAGGTTTAAGTATATTCATCAACCCTTCTTCATTATGATAATATAAGAGCAAATGTTCGTTTCCTTGTGTCTTTTTCTCTTTTTCTGTATGAGCTAGAACGAACCTCACTTGATACTAAATTGCCTTTTTCCATAATCGCCGCTAAATATTCTTCCCTATCATTAGATAGACCAAGATTTCTAATAACATTATTAAGTTTATCATTTCACTAAATATTGGGAGTTTTAGTTCTTATCGAACACTCACATTCACTATCTTCATATTCACTGTCATTTTTGCATTTTTATGAGGTCATGTCAAAATTCCTAACTGATCGGCTAATTCTGTCCTCATATTCAGTTCCAGCGCCCAAAATTACGTATAGTTATAGTGATAATAGTCCAAGATCCCAGAGCCGCCAGACCTACGTCATTTTAGCAAAGCTAATATTTTGACAACGAATAGTGTAATATCTAGTTAAGAACGTATGCGTATTTGCTAGCTTGAAAGCGGGGCGCTTTTGCAGGAAACAGGTAAAAAAGGTACATAAGGATTTTTCGCTCAAAATATGATAGCTGATTTATTTTTCAAGAGGCTAACGACATTGTGTAAGCATCAACCTCCGAATCTTAAGGTATGTACCTTTTGTACCTGTTTTCTGCAAAAGCGCCCCGCTTTCAAGCTAGCAAATACGCATACGTTCTTAACTAGATATTACACCATCCGTTGTCAAAATATTGGCTTTGCTAAAATGACGTAGGTCTGGCAGCTCTGGGATCTCACACTATAAGCTCATTTAAGATTTTTATTTACTTTTTTGGGATTTTTCGGCCATTTTTAAGGTGTTTTTTGAGGTTAGCAAAAATGCAAGAGCCAATCGAGCAAAACGGACATCGGATTCGTGTTCAGCGGGTCAAAATGCACGGGAATACAAAGGTCTGCCTTCTCGCACTTGACTTTTTTTTTGTACGCCTGTGTTATTATTTTAGTTGTCTTTTCTTTGTTATATGGCACGTATGACAGCATCACACCACCTGCCGCGGTTGCCTGTTAGGCGCCAAAGCCTTTTTCCATCAGTTTCTTTGTAATATCAGTCCAACTTTAAGAAGGGCGTTCTATATTGTCTTCTTACCTTAATGTAATCAACAAAGATGAGAATTCGGGAGAATACGATGCTGGAGAGTCGCATTGTGACACGTACTTCTTATAACGTTGAGATGTAGTCCACGTACATCTCGAAAGAATCAATACGTCGTCTGTCTGTCTCCTTAACGGTCCATGTCTCAGAGGCGTACAGAAAGATGGAGATAACTAGTTCGTTAGCAGGTCTGAACTTTGTGCCTTTGTGATATATCTGTCACATCATATTTTGCAGATCTAGATAGATATCTACCTTGTGATAGTTTCATAACGTAACGCTTAAATGCATCACCCTGTATACTTGAAAATATTTTTAAACTGTATACCTTTTTGCCCAGCTCTGTAAGCTCTCTGAGTACAAATTTGAATGTACCACTTAAAATACAAAGGTTAAAATAATTTCCGATTAAACCGCAATTGGAAAATATATATATAACACTCACCTTTGACGAGTGGAATGTCACATGACCAGTTCCGAATTAATACAAACAGCGCCAATTTTTTCATTTCTTAATTTTTCTGTCTCATTTTTCTAATGTTACGTTCTATTTTTGTTTCTTTTTGAATTTCGATTCCTCTAAAAAGACGTAAGCTTTGGTTTTTTCCTAAGAGAAAAATCCAGTAATGTCAAGTAAGGTGCGTAAAAATGATCACTTTTATGTATAAAAATTTTCTTTCATTTACTGACCTGTAATTTATTTTATCTCGTGTTTACCTCTCTGAGAATATTGTATTGTTTTGACAGCTGGACACAAACATAAAACGCCTTTTTATAGACAGCGATTCCCTAAGTTTGTTCATTACTATCGTGTAGACAATGTAGTTGAGATTGAATGCCGTAAGTATTCCTCTTGAACAATATAACTCTCAAAGCACTATGTCAGCTCTACACTCTAGCAACCTTCTGATTTCCTGTTTACGTCACCACATAAATTTTTCTTTGTCGATGTGTTAGCTCTTAAATGGTCTATATAAATTGCATGTTATGTTTCGTTTTAATTCAAATTTTGAAAGCAGTCTAAAACCATTAATTAGTGAAATAAATAATTTAAATTTAAAAATCAATATGTTAAATGACATAAATAATGTAAGAAGTGAGGTAAAAAGTGGCACTGAACAAAAAAATAATAAAAAATAGCCTCAAACAATAACAACACAGAAGAAACCAGAAACTGCCAAACAATTCAATTCAATTCAATTCAATTCAAATATTTATTGGTCCTTTTTGATCATGTACATGATATAAGACAAGTCATTAAAACATTGAAACACTATTTTACACAATAGTTAAATAATATAAAAGCTTATACTAAGAGTCAAATATAGTGTAAAACACACAATTGTATAAGACGAACACAAAGTATACTGAAAAATGTATGGTACAATATAAACTTTGTAAACAAAACAAAGTAAAGAAAAAAATAAAAAAGAAACGGAACATATAGGCTCATGTTAAGTTGCTGTATATTAGTGGGCTTTAAATACAGAAAAACTCTGATACAGAATAATAACATTTATCTGATAGAAACACTTTTAGTTTTTTTTAAAATAAATGCTCTCTTTCCTGATGTTTTATGTCATCCGGTAGGCGGTTAAATAGTTTCGGGCCTATAAATCTTGGAGACTCACTTGTGATTTTTAATTTCGCACAAGGTTCATGGAGTTTATTTTTTTGTCTTGTATTGACATTATCTTAGTCACTATTTAAAATAAAACTATTTCTATTTCTAAAAACATATATACAAATTTCGAAAATATATATGCTAGGTAAGGTAAGAATTTTATTTTCTATAAAGATATTCTTGCACGTGTGAGTACTCGGTATACCAAATATACATCGTAAGATACGCTTTTGAGCAATAAATACATTTGAAGACATAGTGGAGTTTCCCCAAAAACAGATACCATACCTTAAACGTGAATCAACTTGGGCATGATATAAATTAATAAGTTGTTCTCTTGATAGAACCCCCCTAATATTTCGGAACAGGTATACTATAGAAGAAACTTTGGATATCAAAATTTCGCAATGATGCTTCCAATTTAGACATTCGTCCAAATATACCCCTAAAAACTTAACATTTTCCTCAGTATTAGAAACATTTGTATTGTCTAATTTAATATTTAACTTACCACATTCCTTTCGCCTACTGTGAAATCTGATGACTTGAGTTTTTTCGGTATTGAGATACAGAGCGTTATCGGAAAACCAATGGTTCAAGGTATTTAAAATAGCATTGCAATTTTCTTCCAAAACATTATCAGATGGATTTGATATTATCACAGAAATGTCGTCAGCATACATTGTAAAATGTGCGGTTGATGGCAAAAAATCAATATCATTAATAAATAAAATAAAAAGCACAGGGCCTAAAATAGAGCCCTGTGGAACACCTACAGTTGAATTTAAACATTCTGAATTAACATTACATACGGTGTTATCGTTTTTATGTTTTAAACTCACATATTGCCTCCGATCTTCGAGGAATGTAGTGATCCAATTTAATGACAGACCCCGTATACCATAATCAGATAATTTAGATATTAATAGACTATGATTGATGCAGTCAAATGCCCTGCTGAGATCGCAAAATATACCAACAGGACATTCTCCCGCATCAATGAATTCTAAAATTTTATTTAAAAAAGAATGTATTGCCGTACCGGTCGACATGCCACTAGAAAAACCATGTTGGTTTTTTGTAATCATTTTAAAAGTATCTAAGTAATTTACCAGCCTATCTAAATAACAGTATTCGAAAATTTTTGAAAGTCCAAAGGGCACGGTTACAGGCCTATAATTTTCCAATAGTTGGGCATCCTTTTTCTTAAAAATAGGTATCACCTTTCCGGTCTTTAGGCTATTCGGAAACGTTCCTGTTTCAAAAGATAAATTAATAATATATCTTAATGGTTTAATAATGTAATGGATTACTTTTTTTATTATAAAACAGGGAATATCATCTGGGCCAGACGACTTTTTAGCTTTAAATTTTTTTGTTAATAAATTTAACAATTCTTTTTCACTGAATGGTTTTAAAAACAATGAATGTGTCTGCTGAACTCTACTGTGTGTATACGTATCGCAGTTTAATTTTGGTATTTGCCTAATAGTAGCATGCGGCGCCTCTATAAAAAATTCATTGAATAATGAGGCGACTATTTGAGGCTCATCGTATATAGTACCTTCATTATTTATAACAATATTAGAAAGGTTTTTATTTCTATTTGATAATTCAGCTACGACTCGCCAGCTGGTCCTTACTGGATTTTCAGAATTTATAATTTTATTTTGAAAATCTATATTAAACTTGGAAACAAATAAACCAGAGTCCCCAAACATAGTGAAGAATTTGGAAGATATTCAAAGAAAAATCATGGATAACGTGATATATCTAAATCAAACAGAGTCTATACAGGAAGACCCGGCATGTGCCACAAATATAAGCAACAATAATGAAGAGGGCTGGAGCACAGTAAATAAAAGAAAGAGAACATTCAAGAGAAATATTGGTGAATCGGAGGAAAATAATAATCATAAGTTTAGAGGCGTTAAACATAAAGTTTGGATGTACTTATATAAAGTAACGCAGGATGTTTCCGAAGAGGATATAAAAAAGTTTATAGCAACTAAAACTGGAAGTAATGAATCGCAAGAAATAATAGTGAATGAGCTGAAGTCAAACACAAATCGTTCTAAATGTTTCATGGTAGCAGCTGACTTTCAATACAAGGAGAAGTTTTATGATCCGAAATTTTGGCCAAAAGGAGTACGTTACAAAAGATTTGACTTTCAACTACACCATGAAAAGAAGAGGCAAAATATCGCTGAATTGAGGCCAAATTCCTTTTTACCTGCATAGCAAACCGCCGATTTAATAAATAAACTTAAACCGTGCAATAGTTCATTAAATAAACAGAGTAATAACAATCTAAATGTGATACATCAAAGTCATACACTGCAGCATAAAATTACAAAAAATAATACAAAATTAAGTATCTTTTACATTAATATATGTTCACTAAGAAATAAAGTAGGTGAAGTGGAAGTATTTTTAAAGGGTAAGCGAAATGCAAATTATGATATAATATGTCTTAGCGAACACCACCTGCATGAAAATGACTTAGATTCGTTGGTAATAAATGGTTTTAATATAGTATCATGTTTTTGCAGAAAAAACAATAAAATAGGTGGGACTATTATTCTTACTAAACCTGAAATTAATTGTAAAGTTAGGCATGACATCATTGATAGCACAATTGAAATGCACTGTGAAATTTCAGCGATAGAGATTATAAATTGTAATTGTATAGTAATAACAATATATAGACCACCTTCAGGAAACTTTAAAACTTTTCTTGATTCAATAACTATTATACTAAATAAATTAGACTTACTAAATAGATACATTATATTAAATGGGGATTTTAATATTCATTTTAACCAAAATGATAACAGATCAAAAGAATTTTTAGACCTTGTCCAAAGTTTCGGACTGAGACAACAAATTTTTCAAAAGACATCTAATATAAATTGTATTGACAACATATTTATCAATTTTTCAAAAATATTAGAATATACTACGAACGTTTTTAATCCATATCTCTCTGATCACTCTGCATTAGACATAATAATAACAGTAAATAGAAAGGTTTCCAAACCTCAATATAGTATACGAAGGCCTATCACAAAAAGAGGAATTTCTCAAATGTACCAATTACTAGAATACCAAGACTGGTCATCTGTACTTCAAAATGACTCGGTAAACACTAAATTTGACAAGTTTTTAGAAATAATAACGACTGCAATGGCAGTTGCTTTTCCAACAATAAAAATGCTAGATAAAGGAGCCAAAAATAAAATAAATTGGTTTAATAATCATTTACGCCAAAGGAGGGAAACATTGATATTCCTAGGAAATTTACAAAAAAATTTTCCAAATTCAGAATTAAAAAACTATTACAATCTCTTTAGGTATAAATACAGACAAGAAATAGCCGAAGCAAAAAAAGAGGCAAACTCAAATTATATCTCAAAATCAAATAATATAATAAAATCTTCTTGGGAGGTGATAAACTCTAATAGAAACAAAGTAAGTGGCTTGAGGGAAACACAGTCTGACCTAGACCAAATGAGCTGAACATCCATTTCGCTAACGTAGTTGATAATATGATATTAACCTTACCAGAAAGTAAATTAACACCAGCAGAATATCTCGAAAAACTACATCTAAACCGTAATAACCTTAATTGTGCTTTTAGAGAAGTAACTTTTATAGAAGTAAGGGATGCAATAACAAATCTCAAAAACAAAACAAGCAAAGACATATACGACATTAATATCATCTTAATAAAATCCTTAAAAGACATACTTACTAGTCCAATTACAAAATTAATAAATCTAAGCATAAAAGATGGGGTATATCCATCATGTTTAAAACTGTCAAAAGTGATACCTATTCTGAAAAAAGGACAAGTAAATGATGTTGAAAACTATCGACAAATTACATTAATTCCCATAGTGTCTAAAATTTATGAATATCTGCTGAAAGTGCAATTATATGACTACTTTGAAAAAAACAAACTCCTTACTGAGTCCCAGTATGGATTTAGGACTAATAAATCAACTACTCTTGCCATATTAGATCTGCTTGAGTACATATCGGAGGGCCTCGAGGGGAAGCAATATGTGGTAACCACATTCTGTGACCTTTCGAAGGCCTTCGATAGTGTATCTCATAGAATATTGATACAAAAATTGGCCTACTATGGGTTAAACAAAAACAGCCTAAATATTGTAGAAAGCTACCTATCGGAGAGAAAACAAGTCACCTATTTCAATGGTAATACATCGGATTGGGTCAATATGAAACATGGCGTGCCCCAGGGCTCCATCCTGGGCCCACTCCTATTTTTAATATATATCAACGATATAAATACAGTTGTCGAGGACATAAAACTAGTACTATATGCAGATGATACAACATATTCGAACTCAGAAAATGATTATGACATATTAAGAGCAAAAGTGCAAGAAAACATATCCAACTACGACTGGTTCACTGCAAATATATTATCGTTAAACAATACAAAAACAATAAATATGTGTTTCAGCCTAAAACATCATAACGATAAATATAACGACAAAATAAACAATCCAGATGAGGTGAAATTTTTGGGTGTATACTTAGACCCCTCACTAACATTTGAGAATCATATTAGTCACACGGCAAACAAGTTATCAAAAAACATTTTTATCTTAAAAAATTTAAAAAACATAGTATCACAAAAAATATGTTTACAGGCATACCACGGTTTGTTTCAGTCAGTGTGTTATTATGGTATTTTGAGTTGGGGGCATTCTTGTCATGCAGAGAGACTCTTTGCACTGCAAAGACGTGCTGTAAGGATTATTGCTGGGCTCGGATACAGGGAAGATGTTAGACATAAATTTGTAGAATTAAATATGCTAACAATACCTTGTCGGTATATTTATGAATGTCTTTTATTTGCTTATCACAACAAAGATGAATACCCAAAAAATAATTATTATCACGAACATGATACTAGATTAAATAATAATATACACCTACAATACCTTAGGTTAAAAAGAACAAGAATAGCATCAAACTATTACAGCCCCTTATTTTTTAATAAACTTCCACAACACATAAAAACATTATCATTAAATAAATATAAATTAACCATCAAAAAGATGTTGTTAGAAAAAAGTTTTTATAATCTTCAAGAATTTTTAGATAGTAATAACTTATTTTAAACTGTTCTATTGTGTATGTACTATAAGTTGCTTTTATATTATTATATTTTAATATACATATATAAATATATTTTTAAATTATCCGGCTGAGCTCTTGAAGCATAGCATTGTGTGTTGACTTGTGCAATAATCTATGATTAATAGCATTAATAAAGGATTTGATTTGATTTGATTTGATTTGATAATCTTGCACGTACTCAATTTTAGCCTTCAGATAAAAATATCGATGTGGCTTGTTATTTTCATTTTTAATTGAGATCCCAGTAGTAAGAAAACTAACTTTTGCTTCAATAAGTATTTTACCCATGCTGTCTATGTTCGTAATTCGAAATACAAATTTTACATACAACAAATTCTATCATATTTAATATTCGCAGTCGGAAACGCTCGACTGCAACTTTTATTCATTTCGTAATGGTCTGATCAAAAATACCTTAATGATATTTTAAGTAACAGACATTTTTTATTCCATATTTTAGTTCAGCTTGCTATAAAACGAATTTCTGTACAATTTTTTTTTCTACGATGATTATTAAACATTTTTGTCCGGTTATATCTATTGGATTAAATATTACTTGCTCTACTGTACTTTATCTTTATAGAATGTCCCTACACTGCAAAATTCGATGATCGAATCTCAGGTCACTAAAACATATTAAATTACGGGAATGTATTGCTTTTACACCTACACACACAATATCTACGTATCTCAGTATTACGTCATCTGACCTCGACACTTTCGGTCGGCGGCCTTGCAGAAAACTCATGAAATCTGGCCTCATACGAGAACATTAACATTTCCAACGTTAAAAATGGAACCATGTTAATCAATAAAATAATTCAATAAATAAACAAATTACTCATCTATATGTAACAACATACATATCTACCTATATAGTAATTATTATAAAAAGCATTTAGAAATTAAACTTTTGTAACACTTTTACTGTTGTCATTTAATTTTCGATTTCAAGTGATTTTTATATGCAGTATTTCATTTTTTAATACTTTTCTTAGTATGCGATCCAGGTCTGATAATGTTCAACTCTAAACTAATGTTTCCATTATTGTAAAGAGTAACCTCAAAGTATAATTCTCGAAATATCTACGTTCTGTAATTGGATATATTATTATAGGATAAGTCGACTTGTATGGCACTTTTTACGAGCAGCTCCTGAAGCATTAACAATCCCATATACGCAGAGAAATATAGAACTGGGGCCACCCTTCCTGTATTCAGTGAATGAGTGTACGTGTAACTATAGCCGTACAGACGACACCGATTTATTTTTACGATTCTTTACGCACATGTTACGTCGCGAAAATAACCAAAAACATTTGTAGTTGGTTTGTGTAAAAACCGCAGCGTATGGATAACTTATTCTCCCCTCTGTGGAGAAGGTAAGGTAAATAAAATATTTAAATGAGTAATCAGTGGATATTATCGTCCAGTTTTAATAAAATTACATATACGAGTTCTTCACGGAAAAGATTTCTTTACTATTTTTCTATTTTTCTAACTATTAAGATTTGAACGAAAAATTGAGTTTTCTCTCTTTCTTTTGTACTTTATTTAATCACTGATTATTTCAATACTAACTTATTGGAAATTTGAATAAGTTCTAAACAGTTTTAGGAGGGTTACAATCGTAGAAGCGCACATTTCTAGATGAAGTCAAAATAGTCGTTAGAAGAAATTGTGAAAAATATGTAAGCACTAAGTGCTAAATAAATATTATTATATAATATGTGAATATATGAAAACAGTGAAACGAAGTTTAACAAATTTTAACTTAGCGGAACAACCCAATTGACAAAATCAAGAGGAAAAGGAAACGAAAGCTTTATTTGCAAAAGAACTGCCTGGAAGCACATGAAGTTAAAGTGAAAATTCGAAAATGTTCTATTTCTCCTTGATACATAGTAAGCGATTTTCAGTTATTCTTCAACGTCGGTCATTGCAACTACGCTAACATGGCAGAATACTGAAGTAATTCTTTCCTGCATATCCTCCTAGGGGATCCATTGGTTTTCTTTCCAATTATTTAAGGTATCGTTTATTGTTCGGTAGTTCTGTGAGCGCACACCGCCACGTTGGAACATATGTTTTCTCTGGCATCTTCATCTGCATCTTGAAGCAGTCCCTTTGAATTTAAACAGATGAAATTATGGTATCTCTGGCCATTTAATGCCATACCTTCAAAACCCATGGTCCAGTGACATGGTTGTTTATTATGCCACCCCATACATTAACGGACCATCAATTTTGGTGATCCACTTACCTTATCCAGGGCGGGTTTTTAATCGCAAATTAATATAAATATATCTAAATAAGATCTTCGATAGAAATTGGGCGTTTTCTTTACTCAGTACACGCTACCTCGCACAAAATCTTCTAGTGGTATAAAAATGGCTTTGGTATAATAACACAGGCAGATAAGAAAAAAGTCAATTTTCTGAGGTTTCATATAAATACTTCCATGTATTTTTGACCGCTGAACACGATACCGATGTCATTTTTACAAAATTAGGTCAGGATTTTTTATTAGCCACGAAAAATAGGTTAAAACAGGCCAGAATAGGGTTTGAAATATAAATTAAGGGTTTTAAATAAGTAGACCATGTATTCGATATATTTTTGACCGCTGAACACGATCCCGATGTCAGTTTTGATCCATCAAGTCGGGATTTTTTGTTAACCACGAGAAACAGGTTCAGAAGGCCAGAATAGGATTTAAAATATAAATTAAATATTTTAAATAAGTTGACCATACATTCGATATATTTTTGACGCTGAACACGATCCCGATGTGAATTTTGCTCCATCAGGTCAAGATTTTTTGTTAACCGCGAAAAACAGATTAAAACAGGTCAAAATAGGGTTTAAAATATAAATTAATGATTATAAGTAAGTAGACCATGTATTTGATGTATTTTTTGCCGCTGAACACGATAGCGATGTTAGTTTCAACCAATGAGGTCATGATTTCTTATTTATCCTGATTTATTATTTTCTGTGGTACCATACCCTTTTGTCTTCAAATGATGTGCGTAATGACTTTCTTTTTCGTTTTATTCCTTTCATTTTCACATCCCTTTTTAATGTCCAGCAGTAGCCTGCCATCATATTAACATCTCATAGACATTGATATCTACACTCCATTTCCTTTGTCTTGGTGAAAAGAAGTTGATACATTTTTAGGAATCAATAAGAACGAAGACTACAAAGAAATAGTTTCCAACATGGCAGAAAAATTCAGAGAATTAGGTCGTTTAATGAATTTAAAACTACATTTCCTGCATTCTCATATAGACCAATTTCCAAAAAATTTAGGTGATTATAGTGAAGAGCACGGTGAACGTTTTCACCAAGACATAAACGAAATGGAGCGTAGATATCAAGGTTGATGGAATGTTAATATGATGGTAGACTACTGTTGGACATTGATGTGAAAACGAAAGGAATAAAAGGAAAAAGAAAACCATTACGCAAATCATTTGAAGACAAAAGAATACGGTACCCAGAAAATAATAAATCAGGATAAATAAAAAGTCATGACCTGATTGGTTGAAACTGACTTTGGTATTCATAGGCAAAAAAAACATCGAATATATTATTTAAAATCTTTAATTTTTATTTTAAACCTTATTGTGGACTGATTTAAGCAGTTTCTCGTTGTTAACAAAAAATCCTGACCTGATGGAGGAAAACTGACATCGGGATCGTGTTCAGCGATCAAAAATACATCGAATACATGGTCTACCTAGTTAAAATCTTTTAATTTATATTTTAACCCTATTCTGCTCTGTTTTAACTTGTTTTTCGAGGTTAACAAAAAATCCTAATTTTGTAAAGCTGACATCGGGATCGTGTTCGAAAATACATGGGAGTAGGTATATATGTGAAACCTCAGAAAATTGACTTTTTTTGTGTGCTTGTGTAATTATACATTTATGATGCACCACGTTACAATTTTGCGTTTTTATTATATTTTCGTTATACCTCCCCCTTAAGTATACTCTAATTCCATCGTATTGTCTATCGTAAGGGACGCTTTTGTACCAAATACATGTTGCCATTGGCAACGGGTTGTTATTTCTCGTAACGTCACTAGGGGGATAAAATAAATTTGGGAAAATTTTCTCTTTTATATAACAAGTATTAAATTAAATGTTTTAACTTTTTTTGGAAGTAAATCCAGACAAGCTTTACTTGCTATATCTTCTATATCCGACATTATTTTCCAAAATGTTCAGAGCTATTTTATAATAATATGATTTAATTTATCTTGACAGTAGTTGTTATTTGAATAGAAGCCACGTCATAAATTTATTTTATCGACGGTTGCCATGAATATTCCAAGCATCGCTACCTTCACTATTTGCTTAGCAAATATGAAATCTTACTCAAATAATTATAGTTTTTCAGTAGTTTTTCTCAAGGTTTTTTCTAGTTTAATGATTCATGGGTATGACGGAAAATATAATATGAACCGCAAGTCTTACAGTGCGGTTTTTCGGTCTCAAATACTTGCAAACCTCGACCCTATGGGCCTCGGCCTCTACCAAAAAAAGTGCACCTACGACCCTTGGTACATAAATAAGTATTATGATCTACTAAATTTCCACTAAAGGTAGAAAAGCTTTATTTAAAAGTCGTTGTAAATAAGCTGTCAATATAGGAATATATAGGAATTGGAAAAATCATGCCCACTTTTTGTGTAATAAATTATCGTCATTTTATTATAGAATGAAACAAATTGCAAATAAGTCAATAGCACTAACTTTTTGTTTTCACATTATCACGTTTACGATATGGCATCATATTTTACGGTAATTCTAGTGAAATGCATAGAATATAAAGGGCAGTGCGAAATTTTGTTGGTTCTAAGAGAAATGAATCGTGCAAGCCACTTTTCAAATAATTAAAGATAATGACGTAATATTTGTTTAAAGCAATCCTTCGCTGTTCATTTCTAATAGTGATTATCATACTTACGAAACTAGGCATAATGAATTGTTAACTATAGCAGAACATAATTTTACATTATATGAAATCTCCCCTAAATATATGGGTATAAAGTGTTTTAACAAACTACCTGCTGCATTGAAATCCATTAACAACCTTAAATTATTTAAGAAAATTGAATCTAATTATGATTTATTAAATAATGTGTTTTATTCAATTTTGGAATATCTTGATGCATAATTAGTTACTATACCTATTTTATGTTTTTATTATATTAAGAGTCTATATTTGTTTTTATTAATACGTGTCTTGTTTATCTTATTTTTGCTCATTGACTGCTACTGTTTATATATTATAATTCAGATTTAGGTGTCTTATATTGATTTTATTTCTATTGGTTTTATTCTTTTGACATGCACTATGCCATTGTAATATGGTCGTTTGGAAATATTATTATAGATTATTATTATTATTATTATTATTATAGGTACGTTATATACTTTAAATCAAAAATTAGCAAATACCTCACATTTGCGGTATGCATTAATTATTTGAATAAAATATGTTGGCTCATAACCAAAAATAAACATATTTCTTCTTCTTTTATTCTGGTAATATCATTAACCTAAATTTTACTATAAAATACATCGTTCATTAACTATAACTGTTCAATAAACATCAGAACGTTTATAATGCGTGAAATATATTGTTCCAGTGCTTTAAAAATGATTTTAGTATAATAATAAGTTTATACAGTATAACACTTTGTGATTTTATGTTATTATTATATTTATGATCTACCAAATTTCCACTACAGGTAGATAATTTGAAATAAACTCTTATAGGTACGTCAAACACGTTAAATTAATAATTAGCACAGACTCTATGCATTCACTGTATGTGCTAATTATTTATATAAAATACGTTGATCATAAACCACTAAGTGAGATTCTACCAGATAGTAACGAACTATTGGAAGCAAAACTGGAACAAGACTTGACGAATAATGAGAAACCTGGAGAAAAACTGAGACCAAGATTAAAATAGATGTCCTAAAAACTGAAAATGAAATACTCAAGAAACTAAACTCACAAAACAATATCTTATTGAAAGAAAAGTTGATGAAATCTGAAGGATTATTATATATTGGAAACTCTAAAAGAACTAATAAACAACGGCATTCAAGACAGTTTGGATTATTATATCAAAACCAGTGAACAAATCTAACCGCTATACGTATTTGTGAAACGTTTATAAAATGTAATATACAGTGTTAAAAAATGTATCCCTCCAATACTTTTATTTAAGTCGTGCGTTTGACATGATAAACCATAATTTGTTAGTTGATAAGCTTTTCAAATATGGAGTAAGAGGTCCTCCTCTACGCTGGATTAAATCATATTTAAAAGATAGATCTCAGGAAGTTCATTTAAAGTACAACGGTCAATTATTTCATTCTTCTCCCGGTCCTACCCACACTGGGGTCCCTCAGGGTAGTGTGCTGGGTCCTCTTTTATTTATTATATTCATAAATGACATTATTAAAGCTGATATGATTAATGGGTCATACCTCACAATATTTGCAGATGATACCACATCGTCTGTTTCAGGTAAAAATTTTCATGATATTAGAGATAAAGTCAATTTAACTCTATCTTCGATTCAAAACTACTGCACTGACAATGGACTTGCGCTTAATAACCTTAAAACAGATTGCCTTTTATTTTCACCGAAAAACCTTAATGAAAGTTTGCTCGTCAGAATTGATGGGCAAAGTGTGAAACAAAGTGATTATGTCAAATTTTTAGGGCTCTATATCGACTCTCATCTATCTTGGGGAAATCACACTGATTTCTTAATAAGCAAAATTAAAGTTGCCTGTTTCTCCATTTATCAATTAAGAAGTCATGTTAGTTTAGATGTTCTTAAAATGTATTATTTTGGATACGTTCAATCGAGGCTGAATTATTGTATTATGTATTGGGGAAACAGCAACAAAATTAATGAACTGTTCATTCTGCAAAAGAAAATAATACGTACGATGTTATTCAAAGACTCGCGGCATTCCTGTAGCAACTTATTCTCACAGGTTGGCATTCTAACTATTTCTTGTTTATATATTTTAAACTGTGTTTGTTATTTAAAGTGTAATCCACATATGTTCGTGACCAATAGAAATGAAATCCATAATTATTCTTTAAGACTAACGTACAATGTCGATGTACCTCAACATAGACTATCATTAATGGCTAACGGGCCCATGATTATATCAATCAAGTTATTTAATAAACTACCACTTTCTCTAAAATTATTGAAAGACAATAAAATTTTTAAATATAAAGTAAAAGTTATGCTGTTAAAATATAACTTTTATTCTGTTGCTGAATTCTTGGAATGTCCTAATATGGAAGAATAAGTGACAAATGTATTAATTTATATATCTTATTTTATTTTATTTAATATGTCTATATGTACTTTCCTTATATACAATACATGTATTATTGTCTATGTTCAAAATTGTTTTGTGATTGTTTTAATAATTGTACTTTCGATTTGTATTTTATCAGCAGTATTTGTCGTTTTATTATTTGACTATATTCTATACTTACTTTGTAAGTCCAATGAAAATAAAGATTTATTATTATTATTATTATTATTTAAAAAAAGTAAGTTTACTTAACAAATGAACGAACGGTATAGGTATAATTCAAGTAATCTATAAAATTAAGAAATACTTTTGCCAAAATTTCAAATGATAAATGAATTTCAAATTTAAGTTAAGAGGTAAACCAAAGTTGTTGTCTCCTACAGAAAGATGACACTTAGATTAGTTTTGCTGATCTACTTTGAATCACTTTTATCAAATATTTTAGAGAGGCACATACAGTGTGTCCCACTTTTCACGGTAACACCTTTGTAGCTCAGGTAATAAGTCACCCAATTTTAACCAAGTTTGGATGGGTATCAAAGACCTTTATTATACCTTTTTTAAGTAAAACAAAACTTATTTCAGTCATTGGCAGTCATGGACTTTTGTTCTGGGTTCGGTCCTGATATTTTGTTAATGTCCTAGGCATAAGATTTGGTAAAAGAAGAACAAAATTTCACTTGTTCATGCATTACATTATATGGCATGACGAAAATTCTTCCAAAATGTATAAAACACTCTGTATTCCGAAAGCGAGCCTATTTAGCCATTACTATATTGGAATTTAAGATCATCTCAGTATTCACTATTCCTTCTAAGGAATCACCTTGTATTTTGTGTCCTGTGTTGATTCATTCGTATGCATTTGAAACCTCTGAACTTTTTAAGTATTAAGTATTAAAAGTCCATTGGATTTATCGCAGTCGTACTTATCAATTAAAAGTTCTCGTCAAAGAAGCCATGTGGAAGAAAAAACTCAAGTAAAGTAGATTAATCTACAACTTCCATTTCAGCTACTTTTCAACTGCAGCACTGCTCTAGTTTTTATCACATCCCAAATATGGATTAAGATCAAATCATAAAATATTTGTATATTTCCATAATTACCACAGAAATGAGAAAAATGACATTCATCCTCAGTCCGCAAAAGATTCATTAAAAATGAACCGAAATAGGGTAAAATTATTTTTTTTTTCAGATTCATCATTTTAATTGCAAGATAAAGCAAGGTTGTAGATATAGGAACTAGACTTAGTCCAGTAGAATTGTAATTTGACTTGGCAAAAATACATAACCACAATTTTATTGTTTTAAGCTGAGGGGTTGGACATCCAAAACAACTCCCTCTAGCGTGTCAATGGATGTCATACCGGATAAGGGGAGTAGAGGTCTTAAAGTTAAAAAAATCGGTTTTTCGCGTTTCAGTTGATGGTAATAATTCTAATTTTAAGCCGTATAAATTGCAGGTAATTTTATTACTCGAATTTCTAACTTTTCATTTTATAGCGTTTGAACTTGAAAAATACAAAATTTTCGCCTGCGGGGTATTTTTTTCCCTTGGATCTTGGCCCATGAAAAAAAATTATCCTGCCCTGGCTCACCTACATTTGAGATTCCGGTTCCATGCCTGATTGGGCCATTTCCCTAAAATTGCCAGGACTGATTGGACTGACCCCATCCACCCCTGGCTAGTGCTGCAAAAATTTTACTCTTCACTGTTCCAAGGCTCATGACAAACTGGTTTACGGTTTGGCGGGAACCCAGGTATAAATATTCCCCAGTCGAAGGATTTGTGTCTACTTCATAATATCAAAGATCTTTGTACGTATTAGTAAATAGGTGTCACTACACTACACAGAAGCGTGTCCCTATAGATGTGCTCTTTTCCTCGAATCCATTTGGTATATATACGTACAAGCAAAGGAATTTAAACCTTTAAATTGTAAAAATTCAAAGAAACTAAAGGTTTCTAAATCCTTGTAATAAGAATAATGTGCGATTCAACGAAATCATTACAATTAAATGTAATAATAATAATACAATAGTAATGCCATGTATAATAATAATTAACAAACTGTATAACGATAAAATATTTTACATTAATTGTTAAACGATAAAGTAAATTTCAATTACATTTTGCAAAATTGTATTACTTACATTCTGAAGGTGTATTAAACATAATTATAGATATAAAACATGTAAGAATGTAGTGCAATGTAATGTAATGTAATGTAATGTAATGTAATGTAATGCAAGCGTACAATAGTTTTTCTTTGCACACACAGTCGTCCGACTGCCCAATTCGCGCACCGTCGCTGAGTCCAAATCTGACATTGAAACTTACCAGGGATGCTCGGGGGTGGCTCTTCGGGGATGGAAGGGGGTGAAATCGATTTAAAAATTCAAAGTGCCCAAAAATTACGGGGAAATTGCTTCCTAGGGTCTTTCGAGGTCGCCGAGTCCAAATTTGACATCGAAACTTACCAATGATGCTCGGAGGTCGTCGCAATGGAAATAGTCTCGCACGTTTTCAATCATCATACACCCGTGCACTAATATAGATATACATTGAAAAATTTCTTTCGTTTCGAAAAAGGCGCGAAGATTGTAGTCGATAAATCAGAGAGCCTCGATACCGATCGGGCTCAATATATAAATAGTATCACTATATGTTCAGGTAGCGGCAGCTGCGCAGTGTAAGTGGGAGCAGCTGTGTAACGTATTTCTATCCTTAAAGAGGGAGCGTCCCCAGTAGTGCGTAAATCACGTTGTCGACCATGTTGGATGTGTATTGAGTCGTTCTTGGAATTTTTTCGAAAAAATCTCGCCTTAGAACATTGGCAGTTAAAAATTGTTTTTATTTTTCCAAATTTGATTTTTTGAAAAGTATCAATTAATTGTGTAGTGAACATTTGTAAGTAGTGCCTCGTCATCAGATAAGAAATCTGATTATATTTTCGTAACTGATCAGTTAATTTAATTAAAGATGATGTGTTCAAGGATTTCATTTGTCGATTTATATTTGCGTAATAATATGTGAAGTATTCAAAAAAATATATTTTTGTCACTTCAAATTTTTCACTCAAATTCACCCCGTCCCACCCCCGTAGGGCTACCCTCGAGCATCCCTGGTAAGTTTCGATGTCTGATTGGACTCAGCGACCTCGAAAGCCCCCAGGAAGCGATTCCCACGAGATTTTCACGGCTTTCTATCAATTTCTAGAATTTTTAAAAAAGTCATGTACTTTAGATGCATTTTATGCACCCCCTATGCAATTTTCTTCAAACGGCTTATTCACTATAGGTAGACTTTTCTCCTAATATTTTTCCGAAAACGATGTCGAAAACCGCATCTCGATCCGAGCTGTATTTCAAAATTTAGTTATTTTTATCTAATTGAATTTGTCGAAAAATATTGCAGATATCGATCTGAAATTTTTACCAGATATTCCCTCCTATATAACACATACTTTAGAAAAATTTCAAAAAATTTTCTAAAATTTTTAAAAAAATGTTCCGTTCTTCTTATTTACTCCAGACCTAATAAAGCTATCTTAACGTTTGGGGGTTCATTTTTATACCTATAACTTTCTCATTTGAACTTTCCTCTCAGATTATTAGCCTTCACCCTCCACCCCCTTATCCGGTATGACATCCGTTGGCACGCTATAAGGGGTTGTTTTGGATGTCAAACCAATCAACTTAAAATAATAAAATCGTGGTTATCTATTTTCGCCACATTTTGATACCATTCGTGACAGTTCGACTGGACTAACTGATCCTTATTATATGGAACATACAACATTGTCTGTAAAAAATTCAGCACCAATTTTTTCTGCTGTTTTCGCTTATTTAGCCGAAGTCTTAATAATTCACAACTTTTTGCGCATTAAATATGCCTACCCGTCGCAAAAAATTCAATACAAACACGCTGATGAAAGATAAGTAGTGGGCCGTGAAAGAAAATTAACATAATTAAAAAGATACGAAACTCTTGGCAACGGTACGCTGCGAGAGAAAGGAAATCTTTCCTCTTTATGAGTTAAACAAGATCACCGTGCCGATTCCATTATCTTTGCCCTACTGCAAAAATCCCCACAAAAGCTATATAACATTATTTGAGGCTCAGCAAACTCTAAAGTAAATCTGGAACTTTCTTCATTACATTTTCAACAAGGTAAAAGTAGCAGAAATTACGAATTTAATCTATTAAATAAGTTTGTTCAAATGTACACAGTATATTGAAAATACAGTATGCGAACAGCTTGTGAAAACAATAGGTATTTATGACCAAAAATACCTACCTCTAATAGAAAATTATCTAGTGGAGTACATTAAACTATCATAGAAAGTTGTATCTAGACTCAGTAATAGTAGTACATTAACTAAAGGTTTTGACTTTGGAATAATGTCATATGAATCAGATTTCGTTTCTGTTTGATAACTTAATAGTAAATGCAATACAGAAAAGTTTCTATATTATCCGTGGCACCCAAAAGAAGCATTAGAACTAAATTCTGAGAAGAAAAAGCTCTATGCAGCTTTTCATATATATCGATAATTTTAAGTTAATGACTTGAAAATTGCGAGCTTGAAAAAGGTAAGACGGCAAGACGATGTATTGAGTTCAAATGTTAAATAACTCAGAAACGTTGGCACTTACCTCAAAAATGCTAGAGTAGTAGCATTTGGCACACGGAATGGAAAAATTTTCGTAATCTGCATAATTTGAAACATGACGCTACGAAGACATTTCGGGAAGTGTTTTCTTTTTTCACGATTATAATTAGCCACAGATAATATTGTACAGTACCTAGAAGCAAACAATACGTAAAATTTCGGAATAATCTCATATGTAATGATATTTTTTTATGGGTTATTATTGTAGTAAAAAGTATCGTCTTCAGTTTCTATATGGTCCGGATACTCTTACCCTCAATTGGTGAAAACCACCTCTAAATTTGAATATTCAATATTTGAAAAAGTGTTACTAATTTATTTTTGAAAAGTAAGATAGTTACGTTTTTGGGATCGCTGATTATGAATCTTAAGTCAAAATAAAAAAATTCAAAATGGCGGCTCTAATATGGCGGAAGGAATATTTTTCTCAAACAAATGTTTCCCATGAACAAAATAAATGGAGCATCTAGGTAATGCTATATGTTAACAAAAAACAGAATTTAAAAAAAAACACTTAATTACTGAGCAATTACAATAACAAAATGACAAGTAAAAATCATTTGAAAGATTAGTTATCTTCAATTTTGTTCCTTAGAATTTTTGATGGAAGTGTCTAAGTGTTACTAAGATATTCAACATTTTAAACGAAATACTTCATCCTAAGAACGGTCGGATGCCATCTATAAAGTTAAATATACCCTACACAAATATATAAAAAAACCAATTCATTCTCAGTTTATAAGCTTCATTTTTTATGTCTATTATATTTTCGCTAAAACTAATATTTATTGAGATATTTGCAGAGAAACAAAAATATTTCTTTTTATATAAAATTCCTTTACATTTTAAAATACAATTTTTTTGTAAAGAGGACGAAAAAATTTGAGCTCGTAGGTCATATTATATATTAACGAAAAACAGTATATGGGAATATAATTTTTTAATTACTGACTCCTTCCAAAACAATTTGAAAAAGTAGATTGTTTCTGTCATAACTTCTTTGGTTTTTATGCTGTAGATAGTTTCTAGCATATTCAATATTTAAACTAAATACTTCGCCTTAAAGACGTTCGAACGCCACATTTATACTTCCAGATCGCCGAAACTATTAACTCTACAGAAATTAGAAAAAAACGAAATTAATTCTCAATGTAGTAGCTTTCTTATTTGCCATTAGCATGTGTTCACTCAATGTAATACTTTTCGAGTTATTTGATGAATATTGTTTTAAAATACCTTCCTCTTTATCCTAAAATCCCAATTTTCAAATCGTTGTTAACTTAAAAACTGAAAAGTTGCAAAGAGCCTTCTCTTCTTAAAATTTCGTTTTCTTTCAGCTCCAGTGTTTTTATTTTTTTCTTAGTTGCCATCCCCTGAAAAGGGGCGGCATCCACAGTACTAATAGTTTCCGAACTCTAGTCAAAACTTTCATTGTTATCGTTTCATACCCTAAATAAATAATTAGAAAATAATTGCAATGCAACGATTCAACATAACCATCTAACAATCAACACCTTCCTCCCCTTTAAATCACCAGGTATTGACGGTGTTTTTCCAGCTCTACTCCAGTGGGGACTGGAATACATACACCACCACCTGGTGCATATTTACCGGGCATGCATTGCTTTTAAGTACACCTCGGTAAAGTGGAGGGAAATAAAGGTAATATTCATATCTAAACTAGAACGTACAGACTAGTCCTTACCAAAATTATACCGGCCCATTGGCCTTTCCTCCTTCCTACTGAAAGGTTTGGAAAGATTGCGTGATCAAGAAATCAGAAATACAGTGTTAGTTTTACACCCACTGAATCAAAATCAACACAATTACATCCCAGGGAAATTAACAGAATCGGCACTTCATTCCGTGGTATTGAGATATCGATGGATATGAAAATATCTACCCTGGAGGTGTTTACTGATATTGAAGATTCATTTGATAAAACAACCTTCAAGAGTAGATGCATGGCTCTTCTTCGAGCACTTGGTGATCCCAACACACTTATGAATAGATAATACACATGCTCAAATGGAGAGCCGTCCGGATAAATATGGGGAACATAGAGACTAGAGCCTGGTCAATAGAGGTTGTCCACAAGGTGGACTGTGGATTATCATCGCCGACAGCCTCCTACATCGCCTCAATGACCTTGGTGTACGGAACACTCCCTCTCAGTTAACCCCCAGAAAACTGAGCTAGTACTATTCACCAAGAAAAAGAAACTACCAAATATGAAAATGCCCAAATTATCGGGCAATCAACTCCACTTAGCGAGTGAGGTCAAGTACCTGTGGGTTATACTTGACCGCACTCTAAATTGGAAAAGACATGGAAGTTAAGATAAACGGGGCAAATGCGACCTTCTGGCAGTGTCGCAGGACAGTCGGTAGGTCCTGGGGTTTCTCACAGGATCTCCCTCTGGCTATACACCGCTCTGATAATACCAATGCTTTGTTACGCAGCCATAGTCCGGTGGCCCAGAGTAAGGCAAAAAACAGCAGCATCTCAACTGGAGCATGCTCAAAGACTGGCTGCAGCGGAGACTATACTCTGCACCCTCCCTCTAAATCTATACATAGAGGAGGTGGCGTTGAGGACTGCTCCGAGATTGCAATATGTAGGCCAATGGTATATTAAGGTCATAGCTACGAGACATGCTCGTATCCTAGAAGAGTCTACAAAACAAATTACTCTTCTGGGAATGGGGACTTACTTAGAAGGCCTAGATTTACACTCACTAATACCGCTAGGCACACATGCTACTATTTTCTATGCGGAACTAGTAGGGATCCCACAAATAGTAATAGAAACCATGAAGGCAAACGGTGCGCATGTCAACGGAGAGCAGAGCAGCCCTGCTTGTCTTAATAATAATGTAGGACAGACTTTGGGCTGCTTCTGGAAATTAGAAAGGCCCTATATGTGCTCGCACAAAACAATAGTGTCCAGCTTTGTCGAGTGAAACGACACAATGGAATTCAGGGTAACGAAGAAGCGGACGCTTTAGCACGTAAGGGATTTGAGAGCGTCCTGCATGGTCCGGAACCTACAATAGCGTTTTCAGATTCAGTCCACAGTTCCTTGCTAAAGAATTATACACTCAAACGCCACGTGGACTGTTGGGTGGTCTAAGCAGCTGCACACATAGCAGAATGGCTTTGGCCACACCCAGTCATAAGCTAGGCTAATACTCTCTCCAAATTTCCAGGAGTAATCTGCGTATCTATGTAGGTTTACCAACAGGACACTGTAGACTAAACAAACACCTCCTTACATTGGGAGTTATAGACAACCCCAGACAAACCCAAGTGTAGACATTTTAATCTCGATGACGAGGCTGCTGAGCATGTGCTGTGTCACTGTCCTGCTCTCTCAACGAAAACGGGATCCATATCACCTTGAGGTATGAGAGGCTCGATGGACATGCCACCACTTACGGGGGTAGCACAATGGGCCCGCTTATGAGGCCCGAGTGCACGTGAGCGCAAGTTCACCCCCCCCACCATCCGTCCAGAATCTAGACGCTCTAACAATAAAAAAGTTTTAATTCAGTTAAATCACACAGCCACACACAAAAAAAAATGTTCTGTACTACAAAACAAATTATATGGATTTAATGTATTTTTCGACGCTGAATCCAAATCCGTAGTCCAAAAAAGGATCTATCGTGTTGGTTTTGTTTTTTAGTTGAAAACATCCCTTAAAATGGTGTAAAATCATAGAAATAATGTAATAACTCTTAATGAAAAATGGAAGATGTTTTGTAGTCGAGAGTAGAGAATATAAATTCCAGCCACTGTAAGCAATTTCTATAAATTAAACCGAAATCCTACGGGGGCTGAAAACTACCGCTAAAACTCAAAAGACGCGGGTGAGTGTGAGTAACATGTACAAAGGCCAAATTTTTGTATCTCTTAGTGCAAAATGTTTGACTCTGGTGCGACAAGCAGCCATTACTCTCATGGAGGGTTAAATCTACCCCCACTACTCATAGGTTTCAAAAAGGAAAAAAAATTGAGGCTTTTGTAGTTTTAGGCATGGTGAACAAAAATCTTGTGAATTCGTTCCAACCACCGACACATGACAGAGACTACCATTGGTAAGAGCTACCCCCATGCTCAAATGATGCATATAGGTGCTATTGAAATTCGGAAAAGGTCAAATACTTGTAGTTCATCGTGCCAAATACACAAATCTGGCACGACAACCACTCAATCTTAATACGGTTGAAAATTACCACTATTGGGGAGGTAGGGTAAAAACTACCCCCACAGACGGACGGATTTCATTTCTAATATCTTGGAACAAAAATTCAGGCATTTGTAGTTTTAAGAGTATGGAGTAAATTCATACATTAAGCATTAGATTAAATTAGATTCTTTATTGGTCTTTTGTTGCTATGTATGTATAGATATAAGACAGGTCAATAGGTGATTCTGATTACATAGTAGGTACAGACTAACCAGACTAACAATCACAATAAAAATACTTAGACACATTAAAATATTGAATGTAAAAATCACGTTAAGAACTTAATACTAAGTAGTAAAAATAATAAATAAAATGTTAATAACAATTAATCAATTATTAATAAAGAACATATATCACGAAAATGCAAGGGTTAAAGCCGGTTTTTATTTTCCACATGCGTTTTTTGGACATATTCATTCAATGAATAAAAAACATGTTTACTTAAATACGCTCTCAAATTAATTTTGAACTTTTTGTAGGAAGGTGAATTTTTTATGTCAACAGGTAAGAGATTAAAAAAGAAGCTTCCAGCATACTTTGGCGATTTTTTATACTGCATATAATTAAAGTTATTTAAATGTATATTTTCATTGTTCCGTGTGGGGTATAGGTGTATTTCTTTGATCTTTTTAAAGTCATTAAAATGTAGAAATACGTAGCACAGTAGTTTATATAGATATATGGAATAAATATTTAGTATGTTATTATCTTGGAAGGTGGCTCTGCAAGAGTCTCTGTAAGACATGTTGAAAATTAATTTAAAAATTCTTTTTTGTACTACAAATAATCTATTTATATGAGTTGCTTGGCCCCATATGGCAATGTTACAACTTAGGACTGGGTATACGAATGCATAATACATATTAATTAAATAGGTTTGGTGAAAGTTTGCTCTTAAAGTTAGAAAGGCAAAATATAGTTTGTTCAGTCTATTGCAAAGATTATTGATATTTTCCCCAAAGTCTAGTTTATAGTCGACCATGGTACCAAGGAACTTTGTGCTAATACTTGATTTTATTATCGTGTTGTTCACATTAAATTCAAATTCACTAGGACGATTGTATTTTGATTTGAATTCAATGATAACTGTTTTGCTTATATTATTTATCAAGGGATTATTCATAAACCATTGGTTGAAATTAGTTATGACAGAAATAACTTTTTCATTGAGTTTCGTATATGATTTTGCAGTGACAACGATTGTAGTATCGTCTGTGTACATAAACACCTTTCCATCCTGGATATAGGACGGCAGGTCATTTATCTACAACAGGAACAACAATGGACCTAGGACCTCCCCTTGAGGAGTTCCTAATTCTGTTTCGTAACTATCAGAGTACTCTGAATCGATTTTAACTTTTAATCACCGATTTTTTACATATGATATTATCCACTGATTTACATAGCCCCAAATACCCATTTTCTCAATTTTTTCTTTTAAAAATAGGGGATTGATTGTTTCAAACGCCAGTTGTGTTTTATTTATTATACCATACCTGCTTATTCAACTGTTTATCTTAACATTTATCAACTTATCTATCTTTTAATCTCTGTAAAGCTCTTCTTTTTCCTATTTATATCATACTTCCGACCATCAATCCAAATACTTTCTTTTCTTATGATTTTTCTCTCTTATCTTCAAAATATCTTCTCCGTGGTTTTCTTTTCCTTTTCTTTTGTCATAGATATAGCATATATCTCTTCAGTGACCATTTTTTTTCTATCTATGTAAGCTATATTGGGTGGTTGTCGTATTAGATTTATATATTTGGCACAATGAGCTACAAGTATTTGGCCCTTTCCGAATTTTAATAGCACCCATATGTACATTTAAGCTCGGGGGTAGCTCATACCACCCTTTAAGGATAGTCTTTAGTCATGGGTTGGTGGTTGGAACGAATTGACTTCATATTTGTTCACCCTGCCTAAAACTACAAAACCTGATTTTTTTTCCAGTTTTGAAACCTACGAGGGGTGAGGTAGTTTTAACCCTCCATAGGGTTGAGTCTCTACCCTTTGAGAGTAATGGCTGGTCGTCGCACCAGAGTCAAATATTTTCCACTAAGAGATACAAAAATTTGGCCTTTGTACATGTTATTCACACTTACCTGCGTCTTTTGAGTTTTGGCGGTAGTTTTTATAGGTAGTTTTTACCGGTTTAATTTATAGAAATAGCTTACTATGGCTCGAATTTATATTCTCTTCTACAAAACATCTACCATTTGTCGCACTTCATTATTACCTTATTTCTATGATTTTACACCATTTTAAGGGATGTTTTTGATTAAAAAACAAAATTGACACGATAGATCCTTTTTTGGACTACGGATTCGGATTCAGCGTTGAAAAATACACGAAATCCATATAATTTGGTTCGTAGTACAGAACATTTTTTTTTGTGTGGCTGTGTTATTAATGGGCAGCCTATAACACGAGTCACTAACCGACAGACGGACATTTTGAAAGTTGTTCAGAATTCGTCCTCTAACACAGTGATATGACTTTTTTTTACGAGTAACATTTACAGTTGTAGAAATGTGCCGATCAAATACAACACACTCTTCGTTTTCGTATTTGCGAAGAGTATAACAATGATGGTATCCATGAAATCCTAATCGATTCACCGAACACACATGGCCTACGTTCAGACCGAAGTAAAGGTCGCTACTGAAATTTACATTATACATATCTCCCTAGCTAGCATTGTATTGCAACACTGCAAAGACGTATTTGATATTTAATGCATTTTCATATCAGTTTAATGTACTGCAACTTCCAGTCCAAAGTACACTTTGTTACCCACAGTACACGCCCGGAGACATCCATCTGCCATAGACTCGTTCAGTTTATCAATGAATCTGGAATGTGCATCATAAACCTCGCCATTTGTTAACCGGTATTATCAGCGGTAGTTCTCTATAAGTCTTTATTGTTAAGGGTTTTTCAATTATCAGAAAAGTGTAATTATGCTTTAATTGATGTTCTACGAGAGTTCGCTTTTGATATTTCCCCTCATCCGTACAACGATGACTCGGCAATAAATTGCATTCGCTTGAGTACGCTGCAACTTATTGTTTATGAATGCGTGCATTTGTTACATTAATACCGCAGCTCGGCAGAAAAGTTCATCTTAAAATGGTCTCATCGTCATTCCGTATCTTCTCTTTTTCTTTCTACGGTTAGGCCGAACCAATGCAAAATTGTTTGTAAATCCTTTCTATGTAAACTAAACCTTATAATAATTACAGTAACTTTATTTCCTCAAAAGTATACATCAGTTATATGAATATTGTAAAAGTTACAAAGAGATAAAAAATAGTACACCTACAGAGTAGTCCCTTGAATGTGGATGAACAATGCCAGCAGATTACACTTAAGGAATAGTGTAATTTGAGTTTTTGCATAAATAAATATAAGACACGTGGCCACAAAATGTAGGCAAGCAACAATACATTTGGTACTTCGGACAAATCGAAATCCAGGTCCGTCTTTTTCAGAAAGTGCCAATTTGTTATATCTCAAAATCAACAAAATAAAAAAAAACAGAAAACAAATAACAATATTCTCTAGATCTGTTTCGACATTTAAAAAGAGCGGAAGATATCGTAGAAGATCTACTACTCGAAAAAACAATAAAACCACAAGAACGGCAAGAAACGTCAACATTAATAGGAGAGGAAAACGATAACAAAAAGGCGAAAAGCATATGCAATGAAGTACTGAAAATAGGTCCAAAAGAAGGACCCTATGTATCTACTGAACAAAGCACTAACAGGAACAAATTCAGAATAGGGAGAAAATATGGCGATAACAACAATTGAGAAGAGCAAACTCGGAAAGGTTCAAGTAAATTGGGAACAAAGCGCAAGTGAAAAAAGTAATCTCATAAAGAAATCGTAAATATATATGCACTGTCGGAATCAGAAACTGAGAAAACAGAACACTCGGAAGAATGCTCTAGAAACAATCACAAAAAGAGGAGCTAAACACTCCAAGTCACGACACAATACGGAAACGTATCTCACAAAACCTACACTTCCCGTCCTATGTTCCTGTCACTTCCTGTACCATGTTGCTGTCGCTGCTAGCAACAAATATGACCTCAGGTTAACACAGCATAGATGTAGCAGGTCCGGCGGTATTTGATAGATGGATCTTTATTGGTCGTATACAGGGCCCTTTTTTAATGACGTGCTAATATTTCAGCGTGTGATTCCTTAGATCATTTTATGAAGAAACGTTCATATGAACATATGTTCGCAACGGCTTAAATTTTTTGCTACAGGGTGTTGAAATTTTTTTTAAATCATTATTTTTAAATATCTCAGAAACTGCTCTAGATATTATTTTCAATTTTTTTGCGTGTTAATAGGATATAAAACCACATATTTTAGTTAGAAAAGTTATTTTATTGCTCCACCAGTGGAGTCCCTGCAAACATGCCCTCTTATATTTTTTACCAAAAAAGTGGTATGCCACTGACATTTTTCCATGTGGATATTTTTTCTGATTATCCTGGTCAATTCTACATGAAAATGGTCTCTTGCGTTTTTCTCTTTGGACACAGTTCTTGATTCAAACAATTAAATTCAAATTGCTCCATTTAGCACTATGGACTTTTTGAACACATAAATAAAATAAATAAATAAATATATTCTTTATTAACCATTATGTGATATATATGTAATGTACATTTGGTAAGTCAACACCAAATAAAAGTAGTAAAACATAACATATTAAAAATATAGGTCATGTAATTTGTAAATAAAATAGTATATTATTGAACGAGCGGTAATGTAGGTAATAACTCACGCAGATGAAAGTTTGCTGTAATTCATCAATCTACGATTATAACAATAAATATTAAATTGAGAAAATTTTGTTTTAATTACTCAGTTTGTTTATTAATAATATTAACTGTAAAATTTAATTTTTGTTCACCCTTTTATATTTGTTGTCTTCAAAGATTTAGCCACCTTTAAGCGGAGGTAGAATGTGATTTTTTATCGAAATAGTGCATAAACTGCTTGTAGACAAAACATCAGCTTTGTAGATTAATATTACGCGGCGGAAAATGCAAAACTTCTTCGCGAACTGCAATAGCCCGGAGCGCATATTCGGTCAAAAGTCTTATTTTTTATGTTAGAGAAAAAATTAAAGAAGCGTGGGAAAGCTCAATCAATTCTCTTTACATAAGCTATCTACAAATTTTTCGAAAAAAAACGATAATTATCGAGATATTCAAGGAAATGTAAGAAATTACACGTTTTTCTATATAGTGTATGTAAATCTTAAAAAAATATTTTTTCTCAGAAACCTTTGTTTTGAAGGGCCAAGATTAACGAGCGTCAAAGTAGTACATGATATTAAGTGAACATCGTATATGAGACCGATTTAAGTTAATTACCGATTAAGTACGGTGACAAAATGGACAAATTTTACTGAAGAAAAAAAAAAAGTCCCAAATCCCGCCCCCTCTAATTGCTTCATTTTTGTCGCAATTCAAAAAATAAAAAAAAAAAAATGATTTTAGCAAATTTAATTCTATTTAAGTTAACTAGAGTAGTCTCTTTGCGTAGGAGCCAAGATTAAAAAGTTGCCAACTATAGAAGCTCAAAATTTGCGATTTTTTGCCGTACATGGCCAACATTTCAATAGTTATCTCCGAAAAAAAAAACAAAAAAAACAAAAAAACAAATTCTGATAATACCAAAAGATTCATAATAGAAAATACTCGTTTGATTTTGTTTTTTATTTCGAGCTAACTCCCACCGTTTCGGAGATATCTGCGAAAAATAACAAAAAACAGCTTACATTTCAGAGTCGAAAAAATTGCCAAATCATGCAATCTTGACACGTTCATATTTTTCTAAAGGCACCATTGGAACGGCCGTACGATGTCGCGACGTAAAGAGAAAGTCTTCCAGATAAACCTAATCGTAAATTGCACGGCGAAATTCGAAAATTCGGCACGAACGAATCAAACGTAGCATTTTGTGACATTTCAGAAAATATTTATAGATATTAACGCGAATAATCTGTCACTATCTCCCTGGCTCCACCTTCGTGTGTTGCGCGTTACGTCGATTGGATAGGCTAGGCATGAAGTGAAGATAAAGGTGATTGGCCCTGTACCTAGTGAGTTATAATAACTCATTATAACTCACGCTGTTTGTTTATGGATACTATTAATTGATCAAAAGCAGTTCATTAATTAGCATATAACCTAATAAGAGTAGATAAAGGTATAAATCTAGTTATCCTGGAATAACTGACATTTTTAAAAATATCATTTTCAAAACAATATTTGTTGACACAAAGTAAGTTGTTAAATCAAATTGCTTCATTTAGCGGTATAGGCCTTTTCATCATAAGCGCGCGCATGTGCTGCCGCTATGTTTGTTTGCGGGAAATATGAAATGTTGTGCCATATCGTATAGTTTACCTATCTGAAAAAATTAGAAAAAAAGCAGTTAACTTTATACGCAGAAGGATCGACAAAAAAACCTCATTTCAATTGCGCTTTTGACCCTACATTTTCGTAAAAAAACAGAAAATATTTTTACTGCATTATCAATTACTGCACGAAGAATGTTATTAAGCATATTGTGGACTAAACACATTTGTTTTCTTTTAATGCACTTGTACATAAGTTGATAAGTTGATAGTTGAATTCTAACCTTGCAATTAGTTCTTTATTCTTGCTTCTAGTCATCTTACGGCCAGGATACTTGAGCTAGCGCCTTAACTGAGCACAAGTGTGTTCTTCCACAATGTTGTGTACTAATTTTGCACCATCAATCACACTTTCGTCTAAATTAATGTGAAAAAATGACACCGGTCCAGCCATTTTGACAACCAAGTGTGCGAACATTTCATAGTTCCCGCAAACAAACATAGCGGCAGCACATGCGCGCGCTTATGATGAAAATGCCTATTGACTAATAATTTTTGAACGCATAAATCTAGTTATCCTGGAATAAATGACATTTTTGCAAACATTATTTTCAAAGCAGTATTTGTTGACATAAAGTAAGTTGTTGGTGTTTAAAACAATCTCATCGTATTATTTCTTCGATTTTCAGTGTTTCATTGAATTTATTTTATTTTTTCGGTGTTTTTATTCGAATAACTCACTAAATATGGTGAATTAAACGAACGAGGAAATGGCGACAATACATTACGTATATGGTCTCGCAGATGGTAATGCAACAAAAGCCAGAAGTATGTATCAGGAAAAATATCCTAATCGTGACTTGCCAGGTAGCCGATTCTTTTCGACTATTCATCACCGTCTTTGTGAAACTGGTAGTTTCCAAAAAGGCACTTCGGAAGATAGACCTCGAACTGCCAGAACACCCGAAATTGAGGAAGCAGTGCTGCAGGAAATCGACATCCTGAGAGTACGAGGAAGATTGCTAGATCTAGTTTGGCGAGTTTTGGTTTTGTTGCATTCGTACCATATTCTATGAGTACAGGCATTACTTCCCAGGAATTTTCCACAGCGTGTGAACTTCTGTCCGTAGTACCTTCAAAATATTACACTAAATCCGCAGTTTGAGTCACAGATTATGTTCAGAGAAGAAAATTTTTCTAGGAATGCTATTCAAAATTTCCTTAATAATCATGTGTGGGTGAACGAAACCCCCCTGCCATAAAAATCTTACCTGCATTTTCTTCAAGAAGAACTAGCTGTGTCACTTGAAGATGTACCAATTGCGTTAAAGAATCAAATGTGGAACATGCACTATAACGCTCTGAAAAAACCACGGGACTCTGTCAAAATAAATAAAAATACTTAGTTAACAGTAAGCTAATTTATTAACTTGCTTAAGAAATTTTACAAAATCTTATTATGTAATGGTATACACGGAGAGACAGACATAAAAATAACAACAAAAGGTAATTATTATTAAAAACATAAGATATGGGAGATTGGCCAATTCCGAATATTTGATAATTTAAAATTATAAACAAATAAACTGTTCATGAAGAAAATTATAAACAATAAACAAACTGCTTAAGCATGAATAACTAAATATAATCAATGATTATGAATTAAAAAGCAGTCCAATAAACTTAACTAAAACTTACAACATGATGGGCTTATACACCATCTACATTTTACATAGGTTATTTAAAGGCATATTTATATCAATTTTTAAACAACCAAGACGTAGCAGTCGCGAAAACAATTTTGTCTGTTTGTTTACTCCGCGAAAAGGGAGACAAAAGTTATAACTATCTCCCAGCTAGTGGAATGCAAAGTTAACAAAAGAACGTACTAGCACTACCGGCCTAAATATTGAGAAGCCGGCTAGATACTAGGAATCGTTGATGACCCAAACGGAGAAAAATAAATGTGTAGGTACTTAAAGGAGTTGAAGGACTACTGTAAAATGGACGAAGACACTGTTGTTGATTACAAACACATATTTTACAGATTGGTATTAGCTGTAAGCGCAATTAAAGGCAAAATTATACCATTTTAGGTATAGTTAACACTGGCGCTATAATGTCTTTTATTATTAACTACTCGTAAAGCAACTAGCATTACACTTATTAAATGCTACTTTAATTCAGGGCTGGACATATTTTGGTGCTAACTTCTAAACTAATCGGTACAATTTATTAAAGTTGAGATTAAAGTAGTTCAGTTTTAAAACTAATAAACACTTGAATGGCTCAAATTCTAGTCATAATTTTAACGACCGCCAGGCCTGCAGCCTGTGTGAAGAGTGTCTACTTAACATTCTTTTGTGGTTTTATATTCGCGCCTAAACTGAGACTGTACCCAAGGCATTATGTAAAATTTGAAAATGAAAATAAAAATAAAATCCCGTCTTTTGAGAAAAATCTAAAAATAGTCGTACCTATCAGTAATTCAAACCACTATTTCGTTCTTTACAGACAATTCTACAACTTTACTAATAATTTCCATGACTTACTTAGTAATTTTCTTACGTCGCTTTCATCTGACGCGGCCATTTTGAAAAAAATAAAAAATTGTTCATATCTTACTTATTTTTGGAAATTATTTCAAATCGGAAAAATCTGTTGTACTTAGAATTGTATGCTTAATAAGAAACAATTAAAAAAATATGGTCATTCTATTTCAGAAAAAAAAGTTGATGTTATTTCCGGTTAAACCGGAAGTGATATTTTCGTTCCTCTTAGTCTAAAGGTAGACCAATTTTGACTATATTTATGTGTACCGATAACGACATTTTTAAATTAAAAAAAAAAAAGTTGGTGGCATACATTGACTTGTGGCCACCCGATATTTCCATAAGGTAAGGTAAGTATCTTAAGGTTTTTAAAAGCATCCCTACAATCATCCCTATATGATAACCCAGCAACGGTTCTGTGAGCATTTCTTTGTAGTGAAAAAATTGTTGAGGTATGTGCCGAGTGGTTCCATACCAAAGTAGTATAAGTAAGGAAAGACTGAATTAGTGCATGGTATGCCATTAAAATTGTTGACTGTGACAAGCAATCTTTTAAATTGCTCAATAGAAAAATATTACGTGATGTGAGACGATGTAAGACGTTCGTTCTTCCCATGTTAATTTACTGTCCAAAATAATGCCCAAAAATTTAATGCAATGAGAGGTCATCTTTACAGAATGCTCTTTTAAACAAAAAATCATTGTCTCTGTCTTGCCATTATTTAATATTACCTTAATTATTTAAAAATCAGTTATGAACCTAGACAAACTATTTTAAGCTTCTGATATTAAAATGTTATCATCTTTATGGGAATGAACCAATGTTGCGCCATCTGCAAAAGAGAGTGAAGATTGCTAAGGGACTAGTGTTTGGCGAATCATTAACATAAATGGGAAATAAAACTCGTCCCAAAACAGAACCCCGAGGGACGCCAAATTTAATATCAATGTTACCAGAATTAGCATTATTAAAACGAGCAAATTGATGAAGATCAGTCAAATCGAGTGAATAAATTTTCTGCTACTCTCAGAGAATTTGTAAAATTTCAGTATATTCGCTAAAATATTTGAGGCACACAGTCTAAAGCCTTACTTAGGCCTAAAAATCGTACATGCACGACACACCGTTTCGCGGGAGTAGCAGCAATGTCTACCGAGCGCTAGTAAATCAAATCATTCAGCTTTAAGGTAACTGATAATAAGATATTTTAAAACAATTTCCTAACTAATATTTGAGAACGATAAAAGGCAATAATTTTCCTTTAATAATTACTACTGGATATTTTCGCTAATATTATTACCAACTTAGAATATTACTGCAACTTAAATGTCTGATTCGACCCCACTTTTAAACAGAAAAATGTGCTAAGAGCTAATAATTGAAGAAAAACTTAATTTCCTCTGTTAAAATGAATTCGCACGACTCAACCTACTTTACATTCATGTAAGGGGATGTTACTGGATGTTAATCTTGTAATAACGAGCCTCATGAGATACACTTCTTTTTCTTTAGTGCTTGTTAATTTGACTTAGATTTGTGCGTCGGACTCGTAATTTTATCTTTATACACAATTCAAAGACTGCTAAGCACTTACCGTCTTGACTTGAGATGATTAATTTTACAAGCTGTTCACTGCAGTTAGAGAAAAAAGAGTCGCTATTTTGGAATAATTGATAGTCAGGAATCTACCGTATGAAAAGAGACTTTTAAATGGTCAGAATGTGAACTCAAGGACATAGTTTTGAGCAAATACGTACAATATCTGGAATGACCTTGCGGGTCTAAATGCAGAGGGCGCCAGCATGGCCGCGATTCTAAACAGGCGTAAAAAAAATGTGTTCTAAAATTTCTGTATTACTGAAAATTGATTAATTTTACGTTCCCACCGCAATTACAGACTTGTTTTTGAAGATTTCTTAATGATTTTAAAACCAATGGAAAGTTTATTCTTTTTAGATTCAGGTGCGGATCAATTATTCTCGAAATTGTTGTTAACAAATGCTACAGAAATTGTTTAAACAAAGCTTACCAGAATAGTGCAGTGCAAGGTGCGGTGTAAATTTTAGCATCCAAGCATTCTAAACACTATTGCAGACAGATGCATACGCCTGTAAATTTACAACCATATAAATACTGGCTAAGCTCAAACTAAACAACAGGCAAACTACACAACACAAGACAGTAAAATTACGAGGACTAACGTTAGACACTAAACTATCTTTTGCACCCCTCGTCACTAATACCATAAATAGCCGATGCAACTCTTAGTAAACTACATCCCATAGTTAACAGACGTAGCAAGTTGTCAGTTGACGATAAATTAACTCTTTACTGCGTTCTCTGTGACCAATATTGACTTATGCCTGCGTGGTAGAATTTTATTTCAGACACGCAGTGCATGAAGCTATAAAGAACTCAGAACAAGTTGCTGCGTCTCTTAACTAACTCTTCAAGATATATCACCATAGCAACTTTGCATATGCTCACGGAGTGCACATAATAGGACAATATATCGACGAGACGTCACAAAAATTCTTAACGCGAAACATTACAAACTCAGAACTGACACAAAACCTAACAAACATTAGAAGACATGACACATATCTATACGAAAGACTTCCGATATACAAAACACACAGACACAACTGACAACACCCGCACGCTTAAAACCCACAATCCCGTCAAAAACCTCCCGGTAACATAACAAATAATGCATTATTAAAACAACATTTTTAACAAATGATTTCCGTTAAGCAGGGTTTTTACTAATTTTACTAATTTTCCTTACGAAAAAAGACCCTAGTAAAAAACTATAACATGATAAACATAGTAAAAATAAGTAAATTAAATGTGCAGTATATCATAAACATATCAGGCGAGTCGTTGGCCTGAATATCTGACTGTTGCGGGGTTTTCACGTAAACCTCGCATTTTACTCTGTATTGTACACTGCACGTAAATCTCAATGAAATGGCATGTTCATATCAAATAAAATACACAAATAAAAAATCTGCAGCTACGGAAGCGGTTGGTACCTCCCCACCCGGTGAATCTTTGAAGCCGAAAAGAGCACTAAAAATATGAATGATCTCATTTAATTATATTTATTAAGTTGAAATATTTTTTTCATATTAACCCTCATGCACTATCGTGGGGTATTTTGACACCCCAGCCGCGGAAATTCGCGCATTGTGTTTTTATTTTTAACACAAAATTTTTGTTGTTTCAGGTAATCTCATAGCTTAAGGGTGTTCATAAAATAGTGTGAAAGGAATTACAAAAAAAAAATTAGTGTCCCTGTAATCAACATTTGGGGTGCTGAAACACCCCACGGTAGACCTTGCATTAACGAGTTACCCAAAAACTTAAGAGATGGAGAAGGCTTTCACCCAAGAACAACTGGAAAATTTGGCTGAACACTTTTATGAGGACATAAGTGATGGTGAATTAAATGATAATGAACAAGACAGTGACTTAAGTGATGCTGAAAGTGAACATAGTGATCATGACACGGACTCGAAATTTGGAGACGATGCAGAACAAGAAGAAGGTGAAATGGAAATGGGACAAGGAGAGAATGATTTAGAATAAGAAGAAGGTGATATGGAAATAGTACAAGAAGTGAGTGATTTAGACCAAGATGGAAGTGATGTGGCAGAAGAAGAACCTGAAGAAGAAAGACATCTACAATCTGGGCAGTATTTTTATGGAAAAAATAGATATAAATGGGCAAAGGCACGATTTTGGTTTTTGCTGTCACCAATTATATCAATTTTGACAAATGATATAATTATAATGAATAGAGGCCAACTCAGTGGCTCAATTCTTACAGGCTTGAGACCAAGGGGTCCCGAGTTCGAATCCTGGCTAGGGCGTCGATATTTGGTGGTGTTTTTTTTACGTATTACCGAGACAGTGGCTTTAAGCTAAACTGCATTTGTGTGAGAGACAAATCATTCTTCTCTCCTGATTTCGAGCTTCAGCTGCGGCAGACGGCAATGTCCCAGGGAATGGCTGTTGTGTTATTGTTTGTTGTGTATCTGTCCTGGTTGAGTGGTGAAATAACTTATGGCTAAACTCCGCCAGGATATTAGTCTAAATAAGACGGAAAAAAAAACGCTTATTTTATGAACCTATTAGAACATGCTTGTCATTTTTTTTTATATATCAAAGGAAGTTTTATTTTTTGTTACAGGGAATAAATATCAGCCCTTCTGAATACATTACCAGCAACAGAAGTATTAGAATATTTTACGTTTAAAGAAAATAAATTTTTAAAAATATGTTTTCATTTATATCGATAGAATTCAATATTTTGTTATTAACTTTCATTTTGAATAAATTATCTGGTTTTAACATTCTAAGTCATTGCAGTAGTATTGTACCTATTACCTCATATTAAAACATTCCATAAAAAAAATCGCTAATACTGAAAAATAGTTACTTTTAAAATGGGGTGCGTGCACACCCCACGATAGACTTTATGCAACAAAAACATACGATAGCGCTTAAGGGTTAAAAAAAAATTAAAAAAAAGTCTTGCGGGATTAGGATTTGAACTTGTGAACCTCTAGTTTTAGATTCATAGTCTGCGCGGAAGCAAAAAGCAAAACAGATTTATTTTTAAATTAAGCATGTACAATGTGCCTGCCTAGAACCCAGGGCCGTACCGAAGCCTACTACTTTGGGGGGGGGGGGGGGGAAGATGAAAAAAAGCCAACTCATATACCTTTGCATAATTTCAATCAAATAAAAACTTTTTATGGGAAAAGCTACTAAAACTAAAAAATTTAAATCGAATTCAAATTCACTATGTACAATGTACAGGATGCCCTAACCAAAGACGGAACAAGGACATTTTTCCGGAGATAGAAACGCTTATAACAAAAGCCAAAATTACCATTTGATGTATTTTTTCCGCCGAATCCAAAAGTTATAATAAAAAAACTAATATAAAATATGCTATTTCAGGGTTCAGACTTCACATAGCTGAAAAAAATCCCTGAATTTTCCAGGCTTTCCATGACAAAAAAATGTTTTTCAATGACAAATAATAATAATTATTAATATGTTGAAGGTGATTTTTATTTTAATTTTCGATTTTATAACATTCGATTTTATACAGTCGTCAGACGGTTGCAATTTAAAAATAATTTAAAACAAGCTAAAAACGTACTCTTCGCCTGTTCACTGAACTTTTTATATAATTGTTACACATTCTATAGGATACTCTTCGCAGTTGTTTGTAAATAATGTTAGTTTTAGACATTTTTAATTTTATAGTACTAACTTAGTTGGTAAAAGACTCAATGTAAAATAAAGTAAAAATAAAAAAAAAGCTATACCATATTCCTTTATATTATAGACATCGATTTATCCTATCCGAGATTCGTTGACTAAGTATCAATACAACTGTCAATATTTATAAAGTAATATTGAGAGCTCTCAATAACACATTTATTGAGCAAGTGGCCTCATATTCTCTTTTGTTTTGGTTTTCCTTCACTCTTATTCGAGTAGGAGACATGTAAGCTTTGTTCTGTTATTTTTTATGCGGGCCAAACACAAATGTTTTCATACGTACATTTGAATGCACACAATTCAGTGAGTTTTGACTGAGAGCTTGCATGATATCGCCCGCTAAATGGCTCAACAAATATTTCCCCTTTAACCTCATCCGGTTTCCAGCGAACGAGACTGGAAAATGTATAATGTATCCCTGGAGAAAGAGTAATGTTACTTTTATTTGCCTTCCTAATATTCATAGTGCTAAATAATTAGTATAATCATTACGTGCATTATTTTTTCTTACTCTTTGTTGTTTGTTACTTCTGCAAACGTATTTAAAAGTTGAATGAAATGCATCTTTGCGCCAAGTCGATCAGACAAAGGTTGGTTTAATACCGCTGATAACTGCGAAATATCTCGCATCTCAAAATATATAAACTAAAACAAAAATGTTAAACAGGTTATTAATAATATAATTAGAAACGAAAGAACAATGTTAAAAAAAAAGATTTCCCATCCGTGGTAAAACGTGGAAGTCGTATTTTTTACTAATTTTTGGGTGCTGAAAACGAATCCGTTATCCGTTTTGGCGAAACATCTCGGGAACACATTAAAAAACAACCACACTAAGGTTCGATAACTAAGTGGAAAAAGAAGTAAAAAACCCAAATTCACCCTTTCAACCCTCCTTGCCATTCCCTCACCACCCCCGAGAAAGTTGTATGCTTCTATAACTACTATACAGTTATTAACATATTTTGAAAAAACCAGAACACCTCATTGAGTGGTTGCTGTCAGAATATAATAATCTAATTACTTCTGAGTACACTCATACGCCTTCTCACCCCTAAAAGCGGTGGGTCTCACCTTCTCAGGGATATTGATCGGTTTTAATTATAAAAAAATTCTAATACTCAGTTGGATGTTTATCATATTAAGGTGACTTGGCCAATTCAGATCACTCCTGAATATTTCTTACTCCTCTAAGGAGGAGGTGTAGAGTGTCAATATCCCCTTTACAAAATGTTGCTTGATTGTTATAGCAAAAAATTATTTAGTTATTTAAGTAATTTTTGCTTGTTAGAATCTGAATCTATTTTCATTTTATGGCTCCCTCAAAGAGATTTCTTTAAAGTGTTGTTGTTGTTGTTATCTATGGGGTTTTTTATGATGTTAGGTTATGATTTTGAATGTTTTAATTCAATTTTATTTTTTGTGCTAGTTCCCTATTGAACCTAACCTAATACTAATATTGAAGTCGGCTGGTCGTAGAAAAACTGTTTCACTAATTGCCTTAAATGTTTTGCATGATAATATTGACCCAGAAAAGCAAAACAAAGTCTTATATAATTTTTGCTTCACTACAACGGTTTTACTTAAATTAATTATTTTTTTAAAATAAGAATATTTAATTCTAGATAGTATATAAATAATATTCTGTAGGTCAGTATTGCAGGACAATCTAAAATTAAGTTCATTGTCTTCTTGCAACCTACATCTCCATTTTTACTATGTTTATTGTATTGAAAATGAGACATAAAAACTTAAAAAAAACGCCGGTGTTTCTTTCACAAAAGGAATCCTCCACTGTCAGCATCGGCGTTTAAAGAAAATGTTCATGTGTTTTCCATACTTCGTTGTTTAGTCGTAGGTAGGCCGCCGCTTACCAATCACACAGTGTTAACAATGTGTTCCATTTATATATGTATGATTGCGAAATAAAATCAGCATATACACGCGATTAGTGAGAGAGGTGGTGCCTTACCGTGATCCTTGCAGGAGTTGGTACACTTGTTCGGGCAGAGAGACAGCTTTTCTTCACTTTTCAGTTACGGGGGAAATCCGTATACAATGCACAATACACCTACAATTATATTATCAAGTCTCAGCAACAAAATTAACAATCAGTAAGTAAATTAAATTGTTTAGTGATTTAACTTAATTGAGACAGGCACGTGCCGCGATAGCTTTCGAAGTAAAATGTCTGTTGGTCTATCCCACGGTCAATAAACGTTACCTCGATCAGCAGCTTTAGGACGAGAGAGACGCGGGGGGGCGGGGAATCGAATGAATGAATGAATGAATGAATGAATGAATGAATGAATGAATGAAATCGAAATCGAGACAGACATATCTGATTTCCGTGCAAAAGACAGAGACAAAGATTCCGGTAGGGTCTACAGCCTACGTCACCTGTAGACACTACAGGCATCTTTGCCTCTGTCTTTTGCACGGAAATCAGATATGTCTGTCTCTTTCATTCTATTTCCCGCCCCTGCGTTTCTCTCATCCTAAAGCTGCTGATCGAGGTAACCGTATCGTTTATTGACCGTGGGTCTATCCTCCCGCATTCGGGCGCGCTCGGTCCTGTTCGGCAAGTACACCAATCTCACTTGAAATTTCGATGTACAAAAGAAATTACAATCAAATGAATAAAATAAATGTTATTATAGCTAAACAATTAAATAAATTGAAATAAAAGGACCGAACAATCTAGTTTTAAAGTTAATCTCTAAAAAAGTAATAAAATAGTGTAATGAACGATTTTATGAATTAAGTGTTTATTGAAATTAAGTTAACCGCTAATTATTGAATTACTGCAGTAGTTAAAGAAATTTTCTATAATAAATAAAAAAGATGGTAATTTTTTTAATCTCATCCTTAAAATACATTTTTGGCAGACAGTAAATTACTGACTCGATTACTGAGATCAGTGACATTTTTTCAATGGAGGTACAAGGAGCTTCGAAAAACGACCTGGATGTCCTACTTTTTCTAATAAATCATATGGAATAATTGTGGTTTGTGAAAAATTGCAATGGCAATGAGTAAATTGATATTAAATGTCAGTTAGTTTTCATTTCAAAGCTGATTAAACGAGGTAAAAGTAAAACTGTTTTATTATTTTTAAATGACAGTCATGCAACGCTGTAAAATTAATGTTAATAACACGACAAGTGAGCGAAATATCTTTCTAATTAATTTTAAATAAAAAAAATAGGTTTGAGTTTGAAAAAAAAATTATAAGAATTTTTTTATTTTTCTTGGGGCCAACATGTCATCCTGCAAAATCTTTGTACGTATACCCTGTATATTGTCAGTTTTTCTTGCTTAGTCAATATTTAATTACGTGGTTTGTACCGGCATATCTTCGTTTGTCAATTACATGTAACGGTATTTGTTGTAATACTGTTTGAAACCATGTTCAATAATATTTTCAGCAAGTGTCTTGTTCAAAAATTGTATAGTCTATAGTGTCATGTTTTACTTCGTATATGAATTGTATTTTATTGTAGTCACATTAAGGATAGAATTATGCAAAGTGAGAGGAAAATATGTGTTTACTTATCAATATTTAAAAAATCATAAATGGTATAATGTTTAAAATAGTTTCAGGTACTTCCCATTGCTCTAAGAAATAGAACCATATACAGTTTTTATCACAAATTTTGCATATAGTTAAATGCCATGCTCTAATAATGATTGTACAACAGAAATTTACATATACCTGAAATTTCGAAAGTTGAACGAATTTTAGATGAAAAAGAAAAGTTAATAAAAATCACATATCGATTTAGGCGTATAACACTTGCCACATTTGCTGACAACAATGTCCACAATACTTAAGTTTTTACATCTAAATCGAAGTGGTTTTTATTAATTTTTCTTGTTCATACGAAATTCGTCCAAGTGAACGTTCGAAACTTCAGGTACATAAATTTACAATAAAAAATATGTATATAGTTGTATATATTAGAACAATAGCAAGTATCTAAAACAGTTTCAAAGATTATACTATGGTTATTTTTACTTCCACATCCAGTGGAAGTTTAGTAACGACAAAAAAAAATATTTTTATTGTTCAAAAAGGCTTAGAACGTCATGAAACGTCGAGATTTTAAGTTTGAGAAAAAAAAACATTTCGGTCAATCTCTTAAAAATTTATAATAAATCGAAAATAAACGCTTATTCCCCTTTCACTCTGTAAAATTCTCCTCTTAAAGATCAGTAAACACATTTAATATTTATTTTCAGCCATATCTTGCTCAACGTTTGCAAACTAAAAATATAATATATTTTCTTTTTTTGCAGGTATGTTCCCACGCTCTCTGTACTGCGCTTTTTAGAGTAATTCTTCTATGTAAGTATAACAATAATATCAGTTTTTTTTAAATTTGCGATTAATTGCGTTATAGACCCGTGCAACTAGACGGTCTCAAAATGTAATCACTTGCATTAATTTCCTGGTACTCAAAGAAATATCTTTTGGTTCCATTATATTCAGGTTGATAGTAATACCTGGTATTTATAATATCTAGCGTAAACATACTTCTAATTCAAATCAAATCAAATCAAATAAACTTTATTTTAAATTAAATAGTAAATAACATTTCTTCCCCAAGCAGATTTTCTTCCCCAAGCAACTACCTCACCATTTGCCATGCCATGCCACACCAAAGGCGGAGGGTCGATTTGGGCGGTTTTTGCCCCAAATTATTTTTGGATGAAAAAATCAGAAAACATTTTTTTAAATATCTACTAACAATAATGAGTCGATTTTACCCTAAACGGATGATCCCCCACCCCTCTAACCCCCCTCAATCCTGAATATGCCATCACTTGCTAACAGCGTTCTTGGGGAGATATATTGCTTTCAAACTTATATTTGCTTGATAAACTACCACACTAACTCCCTTTTAACTGTATCCGCTCTCATTTATCATTTTTCCTTTTTTACGGGAGGGTGGTTTTACTATTTATTCGTTTGCGGGAAATATAAATGCAAAATATCCAAGCTTGCTCACCAGACTTGACCAGGGTATCCTGGCATTTTTGGGGTCGCTGATTCCGAACCCGAAGTCAGTTAACCTGTATCACATCGAGTTTAAGGTCATTTGAAGTTCAAATTGAAAAAAAGATGACAAAGAAATCCAAAAAAATAGATAAATACGTTTTGGCGTCTCTGAATTCGATTTCAGGCTTTCTTGAATCGCTCGCTGTCAATTAGAGGCCATTTCAAGGTCAAATCAATATTATTCTAGAGTGAAAATGATCTATTACTGATCTTACAATGACCTCTATCAAGTTCTTTGTTTCAATTCAACAACCTCAAAAAGGGTTCAACTAACAAATCACATCTGGTTGACCTTGAGAACCCTGATTTAAATCAACAATTCCAGATGCCTACATCTACTGTATGAAAATACAAAGCGTTTTTTAGCTCAATCTTGAGATGTTAAGTTCACCTTGAAACTACCTCTAGCTGATCCCCTGATTCAGCTACCTCAAAAAACTATACTTAAAGTGATTCAAATTCATTACACGGCATTTTCTTCAGCTTCACCCTCGCATAATATTGATTTGACCTTGAAGTGACCTCTAATTGACAGCGAGCGATTCAACAAAGCCTGAAATCGAATTCAGAAACGCCAAAAACGTATTTATCTATTTTTCTGGATGTCTTTGTTATCTTTTTTTAATTTGACCTTCAAATTACCTTAAACTTGATGTGATACAGGTTAACGGACTTGGGGTTCGGAATCAGCGACCCTTTCAGGGTAAAATCGACTTATTATTGTTAGTAGACATTAAAAAAAATATTTTCTGATTTTTTCACCCAAAAATAATTTGGGGCAAAAACCGCCCAAATCGACCCTCCTCCTTTGAAAAACATCAATTTTTCCATTCAAAAGTTACAATCAGCTGAGCCAGCCAGTATACCTTAATGATATATTCCACATTGATGACTGTGACTTTCTAAATTTGTTTGCTGATGGCACATTGTTTGCGTGTTTGAGTAAAGATATAAGTGAGGCAGTAAATTAATGAATTCAGTAGTGCTACATATTTTAATTTGAAACCAATACATTGAATGGGGTAACTGAAATAAAGTACTACGGTATAATTACTGATGAAATGAAATGGATTTAAAAACACACTTTGAGTATATCAACAAAAACTTGTATAAAACTGTATTTCTTTCTACTGATACTTCATTCACTGCAAGAACTATTGTTTAGTCACACTTTATGATAGATATGTTCTAACTGGCTGCTTCTGGAATTTTCGTCCATATTTATGGGAAATTCCACACAACTGAAACTTTCTGCCTCCGGATGCTTTTCTCAACGCTTAAATTTCTTATTTTGTTAAATTGTTCATCCTCTTATTTCTAATTTTGAAAGTAAATATTTGTATACATAATAATCATAATCTTCTGATATGTCACTTTTTACTTTTATGCAATTTTTTTAAATGAGCACGCTCATATAAAAAAGATTATGGTAACGATATTTCAAGCCTTGTTTAGATTACGCTTCTGGAGGAGTTTAGCCCATACCACTTGACTAGGATACACATACACATACAGACGACAAGACAGACAACAACAATTTCCTGCGATATGGCCATCTGCCGCAGCTTATTTACTATATTGTTTATTTAATTTATTGACAATTGAACTAAAACTATTTCTTAGCCTTAATGTCTCCTATATTGATAAGGTTCTAAACAACCAATAAAACTACTCTTCTGGTTACTACGAAGAAGTATTGAATTACATGATATAATTCATCAGAGCTGGGCGAGCACTGCTAAAAAGTGCTCACGAGCACTAAGCACTCAAAAGAAGTGCTTTATTTTTCAAGCATTAAGCACTGTTAATAGCAGAGTGCTCGCAGGAGCACAATGCACTAAGCACTTTTAAAAAATTTAAATAATGATTGAAGCTAGAATTTCATTGAACTTGTGTGTTATTTATAAAAAATATCAACAAAAACAATCCAGAATGAGATTGAGAGTTTTTTGAGAGGAAACATGTTACAGAAAAAGTGTTTCTAATACCAATGAAAGTTCAGATATGAAATTTGAACGCCGTATCTCAAAGATGATATTTTTGCCAAAATTATTATTAAAATAATTAAATTGAACCAAAGTGCATATTAACATGATAACGAAATATCAATAGAAATAATATATTTTTTTTATTTGTCATTTTTTTAATTCATTTTTTAAATTATTTTAATCATAATTTTGTCGAGAATATCATCTTTTTCCTGTAACAATCTCCTCTTAGTAGGAGAGGGCTCCTTAGCTGTACGTGCACCATCCCCGCGATCCTTGGGGACAAAGTTTTTCATAAAGATTAAAGCCTAAGGAACAATTTAAGACATGTCCTAAAAAAAAACTGACTGTAATTTCAAAATGGAGGCCATATGTTAAAAAAAACTGTTGCCAATGTTGTTTTTGTCATGTAACACAAAAACTAAAAAAGATGGACAAAAACTTTTTTCACAAAAAACAACGTGCATTTTCTACAAGTTTGTTTCTATATAATATTTTGATAGGAGTTACCATTTTCCAGATAAATGAGTCCAAACTTAAGAAAACATGGACATTCATATATCGGTAAATCGCTTAGAGGAAATAACTGTGACAATTATTGTAAGGAGTGTAATATAACTTTATATTATTAACATAACAAAAAATAAAATAAACTGAAAAAAAATTAATAATAATAATAATATTATAATTTGCAGACATTTATCTCGAAAACGGTATGAACAGATTAGGGTTAAAAGTGTTGATATTGACATCTTTTGGAATCCGCTGGCTCATTCCATAAAATTAAATGTAAATTTCTCTTTGATACTGGATTTGGCAATAAAAGAAGGCTTATTAACATATCCGCATTAGCAGAAGAGTATGGGCCTCAAAAATGCTCGGCATTACTGGGCCTTCCTTCATTTACTAATTGCCATTAGACAGAAATCTGATGACAAAGATTTGTCTTTATCAATTGACATTAAAGTTGATTTTTCTTCGATTCCACTATCAAGAGCTTGCTTTATCGAGCTTATTGAAAGGAGTGTTTATCAAACGCGTATTTGGCGATTATCCGACGAAGTTATTCACAATATTCCAAAGCCTTGAATGATTATGGATGGTAAAAAAATTAAGAACCTTTGGTATTCAGCAGATAAAATATTGCTTCAATCGCTTTTTTAGTTTTTGTGTTAAATGACGAAAACAATATTTACACTTTTTTTTAAACGGACGCCATTTTGAAAGTACAGCCAGTTTTTGTTTAGGACATGTCTTAAATTGTTCCTCAGGCTTTAATCTTTAAGAAAAAAGTTTGTCCCCAAGGATATGGGGGGGGGAGAGGTGCACGGACAGTTAGGGTAGGCTCCCGTAGTATTACGTTTTAGATTGAATTTTATATTTTATTTTAAGAGCTGAATCATTCATTTGGAAAATAGTAACTCCTGTCCAAATATTGTATAGGAACAAAATAGTAGAAAATTTTATGCACTTGTTTTTTGTGCAGAAAGTTTTTCTCCATCTTTTTTAGTTTTTGTGTTAAATAACAAAAACAATATTTGCAATTTTTTTTTATACGGGCGCCATTTTGAAAATACAGCCAGTTTTTTTTAGGACATGTCTTAAATTGTTCCTTAGGTTTTGATCTTTATGAAAAACCTTGTTCCCAAGGATCGGGGGGGCAGTTAGAGTGGGCTCCCGTAGTATTTACTTTTTTCACAAATTCACGTTTCCTTATTTGTTAACCATCCTGTACGCTATTTTGAAATTCTGACCATAGCCAAGGACTTTTGAGAGTAAGCAAAACATTTTATGAAGAGTGATTTTTTCTCTAAAAATGCAAAATAAGAAAGATTGCAAGTATAGTTAGGTATTAGGTCATGACCGGTTTTAATGTGAACAGGCCGGAGTGTACGATGTGGCAACGCTGCAATCTTAAACTCAGTCCTACTAATATTGTGTGAATAGGCATGACCGAGTTTATATTAATGGAAAATGAACTAGATAACTGTGTTTCCCTTATAGAGTAGCACTTAGAAGACTGAATAAAAATCATAAATGACCATATAATGAATATTTTCGTTGTTTTTTAAACATTAAATTAAACTGTTCCATTAAAAATTCTAAACGTTTTTTTAATAAACTGTCACCGTGTTCATGAATAATATTTTTTAGGCTAACAAAATATGGGGAATATTTTCACAACATAATTTATAAAAGACAATTTCATTAGGGTTGCAAATAAGGTTCTAAACACTGTCATATTCTTTACTACTAATGTCTTTTCGGAATGTCTGAAAGTCTTTTATAAGGTCATTTTTTAAACACTGCTCAGTCTTAGCTTGCTCAATTTCCTCAGGATCCCGACATTTACGTTCTTTAAGTGTTAAATATGCTGGCAAATTGGGAAATATTTGGGGTACTGCACCAGACACTGACATTAACTTTTCCATTTCTCTCTCCTTCCACACACCGTAAGCATCTTTGTATCTTTCAGATTTGGATATTGCACTGCCACAAAAATGTTTTATACACACCACGGAATATTTTGTAGGCTGCCAATTTTTCCTAGGTATTTTCTTTAGCCACTGTTTCATCAATTCTGGTTCTTTGGGAAATATAAAAATTTGGACATAACCTTCAGATGAAGAACTGGAATTGCTTGTACAGCCAGGTACACAACAATTATCCGGCATGTTGTTATTGTTTTCAGACCCCAGACCTAGAATTAATTAGAATTATTTTATTGATTTTGGTAGTAAAAGTGAATTGAATTAAAAATATAGCTTGCATAAAAAGTAAAGTTATAACGTAATTTGATGCAAAAAAGAGATTTCAGGTGCGATAGATACCACATAATTAATTAAAATAATAACTACTTACTTTATACAACACAATTTGTGAAATTACACCAACAAAGAGGCACTTATGTATTACTAGCTGACTCAGCAAACGTTGTTTTGCCATATAAATTATAAATTTTTGTCCAAAAAATAAAAAGAAAATTTTTGGATAGGGCCACCCTTATCACCTAGGGGTATAGAAAATAGCCTACGAACTATTCTCAGACCTACCAAATATACACCAAAAATTTCATAAAAATCGGTCAAGCCGTTTCGGAGGAGTTCGATAACAAACACTGTGACACGCGATTTTTATATATTAGATAATGCCAATTTATTCGTGATGGATTACTACACTACTGTCTTGTTTTGCCAAGAACGGACTGAACCACACGTTGCCACATTTCCATATTCCGCCGGTCGTGGTTAGGTCCGTCTGGGGACACACTGTAATACTGAATACTATTCTTATTTTCACCTTGGTGGAGAACTATTTCTTAAGGAAAGAGAAAATTTATCACCATCACATCTCACATCATGCTTCTAGGTAGAGGGTAGAAGAGTACACCATTTTGTACTTTTGACTAGGTCAGAATATAGATAAAAATATGATAAATAATAAAGGTATCATTTTTACGTGAATTTGGTAAGTATGCTTACTGTGCCTGTAATGTAAACATAATATGATGACTGATGAAGACGTATGAATGAATTTGATAATCCCAGTCGTTTTCGAGCAAAAATGACACTGAAACCATCATTGGCTAGGCACACACCCAATTTAGAAAAAATTATTTGAGTCTATTTTGAAAAAAATAATGAATGAAAACAATTTATCATAAAGTATTTTCTTTAGAATTATTATTATTGCACGAGATGTGATGTAAATAAAATTTTGATGTAATTAATTATATATTTTTTCTTCATCATAAAATGAATTTTCTTTAGTCTAAAAATTTTTTCCTAAATTGGGTGTGAATTCACTTTCATGCAGAAATGATTCTTTGCTTGCGAAAATTTTAAAGTGCTACGAGTCATAAAGTGCTTGGAAGCTTTTTGGAGTGCAAGCATTTTAGTGCACGCGAGCGCTAAAGTGCTTACGAACCTTTTCGAGTGCTTGCGAACCCTTTCGAATGCTCCCGAGCACTAAATTGCTTGCGGGCCTTTCGAGAGCTCGCGAGCACTTTGCGAGATTACTAAGCACTAAGTCTTTTCGCAAACTGCTCGAAGCCCTAAGCACTAAGCATCGATTTTAAGAAATGCTTTTAAGCACAGGCTTAGGAACGGCTCTGTAATTCATAGCATTTTAGAATAAAAACATGTCAATGATGTACTTGAGCTGTAAAGTCTGATTAAGTCTATTAGTGATGTAAACATAAGGACGAGTACAGTCCTTAAGCCAGAAAAAATGTAAATTCAAATTCATTACATCATTTCTCATCTACATTATAAAACAGCTTGCCATTACGTATGCAATCAGTGGCTCCATAAGTTTATTTCCTGTTCCATTAATTATAATAATGTTGGGATTTAAATAATTTGACCTAGTTTCTCAGTAATAATATAATCTATTTTTTATTCTGCTTTAAACCTACTTTCGCTGCAGGCGCTCGCTTAGTGGGAAATAAAGGGAATACTATATGAATTCTAGGTCAGCATCTATTAGATATTTATGAAAATTACGAGGATTGCATAAATTGCATATAATACAGCTGTTCCCTGCTATTTCTGAATAGGTACTAGTTTGAATTGAATCTAAGTGGAGTTTTGAATATTACGTAACTTGCTATGGAAGAGAACATGAGTGTTAGAAATATATTTTTTTAAATAAATACGCTATGTACAGGGTGTTCCTTAATGATGTGCTAATAAATTATACTGGAAAGTGATAAACGCAAATAACCAAGCCAATTCATGTTCTCAAAGCCGCTTTATTCAATGTAATTTTAAAAATTGTAGTTTTGGATTATATTAAAATAGCAGAGGCAAAAATATAAGCATTGAAAAATGACCCCAAAAATCGCCCATTTTCTAGCCCTCGAATTTTGTTTCAAATTAAGTGCTAAACTATTGTTAATAATGAGAATATTCTGAATACAAAGTTTCAAGATGAGCGTATGTTTGGTTTTTGAGATATGAGGGATTGAAGTTGTGATATGCATGATGCTATAAAAAAATACACAACCCCACAAAAAATTAATACTCATTAGCTATGGCAGAACAATCAAGATATTCTTAGTATCTTTCGACGCAGAATTCATATCTAATATAGACGAATCCGTAGATTAATTCAGAAGGGCCAAAAACATCCCCTAGTTAAGGATGAACATGGGAAAAAATGATGCTATTGTGTTATAGATCTTCCATGAACAGAAATATCGTATAAGTCTATTGGCTGAATGCATGAACGAAGGTGTTGACTAGGGTTTACACAAAGTAATTGCGACACACCCTTAAAAGGGTGAAAACTACCCCAATATTATACAAAACTGCATAAAAGCTCCAATAGCTGGCGAAAAAGCTTGAGCCATCTAAGCTTTATTAATAGGAAAGAATCATAAATCTGATATGACCTAGTTCACGAAAACAACCCATCACAAGGTGCAAAACTACCTCTTATCTAGAATTATGAACTTGAGTCAGTGAAAAGATAGTGAATGTACCAGATATTGCATTCTGATTGCAGTGTGTCTGGATCTGCAACGATAACCAATATTCCCACAATAATTTTTTTACACACTATGAAGGGGTGAGAAAACAACGCACATTTATATAAGCGAATTAATCAATGGGTATATGGATTCGTCGATATTAGATATGAATTCTGCGTTGAAAAATACTAAGAATATCTTGATTGCTCTCCCATGGCTGATGAGTATTCATTTTTTGTGAGGCTGTGTATTTTTTGACAGCATCACGCATATCACAACTTCAATCCCTCATATCTCAAAAACCAAACATATGCTCATCTTGAAATTCTTTATTCAGGATGTTCTCTCATTATTAACAATAATTTTGCACTTAGTTTGAAACAAAATTCGAGGGCTAGAAAATGGGCGATTTTTGGCCCATTTTTAGGGTCACTTTCTCAAGAAGAAATATCGATTTGTCTATTTATAAGTGATCTAAACGCAAAAACCATATAACCCCCATAAATTCTTATAGAGGATATTTTTTGAAAACATTTTTTAAATTATTTTTTATGATTTTTGTATGGATTTTTTGTGTCGTTGATCATGAATCTGAAGTCAAGAATAAATTTCGATTTAATGGCAACTGTCAACAACCTGTAAAATTTCACCAAAATGTAAAAAGTTGATATTAATTGTATATTCATAAGTATTTTAGGTCGCTAAATACAAATCCGAAGTCAGAAATGAATTATGACATAATGACAACTGTCAAAAAACTGTCAAATTTTACTAAAATGTAAAAAATTGATATTAAATGCACATTCTTAAGTTTTTGAGGTCGCTGAATACAAATCCTAAGTCAAAAATGAATTTTGAATTAATGACAGCGTTAGTAAACTGTCAAAATTTCCAAAAAAGATAAAGAGGTGATGTTTAGTATATGCTGATATTAAGCCAAGCTTAATATAATTATGTTAAGCTTAACAAGAATAAATTTCGATTTAATGGCAGCTGTCAACAACCTGTAAAATTTCACCAAAATGTAAAAAGTTGAAAATTATAAACAAACAAAAAACTCTTTAAATGAATGATTTTTTTTCTTCAATACCATTTTAAAATACATGTAAAAACCTATATTTTGAAAAATAATTGTATTGTTAAACTTAAACAATAAGCAATGGAAATTTCGAATTAATTATTGGTTTTTAGCCGTATGAATAAATATTTTGGACTAAAATTTTAAACACAGGTTTATTTCAATATAGGGCATAGTTCCACTAACTTTCGTTAAAATTGATGCATTATTTCTTAAACTGTCAAAAAAGGCAAATTTTGGTGGTTTTTATTTCTTTCGAAATTAACAAACTGTTAGAGTTTTTCATGGGCCTAGTTCTATTCAAAATTTTAGAGCGAGCAATTCGCTATTTCTTACGATACGATTACTAGGACCGGAGATAATAAGGAAAATAGCAGAAAATTTCCGTGTTGAAAAATAAATTGTTAACATTTTCAAAGAAGCAATTGAGCGATTTAATACAAAATTGTTCCCAACATTTGTTATTATACCTACAGTAAGTTAAAACAATAATATTGCTCTAGCCAGAGAATTCCATTCAAAATTTACTTTGACTCCACTAATAGTACAGGAAAACTTTACTTTAACTCGAAAAAAATTTGTGCAGACCTTAAATTTTGATTACAGGTTCAAAATAGACAAAAGTTCACGAAACAAAAAAGTTTAGGAGTTTTACGGATCCACGGGAACCTATAGGGGGTGAAAGGAGTATTTTTAATTGAAAAATCTCAGAAAACATGCCGTATTTTCTCGGGAAATGTGGCATTTACAAAAAAAATAGTCCAGATAAAAGTTATTTCTGAAAAAAATTATCTTTAATTTGGTGTTAAATTTAATTTTCTAGCAATAATTAACCGAAGTTCTAGAGGTTTTAACTTCGGAATAATGTCATATGAATTAGATCTCGTTCATTTTTGGCAGCTTAATAGTAAATTCATCAGAAAAAATAAGTTTCTATATTATGCGAGGGCATGCAACTTTTCTAGTGGGGGAGCTATACAACAAGAACCATAAGAAAACTGCAAATTGTGATAAGAATATGCCCTTTGGTGAGAATGTAGATTAAGGTTAGGCAATAAAAATAAGATGGGGAGGCAACGCCCAAAGTTGTTATAATCCAAAATGGCGGCTATTTTTCAAAATGGCTACCCGTATTTTGTTTTTGCTACATTTTCTTTGATACACATGATGCAAAATAGTGTTTTATATCAATTCATATGTTTTATATCTAGCAAATACATAGCAAATACATTAAGTACATTAAATACATTAAGTAAAAATGTATTAAACATAAATTTATTTACACAAAGTGTTAGTTCATAAATATAACAAACCAAAAAGTACACTTTTAATTTTATAAGTTCTGCAGAATATTTCTACAAATACCATTGTTATTGTTCACATTCATTCTTGCATTTGCACAATAATGTGCATGATAAACCAGCAGTTCTGCAGCTGCACTTGTTTTTGCAGATTTTGCAAACACATTATATGAGTTCGTTGCAGGAATCAGAAATTTCTGGTAACTCCGACCATTTCAACTGCCAAGATTCATTATGCAACCACCATCCCCAATCGTTTGGTGATGGTACACATATTGTGCGTTTATTTGCTTTCCCCAAATGTGTCCAGCTTGGAAAGCACTACGCAATACTTGTTGTAGTAATGCACCCTTTGTTGGTGGAAGACTTTCTAGTGGACGATTTTTGGTCATGAACAATTCTTGTCTTGCTTCATTAACACTGACCTTGTCACTAGTTGGACACTACCTTTCAAATATGTCAACAATTTCATTAGGAATTGAATTATGTGGTTGTGAGATGAACGAAAATGCAGCAGTAGCTTCTTTGAAGAGCATCCATGTCTTCCAACTTGATTTTTTGACTTTCCTGTGAAACTAGGAATGCTATCACAGCCTGTGAAAGCGTGGAATCCTGGTAAAGCAAAAGCCTTTTCCATCCCAATAACTTCAGCTATTGCATGAACCGGAATAAATCTGTAATTCTTTCCTGTTCCAAACGCAATCCAACGTTTATCAAGACCCGCTGTTGATAAGGTGAAGAAGTAAGCAATTGCTAAAACTAAGACATCAGTATCTACAGTGCGTATAGCAACATTCTTGTAGCCGTTTTCTACCAAGTCTTGGAGATGCAGTATTATTCTTGAATCCGCTTCTTCATGACCAGTACAAGTAGCACCTATGAGGGAAGTTTGTGCATTGATATTTCGTTTGACGTCTTCACCTGATGTTGTGATGGTATCTACAGATAGATTTCCAAGTAGACTGAAGAGTTCTTCTTTGTTCTTTGAATTTCTCAAGAAGCCGTGCCAATTTTTAGGTATAGGTATATGTGGAAGTACTTGTTTCCTAGTTCCTGCTCCCCTCTTCTCTCTAGTTTCACCTTTGATACTTGGTGTAACGTATCTATCCCAAACAAGATCAATTCTTCGACATCCGAAGGCTGCGATATCCTTACGAATGTGAGGGAGAAATTGGTTTGTATAATAATCAGCAAATATCTTTGAAGCTTGTGGCCTCAATATGTTAATTAGTACTGTATTGTAATATCCAATTTACAACATGAAAAATGACCTGAGAAATATGTAAATACATATAACGCACACTTTTGCATGATGTGTATGAAGAAAAGTGTAGCAAAAACAAAATACGGGTAGCTATTTTGAGACATAGCCGCCATTTCGGATTATAACAACTTTGGGCAATGTCTCCCCATCTTATTTTCATTGTCTGACCAAAAGGCTTATTCTTATCACAATTTACAGTTTTTATATACGTAGCTCCCCCACTATTCATATAAATTGATAGATTTAAGTTATAACTACCAGAGAATTTAGGATTTCACATTGAAAAAGTGGTATTTCAAATATGTTTTCATCAAATAACTCGGAAGATATTACATTGAGTAAAAACATACTAGAGACGAATAGGAAAGCTACTAAATTAAGGATGAATTTCGTTTTTTTCTAATTTTTGTAGAGTTAATGTTTTCGGAAGTCTAAAGGTAGTATCCGAACGTTATAAGACGAAGTTTTTTGTTTAAATATTAAATATCTCAGAAACTATGGCACTTAGGCCAAAAACGCTAATAACCAAAATGAAAAACTATTCATTAGGCTTTCAAATAATTCCCTATTTTTATAGCATAAAATACAAAGAAGTTATGATAGAAACAATGTACTTCTTCACTTTCTTTTTTAATAAAAACGTCGCAATTTGGTTAATGTAAGTAGTCAGTAATTAAAAAAATATATTCCGATATACTATTTTTCGTTAACATACAACCTGATGCTCAAATTTTTTCGTCCGCTTACAGCGCTTGCTTTAGGAAAAAGTTGCATTTTAAACTGTAAAGGGATTTAAAAAAAACGTAAAATTTTTGTTTTTCTGCAAATATCTCCATAAATATTAGTTTTAGAGAAAATATGGTGGATATCAGAAATGAAGTATTTAGTATAAAATGTTGAATATCTTAGAAACTATGGCACTTCCTTCAACAATTTTAAGGAACAAAATTAAAAATAATTAATCAATTTAAATTATTTTTTTTTTTGTTTCTACATCACAAAGAATTAAGAAGTTATGACGGATAGAATGTGCGTTTTCACTTTTTTTTGTAACAAAATGTCTTCACTTTGTTATTGTTATTGCTCAGTATTTTTTTTCAAAAATGCTATTTTTTGTTAATATCACCTTGATGCTCAATTTTTTTGTTGGTTTCAAATACTGGTTTTAGAAAAAAAAAATCAATTCGCCATATTAGAGCCGCCAATTTGATTTTTTTAATTTTGACGTCAGATTCGTAATCAGCGATCCCTAAAACATAAGCATCCTTCGTTTAAAAAATAAATAAGTAATACTTTTTTAAATATTGAATATTTAAATTTAGGTTTTCACCACTTGAGAGTAAGAGCGTAAGAGCAAGTTTGCTGGCCATATAGAAACTGAAAACGGTACCTTTCTAATAACCCATAAAAATAAATTACCATTACATATGAAATTATTCCAAAATTTTACATATTTTTTACCTCTAGGCATTGTACTATTAGGAATCAGTTGCTCTCAAAATACCCGACCATCAACTTTTGAAAAATTCCGACAAAATTTGAATTTTGTGTAGTTTTTGAGTGTCACGTCAACTGTGCACTGGTTGTAGTTTGTTGAAAAACTACAATAGAACCACTGCTGACCAGTACATACATACGAATTGAATTAAGAAACCTTTCCTCTTAAAATGTTTTAAAGTTAGTTAAAAATTATACCCACCATAAAAAAATAGATTTTTAGCCCATCACCAGAGTTATTTCTAAAATATTTTCATTATATCTGTTAATGGCAGATAAATTAATTTTATGTAAATACAGTGATTTCCCTAAAAAGGATGGAAAATATTTTTGTAAAAGAAAAGGACTAGAAATTATAAAACATCGGCTAATGTAACCGAAAGTTGGGGCGAAATACTGATATCCATCCCCTAAAACCACTCAAGAAAACCGCTGCCCAAGGAATCACTACTTCCACATCCAGATTTTCTATCCAAGTCACTCACAACGAAAAAATTTTGTATGTGAAAATAATTGCTTATGGAACTTTAATAATATAATATTTGAAATCCTCTACCCCAAAAACCCATAAAACATCGGTAGTGGGGTGGGGGTGGCGATAGAGGGTGGTAGTGGGGGTGGATGATGTAAAAAAATATTTTGAGGTTTCTGGTTCTTGTACACACACTAAATCACATTTTTTTTTTCATCCCCTTTAATAATGGGGTGGGGGTGGTAATGGGGGTGGCTAATGCCAAATTTTATTTTGAGACCTTAGCTTCTCTTGTATATAGTAAATACCAATTTTATGAACTCTTACCTGCTTGATTTACCTATTTACCCCAAATTTACCCCAATTTACCCCCCAACCCTTCGACGGAACAAGATTAAAATATAATCTAGTTCTAGATCTCGTTAAAGTACATATGTGTACCAAATTTCAAGTCAATATCTCAAATGGTTCCAGAGTAAATGTGCGCACAAAAAAAAGTTACAGACAGACAGACAGACAGAAATTTTTTTTTACTCAAACTGAAAATCTCGACGTTTCATGACATTCTAAGCCTATTTGAACAATACAAATTTTTAAAAAATTTTTTGTCGTTACTATACTTCCACTGGATGTGGAAGTAAAAAGAGACTAATACCACGTAAAATAGTGTCCAGATACCGTATAATCCCGGTTTAAAATACGTGAAAACGTAATTAGTCAATATTTCTCCTCGCTTTGGCTAGATCCAAAATAAATTTAATTCAGGGCAATTACTGAAGCATGATGGCATAATTTATTGCACGAAATCATCGTTAGCAAGGTGACTTAAAATATTTCTCACGTACCTGCATGTAGAAGAGGCGACGAAAATGAAAATCTCCCAGAAGCAATTTCCGCATATGCAGCGAGCGCCTTTCTGCAGTCGGTTGTTAAAATTTAATTTTACCCAGAACAAATTATTATCTCAAAATGTCACCAGTTGAACTTTCATTACATGGAACGGCTGCTTTCTATGTATTATACGGCTTCTTCATAATATAAACAGTTATACAGGAACATACGAATTAATTTTAATGGCGCACTGTTAAAGTAATGTACGCCCGAATAAGATTAGCCTGGGAGAAAGTTCTATATTAGATATTAATAAACAAACAGATTGCATTGTTATGAATGCACACGTTTTAATTGAGTTAAATTTTACGGTAAAGGTACTGGCAACATAATGTAATACTTTATTATTTAGCATTTAGAACTAACTATCTTTACAGTTAGTGTATGCCCAGCTAGAATTACTGAACGAATATTAAGCTGCATTATCTTATAATTATTTTTTTTCACTCCCATAGTTTAATTCGTTTATTAAACATTCCCTACCTGTACTTTAATGGGATTCATTAAGATACGAATATTCCATTAAGATACAAGTTTGTAACAATAGTTCAGTAGGTAATTATAACGATTTATATCGGACAAAATTCATTCAGTTTTGAAAATTAGTAGAAATGTTAAGGATAGCATAACAATTAATTAACCGAAAAGTTCCCACCCCTAATTAGTGTACTTCATCCTCTAGGACCTCCATTTTGAAGTTTTCTAGATTATCTCGGGGAAGATACACTTTTTGATAAAAGTACCTATATACAAAATTATTCCTTAAAAAATTCTCTATCAAAAACCCTTCTGCAATTATTTTCGTAAAATTAATAGTGCAGTGGGAAATAAGAGAAATAAGGCGCACACATAAGGGTTGGTTCCAGTTAACACAATAAATAATGTAATCTTTACTATAATCTAATTTAAAGTTCAATGCTTAACGCAAAAGCACTAGCTACTAAACTGAACTTAAAATTATAATAAATGTAGCACGTGCCACCCTCCCACCTAAAAAATATCGCACTTTTTAAAGAAGCGAAAATATTGTATATTGTACTTGTTGCCACGCCACCCCAGAGGTAAAGTAATTGGCCTTTTTTTAACGTGGTGTCCCCTGTTAAAATAGATTCGGGAGCTGGTTCTTTTCTTGTTATATTAGGGGTTAATATACCCCCGACTTTTTTCCATCCCCAATCAGTAGCTTCTAGCGTAAAGTTTTTCCATGTTTGAATTTGATAAAAAACGCGATATGAGTGTTGCCGAGCAGCAGCAGAAGTTGGTGGTAGTTTTGATAACATTACAGTATTGTTCTCTTTACCAAAAAGTTTGTTAAAAGTCATGAATCTGTATACATCTAGACTTTTTTCTGCGGAGGTAGAGTTGTATAAATCTGGAACAAATCGCTCTCCTACGTCTACAATTTCATCATGAATAGCTTTTTCATTATTAAAAGTTTGCACGATATCTTATAAGTCATCTCTTTTATTAAGCACATTGATTGTATTAACTTTTCCTTTGGAAACAAACGCTGAGGTTGTGTCGCAACGGTAATGACGTGGGCAAATAATATTGTTTCTTTTCAGTTTTTTAAAACAGTTGAGGAATGTAAATCTCGTGAACTGTCCTTTTGCTGGTATTACCTTGTTTTTCTTTTAAAAATGTAATGTCTTTGTCGGAGGGAGAAAGAGCAATAAGAAGAACTAGCAGGTCAATATCTTGCCCTGCGACAACAGCTGTGTCGCACTTATAATATTTTTCAACAGCAGTTTGTACTATTAATAAATCGGCGTAATCCGCAGCAACGAACACCTCGATTCCTTCATTTCTAATTTTTTTCACTAGTTCTGCAATCAAACGTTCTTTGTTAAACAAATTAATAAGGGAGTTCTGCTGAGTTTCAGAAACAACAGTGTTCTCATCAAATATAATTTCAGGACAGGTTCTTTGCAGTACCCGCCTTTGTCGTTCTAGGCTCTTCATGCTGTTTGAATTATATAAATAACCATATAACACCGCAATGTTTTCTTATGTAACTAACGTAAGCGTTGTAAACGTTATTAAATTCTCCTTTTTTTTTGGCCATATTACGCGGCGATGCAAGTATCCTCCATCAATCACATACTCACTATTTTCTAAAATATGGTCTCGTTCTGGAACAGTAGTAATAGTATGGTACAAAAGTTGCCTTGTTAGCTTTTCTCATCAGACCTTTGTCATCGAAAAGGGAAAGAGGTACTGAAGCAAGTTCAAAACTAAAGCACGTTTTTAACTCCATACCCTAATTAATTGTGCAAATAATTCTTTAAAAAATTGCGATAACTTTTAGAGGTGAGGGGGTGGAAGCGCTACATTTATTATAATATTAAGTGGAGTTTAGTAGCTACTGCTTTTGCATTAAGCCTTGAACATTAAAGTAGATTATAGTAAAGTTTACAATTTATTGTGTTAACTGGAAGCAACCTTTATGTGTGTCCTTATTTCCCACGGTACTATTAGTTTTATGAAAAAAATTGTAGAAGCATTTTTATAGAGAATTTTATAAGGAATAATTTTGTATACAGGTATTTTTTATCAAAAAGGCCACCGTTCCCGAGATAATCTAGAAAACCTCAAAATGGGGGTGGAAACGACGTCCTAGGGGATGAAGCACACAATTTAGGGGTGGAAACTTTTCGGTTTGGTACTTCTTATATTATTCTTAACATTTTTACCAATTTTCAAAACTTTGCAAATTTTTTTGGATATATTACAATATTAACTGTTATATTACTGTACTATAATAGAAACACGACACACAGTAATATTCTATCAATATCAACTATTGCGCTGACCATCTGACAGATCTATTTATCAATTTTGACAAGTCATACTTACTGTTTACCTAGCAAATTTTCAAACGTTGTGCTTCTTGCAATTAAAATCAGTGATCATGTGTGATAGTGAAAGTGAAATTGAAATAATAATTCATAATATTTCATAATATTTCCTAAATTGTAATTTATAATTAATAAACTTCAGAAATAAAGTGTTAATTTTCTATTTTATTATGACTGGTCGTAGAAAAAATAGTGTATGCAACTCACATTTAATGGCTGTTAAGACACTCGCATTCATTATGACATTCGCCTACGGCAGGACAATTTTTGACAAAACCGTTATTTTTTCCCCTTCCGGTTTCATCGGAAATGACCCCAGCTTTTGATATTTAAATGGAACACCCTGTATATTATTATATTTTTGGAATCCTTGAAAAATTCTTAGTACGATGATACTCCATAAGTGAAATTTCGACTCCATGAAAAAAAAAATTGACTCGAAATTTGTAGGTGCATCTAGAGTGCCATGATCAGAAGAAATTGCCTGTAATGGACCGGTATGATGTCAGAAAAATCAAATCGAGCATAAAAATTTGAGAACGTGCATCTCGTGGGCTATCAAATTTGGTCTGAACAATGTTTTTAACAAAACTTAATTTTATCAAATATTTTATAATGCGTTAATATTATCTCTAGATTATGGAGATGTGGCTTATGATAATACGCTGTCTTTTTAAATAGAAGATACAAGAAGTTAACATTTTTTGTATGAGGTGCATTTATATGACTCTCTATCGTAATCATATGACAGCATAACTAAATGAGCATAAAATTCGAAATATGGAAAACAGAAGACTTTATCATATGTACTGTTTCATAACAAATGTCAATAAAAAAATTAGCCAATTTATTTAAGATCTAAATTAGATACACATAACGATGGGCATGATACCAAAACTTTAATCAATATTTTTTATAGTCCCATACAGGACAGCTATATTTCAAAAAATCAACACATATATAACAGCCCATTTATGGAACGAACTTACAAATGAAATAAAAGTTGGAAAATACAAAAAAATTCAAATTGAAAATCAATTGCTGCTAACTCACTGTTAGCAGCTCTGTTGCGCCCCCTGCATTTTAAGTTATTTATGGGTTGTGTAAGTTATTGATCACAGACCTCCGTGTGGGAAGCTCTCACACACTCCTGTTATTCTTTAACACGTCCGTGTCATGCACATAGTTTTTAGATTTAGTTAGGAGTGCTGGGCTTATGGAAATAAGCGTTATTGTCGAATTTGCATCATTTTTCTGAATATTTATTTATAATATTGTTACAGCTTTATACCCTATTTATAGGAAACTGTGCAAGTTCCCTGTGTGAATTACAGAAAACTACGCATAGTTAATTAGTTCGGTAATCGTCTCAAAGATGGCGCAGGTGTCGACATTTAGAAACCAGTGACATCTACTAGATCATTGTAGAATGTTGTAGAGAATTTCAGAACCACTTACTGAGGTGTGTAAATGGAAAGTGAGAGACCGCAGAGAGCCGTTCAGTTCAGTTCGTATAGTGACTTCAGATCAGATCAGGAAGAAGTAAGCAAAATGATAAAATAAATCAATGACGTTGTCTATCGGATTCAATGTAAAGAGTCGAAGATGAAAATTGTACCCTTGGATAAACTAGCGAAATATGTGGAAGACACTAAATTGTTTGAACGAAACACGTTCGGGAACTAACAGAAAATTACGCATAGTTAGTTAATTCGGTAATCGTCCTAGAGATGGCGCAGGTGTGAACATCTATAAACCAGTGACATCTTCTAGATCATTGTAGAATGTTGTAAAGAATTCCACAACCACTTACTGAGGTGTATAAATGGAAAGCGAGTGGTCGCAGAGGACAGATCAGTTCAGTTCGGATGGTGAGTTCAGATCAGATCAAGAAGAAGTAAGCAAAGTGGCAGTGTGACTGAATTATTGTACTCAGTGTAGTATTAGTGAAGTTTTTAATTAGTTTCTTTAGTTAATAAATAGGTGTTTAGTGTTACTCTTGTGTTATAGTTTCTAATTCACGGTACAGGGTGTTTACAAAGATGGGGTGTAAATGTAGGAGAACCTACCACACTGCGTCTAAGTGACGCGACACCAATTTATTTATTAAGGGGCGCCAGTCGCGTTCTCCATTATTCGTGTAAACATATTTTCCTAAGTGAAAATTCGGAGTTTCTTCGAATTTTCACCTAATAGTGCTTACTGTCTCTGTGAACGTATATGAGTTCTTTGGTGCCATTTTCGGCGCTGATATCATTCAGTCTTGTTATGTACAAAAATGTTTTTAAATGAATTTTTACCTAAGTTAAATATTTTATTTTGTCTTCGACTTGGGTCGATTCTGGGATATTCTATAATATAAACACGTAATAATGTGTATTATTATTATTCAAAATACAGAGTGCAGCAATAGTCAGTTAACCGATTTGCATATCCGTAAGAAAAGAAAATGACAGCATGCAAAACGTGGTTTATTGTATAACAAAACCTAGATTACATATGCAATACATAAAATAAATGAGCTTATGAGTTACGGCTTGTGTCTAAAATGCATATCACCGTCATCAATAAACTTCCGGCATCGATTGAGCACGGTATAGTGAGTTTTTTTACAAGAATTCTGGATTAGCGCGGAGAGTGTCGTATTCCTCTTCAATTCTCGTTGCCAAATGTTGGACATCACTTGGTGGGGTGGCAAACACTTTAACCTTGAGTACTCCCCACAGGTCAAAATCCCACGGCTTTAAATCTGGTGACCGAGGAGGCCATTCGATCCTTCCTCTTCTCTCTATCCAATCGTCAAACTCGTCATTCAGGTAGGCACGAAATTGTAGTCCGTATTGAGGCGGGGTGCCGTCTGTGTGAACATGAACATGATACACGACACTCGTATACTAACAGCCAATTTCGTACGTTTCATGTCATCGTACACACGCCAAAGTACGTGCATGCGGAGTTCTTCGACAGCGTTAACTTTTGCCGCATTCTGTATTTAAAATTCACGGAAAGTGCGTAAATATTTTTTTTTTCGGCCGACCAGAAAGTACACCCTTTCTGGAGAAATTATCCGCCAGAATTTAACGTTTTCCCGGTCTAGATCGGAAAGTGACATTAGAAATCGGCAATAGTATATTGTGTATTTAGGTGTGAAAGCAATTCCCGGACGACGATGCAAATTGCAAACAAGCATCAAAGTCCGGGAATGTGCTTTCACACCGAAGTGCACATACTATTTTTTCTGAAACCACAATCAATATTATTATAAATTAAAGAATTTGTATTATTGCATAACATTTCTTCATTAAAATCTAACTACTGCTTATTAATAAATGCAATTACTTCCACATCCAGTGGAAGTATAGTAACGACAATGTTGTTCAAATAGGCTTAGAATGTCATGAAACGTCGAGATTTCAAGTTTGAGCGAAAAAAAATTTCTGTCTGTCTGTCGGTCTGTCGGTCTGTCGGTCTGTCGGTCTGTCTGTCGGTCTGTCGGTCTGTAACTTTTTTTGTGCGCACGTTTACTCTGGAACCATTTGAGATATTGACTTGAAATTTGGTACACATATGTACTTTAACGAGATCTAGAACTAAATTATATTTTCAACTTGTTCCATCGAAGGATTGGGGGGTAAATTGGGGCTAAATTTGGAGTAAATAGGTAAATCAAGCAGGTAAGAGTTCACAAAATTGATATTTAGTATAGACAAGAGAAGCTAAGGTCTCAAAAAAAATTTTGGCATTAGCCACCCCCATTACCACCCCCACCCCATTATTAAAGGGGATGAAAAAAAAAATGTGATTTAGTGTGGGTACAAGAACCAGAAACCTCAAAATATTTTTTTACCTTATGGGGTAGAGGATTTCAAATATTATATTATTAAAGTTCCATAAACAATTATTTCCAGATACAAAATTTTTTCGTTGTGTGACTTGGATAGAAAATCCGGATGTGGAAGTAGTGATTCCTTGGGCAGCGGTTTTTTAATGTGAGTTGGTTTGTCTGCGTCTATTTATTTACTGTCTAAAATATATATAATAAAAAACCGTATGGGAATGTTACTTCTTCTGAAATCGATGGACAAAGTCTACATTTAAGGCGCGGTTTCAGATCGAAAAATGTACAATTCCAGTATTTTAGTCTGTTGCTAAGAAACTATCAGAAAACGGACCGGGAAAGATCCGTTGCCAAGCAACGATCAACAAAACCATACGAGAATGTTACTTGTCCGGTCTAAGCCGGGAAAGTAACATTCCCGTACGATTTTTTATGTATATTTTAGACGGTAAATATACGCAGACAAACCAACTCACATTAAAATTGCATTTATTAGTAAGCAGTTAGATTGTAACGAAGAAATGTTATGCATTAATACAAATTTCTTAATTTATAATAATATTGATTGTGGTTTCAGAAAAAATAGTATGTGTACCTCGGTGTGAAAGCACATTCCCGGACTTCGATGCTTGTTGGCCTCGGTTAGCGCCTCGGCCAACAATTTGCATCGTCGTCCGAGAATGTATCGCTTTGACACCTAAATACACAATATACTAGTCCCGGCCTAGGCTGGGGAAGTAACATTCCCGTACGGTTTTGTTGATCGTTACTTGGTAACGGATCTCTTTCGGTCTGTTTTCTTAGCAACGCACTAAAATACTGGAATTTTGCATTTTTCGATCTGAAATCGTGCCTAAAATGTAGACATTGCCAATCGATTTCAGGAAAAAGCTTTTCCGATCCCCGTTATTCTCGTTGTTGTGGAAACGAATTTGTGTTAATTGTCGAAATAAGTGCCAAATAGATAAATACACTTGATTTTTACGAGTTTTCAAAAGTCAATTCACAAGTTATGGAAAATATGGATTCATATTTTGAAGCGTTACAAGAAGAAATTGAAGTTGTATAATAGTGTCGGTCATAAAAATATTTAATTTAATTAATTATTGTTTGTAGTTGTATTTGTTACAAAATTTATTAGTAAAATAATACAAAATTGCTTTTGTATGACAGTGTCGACGAAAAAAAAATATATTGTACGTTACACAACTGAAAAACAGTGTTTTTTAGGTCTCCCCAAGCTTCCAGGACTCACCTGCGGCTCGCCTGCATGGATCGACCTGCAAAACATCTCTTTTCGGTCTTGTAACGTATATTACTATTATCGTCAACATCGTTAAAACCGATCAAAGTAGCATAAATATTTAGTATTTACCAATTTTTGATATCTCCTGTAATAAAGTCTATAGATGTGAAAAATCTGCAGGCTCCTCCCATTCTATTTTAATATTTTTCACAATATGCGACAATTTGGTGGAGGCGCATTTTAAGCCTGCCTAAGTAATTACAGCAAAATCCGCCTCATTTTTATGTCTTCTGTTAATACTGTTATAGGATTAATAAAATAAAGAAATTTTAATATACATAATGAAAATATTTCCATTATAATTAGAGATCCGATTATGAAGATACTCGAAAAAGAAACCTTACAGGCTCACTTCACAGAGGGCTTAGGAATCTATATAAAATTACTGATACATTTAATCAATATTATATGATTTATTTTATATGCCTACATAGGACATAATTTTGTTTTATTATCCGAAATTAATTCAAATCCGTTTCGTCCATTAGGGCCGTACACGCAATATTGCATTTTATATTCATATTTATTATTATTTGTTGTATACATGCATTTCGTTTTATCCCCAAAAGAATCTAAAAACGTAGATTGTAAAATCTACACTGAGGCGGGAAATTAGGTAATTAATTCGTGTATTTAAATTTTGTCAATAAATATTTGATACGAATGCCAAAAACTAATCTGCAAGTAAGGTAGTTCAAGTATTAGGACAGGATAATTTGACCTAAAAAGTAATTTTCTTTAATACTGTTAAGTCATCATTTTCTACCTCAGCGTATATTTCTTATTTGTTGGATCTGCAACAATTAATAAAAGGATATTAATAATTCCATGCAATACAGGGTGTCTCACCAGGAAACGCATCGATCGATACAGGAAAAAGTACGCACCAGAAAATTTTGGGAGCTACTAATGGCAATATGGCCAATTCAACTAATATAATTACAAGCATCTGGCACTTCCGGTTATACCGGAAGTCGATACCAACTTACTTGATTTTAAATATATTTTAGGGTTTAGAGCATAAAATTATGTGATCAAGAACATGTAAAATACCCCATGCCTAAACCCACCAGAGATATTTGACATTTAAAAAAAAATTGACAAGTGTAATGGTTTACAATTACCTTTATAACTTTTTTCGTGTAAAAGATACTCATTTGCTTTTTGGCATGTAGAAAGAACGCAAGGAGTGCTATACTCTACAATTGAATTACATTCAATAATAGTATACCAAGTGTTACATTTTTGACGTTACATTTTGTAGACTTCAAACCGCGAAAACTTGTTTAGGTCAAATGGAACAACCTATATTTTTTTACATCAAGTTATGTAAAATTAAATTCATTTTTTTCTGATATAAGCATTGTGGGGGTTTAAGTTACATCTTTTTCAAATATTTGCGATTTTCTTAGAAATTCAAGAATTTTTAGTAAAAATTTTATCAAATTAGCAATAATTAGAAACAATCAGTAATGTCAGTCATTTTCTTATGTCAAAAAACGCCACCGCGTTTAAATTACACTCACAAAGACTTTTTGAATTTGTTTATTATTTATGGAGAATGTGATAAAGTAATATCACGTACTTGTAGTACATTTGCTACTTGATATCCACAAAAACGGAAACCGTCACCAAACGCATACTGGATAATTTTAAAAACTATGGCTCTGTCAAAGCAAGAATTCAAAATCGGAAGCCTATTGTTGATGACGAAAACGCAGAAATAGCAATTCTGGGATATTTTCATGCATTTCCAATGATGTCATTAAGACATGCTGCTCTGGAATCAGGACTATGCAAGGGTTCAGTTCACATAAATTTCACCAGTTTTCGTTCCAAATGTTTCAACGATTAAAAAAACAGATTTCCTAAGAAGACAAGATGTTTGTGAATTTATTCTAATAAATTCTGTAGGCGTCGATTCCTTTTTGGGTTATATTATATGGTCAGATGAAGCTTTTACCAAAAATGGATTTTTGAATCTACACAATTCGAATTATTGGAGTGACTCGAATCCTCATGTGTTCAGGGAGCGAAATTTTCAAGGAAGTTGGCAGTTTAACGTTTACTATGCCATAAGAAACGATAGAGTGGTGGCATTAGAATTTTACCAAGAAAATTTGAACAGTAAGTTAAAAAGATTTCTTCATCGGCTAATATGTATAGTTAATTTATTTTTATTTTTTTTTTTTTTCGGTGAAACATATCTATTTTACAAAATCTGAATAACTATTTAGAAAATTTTATCAGCACGACAGTGCTCCCCCACATAACGCGTATTTGCTAAATAATTTTTTACAAGAAATTTTTTACGATCAATGGATCACCAATAACGGACCTTTCTTATGGCCTCCTCGCGATTTATCAATTCTAGATTATTTTATTAGGGAAATATTAAAAATAAAGTTTATGAGAGCCCATTGACAACTATTGAAGATTGTATGCAGATAGTAATAAATGCATTTGAAAACTTATCACTTTTTTTTATTTTTCGGCCCAAATGTGTGAAAATTATACGCCAGATAATAAAGATGTACAGAAGAGAGAGAGCAGATGACGATGACGATGAAAATGATGATAATTTTCATTTTAATTTAATCTCTGAAATTGGCTTAAGCGATTCCGATTCAGATTCGCTCACTGAAACGAGGTATCAAGAAGAAGAGATCGCGTGCGATGTGCATTTTGAGGAATGTGAGGATTGTTATGCTGTTTGTAAACGACCTATTAACTGTAAGCAAATAATTTATTTTGTCATAAAAATATTTTCATGTAATTCTTTGAATAAACAACATTGCCATTGAAGACAAAATTTATTATTTATTACTCCCCGATGAAAAAATCATTGTACCCTACTCAGCAACCTACACAATCATCGCCCCAGCGATAACTGATGGATGAGGAGAGTCAGAGATGAAGGTGAATATTTTTACCATGATCAATGCCTGCGGAAACGGGGGAGGGCGTATTGACGATCCAAAGTGTAATTAATGAATTTTACACTTCTTGGAAGGGTTGAAACGACCCCCGAGGTCACTACCACCTTCTCTGTGGTTTTGATATGCACATGATCGTTATTCATGTGCATATCAAAATGAAGGGATATGCACATGAATAACGATCATGTGTCGAAAAACCTGTAAATTATGGATAGCACGCTTTCTGGTGACTGAGGGGTGGTTTCTGCCCGTTGAAGGGATGAGGAAGGGTTGGAGCTAAAAATGAATATCTTTGCTGTGATCAGCGACTCCAACAACGGTTGGCGTTTAAACCGAATCGTTTAAACCGAATCATTTAAAAAAGAAAAGATTTTCCACCCCTCGGAAGGGAATCAACCTCCTAGGTCTGGATTTCACTTACTCTATAACTCCTTTCTATGTTATTTCAAGTACAACTCGATAAATCACTCCCCAGACCCGTTTATATATGAACATATAAAGGGATACATAAAAGAGGTGGTTTTTGGCGTTTCAGTAGGTTGCGGGGGTCAAAAACTTCTCCCACCACTTACATCTCTCTTGCACTCTCGAAAAGGGGGGGGGGGGGAGGTAATCTCGTCTTTGCACGAAATATTTACACAATTTCTTTCTTCATTACATAGACTAATATATAAGTAGCCTTAGAAGAAAAAACCGCTCCCCAAGGAATCACTACTTCCACATCCAGATTTTCTAGCCAAGTCACTCACAACGAAAAAATTTTCTATGTGGAAATAATTGTTTATGAAAATTTAATAATATAATATTTGATATCCTCTACCCCAAAAACCCATAAAACGATACCCCACATCGGTAGTGGGGTGGGGGTGGTGATAGCGGGTGGTAGTGGGGGTGGATGAAGTAAAAAAATATTTTGATGTTTCTGTACACACACTAAATCACATTTTTTTTCATCCCCTTTAATAATTGGGTGGGGGTGGTAATGGAGGTGGCTAATGCCAACATTTTTTTTGAGTCCTTAGCTTCTCTTGTATATACTAAATACCAATTTTATGCTTCCAACCCTTCGACGGAACAAGATGAAAATATAATCTCGTTCTAGATCTCGTTAAGGAACATATGTGTACCAAATTTCAAGTCAATATCTTAAACGGTTTCAGAGTGCGCACAAAAAAAGTTAAAGACAGACCGACAGACAGACTGACAGACAGAATTTTTTTTGCTCAAATTTAAAATCTCGACGTTTCAGGACATTCTAAGCCTATTTGAACAAAAAAAAATTTCAAAATTTTTTTGTCGTTACTATACCTACTTCCACTGGGTGTGGAAGTAAATCACAAAACTAAAAAGAAATTTCATCCGAAACATTATCCCTCCTTAAGCTGCCTTCTGTGGATATGGATAGTACAGATGACCTTGAAAGTGATCCTTAATATAACATATAAGGGGATGAAACTGATGACAGTGAGAGCGGCTAATTTTATTGCTTGCTTACTTTTGTTTTTACTACCACTGATATATATGTTTGTGTGTAGAGCAATTAATTTTAAATACAACTTAAGTTACAGTATATCTTAATATTCTTAATATCATTTCAAAAACAACTTAAAATTATAAAGCAAATCCCATTTTGCATCAAAAACAAAAAAGATTTGAAATAATTTTGTTCTCCTAGAGCTTACATTTATTTCACTACATTTACCTTACATTTTTTTCGTAGATTCACAAATTTTATTCAAAAAGCTATTTTAGAAGTATATTCAATTTTCAACCCCCTCGAAAACCATCCCCTTGGTCCTTAGATTTTTTTCTCTATTTCTGGTGTATTTGTAGAAGGATTTATACTACCATGCGTCTGAGTGACGCGACACCAATTTTTTTTATTAAGGGTGTCAGTCGCGTTTTCCCTTATTGGAGTGTGGTCTTCCACTCCCAGGCGGGTTTGAGATAAAATACAACTTGATGTCTATTGAGATTTCAAAGCCAATTTACTTAATTCTGGTCTTTTAAACGGAAACCGTCGAGGGATGAGACTTACAACAAGTCATGTAATTAATAAAATGCTAAAGTTCAAAAATACCATTTATTAATTAGGTTTAAAACAAGTATAAATAATTATGCGATATCCTATCCAGTAAATTATATAATTGAAGAGAATCGCCTCCGCAAATAAGGCAAGAGTTTTTAGATATTAACATATAAATGATAGCCTGCGAAATCGATTTGGTAGACAATTTCCCCAGAAATTAATGAAACCGTATTTGGGTTTTTAGTGGCTGACTTGAAATAATATAAAAATATTTTATTTAAAACAATTTTGGTTCGCTTATGATTAGCTTAAGGGTTCTTGATCGTGATTATATCATTCACAGAACGAAATTTATATGAGTAATACAACTTTCCATCAGTATCACGAGTACCGATCCTAATATAGGATCAATAAAGGGAATTTGACAAGACTTCGCCTTCCATCGAATTTTTGGCAAAATGGTTTTTTGACATATTTATGCACAAGGCGGTTTTCTCTATAACTTTTTCATTTGGTTTTCTTTCTATCGCTTTCTACTGATTATCTAACGTACTCGTCTAATTTACGAGTCGCCGGATGAATTTAATTTGTTTTATGTGAGAAACCGGCCTTGTCCATTTTCACTATTTTTTCTAAATAACTGCCTATAGACGCTACGCGCCTTTGCCACATTTGTCGGTTTCACCGCATCATTAAAATTTTATATTCATTCTTTTGAATTGTTTTTCGTGAAGCAATTAAAAAGTCAAAAATATTCCAAATATTTTCAAAGTAATATCGTAAAAGTATATTGTTTCTTTTTCCTTTACCAAAAATTATACTTTTATTTTTGGTACATTTTTCCATGACCATAATATACTTTTACTCCCATGGCCCGGACAAAAACATATTTTCCTAAGTGAATATTCTGTGTTTCCTCGAATTTTCATCTGGTTGTGCCTTACATTGCAATGAACGTATATAAGTCCTTCTGTTCTAGTTTTCGGCTCTGATGCCTTCCAAACTTGTACTAAATGAATTTTTTACCTAAGTTATTTTGTTTTCGACTTAGGTCGATTCTGGGAGGTTCTATAACATATTCACGGGTATAATCAGCAAGGGTCGGAATCCTTCAGCGATAACAGGGTCGCACTCAGGAGCATTAAATAAAGTACAATGAATTCTATTAAAAATAGATATATTGAAAAATATTATAGTCCTACGTGAAATTTTATGTATCAATATGTAAATTTACCTGTTAAATATACAACTGTGCGCATGAAACAGAAACAGACATATAGTATAAGTGAGAGCATCAAGTAGCATTTCCACGCGCAGTGCAGTTTGCTGCGGTGTATTCATCGTGTGTCACGATTAGGATAGCCTCACGGAAACTGAACTAGCTATACAGAAAACGCGGGCGAAAAGTTAACGTTTTATTGTTGTAATTAATATAATAGTATAATATTTATTGGTTAAGGTGTGTGTGTATTTTTCAGATCATTCGTCACATGCAACTTTATACAAATTTGAACTATTTACAAAATACTTTCATTTCAGGCTAATGCGTACAAATAACAACACATAAAATATTTGTTAACCAAATCACGAAACCAACAAATCCATAAAACTTGTAGATATTAAGTGAAATTAGCTGTCGCGTCGCATTATTAACATACCTACTAGCTAATAAAATGAATTTAGCTAAAACAAATACTAGTATAACCAGTATTTGTATTTGAAAAATAAACTACTAATTATTAAATGACAAAAACACGATTAATATAGAAAACAAGCGACTAAAAAACATGTAGCAAAATGCCAAAATAATATTGCTGATGCGGCCGTGTGTTTACTGCTCATTGATAGTTTCAATGACGCCATCGACCTGCGCGTAAAGTTGTACGAGTCAACCGGTACATATTGTATATTATTTGTGGGCTGGATTTTAGAAGTTTACCGCGAGCAGGCTACAGGCCTGTAGCTAGTTTTGGGCCCTGGAATAATTTTCGCCCGACCTACGGCGACCGCAAAAAATAATGATGTAGCTATTTTTAAATGGAAAAACGAATTTTTGGCCCACGGGCCCCCTCTGAAAAATTGTTTGCCTACACTTAAAGCAATTTTTAGCTACAGGCCTGGTAGGCTGGGCTTTAGTATTCGGTGTAATTCGTTAGAGAAACTATCTGTCTAGTTTTTCTGCGTAGTTCTGATTGTGTTTATATTACGCGAAATGCCAAAAATTAAAATGAAGTGTTAGCTCGTGAAAAAATAGGAAACTACCCCGAATTGCATTTTGATGGTGTCAACGTGCACTGTGATGCTTGTAAAACAATGGTTGATTTTAAGAGAAAATGCAACTTTGATTACCACGTCAACTCGATGAAACAAGTATCGAATATTAAAGCCTTAAGTGCGGATGAATTCAAGTTGGATTTAATGATCTTCATAATTTCGTCCGACATTCCATGGTACCAGCTCAACCATCCGCATTTTAGACAATTTTTAGAAAAATACACGAATTTCAAGCTTCCAGATTAATCATATTAAAAAAGAATGTGACAAGAGGTTGGAGAAAATTCGATATCTTCGAAATAAATACATGTCTGACTATTGAAGAACCGAAATATGCAACAGGCCGCCAAATAATTAATATCCTTTTATATTATTAGATAAAGGAGAAGCTGTGGAACCACGTTAAGTGTCGTGCAAATTTTTGACAAAATCTGATCACAATTGTCACCTTAGTAAAAGACACTCTTAAGTGGTTTTGGCGGTGATAATGGGGGTGGCTAATACCGAAAAATTTTTTGAGACCTTAGCTTCTCTTATATATGTATACTAAATTTTATGGACTCTTACTTAATCGATTTACCTATTTACCCCAATTTACCTTAATTTACCCTCCAACCCTTCAACGGAATAAGATCAAAATATATCTAGTTCCAGATCTTGTTAAAATACATATGTGTACCAAATTTCAAGTCAATATCTTAAACGGTTCCAGAGAAATCGTGGGCACGAAAAAAGTTACAGACAGAGTGATAGACAGAAATTGTTTTTTACTTAAACTTAAAATATCGACGTTTTATGACATTCTAAGTCTAATTGAACAATAAAAATTAAATAATTTTTTTTTGCATTACTATACTTCCACTGGATGTGAAAGTAATTAAATATCAAGTCAAGTCCGACTCTGTTAACGCTGAAAAAATTCCAACCCTTGATAATCAGATCTTCCGTATGGGGTTAGGACTATTGGGTACTGAGTTTAGGGGCTCCAGTTTCTGAGGGGCCCGCCAGAGATGGTGACAAATTTTTTTTTCACATTTCTCTCCCTCGCTCATCAATTATTATAATGCGGGGACCCACCAGAGATCTTGACAAAAAAAATTTTTTCCCATTTCTCCCCCCTCGCTCATCAATTATTAAGCGCGGGGCCCCCCAGTGAATTTGCTACCGAGGCCCATGATTTGATGTGGGGGGGCCCGGGTACAATATTATCGTATCTACAAAGTTTCAGAAGTTTAAAACTAAATTTGTTTTTTCAACCCCCTCAAAAACCATCCACTTGGTCCTTAGAATTTTTTTAATATTTTTGGATTCAGATTCACAAGGTCATTCCAGATAATGTACGATTTTTTTCAAAACTATATCTTCGAGTGCACGCCCTATGAGCGAATTTGGCACTCCAGATTCCCGACTATATATTTTACAAGTATGATTACTGCATATTATTTATATTTCAGTTTCATTTAGTTATCTAGTTCGTGAACTTTTTAACTGCTAATATTACTCTACGTTGTCGTAGAAAAGATAATAATACACATCTGCTACAGTTTAAAGTCTAAACCCCATTCTCAGTTCATGTTAATGCATTTTTATTAAAACCGTTGTACGGAGGCATTTTAACTTGCGAAACGCGTAAGTTTATTCCACTTTTGAGACGGCATAAACAAGAGCGGCTTATGAAGAGGAGACATCTTGAGAACGCGCTTAATATAAATATTAATGTGCCTCTCGTAAACTTGAACAAGGTTGAAAACAACGCATTGCTTGCTGTGTAATTTTTATTTATATATTCTTGATTAAAAATTATTTGAATAATGTAATTTATAAACACCTTGCATCAGTCGTAATATGGTGATTGTTTATTGGTAATGTTGTTATTTTTGGTGAGAGACTAACCTCAGAATTGCTGTATAATAGGTCCCTTGCATGTACCGTATATTTTAAATTAATTTATATACAGTGTGTCTCACTTTTCACCACTACACCCCAATATCTCGGTCATTTGTTGATAGATTTTTATCAAATTTGGTATACTTCTTTTGCTTCAGATTGTGATTAAGAAGTTATTTAATTTTTTTTTTTCGAAATTAAATACGTCTACTATGATCAAAGAAATTGGCAAAAATTAGTAATTTATATTAGTGATTGAGATAGGATTTTTGTTTTTACAGAATCTTGTTCGGCATGACCCAAAACCCCTGTATACCAAATTTCGTTAAAAAATATTCATTCCTTTACAAAAAAATCATATCTAAGATTTCAATAATAATACTATTCGAATTATTTATTGCCGGATATTTACATAACTTGGTAGTCGTGTAATAAAGGCGCTAATTAAGTATTAGGGCACATTTTTTATCCAAAACATTATTATGAAATGAATATTTGAAAAATGGTAGCTATTTTTCAAAATACTTAGAACTCGGCATACCAATATCTTTGTTAACATGGAGTGATTTGGAATAGATTTGACAATTATATCGAATGTCAAATTAAACTGAAACATGGCTGCACAACAATTAATTATTGCTGATAAAATCGAAAAAATAAGAATTGTCAAAGTGAGACACACTGTATATTAATATAATGTTACTAAACCAATGCGCAATGGCAATTACACCGGCGCGGCATACACAAAAAAGAATAAAAGTCGAGTGCTAGAAGGCAGACCTACGTACTCCCATGCATTTTGACCTGCTGAACACGAATCCGATGTACGTTTTGCCCGATTGGCTCTTGCATTTTTGCTAACCTCAAAAAACACCTTAAAAATGCCAGAAAAAACCCAGCAAGTAAATAAAAAGCTTACATAAGCTGATCACTATATCTATACGTAATTTTGGACGCTGAAACTGAATATGGGGTCAGAATTAGCCGATCAGTTGAGAATTTCGACATCACTTCAAAAAACACCTAAAAAATGCCCGAAAAATCCCAAAAAAGTAAATAAAAAGCTTTCATGAACTAATCACTATATCTATACGTAATTTGGGGCACTGAAAGCGAATCCAAGTCAGAATTTATGCGCGATGATCGAATATCTTGTAAAATCCATATTTAGGATGAAAACGTACCCAAAAATGACTGAATCATAGCCCGAAATTGACTTTGCTCTACATAATATCACAGAGTACAGTGCCTACACAGAGGCGAAGGCTTTGGCGGCTCCTTTGATTTTTGATGGCTCGTTTTTTGTGACCTTGAGTACCAGTTACGTCTACACTGAGAGAAATATGTTTTTAATTTTTTTCTGTACCCTACATTTAAGGATACACTGAAGAAAAAATGTATTTCAATTTGGATAGAAAAATATTACCATTTGAATTGTTTATAAACTGCGTTTATTTTCAATTGAGTTAGGCCCTAGCAAATTTTCTGAAATTTAATTATTATAATTGCTATAATGATACCACTTGATATTTTTTTGTTTCGATTTCGAGCTAAAAATATTATAATTTGACGAAGGAGTATTCTAATTTCCTTACCAAGGAAATGTATTTTTCAAAAAAACTATATACCTTCTAATATATTTATATAAGGCGCCATTCTGATTTCCGACCGCCCGGCCGGCCAAATTGGCTAAAGCAAAGCAAATACTCAAGCAACACACACAGCAACCAAGCTTTATTAGTTTTTATTTCTCAAATATTTAAATAATAATTATTGTTAGTGGCTCTATGAAATATTTTGAACGTGAATCTTTGTTTTTTCTATTTAGTTCAGCTCTATTTGAGTGTCTTCATTCCACACTATATAAATAATGTGAGTAGAAAGAAATGTTTAAAAATATAACATAACCTTTTAAACTTCATGTTATGAAAAACGTATCTGACTGATTGAATACCTATTTAATTATAGTTATTATAATGTGTTCGAAATGATGAAAATTTAATACGATGTTTTATACTTTCAGAATGTAAGCTAAAAAGGAAGATTTATATATATTCCAGTATTTTAGTTGACAATCGCTGAGAAACCTACAAAATAAAATATTATATAATTTGGCGAGAATTGAATAATATTGAATCAGCTTGGAGAGAAAATGTGAATCATGTGAAAGTATTATCAAATCTGACAATAAATCGCTAACGTTTTGAGAAATGGTGAATGACTAGTACAAATGTTGGTGTAAATATTTCATAATATACTGAGCATTGCTTGGTTTTTGAGAGAAATGCGTAGACAAAAGGATGAGTTCAAGGCACTCAAAAATCTTGAAGGTATATGCGTGGTTGGGTGTAAGAAGTACTCTCCAAGAAATTTGCAGGATAAAAGCTTTTTGCAAAGGTAAGACTTTGTTGTCGATGATCAACCTTTTTTTCAATATATGTTTATCTGATTAAACATTGCTTAATGAATAATTGCCAACATGCAAATTCATTTTTCAGGTTATGAACTCTTAGCGTAGCATCTTCAACAAAAGCCATCGACTCCTTGGATTACTCATTGTGACTGTGTTACTAATCTAGACAAAATCGTTCACTACCCATCAGTCTTTCCTTTCAATTTTTTAGCAGTAAACACGGTGGCTATGTTCAAAGGGTTAACTGTTATAAATTCTGTGAAAAATACCATATAAAGTAAACAATGAAGATCTGGAGTATTGAACTACTTGAAATATGTAAAAAAGTGTACACGTCTTCCAGTTTTTGACCCCTTGCCTATGATACATATAGATGGAACTATACAAACCATTGTAATTTGTACAAAAACTTTTTATGGTGTCTTGTTAATGTTATACAGTATCGGAAAGCGTTTGATTTGGTGCGGCAATAAGAGCAAGCGAGAGCAAAGCAAGCAATGATGTACATTAAGGGACGTGTCTACTTTGCCTTTGCTAGGGTACTGGTAGACGCCTTTATTGTAGGCAGTCGGTTAAGTCGTTGAACCTATGCAATCTCAACGGTAGAACTTTCCGATACTGTATAATATGTCTAACACGTATTTTATTATTTTATGTAGGTAGGTCAATTGTTAAATATCCCTTGTATTTTAATAAATACATATATTCACTTTTTATTATATTTTATTTATCACTTGTATTATTGTTGTTAGCAGTAAATGAAAATAGTCGATTATCTAGAACTTATATATACATGCATCTTTGCATCTAAGTGAAAGTAAAACAAAATATATTTACTAAATATCAAATTATTTATTATCCAACATTCCATTAATACTCAGAAGAAGAATTAACAAGAAACTTACTGGAGATATAAAGAAAGATCTATATTGCAATAAAAAATAAATGATTATATTATACACATACTAATATCTAAGTAGTAATAAGTAACATTTGTAATTACATAATTCAAAGAATATTTGCTACAATTTGACACTCAAAACCCATTCGGACTTTATTTATGTGTTCACTAACTGGAGGATCACTTTCGGTCTTAATTTCATAGTTTTTGAATGTTAAACAATCCCAACACTGGGTTTTTAAACACCACACAATATATTTTAAAAGGACGTTTAGTTCCAGATCAATCAATGACAGCAATACTTTAAATTTCTTTGATTTAAGCACTTCATCAGATGTCTTAATGTAGTCTGTGTATTTTTCTCTTGAGATCCTGATTTAAAAAATGCTATTACGCTTCTTTCTCCCTCAGCATCAGCTCTACCGTCGCTCAACTAAAATTTAAACATAAATGATTATTAAAAATGCTGACAAATTAATATAGTGTTATTTTTTACCATGAATTGTTTATTGTTTGCTTAAGCAGTAGTTATTATTATCACAAGTACTTTTAGTTCCACATTTAGCTTTTAAAGTTGTATCCCATAAACATCTAACTGGATGGATCATAGTGGTCTTGAATTACGGACTTTCCTGCAACATAAATCCACACTAAAAATCAAATTCTTAAATTAACAAGTAACAACTTACTATTAATAAAATACTTGGAATATTCCAGTAGAATAATTCCTTTTAATTGCTTGGAATCTTTTAACCCTAACCTCTTCTGGTTGTAAATCGACGTTATTTTATAAAAACTGATGTTTTCTCGGATTGCCACACTTCAACAACTAATAATACAACAAAAACTGGCCATTTTGTATGACATAATGTCCATAAAAACTCTAATATTATGAAAAATTCAATTCTTAAGTTCAGTCAGTCGCCATTTGACAGCAATGACAAGTGAATTTAGAAAGTGAGGTTAAAAAATGGCGATGCGTATACAAATTTGGTTTTGGCGGGAAGGCTTGCTTTCGCCTCTGTGTAGTTACTGTACTCTGTGATAATATCTGAACATTTAATTGACGACGTATTTTCACGAGCTGAACACAATACCGTAGTCACAATGAAAGCGCAATCTGCAAACTTCTCTCTCCTAAGAGAGGAATATCGTGTGGACTTAACATGCAAGAGTCAATCGGGCAAAACGGACATTAGATTCATGTTCAGCGGGTCAAAATGCATGGGATTACATAGGCCGGCCTTCTAGCACTCGACTTTTATTTTTTTTTGTGTGCCTGTGTTATCAAATCTGTTTTCATAATTTCTAACTGAAAAGTATTTAAATCACCGACTAATATCCGGAAGTAGGGGCATGTCTGAGAACACACTCATATTGGACGTTACGTTATCCAATAGTAATCTCTGCGTGCAGAGTGCAATGATTCGAACATATAATTCGTACAGCTTAAGGTTATTTCCTAAAATTATTTAGTTGTATTCGGTCTGTGAAGTGTGTATTTAATATTTAAAAGGGTTTAAATTGTTTTAAATATGACTGAAAAAAGTTATTTCAAAGGTCAGTCGAATGATTTACGCCGTACGCCTGCCGGGTGTATGCCATATGCTACTTCGTCGCAAAAATATTTATAAATAAAAAACTATAACTCCTATATGAAAAAATTTTTTTTCAAAAACTTCCCCTGTATCTTGGCTTCTATTGCCTCGCTGCATGTAGATAAAAATTTGCAAAAATAAAAAAAAATGTTGCTTAGTCAAAATATGAGTACATCCTTAGCAAAATAATAAGTTCATTGTTATTTAAAGGAAATAATAAACAATAATCGATAGAAACAAAAAGACCATTGGAAGCCCATATTTGTATACTTGAATTTGCAAAAAAGAATCAAATGACATCTCGATTAGATTTGAAGATATAGCGATGTAAATGTTGAAAAACACGATTTTTGTAATCAATGAAGTTTTCGAAATAAAGAATAGCTGTACCACAAGAATATATCGTAAATAGCCATTTCTTATGTAGAATTGTTCACTTTATAAAAACCATAAGATCTGGTCTGGTTCTACGCTGATTTTCTTTTCTCGAGAACAGAGACACTTTTATGGTCTATTTATTTTTTTAATGCCTTATTTTATTTCTATTTCGCTTCACTATCAAGCTATTACAAGGGCAACGTCCATAAATAGAATTAATATCAAATGCATGCCAGCGCTGTGCAGACTTCTGTTACATGACGTCACGCGTTGTTTTTGCGCCTAACTGATTTATTCAGACTTTAATGTTGAATAACGTTTGTAAAAGAAAAAATAAGAAAAAATCCTTTACACACCGTATTTTGTGTTTAGTGAAGATTCTAAAAATACTAAAATTATATTTTGTGCAAGGATATTGGATACAATAATTAGCTAATAAAACTTTAAAATTAAAATTAAAATCCTGATTCTGGTTGATTTGACTTGATTCAAGTGCCACAAAAAGAATACCAATAAAAGCAACAACCTGGCATGATAGTATAGTACCTAGAGGTAAAAACTATGTATTTAGGAATGATCTCATCTGTAATGACAATTTTTTTATGGATAATTGCTGTAGTAAAAGGTGTCATCTTCAGTTTCTATATGGCCCCTACACTTGCTCTTACCCCCATTACATTTGCTGAATTATTTTTGGAAAGTATGATATTTATGTTCTTGGTATCGTTGATTATAGATCCGAAGTTAAAATTAAAAAATTCAAAATGTCGGCTTCAATATTTAGAATGAAATTTTTTTCCAGAGCAAGTTTTTAAACGGGAAAAAAATATGCATTTTTTGCTATTTTATTAAATTTATTTAAAAATAAAAAATCACTTTCAAAATAATTTTTATTGATCTTTATAGTTTGCACTAGTACTTATACCTATTAAGAAACAAAAGAGAGAACGAAAAGGCTTATTCACAAAAAGGTAGTTATTTACATTTCATTATTAGACATATGATTTTTGCAAAGGCAACTACGTTAAAGTTCAAGAAAAGTTATATTGAAAGTGATTTTTTGTTTTTAAATAAATTCAATAAAATATAAAAACAAATAGCATAGATTTGAAATTGATATCAATGAACTCAGAAAAAAATCTATAATTTATTGAACACTAGGAGCCACCACATTCCCATTTGAAAAAAAAAGTTTTCGATAAAAAAAGTGGTTTGTTCAATTTTGGAGGCTTCGTAAATAGTTATTAATGAAATTAAACGAAAAATTATATTTTTCCCTTGGACTTTACCTGCCGTAGAACAAATTTTGGTATTCTAAAGCACTCTAGATGAATGCCTTAAAATGCTTAATAAAACTGAACATCGACTCTGCCTTTGTTTTTTGTGATATAGAGGCAAACAAGGAATAATTTTAGAGAATATTATTTAGGTATTATGCAAATCACAACTTACACACTTTTTTATTTAATATGAAAATACCTACTTTCTGTATATTGTTGCCCTAATCTGGGCACGCTAATATACTAGTTAGGTAAATACTTTAAAACACTCATTATTGGAGAACCAATCAAAACAACTACTCTCCTAGCTAATACTGAATGACTAAATGTAAATAAATGATTTAAGTATTTTCAATATTTTTTTCTTTAAAATGCTAAGAATCCTATCATGTAATTCAATACTTCGTCAGTATTAGCTAGGAGAGTAGTTGTTTTGATTGGTTCTCCAATAATGAGTGTTTTAAAGTATTTACCTAACTAGTATATTAGCGTGCCCAGATTAGGGCAACAATATACAGAAAGTAGGTATTTTCATATTAAATAAAAAAGTGTGTAAGTTGTGATTTGCATAATACCTAAATAATATTCTCTAATCATGATAAAAGCAAATAAATAAAAAATAATTAATTGTAAAAAAAAAGGAATAATTTTTTTGATTAATTGCTATAGTACTTGTATACTAATATGAACTTTTACAGTTTTAAATGTAATTTGGTATACTAATAAATAAAGTGATTTTACACTTGAATTTTCAATAAAAATAAAATCGTCCGTTTAGTTTCGGAGTAATTGATTCGGAAAGTTTGACTTTTTTAGGCAAAGATGCCTTATTTGACGTAGTAGAGATCGGCTCAAGTTAATTTTTGCTCTTATTACCACAATTTTTGAGAAATATGCTTCAAAAACTAACATAACATTAAGTAGTTTCTTATTAACACTCTGTTAAAACCCTGAAAAAATCGTCCGTCTAGTATAAAAGTTATTAGAACTTTAATCAATTTTAAGACCTACATTTGTGTAAATTAAACAGCTGTTGAAATTGATTGACAACGTTGCATATTAAGAAGATGGCGCGAATATTTAAATTTTTAAAGAGTATAAGATTAAAAATTAGTATAAATGCTCTTTAGATTTGTTGCCTACAAATTTTTCTGAAAAATCGATGAATATCGAGATATTCGAGTAAATGGAGAAAATTTCACGTTTTCTTAGAAAATTCATGTAAATCTTAAAAAAATTATTTTGCCAGAAACTTTTGTTTTAAAGGGCCGAGATTAATAAAGTATTTAGGTAATACATGATATTAAGTGGAAATCGTATATGAGATCGATTTTAATTAATTACCAACTAATTACGGTGACAAAATGGCGAAATTTTACAGAAAAAAGAAAAGTCCCAATTTCCGCCCCCTCTAATTCCCTAATTTCTGTCGGGATCCAAAAAATAAAAGAACGAATTTTAGCAAATTTAATTCTATTTAAATTAGCTAGAATAGTCTTTTGGCGTAGGAGTCAAGATTAAGAAGTTTCCAACTTTTGAAGCACAAAATTTGCGATTTTTTGCCCTACATCCTCGACATTTCAGTAAATATCTCCGTAACGAAGAGAAAAATTAAAATTCTGATGGTAGTAAAGGATTCGCAGTGAAAAATACTTGTACTTAATTTTTTATTTCGAGCTAGCTCTTACCATTTCGGACATATCTGCGAAAAATAGTAAAAAAAACAGCCTGCCATTTCGGAGACGAAAAAATTACAAAAATATGCGATCCTGACACGTTCATATTTTTCGAAAAACACCAGCGGGACGGCCATACGATCTCGCGACGTAAAGAGGAAGACTTCCAGTTAAACCTCATCGTAAATTGCATATCGAAATTGGAAAATTCGGCTCGGCACGAACGAAATATAGCCAGATTAATTGTAGTAGATTAATAATGACAGTTATGACAATCGTATTTAATACAGTGTTACCAAATCCTTTTACTCTATCTCTCTCGCGCTTTAATTTATTAAATCCACCGCTAGATTCGCTCATATCAGTATACAAGTACCTTAATCTTATATACGTTCGGACACCGTCTTTAAACTTAAATTGCTCCGAAACTTTTAATATTATATAAATAAAAATATAAAATTAATTCTCAGTTTATAAGCTCGATCTTCGATATTCACAATTTCTCCGCTAAAACTAATATTTATTGAGATATTAGCAAAGACAAACATTTTACGTGTTTTTGATAATTTCTTTATAGTCTAAAATGCATGTTTCTTCTAAAGCAAATGCTGTAAACCGACGGAAAAAAAGAATGAGCGTTTAGGTCATACTATACCGGGTGTCTCACCAGGAACTGCATCGATCGTTATATTGAAAAGTACGTATCAGAAAATTTTGAAAATTTAGTGAACTACTAACGGCAGTGTGGCCAATTGAACTAAAACAATTACAAGCATCTGGCACTTCCGCTTATACCGGAAGTCAATACCAACTTGCTTATTTTAAATGGAACACCCTATATATTTTAGGATTTTCGAAAAGAGCAAAAAATTTTGAGTCAAAAACATGTGGAATATCGTATACCTAAACACAGCCGTTTCAGAGTTATTTGACATTTAAAAAAAATTTTGACAGGTGTAATGGTTTACAATAACCATTATAACTTCCTTCGTGTAAAAGATACTCATTTGCTTTATGGCATGTCGAAAGAACACAAGGAGAGCTGCAAATGAGTATCTTTTACACGAAGACAGTTATAAAGGTTATTGTAAACAATTATACCTGTCAAATTTTTATTAAAATGTCAAATATCTCTGAGACGGCTGGATTTAAGCATAGTGCTATATGTTTTTGACTCAGAATTTTATACTCTTTTCGAAAACCCTAAAATATATAGGGTGTTCCATTTAAAATAGGCAAGTTGGTATCGACTTCCGTAATAACCAGAAGTGCTAGATGCTTGTAATTATTTTAGTTGGATTGGCCACACTACCATTAGTAGCTCGATACATTTTCAAAATTTTCTGGTGCGTACTTTCCCTATATCGATCGATGCTGTTCCTGGTGAGACACCCTGTATGTTAACGAAAAACAGTATTTGAGAGTTATATATTTCTTAATTACTGACTACTTAACAGGTGGAGAGGTGTTACAAAAAAACGTGAAGAAGCCCATTCTTTCTGTCATAACGTCTTTGTTTTTATGTTGTTGAAATATTCTGTAGTAATATATTAAGTGCTTTAAAAATTATCGAAAATTCAGCATGAAAACGTGTTGCCTAGAAATTGCTCGAATTCATTGTGATGAGATTTGACAAAAAGTATTTTTTTAGTCAAAATGAACGAATGAAGTTTCTCAATGGCTTTGAATGCTGAATTTTCAGATTATTTTTAATGTACGAAATATATTTATTAGACTATTTTCAGAACAAAACATAGAACAGGAAATATTTTTTATTGATATTGATTCAACTGACATTTAGCTGTCAAGCCTGGTGCAATTTTCGCTGACTGTCATTGTACGTAGAATTTTCACTGAAAGTTTGTTCTTATTGTAGGTTTCAGTAGCTACTAATTAATGCTTACTCGGATAATGACTCGAGGTTACAGGTCCCTTGATTATCTCGTTGTTAAAATTATTTAAAATTTTATAAGTACACTCAAGGAAAATGATAAGTGAATTCAACCAAAAAGAGCATATGAAATCACGCCTATCTAGTTTCATAGTTAAATCAACCAGAAAAGAATAGTCGAACAAATTTTGTCGCCATACAATTTTTATTGTCATTTTGAACATGAAATTTAGTTGGTTAAGCAAGTAATCATTATAAATACAATCATTACAATTCAATTCGACAATAGTTAAAAATAAAATATACTATTATCTAGTTTAATTTGACAGAATTCAACAAAATAATTGTCAGATGAAAAAAATAATAGTCTTATTCATCTATTTTTTAAGTTAATGTTTTTGTTGTACGACAACTTTTTATTAGTTATAATAACAATAACCTTTTGTTTAAAAATACCATAAATATAATTTAGTTTAACAAAATTAACGATATTGTTAGTTAACCAGTTGAATTTACCCATATTATTTCTTTGAGTGTACTAGGTTACCGATATCTTTGAATTAACACCAAAATTCATTACTTGATATAATCTGTTTACTAGATACCAACAAGCCTATACCATGCTACTACTCAATGAATCCTAACTTTAATTCTCTTTTAATAAAACCACTCCAAATATTTAATATGGCTTGTGCTGTAAATATTTAAAAGATATGTTACTTAATAACTTCAACAAAGATATGCCACAAGTAAATAGTAATTTAGGAAGTTAAATGAAACATTATAACAATGCTTCATTTAACTTTCTAGTGTTCCCTAGAAAATGCTTGCGTTCATTTTCATGAGATTTGCCAATAAGTGCCCGAGATGTAGTCGAGGGCACTATTTCAGTCAAATCTCACCAAAATGAATGAATGCGGTTTCTTAAAGGCAACACATGCTTTGAATGCTGAATTTTCAGATTTTTTTTAATGCACGAAATATATTTATTGGATTATTTCCAGAACAAAACATAGAACAATAAATATTTTTTATTGATATTGATTCAACTGACGTTTTATCTGTCAAGCCTAGTACAATTTTCGCTGGCTGTCTAGTACAATAAGTAAAGCTTTTAAATCCCAGCCCGAAAACGATGTAATGAATTTCATTTTTTTTTTCTTCAATATGCTTCATAAAGTGTGTATATAAGAATCTATATTGTCATCTTTCCTACTTTTTGGTTAGAGGTATTTTCTTTCTGGGGGGTTGTTGCAAAAAAAAAACAAGAAATACACACGATCTGATAGAGAATCAAATTATAAGAAAGAAAGGTCTTATATACTTTTTTACTAAAATGCATATTTTTCAAGATTTTGCGAATTGAAAATTGTAGTTTTCACCTCCTAAAATCAGTATTCCTAGACGTTTTTTTTAAATTACTCGAAAAAGGTGGAATTTAATAAATAAATGCAAGGGCACAAAAATAGGGCTTTTACGAAAAGAAATCGAATGGCTTTTTCTTCTCCGATGTTTAGTTTTGGAAATATGGCATTTTCAAAATGGCGGCGAATCTTTTAGAAAGAATATACCGGGTGAGTCACGAATTGCGCTCGCCCCGATATCCTAAAATATTTGGAATAGAAAATTAAAATGTGGAGGGCTTATTACACGACTAAAATGCCATCTTTTCAATAAAAAATCAAGTTTGGTGCACATCCGGTTTGACCGGAAATGCCCACAACTTTCGATTTTTAAATGGAACACCCTATATGTTTTTACATTTTTGGAATCTGGAGGAAATTTTGAATACAATACATCCATTTTGGTCACTTTTTGATAAACATTAAAAAGTTTATTAAAAAATATATTTCTGAATCCAGAGTGCTGTAGTGCCCAAAACATATTTTAGTTTGTGTGCTACGTTACTATTAAAATACGAAGAGCAATATGATTGCATTACTTAATTGTCTAGAGGCGTTTAAAATTTTCAAATGTGATTTTTACCCACTAACTCGGTTTTTTTTAAATGGGAAGTTAATCGTTCACCAACAATTTTAAATACCTCATTTTCATACGAATCTAATGATACCAAAATTTTGAAAATCCGCTCAGAAATATTTGAGATTTCAGCCAAAATACAATGCAACCAAGCTTTCAGAAACATGCGGCTAATAGATAATAGATTAGTGGGCTTTGGAAACTAAAATGACACATTTCTGTGTAAATCTGGTAACCTAATAACATTGGAAACATCATAGTAGCCATTGAATGTAATAAAACAATATCAGCTGCCAGTTATGTTCATTTAAATAAAACTCTGAAAACCGTACTGATGTCGCATTCTATTGCTAATTTCCTTGTGGATGTAACTGTGTTTACCTCAACATACCTATGCTAAACTTACTTGTAACGTTCTTTGTGCTCACAATTATTAAATGTTTGATAGCTCAAGATTGCCTATAACTACACGAGTCTGTCTATGATGTTTCCAATGTTATTAGGTTACCATATTTACACAGAAATGTGTCATTTTAGTTTCCAAAGCCCACTAATCTATTATCTATTAGCCGCATGTTTCTGAAAGCTTGGTTGCATTGTATTTTGGCTGAAATCTCAAATATTTCTGAGCGGATTTTCAAAATATTGGTATCATTAGATTCGTATGAAAATGAGGTATTTAAAATTGTTGGTGAACGATTAACTTCCCATTTAAAAAAACCGAGTTAGTGGGTAAAAATCACATTTGAAAATTTTAAACGCCTCTAGACAATTAAGTAATGCAATCATATTGCTCTTTGTATTTTTATAGTAACGTAGCACACAAACTAAAATATGTTTTGGGCACCACAGCACTCTGGATTCAGAAATAGATTTTTTAATAAACTTTTTAATATTTATCAAAAAGTGACCAAAATGGATGTATTGTATTCAAAATTTCCTCTAGATTCCAAAAATGTAAAAATATATAGGGTGTTCCATTTAAAAATCGAAAGTTGTGGGCATTTCCGGTCAAACCGGATGTGCGCCAAACTTGATTTTTTATTGAAAAGATGGCATTTTAGTCGTGTAATAAGCACCCCACATTTCAATTTTCTATTCCAAATATTTTAGGAGATATCGGGGCGAGCGCAATTCGTGACTCACCCGGTATACGACGTTAAAATCTAAAATTATTCAAAATCTACAACTATGAGAAAAATGTTTACATGCAAAAATTAAAGATATTAAAATTTTCTTTCGATTGAGACGTATTACGATCTTTTATAATGAAAACAAAAAAGTTACAAACAAAAAAATAGCTAGTTTAAAAATTTAGTCCCATTTTTTTTTTTTAGTCTTATTGCCTCTAATTTCTTATTAATTATTTTTTTTAATCCTTTATTACTAACATGCTCATTTTTTTTAGAATTTCTAAAATAATTATTTTTCATTCTGTAGCTATTTTCAATAATGAAGATTTTCATAATTTTTTTTAGAAAATCGGGTTTTTGAGAATTGCTCAGAAAATATTTTTTTTATAAAAACTGGTAATAGTACAAAAATGAAGCTTATAAAAAATGAATAGTTTGTTTTTTTTCAACTCTCTTACGATAAACTGTTCCAGAGATATATAGGATTGAAGATGGTGCTTGAGCGCATACGCAAGAAAATTATATATTTAAAATTGAAATATCTCAAAAACCATAAGATTAATAAAAACATGATATAAGAATGAAATGAAGCTTATAAAAAAACGAAGAGTTTAGGTTTTTATTTTTTTTCCTACGAAAAATTTTTCCAGAGATATGACAGTTTGAAATAACGTTGTAACTTTTCTGTTTGTACGCGCAATTTAAGTCTCTGTAGTAGGTTAGAGAAACGAGCAATAGCCGTCTATTTTTCGATGAATACGTAGAAAACGCGGGTTGCATTGCACTTAAAAAATTAGAGTACAGATTAAAAATGTTATTTAATTAGTTTACTGGATTGTATTAATTTGATTTATTTATAACAATCTGTATTTTCAATAAAATTAGACATACTACTATACTCTTTTGTGACCATTTTCAATCCACTATTTTTTAAATAAATTTAGACCTCATAATCATATTCAGCAACCTAAAATACATAATTATGTGGATTTTCGTGAATTTATTTATAATATTAGACGAATTATTAATTTTTTAGTATTTGAGGGTAGTTTCAACCCTTAAATATAAGGATTTTTGTGATTTTATTCGTAAAATTAAAAGACATTAATTTTTCAGTATTTGGGGGTGATTTCAACTCTTAGTATTTTCGTCTCATAAATTTTGACCACACAGTCATATTCAGTGACCTCAAAAACATAATTTTATGGATTTTCGTCAATTTATTCGTAAAATTTGAAGTTATTAATTTTTCAGTTTTTATTTTTAAGGGTGATTCCCACCCTTAAAAATAAAAAGCAGGTAATATAGATTTTCTTGTAAGTATTTTATAAAGCACATTGCAAAAAAAAAATAAGGAAATTCCATTCATCGTTTTCGGGCCGTGAATTTTACCATTTTTACTGCTCCGCTTACTGTACTAGTCAGGTATGTAAAATTTTCACTTGGAATGCAATTTTCGCAGAAAGTTTGTTCTTATTGGTCCAAATTTTCAAAATCTTGCTACTTTATTTGTTCTTATAATATGGGGGAAATAGTCAAAAATATTTGAAGGCTTAATTAATATTCTTTTATTTTGGTCTAGATACCTATTTGACATTTAAACTAAATGCCTACGTCTTACAAACGCTCGGACGCCATATTTATACTTCCAGATCTCCGAGACTATTAATTCTACAGAAATTAGGAAAAGAGAGAAGCATCCTCAGTTTAGTAGCTTTCTTATTTATCTCTAGCATTTTGCACTAAACGTAATACTTTTCGAGTTATCTGATAAAAACTTAAATATTTTAAAAACTTTGTTTCAAAGCTAAAATCGCAATTTTCAAGTCGTTTTAACTTAAAGATCATTAACTTATATAAAAAGATCTTCACAAAATCCATTCAGCTCCACTCCCTTAGAAAGGATGGTATCCACCCCCTATCAATCAGCAATCTTCGCATAATATAGCAACTTTTCTTTGGTGCATTTACTATTAAGTTGTCAGAAAAACGAAATCTATTCCGAAATTAAAGAAAATAATCAAAAAAGTGTGCATTGGATATTATCCCAAAGAGCACATAAGAAAATATTAAACATATTTGAATGTTTCTCAAGTAATGTCTGTCCGTATATCCGTCTGTCTGCGTATCCACCAATCTGCCTGCCCACCATCCTGTGTATACTAACAGTTTGTCAATAAGTACTCATGAGAAATTACCTTATATTTAAAATATTCCAAATAGGTAATCATTTGTCGGAGATGTGATTATTATATTATCTTTCCTCGATTTCGTAATCACCTTTGTCAGATTCACCTTGACTGAAAATCCCAATATATTACTCCTATAACTTGCTTAATTTGATTACAATGTCCAGAGAGACATAAATGGATGGTCAAAGCTTAAATTTATTGGTTCACTTATTTGCGGGAACCCCTTTAACAAGTTTATCCATTCGGTCTTGTAGTCGAACAAATAGAGAATTAAACGAACAAAGACGGATGTAATATGTTAGGTGAAAAGCTGGATAGCAAGTCTGACCGCAAACCACAATAAGAGATATCCTTCCTCTACAGGTAAACATGTTTATGATAGACAGCGTTAATGGTCAAGCATCATACGTCAGTAGTATATTTTAGGGATCATAATATATAATGAAGATTGATGCAATTGCACTTTAGCAAAATATAAGATAAGGTGCATTTAACTAAAAATGCTTTTTTAATTATTTACAATAACATGAAAACTATTTGATTTTAATTATTATTTACTATTTGCGTATAATACATTTATACGCAATATCCTTATCCTCTATTTCAATATCCTTAAATACTGTTGATATAGTATTTATGTTTTATGAGTTATTTTGCGAGTTATTACTTCCCCATCCAGTGGAAGTATAATAACGACAAAAAAAATTGGAAATATCTATTGTTGGCCTACAACCAAATTTAAATCACAGACGCCCAAAAAAAAGTGGTCTAGCCTGTGGATTAGTGTGTCCTTATTACCACCCCCACCACGTTATTAGAAGGGGTGAACAAAAAAGCGATTTAGTTTGTGCACTAGAACCAAATACCTCAAAATATTTTTTTTCTTCATCCACCCCACTACCACCCCACTCCACTACCGATATAAGTGTTTGGGGTAGACGATTTCAAATATTATATTATTTATGTTCCATAAGTAAGTATTTCCACATACAAAATGTTTTCGTTGTAAGAGTCTTGGATGGACAATCTGGACAATCTGGATGTGATTCACTGGGCAGCGGTTTTTTTAGTTGGTTCTTTCTCACTGACATGTTCTTAATTGTTGTTGACAAATGAATTATATCTATAGTATTGTCAAATAAAAAGTTTTGCAAATTTGAACTATTTATAATAATTCTAATACATACTTACTATTTGCACAAAACTGTTGATATATGTTGATAGATTTATTTTCAACAATGCTAATTTTCTTAAGTGTTTCTTTTCACACTAGTAACCAGGTTAACAAAAAAGAGAGATGACAAGAAAAGAAAAAGACCACTGCCCAAGAAATCACTACTTCCACATCAGATTTGCTACCTATGTCTCTCAAACGAAAAAATTTTGTATGTGGAAATAATTGTTTATGGAACCTTAATAATACAATATTTGAAATCGTCTACCCCAAAAACTCATAAAAAGATATCCCATATCGGTAGCGGGGATGAATAAAGTAAAAAAAAATTGAGGCCTTTGGTTCTTATACACACACTAAATCCCAATTTTTTTTCACCCCCTTCTATAATGGGGCGGGGTAGTAATGGGAGTGGCTAATGCCAATTTTTTTGAGATATTATCTTCTCTTGTATTTACTAAGTACCAATTTTATGGATTCTTACCTGCTTGATTTATTTATTTACCCCCATTTAATCCAATTTGCCCCCAACCCTTCAACGGAATAAGATGAAAATATAATATAGTTCCAGATCTCGTTAAAATACATAGGTGTACCAAATTTCAAGTCAATATATTAAACGGTTCCAGAGTAATCGTGCGCACAAAAAAAGTTACAGACATACCGACATACAGACAAAATTTTTTTTTGCTCAAACTTAAAATCTCAACGTTTCATGATATTCTAAGCCTATTTGAACAATAAAAATTATTACATTTTTTTGTCGTATAATTCCACTGGATGTGGAAGTAATTAAAACATCAGCAATAATATTGTCGAATGGGGATAAATGCGTGTGGAACTATCAAACTGTTCCGTATATGTTTGTACAATCATGTCTTCGCGCCATGGATGAATTGATTCATGATCTTTTTAATCTGGACATAAGCATCCCGTAAATCACAAATAGTAAAAGCAAACAATCAATATTCTTAGCAATTTGAATACATTGAACAATAATGGACCAAAATGTGAGTCTCACAATAATATATAGAAAAATGTTAGAAAAATCATTATACAGTTCTTATTTCTAAACTAATACGGTATTCTTGGTAAAAGCAGAGTGTTACCATCTGTGAGAAATCTAATGCATAATCTAATGAATCTGGAAAATTTGGAAATCGTTTTTGCAAAGTAGTCTTTGAACCACAACACAACACTTACGCAAGCATCTTAGGCATATTGAAAATACCTGACACAGCTGCTTGTTTCCTAATTTGAAACTATATGAAAATTTTAGAAAAAGTAGTACTCATCTCGATCTTCTAAGAACAATATAATAATACATAATATGATATGATATTATATGATATGATATGATATGATATAATACAATATAACACTAAAATTTCAAAACAAAGAATTTCCAAATCTTATTTTCTATTCACTTTACATTTACCATTTTTATATTTTTTGAACTTTTAATATTTTTAGTAACTTTCCTATTTTTATTTATTTTCCTTTTTCTTTTTTTCGTCCTTTGTTAACTTATAATATTGAATCCTTTTATCTAAATCTCTTCAACACTTCAATAAATACTCGCTTATTTGATTTCACAAGCCTGAATATAAATTGCTTGGGATTATATTCGACACTAGCTTAAATTGGCCATATCAAGTGGACTACCTCTGTTGTAAAATTCCATCTCTTTACCGCATACGCCAGTTAAAACGATGTTCTTCATGTTTAAGACATTTCTTCTGTGATATAAAGTGTTGCTTCATTTAAGTTTTTAAATTACTATTTACTTGTGGCATACGTTAGTTGAAGTTATTGGGTACAGTATCTTTTGAACATGTCACAAGCCATATTAGTAGTGTGCTCGGGGCCCAGATATATGCATAAAAATAAGTTCTGTGGGGGTTTCGTTGTTACAAGCTGAATTTGATATAAAATTAATGATGATATACTGATGTTTCGAAATCTCAAATCCGTCAAAAAATGTTCTACTCAAAAGGTCATTATAATCAAAAAACGAGTTATTTCTTAGTGAATAAGGTGTATTGATAGGCCAATATATATTTTTTCTCTCAAAAACGGTATGAGTTAGAGGAATGATCTTGGCGCCATTCCATAGAGTATAAAAGTTTGCATAAGACGATGTTTGCTTTTTGCTGTTTTCTTTTTTTTAAGGCTCCACAGCAAAAAAAGGGTGAGGAGCCTCAACAACGACACATGTTTGGCTATACTTCTAAAAGGGCCCAATAAATCAAAATTCTACACGATATAAAAAATAAAGACCATTATTTTTTCTATCGATTGGTATATTATTTGTATATTATTATTATTATTTGTATATATAAAGCCGTCAGTTGCGTACAAAGAGGAAGATGCACATGTGCATAATGAATTTATTTAAAATAATTTATTATTGTTGTTAAAAACAATAATAATGTAATAATTTTGAACAGGTACAATCAATACTTTCGCAGTTTGTAACAACAATAATAAATTATTTTAAATAAATTCATTATGCACATGTGCCTCTTTCTCTTTGTACGCCACTGACGGCTTTATATAAACAAATAACATATACAAATAATATACCAATCGATAGAAAAAATAATCGTCTTTATTTTTTATATCTTGTAGAATTTTGATTTATTGGGCCGTCTTAGAGGTATAGCCAAACATGTTGGAAGGCTTTTTTGCTGTGGAGCCTTAAAAAAAAGAAAATAGCGAGGAAAATAGCAAAAAGAAAATGGAAGGTCTTATGCAAAATTTTATACTCTATCGACTGGCGCCAAGATCATTCCTCTAGCTCCTACCGTTTTTGAGAAAAACAAAATATATATAGGCAGATATAGGCAGCCCCTTTGAGGGGTGGCAGGGGGAGCAGGCATGATTTCTCGAGGAATCTACTTATTTTGACTAGTTCTATTCATGGTTAAAAGGATTTGCTATTACTCAAAAGTAGAAATATCAAAACACCTAAGTCACTAAGAAATAACTCGTTTTTTGATTATAATGACCTTTTGAGTAGGACATTTTTGACGGCTTTGAGATTTTGAAACATCAGTATATCATCATTAATTTTATATCAAATTCAGCTTGTAACAACGAAACCCCCACGGAAGTCACAATAAGAGTATTAATGCATTCTACAATATTAAATATTTGCAGTAGTTTTATTAATACTGGATTAAAGTCAGAATTCATATAGTAGTAGCATAGTATAGGCTTATTGGCGCCCCAGTTAAGGGATTATAATTATCAAGTAATGAATTTTGGCTTTAAATCAAAGATACCGGTAACCTTGTGTAAAATTTTAAAAGAATATAACAACGAGATAATCGAAGGATCTATGACCCAAACTGAGCATTAATCGATTAAGTATAAACATATTATCTGGTAGCTATTGAACCCTACAAAAAGTGCCTTATAAAACCGAATACATTTGGTAACTTGTAAAAAGTATATTGTCACATATTTTGTTTTTGGTTTAGAAATAATAAACTGTTAAGGCTAGATGTTAATGACTACTGTATCTTATATGGCATTCTCTATGTGTATATTAAAAAATTTTTAAAAAAATTCTCACTTTAATTTGACCGAGATTAAAATAAAACTGTAGAAAAATGTTAAAATGCATGTAATGTTTCAAATTCATGATTGCATTCGCCCAATGTTCCTATGCGACAAATAAAGGCGAAACTCGTTAAAAATAAACAGGATTTGTATCCAACTGGTTCAAATTTATGCATGATAATCCTGTCAGTTGCTCCAACTATCCTTATAACCCGCATATTAGCGTGGGGTTAGGACTTTAATTTAGTTGTAGTCTAGTGCGTAATTGACTGCTCATATTGGCTCTATAGAAGCTACCCGTCAGCTAAATTGTTTAACATAGAGAAATCTGACTTTATTATATCAAATTTTATCGAAATAGTTTAGAAGTTAAAGCATATTTTGATTAATTCCCTAAATCATTTATAATTTAATGTTTTAATTATTTTAAAATCACATGGAGCATACGTTATTATCATAATTCAATTAAAATACATTTTTCGTCTTTTATTAACCGATTTCATAAAATTTAGAAAAGGGCGATGGTCTCAATTCGATCCGTATGTATGCTTTTTTATAAATTTGTTCAATGATTACTCTCTCTCTGTGGTGTGGCTTAAGCGATTTTTATAAAACCTGCTGCAACCTGTAGGCTATGATACGGCGGTGGTCCTACGTTAAATTTATCAAGCTGCATTCAGTGTAAGGTGAACAAAAATTGGAAACAATTTTTTATATTAAGAGCATATTCGAAGATTTGGCGGAGGCGCCGGTGCGAAATTAACTGAAGAATGTTTTCTACGACAACAGTAAGAACTAAGACTTTTATTGAGAAACGTGCCCGTTGAACAATTTGTCTTCACAACAAACAAATTATATAGCATGCTCTCGCTCATGTCGTTGTTTTAAATGCTGTTAATGATGACGATTTCGTTGCATGATGGTTTTTAAATGAGATGCGATAATGCCAGCAAATTTTTTGTGGATTTACGTGAAACCTGGTACAATGGCGGAAACCGAAGTGTAAACGACTATTTGATATTACGTACTGTGGACTAAACGTATATTATTATAAGGAACCAAAGCGAGGTTATGACGCATTATTTGTTTATCCTCCAGGTAGGGACCTTGAAATATGTGAAGCTACTAAAGAGGTTGAAAAAAAAACCGAACCGCCTGCGCCTTAAAACACCTTGACAGCGATACATGCCTTTTTCGGCATGTGGCCGTTTTTTCTTATGTGCGAGTGGAAAATCACCAGTAATTCTGTAACTTGCGGAATGAATGAATCCGTTCATATTCAACGTATCTTGCTGAAACAAGTAGCAGTAGGGTTGTAAGTGATTATAGGACTTAGTTAACATATTTTTGTACCACATGTCTCTAAAGGCACGTGACGCACATGACTAATAATATTTTACTTGCGTGCGGCACATGCATGTACGGGCATGCTTAGACAAGAATTGTTCTATCTGCGGTAATTGCAAATAATAGCCAACTAATCTAACTACTCAAATTTTGAAAATAATGAAACCTGTAACCACCATAGTTGCCTATACAAAATAGAAAGAATACTGAAAGAAATAGTAGCAAACTTTCAGTCAACAGTCAAACTTGGTACTATCCTTGTAGTTGATGAGTCAATGGTACCATTCCGCGGAAGACTTCTATTTCGTCAGTACTTGGCTAAAAAGAATCACAAACATGGAGTTAAACTCTACAAACTTAAGCTCGCCACAATACTTTTGAAGTGATTGTTTATTCAGGAAAAGGAGAAAACCAGAAGAAAACCACACACAAGATGTAGTTTTCAAATTGTTAGCAAATGTACACAATAAAGAAGGTAAAATATTGTATGCTGACAACTTCTACTCGGGAATACCTCTTGTGACAAAGTTATTGGAGCAGAAAATGACTGTGGAACACTAAATCTAAAAAGAAAAGAAACTCTTATTTTAAAAAATACACAGAATCGGATGAACAAGGGGCAAAGTATAGGAATAAATAAAAAAAATATATCAAAATAATAAAGTGGATAGACAAACTATCAGTGGTAATGATTATAAGCTGTAAAAATCATAACTGCTCATTGGTATCAACTGGGAAGACAGATAGAACAGGTAGAGGGCAATTAAAACCCCAATGTATTTTAGATTACAACGCTTCTAAGAAAAGCGTAGACTACTCAGACCAGATGTCATCTTATTATACGGTTTTACGTCGAAGCACGAGATGGTACAGGTAAAAATATAAATTTTTTTATTTCAATTTTTATTTACTTACTTTTCATTTTCAGAAAAATCATGTTTAAGCTCATCCTGGGAACATCTGTTGTTAATTCCCTTATAATATACGATATGTGTTCTGAGACCAAACTCAGTATAACGGAGTTTAAGCGTTTATTGGCTAATTCTTTGATGTAAATTCCAAAAGGTCCCAAATTACCAAGAAAACCAGAAGGATGAAAGGAAAAGGGGAAGACATTGTAAACGTTGTAGGGAAATATTTAGAGAAACCAGCCAGAGATGCCTTTAAAGAAGTCCGTAGGGTAGTTACATACTGTGATGACTGTCCAGGAAAACCAGGCTACTGTTTAGATAGTTTCAGTAATGTTTTTATATAATACTAATATTTAATTTTGATTATCTACATTTTTAGTTTTTGTTCGAATACAACATTTTTTTTCTAATAGAGCATTTTTACAGTATCAATAAAATTATCCTTTTTCTCCTTGCTGTCTGTACGGTACATGCCTACCTAGACACAGTAGGGAGGTTCGGATCAGTCCAACCGGCCCTGACAATTTTAGGTAAACGACCCAATTAGGCACGGAACTAGAATTTCAAATTTTGGCGGATCAATTATATTTTTTTTCTGTTGGTCATGGCGGAAGAGGTGAAAAATGCACCGCAGGCGAAAATGTTGTGTTTTTATTATTTTTTTTTTCAAAATTAAAAGTTAGAAATTCCAGTTGCAAAACATTTTCTTCGAAAAATAGGTTTCGTCAAACGAATTTTCCTTTTTTTCATATAATTGCAAAAATTATTTAAATGTTCAAAGTACTAACACGTAGTCTGACTCAGCCACGGTCTAGAGGAGACTGCTACAATCTCGGTAACATGTTTAAAAACGCCACTAAACATCCATACCCTTTGTTAAAATGTATTGACATTGGAACACAAAGAATGAAATTAAAAAATTTAAAAAATTAAACATTTTAACAGTAGATAATAATCAGTAATTATTCACGGTTAGATTATTTTTACTATGCTGCTTCACTTAATTCATTTATAGCTATTTTCAAATATGCAATTTGCCCATAAATGTATAAAATAATGGAAAGTCAGTGGTATCTAGAAACATTGTTGTCAATATCGACCTATTTTGCGGAATTTGCAGAATTTGGGACGAACAAGCAAAATTAGGTTATTATTGGGTTAATGTCCTACAAGTCTGTTATTTTACAATAACGACCCTATTTTGAGATACATTAAATGAAAAATAACGCCCTAGGTCGTTATGAATATCTATAATGCCCTAGGGCATTACAAAATTATAATACAACCCAAAACAAGCAAATTATGATAGCGTTATTGACAAACAAAATGCGTTGCTATGCAACGGCGGCGTTTACAAATAATTTTGATTTTTACTCTCTTTTAAATCAAATCGTTCTGAACATAATAGATGTCAAATTAATAAATGGTAAATGTCAAAAAAAAAATTCGAATTAAATAACAGACTTGCAGGACATTAAACGTTGAAGGCACCACGGGTGTTATAGGATAATGACGCCCTCGGTCGACGTACACTCCCTCGGGCCAGAGGCCCTCGGGATTGTACACTGCCGACCTCGGTGCGTTATTATCCTTACAACACCCTTGGTACCTTAATAACTATAATAACGTTTTATAAGTGACATCTGGCATTTATGGCGGTGGTCGAGTTTTTAAGATAGCAGCCTGAAAATCACATCTGAGATTTCTTTCGTTCTAAGTAAGGACTAAAGAGAGAAAAGAGCTGCCGTTTAAATTTTTTTGGTCGTCGGGTTTTATATCCGCCGGAACAAATCCCTATTTACCTCGGCCCGGCCCTGCCCGGCCCCAGATCCACCGGCCCGACGGACATTTGTCCGTTTGCCCCCCCTTCCCTAGGCATGTGCGAGTATAATCTAAGAAAGATACCTATCTCTACAAGTATTTGACATAATACTTTTGTATCAAAGTTGCGTATTTGATGTATAGATGGCATTTATATACAGTTCTGCTGACATGTTCCTAACGGCATGTAGCGCACAGAAATAAAAATCACATCACATGCTTCGTAAGGCATGTACCGTAGATTCAAAAAGTCATTCAGATATTGCCTCGCAGTGTAGGTGTTAAAAAATGTCTCTAAAAGTAAGAAATAAAGTTTCATTCAGTTTTACAAATATCTACCTTTTTTTTTTCTTTTTTTTTCTATTCTTATTGGGATGCTCTGCCACATGTATTCTTCTAAACAATGTCTGATATCTACAAAATAATACAATTAACCAGTATTTTACTGGAAAATAACCTCTACGCCTGTGACTTTTACGTCAAAGGATCAGTTAGAAGATGGTTTTGACAAATAATCAATAAGAACAAAAATATAAAAATGACGTATTTTGCTGACGTTTTTGAAAACGAATCTGTTTCCTTTCTCAAAGCGTATTATAATGTTTTTCTGAAATCGATCGGCAATGTCTACATTTTCGGCGCGATTTCAGAAAAAATAGTATGTGTACTTCGGTGTGAAAGCACATTCCCGAACTTCGATGCTTGTTGGCCTCGGCTAGCGCCTCGGCCAACAATTTGCATCGTCGTCCGGGAATGTATTGCTTTCACACCTAAATACACAATATACTATTGTGGGCTGTGTATATTAAATACACAGCTTTAAGAATATATTTGTTATATTCAGTATCCATAGATACTTACTGCTTACACAGAACTGTTGATATATCTAATTGATAGTTTTATTTTAAACAATTTTGAGTCTGTTAAGTTCTTCTTTTAACATCGGCAGCCAGGTTGTGCAAACATCTACAGAATTAGTGGTATTATTTACACAGTACAGCACAAAACACCACTTAAACTTAGAATTATTCATAACTTTATGCCGCTAAAATAAACCGAAATGTAACCTAGAAACGTCAATTGAATTTGACATTAGATTTGTTTACACAGTCTGAACTACTGCACCAGTGTAGATAATAGTTGTTTTCTTTCTACCAACAATCTTAGCTAAGCTAAGTAGTTTTAATGTCACACGCAAACTGTGGTACACGAATATTTCACTCATCATCAGGCGTGACTGATAAACTATTTAGCATAGCTAAAATTGTTGGTAGAAAGAAAACACCTAATAGTTGGAGAGCGAGTGAGACTATACATAACTTGAAGAGCACTGATGCATATAGTGTGAGGTTTTTGAACAAACTTATTAAATATAGTGCCAAATTCAATTGACGTTATTCTCTTTTTTTCTCTGTCGCTATCAATAGTTTATAACCTCGTATCCTATTTTCATCGTTTAATAACTAACTTCTCTGCAGACTGCCGTCATGTTGTCACCTCCGTTTTAAATGCATGTATTTTTTCAAATTGATATTGTAATATTATAAGACTTTATTTTCAACTTTTACATGTTTCCAATGATTTTTCATGAAGAAATGTTATTGTTAAACACAGATTCGATTAAAATTTTAACTTAGTCTAATAACCCAATTACCAAGTGACGAATCGAAAATAGAGTAAAACATTCTTAAGGCACTTTTTTGGGTAGAATCCTTTGCTGATCGAAGACAATTATGCATGCCTCAGTTTTCGAGATATAGACATAACTTGAGTTTTTTATAAATGGAACACTCTGTAAATTACTTCATTGTTCGATCACAACTTAAATTAGCTATCCAACTATATGTCATATTTATCTCTAGAAAAAGTGGTTAATTTTCTGAAAATTTAATATATTTGTAAGGAGGCCAAGGAAAACAACATTTCTTATATAATAAAATAATTTTGCCAAAAATATAAAAAACTAAACTACAGTAAATGTTCCAATTGCCTTCCATTGATATATATGCATATTTATCGCATTTCTAATATTTATTGAGAAGGCAAAAAAGAAAATCGAAATAATCGTAAATTTCAAAAAATAATTTTTGGGTTAATTGTGAGTGACCATTGCTAAAAATTGTTCAATTTAGTAATGATGAAAAATATGATATGATTAAGTGTCTTATAGAATGCGGAGAAGATTCAAACTTAGCTTCCGAGCTTTATTTTAACAGGTAAGTTTTATACAGCAAAATTTTGTGCCAAAAGTGTCGCCTAAACACTATCTTTAGATATCCAGAAAAGAGACAGCCAGACATAAAAATATTCAAAAGGCTGCAACAAAATTTAAAAGAAAATATATAATAAAGCAGGTAGAGAAGCTGAAAAAATATTGTTTTAGAAATTGTAAGAGAAAATCTTAATATATCTTCTCGCGAAATACAGGAAAATTTAGGAATCCCAAAAACAACTGAGTTGCGTTGCTTAAAAAAATAAATTCAAACCCTACAAAATTAGGATTAGTCACCATCTATACCCTGTTACGTCCTATTGCATCGTCAGTAACAAGAGATACGAGGGGAACATTTTTCGGCCCTTAGCAACCCATTTCGGCGGCTTGGATACGCCACTGTGTGGTATTGAGTGAATATAGATTTGCCTATTGTCAACGTCCGCGGAACTTGGAAAATAGGAAAGACGATCGCAGCGCTAGCGGTTAGTTCTGTCATTTGGTTTTTGATTTGTCGTTGCTGAAGCTGGAAGAAAACAAGTCGGCGAGGGCTAGCGTTTTATAATTTTGTGATTATTAATATCGTGGAAACACGGATTAAACGTAACCCTCAGTCGTAGGGGCTTCTGGTTAGTTGTTTTATTGGAAATTGTGTTGTGATATTTTGTCGAAGCCCCGATGAAGCCAGATTTCCTGGGATTCGAGCCGGCACGGTCTTCCATCTTGGTTTGCTAAAGGAACCGGTTAAACCGTAAGTTGCGCCTTGATGTCTTTACCTCTTTAACGAGGATTGAGTTCCATTGTTATTATATTTCAGGGTTCTTTTTCCTACCTTTTTTTCTGGGAGCACCCTTGGAACTTCATTTTTTTGTGACACCCCGAAAACTTATTTTTGGTGCCTGCACCCTAGAAGTTGGATGTTTTGGACGCTCTAGATGTTTGGGATTTATTATTGATGTCTTGAGGACTTTCTTTTTGGAGCCCTTGGTAGCTTACCCCTAGCTGAGTTGTGAGTGGTGGTTTCCCCCTAGGACTTCAGGAGCTTTCTTTCGACACACCTTCGAGAGCTTATGTTTTGTGAGTCACAGCAGTCTGGGAACAACGCCTGGTGACAGAGCTGGAGCATTTTTTGCCCCCGTGTCGACGACCCTTAATCGTTCGATCCACTTCAGTGGTCTAGCTAGAGTATCGGAACCCACGAAGTGCTACTGTAAGCTCAACCCAAGAAAGCACCTGACTGTAAGTAGCTTTGCATTTGTTCATCTTTGTCCTCTCGTCGGAAGTTGGAGCGTAGTGTGACACCACCGACCTACCCCTCTGTGTGTGCGCTGTTATTATTGTTTGTCAGACTTAAGTTTTGCATTATTATTCTAGGGCTTATGTGATTGGAATAACCCACAGCGACATAGTTATTTGAGCCGTTTTATATTTACATTTGTGTATGTCAATATTTTGTACGTAGATTATTTATCCATAAGTATTGCCCCTATGGCGTTTGTCTCATTAAAGTAAGTAACATTAATATAAGACTTACCACCTAGTTTTATTGCCCCTCTGGCACTGGCTTTGTGGTTTATTAGAGTAAATTACATTAGTACGAACTTTTAGATAGCCGCATTGCTCCTGTTAATGCTCGTTGAATTTTAGTAGGAATTTTGAATGGCCCTGATATTCTGGGAATTTTTAAATATTTATGTAAATAATTAAGTGTATTAGTAGGGTGATTTTCACTGGGGTTTTTGTACAACGAGCGAAAGGCCTTTTACACGTTACCCCCCATAACATATAGGTTAGGAATCCCCACATCGTTTCGTTCGGCAGCCCTTTTGGCTCTTTAATGAAATTGTGCCTCTCTAGGTACCATTGATTAATTTTATAAAACTAGGTGTTTATCAATGTGTTGTTGACCATTAAATATACATTTTGTTAAAATATGTCGTAGTTTGTTTTCAAGTGACCGCCACAGCTGGATAACCACGTGCCCACCCCATCTTAACTGAGCTAAGCCAGGTATATAAATTTTTGCCGCCTCTCGAGGGGTAATCAAAACGTGCCAATTTAGTTTGTTTAGTCAATTATTATTTTAGTAGTCTTTTTTTCCCTTATCTGATGTTGGCACGTCAAGACCGCCCCTTTTAGACGCGACAACCCAAACGACTTTCAAAGGCGTCTCGAGTTTTGCGAGTGGTTTTTGCGTCAGTGCAATGAAGTTCCAGGATTTGAAGGAATAATTATATGGACAGACGAGGCCCATATAAGCAGTGCCGGAATTTTTAATCGGCATAATAACCACCACTGGGCTCATGAAAATCCGCACATAACCGCTACAATTAATCATCAAGGACGATTTGGATTTGGTGTATGGTGTAGTTTTATTGGATACCAAATAATAGGTCCTCATTTTTTTCACGGTAATTTGAATACAGAAAATTTTAATAACATTCTACGACAAGAAATATAGCCTTTCGTAGACAATATGCCTGTAACATAATTTCAAAGATTAATTTACCAACACGATGGAGCCCCAGGACATACGCCAAATGAAACACGAAATTATTTAAATGCTCAATTTGGGGAGGATTGGATATGTATCTATGTTAGATCACGGTTTACATGAATGACTTTTTTTAAAAACTTTTATTTACTTAAGTGGAGCCAACGTTGGCTCTTGGAGAAGGAATATAATAATAATTAGAAGTGTTTCATTCTAAGTGAGTTTAATAACTGATTCAACAAAGCGTGTTTAGTCATATTTATAACATACAGAACCTGAGTAAGCAAAATATATAACAAAGGAATTGCAGTTCTGCAGTCTGCACAAGTTATGAGAAACAAAGGTGTAATATGATATCTTGAAGATAAGCAATTAATAAGAGAAGCTGTTATCGTGAAATACGATATACCTGTGAAGGTTTATTATGGCTAAGTCGCAATAAGATAGCGTGTAATATTATATAACAACTTCCCCCTTAATAAAAAAGTTGATGTTATGCAGCAACTTTTGAAAATTGTTAAAACGTTAAATGAATATAATGCAAAAAATAAATTGAAACAATGTTGAATGAATACAAAGCAAAATAATAAAATAATGTAAAAGTTAAAATTGGTAAGCGATAATAAAACATTACATAACGTAATAAGGATAAAATACAATAGTCTAAATTAATAGACAAGGGTAAAACTCCACATGAAAGTCTATGTTAACTCGATGTCCTCTTCTTCTTGAGGTCTAATACCGGGTCGCTTTCTTGGAGGGATCAGTCTAGGAAATTTGGTAAATACTCTGCTTCGCTCTGAAGGAGGTGAAGGAGGGTTATCCGTTGAGGGTTGGATTCGCAATGCTCCACATCTTCTTCTTCTGCATTTACAAGTTATGTAAAGTAGAACTAATAGGATGATGAGAGTGATTATGAAGTATGTGAACCAAGATACATGTTTGGTCACAAAAGGTTCGTTTATGAGGTCGTCTAGGTCTTTGGAATATTGCTCTAGTTTGTTTTTAGCAATGTCTAAATCTTCTACGTCGAGACTGTTTAATTTAAGCGGTTTTAATTTTGGGATTTCCATTTTGTCGGGCATGTGATTGCAGCATTCAAAAGGAATTTGGATTGGATGTGAATTGTCCTTAATTTCGGAAAAGTCTTTAGCACTGGCTTGTATTCGAGTAATGCCTGCATAGGCGTAACATTCTGGTTGTAGTTTTATGATGGAATTTTTGTTAATTAGCTCTGTTATGGATTCTCTCTTCGGGCAGTTGATGGTAATGTGAAGTGGTTCGGAATTAATTACTAGCCATGTGTTGTCTTCAAGTTCTTGGACGTTGTATCCTTGACTAATGATGAAGGAAGTTTGACAATTTTCTGGGAGTTTCGGCAATGGTTTTAATATTCTAGCTTCACAAATGGCATTTTGGTCGATAGGATAAGCAAACAGGTTCGAACATAGTTTGGTTCCGAAATAAAGTGGTTTGCATTCTTTCAAATTTTGTATAGGTATGTACATTAGAGAATCATCGTCTCTCGCGATAAACTTTTGTGAAATAGATAAAAAGTGATGTAGACCAGTTCTGTTATCAAGTATAGGTATAGGGTACAGACGAAAGGTGTTGTAATTTTGAGGTTCAATGAGAGGTATTGTTAAAACAAATATTAGGTTAGAATCTAGTTGAAAAGCTTTTAGTTCAATAATATCCAGATATTGAGCAACTGCTGATAGTTTAATTGGAAGAGGTAAATTGTTCCTTCGCAAACTCTGTGAAATCTCTTGTAACGCCGTTACTAAGTGATCAGGTGTTATGATTGATGAATGAATAATTCCTAATCTGGCAAATGTTATTGAATTTAAAATATCGTTTAGATTGTCTTCGATATACAAATAGCTGGCCATTAGTTGTTCGGAAATGTATAAAAATTTTAGTTTTATTTCGGCAGCTTGGATCGTTTGAGTCATGGTTTGAATTGTGTGCTCGATTTCTTTGATATCTTTGTTAAATGTTTCCTCATCAATTTGTAATTTTTGTATAGTTGTGTTGAAATTTTTGATAACAGAAGTTGTAACTGAGATTTGATTTTTGATTAAGTTTTCTAATTGATGTTCGTCATTATTTAATTTATTTATACAGTTAGTGTAGTACTCGCCATCTTCGGCGTCTAAGTTTCCGGTGATTGATTTGAATATTGTTCCAAAACCGTTAAGTATTCCGCGTTTATATCTCTTTGTGTCTGAAAAGACTTCGTCAAATTTCGTTTTTATCGAACTAGCTATTTGCATTAAAAGGTTAAACTCTGTTTTAACTTCGCTTCTAAACAGGATTGATTTTTGGTCAGCACCATCGAGGGTGTTCAAGATTCTGTCTAAATTATTTTGATTTTTGTCAAAAGCTAGTTTAAGGGATGAAATATTTTTATGCACTAGCAGAGTCCATTTGTCATTTGTCACCACGATGTCCGTGTCTTGGTGATAGTATACACCAACAGTGTTATTGATCGGGGTAATTTTGTATTGACAGAGTGCTGATCCGAACAGCAGGAGAAACCTGAAAATAAATTTAATTTTCAGTATATGGTTTCATTCTATCAAAATTTACTTTAGTTTCTTGTTTTGTTTCGAGATTTAATAGGGTAGCAGAATTTTGAAAAATTTCTTTTATTTTAAAGGGACCGTTAAATTTGTTTTGTAGTTTGTTCTTAATTTGTGATTCTTTTACATAAACTAAGTCACCTATTTTGTATTCAGGTCGTTTTTGGGGAATATTTCTGTCGAAGCGAACTTTTGCTTTCTCTTTTTGAGATTGTGTTCGACTACGGGCTATTTTATAGTAGTGGGATATTCTATTGTTTAAATCTCTAACGTATTTAGTTATTAATTCTTTTTGGTTGTACAAAGTTTCGGGTGGTCTGTTAGATGCGTGACCAAAGATAAGTTCATATGGGGTAAAACCGTGTGTTTTATTTACCGAATTGTTATAGCATATTACTGCATATGGTAAAATCGTGAAAGGATGTTCGTTTGGGTTTTCAGTTTTGTGGATTCTTATCATTTCGGCTAAAGTAGCATGAAATCTTTCTATGGATCCGTTCGATTGGGGATGTCCTACGCTTGAATAAGTTAATTTTATGTCGTAGAGGGTGCAGAGATCTTTGAGCAAACGGTTGTCAAATTCGCCACCGTAATCGCAATGGATTCTTAGCGGGGTACCGTAATGTTGAAAGTATAACAACAAGGTATTTACGACGGATTTTGCGGATTTGTCCGGGACTGCATAGGCTTGTGTAAATTTAGTTAACTCGTCGCGAATAGTTAAAGCATAATTTCGAATTGGGAATTCAAATAAATCGATATTAATTCTTTCGAATGGTGTTCTTGGGGTTTCTGTGACTACTAGAGGGTTGTTAAGGTTTTTCCGGCATACTTTAGTCTTTTGGCAAGTTTCGCAATTTTTTATAAAATTTTCAACGTCTTTAGTCAGACCTTGCCAAGTGTATTTTTCTCTAATTCTTCGAATCGTTTCATTTATTCCGCGGTGTAGATTATTTTTACCAAAATGATTTTGCTCCAATATAATTGGAATTTCGTCTTCGTCGGCAGTTCTGACGATATCTTGACAAATTACTACTTTTAAGTCTTTTTCCGCAAAAATGAATGATAGGATTTCAAGTATGGGGAGGTCTAAATTATTTTCGACAAAGTATGTCTTAGAGAGATCTAGAACATCTTGATTTTTAAATAGTACCAAAAATAGATGTTCAATTACAGATTCGATATCAAAAGGTAGAGGGATGATAAAATATCTCCTATGTCTGACTGTTTTGCTTGATACAATATTGATTTTATCGTTATGAAATTCGGGGTTTTCTTCGAATATGTCCTCGATAATTTTGTGATGTAGGTGTTGTAAGTTGTTTTGTTGGAAAAAGGTTATAATATCTTTATGTTCTCGATACAAAAGTTGTTTGTTCGAGGCTTTGATTTTCGAATAGTCAATTAAAGATGTTGTTTTATATAAGTTGGCGAAAGTTTCAAATTCTTGGGAAATCTGTTCGTTAGTGATTTCGTTATTATCGTCTGGGTTTTCGTCGTCGTCTGACTCTTCGTCGTTCGCGGCTAGAACCTTTGAATAGAATTTGGAACATTCGGAAAAATGATTAATTTTGATTCTGGAAAGTGCGTCCGCGTTCTTATTGATTTTACCAGGTTTATAAATTATTTCGTAGTCGTACTCTTCTAATTTGAGTCGCCAACGGGCTAGTCTACTTCCTGGATCTTTTATAGAGAATAGCCAGGTGAGTGGTCTGTGGTCGGTGACAAGTTTGAACTTTCTACCGTACAGGTATGGTCTAAAGTGCTTTACACTCCATACTATGGATAAAAGCTCGCGTTCAATCGTTGAATATTTAGTTTCTGCACTGCACAAGGTTCTAGAAGCATAGGCAATGGGTAAATCTTTGCCAATGGGCCCCTGGCTCAGCACTGAGCCGACGGCAAATGCGCTCGCATCAGTGGTTAGAACGAAAGGTTCATCAAAATTAGGGTAGATTAATATCGGAGTTGTCGTTAATGTTTGTTTCAAATCTTGAAAAGATTTTATACAATCATTGTCGAAGAGAAATGGTATGTCTTTCTGTAAGAGTTTCGTTAAAGGCTTGGTAATCTTGGAGAAATTAGGGATAAAGCGCCTATAATATCCGGCTAAGCCTAGAAATGATTTAATTTCTTTTTGATTTTTTGGTTGAGGGAAATTTAGAATAGCGTCAACTTTCGAAGGATTCGGTTTTACGCCGTCTTTTGTAATGAGATGTCCTAAATAAGCGACTTCTTTGCGGAGAAACTCGCATTTGTCGGGTTGAATTTTGAGATTGGCTTTCTGTAATCGTTTGAAAACTTCCGTTAATCGAGAAATATGCTCGTGAATAGTAGGGGAGTAAACAATAATATCGTCCATATAGACGAGACATCGTTCATTTTGGATACCTAATAAAATGTTATCCATCACTCTTTGAAATGTTGATGGAGCATTCTTAAGTCCAAAAGGCATTCTTACGAATTCAAAATGACCATTTTCAACTGTGAAAGCAGTTTTCTGAATATCTTTCTCATCAATCTCGATTTGGTGAAATCCGGAGGCTAAGTCCAAAGTTGTAAAATATTGACATTTGCCTAATTGATCGAGGAGGTCGGAAATATTGGGTAGCGGGTATTTATCGTCAATAGTCAGTTCGTTAAGTTTTCTGTAGTCCACTACAACTCGCCATTTTTGTTTACCGGAGGCGTCGAGTTTTTTAGGTACAACCCAAACTGGAGAGGACCAGGGAGAAATCGAAGGTCTAATGATGCCTTGATCAAGCATATTAGAGACTTGTGTTTTGACTTCCTCTTTATGAATATGAGGGTAGCGATATGATTTTGTAAAAACCGGTTTTGAATCGTTCGTGTCAATGGAATGCTTAATTTCGTTAGTAAAAGTTAAATTGTCTCCTTCCAAATAGAATATATCTTGAAAGTCTAAACAAAGCTGCGTTACTATTTCGGCCTCTTCTTCGTTTAGATGATCCAAGCGCAATTCGTTCCTAATTTCGAAGGATCTGTCCGTCTGTAGGTGTGAGTCAGAATTTTGAGTGTTTAAATTGAAAATTGATTTGAATTTTTGTACTGGCTCTAGTTTTATGTTAGAAAAACTTACCGTTTTTGGTATTGCATTCGCGTTTATAATTGAGGTTAAAAATTCTCCATTGTTATTGATTTTGACAATAGCATTTGGTAAGCGTACTTTCTCGTTTTCCTGAGCTAACAGTATAGCTTCGGTATTTTGCAAATTACATTTTAATTTACAGATTTTTTTCCATGCGAGGTTCGATAGAAATTAAATTTTTGATGTTGCTTAAATTTGGGTTTTGGTTTCTGATGTTACTAGTTGGTTGTACAGGTAAATTTACTGTAGTTTCTTCCGTGACTTTAAATAATGGTACGTTTTTAAAATTCGTGACTAGTTGTTTGTTTTTAAAGTCTACTTGGCATTCGTAATGTTCTAGAAAATCTGCGCCTAGTAGTCCGTCAAAATCTATATCTAGATTATAGATATAAACTTTGTGTGACTCATCTGAAAAGGGGATGAGAACAGATTCGTTGATATAAATTTTTTGATCAGTAATGCCCTGTATAATTACATTTTCAGGAGATCTACGTCTATAATTTTCAGCTGTTTTAGGTTTAAAAATTGAAATTCCTGCACCTGTGTCTATCAAAATTTTAAATTTGCCAGTTGCGTCTTTGATGTAATAAAGATTTTTTGAATTTACGGTTAATAAGGTGTGAGAAAGCGTATTTACATGAACGTTTGTTCTGGGAAGTTCAGCATTGGATCGAAACTGTCGTTGAGATTCATTGTTTGTATTTGGTTTGATATTTGGTCGAATTGGTCCATTTGTTGTGTTGGAGTATCCGCGGGGTACTCCGGATCTAAGCGAAAATCCTGAGGATTAGCAGTATAATCCTCCTGTAGTGTTTGAGAATTAGCAGTATAATTCTCGTACTGCTCATATTGAGAATTAGCCGTATAATTGTCTGAAAAGTTTTGAGCGTTGCCTGAATCGTAATTTTCACAACTATCATTTTGATAATCGGGCGAGTAGTCATTATATTGATTATAGTTACATTGATTGTCATAATTGTCATAAGGTTCGTAATTCAAATGATGAGCTTTTTGCTGGTTAAAGCGATTAAAATTTGGGTTGGGTTGGATAGCTGATGGTCGCTGTTGCATAAAATTAGGGTTCGGCCTTATGGCTGAGGGCCTGTTTTGCTGTGATTGATTTGGCTGATTATTTTGAGGGAATGTCCTCTGACTAAATTGATTATTACTAGGTTGTGCGAAGTTTTGATGAGAAAAATTTTGTGAGTTTGGGTTTCCTTGGAAACTTGGTCTCTGGAAGTTTTGAGACTGTTGCCTTGTGCGGCATTCGCTTATTACATGTCCATTCCGTTTACAGAAGGAACAAAACTTTTGTTGCAAATTGGGACCTTGTGGTCGCTTTTGTTGAATTACTGGATTTTTGACTGGACTATTTTTCGGGAATTTTTGTTGTTCAAAATAAGAGAGTTGTAGCTCTCTACGAATTCTAATAATTGCGTTCATTATGGTCGGAGGGTTACTGGCACGTATTATTCTGCCTAGATTTGGTTCTAGACCCGTTAACAAATTATTTAATGTCATAGTTTCAATCAGGTTTGTTTGCGCGGTTCTTTGCTCCGAAGTTAAATTTTGTTTTTGCACTGCAGCGTGCATTTTCGCATTGTGCGTTTGTAGACGCGAAACAAATGTTAATGCAGATTCACCAGGCAATTGGTGAATTCTTTGTAGGTCTTGAATAAGAGCTGTTAAATCTCTAGAGTCACCGAAGTGGGTTTCTAGAAGTGCTTTAATTTCTGGCCATGTGGCAGGGTTACGAGAATTGATTAGTTCGGCAGCTTTGCCTTTCAATTTATTTTTAATATGAACAGTTAATAAAATTTTTTGGTCATGAATTGCCATGCGTTGGGCACACTGACATGAGTTTAGGAAAGTTTGGAGGTTGATGGCGTTACCATCGAACTCCGGAATTAACGAGAAAATTTCTGAGAGTTTGTAAGGCTCTACCTCGTGCTCGACTTGCTCTGGTTGCTCGGCTGTCGTCGGCACTACAGGTTGAACTGGTTGAACCGGCTCTGGTTGAGCTCTGTCTGGCATTTTGCTTTTTTGTTTGGAAATTTTTGAACTAAAATTGGTTGCGTATCAGCAGTATGATACGGGAATTAAATTAAAATTGTTTGTTATGTTGCGTACGTTAATAAATTGTGTATTAACTGTATAATACACAGTCGTTTCGTGAATACGAAAATAAATAACTTAAAATTAGAATTGTTGCGTTGTAGCTTGTAAAGGATTTGTTTGATAACAGAATTGGCTTGGTTCGCCGAGTGTATTAGCGGTATAATACACGTAAATAATTGTGAGAAATAATAATTGTAAAAAATGAGAAAATAACGAGATGATTCTTAAAAATGACTTACATTAATTTCATCTCCATGAGTAGGTTCTTCGTCCGTCAAGGGATTGGGATCCGCCACCACCAGTGAGGAAGGTCTCCTTGTTCTCGTAGATGTACACGCACTAGTTAGGCACCTTCTGCAGATGTTCTCCTTGTTCTCTTACGCTTCACTACCAGTTAGGCTTCTTGTTCTGATGATGTTTACGGATCCTACCGACTGCGCCAATGTTAGATCACGGTTTACATGAATGACTTTTTTTAAAAACTTTTATTTACTTAAGTGGAGCCAACGTTGGCTCTTGGAGAAGGAATATAATAATAATTAGAAGTGTTTCATTCTAAGTGAGTTTAATAACTGATTCAACAAAGCGTGTTTAGTCATATTTATAACATACAGAACCTGAGTAAGCAAAATATATAACAAAGGAATTGCAGTTCTGCAGTCTGCACAAGTTATGAGAAACAAAGGTGTAATATGATATCTTGAAGATAAGCAATTAATAACAGAAGCTGTTATCGTGAAATACGATATACCTGTGAAGGTTTATTATGGCTAAGTCGCAATAAGATAGCGTGTAATATTATATAACATCTATATATCACACAGGACTAGTTTATCAATGTCTAGTTAACTAAATTAGCTAAATTGGTAACTAAGAATTAATTTAGCTAACCGGATATTAATAAACCACAAAGTAGTTTAGATATTGTTTAATGTTTAGGAAATAATGGTCCTATTTTGTGGTCAGCTAGATCTCCCGAAATAACCTTGCCGACTTTTGGTTCTGAGGTTATTTAAAAAATATTATATATAGAGTAATAACATAGAAGAATTAGAAAACAAAACATTAGCTGCGTTTCGGATAATAACTCCTGTCAAGATTGGAAATGCAACAAATGCTGTAAAGAGAAGGTGTCAAAAATGCATAGATGTCAATGGAAGACGTGGTTTTGTATTTAATTATTAGCGATTATTTATTTGTAATTATGAAAATAAATGATAATAGGAAATAACATTTCACTACTTCTTTGATGTAATAATATGATTTATAACTTTTTTATTTATTGACTAATTTTGTTTAAAAATAATAGGGCTCTTCCTTGAGCTAACACTGACTTACTCTCCACCAAAATCAAATTATTTACTTAAAAAGATCTACACATCCGTTTCAGTTATAATTTTACCTACTAGATCCGCAATTAATTTACAATAGTTTTTTTTTTAATTTTCTGTTTCTCTAAGGCTATCAGTTATGAATTTATAATTGAAAAATTTCTTTGACTAATATCACTTCGACTAAGACTAATTTATGATTGATGATTACTAACTAAATTAGTCATGACTAATTTAATGATAACAAATTTAGTCGTTCAATTTCAATCATAACTAAAAACCATAATTCATTGTTCGTAATGAAAATTTCGTAAATGAATCCATAACATAATTTTAAAATATATTGTGAGAAGTAAATATAAAACCTGGCTTGGCGCAAAGTTGTAGAATAAAAACAGTTAAGCCGTAATAAATAACTCTAATAAATAATCTCTTATGCCAGCTAATTCCAAATGGACATCACGTAATCGCTGGTATTAAATGATAGCGCCGTATAAACAGCAACAAAAACGTTTTCGCATCCCTTTTGTAAAGTATGCCTGTACTAGTTAAAAGCATAAAATACTTTTTGGATTAAAATAAGTACAATATTTTATTGTTTTATTTACAATTTGCTCTTTGTTTTCTTCACTTCAATACAACTGTATTATCTAGATATACCGGGCGCCACAGGCTAGTGGTTCACCCCTAAATGTATTTTATTTTTTAACTTATCCATTTGAAATTTGGGACGCATAACTACCTGTGGAAATTGATTTTTTGACATAAAAACGGTATGAGACCATTTCCGATTTACCCGGAAATGACCGCAAATTTTGATTTCTAAATGGAACACCCTGTATATTTTTACATATTTGGATTTAAGACAACATTGTGAGTATACCATGAGATTTTTGCGAATTTTTGAGTCGATGTTCAGTTGTTTTATACATTTTAAGACATTCGCCTAGAGTGCTTTGAAATATCAAAATTTGTTCTAAGGCAGATGAAGTCCAAGGGAAAAATAGAATTTTTCGTTTAATTTTATTAATAACTATTTACGAAGCCTCCAAAGATGAACATATTGATATCCATTTCAAATCTATGCTATTTGTTTTTCTATTTTATTTAATTTATTTAAAAATTAAAAAAAACATTTCCAACATAACTGTTATTGATCCTTAGTTTGCACTAGTACTTATACCTTTCAAGAAATAAAAGAGAGAACTAAAAGGCCCTTATTCACAAAAAGTTAGTAATTCACATTTCATTATTAATAAGACATGATTTATTTTTCAATTATACAAGTGCAAATCGCTCAATTATAAGTTCTAGAAATGGTGAGCGGCATTTGAATTTTACAAATATTGTTCAAAATAACCCCCATCACAATCAATAGAATTTCTTGCTCGCACAATAGGGAACTTGCACAAAAAATAAAATTGAATTGAAATAGTCAAAATCGTAAACTAACAACATTAAAAACACCATAGACAACAAAACATTAAAAAAAAAATTCCTCCAGAAATATAAGCGATTAAAATCTGCCGGATTTTACCCACTCCTGAAACGTGACGTCAGAGGGTGAAAGTCGGATGACGGCGTCAAGCGACACCGATTCTGCTTTCGCATGCTCATTTGTCAGAAACAACTAGCAGTGGACACAACCTAACCTAAAATTCGTTGGAAAAACATCTTCAATATTCTGAAATGTCACAAAATGCTACTTTTGATTCGTTCGTGCCGAGTCGAATTTTCGAATTTCGCCACGCAATTGACTATCATGTTTATCTGGAAGACTTCCTCTTTACGTTGCGACATCGTACGGCCGTCTCAATGGTATTTTCTAAAAATATGAACGTGTCAAGATTGCATGTTTTTGCAATTTTTTCGGCTCCAAAATGTAAGCTGTTTTTTGCTATTTTTCGCAGATATCTCCAAAACGGTGGTAGTTAGCTCGAAATAAAAAATAAGGTCAAACGAGTATTTTCCACTACGAATCTTTTGCTATCACCAGACTTTTGATTTTTTTTTTTTTTTCGTTTCGGAGATAACTACAGAAATGTCGGCCACGTACGACAAAAAATCGCAAATTTTGAGCTTCTACAGTTGCCAACTTTTTAATCTTTGCTCCTACGCCAAAACACTACTCTAGCTAATTTAAATATAATTAAATTTGCTGAAACTCCTTTTTTTATTTTTCGAATTCCCACAAAAATTAAGGAATTAGAGGGGGCGGGATTTGGGACTTTTTTTCGGTAAAATTTCTCCATTTTGTCACCGTAATTAATCGGTAATTAACTCAAATCGATCTCATTTACGATGTTCACTTAATATCATGTACTATTTTGATGCTCCGTTAATTTCGGCCCTTCGAAACAAAGGTTTCTGAGAAAAATTATTTTTTTAAGATTTACATACACTCTATAGGAAAACGTGTAATTTCCTACATTTCCTCGAATATCTCGAAAATTATCTTTTTTTTCTAAAAATTTGTAGATAGCTTATGTAAAGAGAATTAATTGAGCTTTCCGACAGTTTTTTAATTTTTTCTCTAACATAAAAAACAAAAGACTTATGACCGACTTTGCGGACGTCTCAAAGCCAACCGCCGACCAATCTATTAATTAGGGTGAATAGCTAAAGTACGCCATCTGTTGGATACCACGCGAGACCAGTTTTCACCCGGTGACGTCACAGTGCTTTTCGTGAAGAGTGACGAGGATTTCAACTTTAATTATTTATTGCAAAGTAAGTACTGCGATTTAAGAGCTGATATTCGGTGTGGCGTGTTTTTAGACATAAATACACACTTTAATGAAATAAAAAAAATGGGCAAGTTCCCCATTGTGTTACTCATTACATTCCTTAACGTTTGTGGAGTGATGCTATTAAAAGCTTTTCTTATTCTCAATTCTAGATTCTCGATGGTCATAACGGGAGTTTGGTAGACCTATCCCTTGATATAACCCCAAAGAAAGAAACATATTGGGATTAGATCAGGTGATCTTGCCAAATTTGCTTTTGTAGGAATTCGAAATACCTTTGTCCTGTCGGCGTGCCTTGGAAGAATATTGGGCCAATAATTCGTGTTCCATAAATACCTGCCCATACATTTATCCCAAATCTTTCTTGAAACCATCCTCGGCTAACTAATCTTCGATTTTGTTTGCACCAGTATCATACTTTCTGCTGGTTAAACATCGCATTATTTGTGAAACGTGCTTCATCGGAAAAATGGATGTTGAAGGTAAAATTATTGAAACTTATTAATTACCACTTGCAAAACACAATTCGTCTTACATAATCTCCTCCGTACAAATGTTGGTGCAGATTGTACTTTAACGAGCGGTAATTATGTTTTTTCAAAATTCTTCTTACTGTTTTTCCCTATTCGATCCTAGTCCATCCGCTATCTCTCTAACAGAGGCTGATTGATTGCGGTTCCTAGTATATTAATCTTCAACTCTTCATTTACAATGAATTCCTGATTTTGGAACTCTTCATTTACAATGAATTCTTGATTTTGGAACTCTTCACTTACAATGAATTCTTGATTTTGGACATGTGGCTCTCGCTGCATTTTAACCTCCCCACAATAAAATTGTGAGAGGTTACTGAAATTGGTCCAAAATCGAAAATTGAGATAACATCAAATCTTTGCGTTTTGAGGTCCCAGGAACCCAAAAAAGTGGTTTTTGAAAAATGTCTGTGTGTGTGTGTGTATGTGCGTATGTATGTTAGCACGATAGCTGCGAAACTACCAAACGAATTTGGATGAAACTTTGTATGAAGGTTTCTTTAGTGCTCCAGAAGATCTGAAAAGGTTTTGGTTGAGATCGGATTACGTTTGGTGTCGTTTTGGCACAACAAGTAGCTTATTTTATGATTACTTTCAGTTTGTAATGGAACCATTGAAAAGCAGTAAAAATTCCAATTTCAACGATATATCACACTTGCACCTTTTCGATTTGGTTTCCGTGAAGAAAAAAATAAAAAGGATTCGTTATATGTGCACCCATGACAAAAGGGGAAAATGTATTTTGCCATCTGTCAAAAATATTTGGGTTGGTAACCGTTGTGAATGTTGATATATAGGTTATGGTAACATCTGCACTTGACGTCACACCTAACCTCAAAAATATATATTTTTTAATATTTAAGAACATTACGTAGCTATTATTAAAATTTCTGCCTGGTTCCCGTACTTTCAAATAAAATCTAGTACAATGTAATGTTTATGAAGTTCTAAATTCTTTGTCCTAATAAAGTAGGACTCTTTTTGAAGCTTGGAAATGTTATTAATCAACAATATAGAAAACTTATTTGCGTGAATTTTTAAATATTTGCTTGGAGCCTCTGTGGCTCTAAGCTAAAAATGAGTGTACAAACATTAAAAATGAGAATAAATTTGATAATCTTGACCATGATGGAGATGCCCTACTGGATAGATCATTTTCGGATGACGTCACGCTGTTGGCGTGGAGGACACTCAACTATTTATTTTGTTTTCTAGAGATGGGCACAAGCTGTCATTTTTTAATAAAACAATAGGTTGTTAAATAGCAACTCATTTCTAATTAATTGTTTTAATTTTCATTGCCTGTTATTGAATATGGTTTCGTGTAGCCTCCAGACAGCTGCATCAAAGTCACGTGACCGAAAATGATCTATAGGTTATGTCCCTAAATATATTTCATAACCTCAAAATCAACATTGTAAAGGTTACCAACCCAAATATTTTTGACAATATCAAAACTTATTTTATAGCCGTGTTCGGATATTACGTCTGATTAATGGGACGCGTCACAATCATTAATTAAATGCAAATCGAGCTAACCGAGCTAAATCTGGAACGTTCGAATATTACAAAATAAAGGCCTCGGACGAAGCTCGATTTGCTCGGACCATTTTGATCTAGCAGGAAGATTTTAATTTGACGCATGCGTAGTCAGTTTGAATTGTCCATAATGTTATTGACTTGTTGAGGTTAGTGTCATTTGGTCTAAATTCTGTGTTGTTATTTTTTTTTCGCTATCCACACATCTACAAAATCTTCGAAACATTAACTGTTAATACCCTTATAATATCCGGCAATTGATTAATATGCAACATAAACTAATATGAGAGGTTATGTTTTAACAGATTGCTTGTAGTCCACTTGTTCATGAAATAAATGGCTCCAAAGTCACGTGTAATTTATCTGTTTGCTCAGTGCTCTGATTTCCGATGTAATATTCAAACACAACTTATAAAGATCCACCGTGTGGGGAGGGGAGGTTCCAGTCGCTTTCAGTAGCTGCCGATTTTTTCTCTCTAATTTCTTGAAATAATGACGAGACGGATGTTTTCTTTCAGCAAATCTCTGAACATACATTTGGCCTGCAAGCACAGAATTTTTTCGCCATAAATTAATGTCATATCAGTTCTTTCATTATTGGTCTAGTTCATGTTAAGAAATATCATTAGTGGACACACATTTTTCGATAACAATAATTACAGAGCCCCACAAAAAAAAATAAAAGTTTAAAGCAGTGAACCAGACCCATGTATCCCTATGTATTTTCGGTCGCTGAATCCGAATCCGGGGTCAAAAAAAATCGTACACCCCAAAATCATTAGCTAGAGGCAAAAAACACCCCTGAAATGGGATAAAAAGAAGATTAAACTACTAGAATAGTTGTTACTTCTTAATCAATCGAATTATACAAATTAAGGTTAAACAGCAGCGTAGATACAATAGATATGAAACACGCCTCCAGGGAGGGGCGAAAACTAGCCCCCATATATAAAAAAATTGATCCAAAACAGCAATGACTGCTGAAAAAGCTCGAAATGTCTAAGTTTTGTTAAAGTGTTAAGGAACTACATCAGGTCCGACGTAATCTTCATAAACTGCCCTATAGGGTTGAGAACAACCACCTTTAAGTTCAAAGGACACGAGAAAAACAAGAAAAAACGTAAAATCCAACAGGATTTGTATTTTCACGGATGCTATGATTGGCTGAAATTGCATAGTACTCTAAAATAGAACCAGAAAGTTACGTACCATCAACATCCTACCCTGTCAACCCTCAGATGGTGTGAAAACTACCCCCTATGTAAGATTTAACTATAAAAAGTTACAGTGACTTCTATAAAAATTCGAAACACCTGCGTTGTGTGGAAGAGAGTAGAAACTAGACTATGTTCGACGATGTGCTTGAAAACAACCCCACGGGGTTGCGAGATACTACCCCTATATCTGTAGGATGCTGGAAAAACAGATAGAAACTAACCGGATTTTCATTTTTATGGATGCTATGCAAAAATCGCGTTGCACACTTAGAGTTTCCCCTGTAGCACAACTTGATTGGGCCAATATAGGCACCAACATATTGGGCCAATATACTGAACGACAGATTTTGACAATAAAGGCCCAATATTGCAATAAAATATTGGCGTAATATTAGATATCAAGATGGACATCATATTGGATACCAATCTTGGCATCATATAGGATGCCAACATTGGTTTCATATTAGATACCAATATAGGTGTCATATTGGATACTAAAATATAAGTGCTATATTGGATACTAACATATAGGTGCTATATTGGATACCAACATAAGCGCCATAGAGCTACACAATGCGTCTGAATGTCTGACATGGGAATTTCTACTGCATGAGTTCCCGTCAGAAATTCGGACACATCGTGTAGCACAGAGGAGCCTGCATCAGTTGGAATTGGAAAGGATGTCGTAATCAGAATCTGAAAATTTAAAAAAGAATATTTATATGAAGATTAACAAAAACGCAAACAAATAAAAATTTAATTATGAGAATTACATAAAATATAAAACTTATTTAGAGAATATTATTTAGGTATTATGCAAATCACAACTTACACACTTTTTTATTTATTATGAAAATACCTACTTTCTGTATATTGTTGCCCTAATCTGGGCACGCTAATATACTAGTTAGGTAAATACTTTAAAACACTCAGTATTGGAGAACCAATCAAAACAACTACTCTTCTAGCTAATACTGACGAAGTATTGAATTACATGATAGGATTCTTAGCATTTTAAAGAAACAAAATATATTGAAAATATTTCAATCGTTTATTTACATTTAGTCATCACACTTTTTTATTTAATATGAAATTATTTACTTTCTGTATATTGGTACCTTAATCGGGTCACGCTAATATACTACTTAGAAAAACACTTTAAAACACTCATTATTGGAAAACCAATCAAAACAACTACTCTTCTAGCTAATACTGACGAAGTATTGAATTACATGATAGGATTCCTGGCATTTTAAAGAAAAAAAAAAATTTAAACTACTTAAATTATTTATTAAAATTCAGTCATTCAAAACAATTATTGAACCTTACATTCTATTTCAACTCTAGAAAAGTTGTACAAGTTTTTTCGAACTCGTTAGTTCTCATCAGTAGAGTATAGAAACATTCATTCATTATTTACAAGCCTATTCTTGATTTATTTTTTACAATTAATTATTTTTTATTTATTTGCTTTTATCATGTTTAGAGAATATTATTTAGGTATTATGCAAATCACAACTTACACTTTTTTATTTATTATGAAAATACCTACTTTCTGTATATTGTTGCCCTAATCTGGGCACGCTAATATACTAGTTAGGTAAATACTTTAAAACACTCATTATTGGAGAACCAACCCCAGTCATTCAAAATAATTATTAAATAAAAAAGTGTGATGACTAAATGTAAATAAACGATTGAAATATTTTCAATATATTTTTTTTCTTTAAAATGCTAAGAATCCTATCATGTAATTCAATACTTCCTCAGTATTAGCTAGAAGAGTAGTTGTTTTGATTGGTTCTCCAATAATGAGTGTTTTAAAGTATTTACCTAACTAGTATATTAGCGTGCCCAAATTAGGGCAACAATATACAGAAAGTAGGTATTTTCATAATAAATAAAAAAGTGTGTAAGTTGTGATTTGCATAATACCTAAATAATATTCTCTAAACATGATAAAAGCAAATAAATAAAAAATAATTAATTGTATAAAACTTAGAAATAAAATTCAATTCAGTTTCTTCGAAAATTAAACAAAATCAATAAAAGAAAAGCGTAATTATTATTTTATTCTCGTTCTTCTATTTCTTTTCTTGGGGGGGGCATGATATCATCAAGATTTCACCTTTATCTGATGATCCAGCTAAGTATGCTAATATTGCTCGTTTTATTTGGATATCTGTGATTTCTTTGAATCGGCTATGAACTACCTCTACAACAGTGAAAATCAGTTGACTGTAGCAAACCCTCTAGTTTAATCTTGTACTTGCTAGACACTACGTCAAAAAATTTGGCTTTCACATTGATTTCTTCTTTTGTGTACTTCTCGTGAAAAGAATATAGCTAGGTACTTCCTTTTTCATTAGTTGGGCATTCATAGCTTTTGTGTGGTGGCTGTCCTCTTCCCTCAAATATAGAATTTAAATCTAGAATGTTCCCTGTATTTTAATAACATGTATATAATAATAAGTCCCCTTACCTTTTTGTTCGTATTTTCCTACTTTTTGTTAATTGCTGATTTACACTCATTAGTTCTTCGCCTGTGGTAAAAGTCATGTTTTTAAATGTTGTGAGTTGATTTTTTGATTCTCACGCTTGATGATGTTTACATCGCCGCATCCAGGACCGTTGTTATTTTTGAGAAAAAAATGCTGAAATATTAAAAAAACTTACTAAATATCATACTGCCTTAGTGTTTAATATTAGTTTCTATATATTACGCCAATATAAGTTAAATTATGTTAATATTGAATCTGATTTGCTAACCTTGGGAAAATATTGGCCCAATATACAATTTGTATTTATAAAATAATTACGCATATAGGTATTTAGACGAATATAAGGTACAGGTAATTAGTTGTAAATATTGTAGTACCTAAATAGGCATGACTGCAAAAGTATTCTGGATATTATACACCCACTATGCCACATTTTACATTAAACATGGCAGAAAGGAGACAAATACGCCAAGGAAGGCAGGAATGTAGAAAATTACCAAAAACTAAACTATGTTTACTATTAATTATTATTGGAATGAGAACATGCACACTTACCTATTAAATTATTGTAGTTGTCACAAGCTGCACACTGTATTTCATTAAGAAAATTGACGAATTTGTGAAGCACCAACAACCGGCCGGCATACGGCAACATGGCCGAAACTCGAATATGTCACTGTTTCTGAATTTACTATGGGCGGTAAATTTAAAATAAAAAATGTAGATCATGTATTAATATATGCATTAATTGTTTTTATAGAAACTAACAAGATTAATAGCATTTTGTATATTAGTTATACAGGCTACTTAACCTTGAGCAATCAGTTGATTAAAAACGTTTGAGGGGGTATTTAAATAATAACATACCACGACTCTCTTTATCCCTGAAGGCTCCGGAAGAGCCTTGTGCGAAAAGAGCTACACGTTTGGAGACAAGGGATCCACATCCAATATCCGAGTATTCTGAGATTAATTTCTTCTTCAGAAAAACTCTCAGTGCCACGACCTGGAATCGAATCCGGCACCCCTGGGCGAATGTCAAGTTTGCTTGCCTCTAAACCGAGCAGTCATAGCAACATTATAGCACATACATATATTAAGGTTGAAAACTCATTATATCAATGCTAATTTGTCAATAAATAAGTAAACAAAAATAATAAAGCATATTTGCCTAATATTTGGAGATCAATATTAGTTTCTACATATTGCGCCAATGTTGGTTAATTGAATCTGGTTTGCCAATGTTTGCAAAATATTGGATATATATATTGGATTAATATATTGAAAATACAGCTGATAAGCATATTGGTACAATATTGGCTAAATCTGACATATATTGGCCCAGTATGCAATATAGGTAACATATTGTACCTATATCCACCCTATATGTTGTGCTACTAGGGTTGAAACTCATGTCCTATAAATGTTATTAAGTAACACCCCCAGAAAGGATTTAAACTACCGTAATTCAAGATGTAACGAAAAAGCTATACTGTTGCGTATTCGTTTCATTTCCATAGATTTTTCTTACAGGGTGGCTTCTCTCAACCCCGTGGGGGTGGTTTTCAAGCACAGCGTCGAACATAGTCTAGTTTCTTCTCTCTTCGACACAACGCAGGTGTTTCGAATTTTTATAGAAGTCACTGTAACTTTTTATAGTCAAACCTTACATAGGGGGTAGTTTTCACACCCTGTGAGGGTTGACACTGTAGAATGTTGATGGTACGTAAGTTTCTAATTCTATTTTAGAGTACTACGCAATTTCAGCCAATCATAGCATCCATGAAAATAGAAATCCTGTTGCATTTTACGTTTTTTATTATTTTTCTCGTGTCCTTTAAACTTGGGGGTGGTTGTTCTGAACTCTATAGGGGCAGTTTATGAAGATTACGTCGGACCTGATGCAGTTTCTTATCACTTAAACAAAACTTAGACATTTTGAGCTTTTTGAGCAGTCATTGCTGTTTTGGATCGATTTTTTTTATAAATGAGGGCTAGTTTTCGCCCCTCCCTGGGGTGTGTTTCATATCTATTGTATGTACGCCGCTGTTTAACCTTTATTTATATAATTGGATTGATTAAGATGTAACAACTAATCTCATACCTTAATATTCTTTTTACCCCATTTCAGGGGTGTTTTTTGGCTCTATGATTTTGGGGGTGTACAATTTTTTTTGACCCCGGATTCGGATTCTGCGACCGAAAATACATAGGAATACATGGGTCTAGTTCGCTGCTTTGAACTTTTTTTTTGTGGGGCTGTGTTATTTACAAATGTCACCTTTCTTTTGTTTTATAATATTGTATCAAATCGTAGTGCAAAGGCAACTAAATTAAAGTTCAATAAAAATTATTTTAAGTGATTTCTTATTTTTAAATAGATTAAATAAAATAGAAAAACAAATAGCATAGATTTGAAATGGACATCAATGAATTCAGAAAAAAATCTATAATTTATTGAACACTATGAGCCACCACCTTCCATTTGAAAAAAAAAGTTTTCGATAAAAAGGTGATATGTTCAACTCTGTAGGCTTCGTAAATAGTTTAAAATTTTTTCGTTGAACTTTACCTGTCGTAGAACAAATTTTGGTATTCCAAAGCACTCTAGATCAGAGATTCCCAACAAGATTTTTTCAGGGACCCTCTCATCTACCACTGCAAGTCAAGTAAAATACAAAACAATTGAATATCTCAGTGACATTTCGCGGACATCGTCCGCGGACCCCTAGGGGTCCGCGGACCACCTGTTGGGAATTCCTGCTCTAGACGAATGCCTTAAAATGCATTAAAAAATTGAACGTCCACTCAAAAATTCACGAAAGTGTCATGGTATACTCAGAATATTGTCTTGAATCCAAATATGTAAAAATATACAGGGTGTTCCATTTATGAATCGAAAGTTGCAATCACTTCCGGGTAAACCGGAAATGGTATCATACCGTTTTTATGTCCAGAAATTCATTTTTATAGGTAGTTTATGTAAATAGAAACCTAAACGTGAGCCAGTTATGGGGCGCAGGAGTTACGAAAAACAAACCCATATATGGATCACTGGACAGTGAACGTGTTAATATAATTTATCAGGATACAATCGGGATATTCTTTTGCCTGTCTAGCATATTCCAAGTATCATGGAACACTGATTATATGGGCACAGCACCCCAGTCTTCTGGCTTCGAACTTACAGGTGCAAGAGTATCTTGCGACTGGGCTCGCTTGCTCTTGATCCATTTCATGTTCGTCATTGTTTTGGACAAAGGAGATCCACAATTGGTACTTCGTACCTCGTTTAACAATAGGAATATATCGGCTAAGTTTGGCCCCATCTTACGTTCAAGACAAAAGAGATCACGAAAACCGGAAATATTTGATGAATTTGACGAAAGGAGAGATAATCCAGGACTGCTTCAGATAAGGATATGTTCCCGATTTAGAAACGCTACGTAGTGCCAATTTGGTACTGCTTTGCTTTGCGTTTGAAGCAAGAAAGTACTGAAAAGCTACAATTTCCATCTGTTAAATGAACCAACACTCATGTAGACTGAACAAATTCTAATTTAGTGACGGCATGTAGTTAAGTGGGTTGGTGTCGCAGTTATGCGTATTAAAGCGCGCACACGCATGGATTTCGCTCTTAACGAGTATTAACGTTACTTGACTATTTTTTTCCGGAATCGGAATCGCTCTAGCTATAAATCTTGTTAGGACATTTTTATATTTTTGTTCTTATTCATTATTTGTCAAAAACCACCCTCTAACTGATCCTTTGACGTAAAACTCACAGGCCTAGAGGTTATTGTCCACTAAAATACTGGATAATTGTATTATTTTGAAGATTTCACGACATTGTTTAGAAGAAAATACATGTGGCAGAGCATCCCAATATGACACAGAGAAAAATTAAGAAAATGTCACAACCAATATTTAGACAATACAAATAAATAGTATTGAAGTCCTTGACGTTTGCAAAAACAAACTTACAACTTTTCCAGATATATTCACGTAACAACACTTGGCATATCATTCTGAGTTACTGTCTATTCCGAGGCATATTACGACACATTTCAAGCATTCGCTGCAGTAGAATACCAGAATAATAGCTTACATACCAGATAAGAGACTTTCATAATTACACTAAATTTAATCGCGAAGTTATAGAAATAAAAAGTAATTTTCTTAGCAAAATAAACATGTTACATGATATACAATATTCCTGTTTCATTTATTTCGTTGTTTTTTTTTTAATATTTTATATTATATCTAACTTATTCAAACTTTTTTCTGCATTCATATTTATTATTGTACTATAATTTATTTATTCAAGTCTGCAGATGTTTTTTCCTCTGCAAAGTGCCTTGGTCAGAGTCTACAAAAGTATTGAGATTAAAATTCATATTTTTGTAATTGGTTTATTCTCGTTTATTAAATTTTAATTTTAGCTTTTGTGTAAAACTTATAACTTATCATATATGCATTTTTGTGACGGCGTGTGTATGAAACGAAACTAAATCTTTTAGGCATTAGTATTTAAAGAGCTATTAATATTGCTGCTTGAGCATTTCTACTTGCTACTTGCTAGTTGCTTTAGTGTGAATCTTGCTTTACTTTCACAGAAAACAACAGGACAGAACATTCAACGGCTTGTCTTATTAGTCGTTAAATATTTCTCCAACCAGGACTGTCACAGTACTCATACCACATATAATGGAAGGAAGATGATCTATACTGGAACAAAGGACCCAACAGAATTCTTATGGGAAATGGTTCTCTGTCAAACCCTCTGAAACTTTGGATTCTGGTAGTCTTTGACGAGCAGATCAAAAGTCTTCATGGGCACGGAGTCCCAAACACTCATGGTTTTAAAATATTGGGGCTTGTGGTGGGGGGGCAACTTAAAAATCTTAAATGGAAACCCCCATTTTTATTGCAGATTCAGATTCTACGCTACAAAATACGTAGGTTTTGTCTGAAACTTTTTTAATTCACGATCGATGGCGTTGTATTAGCAAAAAATAAGATTTTTCGAAATTCTCGAGAAATATACATCGGACTCAATATGGTATTCCGTTTCACTAATTTCATTTTCCAATGTTCATTTCATTTCCAGCTTTCAGGAAGACTAGGGCTCAGTGAAGTACAAACTGAGCCCTAGTCACTTGATTTTAAGATCCGTCTGCTGATAAATGGGGGCTCCTATTTGAGATTTGAAAGTCACCCTCCGCCCCACTCGCAAGGAGTGAGGGTGAGGGGTCAACTGTTATCACTAGATAGGTTTTTAAAAACATTGAGCATGCAATCTAAAACTGTATTTTTCGAGAATTGCGAATAATCTTGCTTTTTGCGATTACAACGCCATCTATCGCGCATAAAAAAAAATCAGACAAAACCTACGTATATTGTAGCGTAGAATCCAAATCCGCAATGAAAAATGACGGTTTTCATTTAAGATTTCAGAGTACCCCCCGCCACCACAAGTCCAATTTCAGAGAGCTATATCTTAAATGAGTTTTTAGGACTTAGTGCCCATGGAGATTTCTGATCTGCGCATCAAGGACTACCAGAATCCAAAGTTTCAGACAGTTTGGCAGAAAGCTATTTCCCATAAGGATTCTGCGGGGTTCTTTCAAAAATTCCTTGCGTGTGTAGCCAATTAATGGTTAGTTAAAAATTGCTGGTCGCTTTACAAACTACTAATTTAAATGTTAAACGTCATCTAGCACATATTTTATTATTTCGAGTCCACATAATTCATCATAGACTAACATCAACAATACATCATATTTTAAATAATGGATTGTCAATCTGGATTAAAGTTAAACAGAACTAGTTTAATCCAAAATGTTTGCAGACATGTACACAGATTAATTAGCATGATTGAATGTATTATTATAAATATAAAAATAAAATATTACTGATACAATAATAAAAGCAGCTTAAATGCTTTAATCCGTTTGGCGTTATAATGAGACTTTTAATTAAAATATATACTTTTCAACGAATTGATTGTTATGCCATTTTGCATAATTTATATATATTTATTTATGAATTTATTTATTACAATATATTCAGCAGGCCGCTCGGTAATAACAAAATTGGTTATAATGTATAATATTATTAACATAAAAGGGTAATATAACAATGTTATTGAATATATTATAAAATTACGTACGTATAATTGCATGAGGGTCAGTATAAAACGAGAATATTATATTTTTATTAAAACAGTTCATTTCAGAATTATAGGAGATTAAATGGCTAGAGTTTAAAAAAGACACGCTTTTATGAGTAGCGCACTAGAAAGTTCGAAAAAATTATTGGGTAATTAAATTTAAAAGCGTGAGGCGCACTTATGTGGTGGTCTAGGCATAATGAGCAAAATATAATGTAGTTACCTGCCTACCTTTATAAGTGCGCCCCACGCGTTTAAATTTAATTACCTAACTTTTTTACTGTGCTACTCATGAAAGCGTGTTTTTTATTTTTTTTAAACCATAATTTATTTTCTGTCTCTGTCGCGGAAAATTCGAGTTTATGGCGGAGTTGTCAGTGATATGCCCATAGGGAGTCCATATCATTACCTCCCACCTCCGTCATCATACAAGGTCAATGATACCATATTGTTGTATTGTCACCAGAATTACATAAGTTAGCACAGTTTCAAATCGATACGACAATTAGACATGAGTGAATAGTGAGTTGTAGGATTTGCTTACAATGTTACAGGTCAAGTTAATAGGAGCGTGTTAAAAAGGAGATTTAAGAAATATAAAAAAAAGCAAAGTCGATAGTTCATCTATACTTATGTAATTTTTTTTCTACGACTTGAATAATTCATTATATTATATAGATACGTTTTTGAATAAGTAATAAGGCTCATCACTCATAGGCGTGGGTATTTATTAACTCAATGGGCTAGGACCAATCACAAGAGTTCATATTCATTGCTCAACAGTTTTTGTGGAGAAATCACAAAAGACAATTAATGTTCAAAAACATTTCTTATAGTGGATGTGAGGAGTCGGGATTTTCTCGACAAAAGCCAAATTGTGCCAAAGTTATGAAACCCGCCCCCCCCTCGTTTTCGAGGGGGGGGGGGACGGAACAGGAATAATAGAGTGAAAAATTAATAATAACGTTTATTTACAATATAACATTTAGTAATAATAACATAGATTTCTTAATATTGTTGTTTATCTTGTAAATAAACAACACAGCTTACGAAGGAAAAGCCTTGTCCGTGAGTAACAATAAAATATTTCATACATAAATACATAAAATTACTAAGAAATTGATTTGTACACAAATCTGTCATTTATAACGTAAATTACTACTATAAGACTTAGCTTATAGTTGAGCAGTGAACAGTGAACACGAGACAAAATGAACGAACAGCCGGCACGGGGCGGCTCCAGGAATGTAGACTAAGAATTGGTAAATTTAATGGTGGATAACTCTGGATACATGCATTAGTAAATTATCCTAGTTATGGCAGTAATATTAGTTACATTTTTAGTCTATTAAGTCATGTATTTCTTTCCTAGACCTATGCAGGACGTACATCTTCAGTTTTTTTTAGTCATGCGCATCCCCTCAAACGGAAAAACCACGTCTATTTCTCAAATGACAGCTTGGACAGCTTGGCATCGACTATTTTTGCAGGGATTCTTTGCTTTTTCATGGGGATATAACAGATGGTGAAAGGTAATGTCAGGTAGTAGATCCCAACCGCCTTTAGGGGGTGGATTCTACCGTATTAAGGTAGATTCCCTTTATTGTTTCTTGTTAAAGACGTTTACTTCTCCGTTCTCGAGGATGCCAATCAAGAAAAAAAATGGTTTTACGCCAGTTCCTTCACCGTTAAACTAACGGAAACCACCTTTTTCATACGTTTCTCGATAGTAATGCTCGTTAGAGCGTTCTTGGAGGGGAATTGCTGGAAATTTAGGTGGAGTTCACTAATAAGCAAAGAACAATGGTAAGGTTGGTCCCATCCTCCCAAGGGGTGGAAAATTAATTTTGGCTCTCTCTCTTTGGTTTAACCCGTTGTCCGAGGATTCTGACCAAGAAAAAATAAAAATAAAAGCATTTGATTTTTCCTGCTTTCAAATAAGTATATCTGATTGATGATTGTCAGTTTTAAGAAACATGAATTTCAAATCATGGCGATGATAGGTTCATCTTTGATGGGGATGTCCAATGATGACTTTGAAACCACTCCCACTCAATATACAAATTAGAACATAAAAAAAAATCAATTTTGCAACCCCCTGAGGTTGTCACAATTCACACTTACCATTGTCCTTTGCTAGTCAATGAACTCCGCCTAAATTTCTAGCCATTCTCTTCCAAGAACGCCCTGACGAGCACTGATATCGTGAAACGTATGAAAGGGGTGGTTTCCGTCCGATTAAGGGTTAAGGAAGGGTTGATCCGGCGTAAAACCATTTTTTTCTTGATCAGCATCCTCAAAAACGGCGGGATAAATATCTTTAACAAGAATTAACAAAGGAAACAATTTTTTTCAGCACCTGACAGGGTAGATTCCACCCCAAGGGCGGTTGCAGTCCACTACATGACATCACCTTTCACCATCTGTTATATCCCCATGAAGAAACAAAGAATTCCTGTAAAAATAGTCGATGCCAACATGTCATATGAGAAATAACCAGAAAATGGGTGGTTTTTGGCCGTTTGAGGGAGTGCGCATGCCTAAAAACTTTTTTCACCTGTTATTCCTGTTCAGCACCTTCGAAAACGGGGGGGGGGGGGGCAGGTTTCAAAACTTTAGTACGATTTTTCCAACTCCTCACATCCACTATTATGCCATCTCAATTCAAACTGTCATGCTCATGTAGATTTATTTAAATTTTAAAATTACTATCATGTTTTTTTATACTAATTTGCACAAGTAAGCTATGGAAAAATTATTTCAAGCAATGATAAAATTACCGGTATTAAAAATATAACTACTTTTTTTAATAAGTGTGGTCATCGATTTCGCCGAAAGTAAAAAAATATCACACTCTTCTGTGGGTTCGAATTTTCGATTTCGCCGGTGCGACTCGCGATATGCACCAAATGCAATTCTCCCTGTTTCCATAATGACATCGTGTGGTTCATTAACTCGAAAAGTATTATTCCTAGCTCAAGAATTAAGAACCTCGTAGGAAAAGTTTATAAACTGAGGAACAATATGCAGTTTTTAAAATATCCGTAAAAATTGTTTTTTCGTGGATAAAGAGATTTAAAAATGGCGCCGTTTTCTACTTAGTTAAATAAAACGTTTTTTTATTGTTATTTCCTTAAGTTGAAACCAATCTCCGAATGTAAGTTTTCTTCATAATTAAAAAAAACTTTGTTAAATAAAATGTTCAATAAAAATGTCAAAAAAAGTAGTTTACTTAAACTCGATTTCATATTTTCTAATTTTTAGAACACCCTGTAAAAGTTATCTTAAAATTGGCAACTATTTTATCTATTTAAGAGAACGCGGGGGGGGATAGGTTTTCATAACTTCACAACAGACAGTCGAACTGCCCAATGACAGGGTAACACAAAGTACAAAAATAAAGAAAATAATTACAACAAAAATTATATTTTTTAGTTTTTTAGTTAGTTATTAACGTGTTTCTAATCCTACATAAATATGGATTGCAATTTAAGTTAATATAGTTTACACAAAATGGGGAATCAATCATATTATTAAAAATTTTATAAACAAAACAAGTGGTGGATAAAGTAAAAAAATATTCTGATGTTTCTGGTTCTTGTGCACACACTAAATCACATTTTTTTTCATCCCATTTAATAATGAGGTGGGGGTGGTAATGGGGGTGACTAATGCCAAAATTTTTTTTGAGACATTAGCTTATCTTGTCTATACTAAATATCAATTTTATGAACTCTTACCTGCTTGATTTACCTATTTACTCCAAATTTACCCCAATTGACCCCCCAACCCTTCGACGGAACAAGATGAAAATATAATCTAGTTCTAGATCTCGTTAAAGTACATATGTGTACTAAATTTCAAGTCAATATCTCAAACGGTTCCAGAGTAAACGTGCGCACAAAAAAAGTTACAGACCGACAGACAGAAATTTTTTTTCGCTCAAATTTGAAATCTCGACGTTTCATGACATTCTAAGCCTATTTGAACAATAAAAATATTTTTTTAAATTTTTTTGTCGTTACTATACTTCCACTGGATGTGGAAGTAAAAATGGAGGATTCAAACAGCTTGAAAATAAAATACAGAAACATTTGTCTAGATTTATAAAAAAAAATGTGCAATTTACAATAATCGTAAAAATGATTTAAATCCGACTGAAGATCGTTATAATCCGCCACTGAATTTATTCTTTTATGATTTTTTAAGTAATCTGCGTAAACAACATATTTAGAAGTTTTGAAGCATTTATGAACGTCATTGATGAAAATATTAAAAAGCAGGGGCCCCAGGTAATGCAGTCAGACTTAAAATTGTTTATAGCAACATACTGTGATCTATTACTTCCACATCCAGTGATGCAGTGATGAAAGTGTTCACAAATTTTAATGAAAATTTTATACTAACCATTATTAGCCAATCGGACACGTTTATTTTGTCATTGTTGCTATGACATCCATCAAATTTTTTGGAAATCTTACTTACCCATGTGATTAATAAGTGGAAATTTCCCTGGTTTGACATCAATGATTAGACAATGGCGTTTATATTATGAAAAATATTTTTATATTTATTTTAAATTAAATTAGTACAATTCTGGCTTATGTTTCCTTACATCATTAACTATTTCCAAATGCTTTAAAAATTCCACTTGTACATCTTCTTTCCTCAGAAAATAAAGCGCATAGCCGTTTTAAGACATATTCCAAGACATTTGTGATTCCATGGCTAACTATTAGCGATTTCTTTAGGGGATATTATTTGTCACCACTTTAAATCACAGCAAATATCATTTCATCTTGATTTAAGAGCGAAGAATGCCGATCAAACAGTTTCACCTGTGAGGAAGTGGGGTACAGAGAAGTACGGATGATGGGCGTGGCTTTATAGGCCTTCCTCACATATTTATAGTTTAAAAGGAATAAGCAAAGCAAACTATATACAATACACTGCTCGCCAATATCTGAGGTGTTACTTTATATTTATATTTTCTAAATAATTCATTGCTGCTTTGTTTTACAAATCTAACTGTTTATAAATATTTGTATATTACGTACAATATAATTCAAATAAATACATTACAATAAAGCTTATAAGTGTACATTCAGCTTTGTTTTACATGTAGGAAGTCATGTAAAAACTTCGAATGTAATCAAAGTACCTAAGTTTTTATGAGATTATTTTATACTTACCAGTATTGCGCGCCCGGTTTGATTTTTTTTGAATCGCTTCGTATATTATCAGAATAGAACCCTATATTGAATTTTATAATAATCCGTCGGGTAATTAATTATTATAAATAATTATTCAACACCTTCACGAGTATTCGCGGACCATTTTTCTCGTTCTCGGCGTTTGCTGGAAAAATAGCAATTATTTTATCGTTTATCTCGCCCTAAGCCTAAAACGGAACAATACATCGATTTTAGATTTTTATCGAATTATCACAGATTTATTAACAAAGTGTGCTAATATGAGGGTTAAATATATGAAAAGGAATGAAGATAAGAGATGGACGTAACTATTTTGTTTGAATATTTTTTTCTAAAATGAACAGTTTTTGATTTTTCATACGTTCCTCCACCGTTTTACCCTGTCTTCAATCTCCACTGAATCTGCCATTCCTTCACTGTTGGTAAATTGTTTTGTAACAAAAAATGAACCACTTTAAAAAATAATTAGGGTAATGATTATACTCTATGGCCGATTTATATTTTTACTTCCACATCCAGTGGAAGCATAGTAACGACAAAAAATTTTTTTAAAATTTTTATTGTCCAAATAGGCTTAGAATGTCATGAAACGTCGAGATTTCAAGTTTGAGCGAAAAAAAAATTTCCGTCTGTCGGTCTGTAACTTTTTTTGTGCGCACGTTTACTCTGGAACCGTTTGAGATATTGACTTGAAATTTGGTACACATATGTACTTTAACGAGATCTAGAACTAGATTATATTTTCATCTTGTTGCGTCGAAGGGTTGGGGGGTAAATTGGGGTAAATTTGAAGTAAATAGGTAAATCAAGCAGGTAAGAGTTCATAAAATTGATATTTAGTATAGACAAGAGAAGCTAAGGTCTCAAAAAAAATTTTGTCATTAGCCACCCCCATTACCACCCTCACCCCCTTATTAAAGGGGATGAAAAAAAATGTGATTTAGTATATGTACAAGAACCAGAAAGCTCAAAATATTTTTTTATTTCATCCACCCCCACTACCACCCCCCTATCACCACCCCCACTCCACTACCGATGTGGGGTATTGTTTTATGGGTTTTTGGGGTAGAGGATTTCAAATATTATATTATTAAAGTTCCATAAACAATTATTTCCACATACAAGGTTTTTTCGTTGTGAGTGACTTGGTTAGAGAATCTGGATGTGGAAGTAGTGATTCCTTGGGCAGCGGTTTTTACAATACTTCGAACTTGTCTTCAGTAAGCGAGGGGAGTAAAATATAAAGATGATAGACCATTTACATTAGGGTGTAATCGCTACTGGCTACATATTTAGTTTTTTTTGTCAGTACATTACGCTGTAATTTCTTGATATTTTAATTTATTTTGTTTATATTTTTTATCTTATACATGTTTTGTAATTTTAAGTGTTACCTTGTATGTATTAAGATGTATTGTAAGGGTTGAGTTGAGTAGCTTAGGCTAGACTTCGCCCATTTGGAAATAATTGTAATGTTCAATTTTTCTAAATAAAGTCATTTATTATTATTATTATTATTATATAATCCCGAATCAAAACACTATTTGTTAAAAAACCGCTGCCCAAGGAATCACTACTTCCACATCCAGATTTTCGATCACTCACAATGAAAAAAATATGTATGTGGAAATAATTGTTTATGGAACCTTAATAATATAATATTCCTCTACCCCAAAAACCCATAAAACGATACCCCACATCGGTAGTGGGGTGGGGGTGGTGATAGTGGGAGTGGATGAAGTAAAAAAAATATTCTGGTTCTTGTACATACACTAAATCACAATTTTTTTTCATCCCCTTTAATAATGGGGTGGGGGTGGTAATGGGGGTGGCTAATGTCAAAATTTTTTTTGAGACATTGACTTCTCTTGTATATACTAAATACCAATTTCATGAACTCTCACCCGCTTGATTTACCTATTTACCCCAAATTTACCCCAATTTACCGCCCAACCCTTCGACGAAACAAGATAAAAATATAATCTAGTTCTAGATCTCGTTAATGTACATATGTGTACCAAATTTCAAGTCAATATCTCAAACGGTTTCAGATTAAACGTGCGCACAAAAAAGTTACAGACCGACAGGCAGAAATTTTTTTTCGCTCAAATTTAAAATCTCGACGTTTCATGACATTCTAAGCCTATTTGAACAATAAAAATTTTTTGTCGTTACTATACTTCCACTGGATGTGGAAGTTAAAAATAAATAATTACCCAGATTTTTCATGGATTTTATTGCCTCAAAGATAGAATGTATAACATAATATTCTCTACACAGCTGCATTTTTAAATATAAAGCATCCCTAGAAAATGTTACTCAGTATACTGCCGTCTTAAGTAAAAGCATCCTAACTACAAAAATAGATAATTTTAGATTTTCACATCTTCTGTCCTATACGCATATATTCTACACTTTTTTAGTTAAAATGTGTGATATAGGTCTGGTAAGAAGAAGTTATTAGTTATGGATATTAAATATAATTTTGTTTGTTCGAAGTGCTCATAACAGTATATTTACAACTGATAGTATCCTAGTTGGATTATGCTTGAATGTCAAATAGACGACTCTTTTACTAAGTCGGGCAGTTTATGCTCGTCGAATTGCCAGCGATAACAAGTAGGTGTGGCTAGAGAGTTATTTATATATTTCATTTTATAGGCTTTATTACTAAAGGGGTTGCATAAAAAATACAGAAAACATATTTTATTATGTAGAAAAATATTGTGCTTGTCATTACGAAGTTAGATATTTGATATATTTACTGTTGTGGTCTAAATTAAATAAACACTTGTAATCCATTCCCTGAGTCTAATTGTCAAGGTGTCGCCATCTATGAAACTATGAATGAACTTTTACCTGATTTCGTTTTCCCAGCTTTTTAGGCAAATGTGTGGTTTATTTAAAACAACAAAAATCTTATTTTGTGCATCGCATACTTCTAAATGTTTATTCCTTTTTAATTTTTTTTTGTGGGACAGGGAGCTTTGAAAAAAATCACAAAGTTTCCCATGTAAAAGCATAGGCATTGCACACTCTTAACTTTACTGTAGTATAAAGATTGCATACGAAATACATTATTATGACTAATATTAATTCGCTATATTATTTTTATGCGACTAGAGCGTAGGGAATTTAAGAAATAAGTATACTAAACTTGTTTTAATATTACTTCACTCTCATTATTCCATATTTTATCTACTATTAAATATTTTATTTTACTAAGATATGAGGAATCCACATAAAAAAATAAAAACCAAAAAATTAATCTAACACCGGCACCAGCCTACAAGATTTTGCAAACATTTCTAAAGTTTTTTTTGTCATAAAATTTTCTTACCGAATCTCTCTCGCTCTTGAATTCAAAATCCGGAAATTTTTTCTCGCTCACGAATTTTTAAAGAAAATTCGGACCCCAAAAAAATTTCCGGAAATAATTCAAGCACTAGGGAGATTACAAGTGAAAATAAATAAATAAATAAATAAATAAATAAATAAATAAATAAATTCACATTTATTTCCAACAGGTATAAATACCCAATTACAGGAAACAGTGTACAAGAATTAAAAGAGAAACAATAATACGAATTACAAAACTACAGTACAAATATAAAAATACAGGAAATACAGAAGTGTAAAGAAAAAGAAACATAGCATAATGTAATATAATATTATATTGTTATTATTATATGATTCATTTTTATGGATTTCTCTATAAGTGTATTATCCTATCTAAGCTATCATGATTAGTGTCACAGAGGCCAGATATAGAATTAAATATATTATAGGCATTAAAAATTGGTGATTTGCGCATGATGTTAGTTCGACCAAAAGGACAATAAAAAGAGTAATTTTCACGTGAGTTCATACCAAGAACCAGAGAAGAAAGCTTATTAACAAGGGACGAACAGTCAATAATATTATTTGCAATATTGTACACAAAAGAAAGAGCAAAGTTCCTTTTTTGCTTAGTCAGATTATTTGAAACATATTTAATAAAAATTTATTGTCAGTACCTCGTGGAAGATAAAACCCATTTCGTTTAAAACACACAAACTTCAAAAATTTCTCTTGCATAGATTCAATTAATAAAACGGAGTTTATATAAGTGCCGCATATTCCACTTTCGATCGAATATATGTAAAGTATAATAATTTTAAGCTTTCAACATTTAAGAAACAGCTCCAATTTCTAACAAAGGACCCGAGTAACTTAGAAGCTGATTTGGTCATTTGATTAATATGGTTAGAGAAACTTAGCTGACAATCAAATATAACACCGAGATCCTTAAATTCGGAACAACGTTCGAGAGGAAAATTGTTAATATGATAATCAAATTTTATGGAGTTTTGCCTACGAGTAAATGTCATTATCTTACATTTAGCGATATTTAGCTTAAGGAAATTGTTGGAGCACCACACAGAAACGTTATTGATTTCAGTTTGTAAATTAGCACGGTCGTTATAATTGTTTACACTTGCATAAATTTTGAGATCATCTGCAAAAAGTAGCTAGTGCCAATTGATTGCTGACGTTATATCATTTATAAAAATTAAACTTGCAACGAAATGTTTAACTTTCTCAAGAGAAATCCGAAGTTATTAAATTTCTTTCTATGTTCCGAAAAATATCATCAGAACAAGAATAAATAAGGAAATAACTCATCAATCTCAACACAACTCAAATAAAATAAATATACTGGGTGATTTTTTTAGTTGGTACAGTACCTTTTCCTCGCTTATTATTAAAGATAAAGTTTTGAAATTTTGCAAGCATACTTAGTGACATTTTCTGCTTCCAATGCACTTTTTTGAATTTTTCTGCTGTGTCCCGTCTAACCGGAAGTGACTTCAACTTTCGATTTTCAAATAGAACACTATAGTTTTTCTTTTGTATTTCAAAACTAGATTTCTTTCTGAGTTAGAATATGTAAAAAAAGTATTAGGTTAGAGAGGAAAATTTTTGAGATAATGCGATTTTAAGGTTTCAGGTGTTGAGAAGCACTAAAAATCGAGTTACGTATGGAATGATTTAGTGGCAGATTAAAATTGTCGTCAAAACGCGTAGTAGGCGCATGTCAAGTCAATAAAAGTTTGCGTTGTCGTCTTTGAATTAAGCATTTCAAACAATAAACATTTTTATTTCAAACAGTGACAAAAATTTAAACATGAAGCTGCAATAACAAAAAAATTATCACAAATAAGTTTCAAATAGGCTATCATTTTGATCTAAATAGTTTTCAGCTCGTCTCTTGACACTTTCTGTTGTGTTTTCAATAAACTGGGGGTTCATCTCTTGGCAGATTTCACGAACACGTGCTTCCAAAGCCACTCTTGTTTCGCGTTCGAATCCGGGGACCTCGCTGGCCATCTAATCGGCCCGGAGGTTCCGATCCACCTGTCCTCAAAAATAATTGTTAGAAGACCGTCCATCATCCTTGCATTGTGAGGTGGGGCTCCGTCTTGCATAAAATAAATTTCTGTAAGTGCTGCCAAAGGTAAATTATCTAGAAAATTTTTTGATAGTTCTAACAACCAATTAAATTTCGTGATTTCTTGTCATGTGACACAAATCATCCAATCATTTTAACGTTACACTGATAACACCCAAGGAAATTTTCAATCACTATGACAATAAAATTATTTAACTTTGACAACTTGATAATAACTGCCACATAAATTTCAAAATGTCACGTTTTGGCAATGCCAATTCTCAATCTATAAACGCGCTAATCAAAGAAAAATGTTTTGTTGTGTTGCAAATTTTTGATTTTATTTTTTCAAAAAATTTTCTAACCTCTGACATTGACAAATTCCTCATAATTTTATGACAACCTCAAGCACGTTGCCTGGTGCAACGTGCTTTCGATTATCATAAACTTATCTCGTATATTATTAGTGTCCTGGGGATATTAGCTGATAATATTCTTCCAAGAAAGGCAATATGTTTTGGGAATAAAACGCTGCATTGAGATTTTGATTATAAACAATAATCAGTTGGTTGTTAATAAGCCCAACCCAAACATTGAACTTCCAAACTATCTGAAAGTTGCTGGATTTAGTTAAGTGTAAGTTAACCGTGGACCAGTAGTTTGCGTTATATCGATTGAAAATGGCGTTATTGGCAAAACTGGCCTCGTCACTTCAAATTACTTTGCGCCAAAACCACGGATCTTCTTGATTTTTTATCATGAACCATTCGCAGAACGCAGATCGTCTGGGAAAATCTCCAGGAAGTAATTTTTGATGTATCGAGTATTTGTAAGGATGCTGCCCGTATCGTTTAAGTATTTTCTGGATGGAGGAATATGATATGTCAAATTGCACTTCTAGTTGACAAACTGAAATACCTGAATTTTCCGTAACGGCCAATAGAATATTTAATTCATTATCCTCTTGCCTCGTTACATAGCAAGTTCTGTTTCGTTTCACTTTAAATTGTCCTGAAGTTTTTAAATTTGTAATTTTTTTTTTAATCGACGATCAAGTCTTCTTTTCTCGGGATATTCTGCACTGAAACTACGACAGTTGGTAAATATCTTTGACCATTTTGGTTGAAAATCATAAGAATGTTAAAGAAATATTCGTTTGTATAATCATTTTCCATTTTTTTCACTAATTTTTTGTGAACTGACGCCAGAAAACATTGAAATGCTAAATTCCAAGACGATAATGCAAACTTCTATTGACTTGACATGCGCCTACTACGCGTTTTGACGGCAATTTTAATCTGCCACAAAATAATTCCATAGGTAACTCAATTTTTAGTGCTTCTCAACACCTGAAACCTTAAAATCACATTATCTCGAAAACTTTCCTCTCTATCCCAATGCTTTTTTTACCTATTCTAACTCAGCAAAAAATATAGTTTTGAAATCCAAAAGAAAATCTATAGTGTTTCATTTGAAAATCGAGAGTTGAAGTCACTTCCGGTTAGACGGGAAATAGCAGAAAAATTTAAAAAAGTGCATTAGATGAAGAAATGTCACTAAGTATGCCTGCAAAATTTCAAAACTCTATCTTTAATAATAAGCGAGGAAAAGGTGCTGTACCAACTAAAAAAAAATCACCCGGTATTTATAATCATTGGCTTAAATATTCATATTTTCTGTTATTCATTTGTAGTCGTTCGTCATTGTAAATAAGTAATATAGAAATATACATATAAATAATATTATCACTATTATTTTTTTCATTTTCCTCTACAAAATTATGATCAACATAGTTTTGATAGTCCTGTTCTGGAGAAATATTTGATATCCAAATCGTTGCAAGTTCTGTATTGTTGTTTCCTTTTAAAGTAAGGAACCATTCACACCAAAGCAACTAGCAAGTAGCAACTTGAATGCCCAAACGCTAAATCACTCATTAAATTCATACCTAAATGATTTATTTTTTTAGGCACTCCGAGCGCCGTCACAAAAATGTGTATATGACAAATTAAAAGTTTTAACAAAAAGCTAATATTAGAATTTAGTAGATGAGAATTATTTGAACTTTTCTCAAATGTTTGTGAAACATACGTTGGTGTATCAAAAAACACAAATTCTGTAACAGAATTATAAAATTGATATATTTGTTGACCTCTCAAACCGACATGATCTATATTTTAATATTTTAATATGAAAGAAAAGCTGCCTCCTAGCTTGACCAGTAGATGGAGTCACTTAGAGTGTTTATTTTCAAAAGACTAAACAAATAAACAAAACATTCATTTTAATATCACTGGGTGGCCTACAATCAAATTTAAGTTGTTTCCACTCGGAATTTTTTTTAACACATTCTTAGATGTATATGGACCCAATTTCCACGATACTTAAAATCATTTATCGCAGAATTTTTTTTTAGAAGTATTTTACTTTTTTTGTTTAATGACACAGCCAGACAAAAAAAAGTGGTCTACCCTGCAGATCAGGTTGCGTATTCTCTAAACTTATATTGTGGAACGCAAGTAACGTAAGCAACGCCTCCATCGACTTTTTATTGGTCGATTCAAAATCTAATCGGTCCCAACGTATTGTTTTAAAGTCTAATAAGATGCAACGCACCCACAATACCCCATGGAATTTTCAACATTAACACACACAAAGCCCATACACGATGCAATAGCTGCGCAACGCCACTCGTTGTGCAATTAATTTCAAACAGTTTTGAATTTCTGCAACTAGTTGCACAGCACGTCAAACAACACCATACGTTAAGCAATTGTTGCACAACAGCCTCTGTTGCGCAATTTGTTTGCAGGTGTATGGGGGGCTTTAGGCTCCCAAATACACGCAGGTACAACGCAACTTGACAAAACCTAATTCATTGTAGCACAGCTTCTGTTCGTTTACCTTCAAGCAGATATCATAACATAACCACCAATATTTCAGTGTCATTTAAAAGTTCGTTTGTTTACGTTTGTTCTTATTTGTGTGTAAAATGGATAAATCAACCAGTTTATTAAAGCAACTAGTGTCCAATGATGGGCAATTAAATATAATTGAGTACTGCAGTGAGAACAATTACAAGGCAATGTTGCGTATAAAATTGCCAGGAAGAAGTGATGAAGACTCAACATCAGATGAATATCAACATTAAAATCATTATGTAATATATACCTGATGCTAAAATTCATTAATGAGGTTGTACCTAAATAATAATGTTACATAGAAACCCCATAAAACTCTGTACTGTAATACGTTCGTTAGGATTTTTTTAATGGTCATTTCGTTTGTAAAGCTGTATTTTTACTTTTACCCTTTGAGAACTTCACTTTGATGATAGATCAAAAAAAAGGAATTTCATGTATCCATGCCAGTATATGGCAGATATAAAAAATATGACTATTGGAAGAAATTCCTGCAAAATTCTGTTGAGTTGGCGTCGATTTCGTGTTTCTAACCTCACTTTATTGTTTTTCATACTAGAAGTATCAAAAATGTGATCTAATGAAAAACACTCGTACCGCAAATCCCAATCATGTGTATACCGTATCAATTTGACAAAAATGAATGTTTGTTAAAATTTAACGAGGCGCTTTTTAATTTTAATTTTTTTTGTGTTTTAAATGGTTTAAATATTTCAATAGGTTCTCAAAGGGTTAAAAAATAATTATTATACTTATCTATAATTTACCCACCCAAATTAATTTTCTTTTCTGGATTATTGTACATATTATAAGAAACACGTTGTGCTACAATGAAAATTGAGTTTTGTCAATTTGCGTTGAAGCCGTGTTTATTTAGAAGCCTAATGTTAAAAGTCTCATAAGATATTGTAGCAGCGTTGGATCCTATTAGACTTTAAAACAGTACGTTGTGACCGATTTGATTTTGAATTGACCAATAAAAAGTCGATGGAGGCGTTGCTTACGTTTCTTGCGTTGCACATTATTAGATTTAGGGAATACGCGACCAGGCTAATGTGTCCTTATGTATTTGGATCCGCTGAAACCGAATCCAAAGTCAGAATTGTCAGATTGGCTCGTTTTCCACCCCTAACCCTAAAAAATGGGCTGTCCGGCGGACTATACTAGTGTATCCTTATGTATTTGGACTCTCTGAAACAGAATCCGAAGTCTGTCAGATTCGTTAACCCTAAAAAACACCCCCAAAACAAAAAAAAGTGGTCTGGACTTCGGACAAGACCAGTGTATTCTTATGTATTTGGACACGCTGAAACTGAATCTCATTTTTCAGTTTTTCAGACTAATGTAACCTTACCAAATACATAAAGGATACACTGGTATGGTCTGCCGGACAGACCATTTTTTGGGGTGCGTTTTTTGGGGTTTAGAGGTGAAAAATGAGCCAATCTGACAATTCTGATTCGGGTTCGGTTTTACCGGGTCCAAATACATAAGGATACACTGGTGTGGTCCGCAGGCCAGACCACTTTTTTTTGTTTTGGGTGTGTTTTTTGGGGTTGGAGGTGAAAGCCGAGCGAATCCGACAATTCTATCTTCGGACTCTATTTCAAAGGGTCGAAATATATAAGGCTACACTGGTATGGTCCGCCGGACAGACCATTTTTGATGGAGGGGTGTTTTTTTGAGGTTAGATATGAAAAATGAGCCAATCTGACAATTCTGACTTCGGATTCGGTTTGACCGGGTCCAAATATATAAAGACACACTGGTCTGGTCCGTAGGCTAGACCACTTTTTTTGAGTTGTTGTCATTAAACAAAAGAAGTAAAATACTTATAAAAAAAAATTTCTGCGATGAATGATTTTAAATATCGTGGAAATTGGTTCTATATACATCCAAAAATGTGTAAAGAAAATCCGAGTGGCAGCAACTTTGATTTAAATTTGGTTGTAGGCCACCGTGATCAATATTTCTGTAGTCTCTGGCCAACCCACTTTGCTGTAAGGCCACCAAGTAGAGGGAAAGAACACATCTGTAGACTTGAATAAGTAAATAATAATATGATAATAAATGTGAATGTAGAATAAAGTTTGAATAAGTTATATCTAATCTAAAATATAAAATAATGGAACAAATTAAACACAAGAATATTTGATATCATGTAACTTTAGTTCCGGCTTGCGACAGTCTGCTTTGCTCAGAGGTACCTTCTATTTCTTTGTGTTTAAACTTAGTGTAATTATGAAAATCTCTTATCTGGTATGTAAGCTACTATATAACATGATAGTATTCTACTGCGGAGAATGCTTGAAATGCACTGTAATATGCCTTGGAATAGACAATAACTCAGGTTGCCATGTCAAGTGTTATTACGTGAATGTGCCAGAAAAAGCTGTAAATTTGTTTTTGCAAACGTCAAGCATTTCAATATTAATCAATATGCACATGCAAGATAAAGTAACAATTTTTTTCTATGACTATTAAATAATTCATCTATTATGTAATAAGCCTTATTACTAACGATCGGGGGGGGGGGTAATAATTCCTTACTCAATAGGCGAGAACCAATCACAAGAGTTCATATTCACTATTTAACACTCTTGAATCAATCACAAGAAATCATATTTATTATTTAACAATTTTCGTGGAGTTATCGAAAGAGACGATTTAAAGTTCAAAAACATCGCGTGTGCCATAACTCAGTTCAATATGTCATAATAAGTAGGTCATCAATTTCGCCGAAAATTAAAAAATGTCACTTTTCGTACGCTCCTGTAGGCTCGAATTATCGATTTTTTGAAAAACTTCATGTTTCACCTTTGCAGATTGCGAAAACGGACGCCTCAACATGGTTTTTGTCGAATAAACTGAAAAGTATCACTCCTAACAAAAAATAAAAATATTCAAGCTAAATATCATAAACCGAGATATAATTTGCTGTTTTTGAAATCTCACTAACTTTTTGTTTTTTCGGAGATATGGAGATTTAAAAATGGCGTCAAACGTTTTTAAGTCAAAATACCTCTTTAAAAGTTAAATATCTCAGAAACTAAGGCACTTGGGCCAAATGCATGCTTTTTTTTACTATTTTTCGCCGATATCTCTGAAACGGTAAGAGCTGGCCCTAAATAAAAAATATCTTGAAACGAGTTGGTTTTATTACGAATCTTTTGGTTCTATCCGAATTTTCATTTTTTTTCCTTTCGAAGATATTTACTGAAATGTGTGGAGATGTACAGCAAAAATCGCACATTTTTTGTTCAAAAATTGGTAACTCCTTAACGTTGCGTCAAACATGAGGAAAATAGAAGGGGCGGAAGTGAGGACTTTCTTTTTTCGGTAAAATTTCGTCATTTTGTCACCGTAATTAATCGGTGATTAACTGAAATTGATCTCAAGTACGATGCCCTCTTAATATCATGTATTACCTAGATGCTCCATTAATCTCTACTAGCAAGATAAATACTTTAAAACACTAATTATTGGAGAACCAATCAAAACAATCTTCTAGCTAATACTGACGAAGTATTGAATTACATGATAGGTTTCTTAGCATTTAATATTTATTTGCAAACTGGAAAACTACAAGTTAAGACATTTGGTCAATACCAAATGTCTTAACTGTCAATGACAGGGCAGCAATCTAACAACAGTAAAATTACCTCTAACGATTGACGTCACGAGTTAATAAAATTTAAAATAAGTAGTATAGTTTTTGTGGATTTGTGAATAATTAACAAATATCAGAGTGATTTTAATTGCTTTTACGTTATCCTCGTATATTTCACTGTTCAAATTATTAGCTATTTTTAACATTTTTACATATATGAAATAACCCCATTTAATTTTTTTAAATTTTATTATTTTTTAGGGATAAATCATGTTTCTCTGAGTTTTAATTTGGAAACATAACTTACAATTATTAATTTTATTAGATCAAGTTATTAGTGAGTACGTCAGCTGGTCAATACTTTTTGACGCACTCTTTCCAAACGTTTATAACATAACATCGTCCCAAAGAAATATCTCACATCTTCAGTCGAATGTGTGCTTTCTGTGTTTCCACTAAACGACATTTGCGTCAGAGTCGAATGATACCCGTGGTTGTACCGAGAGTGAACGTCTAGACATAAATTTGTTATAAATTCCCTGCGAATTGTAAGTTAAGCAGGGGATTTGCTGACTACGGCATGTTAGAATCGCTTTTTATTATTAGATGTTCCGGCTATCGATCCATTGCGTTTCCCCTCTAAGGAGGTGAACGGATATTTAGATAAAAGTGTTTATGGTTTTCAGCAGATAATGCGCGGTGTTATTTAGTGATCCATTTTAATTTTCACGCCTTCGTAGATACTTTTTCACCTCTAATCCTTAGACCTACTTCCCTTTGTTTCAGTAGCAGGTGTGTTCACGTTTAAACTTTCATCCTTTTCTTTTCTGTAATTTCATCGTGATTTTTGGTTTTATATAAAACAAATAATAAGACTGTTGAGTTCTACTATTCTTTTTCTTCCTTTCTTGCCACATGTTTTATGATTCAAGAAAATTATTCTAGTTCGCCTCCGCTTGCTGTATAGTATGCCTGGTGGCACCACGCTATCTGTCGCGGTTGTCTGTTAGATGCCCAGCCTCATTAAAGCTCTTTCCCATCAACTCCTTGGTGATATCAGCCAACTCTTCCACAGTGTGGAATTTACGAATTTACGAGTTCTTTAGATCAAAATTCGACTCCTTGGTAATTCAACCAAAATCAATCTATTGGGGCTCAAAATTTTCGTAATACTGAGCACTTTAAAGAAGAATGGCGAACATTGCAATCCAGCTTATTTTTGACACATGACAGCTGTCAAAAGCCTGTAAGAAATGTGAAAACCCTATAAAGGCAGAATCTAGACACTGTTATTTTCATGTAACTCCTTGGAAGACCATCAATATCATGTTTTATCATAATTCTTGACTCGATCCGAAACCATGCGATAGAAAATCTGGATGTGAAAATAATTTTTTATGGAATTTTAATGATATGATGTTTGAATTTTTGAGGCCTTTGGTTCTTGTACACATACTAAATGACAATTTTATTTATTTTTCACTCCCTTTAATAATGGGGTGGTGGTTGCAGTATTGGTGGCTAATGCCAAAATTTTTGTTGACCTTAGCTTTTCTTATATTATACTAAATACCAATGTTATGGACTCTTACTTTCTTGATTTATCTATTTACCCCCATTTACCCCCCAGCCCTTCAACGGAATAAGATTAAAATATAATCTAGTTTCAGATCTCGTTAAAATACATACGTGTACCCAATCTCAAGTCAATACCTTAAACGGTTCCAGAGTAATCATGCGCACAAAAAAAGTTACAGACAGACCGACCTACAGAGTTTTTGCTCAAGCTTAAAATCTCGACCTTTCATGACATTTTAAGCCTATTTCAACAATAAAAATTTTCAACGTTTTTTTTGTCGATACTATACTTGATGTGGATCCACTGGATGTGGAAGTAAAATGGTCGTAGTTCGTAGCCCTTCGACCCTTTCGTTTGTGATACTTATATACAAATTCTGCTAATAAAAGAAATTAAAATGATAGGGTATTTGCTACTTTAGACTTTGTTACATACGTAAAAGGGCCCAGGAATGACCAATTTCGGCCAAAAAATGGTCATTTCTAAAATTATCTTGGTATATGGTTTCGGACCCTTGAAATTCAGATTCTGCAAGTCAAAAATCATGATAAAATATGATATTGATGGTCTTCCAAGGAGTTATATAGGAAATGACAGTGTCTAGATTATTTCTTTATATAATGGGGTTTGCAAATTTTTTTGCAGGCTTTTGACAGCTGTCATGTGTCAAAAATAAGCTAGATTGCAATTATCGCAGTTCTTCAATAAAGTGCTCAGTATTACGAAAATTTTTAGTCCAAATAGATTGATTTTGGTTGAATCAATAAAGGAGTCGAATTTTGACTTAAAAAATTTGTAAATTCCACACTGTGCCACTTCGCCTCTTAGAATAGAATAGAATAGAATATAATATTTATTTATCAGGTAAGACATACAGGTAAGTGTGTGAGCGTCACAGTATAAGATATATAATTATAGAATGCCTAATATCTAATTATAAAAATCCTAATTTCTACACTAGGCTAGGTAGAAATATTACACAGCAAAAAATAGAGTATAAAAATAACACTAATAATAAAACAGTTTAAAAATAAGACAGTTAAAAAAAATGTTAGAATAACTAAAGTACAAAGAAGATGAAGACTTAAAGGTAAGAGTAAGATAACATGTTTATTTGGCCGAAATTACATATTCCCCGCATGACAGCACATTGGTGCTCATGAAAAGAACATGTATTCTTCTAATGAGTAAAAAGATTTTTTAATTAGGTATTCTTTAACTTCTGTAATAAATTTCTTTTCATTACTGATATTTTTTATTGCAACGGGTAGCTTATTATATAATTTAGTGCCTGCGAACATTGGCGATTTCTCTGTTTAATGCATTGCAGTTTTTAATAGATTACCATGCCTAATGTAATATAAATGGGTTGCAGAGTTTATTTCAAAACTATCAACATGAGTCTTTTGAAGGACGAAAACACGATTAACACTTGTTAAAGACCTCCATGCTATCACATTATAAGTTAGGTGTGAGAATGCTAAAGCATAATAGAGATTTATTATGGCTTTGATATTTTTTAATAGATCACTTTACCGGCGCGGTAGCTCAATCGGTTAAGGCGTATTGAGTGGCGAATATGCTGATCGACTGTCTACCGCGCTCTAGGTTCGACCCCCATCCCCGGTATTGACAACATCGGTGGGTGTGGATGTATGTCTGCATTTTTCCAAATGTTTAACCCCCTTCCGCACAGCCTTGGCTTTGGAATTGGGGGTTGTCTACTATTATCTGTGGTGTTTATGTTTATGTTATTTAGCCAAATAAGCTTTATTTAACTTATTACATACAAGTTCTATATATAGATAGATAGATCCCAGCATATATTACTATACACTGGTACCACGAAATTTTACAGATTTAGAAAATGTGTCATTCGGTATACTTTTGATTAAATTATCTGGGGGCAATCTACGCTTAGAAAAGTATAAGTATTCAGTTTTCTCAATATTCAGTATTAACATGTTTCTGTGACATCACTCTTTGTACAGTTTTAGGATTCTATCAAATTTTTCTTGAAGTTCCTCAGGACTCGGGGCAGAGACCACCATTGAGGTGTCTTGCCATCTGATTTTCTCTGAACGATCAACCGTTGTTATCCTCTCCCTGGTTGATATGGCCGAAAAATGAAAGAATTCGAGAGATTACGATGCAAAACAGTTGGTTTTGGGGACATATTTCTTGAAGAATTGAGGTGCAATGGGCTGTATAGGGAATTCCTAACAGACCTTTCCAGAGCCACATTTCAAAATCATCAATGCACCGTTTGTGTGCTACCCTAATGGTCTATGTCTCAGAGGCGAAAAGAAAGATGGAGAAAAAAAGAGCGTTAGCAGTCTGATCTTTGTGCGCCTCGTGATATTTCTGTTACGGCAAATTTTGGTCAACTGGCAAGTTGCCGATCTTGCCATCTGTATTCTTCGCTGAATCTTATATTCGCAGTTGCCAGTATTGTCCACAAGGGCTCCAAGGTACCCCATCTTGTTTACTAATTCACAGTCACCTATCCTCAATAGGTATTGGTGGTTGTCATTTGCTCGGTCTATCATCATAATTTTCGTTTTGTTGTAGTTTACACTGCCATAATCAGAGCTTGTTGTCTGAAGCCTCTCCAACAGGTGTATGGGCTCATCCTCACTCCCTACAACTAATGTGGTATCATTTGCAAGTCTTAACATAGAAATCTTGGTTCCGCTTAGAGCTACTCCACCGTGCCAGCTCTCCAGCAGTCTTATTACGTTTCACTATAGATGTTAAAGAGGATTGGTGATAGAACACAGCCCTGTCTGACGTCTTTGCCGACTTTACGTTTATCGGAGTTAATGCTGTCTACTTTCATCAAAGCAGAGTTTTCTTCATATAGTCGGCGGATAATAAATACCAGATGTCTGGGTGTCTCCAATAATACAGTCCACAGTTTGCTCCATTTCACATTGTCAAAAACCTTACGGTAGTCTACGAAACAAAGATACATAGGCATGTAACATTATCTTGCTTTCTCGATAAGTTGTCGCATATTCAGTATTTGCTCTCTGGTACTGCGTCTTTTAACAAAGTCTGTTTGCTCAGGAGGTACTTGCCACGACAGATAATTTTGAAGTCTGGATTGAAGAAAGTTCTACTATTATTTAAATGGTAAATTATAAAATAGGGAGATTTGAAAAAATTGGAGGCATGTAATTTTGGTCTAATTTCGTAGAACCTAAGTAATAATTTAAATGCCTTTTGAATTTGTTTAAGTTTTATCAATGTTTCATAATTGCCACCTCGTAAACCAATGATTTATGCCAGATTTATTAAAATGCAAATGCATTTAATGATAGTTTTGTCTTAAAGAAAGTTGTAAAAAGTCATCTCATAATTTACATTAAAGCTAAATTATCTTTTGGTTTTTGTTGGTCTGTGAGTGCCTTTTTTACAATTAATTATTTTTTATTTATTTGCTTTTATCATGATTAGAGAATATTATTTAGGTATTATGCAAATCACAACTTACACACTTTTTATTTATTATAAAAATACCTACTTTCTGTATATTGTTGCCCTAATCTGGGCACGCTAATATACTAGTCAGGTAAATACTTTAAAACACTCATTATTGGAGAATCAATCAAAACAACTACTCTTCTAGCTAATACTGACGAAGTATTGAATTACATGATAGGATTCTTAGCATTTTAAAGAACAAAAATATATTGAAAATACTTAAATCATTTATTCAAATTTAATCATTCACACTTTTTTATTTAATATGAAATTATCTACTTTCTGTATATTGGTGCCTTAGTCGGGTCACGCTAATATACTACTTAGGAAAACACTTTAAAACACTCATTATTGGAAGAGCAATCAAAACAACTACTCTTCTAGCTAATACTGACGAAGTATTGAATTACATGATAGGATTCCTGGCATTTTAAGGCAAAAAAATATATTGAAAATAGTTAAACTATTTATTGAAATTCAGTCACTCACAACAATTCTTGAACCATACATTCTATGTCAACTCTAGAAAAGTTGTACAAGTTTTTTCGAACTCGTTAGTTCTCATCAGTAGAGTATAGAAACATTCATTCATTATTTATAAGCCTATTCTTGATTTATTTTTACAATTAATTATTTTTTATTTATTTGCTTTTATCATGATTAGAGAATATTATTTAGGTATTATGCAAATCACAACTTACACACTTTTTATTTATTATAAAAATACCTACTTTCTGTATATTGTTGCCCTAATCTGGGCACGCTAATATACTAGTCAGGTAAATACTTTAAAACACTCATTATTGGAGAATCAATCAAAACAACTACTCTTCTAGCTAATACTGACGAAGTATTGAATTACATGATAGGATTCTTAGCATTTTAAAGAACAAAAATATATTGAAAATACTTAAATCATTTATTCAAATTTAATCATTCACACTTTTTTATTTAATATGAAATTATCTACTTTCTGTATATTGGTGCCTTAGTCGGGTCACGCTAATATACTACTTAGGAAAACACTTTAAAACACTCATTATTGGAAGAGCAATCAAAACAACTACTCTTCTAGCTAATACTGACGAAGTATTGAATTACATGATAGGATTCCTGGCATTTTAAGGCAAAAAAATATATTGAAAATAGTTAAACTATTTATTGAAATTCAGTCACTCACAACAATTCTTGAACCATACATTCTATGTCAACTCTAGAAAAGTTGTACAAGTTTTTTCGAACTCGTTAGTTCTCATCAGTAGAGTATAGAAACATTCATTCATTATTTATAAGCCTATTCTTGATTTATTTTTACAATTAATTATTTTTTATTTATTTGCTTTTATCATGATTAGGGAATATTATTTAGGTATTATGCAAATCACAACTTACACACTTTTTATTTATTATAAAAATACCTACTTTCTGTATATTGTTGCCCTAATCTGGGCACGCTAATATACTAGTCAGGTAAATACTTTAAAACACTCATTATTGGAGAATCAATCAAAACAACTACTCTTCTAGCTAATACTGACAAGTATTGAATTACATGATAGGATTCTTAGCATTTTAAAGAACAAAAATATATTGAAAATACTTAAATCATTTATTCAAATTTAATCATTCACACTTTTTTATTTAATATGAAATTATCTACTTTCTGTATATTGGTGCCTTAGTCGGGTCACGCTAATATACTACTTAGGAAAACACTTTAAAACACTCATTATTGGAAGAGCAATCAAAACAACTACTCTTCTAGCTAATACTGACGAAGTATTGAATTACATGATAGGATTCCTGGCATTTTAAGGCAAAAAAATATATTGAAAATAGTTAAACTATTTATTGAAATTCAGTCACTCACAACAATTCTTGAACCATACATTCTATGTCAACTCTAGAAAAGTTGTACAAGTTTTTTCGAACTCGTTAGTTCTCATCAGTAGAGTATAGAAACATTCATTCATTATTTATAAGCCTATTCTTGATTTATTTTTACAATTAATTATTTTTTATTTATTTGCTTTTATCATGATTAGAGAATATTATTTAGGTATTATGCAAATCACAACTTACACACTTTTTATTTATTATAAAAATACCTACTTTCTGTATATTGTTGCCCTAATCTGGGCACGCCAATATACTAGTCAGGTAAATACTTTAAAACACTCATTATTGGAGAATCAATCAAAACAACTACTCTTCTAGCTAATACTGACGAAGTATTGAATTACATGATAGGATTCTTAGCATTTTAAAGAACAAAAATATATTGAAAATACTTAAATCATTTATTCAAATTTAATCATTCACACTTTTTTATTTAATATGAAATTATCTACTTTCTGTATATTGGTGCCTTAGTCGGGTCACGCTAATATACTACTTAGGAAAACACTTTAAAACACTCATTATTGGAAGAGCAATCAAAACAACTACTCTTCTAGCTAATACTTATCAAGGTATTTGACTTCAATGAAACCCTGCAGTTGTTAAGTGCAAATTAAGAGGATCGAGTTATATTGGACCATTTAGGAAACGTGGTGGTTTTATAATAGCTCTATGAAATTATTATGCTGGTCTATCAATCTAATATACTTTGAGATTGTTGTAGAACCTCCCAGGATTGACCTAGGTCGAAGCCAAAATAAAACTCGACTTAGGTAAAAATTCATTTAAGGGCATTTTCAATCATGACAAAGGAGGTTTAAAGGTCAGAGCCACAAACTGGCCCAAACGGACCGTTATGAAGTAGTTAAGATATTAGTCACAATCAGGTGAAAATTCGAAGAAACACCGAATTTCCGTTTAGGAAAATATGTTTTGTTCAGGATATGAGAGTGAAAGTATATTATGGTGATCATGAAACTTTTTTATTCCTCCGCGGAAGACATTGACCATGGAGGTACAGTCATTATATATTCTGTTCGAAAGACACTATAAAATTTTAACTATGTAATATATCAAAAAGAGTAAAATTGACAAATATGGCGAAAGCGCGTAGCGCCTATAAGCAAATATTGGTAAAAAATCAGTAAAAATGGACGGTTTCTCACATAAAACAAGTTTGGATTCACCCAGTGACTCATAATTTGGAAAAGTGCGTTGAATGATCAATATAAAGCGATGGTAGGAAAGCCAAATGCAGGGCTTTCCAAATAATAAAGTTATAGAGAAAACCGCCTTGCGCTTAAATGACTCAAAAATCCATTTTGCAAAAAAGTCGCTCGGAGATGAGTCGGTGTCATTTTTCCTATATTGAACCTGCTTGGGGACTAGTACGTCGTGGATTGGCCGAAAGTTAACAAACTAATGTATTAGTCGAACTCCGTTCTGTGAATGATAAAATCATGTTAAACAGAACCTTTAATAAATAAATAAATAAATAAACTTTATTTTTCTGTCAGACAAAGTGGTACACTTGTATAGGAATGGTCATATGCTTACTTACGAACTAACTGCTACTTTCATAAAACTCATCCAGACTATAAAAGCACTTATCAACAAGATAATTATTTAATTGTCTTTTAAAAGATTTTACCCTTGATGCAATTTTTACATGTGTTGGTAATTTGTTAAAAATATTTAGGCCCAAATAATTTGGTGAGTTTGAAGTTATTTTATATTTACAAAATTGCACACGAAAGTGATCCTTTCGCCTAGTATTTATTTGTTTAAAATATAGTTTACATTATTTTTATAAATAAAAACGCATAGTTCATATATTAACAAGAACACAAGAGTTAAAATTTTGTAGTTTTTAAAAAGGTCTCTACAAGAATACCTATTAGACACACTAGCAATACATCTTAAAATAACTAAATAAGTAAGTGGATCTATAATAAAACCAATCACTTTTTTCAGTAAAAACATAGGCACTTCATCAGGACCTGAAGAGTGTTTATTTACTTCCACATCCAGTGGAAGTATAGTAACGACAAAAAAATTTTTAAAAATTTTTATTGTTCAAATAGGCTTAGAATGTCATGAAAAGTCGAGATTTCAAGTTTGAGCGAAAAAAAAATTTCTGTCTGTCGGTCTGTCGGTCTGTCGGTCTGTCGGTCTGTCTGTCGGTCTGTAACTTTTTTTGTGCGCACGTTTACTCTGGAACCGTTTGAGATATTGACTTGAAATTTGGTAAACATATGTACTTTAAAGAGATCTAGAACTAGATTATATTTTCATCTTGTTCCGTCTAAGGGTTGGGGGATAAATTGGGGTAAATTTGGAGTAAATAGGCAAATCAAGCAGGTAAGAGTTCATAAAATTGATATTTAGTACAGACAAGAGAAGCTAAGGTCTCAAAAAAAATTTTGGAATTAGCCACCCCCATTGCCACCCCCACCCCATTATTAAAGGGGATGAAAAAAAAATGTGATTTAGTGTGTGTACAAGAACCAGAAACCTAAAATATTTTTTTACTTTATCACTCTTACACTTCTCACATATTAGATAATTTTTGGCGATGGGTTTCCAGCATTTTTTACAAATAATTGAGGAACACTGCATACTGCCTACTGTGGCCTGCTACTCTCGGACGCAAACTAATCATAAGTATTATTTTTAGTCAGCAATAATTACCAAAATTGCAATTTTTTTAAATCCTTTTTAAAAGGCTTGCATTAAATTCTGAGGAAGTTAAATGAATCTTTCCTACCAAATCGATTGTTAGCGTACACTCTCATTTTTATGGTTAAAAGTAATTTTCCTTAGTTGAGGAGGTGTGACTCTTTCACATTAAACCATTTTGCAGAAAATAACTATCGTTTTAAACTCACAAGGAAAATTGTACATATATTTTTATATTTTCTAAATTAAAATGATCTATCTATTAATAGTGATTTTAGGGATTGCAATTTACCGGAAATTTTAATAACCGGTAAATCGGTAAATAAAAATGGTAATAACCGGTTAACCGGTATTTACCGGTAATTTTTAAAATGAATGATTAGGGTGGCGAAAATGGCAATTGTCTTTTTCCATGTACAGAATTATCTAAATTTAACAAAAAACATTTTTATATACGTGTATTTAATATAATGAACATATAAAAGGTTTTTTATCAAAAGGAAAAAATATAAATGAAATAAATTTAAATAAATAATTATTCTGTAAATAACAAAAATATCAACTTAAATAACAAAAATTACAAACATAAACTCAAATAGGGCATTTACTGAATACCTAACCTAAAAATACAATATTTTATAAAAATAGCCTGTTAGTTTTACTTCCACATCCAGTGGTAGTAACGACAAAAAAATTTTTAAAAATTTTTATTGTTTAAATAGGCTTACAATGTCATGAAACGTTGAGATTTTAAGTTTGAGTGAAAAAAAATTTTCTGTCTGTCTGTAACTTTTTTGTGCGCACGTTTACTCTGGAACCGTTTGAGATATTGACTTGAAATTTGGTACACGTATATATGTACTTCAACGAGATCTAGAACTAGATTATATTTTCATCTTGTTCCGTCGAAGGGTTGGAGGGTAAATTTGGGGTAAATAGGTAAATCAGGCAGATAAGAGTTCATAAAATTGGTATTTAGTATATACAAGAGAAGCTAAGGTCTCAAAAAAAAATTGGCATTACCCACCCCCATTACCACCCCCACCCCGTTATTAAAGGGGATGAAAAGAAATTGTGACTTAGTGTGTGTACAAGAACCAGAAACCTCAAAATATTTTTTTACTTCAGCTACCCCACTACCACCACCTATCACCACCCCCACCTCACTACCAATGTGGGGTATCGTTTTATGGGTTTTTGGGGTAGAGGATTTCAAAGATAATATTATTACAGTTCCATAAACAATTATTTCCACATACAAAATTTTTTCGTTGTGAGTGACTTGGATAGAAAATCTGGATGTGGAAGTAGTGATTCCTTGGGCAGCGGTTTTTCTATATCCGTTAGTCGTCTGATATTTGTGCATAGAATACCACCAGCTGAAGATGCCCTTCCTCAATCGATATTGGTGGGTGGATAAGTTAATAAGAATTGGTATTAACATACTTCTAAATGTATTCCACGGATATTTGCGGTACTGAAATATTCAATTTCCTGTCGCAAGATATTGTATTTCTTAAGGCTTGGTGTTTGGATTTTACTTTTTATAAAATTATTTATTTATTATTAAAAGTGCTCAGTGTTGGGACAGTCACTCTGTATTTAGTGAATACTGGTCACTGACATAAATAGAAATGTTGAATACGTGACATATCGTAAGTTCAGAATTTACCGAAATAACCGGTAAAAAATTAAAATAACCGGTAATTATCGTCATGTGTTTTTTGTCCTGTTAACCGGTTAACCGGTATTGCAATCCCTAAGTGATTTAAAGTAACTGAACAAGAATAAGATTAAAAATTATAATAAAAGAAATTAGCTATGTTCTACTGAGGTGTCATAAGTTTGAATTTTTGTTGCGATGAATTTGCAAGATACTATAATAAACATATAGAGATGTAATTTATTGGCATTAGCGGAGTTACCCCAGAGGATAATACCATAATAATAATAATAATAATAATATTTTTGACCATTTCAGATACAATAATTGTATATATATGCCAAGTCATTCATAACTTAACAGTAATACATAATATAATTTTAATATACATTATATGATTATATCGAGTAAAGTATTTACACAAATAACGAGGATAATATGACATAATATGACAAACACACAAGCAAAGATAAATATAATAGATACATAACACTAAAATTACAAAAAACTATACTTATATATCACAGATTTAATTTAATTATTTGAAGTCCTATAAGGCCACAGATTCCCTATTTAAAAAGTCCTGAATACTATAGAAACCACCTTTGAGTAAGATGTCTTTAACTATACCCTTGTATTTTTTATAGTTGTGCATATTTCGAATTTCTACAGGGAGACTATTGAAAAGCAAAATACAGTTGTATTGCGGTGAATGTTTATAGCTGGAAGTGTGATGTAATGGTATACTAAGTAGATCTCCATGTCTAGTACTATATGTGTGGCAATCTTTCCTTTGAGTGAATAATGCCATATTTTTCTTAGCGTATGTCAAACATTTTAAAATGAATATGCATGGTACAGTTAGAATTTTCTTGTTTTTGAACATTTCTGCACAGCTCTCATTATATCCCATTTTAAATATAAGTCTAATAAGTCTTTTTTGACTAATGAATACCCTATCTTTTGAATTACCCCAAGCAATGACATTAAGGGAGATATGCGAATAGGCAAGAGCGTAGTATATATTCAATAGTCCCGTTTCATCAAGTGTACTTTTCAATTGTAATATAGCAAAATAGGCCTTGTTAAGCTGTGAGCAAACATGATCAATATGTTTGCTCCACAGCAATTTGCTATCTAGGTGAATACCAAGCAATTTTGCATTTTCTGATGTAATGATACCATCGTGCAACATTAATCCATGCGGTAATTGTTTTTGCAAAGTTTATAATAGTTGTCTTACTCACATTTAAAATCAGTTTGTCTCTCTGTGCCCAAGTAGTGATTTCTTGAAATGTCTGATCAACAAGTGAATGTAGCTGCTCTATTGAATCCTCTGTTACGGTTACAGTAATATCGTCAGCGAAAATTGTCAGATGACCAGTTGTTAGGTGATTCGGGAGGTTGTTTATATATAACATGAAAAGTAGAGGCCCTAAAACAGATCCTTGAGGTACTCCAAATATGACGTCATGAGTATCCGAGTATACGTCGTTAAGTTGTACTTTTAGAGTCCTACTTTTCATGTAGCTACTAATCCATGATAGTAAATCCCCCCTTATACCAATACTATACAATTTCTGTTCTAGGAAAGAACCGTTTACGGTGTCAAATGCTTTTGTTAAATCGAACATTATCGAGACAACATATTTTCCATTATCTAGGCAGGTATATACGTGGTCTAGCAAGTAACAAATTGCTGTCTCAGACGATTTTCCGGCAGTAATACCATGTTGAAAGGCCGTAAGAATATTAAATTTTTTTGTAAAAGCAATAATTCTATCGTAAATAATTCTTTCAAATAACTTGGAAATTGCACTCAGTACAGAAATTTGACGGTAATTTTCTATTTCTTCAGGCGTCCCTCTTTTTAATACAGGTATCACCTTAGCCTCTTTCAATATGTCAGGAAAACAACCCTGATCAACTGACATATTAAACAGATGGACTAAATACGGTAGTATGCCTTCCCTGATACTTTTTAATATGTTTGCTGTTAGACCATCCATCCCAGCTGATGACTTATTTTTTAAGTTGTCTATGGCACTGTTTACCTCATCCAGCGAAATTGGCGCGAAATATATTGAGTTCCCGTTATAGGGTGAAATGGTGTACGGTAGAGCTAAGTTAGAACCAAAGTGTTCAAGTAATTTATTGGGAATATCAGTGGAGAAGTGATTAGCAAACATGTTGACTATTTCATGTTTATCTGTAATTATTACGTTTTCACTAAACAAGTTTATGTTACTATTTTTCAACTTTTTCCGCCCCAGATTAATATTTACAATATCCCATGTCTTCTTAGTTTTATTAGTGGCATTATTTATTTTATTTTTATAGTAACTCTGTTTGGTTCTTTTTATGTGATTTTTGTATAATAGTTTTTGTTCGTTATACAGAATTTGTAACTCTACAGATTTAATATTAACCATAAGCCAGTAAAGGTTTTTAACATAATGTTTTTGTTGCGTCAAATCATTTGTCCACCAGTTATTTTTAAAGTTATTGTTTTTTACTGCAACCTCTTTGACCAGGCAACTAATATTATAACACCACGTAATAGCATCTATGAAGAAATCAAAGGACTCATTTACACTTCCAATATATATATATATATACCCAAAATCAATTTTGCTTAACTCAAAGATGAAGTTTTTCATGCTATTTTCATTTAAACATCTTTTTTCAAAAGTAATTAAGGTGGTGACATCATTTTCAGTTTGAGCACTGGTTAATTTTAAGATATGCGCGAAGTGATCAGCGATATTCGGGTTGTGCAGTTCAAGTTTAAAATTTTTAATGGGTATATTGGAAACCATGTAGTCAATACAACTAGAAGTAGTATCACCGTTTATATTTGTAAATATGCGTGTAGGGATTACAGAGGTTAAATGTAATTCAAATGAACTAAAGACATCAAATAGAATGTTGGTATTATGGCAGTTTTTTATTGCATCGATATTGAAATCGCCACACAGTATCACATTACAAGACAGACTACTTGCAATAATTAATGCTTGATTTAAATTCATAATAAACTTATCAATATCACCGCTTGGTGGCCTGTATGCTACTATTACAATGTACTTGGTCTCAACAATCGTACAGCATATTGCACATATTTCTATATGACATTCAATGGATAAGGAATTTATAGATGAAATTGCATTTGCCTTTATTTTATTACTAACTATTATGAGAGAGCCACCACGTATATGTGTCAGTCTAGAAAAATATGTCATTATTGTATGGTTTGGAAATGCTACGTTAGCAGGGCCATCATGACATATCCAATGCTCCGAAATACATAAAATATCTATTTTAAAGTCAGCTATAAATAAGTCAATTTCATCCAATTTATTAAGTATACCCTGTACATTAATATGTGAAATATTTAAAGAAATATTTTTTCTTTTAGGATTTAGATTTGTAATTAGACTTACTTTATTGGTCTCGAAAAAAGTTGTACTTTTTGATTAGGGAACCTGTAGGCCAGTTGTCACTATTAAAAACTTGATCAAGTAGGTCATGGTCAATTTTTATTTTAAACGCTTCCGTTTTTCCGTTTTTCCATTTGGGTAGAATTTCCACGTCAATATCGCACCCTGTAAATGTTACGTTGCAATGTTTCTTCATTCCTTCAACACCAGTACCAGGAGTCACTCGTCCTACATATATATATATATATGCTTTCCTATTTACAGCTGTTATATCGGATTTAGTTTTAGTACCTGTACCAAAGATGGCATGCGGTCTTTTAACTTTGTTACCAAGATATTTTTTATTTGAGTAATTTTGGTTTTTAGAAACACGTGAATCATCACTTGCAACTTCATTTGTTTTTGTCTGGGCGACTGCATAAGTGCGTGATATGCATTCAATAGTGTTTCCCTATTCACTAATTTTTTAAGTTGGCGTAGAAGAAAACTTATCTTGATGTTTTATTGCACAGCTGATTAATATGAGAGGACCAGTTTAGTGAATCATCTAAAATAACTCCAAGAATCTTTACGCTTTCACCTGTAGTTAACGAATTATTTGATGAAAAAATCAGCTTCTGAGTTTTATCCTTGCTAATTTTTAGTAAATTATTATTATATCAATGTTCAGCAAGATTTTGAGTTTCGTTTATCATTAGTTTTAGATCATCCATATTTTTGTTCTGATTTATTAGTGTTGCGTCATCGCGTACATTACAACGTTGTTTGGGAAAATATAATAAAAAAGTAAATCATTTACAAATATAATAAATAATAGAGGACTTAAAACTGATCCTTGAGGCACTCCGTATTTTAAGGTTCTGCAATCAGACATATCATTGTTACTAGATATACAATATTTACATATACTTAGATATGACTGCAACAGTTTTAAAGGAATGCCTCTAATACCATAGAACTTAAGTTTCTCTATTAATAAGTTGTGGAAATTGTGGAAGACAGTCAAATGATTTGCTAAGGTCGACCAGTGTAAGTGCTGTATACTATATAGACCATTTTAAAACCAAAATTGTTACTTGTGAATCGCAGTCTGCCACGCCCGACTTTTAATCCTCTTTTTTAATATCACTTTGGAATCAGTAACTTTTTTGTATGCAACAATATAATGCGAACACTGTTGTATTTGTTAACTGCGAGTATGGACAGATTCATTAAAAATCAACAACATGCTAAACTTATGGACATGTATATGAATCTGTCAATAGCAGCAGCGCAATCTGAGGGATGCATCTATTGAAGGCGTGGCTGGAGATTAAACTGTATTTTATGGAGTTGCATAATAACGTATGCAAATCCAATCGCTTAGCGAAGTGCGATTATAAAGGGGTTTGTTGACCTGCTGGCACATTTTTAAAAGACCAAGTCCTCTTCAAATATTTCTCTAAAAGTTGTTGGTAGAAATTGGAGAAGCATTTAATTTCATAAATAATTTATGACGTTTTACGCTTTGTAGAATATATTATGAATGTATGAATAATGTACTAAAATTGATGATGAGGAATAAAACATTTAATGGAAAATGCATCGTACATGAAATGTGATGATTATTTTACACATTAAAATAAAATAAATAATATAGCGAATGTTCCCAGTAGTTAAGTTAAAATTAATATCTATGAGACAAATTGCAGCTTAGGTTAATGCAACGGTTTGACTCGGCGTCCAACATGAAACTATAATAATAATAAAAATAATTTATTCGTTACATAAAATTTCATACACAAAGTTGTATAAAATTTATCGAACGTGTCCAAAATCCAGGAGGACTACAAATAATGAGTAGTATATAAGTATAGTGCAATTAACGTAAATATTCTAAACAGAGTACAGAAATGAAATACCTAGGTAATTGTATAAAACGTAAAATGCCATATATAATAAATAGTTACATGAAAACTAATTTTATGGAGTCTGTTGCTATGAAACGAATCACAATAGAAAAAGAAATCATTGTTTTTACAAGCTTTTATTTAACTTGCTTTGTATGTATGTATGTTAGAATGTTCGGTCCGATCTCGTTGCTGTCGGCGATTTCCAAGTTGGTGGAGAAGGTCATCCTGGTCAGACTAGACGCTGCCCAGGATGAACTCCACATCGACGACGAATGTTAGTTCGGTTTCAGAAAAGGCAGGGGCACTTCGCCAGGTCGTCAGAATCGTGAATGACGTCAAAGTGCAGTGCAACCGCGGAAAAGCACAGTGATGGTGCTGCTCGATATTGATAAAGCCTTCGATACAGTATGGATCCCGGGCTTACTCTACAAACTAAACACGCTTAACTTTCCTACGCATATCACCAAACTAATTCACTCTTTCCTGACAGACAGATCGCTGCAGGTCAGGGTGAATAACAAACTCTCAACTCGACGGGACATTCGCGCGGGCGTCCCTCAGAGGTCGTGCCTGTCGCCAAAGTTATACAACTTGTACGTCTCCGACTTCCCGGAGTTCCCGAATACGAACCTTGCCAAGTACGACGACGACACGGCCATGTACGCGCATTCACACAACGCACAAGCAGCGAACATGCTGCTGAAGGCGCGCATAGCTCGTGCCACGGCGTATTACGACAAGTAGAAGGTTCGGATCAACGCCGAGAAGTCGGAATCAATTATTTTCACGCGCCGATTCACCGAAAATCGTATTCTTACACGACTTTCGATAGGTGGCCACCAAATTCCAATAAAGCGGTGCGTAAAATATCTGGGGGTGAACTTGGACAGAAGACTGACGTTTAATACGCACGTAAACGAGACGATGCGAAAGGTCTACTCCATGTCCAGGAGTCTCTATCCGCTCCTGGCGCGGGGTAGCGGACTCAACACGACCAATAAAAAGTTGTTGTATACGATGGTAATCAGGCCGGCGCCGGTGTGGTGCAGCATCCCGGCCTCGACAATGCGAAAACTAAAAGTACTAGAACACAAATTTATGCGCCTCATTTCAGCCTCTGATAGATACACCTCCCTCAGAGATCTCTATTCACGTTGCCACGACATAACCCCACTAGCGGACTTCGTCCAAAAGATATCGCAAAAATTCTACCAATTCAAATTGGGCGACAGTCCGCTAACCCGAGACATTACACGAATCCGACAGCATAATGTCATATACTTTTCAATATAAAACACCCTCTACCATACCAGGCGTTGCCTATCTAGCCAAATCTTTCCTACACCACAATTTCCCTTTCACCACCTTTTACTTTCACCATCTTTTACTCTTTTATATTCCCTCTATTAATCTCGTTTTCGTTATTTTTGTCAATTTTTGTTCTTTTGTGCCTTTTTGTTCTTCTTCCAAATCCCCTTTTGACCTATAATCTCTAGTAAATCCAAACTTTCTAAAATCACAACCTCCTCCCACTCCACCTTCCCAGAGGCAGGCAGACCGACCGCTGGATGAATCTGGGTTTTTTTCATTGAGTTTTTCCCGTATAACAACCTTATCTTCGTTAAAATTTAGTGCGACAATGCGCGGTGCGACAGTGCGTCAGTGCGCGGGTGCTAAAAATCCCAACTCATTCTATTTTAGCTTTAAGTAGTTCTAATTATTTTAAAATCTATGTTCTCTGATTATTCGTTAAATAAATTGTTAGGTTTAAGTTTTAATTCATCTTAAGAACAGGAGACCTAACTCCACCATCTTATCTGTTGCTATAGCCAAATCTGAACCCACCTCACCCAATCACCCATCTACCGCGTCGTTGCACGCCGCGGTGGGGTGATCGGCTCTAGACCGGACCCCCAGCCGAGGCGCATACATGTCACCTAACATGAATAAATATTTTTCTAATTTGAAAATTTGATCCAAATCTTGGGTTCTGGTCAAATCTTGCAAGTCAATTTTAAATCACTTAACGATGTCCAATTGAGCTGAAATTTTGCATACACGTGTAGTTCTGATGACAATATAATAATATGGTGCCAAAAATTAGGTTTTTCTGTTTTAACACTATAATTTTTAGGTTTTCTTTTGATCGCATATTGTATTCACTCAAACGTTGTAGTTTAAAATATTCTAAGGAATGGAGAAAGCGTTACGCATGCGTGCAGCGATGGTTTCGGAACTATTTTATTGGATGAATATTAAATAAAATAATTAAGACGTACAAATTTAAAAATAAAATTCAATGTGAAGACATTTTTTTAAAAACAAGATTCTATTATATCATGTAAAAACGTAATTTAAAAATATTTCCGAGGTAATTAATTTACTAAAAAAGGTATCAAAAAAATAAGAGAGATGCCCGGATATTTAAAAAACTAGATCTTAAAGGTAAAAATCAACTAAGGATAACCTATTACTTTAAGGCAAAACTAGATTGCTTCAAATGAATGAAATAAAGAAACACTAATTATTAATAACAAAATTTATTAACAAAACTGAATGTGGGAGAGCATTGAGACAAAACAGGTCGTGGTTAAATAAGAATTGTGCTAACGATTAAAAAAACAACAAATATTTACATAAAAGGAACACATAGAGAGACAGATGTAACTGTCTAAAATATAAACAATAAGACATTAAAAAACGAGAGAGTAAATGGAGATTGGCCAATTCCGCAAGTAGGTCTAAGTTAAAACAATTTTAAATAAATAATGATTCATTCACTTACTGAATAAAAAGTCTCAATCAAATGGTTTATGAATGAATAATAAAATACTCATTTGATTAAACATCACAAGGTAATATAAGAGAATTTAACGAAAAGGTATAAAAGGTATTGTTACCAAGTATAAAAGGTAGGTACAAAAAGTGGTGTTTACACAAACTTTAAATTTATATAATTTGTAAAAATAAATTCGTAGCACTCACGAAAGTTTATTTAATTACGCAAAAATTAACCGGATCAAAGAGATAACGTACATAAAGTTACGGGTACGTAATCGTACAACTGACGTACTACACTGGCGAAAAATTGTATGGATGCCAAGCTAAAGTCTTTCTCAAAGTAGATGACCAAAGGACAGGAAAAATTGTTTATCTACTTACGACAGATTAAGCGGTAAATAAATAACATAATTACACACGAAAGAAAGGCCCAAATTCTAGCCATTTTCAACTGACAACATCCTCCCGGCTTAAATCCGATATGGAGTGTGTCCCACTGAATCTAACATGGTTCCGCTCAAATTTTATATTTACATGGCCCCCCACGGAGAGGGTGCAAAGATCGTGTCAGTGTTGAAAGTCACCAATCAGATTTCTTCGGGCCTTCGCAATACCTAATATGGACGGATGATTCATCGGCCGTGGATTCTCTTTCCATCGCAATGGACCACAATAGTCGTGACGTCATGCATGAGGCGGTTAATTTGAATTGCATTCCATGCAGTATTTGAAGCATGCCTTCTGTACATGTGTTTTAAGGGTCAAAATAAATTACTTAAAAATGTATCTAAGGATTGGTACGTTATTTTTTATATTTAGCTGTTGAAACCAAACTACTGATATAAAAATAGAGCTGGGTTATAGGTTTTTTATATGTGGTAATCAATTTTCTCTACCGAAAATTATAAAAAAAATATTTTCTGGATGGCTATTTCTGCGCGTGCGTTCTACAAGTGTCTGGAAAATTATTCGGAACGTAGTTCTTTGATTATTTCTTTGTATTCTAACCTCAAAGCCTGTTTTATTTATTTTCATTTGAAATTGAATTGCTTTCCATTATTTTATACTATTATCATAGATTTTCAACCTATAACTTCGTGTTTAAATATTTGTAAGTAAGTATTTTCACTTAGAAACACAAATAAATAAAGAAATTACATATTGTATCATTTATTCACAACTTATTTCTATTAAATCTATAAATGATTAAAATAGTTTAAAATTGAACTGTCTAATAAATACGACATATTCCATGAACATGCTACATCTGTTAGGGTACGAACATGCCAAAGATGCTACCCAGCTAGAAGTTCATGCCGCAGTTTCAGAAGATGTATCGAAGCCATCAACGTGTAAAACAAACCTATACATTTAAATGTGACCGCACATACCGTGGATGCTAGCAGAGTGAACTGCTCTTAGCACAAATTGATAGCTTCGATGCATCGACTGAAACTGCGGCCTGAACTTCTATATCTGCGTAGTATCTTCGGCATGTTCGTACCCTTACAGAAATATTATAGTGTGCAAAGAGAGCCAGAGCAGCTATATATGATGTCATAACCATAATCCCCTTGGACAAGTACATTCTGCATCTGTTATATTTTTATCGTTATTCAAAAATATCTGAAAACAATTAATTACGTTAAAAGTCAAATATGATAATGTTTAAAAAAAAATGCACACACCTCTACTTTATAGCTTCTATCTCTCATGCTAGCATGAACTTGTCCCTTAACAATCGGTACTTCGGGATCATAAATCATTCCTTTCACATGGCTCGCTTCAACAGAACTTTCTGCCTTGACCATGAGTTTTCCTTTATCTTTAAAAAATTGAGCAATCGCAGAAAAATGCAATACGTGTTTTTGAACCATTTTTCAATGCTAAAAATAGGTAAGCATATTGATACATACGTATTTAAAAATTACTTTGTTATAATTTCAATCACAAACGTAGGTACTTACGATGCAGTTGAAATATATTATTATTGACTCCAGTACAAATTTGGAATGCAAACGCTTTAAATACTGTAAAATCCTTGAAAATTATAAAAGAAATAATCCACTATACATAACCTTAAATTTCATCTAGTCCAGGTAAACAAATAAAAAGATGCAGATATGTTCGACATACGTATACACGCGTGCGCAATAAAAAAATAATTTCTGAAAAAATTTCAAGAGGACTTTTAAAAATTACAGTTTTATTACAAGAAGGCGCAGCTTTTAAAGTTAAAACATTTGTATGATAATTCAATAGTTAAATATTCACAGATTTTCTGAAATTTCAAATTCAATTTTGACCAGTGTCTTATGTACACTGGTAATAAGGTCGATGTTGGAAATAGGATGGAATAGTTAGAGTGGGAGTGAAACGTCACACTATTTCGGTCCATAGGAGGTAAACAAATCCTGCGTATCTATAGTCGGTTTCACCACACGTGCATACTACGTGCTTATAATCGGTTTAAAGAAAAATTAACGTTACAATTTACAAAATCTTTGAAAATTATCCATAATCAAATCATGTTTTTTGGCTAACCCTCTAGAGCTGGCAAGGATCTTTTAACTGAAAAGAGAGTCTTGGTGAAGCAGACCTTTTCATCAAGAATTACTTTTTTCGTAAAATCAATAATTAAAAATTTCCACAGTGCCACAAAAAAAAAAAATAAAAAGTTTTTCCTCTTTCAGACTCCATCTGTGAACACAAGCATATAGCAGTTTCTGTATCTCGTGCATCTTCAAATTTTTGATTGTTTAGTCAAAACCCTTGGGAATTTTTGTTTCAAAATTATAAAACGTAATTTATGTAAAACAAGATAGTTTACACGCCTCTGACTATGACTCCATATCGTGTTTAATAGGTATTCACAATCGGCAACACTCTACTGCTACTTCTACGTAAGGTTGGTTCCAACTTGAGAAAGATACTGTAAAGTTCAGTAGTTTTAGGATGATGAACTAGGCAAACAGAAAATATTCAACTTATCAAGGGGCGGATTAACGTTCTCTCTTGTAAGTGAAAGCAGTTAAAAAGGTACAACTTGCACAACTTTATTTTATTAGCCATTTCGCCATCCAAAAACAAGATATTGTATGTACCTAATCCAATACTTTAGTTTTGCTCTAAAATTATAATGAAACAGATTATATAGAATATGACAGTTTACACGACTCTGGAGATCACCCTTTATAATGGACAATATCTAATTTCTGTAAGGAGCAATGCTTCTTATGTTATTTTATATAGGACTAGCTGATGCCCGCGACTTCGTTCGCGTGGAAGACTTCTTGCGCATGAAATGAAGAATATTAACATACTAACTTATGCCTATAAAGAAGTACTACATATTCACTGAGTACTCCTATAGTACTCAGGAAGTACACTCGAGGGAACCCACTGCGCATCCATGGTACCCGGGCAAACCCACTGCGCATTCATTGCACTCAGGAAAAGCTTCTGCGCATCCACAGTACTCCATTGTACTCGAGGAAATCCACTACGTATTCACAGCACTCGGGGAAACCTACTGCGCATCCATTGCACTCGAGGAAACCCACTGCGAATCCATGGTACTGAAGAAAACCTACTGCGCATCTATAGCACTCACGGACGCCCACGGCACATTCTTTGTATTCAAGGAAATCCACTGCGCATGCACTGCACTGGAAGAAACTCACTGCGCATCCATTGTAGTCGAGGAAACTCACTGCGCATCCATAGTACTTGGGGAAACCCACTGCGCATCGCAATTTGATAACAATTCATTATGTTAGAGCGAGTTAAACGAACAGATAATTATTTTAACCGGCAATAAAACACATGGTCGGGTATGTGTAAAATTTCATGCTAAAAAAATCCCTCTCCCTGTTCACCGCGTCGAATGCATGTCTCCTTATTTCCTCAGAAGAAGGCATCGCTGGAATCGTTTCTGACTTATGCGATTTCAGAGATACCGGTACACTTTAGACCATATACCACTCCCGTTTTCACCCTTCAAAAAGTGGAAATCGAAATTTCGTCTTACTCGTGTCTAATAGATTCCAATAAAGAGTATTTCAGCCAAACACGCTTCTAGATCTAACCGTTTCCGAACAGCTTAAAAACCTCCCCCTCCCCGTTCTCCCTTTCGGGGATATCGGTTTGAAAACCATCGAATACGTCTTCTTATTTCCTCAGAAGAGTCCATCGCTCGAATAATCACGTTTCTGATGTAGGCGATTTCAAAAATACTTGTGCGCTTTAAACCATCTACCACCCCCGTTTTCACCTCCTCAAAAAGTGAAAATCGAAATTTCGTCTTACTCGCGTCTAATAAATTCCAATAAAGAGTATTTCTGCCAAATTTTTTCACGCTTCTAGGTCTAACCGTTTCTGAAAAGATTAAAAACCTCCCCCTCCCCATTCACCCTTTCGGGATCTCTTTTTAAAAACCGTCGAATACGTCTTCTTATTTCCGCAGAAGAGTCCATCACTCGAATAATCACGTTTCTGACTTAGGCGATTTTAAAAATATGGGTGCGCTTTAAACCATCTACCCCTCGTTTTCACCCCTTCAAAAAGTGAAAATCGAAATTTCGTCTTACACGTATATAATAGATTTCAACAAAAAATATTACAAATTTCACACGTCTAGATCTAACCGTTTCCGAAAAAGCCTTTTCCCCCTTTTTCACTCTCTCCATCGAATTTCGAAAAATCCCTTCTTAGCGGTTGCCTACGTCATTCGAGGAATCTTTATGCAAAATTTGAAGTTTCTGGATCCCGCGATTTGATCTGTGCGTTGACAGATCAGTCAGTCAGTCAGGGTATTCATTTATAGATATAGATTCCAATTCTGAATTAATATTTTAAGTCTAACAAAAGTTATCGATTTAATTGGTGTGAAAAACTAAAAATGACTTATTTTAGGATTTTTTACAGAAATGCTGTATATCCAAGTTAGAGAATTTATTCCAGTTAAATTTCCCACACTGTGCCTATATGTTTTTTTAACTGTGTGTATGATTGTTGCCCTCCTCTATTCTTTGTCAAAACTACATTTGTATATGCCAGACACTATGTTAGATCTTTCATATCATGTATACCTTTGTTCTAAGTAAAAGCATATACATTTTAAGAAATCGAAAGAAAGTGCTCGCCATTCTAGAGTAAAACTTGCTAACAGTGTCGTATCAACTGATGGATAAGCCCTGTTGTTTGGAGAAACGAGTCCGGCGAAGGCTGAGATTCGCAGATATAAATAAACTTCCGATAAGTAAAGCAAAGTTCGTTCATCACTGACTGTCGGGTTGAATATCATGCATCATTTGCCGATATGGGGTGCTGAAAATTACAGCAATTTTGAAAATCAAGTTTTAAAAACATCTGCACGTATTCGATAAAACTCGTCTAGTATCCACTTTCTATCGTGTCTAATCCAGTTGCGTTTCTCTGTCAAGCTTTTTATTTAACGATTTTAATATACTCGAAAGGTTATTTCTCTTTGTTACACAAATTACCAAGAATAGTAAGCCACAGTACTGTATCATTGAAATTGAATTGATCGTGTTGTAATTCCATATACTGGAGTCAAATTAGGATTTTGTCTGCTTTAACGTGTTGTGGGGGTCAACTTAAGTTCACAGCTCAGTTTTGCAGTTTCTGTGAGGTCGGCGTATTGTTTATTAAACAATTTAATTTTTTTGAATATCTCGAAATCTATAAGTCCTATGGAAGACAATAAAAGAAGAAAAATGTACTTTTTCTACAACTGTCAAAAAAGGCTATGTTAGCGCATTAATGTCAGTGTCTAAAATGAGACATTTTATCATTGACATTATTTTTTTGTGTTACCATGACACCGTGCGCAAAATATTTTGCACATTAGGATGCAAAATATTTTGCACATCACATACTGCTGTTGCCTATTTTTTATAATTTTTAATGTATACACGAGAATTAAACAAACATCTAGTTCAAAAATATTTATTGTTTTATCAAATAAATCAACTGAAAGTAGATTTTTTTTTATTATTTTATTTTAAAAACAGTATGATTTTTTTAACTAATGGTTTTAGTTTAATCAAATGAAAGTTGTAGAAAAAATATTGTCTGCATCTCGAGTGCAAAATCCTTTGGTGATCTTGGACGATTTTTTTAAACTTTCGTTCTCGATCACCAGTATTTTGCACCCTAGTTACAAAAATAACTATTTTGAACTGTACAATAAAAGTATATAAACAATAATTCATTTCAATTGTTATTATAATTTAAAAAAAATTGAATATTGCAAAATTGTGCGTTTTTAAACAAATCTTCTTCAGAAATAATGGATAATATTCAATGAAAAATATAGTTCTTATAAAGAACAATCACCACTTAAAATTTCAAATGAGAATGATTACTAAAACGGCTCAAACATACAATTGTTGCTAAAACTTTACACCCTTGTGAAATCCTGCCATCAAGACCAAGAAATCTGTACGTAGCTCAAACTGTAGCATTCTATAGGTACTTTAAGATGACGGAGAAACATTTTTATTTCGAAATTTAAACCTTTTTTTATTGCAGTTTTTTATAGTTTTCGAAATTTTAGTTATAAACAATTTCAACTAACTCTCTGGTTTTTTATGAAATTAAAAACGGTAAACGAGTAATGAAAATAGATTAAAAAAGCCAATAAAAAAAATTAATGCTCTACTTGCAAATCTATATTTCTTCTTGAAATTTGGGCTGGTTATTTATCACTGCTAATTATTTTGTTTCTACTATTTGAAGATAATCTACAATTGTTTCGAATAAAGCGGCTTTCAGAACGTAATGCACATTTTCAATTTTTTTATAAGTTTTTTAATTTTTGTCACGAAAATGCTAAATCAACCTAACTTGAACAACTACCCTTGTGTTCATGTATACAGCTTTGTTAAACTCTTAATATTATTGATACAATAAAAAATATATATTTCGCGAGCAGGATTTGAACCTGAGAGGTTCGCATCCTGAATAAAAATTACTAGTCGAAATAGAATACAATACAATACTTTATTGTTAGTATATATTATAATATATTCCAGGCACCTGTGTCCGGATACTATCAGACATTCACGGAGCGCAGATCCGTGACAGTTGAATGACCAGAGGGTTATTTGAATTTGTTTATAACTACAATTTGGAAAATTATAAACAACTGGAATAAAAGGGTTTATTTTGAAAACAAAAAATCTCCCTCCGTGATCTTAAAGTACTTATAAGAAGCTACAATTTGAGCCATCTTACACATTTCTTGCTTTTATTGGCAGGATTTCACAAGGGTGCAAAGTTTTAGCAATAATAATTTTAATTTGAAATTACGTGGTGATTGTACTTTCTAAGAGATATATTTCTCGAAAATTTTATTGAATATTATTCATTCTTTTTGAAAGAACAGTGATTTGTTTAGAAACGTATAATTTTGCAATATTCAATTTTTTTTAAATAATAATAACAATTGGAATTAATTATAGTTTATGTACTTTTATTGTACAGCTTATAACGGACATTTTCCTTCTTTTTGTTGTTTTCCAAGACTTATAGATTTCGAGATATTCAAAGAAAACCGATGGAAAACACGTTCTAAAAAATTTAATTGCTTAAATAAACAATACGCCGACCTCGCAGAAACTGAAAAACTGAACTGTGAACTAAAGTTGATCCCCTAAACAGGTTAAAACAAAAAACTGCCCTGACCAGACAATTCACATTGCGAATTTTTCAGTCCAAATTTGACTTCACTAATAAGGTTATCTGATTTGATGATACGATTGTTACTATGACGGAAGAGAAAAGATTTGACTTTGGATATCACCGAGGGCAGCTGATCTGATGTTCCTCAGTAAAGTTGATCCTAGTCACAGAGAAATATTACAAGCTTTAAAAATCACGTTTCAGCAACACTTACTTAAATTATAATCTTCAAGAACAAAGTAAGGTGCAAATTATAATCGATATCACCAGAACTTACAATCCACAAGTCTGCTAACGGTTTACGGCTACAAAGGGACCGCCAGACTAAGTTCAATATTTAATATTTTTACACTCCCTGACGTCATGTTCCGCAAGAGAAAATTAAACGCTTATGCAAAGGAGTTATTAAGTTTATTGTAAATCTGTGTTGAATAATAAATTAGCTGGCAACGCAGCAATTTCTACAATTTTTACACTTTTGGTATCTAACATTTTATTTTCCTTAAGTTTTTGGGCCTCAAGTATTTCAATCACAAAAACTCTCTCGAAGAGGAACTGGAAATTACAATATATAGGTACTAACCAGAATGGTTCGATGGTGATCCTTGCCACCGGATGTTCTTCCAATTTTTCCCCTATTAGCGGGGCGACGAAAGGTCGCCGCACGCAGTCCATGCGACCCATAGTGCTTCCGCTGCAAATTCAGGGGATTCCCCCGTTCAAGCCGGATTCTAATCCAAAAGCCAATAAATAAATAAATAGATAAATCCTTTATTCTCCAAGTACCCAATTACAGGACAAATGCAAAATACATAATATATAATAAATAACGTAAATAAAGCATGCATATACATAATATACATATTCTGTACATGGTACGCAAACAAATAATTGATATATATGCATTTTTACATGCAGACAAAAATATACACTTACTATTTTTTAACAAACAGTTAACAAAGATGAATGAGGATACTATTGGGCTTACAATTGGTTTCAAGAGTGTTCCTAAATACTATTATAAGACTGAGACAACAAAACTAAACAAAAATTTAATTAACAAAAAGAAATGTTTTGTGAATTGAGGAACCTCAGACTAGCCTTATAAGATTTCTAATTGGCTTTTTATAATCTTCTTAAATGTGCTAATCGAGTGGTGGTAAATGTCAGTGGAAGTATAGAATTGGTTGAAACTTTTGCACATCGAATATATGGGAGATTTCGTCATTAGGTTTGTTCTAGGAATGGAGAGATAATAACAAAATTCGTTTCTACCATTGGAGCGAGGAATGTGAAAGTTTAGCTGTGCTAATAGCTTAGGACAGTCTGTTAGATTATTGGTAAGCGAATAAACACGAGTAGTAGTTTCTGCGATTTTTAAGGCATCTAAGAGTGCGATTCTTGATAGCAATATATTGTTGTCAATACCCTGTTCTGGATATATTCCATCTAACTCGTATGCAATGTACTTCATTAATTCACGTTTATTCGTCACGCCATTTGTTGATTCTAGGTGTTGAATATGTATGTTATGACAAGGTGACCATATTAACGAACCGTATTCAAGCTGAGATCGAACATAGACTGTGTATAAATTTATATAGCAATCTTATTAAAGTCTTTACAATTCCTAAATATGAGACCAAGCATTCTTTTAGCAGACGATGTTGTTTTATTTATGTGACGCGAAAAACGGAATTTTTGATCGAATTCAATTCCGAGGACTTTGATTTAATTTTTTCGGCTTAATGGGGAGTTATCTATTGAATAATCGTATTCGATAAAGTTGTTTTTTAATATGAAGGTTATCTAACTACATTTTTGAATGTTTAAAGGTAATTTATTAGATAGGTACCACTGGTGGATAGTATTTAGATCTGTTTGGAGGAGTCGACAATCATTCAAGGTTTCGATTGTTCTAAACAGTTTTAAATCGTCTGCAAACAAAAGTATATTGCTCTCTATATGGTCACCTATGTCATTGATAAAAATGAAGAACAGAAGTGGAGCTAGGTTGCTTCCTTGAGGTGCACCGCTAGTAGCTATAAATTCATATTCTACATATTGAGAGTGATTGCTTAAATAGGATTAAAAAAAATTAATAGATTATTGTCAAAACCGAAATTGTTTAATTTGGTTAATAAAACGGAATGATCCAGCCTGTCGAAGGCCTTCAAAAAGTCTGTAAATTGTATCTGTTTGAGAGTGTTTGTCTATGGTATTAGTAAACCTCTGTGAAAGACACATTAAGTTTGTCATAGTCGGTCATTTCACCATGAATCCATGTTGTTCTGTTCTTATGAGATGTTTAACCTTGGAAAAAACTTTATTGTGGATAGACATTTCGAAATCCCTCGCAAAATTGGAAGGAAGGATGATTGGAAGATAATTTTCGATGTTATTTATGGCACCAGCTTTGAATATCGGACATATTTTTGAAATACTCCAGATATTTGGAAAAGAATTTATAGCTAAGGAGAGATTAAAAATTTTTTGGAGTGGATTTGCTAATATATAAGCACTTTCTTTGATAAGAAAACTGAGGATATCATCATTTCTATAAGTAAGCTTGAGTTTGAGTTATTTTAAGGCATTGACGACTTCTAATTCGCTTAATTATTTTATGGATATTTGCGGATAATTTATAGATGTAGGACTATTGACATTTATATTGCTTGGGCCCAATGGCGTATAATATCTCTGAGAAAAGTCAGCAAAGGTATTTGCAATTGTGTGAGGGCTGTTATATTCAAAGACATTGAAATATAAAAGTCCGGGTATACTGGATGTACCCTTTTTATTGTGTATGCTTCCTATGGAGCATCCCTTAATTCCCCCAGAACCAAAACCAATGTCAAAGTGTTTCTGCCTTAAGCTCATAGGACTATGATGGCTGGAAGTTAGGATGTGAATGGGCGTTTCTCCCCATCTCCGCAAAATCTGCAGTCGGGGTTATTAACTACCAAAATAGTGTACGAAAGTCTTCTGAAAGGACCGTGTCCATCAAGAGACCTACCACGATTTGGATATATTTCCTGCTTAGTACTAGGATTTGTTATGCCCGCTTGGGCGATAACCCTGAGAATACCGTAGTCGATGTTAATGCGGTATACAATTATATCACCGTCTTCTGAAGAGGGGGAGGCGTTAAAACAATTTATAATCTTCTGATAATACATTTGTCCTGTTTTGTTTTAATGAACATTTGGAAATATAAAATCAACAACTTTACTTAGCATCTTTTTATTGCCGGTGGTGACAGAAATCAAAACAAACTTTCTTCTTTAGATAGTCTGTTGAGTGTCACCAGAGTGCACGACAGGCCAGTGAGGCACTCTTTGTGTTCGCGTTCTAATTCTTCTAAGAAAATGTAAAATTAGGAAGTATATATTAGGATATGGTAATAATCCCGAACTATCTGCAAATAAAATGAAAGAATAAATGAAAATTAACACAGCAGACATGCAAATATAGTCTCTTTTGAGGTTATATCATATTTTACTAACTGGGCATCCCTAACCCCATTATCGTCACCACATTTATGGGGTGAGAGTATATACCACTAATTGCCGTTACGAACGTAAACCGTTAGTAGCGAAAAATGTTTTGTGATAAGTTTAATAATTGATTCAATTAATTTGATATATTTCATGCGGAAAAAGAGGGTGAACAGGATTTTACTGTAATTTGTTCTTTGAGAGGAATTATTAAATTTAAGAATCCCACTTAATAATCAATTAAGGAACTGATAAGCCGCAGCATTTGGGAGTTGCAAAATCCAACAATTCGAGTAATATTGAAAGGTCGTGCGCTCAACTCTAGGTGTAATGATGTATTAAAATGGAGAGTTATCCACCCAATGCGTATTTTACAAAAAAGAAATTGCGAAAATTCGCGCCTCTGCAAAATCTGAAGCGGTAGTGGCTAGTCGCTGTATATACGAGTTACATTTTTACAACCTTTCATTTAACTTGCTTTTTATGTATGTTAGTCAGTTTGTGTGTGTTAGTATGTTTAGTTCAAATCTTGCTAGTCAATTTTGAACCATTTAACGACGTCTAAGCTGAAATTTGGCATACACGTGTAGTTCTGATGACAATATAATATGATGGTACCAGTGGTACAATATTATGGAACCCAACAATAATGTAATGGAACCCCTTCGAGATACGACGTCCAATAGAGCTGAAACTTTGCATACACTTGTAGTGCTGCTGGCAGTTAGGGTTTGCAATACCAGTTAGTCTGTTAACCGGTTAACCGGACAGAAATCACATGATGATAATTACCGGTAATTTAAATTTTTATCGGTTATTTCTATAAATTCTGAACTTACGATATGTCACGTATTCAACGTTTCTATTTATGTCAGTGACTAGTATTTACTAAATACAGAGTGACTGTCCCAACACTGAGCACTTTTAACAATAAATAATATTATAAAAAGTAAAACCCAAACACCAAGCCCTAGAAATACAAGTAAGAGAGACATTGACAATATCTTGCGACAGAAAGTTGAATATTTCACTGCTGTGGAAAATATTTAGAAATATGTTATTACCAATTCTTATTAACACATCGAGCTACCAGTATCGATTGAGGAAGGGCATCTTCAGTTGGTAGTATTCTATGCACAAATATCAGACGGCTAACAGATGCAGCTTTGAAAAAATAACCCTTTTAACGGACTACTATTTTAAATATTATTGTATTTTTATATTAGGTATTCAGTAAAATGCCGTATTTCAGTTTATGTTTATAATATTTGTTATTTAAAAGTTGATTTTTTTGTTATTTACAGAATATTTATTTATTTAATGTATTTCATTTATATTTTTTCCTTTTGATAAAAAACCTTTTGTTTGTTCATTATATTAATTATACGTATATAAAAATGTTTTTCGTTAAATTTAGATAATTTTATACATGGAAAAATACAGTTACCTTTTTCTCCACCCTATATTATTTATTCTAAAGATTACCGGTGAATACCGGTTAACCGGTTATTTACATTTTTATTTACCGATTTACCGGTTATTAAAATTTCCGGTAAATTTCAAACCCTAGTGACAGTACAATAATACGGCACCAAAAGTGTATTTTTTAGTTTCTAAACTATAATTTGATCGTATATTGTATTCACCCACACGTTACATTCTAAAGAATGACGAAGGATCTGGTATTCTTTTAAGTAAGGACGACGCGCGACGCAATGAATATAAAACTAATTAAGACATAACTAAAAATTTAAAAATAAAATTAAATGCAAAAAAACTTTTTAAAAACAAGCTTTTAATTTATTTAGATGTACTAAAACGAAAAAAAAAAATAAGTTATGTTAAATTAACTGACTTAGAGGCTTTTAAGAAAATTAATTCAACAAAATTTATTTTTTTCATTTTAGTACACCTAAATAATAATAGAAGCTTGTTCTTAGAAGTTTTTTATACATTTAACTTTTGTACTCCCGAAGAGGATTAAAAATTACTGAAACGTCGACAAGTGGGATTAACAGTCTTTTATTTGTATCTGTTAGACCCACTATTTTTTTACTAATAAAAATAAATATAGAACAGCAGGTTTTCCATAAAAATGTAAATATAACATTCTGCCTTCTTCTGAGTCTCGCATATCTGCAGTGGTATACAAATGGTTTAGTTAGCCTCCATATTTACATATGCATAGAGAATTACGTAGCTTTGAGGAATCTTGAATATCACAAAATGATATTTAATCTGGTAAATAAATAAGTATATATAAAGCAAATCAGATGTGCACAACATACATAGTAAATTGGGGACAAATCCCCAGGATATTTAATCTCAACTACATACAAGGGTTAGAATGAGAGTAACAATCAATTGAAAGATTGAAAGACTCAACTTTCTTGAAAACTAACTCGATAACTATTGGTCCTTGAGAAAAAATTATTCTTAGGCCGCTCCCTGACGGACCGGAATGATATCGGTACGGTATCGATACGGCATCGGTGCAACATGGTGCAACATATGTTTTACCGCACTGGATTCCCTCACGGTCCTACAAATTTTGGTTTTGCAGTTAGTAATTGTGTAGCTTCGATATAAGGATGTCGTCATCTAGCGATGAAGAAGACGTTGTGTTTTATATGTACTTAAGGTTATGAAGATTATTGTAGATTATTTGTGGCAGCTCAGGAATTGACTATAAATGATGAAAAATTTCAGTCAATGTATATAATGCGTAAGAGGACATTTGAGGAACTTGTTCTGCTTGTCAGCCCAGCTATTACTAAACAAAATACAAACATGAGAAAATAATCTGCTAACTTGAAATTATATAGGCAATCATGTTTTTCTACTTCAAGTACTAATTTAAGTTCGATAGACATAATGACCGAAAAATAATAGTACTACTCTCGGTAAATACAGAGAGGCGACTGACAAATTTGCCGATTGCCTGCATTCCGAAAACATGTAAAATCGGTACCTCGTACGAACCGCGTCGTACCGACCCGTGTGATGAGAATTATTCAAATATATGGAGTCGACATCGGCTCTTCATACCGAGCGCTTACCGTACCAATATCGTACCGATACCATTCCGGTCCGTCAGGGAGCGGCCTTATCTTTCTGAAAGCTGACAAAATTCAATATATTTTTAACTTAACAACAAAAAGTTTCTATCTTCAACCGTTCTCAAGTTATCCGCCTCTGAAAATCGCCGATTTCCGGAAAACACTATTTCGGATCACATTTTTTTGTCATACTCTGCTCTTAACTCCTCAAATCTTCTTTGTAAAATAAATTGTAATTTGCTCGTCCAAAACACCTTAGCAAACTTTATTTTAGATGAAATCCATCTCTCGCCAGAAGAACATTCGACACACTCACATCATTTTCTAGACGATTCTCCCTCGGTAGATTCGCTGCATAATGACCCACATCTCCAATCAGTTGCCATGAAATTTGGAACAGCAATGGAAAACATCACCTTCCACGGAGCAACTGCTAAACTCTGGATCCAATACTTCAACATGGTGGAATTGATGAAGGAGTACATTCATGCAGAGAGGGCTGGCGATTTCCAAGCTCACCTGAACTGTTACTTTCATGCAGCCGGGCATTTCTCCTATGCAAGGTCATGCCACTTTTATGTGCAGGACATGGAAAAACTGTCTTCCCAAATGTCAACTGAAGAGTACCAAAAGTTTGTGGAGAAAGGATACTTCACATTGAGGCGAAGTGATAGGTTCTGGTCAGGATTATGGTTCGATATGACGATTGAGACCACTTTCATGCGCCGTGGTGGCATGACCCGAGGAAGGGGAATCACGGATAGTACTATCAGTAAGTGGGTTGTTGGAATGTCTGCAACTAATGACATATGTATTTCACTCGAGGAATACTGTGGTGTCTTGGATTCGTCAACTGAACACAAATCGATGCAGAAAGGTATCATTAAATTGTTCGTCAGCATACCTCAACTGCTAGAGCAACTGCCACAATGGAGTCCCCATAAAAGAGAATGAGGAGGATGAAGAATTTGATGACATAGCAGTTTTTTTGGAGGATTCATTTTCCTCTTCTGCTGGCGTGGTGTCCCCATAAACTATTCCCCCGTCCGAAAATTGATCGTTTTTTTCTTTCTTTAGAAAAGGCATTACTTAATTAGCTATTAGCCTATTATATGTAAAGAAAAGTAGTTCAAACCATAATACTGTGGTGTTTTTTTATAGAGGTACCTACCTGCTTTTTCCCAATGTTTTAAGTGTAGCAGCTACTCATTACTGTACCAAATGCAACAACTTATAATAATAAATAGATTTAAAAAAAATGCAAAATGTAGGTAATGATGTCAAGCAATAACCCTATCACATTACAGCAAAAAATTTTGAAATCCATCATTTCAGCCATTAATTATATGTAGAATATATAATTTTTAAGCCAATTTGATCCTCTTCACTTGATTTGGTTGTATTTTATTTTACAAAGAAGATTTGAGGAGTTAAGAGCAGAGTATAACGAAAAACCTGATCCGAAACAGCGTTTTACGGAAATCGGCGATTTTCAGAAGCATATAACTCGAGAACGGTTGAACATAGGAACTTTTTGTGGAAGTAAAAAATATAGGAAATTTGGGATTAAGAACTTTTCGTTTTTCTGTTACATTTCTGCAAAATTTGCGCAGAGGTGTTTTTTGTTCTTTATGGAAAATATGTTTTTGCTGGGTTCTATAACATATACAGGCAAGACTTCAAATAAAGGGGCACTCAGCTGAGTCCACCGTAAAATGACTTCTTAGGCTAGACAGACAAAGAATGAGATGGATGGTCGACCTGATTTCAGGACTGTCCTCTACACACGCACCCATAATGTTTGAAAAACGATCCTATTTGTCAGATGCGTGGAGTGCAAGATGAATCCGTCACTCATATTATTTTACTTCCACATCCAGTGGAATTATAGTAACGATAAAAAAATTTTCAAAAATTTTTATTGTTCAAATAGGCTTAGAATGTCATGAAACGTCGAGATTTTAAGTTTGAGCGAAAAAAATTTTCTGTCTGTCTGTGGATCTGTCTGTCGGTCTGTAATTTTTTTTTGTGCGCACGTTTACTCTGGAACCGTTTGAGATACTGACTGAAATTTGGTACACATATGTACTTTAACGAGATCTGGAACTAGATTATATTTTCATTTTGTTCCGTCGAAGAGTTGGGGAGTAAATTGAGGTAAATTTAGGGTAAATATATAAATCAAGCAGGTAAGAGTTCATAAAATTGGTATTTAGTATATACAAGAGAAGCTAAGGTCTCAAAAAAAAATTTGGCATTAGCCACCCACCAATCGTATCCTCCTACTTTTTCGTAAGCCCCTACCTATCTTGATTATTAAGAAGTCCAAAGAATGTATGCAAGAATGAGAACTATAAAGGATTTATTAAAATAATAACCTACGATTGGTAATATGCCGATCATTGAAGAAAAGAAGTTTCCAGTTTCCCGAAAGCTCATAACTGAATCTGAATATCACATATACTGCTTTAGGACAATGAATAAAACTGCCGTTTGTTTTTCATTCCATGCCTTAAAAATCTCTTGAAATTTTTCATGAAAGTCCCCTCCCACACGGTTCTTATTGTATATATTATTCAGTATACATTAGTACACACTCAATTCTGTGATAAAAACGGTTTTACTTACATCTACCTTTCAGCGAAACTAAAAAAAATAACTTGTTTACAAATAAATACCACATACAGTAAATTCCCTACGACGTCTATTTTCTGCAGCAACGTCTTTTTATAGATAAATGTAGTCCTAAATAAATAAGATAACGAGAAAATCTGATGCTAGGTATTATTTATTTTTATTCGATATAGGAAAGATCGTATATTTTCAAAGGAAAGAGTTTTACTGAAAACGGAAAATATCTATGTAAAGTTTCGGGATTATTTGAACCGATAAAGAGAGCATCATTATTGAATGAAATGCTGAGCTGTTTACATGTTTATCTGTAAATACGCCAACCTTCCAATTACGCGAGGAGCTTTGTTTAAGTCGCATAATTATTGGAAAATATTATACGAAAGCAACTTATGCAAGTTCTCTTTTACTTTTTAGACGTATACCGCAGTACAAAGAAAGTACAGACTATAAACTAGGCACATAGCCACACTAGTCACTAGAGCCGTATACCGGGTGATTTTTTTAACCTGAAACTTTCAAATATCTCGAATAATAAGCACCCTACGGAAAAAATGTCCAAAATTTAATCATTACGCTGAGGAAATATATTAGTAAACCTCCCCCCCTCCGTGTAGGTCAAAACCCCCATTTTTATATTGCTTATTCGGATTTTACAGCTAAAAATACGTAGGATTTGTCTGAAACTTTTTTTTTTTCGATTCATGGATGGCGGTGTATTCGACGAAACTCATTTTTTTTTTCGATTTCTCCTACTGAGAACCTATACATATCATTCTGCAATACGTTTGCAATAAAAAATATCATATTTTCATTGTAAAAAGACAAAATTCGTCGCCAAAAAGTTTATTCATTTTGCAAATTGCGAATAACTGGGAAATTCTTACCTGTAGAAAAGGCTGGTGAATAAACTACTTTTGGCGTAACCCAGGAACAACGACGTGGACGTAGTAGTTTTCTGTTCCTTTCGAGGTGCTTAATTAACGTGAGTCCTATTGCCTTTCCCATATCAGGGTGCTTGATTTACATGAGTCCTTTCGCCTCATCATCTTTCAATTAAAATAAGTGCTCAAAATGGTGGCCCTCGACTTCAATGCACTTATTAACCCACATTTGAAATGACTGTACACAACCAAGAAGTGTGTCTGCTTGAATTTCAGCACAAGCATTGCTGATTCGCTCAGTCATATACCCGTGTGTTGTTACTTATTTTTAAACTTTGTTTTTGAGTTAGCCCCACAAAAAGAAATCTGACGAAGTGAGATCTGGTGATCTGGCAAATTTACCGGACCAGCTCTACCGATCCAGCGACCATTGAAATCACGATCAAGTATTTCACGTGCTACTACTAAATAATGTGCTGGACAGCCATCATGTTGAAACAACATGTTCTGTCGCACTTCTATGCTCAAGACTTCAAGTAATGTTGGCAGTTCATTTTTCAAAATGCCTCGGTACATTTGACCATTCAAGTTGCCTTCAATAATGTGGGGGCCGATGAGTATGATGCCAATTATTCTACACCACACGTTGACACTCCAAGGCCGCTGATATTCAACTTGGCGAAGCCAGTGCGGATTTTCAACATTCCAGTAATGAATGTTGTGTCGATTAACCGTTCCATGGTTTGTAAAAGGTGAGTCGTCGGAGAATAATACGTAACGAGAAAAATTGGGGTTTTGTTATATTTTTTCACGTGCTCACTGACAAAAAGTTACTAGATTTTGGAAATCAACGCCATGAAGTTGTTGGTGTAAAGACACATGATACGAATGATATTTATAACGTTTTAAAATTTTCCAAACATTGCTCCGAGAAAATCCAGAATCGTGAGATATTTCTCGCATACTAACACGAGGATTAACAGTTACTGCAGCTAATACTGAAATTTCATTATTTTCTCCAGTGACCGTTGCTCGACGGGTTCTTTTTTTCGGTTGAACATTCCCGTCAGTAGTAAATTGTTTGACAGTACGATAAAATGAAGCACGTGACCGAGCTATCTGGACAACGCTGAGCGTAGAGATCGACAGCATCATAAAGACTCCTGCCAGATTCTCCATAAACCAGAACCATTTCAATTTTCTCTTGTATAGTTAAATACTCCATTCTGAAGTAGCATCAATAGCCTAACGGAAACAGGTCTTTTTTTGTGAAATAATCTTCGATCTGAGTAAAGGATTGTTTCTTAGGGTTATTTCTTTCTTTTCTACGTTTATTTACAAAAAAACAAAACAAACACATAAAAAACACAAAGAGAAGAAACAACGCGAACGTTAAATGTGAACATATAAAACATATTTATAAAAAGTATTTTTAACATAAGAAATGGTATTTTCAAAACAAAATACAAAAAATACATTAATTTAAAAGCAGATTTAATCAAGCACTCTGATAAGTCATAAGCGAAGGAAATCTCGTTGACCAAGTATCCCAAAAAGAACGCCTGTTTCTGGGTTACGATAAGTCATTTTTCATTCATTAAAAATTTGAGAAATAAAATTTGTTTTAAGACTAATTTTGATTATTTACAAAGAAAACGTGGTGTTTTTTATTGCAAACGTCTTGCAGAATCGAATGCATAGGTTCTCTGTAGATTTCGTTCATTTTTGGCAACTCAATAGTAAATGATTCAAAATAATGTTTCTATATTATGCGGGGGCTTGCTAATTTATAATTGGTGGTGCCACCTCTACTCAGGTGCGCTTAAAAACATGGGAGCTGAGAGAGAATAAAATTTTGAGAAGAAATAGTTATATGCAACTGTTCATGTAAATTGATAGTCTTTCAGTTATAACGACTTGAGAATTGGAATTTCAGCTTTAAGAAAGAAATATTTCAAGATGATTTTCTCTAATAACACGAAAAGTATTACATAGAGCGAAAACATGCTAGAAACAAATAAGAAAGTTACTAAATTGAATATGAAGTTGGTTTTTTGCTAATTTCGGTAGAATTAATGGTTTCGGATATCTGGAATTATAAAAATGACTTTTATAAGACAAAGTAGTTGGTTTAAATATTAGAAATTATAGCAAAAAAACAAAAATACGAAATGGAAAACTATTAACTACGATTTTTTTTATTATTTGTGTAACATAAAAAGACAAAAACGTTATGACAGAAACAATGTAGTTCTTCACACTTTTTTTATAAAAACGTTGTTAATGTAAGTAGTAAGTAATTAAAAAAATATTTTCTCATATACTGTTTTTCGTCAACATATATATAGTACGGCCTAGACGCTCAAGTTTTTTCGCCCGTTTGCAGCACTTCCTTTAGAAAAAAATGCATTTAAAACTATAATGGAATTTTGGAAAAAACGTAAAATTTTTGTTTCTTTGTAAATATTTCAATAAATAATATTAGTTTTAGCAAAAAATGGTGGACGTCTAAAATAAAGCTCATAAGCTGGGAATTATTATAATTTTTTTAATATTGATGTAGGATCAATAGTTTTGGAGATCTTTAAGTATATAGATGGCATCCAATCGTTTATATAGGATGAAGTATTTAGTTTATGTGTTGAATATCTCAGAAACCTTGAAGAAGCAGAATTATAGATAGTTAATCAATCTTTAAAATGTGTTTTGTTTGTTTTGGAATCATAAATAATAAAGAAATTATCACCGACACAATGTGTCTTTGTTACTTAACACAATTGTTAATTAAAAAATGTGACGGAAGACAATAATTTTTGGCATGCATATTCAAGAATAAAAATTTTAAAAAATATACCCAAAAAAACAGCTAAAAAAGTATGACTGAGGACGCAATATTTCGCATGTAGTTAACACAACTGTCAGAGAAATTTTTTTAAAAAGTGTACACCAAGGTCACTATAAAAAATAGTTATGATGGAGAGAATATTTGGACTGTAGTTGACACAATTACCGAGGATGAAACCTGACATACTTTTAATGCGGTCACTCTAAAGAATAACTAATTAAGAAACAGCAGAGAAAAATAATATTTGTAATATAGTTGTCACTATTGCCAGGAAGAAAGCCCTATATACTTTTAGTTAAAAAAGCATACAGGGTAGTCATGCTACAGAAAAGATAATGAATAAATGAAAGGTGCTAAATAGAGGGTGAAGTTTTCCATATATACGTTTACAGATTCTCTTTTAGTTAACGGTTTCGTGATAAGACTGTAGATAGTATACTTGAATATTTTTATTTAGATTATTTCACTCATTAACGTGATAGCCAATGAATGTCCGTCTTTTGACAACGTTGCACCAATCAAAGGTCACTATTAGTGGTAAAGATACTATAACGGATGATAAATTGTGTCAAATCGTTTTGCATCCTTTTTTTCCTAGTGTTGCATCAAACTCTATCGAGAGTAACTTTGGTTTTAATTTATCATTACCACATACTTTTCTGCTTTTAACAGTAACTCTATCTATTTCCATGAGGTATCTAAACCTGAACTCTTGAACGTCATAGGAGAACTGAAAAATAAGAAGTCGGCTGGATTAGACGGACCAACTCTGTCTATTTTAAAAAGTATTTCATTAAATATTATTGATCAATTTTTGTTTCCTTTTAACAAATCAATTCTAGAAGGTTATTTCCCGTCAGAGTTCAAAATCTCCGTAATCCCGGTTTTCAAACAGGGGGATCAAGGTAACATTGTGAATTATCGTCAAATAACCGTGCTGAAAGTAATTGAAAAAAATCACATCCAATAGAATAATATCATATTTAGATAAGAATTTTACTTTGACTGAATATCAGTATGGATTCGGGCCAGAGAGATCAATTGAAAGTGCAACTGCCAAATCACCTGACTTTGTTTATCGCGAAGTGGATAACGGCAAATTTGTAGTATCGATTTTATTTAATCTTTCTAGAGCATTTGACTCCGTTAACAAAGATATACTTTTCAGCAAGTTAGAAAATATTGCGTTAAAATTGCTATTTTTTTACTCGGAAAATAGAATATTTATAGTGAAATATAATGAGACTGAATCCGATACACATGAAGTTTTGTTAGGTGTCCCCCAAGAATCAATTCTGGACCCTTTATTATTTGTCATATACATTAATGATCTTCCTCATTATATAAAAAATGAACTCACAATTATTTACGCACATGACGCAACTATTTCTGTATCAGCCACAAGTAACGATGATGTATATGAAGCTATCAAAAATGTTGTGGATGAAATGAATGCTTGGTATAATAGAAATAAATTAATAATAAATGAGAAATAACGGTATTTCTAAATTTCAGTCCAAGAAAAATTATTTCATTTCACTTTCTACCGATAAGCACCACTTCGAAATTCTTGGGTACCTATATTGATAGCTCACTCTCGTGGCAACTTCAGAGTAACTATGTTTGTAGTAAATTAAACAAAGCATATTTTGCCATATTGCAACTCTAGGTGAGGAGGAACTCATGAATGTTTACTATCTCTCAATGTTTGTGTCTAAGGAAGGTCTAGCCAATTATATAGAATCTTTGTACTACAAAAAAAAACAAGCTAAAAACGTGCTCTTCGCCAATTTACTCAGCTTTTTATATATAATTGTTACACATTCTATAGGATACTCTTCGCAGTTCTCTTGTAAATAATGTTAGTTTTTGGACATCCTAAATTTTGTGATACCATCTTTGTAGTGAAAAAAATTATATGAAAAAAAAAAAATGAAAAAAAATATCCAACCTGTGTGGGATTCGAACACGGGACCTTTGAATTACAACGCAAAGCTTTGGCTGCTGCGCTACCAAATATTGTTACGAAAATTGATTTTCTGTGATATACCTATATCTTTCGACAATCATACTTATTTCAACTCGTACTTCTATGAAATATATATTGGTAAAATTTATAAACAAAAAAAAATATATTATGGAAATAATATTTCGCAAGATTTCCATTTTAATACAAGCGAAAAAACTAAGAGAATATATTTTTTTTAAATTAAATAATGAATAACTTTTTTATTTACAGATCGATTTTCTTCAAAAACAATAGAGTTCTTCCTCTAGCCAATACTAACTTATTTCTAAATTTCAATACAATCGGACTTTTCTTTCTTAAGTTATTGTGCTTACAAGAAACGTGACGGACGGAAGGACAGATGGACTGACGGACGGATAGACGGACGGACGGACGGACGGACAGACGGACGGACAGACGGACGGACAGACGGACGGACAGACGGACGGACAGACGGACGGACAGACGGACGGACAGACGGACGGACAGACGGACGGACAGACGGACGGACAGACGGACGGACAGACGGACGGACAGACGGACGGACAGACGGACGGACAGACGGACGGACAGACGGACGGACAGACGGACGGACAGATGGACGGATAGACAGACGGGCAGACAGACATTTTGAAAGTTGCTCAGAATTCGTTCACTAACACAATGATATGAAAATTTTTTCTCTACGAGCGATATTTACGATTTTAGAAATGTGCCGATCAAATACAATATACTCTTCGTTTTTGCGAAGAGTAAAATAAGGCTGATGTTTAATTTAAATTAGTTGCAGAAGAGAAAATTGCAAAAATACATTCATTAAAAAGAAAATTCTAACTGCACCTTTTATTTACATTTATAAATACTCAATATACCCAAACAGCGAAATTTAAAGAATCACTCCATTATAATAGTATAATACTATATAATTGCCTAAATGAAAATCTCAAAAATCTTCAGCTATCTAAATATAAATATTCTATAGTATAATTTATGTTTTATATCGTGATTAGGTACATAATTGTGTATTTAACTATCTGACTATCTAGCTATCTATCTATCTATAACAATAGTTCATCTGATATCGGCAACCTTAGAATGCAAAGACGGGAGACGGGTAAAATGTGGTAGTACTCTATGTATTTACTCGTAATGTGATTGATCGAAGCATGCCCGAGAACTCTTTACAGTGACAACCAATCTATACTATCACATTACCTTTGGTGTAGGGTATAAGGTTTTCTTGATTGTCATTACTTTTAAAATATGGCGAATTGCGTAGAAGTTTTTTAGATGAGTCGCTTTGAAAATGCATTTATATGTGTCGTAAATGATAACATTGAAAATAAAGGTGTGTAAACTCTAAAAAATGACAAGAGAATATCTGAAGGCAGATAATTACAAAACATAATATTAAACATGTACTTAATGAATCATTTATTCGTGAAATATTCTCACCAATAACGACTCGTGCTTTTAAATTTTACTTATAAACTAGCTGATGCTCGCGACTTCGTCCGCGTGAAACTTCATCCGCGTCTAATTAGGAACATTGACATACTAACTCACTGCACATTCATTGCACTTAAGGAAACCCACTATGCATCCATAGTGCTCGAAAAAACCCACTGTGTATCCTTAGTACTTGGGGAAACCCACTGCGCATCCATGGTACTCGAGGAAACCCACTGCGCATCCATAGTGCTCGGGGAAACCCACTGCGCATCCATATTACTCGAGGAAGCCCACTGTGCATCCATAGTACTCGAGGAAACCTACTGCGCGTCTTTAGTACTCGGGGAAACCCACTGCGCATCGCAATTTGTCTATTTTTGTGTTAAAGCGAGTTAAACGAAAAAAAATATTGTTTTACTCAACAAGAGAGCAAATGGGCGGGTATGTGTCAAATTTCATGCTTAAAAACATCCCTCTCCCTATTCGCCCGTTCGGGGGCGGGGAATCTCTTTTTGAAAACCGTCGAATACGTGTCCTTATTTCATCAGAAGAGCCCGTCGCTGGAATATCACGTTTATGACTTACGCGATTTCATAGATACGGGTACCCTTTAGACCATCTACCAGCTCCGTTTTCACCCCTTCAAAAAGTGAAAATCGAAATTTCGTCTTGCTCGTATCTAATATATTAAAATAAAGAGTATTTCTGGCAAATTTCATGCTTCTAGGTCTAATCGTTTCTGAAAAGCTTAAAAACCTTCCCCTGCCCGTTCACCCATTTGGGGATCTCCTTATTTCCTCAGAAGAGTCCGTCGCTGGAATATCACGTTTCTGACTTACGCTATTTCAGAGATACAGGTACCCTTTAGACCAACTACCACCCCCATTTTCACCCCTTCAATAAGTGAAAATCGAAATTTCGTCTTACTTGTGTCTAATACATTACAATAAAGAGTATTTCTGCCAAATTTTACGCTTCTAGGTCTAATCGTTTCCGTTTCCGTTCACCCGTTTGGGGGTCTCTTTTTGAAAACCATCGAATATGTGTTTCCTTATTTCTTCAGAAGATCTCGTCACTCTGACTTATGCGATTTCAAAGATACGGATACCTCAGCTCATAGTCGTTCTTATTGTTATGGGACATAATTAAAAATTCGTTCCAATTGTCTAACACAAAGCTGACTGTACATTAAGAATGAAAAGGTACGGAATAAACAGGCTCCGTCACCTACAATTGGGACAACAGTATGTTGTACAACTTCTCCATTAATACTTACATTTTCTTTAGCCATTTCGTTAAAAAAAGTAAAAATTCACAGATTTCCCATTCCTTGCTATCATTGGAAACATTGGAAATGATAACACCATATATGAAAAAATAATAATAATATTTTATCTTCCGACGTGTCAAAATGACATGATTTCAGTGTCAAAATGATATAATTTGCCGTTTGCACCGTATGTGTTTAACCATCAACTACCTCCTTCAAAAAGCGGAAATCGAAATTTCCTGTTACCCGTATCTAATAGATTTCAACAAAAAATATTTCTGGCAAATTTCACGCATCTAGATATAACCGTTTCCGAATAAGCCTAAAAGTTCAACCCCCCCCCCCCCCCCTTTTCCCCCTCTTTGGGGTCGAAATTCGAAAAATCCCTTCTTAGTGGATGCTTACGCCATTCGAGGAACCTCTATGCAAAATTTGAAGTTTCTAGACCCAGCGGATTGAGCTATGCATTGATAGATCAGTGAGTAAGTCAGTCAGGGTATTCTTTTATATATATATATATATATATATATATATAGAAGATTGTTGCTCCAGCTAAGTTGCCAAAAGGTTATATAATTCGTGTAACTTGGCAGTTTATTATCAGATAATAAACTGTCAATTTACACTCTTTGTATTACTAGGCAACAAAGCTTTCGAAAAAATTCCGATAAAATTCTAAGCTCTAGTGATGCGATAAAAAAATCAGATAAATAAAAAAAAAAGACGTTATTTATAATTTAAGTACAATTACGAACTGTAATTAAATAAAAATTATGATTTGCTAAATACAAGTTGTATATTTCGTCGTGGTTTCGTGTTTCCAGATATCAACGAATGGCATTCATTGACATCTATAAATCTCTGCTATAAATTGATGGAGCGAATATAGTCCTTAAATATTGTCTGCCTCCGTCAAAAGGGTTTATCAACACAACGGATATTTCTGAGTGATTTAACGGCATTGCCATCGATCTTTATTTTACATGTAGTTTATGATCTGTAGGACAATATGCGAGTTGCATAAAGGAGGAGGATTTGATGCTCGACTGTCTACTTATGAAAACATATAAACTGTATTTTATCCACGACTATCGTATAATCCTTGCATAATACACGTAACAATTGACGAACAATGATAGTCATAACAAGCTTCTTGCACAAAATATAATTTTAGCATTTTTAGAATCTTTACTTAATACAAAACACACAAGAGATTTTTTCTTATTTTTTTTTACAGACGGTATTCAACATTAAAGTTTGAATAAATCCGTTGGGCGCGCAAACAACGCGTGACGTCATGCATCAGGAGACGCCACAGCGAAATAAACCATCAAAATCTCTCCGTTCTCGAAAAAAAAAAAAAATCAGCGTAAAACCAGACCAGACCAGACCTTATAGTTTTTATAAAGGGAACAATTCTACATAAGAAATGGCTATTTACGATATTTTTTTGTTTTACAGATAGGGTAAACCGGGCAGTTGTTGGACATGTGGGAGTTATTGGACACATTGCTTAAAACGTAATAAATCAAGATTTCTGTTTATCTCGTTTCGTATTTCTGTGCATAGATGGCACTATTAATCTTTTAACTTCTTATTTTATGCAGTGCTGCCTCTGTTAAAATGTTCGTTTTGGCGGGAAAACATTGTGCATCTAGATATGTGTAGTGAGTGCTGTTCTGTTGCTAGTTTGTTAAGGTAAGTTGATTTAAAAATTTGTCAAATTAATTAACGGATAAATAGTAAATATATTCTAAGTTGATGAATATACGAATATAATTAAAAAGACGTTATTTTTGGCAAATTTTACCTCCTAATTTAGTTAGGTTAGTTTCTAGCGAGATGGCCAATAACTAAGCTAATTTTCTTATAATGTTTAGTTGTTGGACGCCATGTCCAATAACTGAGTTGATCCACATTTTATTCTGTTATATATGGCTATGTAGATTTTTTTGCACTGCTTCATCAGATATAACATTTATTGGTCTATTCTTAGTATAAGTAGTTATTGGACACGTGTCCTATAACTAAAATTGAATCGTCCAATAACTAAATATATTGTTTTAGTTGTCTTAATTGGTTGTAAATTATGCCAAAAAAGAACCCATATGACGCTACATGTGTCGATTCTGCAATAAATGAAATAAAAAACAGTAAAATATCATTACGGGCAGCAGCAAAAAAATATGGAGTGCCAAAATCTACGTTGGAGTTTGAATTAAAAAATCCGGGTCATAAAGATACATGTGGCCCTTCACCCATACTTACGATGCAAGAGGAGTTGGAGTTGGTAAAGTAAGTTTTCTAAAAATATGTTAACCACACACCTTAATTTAATATATTTGTAACTGTAAGATGGATAGAGGAACTTGCAACACGGGGATTTCCCAGAAAAAAAGAAGACGTTTTCAATAGTGTCCAAAAATTTTTACTGGAAAATCCACGACCTAATCCCTTTAAGAATAGCAGACCAGGTGATTGCTGGTTTAAGGTAAAATAATTGTATTTGTATGAATACTTGACTTGTATTTTACAATTTCATTTTCTAGTCATTTCTAAGAAGACACCCAACAATTGTACAAAGAACTAGTGAAGCAGTAAGTGCAGCAAGTTCCTGTGTATCAGAAGAAAATATTAGAAATTGGTTCAAAGACATTAAGACTTATTTAGCGTCCAAAAACCTGGATATTAACGATCCCTCTCAAGTTTATAACGGGGATGAAACAGGCTTTCAGATTTGCCCAAACACTGGTAAAGTTTTTGCTGCGAAGGGTATGAAGAACGTTTATACAATCGACAAAGGGTCACAAAAGGAAAATATTACAGTAATGTTTTCTTTCTCTGCGTCTGGTGCTTCGTGTCCACCTATGATTATTTACGCATATAAAAGAATACCTGAAAAAATAAGTTGTAAGGTCAACCCCACTTGGGGAATTGGACGATCAGATAACGGATGGATGACCTCTGTTATATTTAATGATTATATAAAAAACATATTTTACCCATATTTAGTAGCAAATAATGTAACATTCCCTGTTATATTGTTTTTGGATGGGCATAAATCTCACATTACATATGAGTTGAGTCGACTTTGTAATGAGCTGAACATTGAAATAGTGGCATTATATCCGAATGCGACTCGAATTTTGCAACCGTGCGACGTGGCAGTCTTTAGGCCAATAAAAATTGGCTGGAGAAAAGCCGTAAGAGAGTTCTATGCCAATAATCCAGGCGAGGTGCTTAATAAAACTTCTTTTGCACCACTTTTAGAAAAGGTTGTTGAGGAAGTTGTAAAACCAGACACCTTAATAAAATGGGTTTAAGGCATGCGGACTGTTTCCCTTTAATCCTGATACAATAGATTTCTCGAAGTGTTTAGGAAGGGAGAATAAACCTACAGAGGTAAAACTGACTCATAAACCATTTAACTTTCAGATGACACATATATCCCATGTAAGTATGAATTACAACACTTTTCTAACATTTGTTGGAGAAGAAGTTATAGAAAAGTTTAAATCTTTGGATGCAGTATTCAATAATCAACAATTAAGTGATGACTTTCTTAAACTTTACAAAATGTGGAAATTTTTCAACAACGATAACAAAGTGGAAGATGGTTCAGCTATTACCCAAGAAGTTAAAGTTGTGGAATTTGAAGATTCCGAATTAGTAATAACACCTGATGAAAATGCGGTAAATCTTGAAGTTATTGATGATCGTGAGTTATCTACAAAATTTAAAGAGAATGTAGTTCCCGAAATGAATGCACATCCCGCAGTTGAAGTTACAAGCTTAAATAATATTCATATTATTGCAAATGTTGTAATTAAACAAGCAGATAATCAAACCATTTCTACACATTCGCCTGATAATCTTATTCTACCTTCAACAAGTAACAGTATTAGTACTTACCTGGAAGTACCAGAGCAGCCCCAGCGAAAGAATAAACGTGATACAGAGCGCGTTCCATTTGCCATAACCTCAAGGGCTTACCAAGAAATGCATGAAAAAAAGCTTGCCTTAAAATTAGAAGAAGAAAAAAATAAATTAGAGAGGAAAAGAAAAAGGGAGGAAGCAAAAGCAGCCAAAGCAGCCAAAGCAGCCAAAACTAATCTTGCAAAAAATAAAAAAGTTAAAAAAGCAAAATTAGATGAAGTGATAACAAAAACTTGCACTGTATGCCAAAAAGGTTTAACAAAAAGTTTCTTAACATGTGATAGCTGCAAAAATGATTTTCATCCTCGTTGCATACCAAATACACACAAAAAACATGTTCCTGATGTGGACGATGATGATCCATTTATGTGCCATATTTGCTATAAGGAGGAAAGTGAAGATGATGCTGACGAAACGGAAGAAAGTGAAAACAATGAGGAAATTGACGAAAGTGGGGAAAGAGAGGTAGATGAATTGTACGATTTGTATAAGAGGGAGTCCACCAAATATTAATAGATGTTATTAAATTTTACATGTGTTGTAGGTATATCTTCCTATACCTAATTAAACATTAAATTTTTAAATAGTTGGTATTGTGTTTTACTAATATAGGTACTTAGATAGATATATACACCGCAACTAGAACTACATAGGTAGGTACGTCCCCATTTAATTTAAAATTTGATTAGTGTCCAATAACTGAAATTGCCATGTCCCAATATTGCCAAAATTGTCCAATAACTAAATTTCTTGACATCTTCGCATTTCTTATACTTTTTTTTAAAAAGTACGCAATAATAAGTTAATCTGAGCAATACTATAATAAACTAATTTAAAATCCTCAATTTTGCTTCATCATGCAAATTCTTATATGCAGTCCATTTGGAAAAACATCTTAAGTGTCCAATAACTGCCCGGTTTCCCCTATTTTTTATTTCGAGAAAACTAGAGAAATTGATTGATTATAAAAATCGAGTTTTTTACCATTTATACTGCCATATCTTAAAATCTAATTGAGTTATCATGTGTGTCTTTTTAAATTCAAGTACACAAACAAACGCTTCCAATGGTCCTTTGTTTCCATCGATAATTGATTATTATTTTCTTTAAACAACAATGAACTTATTACTCGACTATTACTTCGCTAAAAATGTACCAAATTTTGACTACGCGACAAGCGTTTCATTTTTGAAAATTTTCATATACATGCAGCATGGCAATTGAAGCCAAGATACAGGAGAAGTTTTTAAAAAAAAAAAAGAAAATTTATCTAGGACTTAGTTAGTTTCGAGTCGAGTCTATTATTTCCAAGGGAGAGTTCATGTTTCCGTGTTTGACATCTTAGACGACAAAACAAAGATTTACTGTGAACTAACTTTATTTTCTCGGTTATTAATACACAAGAGGTCGATCTTTTACCGGGTAAATTTTTTTTGGACAAAAACCTGTTTTCCCATGAAAACTATCCGAAAATTGAGGGCATGAAAAAATCGCGACTCGAAGTGGAGCGATTTTTCCTATGTTCCTTATTCGAGCAAATTTTTTATGGAAAACAGGTTTGAGTCAATCAAAAAAAATTTACCCCAGTAGAAAATCAACCCCGTCTGTATTACAGAAGATTAATATATGAATAAAAAATATTGTCTAAAGTAATTATTAGAACAACAAAACTGTTTATAGTTTAAAAAATAACAATTTATAATAAAAAATATAAACTTTTTCTAACGTTTTTTATCATCAAACATATTCATTGTAATAGATACAATGAATATGTTTATAATAATTGTGTACTTCATATAGAAATACAGAATTATTATAAACAATGCTATTACATTTAGATTCTCCTTCATGGTTTCATGGTTAATATTTTCTTGTGAAACATCACTAAATCGCTTTTCCTTATTCATTTTGTGTACAAAAATCAAGATGGAAATGCAAAATGTCAGATTTTAATAATTCCAACGATTTTTTTAGTTTGACACATAGTAAGAAGAATGTCATATGAAACGAATTTCGTTCACCCCCTTTTCAGGGGGTGGCAACAAAAAAAAAAAAAATAAAAACATAGGAGCTGAAAAAAAAATAACATTTTAAGAAGAAAAGGTTGTATGCAACTTTTCATAAAAATTGGTAGTATTGAAGTTATAACGACTTGAAAATTGAGATTTTAGCCTAAAAAAACAGTATTCGTCAAATAACTCGAAAAGTATTACATTGAGAGAACACATGCTAGAGGCAAATACGAAAGCTACTATATTAAGGTGGGCGGTTTCGTGAACGTAATTCGAAGATTTCTCCTGCATCCCTGAACCGATTGAAAAAATTTTTTGATATTCCTTTAGAGACAGCTTTATAGAATGGTACTAGGCTATTTAAAACTAAAAAAAGAAAAATTTTTTTTACTTGTGCGAAAATGAAAAAAATTTTTTTTTCATTCACTTTTCAATAGTCTGGTACCATTCTATAATGTTGTCTCTAATGGCCTATCAAAAAATTTTTTGAATCGGTTCAGAGATGTAAGAGAAATTCTTGAACTACGAAATCATTTTCTTAAGCACGGCACCGGCACACTTAAGCATGAATTTTGCTTGTTTCTAATTTCTGTGGAGTTAATGATTTCGGATATCTGGAAGTATCAAGATGGCGTCCGAACGTCTATAAGACGAAGTAATCAGTTTAAATGTTAAATATCTCAGAAACTATGGCACAGCAAATTTTTTATGGAAAACAGGTTTGAGTCAAACAAAAAAAAATTTACCTCAGTAGAAAATCAACCTCATGTGTATTATAGAAGATTAATATTTGAATAAAAAATATTGTCTAAAGTAATTATTAGAACAACAAAACTGTTTATAGTTTAAAAAATAAAAGCGCTAACAACCAAAATGAAAGAATATTAAATAGTCTTTCAAATGTTTTTTCTTTCTATTCCCATAGCATTAAAAACAAAGAAGTTATGACAAAAACAATTAGTCGGGGAGCCCTCCCTAGCTGTACGTGCACCCCCCGCCCGATCCTTGGGGACAATGTTTTTCATAAAGATTAAAGCCTAAGGAACAATTTAAGACATGTCCTAAAAAAAAAAACTGGCTGTACTTTCAAAATGGCGGCCATAAGTTAAATAAAACCTGTTGCCAATGTTGTTTTTGTCATTTAACACAGAAACTAAAAAAGATGGACAAAAACTTTTTTCACAAAAAACAACGCGCATAAAATTTTCTACAATTTTGTATCTATACAATATTTTGATAGGAGTTACCATTTTCCAGATAAATGAGTCCAAAATTATGAAAACATGGAAATTGATATATCGGTAAATCACTTAGAGGAAAAATAAACTGAAAAAAATTAATAATAATAATAATATTATAATTTGCAGACATTTATCTCGAAAACGGTAACAGCGGTATCTGGAAAACGCTAACTCCTATCCAAATATTGTATGGGAATAAAATTGTAGAAAATTTTATGCACTTTGTTTTTTGTGGAGAAAGTTTTTCTCCATCTTTTTTAGTTTTTGTGTTAAATGACAAAAACAATATTTGCATTTTTTTTAAAACGGTCGCCATTTTGAAAGTACAGCCAGTTTCTTTTTTTTAGGACATGTCTTAAATCGTTCTTTAGGCTTTAATCTTTATGAAAAACATTGTCCCCAAGGATCGGGGGGGTGCACAGACAGTTAGGGTGGGCTTCCGTAGTGTTACGTTTTATATCGAAAGTTATATTTTATTTTAAGAGCTAAATCGTTTATCTGGAAAATGGTAACTCCTATCCAAATATTGTATAGGAACAAAATTGTAGAAAATTTTATGCACTTTGTTTTTTGTGCAGAAAGTTTTTCTCCATCTTTTTTAGTTTTTATGTTAAATGACAAACACCATGTTTGCAAAGGACACTTAGGGTGGGCTTCCGTAGTAAATGTACTTTTTCAATTTTTTTTTTTTATAAAAACGTCGCCATTTTGTTAATGTAAGTAGTCGATAATGAAAAAAATATATTCCCATATACTGTTTTTCGTTAATTGTAATATGACCTCAAATTTTTTTGTCCGTTTACAGCGCTATATATACCGGGTGATTTTTTTAGTTGGTACAGCACCTTTTCCTCGCTTATTATTAAAGATAGTTTTAGTGACATTTTTTGCATCTAATGCACTTTTTAAAAATTTTCTGCTGTTTTCCCTCTAACCGGAAGTGACATCAACTTTCAATTTTCAAATGAAATACTATAGTTTTTCTTTTGGATTTCAAAACTAGATTTTTTTCTGAGTTAGAATATGTAAAAAAAGTATTAGGTTAGAGAGGAAAGTTTTTGAGATAATGCGATTTTAAGGTTTCAGGTGTTGAGAAGCACTAAAAATCGAGTTACCTATGGAATGATTTTTTGGCAGATTAAAATTACCGTCAAAACGCGTAGTAGGCGCATGTCAAGTCAATAGAAGTTTGCGTTGTCGTTTTTGAATTTAGCATTTCAATGTTTTCTGGCATCAGTTCACAAGAAATTAGTCGACAAAAATGGAAAATGATTATACAAACAAAGATTTCTTTAACATCCTTATGATTTTTAACCAAAATGGTCAAAGATATTTACCAACTTGTCGTAGTTTCAATTCAGAATATACCGAGAAAAGAAGACTTGATCGTCGATTAAAAAAAAAATAATTACAAATTTAAGAACTTCAGGGCAATTTAAAGTGAAACGAAACATAACTTGCTATGTGACGAGGCAAGAGAATAATGAATTAAATATTCTACTGGCCGTTACGGAAAATTCAGGTATTTTAATTCGTCAGCTAGAAGTGCAATTTGACATATCATATTCCTCCATCCAGAAAATATTGAAACGATACGGGCAGCATCCTAACAAATATTCGATACATCAAAAGTTACTTCCTGGAGATTTTCCCAGACGAACTGCGTTCTGCGAATGGTTCATGATAAAAAATCAAGAAGATCCGGGGTTTTGGCGCAAAATAATTTGGAGTGACGAGGTCAGTTTTACCAATAACGGCATTTACAATCAACATAACGCACACTACTGGTCCACGGTTAACTTACACTTAACTAAATCCAGCAACTTTCAGATAGTTTTTAAGTTCAATGTTTGGGTTGGGCTTATTAACAACCAACTGATTGGACCTGTTGTTTATGATCAAAATCTCAATGCAGCGTTTTATTTCCTAAAACATGTTGCCTTTCTTGGAAGAAAATTATCTAGATAATTTACCTTTGCCAGCACTTAGAGAAATTTATTTTACGCAAGACGGAGTCCCACCCCACAATACAAGGGTGGTGGACGGTCTTCTAACAGTTATTTTTGAGGACAGGTGGATCGGAACCTCCGGGCCGGTTAGATGGCCAGCGAGGTTCCCGGATCTCAATCCACTGGATTTTTTATGGGGTCACATTAAAGTTAAATGTTTATGAATTCGAAGGCGAAACAAGAGCGGCTTTGGAAGCACGTGTTCGTGAAATTTGCCAAAAGATGAACCCCCAGTTTATTGAAAATACAACAGAAAGTGTCAAGAGAAGAGTTGAAAAGTGTTTAGATCAAAATGGTGGCTTATTTGAAAATTATTTGTGATAATTTTCTTGTTATTACAGCTTAATATTTAAATTTTTGTCACTGTTTGAAATCAAAATATTGTTTGCTTGTTTTTTATTGTTTGAAATGCTAAATTCAAAGATGACAACGCAAACTTCTATTGACTTGACATGCGCCTACTACGCGTTTTGACGGCAATTTTAATCTGCCACAAAATTATTCCATAGGTAACTTGATTTTTAGTGCTTCTCAACACCTGAAGCTTTAAAATCGCATTTTCTCAAAAACTTTCCTCTCTCGCCTAATGCTTTTTTTATATATTCTAACTCAGAAAAAAATCTAGTTTTGAAATCCAAAAGAAAAACTATAGTGTTTCATTTGAAAATTCCGTCACTTCCGGTTCCGGTTAGACGGGAAACAGCAGAAAATAGTGCATTAGATGCAAAAAATGTCACTAAGTATGCCTGCAAAATTTCAAAACTCTATCTTTAATAATAAGCGAGGAAAAGGTGCTGTACCAACTAAAAAAATCACCCGGTGTATATTTGTGTACGGTTGATAGTTTCGGAGATATTTAATTTTATAGATGGCATCTGAACGTTCTTAGGATCATGTATTTAGTTTAAAATGTTGAATATTTTACTACCTATGACACTTCCAACAAAAATTCTAAGAAACAAAATTAAAGACAATTAATCAATCTTTAAAATGATTTTTTGTTTGTTTCCATATCACAAAAAATAAATTTATAGTCGATTCAATGTGCGTTTTCACATTTTCTTAATCAAAATGTACCATTTTGTTATTGCAATTGCTCAGTAATTAATTTTTTTTTTTTTAGAAACGCTGTTTTTCGTTAACACAACAACCTATAACCTAGATGCTCAATTTATTTTGTACGTTTAAAACATTTGTTTCAGAAGAAAAATTCCATCCGCCGTATTAGAGCCGAAATTTTGAATTTTTTAATTTTGACTTCGTCGTAATTAGCCATCCCAAAAACATAACTCTCCTACCTTTCAAAAATAAATTAGTAACACTTTTTGAAATATTCAATATTCAAATTTAGGGGTGACTTTCACTCCTTGAAGGCAATGGCAAGTATCCGGGCCATATAGAAACTGAAGACGATACTTTTTACTACATAATAACCCATAAAGAAAAACTATCATTACTTATGAGATTATTCCGAAATTTTAAGTATTTGTTACCTCTAGGTACTCTACGCGCCCAAAATTTTGTACACCAGATTTCCTCTTTAACGAAGATTTCCTCGGATTTCCTTCTGAGTGTACACCAGATTGCCTTCGCGGTTTGCCCTCGTGCTGTACTAACATGGCTACTACGAAAAAAGTAACATACATTTTTCTCGAAGTAAGAATATGTTAATCAACTTTAAACGATTTAAATAATTAAATTGAGAATAAATTATAGTATTCTACTCGCGTACAATGGCTATTACACTCTTGAATGATTTATAATATCACCTCGACGAGTAATATTCATCAATATACGCTTGACGAATAATATACTATTTTACTGTATTTAGGAAATAGTCACACAAATTTATTGATTGCACCATTAATTCTTATGATTATTGCATTGTGGTGCTGAAATTGTAAAATTACCTGAGCGAAAGCGACGAATTAACTTAAATTATTTAGAACGCCAATAATACTTTTTCAGCAATTTATTACATTAATAATGCAAATAATAAAAAAAGTAGAATACTCCACCAAAATACAAACCCACAGCGCAGCATGGCATCCATTGGGGCCTATTCTCGGTGCCCGGTCAGAACTTTCTGATGTTCGGGTCGGCACTATCCATTCTCAGTTACCTCCTTGTTAAATACCTAAGATAAATGATGCATTAGCGTTTTGTAAGTTGATATATTGTTTGTTGACACTGACCTTATTTACGATACTAAACATGTATGTTTATAAATATAAAAACGTATTCAAATAATAATTACTAATCATCAAATACTGAAAATATTAACATCAAGTTTAGTTATGGCTTGTTTCCACTTTTACGGTAATTTAAGTCTTTCGCCCTTGTTATGTCATTTCTCTTCTGAAAAAAATTGTTTCTTTGTTATGTCTTGATTTAATTGTACCAAAGTTCAGCTCAACTTTCAGTTTCATCCATGATGTTTTGTAAACTGTTGATATCCTTGGTACTGTCTCGAAGAATTGCGTGAAGCAAAAGTAACAATATTGCATAGGAGAAATAGTGAAAGTCATATTTACATACACTATAAATAGTAGAGGCTCCAGCACGGATCCCTGAGGCACTCCATGTTTTACTGGTTTAAAGTAAGATGTAGCATGGTTATTCAAGATGCATTGTTGTCCATTCTTCAGATACGAGTTTATTAGAATCAAATAGTATGCCCTTTGCTCCAAGTTTTTCGATGATGAGAAGGAGGCACAACCTAGAACCTTGCTGATTTCACACAGCGAAATTGCACTATGTTTACCCTCTGCAAGGCCATCAATTGTCACTCACAATCTTAAAACAGTTATGTCTAAAATCATATTGATAAGCATGCAATAACGAATATTTTTCGAAATATTTCGACAAGCGATTTTCTAAATAATTTCAATTACCTCACGGAACACAGGAATGGTCGAAATTGGTCGATAGTTATCCGGATAATTTAAGTTACCTTTTTAAAAATTAGTTAGTAGTTAGTGGGAAAACTAGAAACTCTGCTGTTTCCTTAAGAATCTTGCTATCTAAACCATTATTCAACCAATCTTGGACTTTATCACAAATTACTGAAAGTCTTCTGTGCAGTAAAGCTAAAGCTAAAATACTTCAACTTCTCTTCCGCCTTTGTCCCATCTGCTCCTATGACAGTGTGACGTCTTTTAGGAGGTTTTTAAGTGTTCAATATAAATTAGAGTTGGCCATTTGTTAAAAAACTGCGGAAAGCTCCAAGGACGGAAGCCGTCAAGCATAGCGCAATACTAGTAGAACAAAAAAAGGTTGGCTACAACTACGAGTGACGTGGCCAGCGTCACTGGTTTTATCCTGACTAGCATAGTAAGGGTACGGAGAGCAAAGGGGCAAGGTTCTGGGCGCCATGATTAACTGTTGTGAAAGGAAAGCTAGAGGTTGAACAAAATAGAAGATAATTCACAATAACAATATATTACAACAAATAACAACAGACAAATTTCAAATATATTACAATAAACAATACCAGCGTATTGCAATAAACAAGATACATATAAGACACACGCAAGAGATAATAAGGTAATCTTAAAATGCCATTATATTCATAACAAATTTAACAAGATAAAGGTGGAAATATATCAATTACAGTTGAAAATTCCCTCTAAATATGATCACGTTTCACAATTATGATACGATTAAGATACTATTCGGCTGCTTTAGGATAAATGACCTCCATTTTATAATCAACTATAATTTTTCTACACGCCCTAGCCTCTGGTACAATTTGATGCTTAACACGTTAGACCCTTTGTTAAAATTTTAACCAAACCATACTTTCATTTGTTATTTAATTTTCCTTTATGTAGTAAATTGTAATTAACAATTTATAGGAACTGCGTACCATTGTCTCGTTGGTAAAAGACACATTACACAGAAATTGTATCAGAAAAATTTGTATCAAGTAATAATAAAAATTTAACTTTAACCATTTATGGCAATAAAAACCTCGTGCCATTATCTTGTTGGTTATCACATAGTATGAGAAATTTTGCATAGTAGTAAATAAAAGCCTAAAATAATATTTAAAAGTATCTGATATTTGTGGATATAATTATTTATTATCTTAACTTATCTTTCTATAAGGCTTTTTACTTTAATCCCCGTTATGAATTTACAAATTTTTCAGACACGTCTGTTGTCTTAGACGGTCAAGCAAAAAAGAAAGTATTTTTTCCGTGTATTGTTTGATATCACATGAAACAGCTGTTTTAATCTGCGCATGGTATATCTTACCGAAAAATAGTTCAAACATTTTACGGGAATATTAAATGAAACCAATTAAAGTAAGGATCTATATATTATTTAGATAATTCTACAATTATGTAAGGCTGAACAGATTTTAATTTAAGCCTGGTTTAGTTTTCTTGTTCAAAAAAATATTGATAATTAATAAACTTCTTAATAAACGTTTATTGGAAATGTAATGTGAGATACTATTTGACATTTGGTACGTTACAATAGGGATTATAAAATACAGCTGCACAGTCTTGAAACTCGATTTGTAACGTTAAATTAGGTTCCGATCTTATAGCTGTATATGCGGATGTGAATTTAAAAATGAGTGAGGCTACGTCTGTTTTTTTAAATGTTTTAGTTGATACCTGAGGAAAAGGGTATTTATATTTGCTTCTTTACTTTTGTTGATAGCAAAGTGGATAGAGAAGGTAACTTGTTTGTGTATCGTTGGTTAAATAAAAATACTCTGGAAACCTTCTTGTTACCTATGGGTTTTATTTCATAGAATCATTATAATTTAGGTTCAAGGATTTAGTTACACTTCTAGTAGTTACAACAAAACCACACTCTCTTACCTGTAGTTAACAAGTTCTTATTTATTTATTTAAATAAATAAGTCTGGTAGACCTTTTTATTATTTCTTTTTGTCAGCTGTCATATTTCAGTTTTAGGAAAAGTGTTACCAACATTGGTCATGGAGGAAAATTTATGGCATTTAAATGATTAATCCTAGTTTTATTTATTTTTATTGTAAATATGGTTCGATCATGGGTTTTATGCTTATTAGTCTCTATTTTAAGAATTGCTTTAATCATTCTATGGTTAGGACTATTTTCTGTGTGTTTATAAATTAGTACGCGAAGAGGAATATGGTAGGTTCCTAATGAAATGACAAGCTGTGATTGGTGCTCGAGAACATGTGGTTGACCGGAAAAGAAAACGTGGTTTTCTTGTTCATTGGGTAGCGCGTCGTTCCACCGTTCAGACGAGATTTTTCTGACTGTTTTTTTTTTACAAAAAAAACATCCCGATATTCACTTTTGGGGATTATACTGGAAAGTCTTAAAGTTTAGAAGTGCCTGATTGTTTGTTAAGCTGTTTGAAGCCGATTATGGTTATTGTGGAATTTCTAAATAAGTAGGAAACGAAGCTATCGGATCCTTGTTTTTTGTGTGAGCCCATTCCGGTTTTGTTGGGTAAGAGTACTTTTGCGATTTTCTTAGAATACCAAATTCTAAACGTTTTATCCTTTTATATAGGTAAGACATTGTATATGGTTATTTAATCTATTGGAGAGTTAAGTCTTTACTTTCAAGTTTTGGAACTAGATTTTTCTTATTATGAAAGTTTTGTTGGAGTCCCACGTGCCGAATTTTGGATTGGAATTTGCTGTTATGGTTACGAATTTACGAGTTTGTGGTTATGAGGACGCTACTAGGACAGACTTTAATTACGTAGGCTGCAGTCACGCATCAAGTTACATGACGGGAATTCACTGGAGAGCCTGGAGTTTCTGGTACCATTCATCACCTTTAAGGACTTTTGAGGTCGGTGGCTTATTTTTAATTCGCATTACAGTGATGTCCAGAATAAAGGACCCCCTGTTGCGTTTCAATTTTTTTGTTTCTGTAATTTTTTTATAACGATGGCCATTTTGATATGTTACTCATGCAGTATACTTATTTTTTTAACATTTTTTAATTGTCTTGTACATGCACATATCTTAGGATACTAGAAAGATGTTGGATGATATTAACGTCCGTACAGTATAATGAATTTGTTTAAATTAGAAGTTATTTAACATCGGGTAAGAATTTTTTTGTACGAATTTTTTAGTGTAAATCAGAAAGAGTCACCTTATGACTGAACCTTTCTCCATTTTGTTATAATTTTTTTTCCTATTTGGATATGCTTGTCCTATTTTCTGTAATAAAATTTTATCTTAAAATTGACTCTACTGTTTATTGATTATGTTATCAAAGGAGACTTCAAGTATTAGAATAAACACGGAGTTTGGTAATTTTAAATCGGTGTGTCGAACGGGTGCTTAAGGTTGGTGAAATTTTATTGGAAAGTACCTGGCGCTCAAATCTTTTTTTTGGCAAAATATAAAATCGTTAAAAATAAACGAATCTCACCACTGAAGTCTCTTGCTGGGGTTAGCCAACCTTGAGTTAAATGGGCATTTTAATACTTTTAGTTTTTTTGAAGGCTCAATTTCATTTGAACACGTAACAATTTTAATTGTTATAGCAGCTCGATAGCTTCCTTATTCTTCTTATCAGGAATTGCTGACACTGTGTCACATCTAAAAAGAGAAGATATTCACTTGAGTGTCAGCCACATAAAATTAAGTGGAAATAAAGAAAAATATAGGTCTATTTTCCTAGGACAGTCAAAATAATATTTTTAAAATTTTATTTAATATTGTCACTGTTTGAAAATCATGTTTTTACGTTTTAATATTATATTGTTATGAAATATATATATATATATATATATATATATATATATATATATATATATACTACGTTTCGTATTTGCGAAGAGTATGTATAGTAATAAATTGAGCAATAAACTATAACGTTATACGCATAGCACTTATTGTATGAGCAGGATATAAGTTTGCCAAATTTGGCATATTATTTTGGAGCAGAGCTAAATAATTATTTCCATTAACCTTTTCAGGATTTTGCGTATGTAATTCTCTCTTCCGGTGAGGATTTTTATTAGCCCAGTAGCGATAGTTTTGAGGATTAACATAGCCATGAAGAGTAAAAGTGGACTCATCCAAAAACAAAACATTTTCTAGTGGATAACATTGTTATCTAACGTTTGCATCATTTGTTCACAAAAATACATTCTTCTATCAAAATCGGCTTCATTAAGCTTCTGAGTTGGGGTCAGTTTATAGGGATGCATTTTATTTTTTTTTTAATACGCGAATAATTGAGGAATGGGAAGCATTAAATGCTGAAGCTGCTAGTCGACTTGAACTATGTGGATTTTCTTCAAACTCAAGCAGTATATCTAATTTGATATCGTTACTCATTGCATTGGACGCTTCTTTTTTCTGCCGTACATGTCCATTTTCGCGAAACTTCTTTTCAATTTTGCTAATTGTACCTTGGAATACATAGGCGGCAACTCAGGAAATTTTTCTTGAAATAGGCGAGCAACTTCGTCCTGTTATCGCATTCTATCTCCGTAACCAACCATCTGTAAAATTATTATTTTATGCATTTCTTTTAAATAAACCATGTTTAGAAATTACAGTTAGCAAAACTCATAACGCAAACAACACGCAAAACATTGACAACTATTTATTGACAACTATGACAACTATTTATTGCTATCAATCGCTACGGCGCAACGGGCGCGGCGTTTTCAATAAAACTGGCAATGCCAGCTATGAAGAATTTTGATGTTTCTACGTCTTCTTTTCAGTTGATAATGTTGAAAAAGAACACTAAAATTGTTTTTGCTAGTCTGCAAGAACAAAACGCTGTAAGTTTTTATGTTTTTCGTCTGCTGTAGGGAATTTCGTCAAGCAGACCGTTAATTTTTGCAGTAAATATTAAATTTTTGAATAGAGAATGAAAAGATCTTTCAAATGAGCTATCACAAGTCCATACTTCCCATTTAAAAACTTAGGGGTTACAACTGTCACTCGAAGGGGGTTGAATTTAGGAATGGAATTTGTACGTTGCAGGATGTCATTTCAGAATCCAAAACTGACGTGTCTCGGGATTTTTTGTAAATATAGACAATAATTGAGATACTGAATTTATTCCATTTGGCTGTTCCGCACTGTATATATTTTTTATTGTTTTCTGTTGTACTTGAATATTGTACTTTGTCAATGAAAATTGTTTCTAATCTCATTATAAGAGCATGGCATTTAACTATATACAACATTTATGATAAAACTGTATATGGTTGTATTCCTTAGAGCGATGGGGAGTACTTGAAACTATTTTAAAGATTATGCCATTTATGATTTTTTAAATATTTACATACAATAAACCGAAAATAAACGCATATTTCCCTCTCACCCTGCCAAATCATATTACTTAATCAATTTTAATTATCTCCAGATGTCGCCAATATGGTTGTTGAAAGGATATAGTTCAGAATTTGTGTTTCTTTGTTCAACTCAAATGTTCCGACCCCACCTCCAGGTCAAAATTAAGTTCCTAACAGAATTTATGCTTGAAACACAACTATATATATCGTAATAAAATTAAAAGGGCATTAAGTGCAATAAAAGTAAACAACTTAATATCTTTAACAATGTAAAAGGTTATAAAATTATGTCGAGGCCTCGGTAGAGGCCGTAAAAGGGGCGTTATTTGAGTTCATATGTACACAAAAAGTTGGCACAGTCACGGCAGGAGGGAATAGAGAGTGCAGGAAATCGAAAAAAGCGGGAGAGAACATCAAGAAATATGGGCAATTAAGAATATTAATTGTTCTTCATACGGGTTAGAAGGAAAGGGAGAAGAGGGACCCTCGTTTATTTTTAGATCAGTTCAAACTAGAGCTTAGGCATTCTTTTGTATGCTAAAAGTGGCAAGCCATATTTGCAGATAAATATTATCCTTGTGGAAATGGTTTTTGAATTTTCTCTTTGAGAAATAATTCATTTTTTATTAAGGTATTTCGACTTGTTACTCGGGAAGAATCGAAGTTTTCGTAAATACAATTAAAAGTGAAACATGTTATTTACAGGCATTAATCACTTTTTATGTTAATAGAGATAAAGGACGACTGAGATAGCCACATAAAATTGGTCGGTTAAGTTTCTAATTTATTTTCGGGAATGTAATAGTACTGGGACGAAAACCGTTAGCAATTAAGCCAGATGGAAATATATAAAGTTTTTCCTATTACCCTCAGTTAAAAAAGTTGATTAGTTTAAAAATAAGAGTAAAAATGTTTAATATTATTATTTCAAATTAATGTAATTCTCTGTCAAAATGTACAGCAATTTGTGCGAGTTTTTTGTAAGACATTCTATTTTTAGATCATAAAATAATATTTCTTGGGCTGCAATTTTTTAAAATAGCTTCTTTTATAGCCTGTCTCGTCCAGCCTGCAAATGTTCCAAAAAGGGGGGTTTACACAGAAATTCAAATATTGTCGATGGATTTGAATCAAACCTTTTGTATCTTCTTTGTTTTTTTTCAACTATGGAAGTTAATTAACTTAAAGTGTAAGCTTTAATTTTTTAATTGTTTAAATGAAAAATAAATAAAATGTTAAATCAACGATTGCGTAAGTTGAAACCAATAATAAATACAAAGAAAATTGTAATGAATTTTTTTTGTAGTTTTAATTTAGACTTGACTCAAAAATTGATCAAGTTATAAGTTACGAGTTTAAAATTTACACGATGTAACCAAGCTATTTTCGCCACCTATGTTTCAGGCACTTAATTACTGACCGACTTCGTTACTTGCCCGCATTAACATATAAAATCTACCCACCCAAAGGTAAAGGCACGCGGCTTTAGCATTAAACATACCGGGCGCGCTACTTATACCTCACCGATTATAGTTGCGTAGACAGTATCGTGTATGAAAAGTTAACAAGTGTTTAATCGAGCAGAACCTGGTTCTACTCCCGTTGATTGAAGTACCAAAAGCCCTAAATTTTAAATCAATCCTTTTAGCTTCCAGGACCAAGAAGGAGTAAGTTATAGTGTTGGGAAATACAGTGATTTTCGAGTAGCCGGTAAAGCGGATACAGTTAATGAGAAATAACCGTTATTTTTAACAGTTATTTAAATAACCAGTTATTGAAAATCAAATAACTTTCATGAAGACGATGTTTATTTATGAGTCGGTATCGTTATGCGGTATTAATATTTTTGCGTTTGGTTTGTCTCTGATAAACCGTAAACCGATTAGTTATTTAGTTAATGATGAATCCCACAGGATAAGAATGCTACATTTTACTCTCATCATCAGTCTCAACCTGTGTGCTGTCATAAATATTAGTATATAATAAATTACTGAAATAAGAAATAAGTATTCACTTGTATTTTTTTAATACAAAAATAATAAAACAGAAAACAATAAGTGCTATATTACATGTTGCGTAATGATTTTCACCCTCAATTGGTGTAAAGAAATTCCTTATTTCACTGGTTTTTTGTTTTCTTGGCATATTCACAGTTTAGAATTTATATAAAATTTATTTTAAGTACTGCAGCATAATCGAAAATTAACGTATAGCACACGACACGCGGTACACAACTAAACTCGCCCCCACGCAGTCTACGCGGCATGTGTGAATTTAACTGTAAACGTTTACGGCATCAGCTACTGACTGATAAAACAAACCGGTGATTTGTCAAAACGCTAAACTCCATTTCCATTTTCCATTTAAAATTCTTTATTGATTTTTGTATGTTCACAATACATAGGTTATAGTTAAATATCTCATAGTGTACAATATATATATTAAACTGATAACGAACATTGTCGCGGGGACGTGAATCGTCAACAGTTGGGCTGCTGTTAACCCAAAGATATCACACAACCTTCTCTGTTATATTAGAATGCATTCTTTCTTGAGTTAAAATGCGTTTATTTTAATATGCTTGAAAAGCTTTAGTACATAGTAGATAATAGATTATAAAGGTCGAAAGATACTCAATGTCATGCAGGAAAATAATAATAAAAAACCTGCTTGAGATAATAAGAAGTCAAAGAATAAAAACACTTGCGTGTAGGGACATCGAAAATCGATGTATGAAGTAAGTTAATAAAATTTATATGGTATACCTCTTCTGCTTTCTAGTATCCTATTACAGGATTCCTCAGGGGAGGATTAAAAAGGGGAAGGATGGTTGTGGGGAGGATGTTATATGGCAGGAATAAGGGTTATTGCCTCCTGAGAGAGTACAACTCCAGTTTTTGGTGTATTAATTTGTGAGTATGGCCGGGGTTGTCGTAATCTCTCAGGTGGGCAATGTCCCTTGTTAAGTCTGAGACGTCACTCTTGAACAGAAAGAATTTATGGGCAGTCTCCCTGATAAGGTCCGTGGTTCGAGGCATAGAAGTCAGCCTATGGAGCTCTTCAATTGTTATGTAGCGGGGTGAATTTGTTAACAAACGGAGTATTTTATTTTGTGTAACTTGGATACGATTTAGCTGCGTATCAGAAGCCCCGTTCCAAGCTACGCAACCGTATAGTAAAATCGGTCTAAAAATTACTTTATATAAAATTAATTTGTTGTTGGTTGTTAACATACTCCGTCTGTTAACTAGGGGGTACAATCTACTGAGAGCCCCATAAGTCAAGTTAATTGCCCGCGTAATATGCGGGCCAAAACACAGACGCTTATCAAGGGTAACACCCAAAAACCTTGCCGTTTTCTGCTCCGTAACCTCACGCCCAGCAATTTTAGGTTTATTAAAAATATTAATATTCGTAAATTTTCTATTGAAATTTACACATTCCGTTTTCTGAGAATTAATTTTAATTTTCCATTTATTATAAAAAGCAATAATTTTATCTAGGTGGTATTTGATTTTCTGTACTGCAGTCTGGGCGTGAAAGCTACTTGCATAAATAGTGACGTCATCAGCATAGAGGAGAAGGGAAGTATTAGGATAAGATGGGATATCGGCAGTGTAGAGGTTATACTGGATAGGTGATAAGGATGACCCCTGAGGAACTCCTGCGGAGAGCCTCGTTTTCGTGGAAAATGAACTATTTACTCGAACCATGATGTATCTATCCGAAAGGAAAGATGCCAATAGTGTTGTAAGGTATTTGGGGAACTTATGTAACTCATCCAATTTATAGGTGAGACCATTTCGCCACGTAGAATCGAATGCTTTCTCGATGTCAATGAACAGGACAACGTTACATTGCTTTTTATTGTAAGCATGCAGCGTATCCTGTACAAGTTTGCAAAGTGAATGCGTTGTAGTATGTCCCGATCTAAAGCCAAATTGTTGGGCAGGAATTAAGCGTTTTTTATCTACAAATTTGTTTATGTGGCCCAATATAACCTTCTCGGCTAACTTAGAAAGTGTATTTAGTAAAGAGATAGGCCGATAACTAGCAGGGTCATATGGGGGTTTATTCGGCTTTAGAATCGGGATTATAATTGCAATTTTCCACTTTGGAGGGAAATATTGTAGCTTTAGCTGTAGCTAAACTCAATGCAAAGAATAAAATATCGAATCCAAAAATCGGTGACTGTCTGATAGCGTTATCCGTGTCGCGGTGACTGTACGCAGGCGCTTCCGAGTCGCTGAATAACTGGTTCGCTTTTACTCCGATCACCGGTAGCTCCAGTTATTCTCCAATAACCGTGATAGAAAACGGTTATCGATATATCGCCCAACACTAGTAAGTTATAATCTCGACTATAGTTCGAGCGTATAGGCCTTACTAGGCAGATCGTTTAGTACAAGTGGGAAACCCAGTAATAAACGAGCCGCAACAGTAAGATTTGATTTACCGCGAGTATCTATTTACTACAAGAGGGAAACTCAGGAGTAAATAGTACGTCTCTGAGTTTTGGGCACAAGCCTATCCGCTCCAGGAATATTTTACGTCTGCTGCGTTTTGCCCCAAGGGGAAAATTTCATAATCCCGTTATCAGACGAAGATATTCTCGCTATAGTTTAATCTGTTTATTTTGCTTTATTTCGTTTGAGCTTAATCCCTAATCGCGACTCTTAACATTTTCTCATCTTTTTGATAATTTTTGCTATAAATTTTCACTTTCACGTTTTGTCTTAGTCTCAGTGCTTGCGCCTGCCTTACTTTGCCTTTTTGCTAATTTTGCCTTTTGCTATTTTGCTTATTTACTGCTTGCCCATTCTGTACATAGTTTTCTTACTGTTTTGCTAAATAAATTTTATTTTCTATTGTTTTCGAAACTAGTTATTTTATTTACGCACTGATCGCCTGGTCAAAACCTTCTTCACTGATAACTAAACTACCCTTGTAGCGTGTTTCAGCGCTTCTAATACTGAAACTGGTGCCCGAGTCCGTAACCTTCAGTTACGTTGGGGTGCCATAGTGACGACAGTCAAAAAAACGGCGTCACAACGAACGTCATTTTTGAATGGACGCAAGTTACACTCTTAACTGCTTACGGTAGATTCGTTATCTTTAATAATAATTTAATAAATAAAACTAATTTCATTTTAAAATAAAAATTAAATTGCTAATGACAATTTCATAACAGAAGATTAACAATTTTTTATTACGCCAAAGAGCTCATTATTTTACTCTCTTTAAACAATTTTATTTAATTTTCCGGATATCTCGCAAAGTTAAATAGTTAACCCTAGAAAATGCTCCTTACACTTGAAAATCATTGGAAAAACCGTTTTACAATTTCACTTCAAATTTCAATTTTCTTTTTTTAGCAATTCAAGTTGCAAGAAAAACTATTATAAAAAAATTAAGCAAGAATCCGAAGAAAATGTACGACTATCCAGTAATTCTTTACAGCGTTTATTTTTCAATTTATTAATAGCATGATTTATTCCCTCAGGAATAATTGGTGCAAAATATGTTAAATGCTCCTTATATGAGAAAACTATACACGGTCCAATAGAGACACTTATTTTTCTATTTAATCTTTTCAGAGGTGATTAAATACAAAAAAACGCGTTTTCATATTTTTTAACATTTCAAAATTACCTAAATTATACTTAAATACAATAAATTTGACACATATACAATATGCAGTTGTAAACAAAAGTAAGTGTATGCTTTCCCTGATGTAGCACAAACAGAAAAAAAATTAAATTTATGTAGTAAAAATGACATGTTAGGAGAATATTGTTTTTACCATATAAAACATATATACCTACACAAAATAATACACTAAACTAAACTTAACCAAACGTACGTCACACTAAATAACTGAAAATAAAACCTCATTCCCAGGCACTATGGTGTAAAATATAAATACACAAAATAATAAACTGAACTTAACTAAACTTAACTAAACATGTAACGTAGTAACAAAACATCATGCTGAAGCACAATAGTACAAAAAATAAATACACAAAATAGTAAACTAAACTAAACATAGTAAATAACTTAAAATAAAACATCAGGAGCCACTATGGAGTATAAATATACAGTGTGTCCCAGGATAGATGTAACAAGAGGTGTAATGGACTAAAAATTTTGGAATTTTGGAATGGTATTTGGGGATTGACTCCTACTTGTTGTAAAACTAAAGTATACCAAAAATGACTTGATTTGGTGTTCTACAGGGTGTTTTATAAGCAAAGTTGTAAAAATCACCACTAACAAAGTACCTTTATATTTCAAAATATGAAAAAATTCCACTAAGAAAAGTTATTTAGAATGCAATTTTATATTTCTATACCCAATTTCAGGAATATAAAATTATTTTTTGAAACTTCCCATTTTTTGCGAATTAAGAGTTGAATTCATATTTAAAGTTGTGTAGGAGAAAATGTTAATCATCTCAAAAAGTAGGCTATTGGTAAATAAAAAATTGAATATACGAGATGTAAGAAGGTATAATGTCAATCGAACTAATTGTAAAACAAGAAACAATTACTAACAGAAGATTAATGAGGTTTAAAAATTATAACAAGTAATAAATGTCAAAAACATAACAGATTCACAAACAAATTAATTATTGACCAATACAAAACAATGTTTACAATTTTTTATTATTCGACGTAGCTACCACCCACATCCACACACATTTCGATCCTTCGCCTGAAGTCCTTAAAACTGTTTCGAATATGATCTAACGGTATGGAGTTTACGGCATTTGTTATTCTCTGCTTCAATACTGCTACATCGTTAGGAAGTGGTTCAGCGTAAACTAACTGCTTGAGGCGACCCCATAAAAAGAAATCCAATATTGATAGGTCTGGGAATCTCGCCGGCCACTTGATCGGTCCATTCCTGGCAATCCAATTTTCTCCAAAATTTAAATTCAACCACCGATTAACCATTTCTGTGGAGTGGCCAGGGCAACTATCATGTTGAAAATAAACTAAAGGCATATCTCTTAAAATATTTAAATGTTCTTCAGAAAATTTTTCAAGAAGCTGTAAATAAATGTGCTGGTTTAACCTTCCCTCAATGAAATAAGGTCCAATAACTCCAACGTGATAAGAAACGGCACACCACACATTCACTTTTTTATAATATTGTCTTCTACAATGAATTCTAAAATTTGGATTTTCAGAAGCCCAAAACCGACAATTCTGAGATGAAACAACACCATTGGTTGTGAATGTGGATTCATCTGAGAAAATTATGAAATGATGAACAAATCTCTCTTCCATGATTTTTTCTCCAATGGTCAAACAAAAATCCAACCTACGGCCGTCATGTCCCTCTTCAAGCGTATGTTTATAATTTGCTTTGTATGCCCTAATTTTCTTTGTCTTATAAATTCTTTGGAGTTCAGACTTGCTAATATTAATAAGTGCTGATCTCTCTCTTAGTGGCATCCTAGGATTTTCTCTAACAGAGGCATGAGCTATAATAGCCCCAACATTGTCTTCATCATATGCTTTTATTTTTCTTTTTATGTTAAGAACACTACCAGTAGCCAGAAACTTTTTAATTATTCTCATAGCCTGAGTACGTGACAAAGCAGTGTTTGGAAATTTCAAATTAAATTGGCTTACCACTCCTCTTAGCGAGTTTTCACCGCCAATTCCGTAGCATTGCACAATATAAATTTTTTCACGCACTGTGAGTACCATTTTCACTTAATTTTCTATGCTTGGTTCGTTAATTTGAAACAGAAATTAAGAATAATATTGACTACGTAACTTTAAATATTAATTCACAAAAAATAATTTCTATGCAGTTTTAATTGAATGGTTCAAAATAAAATACTAATTTATTGAAAAAATGGGAAGTTTCAAAAAAAAAAATTTATATTCCTAAAATTTGGTATAGAGGTATAAAATTGCATTCTAAATAACTTTTCTTAGTGGAATTTTTTCATATTTTGAAAAATAAAGGTACTTTATTAGTGGTGATTTTTACAACTTTGCTAATAAAACACCCTGAAGAACACCAAATCAAGTCATTTTTGGTATACTTTAGTTCTACAACAAGCAGGACTCAATCCCCAAATACCATTCCAAAATTCCAAAATTTTTGGTCCATTACACCTCTTGTTACATCTATCCTGGGACACACTGTATATAAATATTACAATAAATTTAGCGTTTACGTAATGAGAAGTAGCAATGTGGTGTGTAAAAAGAAAATACGTTTTACATATAATTTGCTGGTTGTACACATTTAAACATAATTTTAGGAGCATTTTGGTGGTAATTTTGGAGGCATTCATGCCTATACTGTGATTAGTGTGAAAATGATTACATTTAAATACCATTTATTGCTTCATCTACTTAAGTATACTTATTTGTGTTTTGTAGATTTATGATATTATGATGTTCTTACCAGTCGCTGTCCAGGTTCCAGTATAGGGAGTCAAAATAAAATACTACATATCCATAATCTAATTATATTACGTTTTCTTAATATACATTTCTTTCTTGACTCGCGTTCTAAATTATATTGATCTTTTTTTTGTCGAAACGATCGTTTCCAGTCCAAAGCAAATTGCCAGTCGGCAGATTTGCCATGTTATTGTTAATCGCAAATTAAATAGAACAATAACAAATAAACTTAAACAACTAACTTACAGGGTGTCCTAAAAGTATAATTTACAATAAAATAACTTATTATATTAGACCATCACACCTCCCATGGGCAGGGAAGAAAAAAAAAGCATCTGAGCTCATTGATGCATTTTTTTTTCTCTATCCGAAGAACTATGAATGGTATAATTTAACCCTATTTTTGTGAACTTCTACTAGCTTATTACCTATTTTAATTATTACATTTGGTGATTTATTTTCTACGATGCTATAGGAACCTTTATAAAGAGGTTCTATTTTGTTTCCTACTTCATTTCTTAACATAACTTTATTGCCTGGGCTATAACTTATAGTTTTCGCCTGTTTATCGACTCTCTCTTTTCTTTTAATCTTCGATGCAATCAAATTATTTTTTGCGTCGTTGCATGCTTGCTGCAATCTATATTTTAACTCTGCGGGATATTCGTCAAAATTATAGAGTGGATCAATCTTATTATTAGCAAGGTTAGAAGGTAATTTTGCTATTTTACCGAAAATAAGTTCATTGTCTCGGAATGAACTGTGTTGTTATACGCAAAGCACCAGTATGGAATCCATGAACTCCAAGTATGGGGGTTTTTTGCCACTTGTATTCGCAAATAAGCTCCTAAATTTTTATGATTATTTTCGAGTGAGCCTAGAGTTTCGTGATGATAAGCCGTCGAGTGTATTTTTTTAATTTTTAACAATTTGCATGTTTCGTTCAGTGTAGAGGCTAATAATTCTGTACCACGATCTGAAACAATTTCTTCAGGAATTCCATACCGTAGGATAAAGTTTTCCACAAAAGCTTTGGCTACCGTGAGACTTTCTTTATTTTTTAAAGGATATCCCTCTACAAACTTACTTAACTCACACTGTAATGTTAAAATATAGCGATTACCTTCGCAGTCTTCCTCTGTGGGTCCCACAAGATCCAAATAAATTTTTTGAAACCCCGAAGAAGCTGTGCTTGTTATTGACATAGGTTCTTTATTTGAAATAGAATATTTATATCGTTGACAATCGTCACATTTTTTGACATACTCTTCTACGTCTTTTTGTAAGCCTGTCCAGAAATAACGTTTTTTAATATTATTGTACATACGTCTTATTCCGGCATGTCCTCCGGTAGGTAGTATGTGATAATCATTTAAGATGATATGTCTAGTCTCTAAGTCGGTGATGTTATTAACATCTTTTAGTATAGATATTTTCATAAGTGAATTTTTTATTTGAGTAGAAAATTTTACGAGTTCTTTAAACAATTGCGCGCTATCTTCATTCTTAATTATGATTATTTCCGGAATTTCATATTTTTTGTATAAAATATTCAGGTCTCTCCACGCTTTACCTAGGTTTAACGTTGATCGAGAATCCTGCAACAAATATATGATTCGTGCGTCTTTAACACAAATCAAACTCCCTAATTTAAAATCGTACCCGTGAAAATTTTTTAACTTATAAAAATCGGAAATTGTAATTGGACATAATTGAAAGGAGTCCTTTGGTCGTTTTAACAGTTCTACGATTCCGGGGTGATCAAGCCTTTCGTCGAAGTCTGTTTCTAATGTTTGTTGAGCCTTATTTTCAATATTCTTATACTGTGCCCTAGTTATAGCATTAATAGAACTACAAACACCCTTATTCATATTTTTTAATTCGTCAGATGAAATATCGATTCGCGATAGCGCGTCTGCAACTACGTTATTTTTCCCTTTAATATATTTTACCACAAAGTCGTATTCTTCCAAGATTAACCTAAATTTTGTTAATCGGCTTGACGGATTTGTCATTCCGAATAAATAAATCAATGGCCTATGGTCTGTCATGATAACAAATTTTCTAGCAAATAAGTAGGGCCTAAAATGATTGACAGACCAGGTTAAAGCTAAAAGCTCTTTGGAAATAACACTGTAGTTTTTGTCGGCTTTATTGAGGGATCTGCTTGCATATGCTATTGGTTTATCATCTGAATTTGAGAGTACAGCCCCAATACATGATGCCGAAGCATCAGTCTTTAGGATAAATACATTGTCTTGAGAAAAATTTGGATACTGTAATATAGGAGGGTTCATTAGGGCTTGTTTTAATATTTCAAAAGACTGTTGGCATTTATCTGTCCATACGAATTTTTGTCCTTTCTTTGATAAATTATTTAAAGGCGCAGCAATATGTGAAAAATTTTTGACGAATTTCCTATAATAATTCGCAAACGCTACGAATCTCTTTGTTTCGTTAGAATCTTTAGGAACCGGGTAATTTTGAAGGGCTTCAATTTTTGAAGGATCTGGGGAAACTCCTCCAGAAGAAATTACATGGCCTAGGTATAAAATGTCTTTTTTCAAAAATTCGCATTTGTTGGGATTTAGTTTCAAATTTACGTCTCTTAATCTTTGAAGAACTTTGGTTAAGTTTTTATTATGATTTATTAAATTATTTCCAAAAACAATAAGGTCATCTAAATATACAAAACAAGATTCATAAGTTAGTCCTGACATTGCTACTGACATTGCCCTACTGAAAGCGTGAGGACTAGACTTAAGTCCTTGTGGTATTCTACGTAGCCTATACTGTCCCCGATCAGTGGTAAAAGCTGTACATGGTCGGCTGGACGGTTCTAAAGTAATTTGATAATATCCTTGTGATAGGTCAAGATGTGCGAAATAGACTGCCCCGGACAGGGAGTCCAGAATGTCTGTAATATTTGGCAATGGGAACTTGTCGTCTTCAATCTGCTTATTTAAAAGCCGATAGTCGATAACAAGTCTCCATTTTTTGGTGCCATTTATATCACTTTTTTTGTTACAATAAGTACAGGCGAGGACCAAGGTGACCTTGTTTCCTCAATAATGCCAGCGCGTAGCATATCATTTACTTGTTTCTCCACTTCTTTTTGAGCATGTGGTATTCGATAAGGTTTCACATAGACCGGTTTTGCGAATTTTTGTAAATGTATGCGCTCTTCGTAAACATTACTTACTGTAAGCGCATCGTTTTCAAGATGAAATACGTCCGAGTATTTTGCACAATTTTTTTGTAAAGAAACCCGTTCTTCTTTGTTTAAACCTTGTACTATAATTATGTCTAATAGCCTATCTACCCTAATTTACTGAATTGTTATAATTTTTCTGAAAGTTGCATAACTGATAGTCTTGCAATTTTTCAATTTTTGGTTTAAAGTTTTTAATAGTGATATCCTCGTCCCTGACATTTAATATTCTAACAGGTATCATATTTTCAGCATTTGGCGTGGCTAGACTAGCCGCAATAAAAACGCCTTCACAAATTTCTTCTGACACAACAACACAATCATATGTAGTCTCTACATGAAAATAACATATTTGTTCGCATCTCGCGGATATGGATTTACAATACGTGTATGCACTTTGCATAGGAATTGAAATTTTATCGTTTTTTAGCCACAGTGAAAGTAATAGTTTTTCATAATTTATATTTGCTGAGTAATCATAAAAGAAATCTGATCCTACTATACCATGCTATTCAGTGCCAAGGTCGTTAATTACTACAAATTCGTGACATAGCTTTAAATTATTTACAAACATGGTAATATTAACTGAACCTTTTGCGTTTATTGACCCAGATATTCCATTTAATTTTGTTTTAACAGAAGTATTTATTATTTCATCACTGGATAAATATTTGTCAAAAATAACACTAACAGATGCTCCTGTGTTTACCAAGAGCTTTAATTTAGAGTTTTTGTATTCAAATTCTACAAAATTTAACCCATTTAAATTATACAATTTATTTTTACTAATTTGTTTATTGCCTGGGGGCTCGAAAAAATTTCTCAACTGATGTGTTTTGGGAGTTTAGCGTTTCTAAATTTGAACTACTCTGCGGACTATTATCTAAATTGGAAAGATGATATAGGTGTGAATTATTATTATTTCTAGATTGATTATTTCTTCCTTGATTCCTAAAATTGCCCCTATTAAAATTTGTATTTCTATAACTATTTGAATTACCCCTGTTGTAGCCATAATTGTTTTGAGGTCTACTAAATTTATAATTATTTCCCTTATTTTGGTTTGTATTAGGATGTGTATTTCCTCTGAAACCCCCGTTATTATTAGAACTTCGCCTGAGTTGTTTATTTGTGTAAAATATTTGGTCTCCTTGTGTAGGTAATTCCTCGTCCTTAGCTCCTTGTATGGCTTCACTTAATTTGCTGTAATTTCGCGCCTTTACTACGGTTCTTAAGTCGCTATTTCGTAAACCATTTGCAAAAGCGCTAATCGCCAGTTTTTCATTTACCTCGTTTAAAATTTGAACTGCATCTTCCTTGCCCTCGGTTTGTGTTATGGTAAGGTTTACAAGTAGATCTTCAATTAAACTACCGAATTCATCTATAGTTTTATTACCCTGTTTTGCGTTATTTAATTTTGAGGATAATGCTGGTGCCGATTTTTTGGTTATAAAATGTTTTCTTAAGTCAATAATCAGAGCTGCGTTAGATCCGTACGTTTTGTTTAATCTAATTTTCGCATTTTGTGATAACCTATTTTTTAAAATATATGTTGTTAACAATTTTTTTCCCGTTTGATTTAACATATCATCATATAATTCGATGGCATCGATTAGTTGCTTGGTTACATTTTCGTTACCGTTCATCACAGGCAATAAAGTTGCGGCGGTTTTCAAATCAAAATTTTCCGCCATTTTGTCGTCGTTCGAACAATCTGAGTCAGTGGAATTTGAACTTGACTGAATGTTAGAGTTAATTGAGTTTAAATCTTGATTCACCGTTTCAGGTTGCTCGGAGCGAGACAATGCCTTTCTTTCATCTAAAATTTCATTAATAGCCTCTAAATATTTGTTTATAGCATCTGCAAACCCCTCAATTTCATCTTTTACTTTTATATCTAACTTAGATTTATTACATATATCCTTTAACTTAAAAAAATCACTTCTTCGTTTATCTAATTTTCTACACTTACGGTTTATCACTGTAATGTCTTTTCTTCGTGCACTATTGTCCTTATTAATATTTCGATAGAATACCTTTAGTTCTTCCAATAAATATCTAAAATCATTTCCATTGAACATTTAGATTAGTTACTCCAATTCTAGCTCCATACCAGTAAATTATTATTATTATTACTATGTTCCAATAATCACCCTAAAAACCTAAAAAAAAATTTCGGAAGTCTTCTTAAGCAATCTCCTGGCTTCTGGTAATTTCTGCTCTTATCTTCTTTTCCAATCTTTTTTTACATCTTCCAAAGCAGTAAACCATTATAATTATACAACTTATTATAATTACTGTGACTTCCATGACAAGTTTTATTGAAAATCCATTTCCAGTTCCAACTGTATTGCCTCCACTATTCCCAGCCTGTGCGATAATAACTTCTTCCTTTGACTGAGAACTTCCCATTTTTCTTTTGTGGTTTTTAATTTAGTTTATTTCCCTTATACTGTTTGCAGGATCGCTATGTGATGTTCTTACCAATCGCTGTCCAGGTTCCAGTATAGGGAGTCAAAATAAAATACTACATATCCATAATCTAATTATATTACGTTTTCTTAATATACATTTCTTTCTAAATTATATTGATCTTTTTTTTTGTCGAAACGATCGTTTCCAGTCCAAAGCAAATTGCCAGTCGGCAGATTTGCCATGTTATTGTTAATCGCAAATTAAATAGAACAATAACAAATAAACTTAAACAACTAACTTACAGGGTGTCCTAAAAGTATAATTTACAATAAAATAACTTATTATATTAGACCATCACAATATACTTGAAATTTAACGAATTAGTCACCGCCAGAAATGATAAATGCACAATGGCGACAAGTTTTATGATTTACTTCGAGTTGAAGTTTGTGGTCTTCATCACATGATAAAATTTACCAATGCTATTGGTTACACTGCTACAGTATTCTTGTAATTTTACAGTAGTAAAGTGAATTCACATATATGTTGTAACGGGTCGCGGACAATCCACCGAAAACTTTTCACCGAAAACAATTCACTGAAAGTCAATTCACCGAACGGATAGTTCATCAAAAAACAATTTACCGAATTAGAATACATCGAATGACCAATTTATCGGAAAAGACTAGAAAATCTAACAGTTTTTTGTCTTCGTGGCTTTACTACGAAGTAACATAATGGTGATGACGTTATTTTTTAGATAAAGTAGGTAGTGTAGGAGTTGTGAAAAAATAAACTTGGGCATGTGATTCAATATCCAATTTAAGAATATTTTATTTAAAAAACTAACTCATACAAATCTCATACAATCTATTTTTATATGCCTAATTAAGTTTGTAAGTACAAACATATTCAAATTTTACATCTAAAAGGAAATATTGTGAGTAATGCCTCGTAAATAATCCAAGATATTAATTGGATCAAATGCTTGCACCAATCGTTTGAGCCGCTCGTTTAAGTCTTTATATTTTTTCCTTTGGTGAGGTCCTTCTTCTCCGGCAATAAATTGTTTAAGGAGTATGAACTGAAACTAAAAATTCAAAGTAAAATGTCATGTTTATATATAATGTCAAGAATCCGTTCGGGAAACTAGATGCACCGATTATGCATTTTCGAGGAATTGCTCATTCGGTGAATTGTTCTTCGGTTAACTGTCTATGCGATAAATCCTCCGTCCGGTGAATTGTCTTTTCGGTGAACTGTTTTCGGTGGATTGTTTTCGGTAAATTGACCAGATACGATGTTGTAACATTACAAAAAGGTCTGTAAATTTACACGAGGGCTAATAAATTTGCACTCAGTGTGGATAATTACATTGTAATTTAACAGACAGTTGACATAAAATCATATTAGTGCAGGAATAAATTCGAAAGTTATGTATATTTCCATGTGGCATATATTTTTACACGTATTTGTCTGTAGCGATTTCTTATTACATTATTCTAACAATAAAATTCCATGAATTCGTATGTAGTAATTAGGCTGCAATTTTAGGTGCACTTTTCTCAGTGTACCCATCATGAGTGCAATAATATTTCTCTAATAAAGTAAATGTATAAGAATACGCAAACTGAAGTAAACACATCTGAAGAATCTCAATTGAAACAGGGAATCCCACCAACTTGTGCTATAGATATACAAACAAGATAACAAATCACCAACATCCATTGTGCCAAACTTTCATAAATTTGTCTTACTGTTAACAATACCATGAACAATAAAATTTAAATCTATCAATAGACTTTGTTATGAGGACGTTCAACTGAGTTGTTGACTACAGCTACATAGAAATGAGGAAGAGGAAAAAATATGACACGAGCTCCCACGACAAAGAATCTAAGAAATAATTGTTTCCGGATTCGATCAACATTGACTATATTATGTAAAATGCCTTTAAAATTTATGATTTGTGCTATTTGTGTGATGATTTGAATGGATATGCCGGAAGAATTCGGTTTTACTAACAAAGATTAATCCTTTTTTTGTGAACTGTGATTTTGGCCTATAATAAAATTTAAGTAGTTTCTATTATTCAGTAGTGAATAGGGAACTTGTTTATAATTTTCTTTATTTCATTAGAGCGTTTATTTACATGCGAAACTAGGCAATGTCAAATATCGCAATATTTAATTTGTTACAAACAACTAAACAAACAACTGTTTGACTACCTCTGTTTTCCCTGATATGTTCGAAGTTTCTAGTAGTCTGACAAATTATGACGTCACAATTAATGGCGGCGTGTAACAAGAGTAGCTTAAATTAACTTAATAGCTGATATTTAATATAAGGAATTGTAAAATGTTTTTTTCTTGTTTACTAGGAGTTTTTCAATGACATTAGCTTACGTTTGTGAGTATTATTTTCTAAATTTAATTTTCATGTAAGTTCCTATAATGTCAAGAGCAGGAAATAAATGTTCAAATGTTTTAAAAATAAATTATAAAAAATGAAATGGCTAATAAATATAATAATAAATAGATATATAATTAATATTAACATTAACATATTGTTCTGATATGCTCTCTATTTTGATTGAATTCCTAGCATTTTAAAGCAAAAAAATATATCGAAAATAAATAAATCATTTATTTAATTTCAGTCATTCACTCATTACCTAAATAGTATTCTCTAATCCTGATGAAAGCAAATGGATAAAAAATAATTAATTGTAAGAAGTTTGTCACTTGACAATTTTTCGCAACCTATAGACTAATCGTTACATTTTAGTTGTTAGTAGTTTAGCTGGGTTCGATCCCCAGCCCCGGTATTGACAACACCGTATGTCTGCGTTTTTCCAAATGTGTAACCCCCTTCCGCACAGCCTCGGCTTTAGACTTGTCTACTATCTGTGGTGTGTTGTTTTGTTATGTACAAATTAACTTATTTATTTTAACATTTTTGAAATGTAAATAAATAGTTTATTACTTACTTTATTTACTCATTCAACAGGATTAACTTTAATTTGGACACTATATCACTAAGTCCTAAAGCGCACAATTCGGTATTAATTGAAGGAAAAATGGAACTGATAGCAAAATAATTATTGAAAACCATGAGTTTGAAATTAAAATAAACTAGTGGAAGCATTATGCTCTTCGCCGAATTACTAAGCTTTTTATATAATTGTTACACATTCTATAGGATACTCTTTACATTTTTTTGTAAATAATGTTAGTTTTTGGACATTCTAAATTTTGTGATACCAACTTTGTTGTGAAAAAAAAAAAATATATGAAAAAAAAAATCACGATGTGAGGGGATCGAACCCGGGACCATTGTATTGCAAGACGAAACTTTTGCCGCTACACCACCATTTTTTATTACTAAAATTGTTAATGAGTGTAATATATACTATTAGTAAATTTATTGTGATTATTAGGAAACACACATTAGTAAAATGTATTAAAAGAAATAGTGATAGGAAATAACATTTCGCAAGATTTCTATTTATTACAAACCATAAAAAAATGTAAAAAATATTTTTTTAAATTTTAAATTACTAATAACTTTTTTATTTACCAATCTATTTTGTGACACTAACTTTGTCGTGAAAAAAATATGTAAAAAAAAAATAAAAAAACAACAACCACCCTGTCAGGAATTCGAACTCAAGACCTTTGGATTGCAAAGCAAAAAGCTTTAGCCATTGGGCCATCACACTTTACTATTAAAATTGAATATCTATAATATATATCATTCCAGAATCATATTTCTACGGATTAGATATATTATTATGAAATATATATACAATGTGTCCTATTGAGTTCGCTATAGGTGAAATGGACAAAGAATTTTCGTTTTTTTTTTTCATATTAAAAAAATACACCCAAAAGTAATTTTGGGTGTATTTTTGTTTTTTTAAAATCATGTAGGCCATGACAGTTAAGCAAAAACGAATTTCATGTTAGGTAAAGTACCTTTTCTGTAAAAGATATAGCAAAATGTCATTAAGGAAAGTTATTTAGATTAAAAAGTTGTACAATGTTCTCAAGTATAAAGGTGCACAATTCCAGAGATCTTTTAGTTATAATGACGAGAAATTATTAAACAGCTTACCGTAGAATGTCAAACTTCAAACTAGCATTTCATCTTTCAGAAAACATGCCAAAATATATATTCTCGCTAAGAGAGTTTGAAGAAGTACTTGTTGTTTTTTGTGATTTTGTTGTGTTGCTTTGTTTGTTTTGTAGTAGTTTGTAGTATCTTCTCTGTTTTTCGCCTTTTTTCTTTTTTTGTCAGTTTTCTTACTATAGAAGCATGTTGCTACATTACGTATTTTAATGATGTTCAATATTATAAACAAAATGTTCACTGTATTCTTTTTTTTTTCTTGTTATTATTATACTTAAGCTATTTTTGTTCTATGATGGTTGCGCGGAAGAGCGATGAATAATCGAACGACGCCATCTTAAGAGAATAATTGCTGTACCAATCGATTTCATTGAATAAAGACACTATTTATTTATTTATATTAAAATTCATTATATTGCAATATATTATTATTCATATATTTTCATTTTTGCAACTATTGATACGCCCATGCGTGCAATTCTGTGTGACCTTGAGCCGATTTGATTTGGAAGTTAAAAGATGATGACGTGAACGACAATATTCATGATTTCAACTGTAGTTTTTACTCATATTGCACTGAAACTGCAGTGTATTCACAAAATTAAGCTTGAAAAATATCACTCTTTAAATTTTCTGATATTTCCCTTTTTATGAGAGCATTTAATTTCATTATCCCGTATAATATTGAACAAAATCGTAAACATCATTCTCCCTCTCGTGTCAAGTGTTACACGGTTCCACCTCAGGGCGGTCTGTCTGCGTTCATCTTCGTCACGGATAAGACAGACACTAATGTTGAGAGTAATATCGACCAAGTTGGGTCGGAGATGTACGAAACAGATACCGCATTACTAATACAGAAAAAAGGAACCACAAAAAGGTTTTTTAATAATGGTTAAGTAAAATTTATTGCAATCATGTCAAAGGTTGCAGGAGATTTATCCAGTTAAAAAGTGCTGGAAAATAACACTTATGACTTCTTAAACATCCATCATGTACGTAATTATCTGCCTGGTTATCTTGAGACAAATTTATTTTCTGCAGGAGCGACTATATAAAACTTTTTCCATTTAGGATTTAAGCAAAATCGTTTGCTATATTCAAATACAGAAACGCTAAACTATGCTTGCAGTCATCAATATTATCATCATTTACTTACTGAGTAATGAAAAGTGTAATTAATAATAAAATTAAAATATTAGTTTGACATTTCTTGAAACAGTCAATTTTATTATAATCAAGTAACATTTATCTTAATTTATGGTAACTTATTAGCAGGGCTCGGGAATTTTATCTCGGCGCCATAGACGGCTCTCGTATAGACATTATATTATATTGCAAATACCTACTGAAACATTCAGAAAAACAACGAAATGGTGAAATATTCATCACTGCCAGCTACAATGTATTTTTGGTAATAAATTTAACCTAAAAATGGTAATAGTTCTTACAAAAACATGTACTACATATCGAGCAAATAAAAAACAATTTTAAATCAAACGCATACTTTCCTGTTTTGTTTAATATGTATGGTGTGTTTATTATGTTTATTCTCATAACAATTAAATATAAAAACGCAATAAGCTACTGTGGTAACATAAAACATTTTTTTCCCAATAAAATAAACCATTTTTATATAATATTAAATCATACATAACCAACAAAGTTAAGGATTAATGACTAAAAATGCCATGTACCCTGTGCATCACACATGTACACAACGTGATAAAGTAAATTTTATTTTATTTTAAAATGTTAATACGTAACCTACTTTTATCGGAAATCTACTACATTTGTGAAACGTACTGACAATTACCTAAAGACGTAGTTGATTCTTTTACAATGGCACATCTAAATCTTGATATTCTAATATATGTGTTGAAAATCTTAGTTAATAACTACAGCGATAAAATTTTATTTTATCGTCTCTTAGTATTTTATTTTTAGTTTGAAATCTGAATTCCGGCGTGATGAAGTATATTCCGAAGTTAATGGCAGTACGTTTGTTAATCAATAACAGGGATGGCTTTAGAAGATGTGTCATCGCGTAAACATTTTCGCGTATATATTATTGTCAGAAATCTACTATATTTGTGAAATGTACTGACAATTACCTAAAGACGTAGTTGATTCTTTTACAGTTGCAGTGTTGATCCTGACTGAGTATCAACATTAGATTCTAGTGTACGGAGGTACTTTTTATGTTTTTTATTAATGTGATTTTATTATTTCCTTCAATTAGGCGACGCCGCCGAAATTGTGAAACATTGCTTTGACAAAATCCCTTTTACTATACCTACACTGTGGCAATTCTGAGCATTTACGTCAACATTTAATAAAAGGAAAGGCTAGACCATCCGAGATCGCAGTTTCGCAATGCATAATACAAATCTTGCCATATGTATGTATATTAGGGTGGCCCATCTTTTTAGAAATCGAAATTTTTTATTTCTCACCCCTGCAAATGGTTCCATTTGAACAAAAAACAGTCCCCTCAAAATATTATTGAGGCAAATTGAAGGCAAGGGGTGCCGCAGAATGCATTATTATGCAATAATAAAAGTAAATGGAATTATTTACATTCTTTGGTTGATGCATTGTTTTTTTTTTTTTAATCAGCAACATTTATCTTTAGAATGACTAATCAAGTCATACAAATATCAAAGACATTATCTGTTGTGACTATGACATGTGTCATACTACTGTAAATTCGTAGTCTAAGAAAACTAAACTAGAAGTTTTTGAAATAATACTCTCGTTTTATCTTTGTGTATTTTATTATGAAACGTTTTTTTCATACATAGTACCAAATATTATCCTAAATCTACAAGACATATAGTAATAAAAACAATATTTTTTGCACTAGGCCAAAGCATGCGATAAGGTTTCTTTTTTTACATTTGGAAACTGTGATTTATAATCATTTACAACTTGGAGTAAAAACTGTTTTTGGTCTTCATTTTTTATTAAAATGTCATTATAGTCAGTAATAAGTTTGATTCCTCTCTCAGCGGCATCATTTACAACTTTAATTTTGTTTACAATATTGAAACATCGGGTATAACTTTCATTTTCCCTCCATGTTGTTGGATCATTTTCCAAAAATTCCATAGACAAACCTAATTTTTGAAAAAACTGTTTAATGTTCTCGCATATGAAGTCCTAAATTTCCTTGTTTTCAACGTCAGTAATGTTACTAATCATAAGTCGTTTAATGCCCTCTTGATTTGGTGCTTTCCTATTCAAAGCTTTAACTATTTCTCTTTTAGTGGTAACTGAAATATCGTCATCAAAGAAAGATAAGCCAACATTTACTGAATTAAGGTACCACAAATGGTTCACTATTTTCCTACTTGCGGCTTGAGATATTTCTTTGTCAATATTTTGATAATTAATGAGTTCTTTACAAAAGTCTAAGTCATGAAGCGGTGCTTTACTAGCAAATGACGCTGTAAACCAGGCCTTTACATAAACCTTTACAATAAAGAGACATATATCTTCAATACCTATTTTTTCTTTTTTAGTTAGTTGGAACTGATCTTGGAAAAAAAATATTTTTAGACAGTAAATGGCTTTGGCCATCCAACGTGCATGATGAAATGCCCCTGGTTGATAGAATGTCGTGTGAGTGGGCTCTTCTTCAACAACAAGTTTAGAAAGCATTAAAAATTCTTTATAATCATCACGAGGCTGTTGCAAAGTTAAAGCTGCATTTAGAAACTTTACAATTTCGGCTTTAACTGGTTGTAAAATGTGTTTAATTTTTGATACCTGAAATCCAGTTTTTAGTTTATTTTGATCTATTTTAGGCCAAAATTCCCTAAAACGTTTAAATAGTGGCACATTTGGACCAGATGAGGAAGGCATTTTTGTGTCAAACACACTTCTCAAAACCACTTCAAAAATATGATGTCTACAAGGAAAATATAGAATATCTCTTTCTAATTTTTGTTGCAATAGTGTGGCTGCCCCATTTATATAACCCATATTTGATGCTGTTGTATCACAATACAAAGCTATTACCTTTTCGTCCAAATTCTATTCACAAAGCACATCATAAACTGCTTCAGTCTGTTCTCTTCCAGTTGAATTGGGCAAAGCTGGTACTCCAAGTAGTTGTTTAATATCTCCACTAGTAACTAAGATAGCAAGTCTATCGATATTTCCCATTCCAGTGAGAGAAGGTAAAAGTTTTCCATCCCAATGGATGACTGGGGCCGGCAATTCAGAATTACCGAAGGCAGTTTTTAATATCTCAGCTCTTTCTTCGCGGATGCGTTGCCTAGAGCGCTGAAGTGTGGTTTTGCTGATGGACAAAGATGTGGTGTCATGTCCTAGTGCTTCTGCTACTGCCGTCAAAATATGGACTCCATACCTGTCGCTTATTTTGCAAGCATCAAATGCAGCGGCTATTTTTGGTGTGATGATGTTACATGTTCCATACAATCTCCTCTTTTTTGGCTGTGACGGGCCAGGCTGGTCTTGTAACAACTCTCCTTGGGCTTCGATTATTTCATCTTCATTTTCGTTGGAGTCGGCTGAATTACCACTTGATGATGGACAGGTGAGTGTTTCCTCTAATCTAGCTTTTTCTTGTTGACTTCGTTGCATTCGTTCGGATAATTTCTGTAATTTCTCCTCAGCTGATTTTTCTTGAGAAGCAAGTTGGTAATCAATACTATGCATAAATCCAGGACGTCCCTTTTTTCTTTGGTTAATTAAAAACTGCTTATCTTCATCTATTTTCATCAACTCCAATGCATTTACATGAGAAATGTCAAAAAGATCGTCCAATTTTTCAACGAAATTTTTTTCTTTACCTCCCGCACTGGCCCTTTTAGCCGATTTTTGTAAGTTCTTCCACTCTGCATAAAGTTTATCTAGTTGTTTAACACAATGAAAATCCTGACGTGTCGGAATGCGAGCTTTATTCCAAAAAACTGACACCTCTTTTATTATTAATTTAGCACTTTCATGTACACTTAGCTTCACTTCACGAATGTTATAAAAGAGCACTTGTAATACTTGTCTATTAGACGGCAATTTATTGCCAATGATTTGTGACGAATAGTGTCCAACTAAGTAAATGAAAGTATCCTTTCGTAAGGATCTAACATCAGCCATCGTTAAATGTTTTTTCAAAAAGGAACGTATGCTAGAACTTATAATGTCACCACTGTAAAACACAATTGCAAACTGACATAAAAACCTACCGTAGGTGCATTATATTTCCAAACTTCCAAAACAAATAATTTCTAGGAAATAATTACACCAATAATACATTATGAGAAAAGAGGTAGATATTTGTATTTTAAGTAAAATTTAAGTGTATTACCGTAATAAAATCTTATCTACAAATTTCTACCTGAATGCGGCACGGGTTACCGTAATAAAATCTTATCTACAAATTTCTACCTGAATGCGGCACGGGTTACCGTTCACCGAATTATCTGAAACTTTGACATAAATTATTCCTAGTATAATAATAATAATAATAATAATAATATAGTTTATTTACCATTTAAATCCAGTACAATAAACAACAAATACAAAAAAATATAATACAAAATAAAATGTAACAAAATAGTTGACAATGGACAAATATTGTAAATAAACAAGATGAGAACTCGCAGAAGTACAGGGTACTTGAATGCGAGGTAGGTATTAAATTAACAAATATTTAACACAAAAGAGATATAGAGAATGAACAAGTGATATACATACATATTGAATAACTTAACATGGATCGAGAATAAGTTAATATTAAGGTTTACTCCGTAAAAGTACTAAGTACTTGACGGTAGAGCATTTACCAAATATAACTATTCAAGACTAATCAGTAGTAGAGAAGTAGAAAAGTAGAAAATGGCGTTCTTATTTTAATAAAATGATATGAAAAATCGTATAGTATATATAAATATGTATCTATTTCCATAATAATAACATTTGCTTTCTTCTGTCTTATTTTGTTTTTTTGTTTTTTTTTTTTTTTATATAATATAATTTTTATGTATAATAGTATATTTTCGTGGGGTGAGATGCGAAAATACGCAAAAAAAATTCACCCTATAGAGATGGGCCACCCTAATTTATATATTTACAAACCTAGCGTGTAATTATACAGAGTCGGCTGTATACAAAAATGTCTCATGCTTCTCAGGCTGCAGTATACTTGTGGGTTCGTGAGTTTCCAGAACTGCAAATTAATGGAACATATCTTTATTGTAATAGTGCAACAAAACAATTTCTTAGACATCTAAAACAAATTTTAATAGACATATTTCCTCACAAAAGCAGATGAGTGCTAGTGGCTCTACTGATAGTGACAGTGAGTGTTTATAATAAACTGTCCATATTAACTTTGGATATTACGGAATTCCCTAAGAAAAGTAAAATGTAAGATATATTGTGTCATACTTGCATAAAAATCTTTCCGCGCTGACCTAGAGCCAACCCTGATTTTGATGTCATAGAGATAAAATTCCCGAGTTCTGCTTATTAGTCATTGTTGCTGTCTTTTTTTTCAATATTTCATTCTGATTGTTAATAGATAGATAAATTGATAGATAGATAGTTTATTGTCCAGTAAGTAGATACATAATTACGCACAAGGATAAATAAATAATAATAAATATAAAATATATATCTAATCAAGATATAAAATATAAGATGTAAATATAAAATCCAGGAGACAATATAAATATAAAATAACACAAAAATTTCTTATGTACTCCCTTGAATGAGAACTGTCTCTCTAAATATTCTTGAACTGAATAAAAAGCCTTCGCAAAAAGAGTTTTTTTTGTTTCTTTAAATTCGTTATATCCATTACTTTCTTTAAGTTGGGCTGGTAATTTGTTGAATATTATAATGAAATGGTAGACTGGTGAATTTTTTTAGAAACTGGTTTTATACAGGATGTAATCATTTTCATGTCATTAAAAAAACTGGTAATGGGGACCGACTAGACAAACAAAAAACCTTTATGACTTTTTCCCCTAGGGGCACTTTGAAAAAAAACTGACCTAGGTCAACAATTTAAATATTAGGGTAGGAAACATTTGAGAACCACTGCCTTTGTGGGTCAATGGACGTGTACTAGGTATAATTCTACGACTTTTAAATTGTCATAAAAAAGTGCAAAGATTACCAACTGACTCGTCGCCGGCCGGCGGTTCAAAGCAAACGGCGGTACCTTTGATGCGCGCCTTAACCGAACCAATTATAAAAATGTAAATAATTCGTTATCTCTTTTTGCAGAACTGCAAGCAATTCATAGGCGTAGAAGGGGTTTAAACACAGCATTTCTTTACATGTGTTTTTTTAATTTAGAACAAAATATTGGAGCTTTCATTGTTGTTTATAATTTACCAGATTTAAACGTGATTTATTAACATTTGTAACCTAAATGAGTGTTCTGGGTTAAAAGCTTAAAAAAACGAGAAATTATTGCATTACATTGGGAAATAAAAAGTTAGACGTCTGAGATACCGCAACAGAATTATTAAGTTAGGAAAAAATCTGATTTATTTAACGAATTGCCGATCAGTTATCGAAAACTAATATTATTCAATAAATCTAGATCTTACCAATAAAGTTGATTTACATAAATTGTTCAAAATGGCTTCCGTCTGCATCAATACACTTTTCGTCGAACTCGCACTCCGTTTAACACATTTGGTAAATTAGGATCATTTTTTATGGTTTTTATGCACATTAAAATACCACACTAAACTATTAACTAACGTTGTCAATAAAGAAAATAAAAATAAAAGCTTGGTCCAAAATCCAAAACAAACACAAAAAGAACGAACAAGTAGTGTCTGTACGTAATCAAAAACTTAACGATTTGAACGGTAAGTCAATAAAACAAATCTTAACTGTAAATACGTGGCCTAAAATTAAAAAAAACGAAAACATCGAACGGGCTCGACGTGTGTGCTTAACGAAGTGCCCGCAGAAACTAAAATATTGCACAAGAGGGAGTATAGTTTTACCTTGCCTACTTTTAAAAAAACCATAAAAAAGTGTGATTATTAACTTGTGTCTTCGCCGACGCGCGGTCTCTACAAAGGAGCGCGATACTTTGAAAAAGCCATATTAGATGTATACAGGCGCCGACATACGCCAAAATAAAAGCCTATCCTAACAATCCAGCAGTTCTCAAACAATTTTATTGAAAATTTTCGAAGTTTTTGTTTATTTTTTTTTCTAAAACTATGGGTTGTAGACCCCATGTTATATTAGGTTTTTTTGTTCGTTTAGTCGTTCCCCACCACCAGTTTTTTTTTAATGACATGAAAATGATTACACCCTGTATAAAGAGGTGGATAAGTTTCTACCATGCCTGGTGTTGTAGCTGTGATATCTACCTACGTGATTAAAGTCAGACTTATGTTTGAATACATAAAGAATGCATTCCCATAAGAGTATTGAGGGAACCGTTAAGCCGGCTCCACACATTGACCACATGATATGGCAAGCGTCACTTGACCAACGTGTGGATGGAGAAGTTGGCGGTTGTGAAGGCGCTGGCGGACGTTGGCGCTTGCATTGGCCACTTGCCGTTGTTTGTCCTGCTTCAAAGGAACTGGCGCATGTTCTCATGTGCCAAGCTCTGACTCCACATATTGGCCACATCATGTGCTATCGTCAACGCACCGAGACGGTTTCTATCAATTAAAAAGTTTTTATTTACAAAAATGTTATAATCTTTCCTACTATTCTTGTAAAACTTTCCGGAAATAAAGCATATTATTATTCATTTACTGATTTCTGTTCCTGTCAATAGTCGTCATGCACCACCTTCTTTTTCTGCGAGGTTTCCTACGACTTACTAAGTTATCTGCATAATTGTATGCAGCAGTCATTATACACAAGACACCGACTGCTAGTTGCAGGTCATCAGGCACATATATTTTGACGTTGGGTCAGTAACTTGTGAACTGACAATGTAACAAGGGTGGGCCCAATATGTGGATGCCCACTTGTGATGTGTGAAGGAACAGCCAATGTTGGAACAAACATTGGCTTGGCCATGTCAGCCAATGTGTGGAGCCGGCTTAAGGATATTGTTTATCTTTTTGCAACTGTCCATTCGTGCCATATCAAAGATTATCCTGATTATGCGATTTGACCTATTAACACTCTTTGTATGTTATTGGCAATTTACCAGGAGACAATCTGCTGACGATACACTTATGTCCGTATCTGGTAAAAATTAATTATAAAGAAATAATTGAGACGATGAACCAAGAAATGGAACACCTATACATATAGCGCAGGAGTTTTAGTCAATATATCGCTTCTACCCGGAATTAATTATTATAAAGCTGAAAATTTCCAGGATTGTAATTTTGGTCCAAGGCAACACGTAGCAAAAAGTCCCCTACTCTCCTCCGTCGGTTTCCCTGCTTTTTCGAAGCAACAAGGGCCTAAGATGCAAAAATTGCTATAAAGTGCAACAGAAAGGTTGTTACTGGCCCGATTTGGGTCGAAATGATCATACAGGATTAGGAGAAGCATATCCGTTCATGTTTCATGTATTCCATGCATATTTTTGTTTATAATTTTCCGCTATAGTTCTGTCAACATTTCAAAAATTTAAAAAATCCGAAATGGCGCCATTGCAGATAAATGAAAACTCGGAGGGTAAAACGTACTCCAATAAACATTTCTCTTCTTACTTTGGGCTTTCCATTGGTATGTCTACCTTCTCTGTAGCGTCACCCGTTACGGAGTTACGCCACTCTGAGTGTCGCAGTCGCAGTGGCGACACTCTGACATTTAAGTCCGTTCATTGACGTCTAGTCTAAACAATCAAGAAGACGCAAGACAAGCTGTACCATTAGTTCATTAACTTTGAAATTTCTTTATTTTATACCTAGGGTGGAAATCGAGTAAAATAGGGTGAAAGGGGTGAAAATTTGACAAAATACGTAATTTTCATTCCAAAAGTATATTTCTAGAGGTCTTTGAGGTTGCTGATTTCAAATTTCAGCATGCCAAAAGCCTAGAATTTATTCTTAGTTGAAAATATAGTAAGTTAGTGGTTGAGAGAGGTGTAGAAATGAAAAGTTGAAAAAATACGTAATTTAGATTCTGAAATTATATTTTTAGGGATTTTGAACTTGTTGAGTTCAAGTTTGAATCCAATCTCAGAAAAGCCCATGTACCTTCAAAATTTTGAGCCTTTAGCGAATAAACAACCCTAAAATGGGGTAAATCATCCCTGATTTGTTGTAAAACAAAATGCATGCAAAAAGTAGTTAACGAGCGCAAAAGTATTTTAAATATAGATTTTTGGTATATCGCAAAAGATTTTCTACTCTGAGGTGGTTAAGCAACCCCAAAATAGAAGGAAGCCACCCTAAAATGAGACAAAACTAACCCACATTTCAGGATTTATAAATTGATGTGATTGAATGGTTAAGAATATCAAAACAATGGGGAGGGTTATGTTTTATATTTAGCAGTCATCTCCCTAAATAATGACGGAACAACTACTCTTAGATTAGGGTAAAAAATACCACTGTTCTTGCAAAGAATATACACTATCATACCATCGTAGAATAAATGCTAAAAAGTGACATAAAAAATGAAGATTTGGAAGTTTGGAATTATGTAGAACTAAAGTTCACCCCTTTTACCAAAGTACATATGAGTGTAAAAACTACCTTTATATAAAAATAAAATGATTACCATTAAAATTTGGAAAATGTGGAAAATGTGGAAAAGTTTTTGTTTTATAAATTTTTGAAAACTAAAGTGACTTTAACCTCTCTCATGAACTTTATTTTTATATTAGGGTGGTTTTCCTCTATTTAGGGGTTGCTTAATCACCTCAGAGTAGAAAATCCTTTGCGATATACCAAAAATCTATATTTAAATACAATACGTTTGCGCTTGTTAACTACTTTTTGCATGTATTTATTGTTACCACAGATCAGACGATTTATGCTATTTTGGGGTTGTTTATTCGCTAAAGGCTTATAATTTTGAGGGCAATGGGCTTTTCTCAGATCGGATTCGAACTTGAACTCAACAAGTGCAAAACCCCTAAAAATATAATTTCAGAATCTAAACATGTATTTTTTCAACTTTTTATTTCTACACTCCTTTCAACCACTAATTACTCTATTTCAATCTAAGAATACATTCTAGGCTTTTGGCATGCTGAAATTTGAAATCAGAAACCTTAAAAACCCTAGGATTGTACATTATATATTATTCCTTGTTCTACATAGACAAGTGTTTTTATGTACTTATTGTCACCATATATGACGGGCGATTTTATCCTTCTCTAGGGATATTTTTTCGCTCTAGCTCAAAATTTTCAGGGCGTTTGGGCTTTTCTGAGGTCGGATTCGAATTCAGTGTCAAAAAATACATTGGACTACTCGGGTCGAGTTCCAAGATCAGGACTTTTTTGTTTGCTTCTTCTGACCCAAATTTTGAAGCCTCCATGTTGAAAAAAAATTCTGCAGCAAAACTGAATTTAGAATATCTAAATAGTTAACTCTACCAAGTTTCGTAAATTTTTATCGAAAATTGGCTAGGTTACCTCCGTAACGGGTGACGCTACAGAGAAGGTGGAAAGCCCAAAGTATGAAGAGAAATGTTTATTGGGGTAAGTTTTTCCCTCTGAGTCTTCATTTATCCGCAATGGCGCCATTTCGGAATTTTTAAAAATTTTTAAATTGTTGAAATGTTGACAGAACTAGAATGGAAAATTATGAACAACAATGTGCATAGAACATCTGAAATACACGGAAAAAAACTGTTATTGTATTTCCGATGACAGTCCTATGTTTGATGACCTTTCGTTTAAATTAATATTACTTAGCATTGATCTAAAACAGTGTTATCTAAACAATGAAATATCAAAATTTCTTTTAAGCACAAATTTTTAATTAAAAATCGATCATATTTAAATTTGCTTTAAAAAAAAAATAATCACATGAATCCTAAAACCACTGTTAATAACGATCTGAAGTAAAGAGTTATTTCAGAAATTGTTAGCTTTATTGAAGCAGACCTCTCAAATTTGTCCAATAAAAATAATGGGTAGGTATTCAGCAATAGTCTGTTTCTCTTTGATTAATAAAGAACGTCATCGATCTAAAATACTTATCATTTGCTTAAATTATAATAAAGGGTACAATGTTTTATATTTTCTTAGCTATCCATGATATTAATAAATTAAATGATGCTCCCTTTATAAGAACTATATCCAGTATTAGCTTCATTAATTCTTATCGTTGAAGCGAACCTTTTATAAATGGAAAAAATTGAAGTCCCATTGTCGCTAAGAAAAAAGGCCATAGGTGGGGAGAAAGTCCTTTCGGCATCCAACTAACACCGACGAGCGATCTATCGCAGAATTTGCAGCGCAGTAGTACCGCTTTGTTTCTAATTTGGTTGTGTACAATAATAGCTGGTGTAGACATGGAAAAAATGTTGGAATCCTGGGAGTTACAGGAGTTTTCCCTGTATTTGATGGTAAGTACCTATTTATATAATATAATAAATACACTATATCTAGGAAACAACGTGGAAATATGCAGTGCATGGGTGGGGTATATCAGTAAAGCCTTTACCCCCCCCCCCCCCCTCCCCCCCTTCGTGTAAGATTACATATATAATACATTGCATACATATACATTATATTACATATATACTTAATAACCCTGTACAATGTAAATATACCTATTTTACTAGTTTGATTTGGTTTTACAACAAAATCCTTATTTATTTGATAATGCAAAAATATTAACAAAAACTAACTTAGATACATTTGACAATAAATTGCAGTAACTTTTGTTTTCAAGACTTACTTTGGTCTTTATTGAACATGATTTGTTACAAAAATATCTGTTACAACCTGTACGTATTAGAATTTTTGTATATTATTTTAAATAAATAAGTATTTTATTGGAAAACATATACTGGTACTGGTATAATAAAAAATTACAATAATCAAACTTCCTCCTTTACAGAACAGTTACCAAAAACTTGTAAATCCCGATGTGCTACAGTGCTACAAGTTTTAAATTGTTTAAATGGGAAACAATAGTATCCAGCTGAAAACAAGCGTTTTTTTTTTTCGAAGTGAAAATTTCTGGCTACACGGTGTAACCAAACTCTTGGGAATATATAATAATATTTTCTCTTTGACTTTTATTTTTGTTCATATGAATTTAGCATTTAAATATCCTAATTGTGGCTTGTGCCATTTAATTTTTTTTTATGTTTGGACTAACATAACAACTAATATTTTTTATTGATCTGTTAAACAGTTTGTTCACGAATATTTTACTAAAGAAAATCTTTTTAGATTTGTTCTGATTGAATTCAGTAATATTATTATTGATTTATTAAACTGTTTGTTCAAGAATGTTTTATTATAAAGAAAATATATTTTTGTTATATAAAAATTATTTTATTTCTTGATATCCTGTATACCATTTCTTAGACGCATACATAAATATGTACAAAATTACACAAAGAACAGTCAAGTTCATCATTAAATCTTGCCATTGAAAGATCAGTAGAAAACAATGTTATAATTGATAATCTTATATAATTATTAGTGATATAGTGATAGTATCGACTGAAAATATCAATTAATATTTATTATATTTTTGATTATAGTTGGGTATAATCTAAATTGGGTTTGGCATGAGTTGATAATTCACCTAAGATTCCATATGTGTTGCACACAAAGCTACTATAATGAGAAAAACGTATACGATATAAGTGACATTTGGTATTATTGCAATAATTTTTTGAGCGACATATATGAAATAATACGCGAATCATCTAGACATGTGTTATTTAAAACGTTAACTTAGTGATTTCCATCGTCATCGCATGCGATGAAATCATTAAGGTGACGTTTTTAAATAACACATAAGTGTTGATAATTTGCGTATTATTTCATATATGCCGTTCATAAAATTATAGCAATAATACAGAAAAATGTCACTTATATCGTATACGTTTTTCTTATTATAATAACTTTATGTGCGACACATATCACATACCAAACCCATTTCAGATTATACCCAACTATAACCAAAAATACAATAATTGATATTTTCAGTCAATACTATCACTATGTTAATTGAATAATTAAATACTAGCAATCAATTAAAGTAATAATCTACCAATAACTATATCTCAAAATTGACTCTATATCTATATATTTTTGAGGTAATATATCCTTCTTATTGAAATAATTATATCTACATTAGGTAAAAAAACATACCAGTATAATATTACTATAAAAATATATGCATTCAATGATACCTATTCTTGAAATTAACGTGAGTAGTAATAGGACAATGAAATAATTTATTGTTTTAAATTGTTATATTATCCTTCCAAAAAGTTATCTTGTACTACGAAAAATAATATAAGTAGAACTATTGGAGGTTTCGACTAATGACTTAATTACCTGGTTCACCTTGACCACAAACGTGTACGGTGTACGAATTTAGTTTTTTACACGGTGCATTGCACTGTGATGGGGGAATTTCCGACTCTAGCTCTTTTCTGGCGTTATCTCTCTCTTTACTGGTTTTTCCCGTATCCTTGGTATTTGTTTCGAATGGTATATTATAGAGATGTGTGGATTTATTAAATATAAAATGTATTGCGTCAGGGAATGGCGATATGCCCTGTATACATGTAACTAAAATTTGGTGTTTAAATTTTAGGTGAACTAAATCGCTTTTAAACGGGTACCTATTATGTATTGAGAATTTACATAGCCCAAAAACTGATTTCTCTCTCATTATTCAGTGTTAACGCACATAATGGGATTTCCTGATTGTTAGATATTAATAAATATAGGGTGTTTAACGACTTCATTTAAGCATGTCATTATTAAAAGATTACGCTTTTAAAATAAGGACTGAGTGCATGCAATATCGTTTTTATCAAAATAGAAATTATTGAAACAATGCCATTACATTACAGTAGTTTCCAAACAAGACGTATTTACCTAGTGAAATTTGTATACCATACTATATCGTAAATACATGTATTTAAGCGATTTCGCCTTTAAAATAAAAGTTAAAGAATAGAAATTATTTAACAGTGATGCGTCTCTACCTAGGTAATTAGAGGGTTTAATGATTTATAAATGTAATAGCTGTATAACATTTTAGCTATATGGCGATTTTACTTGCGTTTTTAACGGGGGTTTTCCTGTGATTATAATGTAGAAAGTTTACATTTCTTGTCACAGTCCTACATCAAATTTGAAAGTTAAAAATACGTTTCTAGATAAGCAGTAGCGATAACAATTCTATTCTGTACGATTATAATGTCGGAAATTACCAAATTACGTTAGTTAGTTATGTATTTGCTATTTCTGTTTCAGCCATACATCAAATTTCTATAAGGCCTCCCCCCAATATAGTTCAGATCATTGACATTGCTGTTTTATCGGGGTTTTTCCATTAAACTCTTTGAATGTATGTATGTTATTATTATCTGTACCTATCTATAGGTATTTATTTTTCAACATAATGACACCGCTAGAAAGGCCAAAAACATGAATGTACATAAAAAATAATGGCGGTTTATGTGACGTTCGGGGTTAAGTTGGTATAAAGCTAGAAGGAACAAACGTTCCAAACTATATTTTTACCCAGTTGTTAGTAGCGAAAGGTGCCCTGTGTGTGCGAATTAGTTCCTAGTGAGAGATATTTTATATTTATTAATATTATTACCAGTGTTCTTTCGCCGTGCGTGTAATTTTTTTTCACAAATGGCGCTCTCCGATTCTGATATAATTGCACTTAACGAGCTTATTAGTCAAGATACACAGCCTCTAGAGCAGAGACCGATATCCTCGCTGTGTATAAACCAACCATATCAAATAACAAAAATGGCTGTTGTGAATACTCGTTTCGGTCGGGCGGTTATAGTACATCTGATGGACGAATCGACAATCACGAACTTCAAGACATTTTTACCGAAAAGAGTATCTGAGTATCTAAATATGGAAGTTATCGAGAAAATAAACTCTTCGGGCGGTAAATATACACTAACTTACAGCGGTTTGAAGCAGCCTGCATATAGTGGTGCAAAGCCTGGGGTTCTAATTAAATTTGATATCTGTGCCTGATTTTTATTATTAAACATAATTATTATTATCATCATTAGCTTTTAACGTTAACACCTTATTTTCCGTATATCTATGGTGAAAGAATGATAACTGGTAAAAAATATTAGGAATCCCTCACAAGTGCACCTCGAGCTTATAACAGACCAGTGTAATAAATAAAATAACAATAATATTACCTCTCACGCGCACTACTTTGATCCCTTTCGTGTCGACATCAGATGTAGGTAGTAGTAGTTTTTTACAGTTCTCTCTCTCGTTTCGTATGTTTCTGAACGTATTTTTACTTTTCAGCTAAAATAAAAGAAAATGTGGATGCACTATAGCGCTCAAAATCATCCCATCGCTGTGGATTTGAATTCGGCTGTTAGTAGAATAGCTTGTGAGCTTGAGGATTTAAGCATGGTTTCACTACACGATTCAAATTATGATCTTGGAGTATGTTATAACGAGATGGAGGTGACGCGTCTAATGGCTGATTCTGATAGGTACAACAGAGGACAGCGCGCTTGTAGACTGTATGTTTTTGGGACTTTAAACATAGACGAATTCTGTAGGGAGATGTTGGCTCTAGACCTGCGAGGATTTTTACAGAAAATAAATATATACCTGCCAGAGGAAGTTAGAACACAACACGCGCTCAACGATGACGACACGGACGAGGAGGAAGAGAGTGATACGCTGTTAGTTGATATAGACGATGACGATGTCGGTGAAGCAGACACGGGGGCCATAGAAAACGGGGCAGGGTAGTTAAAACAGACAGACATGTTTTCCGCTATAGATATACATATATATTATTATTATTATTATAACATTGTAACATACTGGTGTCTAATAAAAAAAATATATATATATACATTGCTTCTTCTTTCTTTCCTCCTCCAACAATATATCTCTCTCTTGATCAAAAGGATCTGTATAGATCTACTGTATTTTAAATAAACAGCTAGCAGTATTATAGTTCAGATTCTGTAAATGAATGATAAAATTTGAATACCATAAATCCTCGCAAATTCGAGGCGAGGCACTGGATTTTTTTTAAGTAGAAAATAACTAGGGATTATTTTAAGCTGCTAGTGTGAAAATTACCTTTTACAAGGAGATATTACGACACCCCCGTTATCAGGTGAAAGGTATTTAGCATTTGCCAGGTACATGTACACTCTATGAGCCCCAGCGGTGCCAGTCGAGTACCTGCATTATACATACATAATTACCACTCTTTAAATAGTAACTAGTTTTACTGTTGTTTATTTATGATTATTAATTAATAATAATTTAGAACATACACTTTATATAAGGTGAAGCTACCTCTTTCTCTCACTCCCTACATAATAGACAACTAGTTTTTTCTATTATTTATTTTTCAATGGTGTGTTTTTTTATGGAGGATTATAAATTATTATTTATTGGTAGTTTAGAAAAAACGCTTTTTTTTTTCAGAGTTTCTTTATTAACTATATCTAACGCATCTTAACATATACAAAAATAAAAAAAAGACTTATAGCTACAAACAAACATGAAACCTATATCTAACATATACAAAAAAGAAAGAAAGAAAAAGAAAAGAAAAGTATTATACCTATAAAAAACAAAAAAAAACACGTATATACAAATAGTGCGTTATCACATATTCATAGCCCGCCTCACGCCATCTATTTTTCTACAGCATACCTGCAGGCGGGCTATATACCTAGAAAGACGATTCTCAGCCTCTTTTTTCAATATGCGATTCTGCAAGGCGGCCTCCTCGTGTTCTCGTAATAAATTACGTAACCTCTCTAGCTCATCGTTGTCCGCCTTGCAGATATCCCCACACACTCGGACGCGCTCCTCCTCAGCCAGGTACATTGTGTTGCATCGATCCCTCGACGCCCGTAGTACCTCTAGACCGTCTAGGATGTTGTCTGCAGCCCTCTCTACACCCTCGAACTCGGCGGCGTCGTCATCGTCGTTCAGCTCCACGGTCACGCACGTCTTTTTACTCTTCTTCGAAGATGCTGCTGCTGCTGTTTTTCTTTTTTTCAGGGAGGGCCCGCCACCACCACCACCACCACCGGCACCTGTAAACCCTGCTGCTGCTGCTGCTGTCGATGTTGTTGATGTCCTCTTTCTGTTTCTGAGAGGTGTCCGACTGCTATGACACAGCTGGTCGCGATCCTCTTTCAACACAGGTGTGGTCGCACACTCGTTGTCCCCGCTGGTCCTATTCGAGACCGTTGTGATGTCGATCTCGGTACAGCTCGATGTCTGGGGGCCCTGCTCCAAGTTCACCATGGGTCTCTCAGGTGCCTGTGTTGGTGGTGGTGGTGATGGTGGCGAACGCTGGTCCATAGGTATACATAGTCGGAGCATCTCCTGCTCCACCCAGTAGTCAGGATCATCACTCACAACTGGTTGTTGTGTTTGTAGCGAGCACTCTAGTTCTGCGATGGATGTGGGGTATATGGCGATGTCCTGGAGCACACAAATTTTTTTACCGGCCTCCTGCAGAGTAGGTACCATCGTGACTGTGTTATCCATTGTTGTTGTTGAAAAAATATATGTATATATATACGCACAAAAAAGACTGTCTATCTGAATGGATACGTTAGGTCTGCAGCGAACTCGTGCAAGTTATAAATGTTACCTGTGTATATACCTGACATATATATAGATCGCAGCCCGCGATACGGTAATCAAAACAATCAGACCCTCGTTAACTGTAAATGAGGTTTTTGAGCTAGTGAAAGCGCTCACATAGGTAATTAAGTCTTATTGATTGTATGGCTGATAACGCTTGGAAAAACAGAATCTATAGTACGTTTTACAGATATTTCAAAGTATTGAAATACCTGTGTTTTTACAAATGATAGATAGATAGATAGATCGCCTCTAAGTCTTGTAGCCGTATGGTAGGGTATCGTATGTGTTTGCTAGACGACGCCGCTTGGTATAGCTTACACGATGGATTTTTTTTCTCTGTTTTTGAAACAACAGTGTATGTGGCAGACCGGCATATCTTTCGCTCGTCATATACCCACGAAGGCCCGGCATTCTCACACACCATGGCTTTTAAAGCGTTAAAATTAACAACTGCTTCGTTTTTAAAGTTGATTGTTATACCTTTAACCTTACACGTTGTGACATAGCCCTTCTTAAGAGCAGAAAAAATTTTAAGAGCATAGTTTTTGGGCCCCCCGCTGACATATTCCACTATTTTGCTACCGACACCGTGCTCTGAAATCTCGTCCGTTAACTGTCCGAGATAGTCCCCTGTATCGGGTAGCCATTCGCCTGGTTTATGTGTAAATATCACGCTGTCGGTATCAAAATATAAAACGCGATGCCCCAGCTTCTCAAGGTACCCGTATAACCCCAGACGCGCCATGGCTGTGGTGTATGCCGCTAGTACAACATTAACGGTTCTAAGAGACGTCCGACCATCCTCATGTTTGCCCCAGCAAACCAGCAAAACATCGTCGCTAATGGTTACAATGTTATGTACAATAACTAGAGGGTCCGTTAACAGTTTAAAGAGTTCTAAACTCTCCCTTACGACTGTGGTCTGCATCAAGTTTTCACGCTGCCCAAACTTACCCCAAAAGCTATTGAGCATTAATTTAGAAATATAGCGCATACCGGGGTTAACCGATATGTTTGCAGGGTCCAGCGCGATACCCTCCCGCTGAGCGTATGCATGCAGGTAGTTCTGTTTTAAATCATCTGTAACACACCAGCTAGGCCAGCCGCTACATTCCTGCTTGATTTTTAAAAACCTGTCCACATATTCAGCGAAAAGACCCCCTGTTTTATTAACTTTATCGTAAACCTCTACGTCGTACTGCCAGATTTCTATAAGCTCTAAAATTTTATAATTCAGGGAGATGGCTTTCCGAAGCTCGTCTGCTACATATGTACCGGTGATCTTGCGTTCATCATCTGTATGCGTGCACTTCTCTTGAACTCGTTAAACGTTCAGATGCCGTCTCTGCATGCCCTACTATATATCCCATATCACATTAGGTTAGGTTACATATAGAATATAATATCGTTATCTAAAAAAAAAAAAAAAATCTCCCCTAGCGATCCTATCACGATCGTGTCGGTCTCGGTGAGCGCATATACAGCGTCATCGAATGCAGTACACATAACATCGCGACGTGCAGAACAGCTTGATGTCGATGTTATGTGTACTGCATATATACATACATGCACCTCCGTCGAACAGCTTGATGCCGCCGCTGTTATGTGTGTGTACTGCATTCAGTGACTCTACATATCTGCTACACCACGGAGATGCTGTCGAGAAAGATATGAAAGCGAAGCGCACAACAGCTCCATGTCGCCGATGCTATATGTGTACCCACCTGATTTTTTCGAGGTGCTCTGTGTACTACAGTCGATTAAGATGATAACGGTGCATATGTGTGCTCACAGAGAGAGAGAGAGAGAGAGAGAGAAAGCGGTATGGATACGGTAGAGGATAGAGAGAGAGGTGAGTTTGTCTCGTTAAACGTTCAGATGCCGTCTCTGCATGCCCTACTATATATCCCATATCACATTAGGCTAGGTTCAGCAAGTCGCGCTAGGTACCATCGTAGCTGTGTTATCCATTGTTGTTGTTGAATGTTGTTGTTGTATACGCACAAAAAAAAAAGAACTGTCTATCTGAATGGATAAGTTAGATCTGCAGCGAACTCATGCAAGTTATAAATGTTACCTGTGTATATACCTGACATATATATAGATCGCAGCCCTCGAGGCGGCAATCAAAACAATCAGACCCCCGTTGACTGTAAAGGTTTTGAAAGCGCTCACATATGTAATTAAGCCTTGTTGATTGTATGGCTGATATCGCTTGGAAAAACAGAATCTATAGTACGTTTTACAGATATATCAAAGTATTGAAATACGTTTTTACAAAATGATAGATCGTCTCTAAGTCTTGTAGCCGTATGTGTTTGCTAGACGACGCCGCTCGGTATAGCTTACATGGTCGATTTTTGTCTCTGCTTTTGAAACAACATCGTATGATGCATACCGGCATATCTTTCGCTCGTCATATACCCACGTAGGTCCGGCATTCTCACACACTATGGCTTTTAAAGCGTCAAAATATCTGCTTATACCCTATAGACTCAACAAACTCCGTCACCGAGAGGCTAGAATGGCGGTGGTAGAGGTCAAAACGATATACACAAGTAAAGCAAACGAAACGTAATCGCCAAAGTTAATGACTACATATAGAACATATCGTTATCTAAGAAATCTGCCCCAGCGATCCTATCGCATTCATATCGGCCCCTGCGAGCGCATATGCAGTGGCACTGAATGCAGCGAAAAATTGTGATAGATATGCTGAGAGCGTATAAGCAACATCATCGAAGGTAGTACACACATGGCATCAGCGTCTCCGTTGTGTAGCAGATATGTAGAGTCATTGAATGTAATACACACATATCAGCGGCCGTATCAGCGACACCAAGCTATTGCGCGCTTCGCTTTCATGTCTATCTCATCAGCATCTCCATGGTGTAGATATGTAGAATCATTGAATGCGGTACACACATAACAGCGACCGCCTCAAGCTGTTAGGATAATTTTTGTGATCTCCCCCGTCCCTGCAAGACAATATACTTGAAGGCCTAGCTGTGACAAGGACAGGGGCATCGGTTACATCTCATGAAAGGTGCTGTGTCGACTCTCTCCTGACTGAAGGAGGCACTCATTGTAGATGATGACGGCAGCTCAGTTGAAACATTAATCAGTACATGTTTTACCACGTGCAGTTAATCATATGACGTAAATATGGAAGTAGTGTGTGACTTCCAGGGGTTTTTTTTCGTGGAAACAATGACGAGTTAATTTTTTTTAAAAATTATCAATAATGTCACTGAATGGTAAAATTTACGATCATTTTTGTTTTCGCACCACCGTATGATTGTGAGAAGCTATCGAAAAAATCTAAAAGGGCGGCTATGTGGTTACCAGGAGTATTTTCATAGTCTCGAGTGGGATAGCGGCTTTATACCTTATGAAAAAGTATTAGATATATTTCAAGACATCGACCAGAGGTTCTCGTTAATATACGAAAAAAAAAGGGGGTTGAGAAGAAGGAGATTTTAACAAAACATATGCATGAAGATTTTGGGTGTCCTACAATAGATGTTTTAAGAGGCATGATTCCTTGGCTGGCTGCTTGACACATATAGATTTAGGTGGTCGTAGTAACTACTTATGTTCTCAGCAAAATATTAAAAATATTTCGTGCTGGTATAACAATAAAAGACAGTCAAATACTCGGTTTTCTTCAGATAACGATACCAGCGACGTATCATGATAGTTGAATATAATAAACTAACAAATTCACTATAAATATTACTGTTTGATATATATATCAGTAGTTATTAAATAAAAAAATAAAATAAGTATTTAAGACCGCCGGAGCGCATCACCAACCTTACAAATTTGAACAGATGGAACTACGTGTACCATTTGGCAATATTACATCGCGGATATCAACCAATAATTTCAGTGCAAATAGCAGTAGCAGCATTTTGTAATTCCTCTTCCAGGAGATAGGTGGAGGCCGCAAAAACCAAACAAATGAAAATGGTAGTGACCTTGAATCAACAATGGGAAGCATGCAATCTAATTTGAACCGTTTCAAGATATAGTAATAGTAGTTATGTATTATATTATCCGTCTCTGGACTTATAGTACAGTAACTAGAGGTTTTAACTTCGGAATAATGTCATATTGAACGGATTTCGTCCATTTTTGGCAGTATAATAGTAAAAGTTTCTATATTGTGCAGGGGCTTGTTAATTTATAGGGGGTGGATGCCACCCCCTCTCAGGGAGTGGCACTTAAAAAATATATATGTTTATTGGAGCTGAAATATAATCAAATTTTAAGAAGAAAAGGTTCTATGCAATTTTTCACATAAATTGATAGTTTTACTTCCACGTCCAGTGGAAGTATAGTAACGACAAAAAATTTTTTAAAAATTTTTATTGTCCAAATAGGCTTAAAATGTCATGAAACGTCGAGATTTTAAGTTTGAGCGAAAAAAATTTCTATCTGTCTGTCGGTCTGTCTGTAACTTTTTTTTGTGCGCACGTTTACTCTGGAACCGTTTAAGATATTGACTTGAGATTTGGTACACATATGTCCTTCAACGAGATCTAGAACCAGATTATATTTTCATATTGTTCCGTCGAAGAGTTGGGGGGTAAATTGCGGTAAATTTGGGGTAAATAGGTCAATCAAGCAGGTAAGAGTCCATAAAATTGGTATTTAGTATATACAAGAGAAGCTAAGGTCTCAAAAAAATGTTTGGCATTAGCCACCCCCATCATTTTATTAAAGGGGACGAAAAAAATTTGTGATTTAGTGTACAGGAACCAGAAACCTCAAAATATTTTTTACTTCATCCACCCCCCACCCCACTACCGATGTGGGGTATCGTTTTATGGGTTTTTGGGGTAGAGGATTTCAAATATTCTATTATTAAAGTTCCATAAACAATTATTTTCACATACAGAGTTTTTTTCGTTGTGAGTGACTTGGATAGAGAATCTGGAAGTGGAAGTAGTGATTCCTTGGGCAGCGGTTTTTAAGTTATAACGACTTCAAAATTGCGATTTTAGCTTAAAAAAAAGGTATTTCCAAAGGGCTTTCGTCAAATATCTCGAAAAGTATTACTTTATCGAAAAAATGATAGACCAATTACAGAAAGTACAAACTGGAATTTAATTATATTTTTTGTTTATTGATGTAGGATTAATAGTTTCGGAGATATTTAAGTTTATATTTGGCATCCAAGTGTTTCAAAAATACCTTTAAAGTTTAAAATGCATTTTTTTTCTAAAGCAAGTGCTTTAAATGAGCAAAAAAATTTGAGCATCTAGATAATGCTACATCTTAACGAAAAACTGTATTTGAGATAATTTTTTTAAATTATTGGCTAATTAAAGTAATAAAATGGCGACCATTTTATATAAAAAAATATAAATACGCATATTTTTCCGTCATAACTTTTTTATTTCTAATGCTATAGGAACGAATAAAAAATAATTTTAAAGCACAACTAATTGTCTTTAATTTCATTTCTTAGCTTGCGTGACATAGATGTCACAATTTCTGAGATATTTAACATTTAAACTGCATTTTTCGTCTTACAAACGTTCGGACGCCATTTTTAAACTTTCATATCTTCGAAACTATTAAATCTATGTAAATAAATAAACAAGCGAAATTCATTATCAGTTTATGAGCTTTATTTTTGGTCTCTACCCATTTTTCAATAAAACTAATATTTGGAAAAGGAAAAAAAAATTACGTTTTATCGAAAATATAGTTTAAACTGTATATTTTTTATAAGCAAGTGCTGTATACAAACCGACAAAATTGAGCATCTACGTCATGCTATATATTAACGAGAAACAGTGTTTGAAATTCTTTTTTTTTTAATTACTGGCTAATTACAGTAACAAAATGGCGACGTTGTTATTAAAAAAATGTGTAGACGCACATTGCTTCGGTCATAACTTCTTTGTTTCTTATGCTACAGAAACAAATAAAAAAATAGTTGAAAGCATTAATTAATAACCTATTAACCTATTATTCTACCTATTAGCATCCTTGGCGTAGGTGTCACAGTTTCTGAGATATTTAACTTCCAGGCAGCAAGGTGCCGTCATTATGACGTCGTTTTTTCGGCATTAGTTACGTCAATTTCACCTTCAGCATGACGTAAAAATGACGTGAAAAGACGGCACAATGTCACAGCCCAATGACGTCATATATATGACGCCAATATGACGTATTGGTAATCAGTGAATTTTGCGATAAGGGATGCAAACCTCTCATTATAATATTTTTCCACAATTATTAATAAAGTTTTTGACTAAAAAAAAACCGGAATGTGCAGGGATCGAACCGCGGACCTAACCTAACACTTAACTCACTGAACCATTGAACATCTTTATTTAAATATGTTTAAAAGCTGTACACGCAGTTAGAAATAGTAAAACAAAATTATTATTACTATGTAGCAAAAATTGAACTAGTCACTAAATACTTCTATTTATTTTTATTTTATAATGATTTATTTCACGTCATTTTAATGACGTCAAAATAATGACCTAAAAGAAACGTGTATTTGACGTCTTCATGATGACGTCAGAAGTACGTATTAAATATCACGTCTCTGGTACGTCATTTATTAATGACGTCAAAATAATGACCTAAAAGAAACGTGTATTTGACGTCTTCATGATGACGTCAGAAGTACGTTATAAATATCACGTCTCTGGTACGTCATTTATTGGGACAATGACGTCGGCGACGAAAAATCACCTTTAAAAGACGTCATAATGACGTCACCTTGCTACCTGGGCTCTGTAATATTTTTTCGATAAAGTAATACTTTTCGAGATACTTGACGAAAGCCGTTTGGAAATACCTTTTTTTTTTAAACTAAAATCGCAATTTTGAAGTCGTTATAACTTAAAAACTATCAAGTTATGTGAAAAAATTGCATAGAACCTTTTTTTCTTAAAATTTGATTCTACTTCCAATAAATATATATATTTTTTAAGTGCCACCGAGTGAGAATACCCCAATACAATAACAAAATTGTGACATTTTATAAAAAAAAAAATGTGAATAGGCACATTGTTTCGGCCATAATTTCTTTATGTTTATGATACAGAAACAAACAAAAAATCATTGCAAAGGTTGATTAATTATTTTGTATTCTGTTCCTTGGAAATTTTTATGGAAGTTTCATAGTTTCTAAGATATTCAACATTTAAACTAAATACTTCATCCAATAATCTTTCCGATACCATCTATAAACTAAAAAATCTCCGGAACGATTAATTCTACGTAAATATTAAATAAATACATATTAATTTTCAGTTTATGGGCTTTATTTTTGATGTCTATCATTTTTTCGCTTAAACCAATATTTATTGAGAAAAAAAATACGTTTTCTGGAAAGTCCGTTTATAGTTTATAATACAATTTTTATTTGAAGAAAATGCTGTAAACGGACGAAAAAACAGTATATGATAATATGTTTTTTTAATTACTGACTAAGTACTTACATTTAAAAAATGGCGACGTTTTTATTAAAAAAAAATGTAAGGAAGCTAATTGTTTCTGTCATAACTTCTTTGTTTTTTATGGTAAGTATAGAAATAGTCAAGAAATCATTTGAAAGCCTAATCGTTAGTATTTAATTACGGTTGTTAGCATTTCTGATGTAAGTGCCATATTCTGAGATAAATTTTTAATTAAATACTTCATTTTATAGGACGCCATCTTTATACTTCTATATTTCCGAAACCATTAATTTTACAGAAATTAGAACGATATTCATCTCCAATTTAGTAGCCTTCATATTGTCTATGGCATGTTTTGGCTCAAAATGTAATACCTTGCGAATTATTTGACGAAAATCGTGTTGCAATACCTCTTTTTTTAAGTAAATGTCCCAATTTTCAAGTCGTTATAAAGACTATCAATTTAAATAAGAAGTCGCATAGAACTTTTTCTTCTCAAAATTTGATTGTCTTTCAGCTCCAAATGGGGATGGCATCTCCCCCATAAATTAGCAAGCCTCCGCAAAATATAGAAACTTTTCTTTTGATGCATTTAATCAAATATAATTCAGGAAAAAAGTGAAAAATTTTTATTTTTAGAAAAGAACAACCAAATTTGATATCTGGATATAACTTCAATTATAAGCAACTTCTTTAAATAACATGTTTCGGTTGTTTACTCTTGAGGTAATTTCAATAAAATATATATTTTTCGACCTAAGCGCCAGGACTAACACACATTTCTGCAGTCCTTTTTTCGTTTGAGAACAGGCACGAACTTTTATCAAAAATAAAATTTTTCAAAAAGTCAATAACAATAGTCATATGGTGCAGACTTTTTGACGGACACTGTATAAAATGCGCAAATTCATAGTTTTATAATTTTGTAATTTTTACATATTATGTGAATGGGATATAAAGACGATGAACAAAAAGACGCGTTTTCATTGCCTAGAGAGTTCGTCGCGGTATCCTAATATACTATATAAGAGTATGAATCACATAAAAAAAGTGACCTTCATAACGTATTGACAACATCGTGAAATGAAGCGATTTAATTGTAATTGTAGTCAGGCGCCACCTGCCAGCCAAGTGCTAAACTTCATTTATGACTTTTACATTATGGTCTTACAAACCAACGCTTGCTTTATCGGCAATTTGTCTTATTTATTTTCAATGAATTGGTTCTAGTAGTTCGAGGATTTTTCAAAAACTACTGAATAAAAAATTGAAATTTAAATATCGATATGTTTCATATACTATAGCAGATGAGCTCAGACTAATATCAATAAGATAATATCTTTTTTATTATTTTAAAATTAGGTTCAAAGTTAGAGGATGTTTAACAGCTTGACAAGAAAAAAATATTACTTTTCGTGAATTTGCAATAGTCCAGTACCATTCTATCGAGTTTTTTCTCAAAGCCTGTGAAATTTCTTTTTAATCAATTCAGGGATTTAGAAGAAATCCTCGAACTACGAAGTCATGTTTTTAAGTAAATTTAACCTATAATTCCGGCGCCCTTAACACCTTTTGCTTTATTCCCCATTAAATATGATGTAAATAAGGTGCTGATTGAAATTGGAATGATAGCGGGCGAGAGAGAGAGAGATGATATTTAAAAAATGAGGAAATCTAATGTCACGTCACCTTCCGTTTGTGCTAAATATACGTGAAATAATAGAAAAGATTCCAACTCTGTAAACACCTAGTACAGTGATATACAAAGGGTTTAGATAGTTACATATACATGTGTGTGTGTATATGTGTTTATACATGCTTAAAGTTATGTAACGTGGGCGAAGGTAAACGAAATATATTGTTAAAAACATAGAAATTGACTGATGCGGAGGGTTTTTTTTTAGCAGCGTACAAAGACTCGCTTATTGTCGCGACCAGCTCAGGAAAAAATATAACTTGAAGTAATCGTGCATTTGCCTGTCTCGCAAAGAGAAAAAGAGAGAGAGAGAGCTGTCTTTAAAAACTAGGTCTGTAACGCCGCGGGTGCCGGTTCGAATTTTACGATTTATCTGTCATACGCGCTTTGTGGTGCAGTTATGGCCCCGGGCATTATTATTACTATTATTAGTTATTTTAAAGTATATCAAACATATGCGGGGTTGGGTAACCATATGTCCACCAGTGGGAATCCCTATGACGTACGCATGTAAAAGAAACATTGTACTGTTTAGGAAAAAGCAGTAAATAGATATAAGGATAGAAAAAGAGCGAGTCGGAATTCCCCGCATAAGAGCGTGATCCTTACCGTGTATTAGTTTAAAATCGATTTATTTCACGTAAAATTTAACGACTAAATTTTATTTATATATACATGGGTATGTGTTTTCAACCTTTTTAGCGATGTCGTTATGTTGAAAAATAAATACCTATTATATAAGTACAGATAATAATAATAACATATATACACACACACACACATACACACACACACACACAACAGTTTAATGGAAAAAACACAGATAAAATAGCAATGTCACGATCTAAACTATATCGGGCGAGACCCTTATAAAAAAATTTGATGTATGGCTGTGACAAGAAATGTAAACTATCTACATTATAATCACAGGAGAGCCTCGTTAAAAACGCAAGTAAAATCGACATGTAGCTAAAATGTTATACAGCTATTAAATTTATAAATCCAATTACCCAGGTAGAGGCGCATCACTGTGAAATAATTTCTGTTCTTCAACTTTTATTTTAAAGGCAAAATCGTTTAAACACATGTATTAACGACGTAGCATGGTATACAAATTTCACCAGGAAAATACGTCTTGTTTTGGAAACAGCGGTAATGTAATGACATTGGTTCAATAATTTCTATTTTGATAAAAACGATATTGCATACACTCAGTCCTTATTTTAAAAGCTAAATCTTTTAATAATAACGTGCTTAAATGAAGTCTTTAAACACCCTATATTTTGGGCTAGCAAGTTAACATTTTTATTTTAAAAAGGAAATCACCGCATATATAATGTAGTTTAATCATCACGCATGTTTATTTTGGGATAGGTAAAATTCCCGATTATATACAAGTGCAAGAATGTGAACGTAGTAAAACGAGGGAATATTAACCGTCTGATAAGAAACCTGTAAAATCGACCATTTATGCGACAACATTAAACAAGACACCCGATTGTATACATTAAAACAAATAGTAAATAACTAATGTAATTTAGTAATTTCCAGCATTAAAACTGTACAGGCTAGATTTGTTATCAGCGTTGTTTATCTAGAAATGCAGATCAGTTTGGCTATTATTGGCTACGTATTTTTAACTTTCTACCTCGATGGTATCACTATCTAAAATATATACGTAACAAAATTTATGGTAAAGAATTTGGCTATTATGCAGAGCTCAAATTAACATTTTCGGTCTAACAAGTTAACATTATCAGAAGGCTGCGTCGTTTTATTTTAAAAAGGAAATTACCGTATATAATGTGGTTTTAATCATTTATTTTGGTATAGGTGAAAATACCTATGCAAGTGTAAGAATGTGAACATAGTAAAACGAGGGAATATTAATGTCTGATAAGAGATCTGTAAAATTGACCATTTATGCGATAACATTAAATAAGACCCCGAAGAAACCACTTTCTATTTCCATCAACGTAGTTCTATTTTGAGTCATGTAAATCCTCACTACATAATAGGTATTAGTTTAAAATCGATTTGTTTCACGTAAAATTTAACGACCAAATTTTATTTACATGTATACAGGGCATATCGCCATTCCCTGACGCAATACATTTTATATTTAATAAATCCACACATCTCTATAATATACCATTCGAAACAAATACCAAGGATACGGGAAAAACCAGTAAAGAGAGAGATAACGCCAGAAAAGAGCTAGAGTCGGAAATTCCCCCATCACAGTGCAATGCACCGTGTAAAAAACTAAATTCGTACACCGTACACGTTTGTGGTCAAGGTGAACCAGGTAATTAAGTCATTAGTCGAAACCCCCAATAGTTCTACTAATATAATGTAGAAATAGTAACAGAGAGTATTATTGCAATGAAAGAGTCCTTGTCATTAAATCATTGTTTGGTTACCAAAAGAAGTTTATATTTAAGGTAATAAGATAAGCATCTTGTTTACCAATAATAAGTCTTTATTCACATTAATTATAACTATATCCGAGGAATACTGAACATGTACCATTGGCTGAACGGGTATATGATTCAGAATACAATAGTGTTTTTTCCGTGTACGAACGGATATGCTTCTCCGAAGATTTTCTGATCATTTCGACCTAAATCGGACCAGTAACAACCTTTCTGTTGTACTGTATAGCCAGCTCTGCAATTTTTGCGACTTAGGCCCTTGTTGTTCCGAAAAAACAGGGAAGCCGACGGGGGAGAGTAGGGGACTTTTTGCTACGTGTCATCCTGGACCATAACTACAATCCTGAAAATTTTCAGCTTTACAATAATTAATTCCGGGTCAAAAACTAAAATTCCTGGGCTAATATGGTTATGCAACAACAAATTAAAGTTAAATTCATCCAAAACCAAATGTATAGTTTTGGGCAATAGAAACAGTTACGAAGCATTCATGAATCAAAATTTTTCTGTAGAAATAAATAATATAAAAATTGACTTTGTAGATGAAATAAAATACTTATAATATTTATAATACTTAGGTATTGTTTTGGATCGGTATATAAATTTCGCTAGACACATAGATTTTTGGTTAAAATAGCCAAAAAAATTGGGTACTTTTATAGAATAATACTATTATTTATCCTCATATTAACTATTGTATGTCGTTATTAATTTCCTGTAGTAAGTGCGATCTCCACAAATTGCAGATATTGCAAAATAAAATATTGAGAGTAATTCTGAAATGTGATATATATGAACCAATAAAAGTAATGTTATCTAATTTAAGATGGCTAAGTATTGAACAAATAATCGAATAATCTGCTCTAACATTAATATATAAAATAACAAATAACATAGCTCCACAGTACTTACAGACATTTTTAACTAAAAGATCGAGCATACATACATTTCAGACAAGAAATCGGGAAAATTATCATATTGAAAAATGCAATTCAAATGTTCTAAAAAAATCTCTTTTTTGTGAAAGTCTTAAACTTTTTAATTAAATGCCCACAGAAATTAAAATGTCAAAAAATATTCAAACTTTCAAACAAATGACAAAGATGTTATATTTAAGTGTAGGTACATAGTTTCTATTGTATACTAATGAAGTTATATAGTTGAACAATGTTTCAACTTTGTATATATTATTTTTCTTTACGTTTCTAACAAATGCTATTACTTCTTGTAACTACCAAACTGCTAAATACACTGTTTATTTAATCACTTATCTATATTGTTTGCTAGGTGACTGTAAGCCAGCCCATAATAAATATTTAATAGATCCTCTACGTTTAGACACGATTTCACCTGCATTATTGCAGAGCATATTAAGTTGAGTTTAGTACAAACAAAATCAATGTGTTTGTTCCACGTTAATTTACTATCTAAGTGTGTTCCTAAGAATTTTGCAGATTCAGAAAGTTCAATATTATTTAGTCTTTCAAGATTTAACGGTAATGGTTTTCTTACATAAAAATTTAATAAGACTCTTTTCTTGTTATTAAGAATTAGATTATTCCGTTGACACCAAGCCCCTAATTCGTCTCGCACACAATTCAATTTTACCGAGAGTTCTTCTTGGGTAAAGGCTGCTAGAGCTACAGTGGTATCATCGGCAAACATAGTAACTTTGCCTTTAGATACATTTGATGGTAGGTCATTTACGTAAATCATGAAGAGCAGAGGATAGGTAATATTCAAACATTGTTGATCACACATTTTCTAAAATAATGGACGTAATTTAGACTTTTGGAGAATGTTTTGGTAATGCTGCTGCAGCTGTTAGACGTTATAAGAGAAGACTCCCGAATATTCCTGATGCCAAAACTTTTTTAAGTACAAGTATATGACTTAGACAAGTGAAAAACAGATGCTGGCGGTCGAAGAATTGCACGAACTGTTGTCGTTGAAGAACAAATATGATGCTGTAATTGAAGGTACGAGAAGAGCAAAAAAAGGAAGAGGGAAAAAACATTTCTTTCAGCTTCCTTGCTTTAATTTCAATTTTCAACTGGATTTTTCAAGTTGTATACCAATACAACGTTTTCATTGACACAGGTTGGTTTTATCACTCGGTTTTGTTTTTATTAGACAGTCAGTTAGTCAAAAAAAAAATGAGAAAACGACACCTCACTTGCCTATTTTATTAAGTTTTTGGTTTTCGATAATTCACCTCCCTCCCCCCATCCGAAAAACACCTTTGCACTCTTCCAATTTTTAGGGACTTTTCATATTCTTCAAACTTACGCTAAAAATAACTTATCCCCAAAGTTTCATGAAGGGACCAATTTTTTTGTTGTTGATGTGCTTTTTGAAGCTATTTTACCTGTACTATATTTTCTTATATCTTCTTTGCATATATCTAACGAAAGAATTACTGTTGCCTGTAGATGTGCACTGCGAAACAACTAGTTCCCTGTAATATATTATGATATAGTTTATTTGTGTATTTTATTCAAAGTTAGGAAAGCTAATAAATTGAAAATAATAATTAAATAGTAAAGCTTAACGAGAATTTGGGTCAGAGCAGTATTAATCAAAGTACTATTTAATATAGTTTACTGTAGTCTAAAATCTTTTAAGTTACAATTTGGAGCTCCTGCTTAAAATCTCTTAAGTTACATTACCTTACAGGTTACTTTGTATAGATTGTGCTAAAACATGTTTTTTGCTACTAAAAATTCTAATGACTAAATAGGTATTTTGAAAATCTAATGCATGTACCGACATAGTGGGTAAAACTCACTAACAAATTCTCTTTTTACAAAGTTGTACAAAATGTATACACTTGAGAAATCTTTTATACAACGTTAATTCCTTTAGGACTGCTCTCATAAATTCGGATATTGTATAATATGGATTTCTTTTGAAAAATTGTGACTTAATATCAGTTTTACGATTTTCTTTATGTACTATTTGCTGATATTTCTCGTTTGTCGTGACGTGACTTCCACTTAAAACTTCTTAAAACTTTTCTGAAGAGTGACTAAAGAGATAGAAAAGTTTCCGCCGCACACGATCTTAGATATATGTATACACAACAAAAAACAATTTTTTACAAATCTCTTTTAATATTTATAACGTTGATATTGAAATCTATAACGCTTTTGATCCTAATGACACATTTATTTCTTTCTGCTGTTACTGAATACCTAATATTCTGCCATTACGAAACGTGCATGGAAGATTTCATTTGCCATAAAAATATATTTTAGAGTCGATATTAGCAATACAACTCAGCGACAGATTTTAGTTACCAATGTTACTGTACTGCTGACAACACAGGCCCTCAATTATTTTACTTCCACATCCAGTGGAAGTGTAGTAACGACAAATTTTTTTTTTAATTTTTATTGTTCAAATAGGCTTAGAATGTCATGAAACGTCGAGATTTTAAGTTTGAGCGAAAAAAAATTTCTGTCTGTTCGTCTGTTGTCTGTCTGTAACTTTTTTTGTGCGTACGTTTACTCTGGAACAGTTTAAGATATTGACTTGAAATTTGGTACACATAGTACTTTAACGAGATATGCAACTAGATTATATTTTCATCTTGTTCCGTCGAAGGGTTGCGGTAAATTGGGGGTAAATCAAGCAGGTGAGACTCCATAAAATTGGTGTTTAGTATATACATATATATATATATATATACAAGAGAAGTTATGGTTTCAAAAAAAATTTTGGCATTACCACCCCCACCGCATTATCAAAGGGGATGAAAAAAAAAATGTGATTTAGTGTGTGTACAAGAACCAAAAACCTCAAAATATTTTTTACTTCATCCACCCCCTCTACCACCCCCCTATCACCACCCCCACCCCACTACGGAAGTGGGGTATCGTTTTATGGGTTTTTGGGGTAGAGGATTTCAAATATTATATTATTAAAGTTCCATACAAAATTTATTCGTTGTGAGTGACTTGGTTAGAAAATCTGGAAGTAGTGATTCCTTGGGCAGCGTTGTTTTTTTAATTTACATTGATTAGAGTATGTGAACTGTTTTTTGGTGCGCTGAGTCATAATCTGAAATACGTTTTGCACTAACAGACCTCAATTTTTTTTTGTAGTTCTTTGTCAACAGTAAAGTTAGAAAAAGTCTATAATTAAATGCAATTGGCACAACAAATATCCCTAAAGCTAGTTTGTATGTTAAAACTGGGTTTCAAAGTCAACTAAAAGATATTGTCAGCCTTACCAAAAATTAATCTCTTACTCCACTCACCCCCATTGAGGGCTTGAGAAAATCGTGTCTTACTATACAAAAATAATATATACAGCTAATAGTCTGGGCCATCATGTGAAGAAAAAGGTACGCTGTGCACCACACTTACCACAAAATAATCCGTCATTATTTTCAACCGCTTTCAGGTTGCACTCAATGCAGTTTCAAGGTGTCTATGGAATTCTCATTCGGAGGAGCGCCGTACATTGCCAAAAGCATTCGAACTCCATTGTTAAAAATTAATCCAGGCGAACATTCTGACATTTTAAAAAACTCTGCTGAATTTTTCAAGTCGGCACTTTTCTCCAATAATTTCAATGTTTTAGATTTACCTGCATTAAACAAAGATGATGTTTTACCACATCCGGTAACTGCATGCAAAAACGAAATGTTATCTTTACTTAATTTATGAGAATCAAAACTTTTTGAAGATTTTTTGTTTCTATTTTTGCTTTTCCAGGTTCCAGATAGTAAATCTCTCTATGAGAAGGAGATTGTACAACCAACAGTACTAACAAATCAACATCCTCACATACAACTATGCTAAAATTTTTGTCGGACTTCTCGAATGCAGTTTCAATAATGAGAACGTCAACATCGCCTTGTACTTGTTTTACATTAATGTTTCAAACAGTTTCAAACTATATCCACGACATCGAAATAAATCGACTTTTATGTTTCTTATTAGAAAGAAATTCTTCATCTACTGTAACATTCAATAATGCATTAAATTTTTTTTTTCGATTTAAGGTGTTTAAATTATCAACAAAGTTGTTCAGCAGCTTTTGTATTTTGACAATTATCATCATACCCATCGAATAGTTTCACAGGTATTTGCCCAACTAGTTTGTTTCATGGTCAAGAAGGGAGTAAAATTATAGATCTTAATAAAAAACCGACTGCTGTGGAAAATCCTGATAATAAGACAGGTACAAAAAAATTATTTAAAAATTGTAAGTTTTAAGGTAAAATGGATCATTTATTAAACACCCTTCAAGATTGTGAAATTCAGTAAATTACAGGAAAATATAAAATAATTCAAACAGCAAAATATATAAGAATATGATCACATGGTCCGAATGATCATGGTTAATAATATTAATAACATTTATTTAAAAGAATGATATTATTAAAGGTATTATTGTTAAGCACACCGTGAGTATCTTATAACAATCTGAGAATAAAACAATAAATATTCAAGATCAAAAGTTATTACAAAATGTAAAAATATATAAATAAGTTGCAGTATATGAATAGTTGATGAAGATAATATATTCACTGATATTTTGTAATCGATCGCAAATCGAAGCACGATAAAAACAAACAAAAATTGCACATCTCTCACCACCTGATGATGGACGTACTGAGGATGAGCCCTGGTGAAAAACTGCATAAGATGGCGGCATGTCACGTATCTGCTACTCTGGAACACCTGGATAACGCTAAAAGTTTTGCTAAGCGTGAGTTGAACTTGAATAACTCCAAAAGACCCTACTCAACTAGGTTAGATTGAATTGGAATATATGGTAGTCGAACTTGAAATTGACTCAAAATTTACTAACTCTTACTGGACTACAGTTGCATAAATCTTGGATCGCAAGTTAACTTGACCATTACTAAATTAACATTTAATATTTTAGATTCTAAACTGATTACAATTTATTTGGACCCATACGTTACAATAAACACATCGATACTCGATAACTACTTGTTTCCAAAATTGGTACAATTTTTATTTCTAAATACTAAATGTATTTCCCATAATCTTGACTACCAAAGAATAATCTAGCAATTCAATTGTCTAGCATTTAAATAAATTCGATAATTAACATACGACATTTAAAATTCGACATCAAGAATTTCAACAGCCAAAGTCATTTTCTCGTATGTTGCACTACGTAAATTCAGATAACTGTAAAAGTGACACGGTATGTGTCTATTGATTGTCTTAAATTTGAGTATGACTTTATTATGCTGCTGCAGACATGGAAATGACTTCCAGTTTACACAGCCGACAAGAAGTAAGCTCTACTCTAATTTCTGCGCGAACTATCATATTTTCATTAAAACAGAAGGGAACTGAGCATATACGGTATAGATAACCTTACATACTACCATGTGCAAAATATGTCGTATAAACATTTATATACAATTTGTACCGAGATTTGTACTAAGTCGATTTATGAATACGACTTCATGTAAAGCGATGTTCCTTTTGCATTATATGAAAAACAATATTGAGCTGTAACAAAAATATTAATAACGGTTTAAATATAAATACACAAAGAAATTATATCTAACATCTAAACTTGCCTATTTTATTAAGTTTTTGGTTTTCGATAATTCCCCTATGTCCCCCCACCCGAAAAAAACCTTTCCACCCTTCCAATTTTAGGGACTCTTGAGATTCTTGAAACTTATGCTAAAAATAACTTATACCCAAAGTTTCATGAAGGGACCAATTTTTTCGTTGTTGATGTTCTTTTTGAGGCTATTTTACCTGTATTGTATTTGCTATGTCTTATTTGCTTATATCTAATGAAAGTATTATTTTAGCTCACCCCTATAGATATTTCATGCTCTCCAAAACAACTAGTTCCCTCTAATATATTTTGATATGGTTATTTGTGTATTTTATTTATCGAACCCCCTTTAAAGTTAATAAGGCTAGTAAATTAAAAGTAACGATTAACGATTATCACAACAATTCAGGATTAAGTGGTAGAAGAGGCTCTGCAGTAACCTTATTGCAGAAGCTGAACTTCTCCCTTTTATGCCACATTTTTTTTTTTTTTTTTTTTTTTTAATTAATATATTTATCTGGTGTGAAACATCTGTATAATTGTGGACGTAAATAAAAACGAGAATTTGGGTTGAAGCAATATTAATCAAAGTATTTAACACAAAAAGCTTATATCTAACATCTGAACACAATATAGCTATTATCAAATAATTACATGTCTGGACATTATTAATTTAACGATGGTAAGTATAGTGTACAGTGCGTACCAAAATAAAGTGTGTTTTATGAGATTTTAATTAAAATAGCATAAAAATCTGTCACTGTCACGCCAAATTTTGTAAAGCTGTTAAACTGCGCATTTTACCATCTGTATTCTTCGCCAAACACACATTAGCAGCCGTCAGTATTGGTTACGAGGGCTCCAAGGTATTCCATCGTATTTACTATCTCACAGTCACCTATCTTTAGTATGTCTGGGTGGTTACCATTTGCTCGGTCTACAATCATAATTTACATTTTGTTGTAATTTACAAGTATTAGACCATAATCAGAGCTTATTGTCTGAGGCCTGTCCAAGAGATGTATGAGCTCATTTTCGGTTGCTGCAACTAAGGTGCACTATCTGCAAATCTTAAGTTAGAAATCTTTGTTCTACTATGCCAATCCCCAGCACACGTCATATCATATGTTCACTATAGATGCTAAAGAGGATTGGTGACAAAACACAGCCAGTCTGACGCCTTAGTCAACTTTACATTTATCGGAGTTATAATAATAATAATATTTATTTTCCTCTTATACAAATACATATTGGTATAAGAATAGTCCTGGTAGGGCTTACAAATTAACTTATGCTAATTCTGACAATTTTGATAAAATTCTCCTAATATATAATAACACTTAGTTAACAAGTATTTGTTCAAGTTCATTTTGAAAGATATCAAATGTCTAATCTCTTTCATTATAGAAGGTAGTTTATTAAAAATGTTTCGATCTAAATAAGTGGGCGAATCCTTAGACACTTTATATTTACAAAAGGGAATATAAAAATAATTATTTTGTCTAGTGGACATCTTTAGTTCATATAAAAGTGGATTTTTGTTTAGAAACATACACACACAATTCATAAATAAAAACACATACAAAGGTTAAAATTTTAAAATCTTTGAACAATCCTCTACATGATTGTGAACTGGAAACATTTCCAATGTACCTCAAAATTCATTTTTGAAGGATAAATACATCTGAGAATAGATATTCCATATCTTAATCTAGATCCTACCTGTAGCTGTGCGTGGGTATATATTTATTAACTGTTCTCGTGTCATAATTGATTTAATATTTCTGAACAAAAAACAAACTGTATTTAATTTTGATATTAAGTTGTCACAGTGAGCCTTCTAGTTTAGACACTCATCCAATGTGATTCCTAAAAACTTATTTTGCTTCTCACTTTTTAATGCGACACCATTTATTTTAATATTTAATTTCGAACATTCTTTTTGCCTGTTATGAAACCTTATAACAGTTGTCTTATCTTTGTTCAAAAAAGAGACATTTTTACCATACCAATTACATAAAATATCCATCATATTACTACTTTCATTTGTCAAAAAATATTTCGATGTATCGGGCTGTACTGAAAATGCGTTTGGTATCCAGTTCTCAAGGTCAAATATAAATAGTATTGGCTCCAATACAGACCCTTAAGAGAACACCGGTCTGTACTCAGAGTTAATTTTAGAGGTAGCTTTGGTATTAGTGTACGTAAGACCAACATATTGCTTTCCATTTTTTGAAAAAGTGGTTACCCAGTCACATCCTACACCTCGTATACCATATAAGTATAGTTTGTTCAATAACTTGTCATGCTCGACGCAGTCGAATGCCCTACTGAGATCGCAAAAGATCTCAACATGGCACTCGCCTGCCTCAATATTGTAATATGTTGCACCCCTTAAAATTTAAGGTTATGTTACTAAAAAGTAGGCAGACTTCAACAGACCGAATGTCTGAATGAATGTAGTGTATTTGCACCTACTCGAAAAAGAACCTACCAGAAGATTCCAAAGTGACATCTGGAATTCTCTAGAGAATGGTGGCGTCATCACAGAACAATCGAGATCTGTCATTTTTAGGTATAAAAGACCAACCGCATTCTCGGCGAGTAGTTCAGAAAGTTCAAAAAGTATAGAAAGTGAGGTTAAGACTTCAAGGATAAACATTGTGATTTTAGCCAGTAAAGTGTATTTAAATTAACAATAGTATTGTGAAGTATCCAGTAAATATTTAATAAAGTGTTTTAGTGGACATCTCTTGTTATAATTTTTGGAACCCACGGATTTTGCAAGGGGTAGTTTCCTAAGGGTGGAAACACGTTACAATTGGTGTCAGAAAGCGGAATTTTATGACAAGAGGAGCTCTGAAGTTGTGCTGGAGTGTTCGAGGAGTATTCTCGAGGTTTAGTGCTAACACGGAGGACTCGTTTACTGGACATTTGTTCGAGGATTATTTTCGAACAGGAAAATAGTGTTAAGTGCATTTTTGAGACATTGTAGAACATTTTATTAGGACATTAGTGTGATAATTAAATCCTTTGAACTGAGAAGTGATAGAGACACTGAAAAAGACTCATTTAGTGCGTGAAAATTTCTAGAACTTTTCTATTTGGACATTAGTGGAGATTATTAAATTCTCTGAACTGGATAGTGACAAAAGACTCTGGATAAGACTTTTTCGTGCTATTTCGAGATTTGTCTGAAAAGTTCCATTACCGATATTGACGTGACAGTTAAATTTATTTTATTTTAATTTCATCGTATGCCCGTAACAACAAGAAGTATGGCATCCGATAAACAAATACAGGACTTATTCGAACAATTCCAAAAAATGATGGCGCAGCAACGGCAGGAAGACAAAGAAGAACAGGAGAAAAAACGTCAGGAAGAAAAAGAACAGCAAGAAAGAAGACGTCAAGAGGAGGAAAAACGACGCCAAGAAGAGAAAGAGGAACAAGAAAGACGACGTGAAGAAGAAAAAACCGAACTAAGAAAAATTATAGAAGACCAAGAAAAGCGACGTCAGAAAGAAAAAGAGGACGAAGAAAGAAGACGTCAAGAGGAAAAAGACGAACTCAGAAAAATAATGGAAGACCTGGAAGAAAGACGCCAGGAGGAATTAAGGAAAATCCTGAGCGATCAAATAAAAATACAACAGGACGCAATCATTTTTGTCAAAAGTGAAGTCAAAGAAGAGATAAACAAGGTAGAAGAAAAAGTAGATAAGGTCGAAGATAAAGTAGGTGAAGTCAAGACAGAAGTTAGTCAAATTAAAGGAAAAATGAGTGAGGTCGAAGCAGAGGTAGAGCGCCTTAAACGTCAGCTGAGAGAAAAAGGAGGCCAGTTAGTAACATCATCGGGTCCTCGATTAAAGCCTCCCTCCTTTGACGGCCAAAGCTCATGGACAACCTACAAGAGACAATTTGAGGCAGCAGCATCGGCAAATAACTGGGATAATGAGGAAAAGGCTATGGCATTAGTACTGGCGTTAAGGGGCCAGGCCTCAGAATTACTTCAGACTATCCCGGTGGAGAAACAAAGGGACTTTAAAGTCTTGGAAGCGGCATTAGACTTGAGGTATGGCGATCAACACCTTGCCCAATCATACCAGGCTCAGCTGAAATCCCGAATGCAAAAAGCTGGGGAAAGTTTACAAGAATTTGAAGCTGCGATAGAGAGACTGGCACACCTGGCGTATCCGAGTGCACCTAAAGAATTCCAGGAACAATTAGCCGTGGGGGCCTTTTTAGATGGTATAAGGGACGAAGAGGTCAGGCGAGTTCTTAGGTTAACTCGACATCAGAGTATTAGCGAGGCTTTGGTGCGTGCCCTTGAAGTAGAGGCTGCCTTTAAAGTCACCCAGCGGTCAGAAGTGCGAGCTGTGACTCTCGAAGAATTACAACCAGCAATGAACCGGAACCCCATGTTGACCGATATGCAGAAAATGTTTACCAAATTATTTGATAAACTGGATGACCTCGGAAAGCCGGAAAAACAGCAAAATAAAGGAAAGCCGAGTGGTGGTATTAAATGTTACAACTGCGGCAAGATGGGACACATGAAGCGAGACTGTCGACAACAGAATTCGGAGAGTCGAGTAAATGCTGTGAATCTTGAAGAGAAGCAGGAAAACAGTACCAAGGGGGTTGTTCTGGCTAGGGAATGCAGTGACCCCAGAGAAATAAAGATTTCCCAGCTTCGAAGAATCGCAAGCAGTCTGTTGTTGCATGGATATGTGAACGGAAGAAAATGTTTGTTTACCATCGACACAGGTACTACGTCATCAATAGTACGGCCAGGATTTATATCGGGCATAAAGATTACCAAGAGGCAAAATGAAGAAGTGATCGTCCGGACAGCTACGGGGGACAGGGCTAAGGTTCATGGAGAAGTAGACCTGGGTTTGCAGATTGGACAATTAAGGTTCGACCACAGGGTCATCGTGGCTGACATTACGGATGACTTCATTTTGGGACTGGACATTATGGAACAGTATGGATTTATTGTTGACGTAGGAAAGCGAATGTTAAGGATTGGGAACGAACAATTTATTTTGTCAAAAGTGAACGACCAATGTGAGAAAACCAGGCTGTTGACAACGCAGGCAGTCAAAACTCCTGCATTATCCAGAAAACCAGACAAGGAAGATTGCAAGCGCTACCTTCAGGTGGGAAAATTGCCGAACATGGTTGGAGTCAACATTGTCAAGGTCGATCTTCCAGACAGTTGGACAAAGAAAACTCAGGCAAGAGGCAAGAGGCAAGAGCAATTGCGTGATGTAGAAATCGGACCCATGTTGAGAGCAAAAGAAAAGGGAACGCGTCCAACATGGAAGGATGTTTCCAACAAAGAAGTGGGGCTGAAGGCTTTATGGTCACAATGGGATTCACTTACGGTCGTAGATGGGCTTTTGAGGAGAGCATGGGAAAGCCCAGATGGGAAGCAGGTTGCCATGCGTCTAGTGATTCCCAGGTGTCGTGTACCAGAAGTACTCCAGGAAGCACATAATGAAACATCCAGCAGACACTTCGGCATAAACAAGACATTGAGTAGAGCACGGGAACAGTTCTATTGGGTTAATAGTCGCCAGGATGTGGAGGCCTGGTGTCGCAAGTGTAAAAATTGTGCTGCCCGTGGAGAACCATTTTCGATGAGCAACTACAGAAATGGAAGCCGAGAACAGCCGAAGAATGATCGAGAGCAGATGAACAGAACTAGTAACCGCTTGAAGGCTCGTTATGATCAGAATGCCAGTACAGGGGGATTCAAGGTGGGGGATCTGGTTTGGCTGTACAACCCACAGCGGAAGGAATGGATATCCCCGAAATTTCAACCTCCTTGGGATGGACCGTATACTGTTATTACCCGAATTAATGATGTCGTCTATCGTATTCAACGAAACAAAAAGTCCAAGATGAAGATCGTACACTTGGATAGACTGGCGAAGTATGTGAAAGAGGCTGAATTGCCTGACCGGGACGTTCAGGCTTAAGGAGGGGGCAGTGTAATATGTTGCACCCCTTAAAATTTAAGGTTATGTTACTAAAAAGTAGGCAGACTTCAACAGATCGAATGTCTGAATGAATGTAGTGTATTTGCACCTACTCGAAAAAGAACCTACCAGAAGATTCCAAAGTGACATCTGGAATTCTCTAGAGAATGGTGGCGTCATCACAGAACAATCGAGATCTGTCATTTTTAGGTATAAAAGACCAACCGCATTCTCGGCGAGTAGTTCAGAAAGTTCAAAAAGTATAGAAAGTGAGGTTAAGACTTCAAGGATAAACATTGTGATTTTAGCCAGTAAAGTGTATTTAAATTAACAATAGTATTGTGAAGTATCCAGTAAATATTTAATAAAGTGTGTTAGTGGACATCTCTTGTTATAATTTTTGGAACCCACGGATTTTGCAAGGGGTAGTTTCCTAAGGGTGGAAACACGTTACAATATGTTCTATTAATTTGTTATAATAGAAGTACACGGCAGTACTGGTAGATTTATTTTCAAGGAATCCATGCTGATTTTCCGAAATTATATTATATTTCTCAATAAATTTTAAAAAACGAGCAAGCTGTGAATATTCAAAAATTTTTGAAATGTCAGAAGGAATCGTGACTGGTCGATAATTCTCCATATATTGTGGATCATATTTTTTGTAAATAGGTATGACTTAACTACTTTTAAGTTTTTCCTGAAATTACCAGTAATGAAAGATAGATTAACTAGATATGTAACTGGATCTATAATAGCACCTATAACTTTTTTCATTAAGAATATGGGAACCTCATCAGGATCAGAGGAATACTTATTTTTTAATTTGATTTTTAATAAAGACAATTCGTCGACATTGAAATGCTCCAGGAAAATAGTACTTTGTAATCTTCTGATTTATTAATATTTACATATTTTGTAGTTGTATTCTGTGAGATATGTAAAAGCGCATTCATAAAATAATTATTTAAAGAAGAAACCACTGCATTAGGGTCTATACGTAAAATCACCTCCTCCAGAACTTGTGTGTTATTATTTTTATTTGATATTTTAGAAATTACGTTCCACGCAGCTTTTGATTGATTTGTAGAATTAATTACACAGCCCCACAAAAAAAATGTTTTTGATATGAATGACTGACTATAGTATTCCCATGTGTTTTTCGACGCTGAATCCGAATCTGAGGTCAAAAAAATTCGTATACCTTCAAACTTTTGCGCTACAGCCAAAAACAACCACGAAAATGGTGTAAAACCGTCCCATACATCAGGATTCAATGAATGGATGTAAATGAATGGTAAAAAACATGGGAAGGGAAAATGTTTTATATTCAGCAGTCACTTACTTGAATATTGATGGAAAACTACCCTTATAATAAGCTGAAAACTCCCCCTGTACAAACATAGAGTATATAAATGCAAATAAATCGCGAGAAATGTTAAGTTTTTATAGTTTAGAATACAGTACATGAATCTTACGCGTGTCTCAAAACCACCCATATAACAGGGAAGAAAGCACCCTTATATAAAAATAGACTGCGTGAATACCAATAGATTGTGGGAAATGGAGGAGTTTTCGATGTTTTAATTACAGAATAGAATCTTAGGTGACCCTGTTCTACCTTATTCTTAGTCGGTACAAAAGCTACCTCTATAATAGGGTGGAAACCATCTTTATTACAGAATAAAGCACAAATGCCAATAAATCACGGGAAATAACTTTTTTATAGTTTAAGTACAAAACATGAATCTGAAGTGACTCCCAGGACACCTCGCTTACTCGTGACACAAAATCTCTTCTATAAAGGGTGGTAGCCACCCTTATATAAGAATAAATTGCATGAATACCAATAAATCGTGGGAAATATTGGAGTTTTCATTGTTTCTGTTCCAGAATAGATTCTTGAGTGACGTTGATCTACCCTATTCTCACTTGGTACCCAAAATCATCCCTAAAAAACCACCCCTACAAAATAAAATGTACATAGGCCAGTTTTTCAATTTTTCTTCTCAGAATACCTTTTCTTCTCATTATCCAATAATCTCCTCAGAGGCTCTCTTTTATGTTCTTCGTGCGTGTCTCTTTTCATAGACCTTTTCATGCAATAAATGCAGCTTGACTGAAGAATATGAAAATTTTTTAATATTTTTCCTAGAATACCTTTTTTCCTATTTTCAAATGATCTTCTCATTAGCTCCCTATTGTGTTCTTCGTGTGTGTTTCTTTTTATGAACAGTTGTCCGCCATCCAGAAAATTTGGGTGAATACAATGAAGAGCAAGGCGAACACTTTCACCAGGATATTTCGGATATGGAGAAGCGGTATCAAGGAAGGTGGGATGTCCACATGATGGCCGACTACTGTTGGTCTATGATAAGAGACACGCACGAAGAACATAAAAGAGAGCCTGTAAGGAGTTCATTTGAAAATTAGAAGAAGAGGTATTCTGAGAATTTCCCACAATCTATTAGTATTCACGCAGTCTATTTTTATATAAGGGTGGTTTCCACCCTGTTATATGGGTGGTTTTGAAACACGCGTAAGATTCATGTACTGTATTCCAAACTATAAAAACTTTAACATTTCTCGCGATTTATTGGCATTTATATACTCTATGCTTGTACAGGGGCAGTTTTCAGCATATTATAAGGGTAGTTTTCCAGTCAACATTCAAGTAAGTGACTGCTGAATATAAAACATTTTCCGTTCCCATGTTTTTCACCATTCGTTTACATCCATTCATTGAATCCTGATGTATGGGACGGTTTTTCGGCATTTTCGGGGTTGTTTTTGGCTGTAGCGCCAAAGTTTGGGGGTATACGAATTTTTTTGACCTCGGATTCGGATTCAGCGTTGAAAAATACATAGGAATACTATGGTTAGTCATCCAGATCAAAAACTTTTTTTTTTGTTGGGCTGTGTTATTAGTTAGTGTTGTCTACTTTCACTAAAGCAGAGTTTTCCTTATACAGTCGTCGGATAATAAATACCAGATGTTTATATAAGTAACTGAAAAATTTGCGATAATCTTTGTGGTATATTTCTACAGTTTTATTAAAGATATATTCCGTTTTATCAGAGAAATTTATTTCTTACAACTTTGAAACTAACATAAAGTACCGAAAGAGTCTTATACCATACTACGCAGTTTTGTAAAACTTTAATCCAATCATAAGTTTTAAGTAGGCCTTTAAAGCTGCAGAAATTATTTTCAATGAACTGAATGGGCGGTATTAATTACTCGGTTTAATTAACAAGAAAAGCTTTTAAATACTAACCAAATTTAATAAAATCAGAGAGAGCTCCTCTTAATGAAATTTAAACTTAATTTACTAAAATTGAAATACATTTTTAGTTAAATAATTAAAATTAAAAAAAATTAAACTAAGATAATTTATGAAATTGGGAATGGGTTTTAAGATCTAGGGTAATGTGATTCAAATTATAATTACTGAATAAAAGGGAACTTCTATTAAAACTGATGATTGCTGATATACAGGTTTTAAAATTTTCGCATAGGGATACAATTGTCTGAACTAAAAAAAATTACGTTAATATTAAGTAAGTAAAGTTCTAAATTTTAATGTGTTAATTTAGTGTTTAGCGTTTAGTAAATTTTTCCTAATTATCTGGAAATTAACTAATTATAGCAGAGTTAATGGAGCGGAAGAATCTTTAAATCTTCTAAACGCTCAATAGCAGATTCGATTTTGATGATTTTTTTTTTCAAATATTTGTTACATTCAATTATTCAAAATCAGAAACATGGGTGATGGGGCAGGTAATTTTCTGAATCGCAAATTTAAAATTATTTGAAAAACTTCGTAAAATTTAAAGTCTTTATACATTAAGTCCGGTTTTCGAATAACAAATATGCCTGGGGGTTATCGGGGTCACTGATTACGGATACATTGTCAAAATCTTGAAATTTTCTCTGACCTTTAAGGAAAATTTTTCTGAATTATACAGATTTCTTGATAGTATTTGCAAAGAAACAGAAATGTTACGTTTTTTTTCGAAAATCCCTTTACAGTTTAAAATGAAATATAAACGGACGAAAACATTTGTGTGTCTAGGTCATACTATATATTAACGATAGGCTGCATATGAGAATACATTTCTTTAATTACCGGCTACTTACAGTAACAAAATGGCGACGTTTTTATTAAAAAACTGTGAAGCACATTGTTTCTATCGTAACTTCTTTGTTTTTAATGCTATGGAAGTAGTCAAGAAATCATTTGAAAGACTTGTCCGTTAGCATTTTTGACGAAAGTGCCATCGTTTCTGAAATATTTAACATTTAAACTAAATACTTCGTCCTATAAACCTTCGAACGCCATTTTTTTACTTTTACTTTACTTTTTTACAGATCTCCGAAACTATTAATTCTACAGAAATTAGAAATAAATGAAATTCAATCTCAATTTAGCAGCGTTCTTATTATACTCTTCGCAAAAACGAAGAGTATATTGTATTTGATCGGCACGTTTCTAAATCAGTAAATATCGCTCGTAGAGAAAAAAATTTTATATCGTTGTTAGTGAACGAATTCTCAACAACTTTCAAAATGTCTGTCCGTCCGTCTGTCCGTCTGTCCGTCTGTCCGTTCGTCCGTCCGTCCGTCTGTCCGTCTGTCCGTCTGTCCGTCTGTCCATCTGTCCGTCTCTCCGTCTGTCCGTCTGTCCGTCTGTCCGTCTGTCCGTCTGTCCGTCTGTCCGTCTGTCCGTCTGTCCGTCTGTCCGTCTGTCCGTGTGTCTGTCTGTCCGTCTGTCCGTCTGTCCGTCTGTCCGTCCGTCACGTTTCTTGTAAGCACGATAACTCAAGAAAGAAAAATCCGATTGTATTGAAATTTGGAGAGTAAGTTAGTGTTAGCTAGAGGAAGAACCCTATTGTTTTTAACAAAATAGATTGGTAAATAAAAAAGTTATTAGTAATTTAAAATTTAAAAAAATATTTTTTACATTTTTTTATGGTTTGTAATAAATAGAAATCTTGCGAAATGTTATTTCCTATCACTATTTCTTTTAATACATTTTACTAAGGTGTGTTTCCTAATAATCACAATAAATTTACTAATAGTATATATTACACTCATTAACAATTTTAGTAATAAGAAATGGTGGTGTAGCGGCAAAAGTTTCGTCTTGCAATCCAATGGTCCCGGGTTCGATCCCCTCACATCGTGATTTTTTTTTCATATATTTTTTTTTTCACAACAAAGTTGGTATCACAAAATTTAGAATGTCAAAAAACTAACATTATTTACAAGAAAAATGCGAAGAGTATCCTATAGAATATGTAACAATTATATAAAAAGCTCAGTAAATCGGCGAAGAGTATAATGCTTCCACTAGTTTGTCTCTAGCATATATTGCTTCTCGAGTTATTTGATGAAAATGGTTTTGAAATATCTTCTTTTTTCAAGCTAAAATCCAAATGTTTAAGTCGTTATAACTTAAAAACTATCAGTTTGTATGAAAAGTTGGACGTCTAGAGTGGGCCGAAAAAATCGATTATGTTTTTTCAACTTCTGATAGCTAAAAAAGTGTTTCTCTAGTTAGTCTTATTAACCAAAAAAAAATTGGTTCATTTCCAAAAAGTCTTTGAGGGTTCGCGGAGATTTTGAACTTTTCTAAAATTCTTTAATATGAAACGCCATGTTGTCAGAATGTGAAAAATTACCAGTTGTGGAATATCAGAAAAGACGTCCAAAACCCCAGTGACATAGAAGCAATATCCGATCTCAGTAAACACCAATGCTATTTATTGGAAATCTGTAAAGCAATGTCATTATTCAGAAATTCTTGCCTTAAAAAATCCTGGAAAATTGGGATATCCACGTTGGTTAACAGCTGTTAACCGCATCCTACTCGTATATGTTGGTACTGAGGATCCAAGTGAAAACTTACAAATATTAGTAGACTACATTGTCAAGGTTTATGCTCCGACATGGTTTGAGATTAATGCCAAACCATCCTGTAAAGACGGCTCAAGACATCTCTTTACATTGATTAAAAATTCCCGCTATTTTACAGAAGACCTACGCGAAATTATAGACCCTGCCATACACAGAAACGCATACTTCGCACACCCCGAACATATTATATTGGCGATGATTACTGACAAGTGAAAACGTATTCGTGAATTGGGACTGCGCAGAATTATTAAGACCAGGAAAAGTAAATCATAAAATGTAAGATTGTTTAAAATATCACAGCTAAGTTTTAGTTGTGAGGATTACGTAGATATGATTGAATGGCATTATATAGTAGTAACAGAATCATCAATCATTACAACCTTGGCTGATGAAGAACTACATGATACAGTTCCCACAAGAAAAATTGAGGCCTTGCAGTTTCCACGTTTTCCGTGCCACGCGCAAAGTGTAGAACGGGGAGTAAAATTAGTTACAGAAGCTTCAGCTGCTGTTTGTGGATTCGCAGCTAGAGACGGTTTTATTAGATCTCGGATAGCATCCCGCAATAAGATACCTAAATTTTATTCGAAAATTGATTATAAGCCGTAAAATTACATGGTTGGATTAGGTGCTGGGACGGGTGAAACTCGATATGCAGCCACCTCCCTGTGGTGAGTTTTGGGTTATTACTATTGATTTGCATTGTAACAAGCAAAGTGCTCAAAAAAATTTAAAAAATTACTACATATTACAATAATAAATTTCAAAGTGACTGCGCCCCCTCATGGAACACTTTATTTTAAAACATATTTTAGGAAGTTCATGAGAGACTCATAAGGTACCTTTTTTGGGCTATCAGAATAGAAAATAATGTATTTGAATTTTTTAATGCATTTTCGGCCCACGCAGACCTCCGTTAGACTTAAAAATATTAGCAGATTTTTACATTAAATTTGGTACATGTGGATTTCAAGACTCTAATATATTGTGTTAAAGCTTGAAAAACCAAAATGATGCATATTTTCTATATAGAAACTAAAATGGGAGTCCACCAAAAATGTTCAAAAATTGAACTACCTACAAAAAAAGGCTACTAAAGTTAAAATTAAATTGGACCTTTCTCCTAATATCGATTTTGAACTGGATGTAAAAATGAACAAATAACGAAACCTGACGTAGTTTTAATTGACTTCGATATCGATTTAAGGTCGAATTTACCGGGCAACTGTAAAAATTTACCTCATATTTTTAATGACCTTTTTGTTAAAAGTGGTTTAATTTTTTTTATTTTTCCTACATTTTACAGTTCATCAATTAATAATATATAATATAGTAATACCCCAATTGTATGCAAATCCATTAAAAATACATTAAATTTCATGAATTAATTGTATTACATGATTTTGAAATTAAAGTGAATTCAAATAAAATATTTAAACTCATTAAAATTCAAAAGCAATACCAAAAATTCCATTTGCTACCGCAAAGTGCAAATTAAAGTACAATTAAAAACAAACAGTTAATTGTTCTGAAAAACTGCCATATTACTTTAATGATTCATTTAGATCTTTGTTTCGGAAAATCTTCGAACTAACTGAAAATTTTAAGACGATATTCTCAAAAATTGTATAAATTAAAATCAGAAAAATTTACCGAGATAACCGTTGTGAAATTTCTTTATTTAACCAATTAGATGCACAAATATGGATGTTTGTAAATAAAATTTTAATAAATTGATTTTTCTCGGAAAATTATAAAAGGACAAAAAGAAAGACTAGAAAATTTTGCCTTACAATTTAAAAATACCATTTGTTTCATTTGAGCAGAACTGTCGGAGCTAGAAATTTTATAACTAACGCTCGGAATGAAACTCAATGGCATGGTAGTCGAGCGCGCATCGGCTATGCGAGTGTGCCCGCTGCACAAAAAGTGGCATAACTTTTGACTGACAAGACTATGAAAGTATAGAATGGACATGCAACATTTTTTTCTATAATTCTCAGTTTAAATAGTAAATTTAAGTAATTTCTCAGTTAAAACTGTAAATTTAACTAAATTCCCAGTTTAAACTGTGAGTTTTGTTGAGTTCTCAGTAACTGTAAATTTCAATTAATATCCAGTTTAAACTGTAAATTTAACTAATCTTCCAGTTAAAATTGTAAATTTAACTAATTTCCCAGTTTATACTGTAAATATTGTTAAATTCCTAGTTCCAACTGTAAAGTTGCCGGATAAGCATGACGAGTCGGCCCCCAAATGGCAACCTATATCGAAACTTATGTTTTAACATCGACTTGATGTATGAACGTGATTTATATCTGTTTTGCTGCCGTACTCCGCTTTGGCCTTGAGATATGGAAAAAATGGGCGCATGCATCACTATCGTTCAAAGAAACATATCTCGAAAACTAATTGAGCTAGAGAGGTAAATCCAACGGGAGGTTTCAGGTAACCTTAAAGAGTATGCTTCATATTTTTTTTTGAATTTTTGGAATAATTACGCACATCATTAAAAAATAAATAAAAAATATAATAATTAACATTTCCGTGTTTTCTGTGACTTACAATCACTAAAATAATATATGTTGTAATACTTTATATGCACTATTACTAATAAAATAAAATAAAATAATTAATCTTTCCGTGACAATCACTGAAATAATGTGTTGTATTACTTTATATGCACTATTACTAATAAAATTTGCGTTAGAAAAAACACTGGTGCAACACTTCGAAAAAGAAAATAAAATTCGACGCGCACTACATCATATAAGGATACAAACTTGACATGGGACACACATATAAATATTTTATGAATTGGAATTATTGTTAGAAGAGAAATTGAATGAAAATATAAATAATTGTCACGTAAATACCTATTTCATATGGCGCACAGTGGCACGAACTGTAGTTTTTTCATTCAAAATTATCTAGAGCACTTCGCAACCGATTGGGATATATTTTTTTAAATACTCGTTATCTAATTTCAGAAAAACGTAAGAGAGCCGATTTTTGAATTATGCTATCCAAAATTATTGAGCTTAACCAAAATGTCCATTTTTTATTTAAATCTTAAAAAAATTTATGAAGAAATTTTTTTTTCTCTAAACCAATTTACACAAATCTTGTTACTCGGGGAGTTTTTAAGATCGCTTATTACGAATCTGATATCCAACTTGTCATAAACCAACCTACAAGATGACGGAATCAATGGCGGCTATAAAATGCCAAGAAATTATGAAAAATTAAATATTTTCGTTAAAGTTTATGCCGAGAAGTTTTGAATATTTTTTATAAGTACAAGTTCCAGGAAGAAATTCAAGATGGTAGATCCAATATGGCGGCAATAAAATGGTAAAACTAACTTAAAATTAAATTAAACGCATTAAACTAATAAGGCTATTTCTAAGAATTATTAAAAAATTTAAGGAGGCAAATTTTCTGAAATTTTCAAATATATCCAATATGGCTGCCATACATTAATTATCAATCATAAATATGCAATTCAGTCCTCCATTAATTTTAAACATAACCCTAAGAAGGTCATGGTAATATTTATTTTTTTTTCTGCTAATAATATAATAAACACCTAACACCAAGAACTTTAAAACAAGAATATTAAACCTAACATAACCTAAGCCTAATAGAACCTTAAACCAAGAACTCTATACCTAACATAACCTAAGGCAAGAGTTTTAAACCATGAACGTTAAACCTAACTTAGTGCAAAAATGTTTCGTCATTTATTTTTAAGTTAGTTTTATCATCTTATTGCCGCCATATTGGATCCGCCATCTTGTATTTCTTCCTGCAACTTAAAATTTAGTCTATTTTAACTTAAAAGTACTTATCAGAAATATTCAAAACTTCTCGGCATAAACTTTAACAAAAATATTCAATTTTTCATAATTTTTTAGCATTTTATAGCCGCCATTCTGCAGGTTGGTTTATGACAATTTGGATATCAGGTTCGTAATCAACGACCTCAAAAACCCCCCGAGTAACAAGATTTATGTAAATTGGATAAGAACAAAATTTTTTTTTGTAAGTTTTATTAAAATTTAAATACAAAATGGACATGTTGGCGAAGCTCAACAATTTTGGTTAGCATAATTAAAAAAATCTACTCTCTTACGTTTTTTTGAAATTAAATGACGAGCATTTAAGAAAAAAATTATCCCAATCGGTTGCGAAGTGCTCTAAATAATTTTGAACGAAAAAATTACGATTTGTGCCACTGTGCCGTATGAGATATTTACGTGACAATTATTTATATTTTCATTCAATTTATCTTCTAACAATAATTCCAATTCATAAAATATTGATATGTGTGTCCCATGTCAAGTTTGTATCCTTATTTGATGTAGTTCGCGTCGAATTTTATTTTTTTTCGAAGTGATGCACCAACTTTTTTCTAACGCAACTTTTCTGAGTAATAGTGCATATAAAGTATTACAACATATATTATTTCAGTGATTGTAAGTCACAGAGAACACGGAAATATTAATTATTATATTTTTTATTTATTTTTTAATGATGTAGGTAATTATTCTAAAAATTCAAAGAAAATATAAAATATACTCATCAAGGTTACCTGAAACCTCCCGTTGGTTTTACTTCTCTAGCTCAATTAGTTTTCGAGATATGTCTCTTTGAACGATAGTCATGCATGCGCTTATTTTTCTTCATATCTCAAGGTCAAAGCGGAGTACGGCGGCAAAACACATATAAATCGCGTTCATACATCAAGTCGATATTAAAACATAAGTTTCGATATAGGTTGCCATTTGGGGGCCGACTGGTCATGCTTATCCGGGCTAAACCCTTAAAATAAATTCCCAGTTTAAACTGTAAATTTAACTAAATTCATTGTTCAAATCGTAAATCTAATTAAATATCCAGTTCAAACGGTAAATTTTGTTAAATTCCCACATTGACTATAGTAAGTGTGTATAAAATATATGTATAAAAATTTAAATTTAATACATAACTGTGACTTTGACTTCAGAAAATTTACAGTTAAAAATATAATTTCTAAGTTAGTTGTCAATGAGAGAGACTATCACACTCCACAAGCAATTTATGGAGTATTGGTTGAAGCATTTGTATTTTCATTCTTTCTCTACCGTGTCGTACTGATGAGCCTGGGAAGACGAAACACGTCTGCCACTGTTGAGAAATGAATGGCTATGCGATGGGCTTCAACCAGCTCTCCTAAGACTTTTAGTTCTTTGGTTACTTGTATAAAAAGACTGAAAAAAGTCAGAACAAACTAGTGCGCCATCTATGGTACGCTAGATTTACTAACTACCGAGATTACTGTTATATATGGCTATCTTAAAAAATGAATTAAAGTAGCAAATACAAAAATAAGGTCTGCGCTTCTAAGATTTTTTACTGGATCTAGAGTCCTCATAGCTCATATCTGCTCTGTGTTGCTGGAACCTCTAGCAACGTATGAACATTTTGTTATTTTCCAGCGATTTCCGGAGTAAGTCTAATAAGTTTTTAAACTCAATCTGGGACATGGATGCCATTTAGTTTTACTACTGAGCTACATTTATTTATCTAATTTATTTTCCTTACGTCCTTATTTTCTCCATGGACCATCAAAGTTTAGAATTATTTATTTTAGTTTATGTAACTACCTTAGAATTTATTTACTTTTTGCATAATAATGAATGGATATATTATCTCATTTAATGTGAATATTAATTATTTCATATAATGTTGGACACTGCAATACAATGTTGTTTTTATTTACCTGATTGATGGTGCCCATAAACCTATTTTATTTTTTGAACATTTTTAGCAAATGAAATAAATAAATTTTTATATAAAGCGTTTTTTATTTTCAATTGTAATCTATAATATAAGCATATTGATATTGTTGGTATCGTGTTCCCAAATTAAAGATATGAAATTGATTGAATAATAAGAGAATTTTTAAACGAAATTTTGTCATAAAACTGCTCCAGTCAAATTGATATATTTAATTTACGAACACCCTGAAACAAAAGACAGTCCTATCATAAAATATTTAACAACTTTGTTCTTATAGCTATGTATAAATCAACAGCAGCATTATGTTCATTTTCCATCATTAATTCATTTTCTATCGTTATTATAATAAGTGCTGCTAAAAGTTCCTCAAAATAGATTTTAATGCATTACATAGGCTGAAACTATTAAATTAAAATATAGTTCAGGAATTATGCGTAAACAAATTTTAAAAAAATGTTTAAATAGGACAACCAAATTTGATATTTTGACATCATTTCGTATTATAAGCAACTTCTTAAAATAAAATTTTTCAGTATCTTCAAAAATAAAGATAATTTATCATAAGCGCCAGGACTAACACAAATTTGTGCTGCCACTTTCTTGTTTGAGAACATGCACTAACTTTTGTCACAAATAGAATTTTTCAGAAAGTTTGTAGATATGATATATGTAGAATGCAGTACCCACGTTAGAATGAAGGAGCTGTCAAAATGGTAAGAGCAATGAAAAAAGTATACGAACAAAGTTGTAGAGAATTAAATTTCATGTAAAAAAAATCAGTGGCGACATACATGTATCTTCTATTGTTTTGACTGTATGCGCGTTTAAATACGATGAATCCGCGAAATGCCACATTTTGCACGCTTCCTGTGCACATACTGTAAAAGGTACACTCATATACACTCACTAACTTTTTGTAGAGAATTTAATTCTCTACAACTTTGTTTCTACATTTTTTTTAATATCGTTTTGCAGCATTCTTATTTTTGTGCGTGTATTGTAATAATTGCAACATTTTTATCTATTTTTTTTTACGACATCTACCAAATTTTCAAGTTGAAGTTAGCCATTTTGAATTTTGCAATTAAAATATCAAAATTGTAATTCGTGGTCTCGAAAACCCTTGTATGAATGTTTTCGTAATTTCATCATTTGAATTGTTTGAGTTAACACATTTTCAAAATATTTCTTGAGAAAATTTGCCTTTTTGGAGTTTTTCAAAGAAAAATTATTTGCACACTTTTTTAATTAGTAAACTATTTAATTAGTCAAATCTATTAGGTTCGAATCATTTCCGTAATATCGCATTTTATCATCTAATGCCCTGGACTATATGTTATTTTTCCGGTACTAAAAGTTATGTTGTTATCATTAAACTTCTGTTGATTTTCGGCTTCTAACTTTCAACTTAGTCAAAACAGTGGAACAAAACAAGTCTTCGTGTAATTTAAATAAAAGATCGTTTCCGAAATCAAAAGTTTGGCGCAACGTATATACCAAAATAAAACAAAATGCATTGTTTTAGACAAGAAATGAAAATAGTAATATATTCATGAGACTTGTACTAGAGAATACACGGCGCGAGTGGATTGGAAAGATCAAATATTGGAAAAACGCAACAATCTATTTTGAGTGCCTTACTCGTGAATGTGCCACCGAATACTATTCCAATAGCAACGAACGAAATGTGAGTTAACATAACGACAATAGAGAGTAGAATATTACTTTTGAATGTAAACTTAAATTTCCAGAGATGATTTACAGTTTACATAAATCATATTTCAATGCAGATGTACAATGTGCACGTTTCATAATCTTTATAATACATTACTATGGTTATTTTTTATCGGTATCAACCAATTAGAATGCTGAATTGCTCTAGAATGTAAAGAAATAAAATATATAAAAATATTATCAATTGAAAAATGTATTGAGACTACTGGAATAGCAGTAAGTAACAATGTGTGTATTGTCACAATATACAGGCCTCCCTCAGGTGAGTTCAAACCTTTTTTTAGAACTTTAGAAAAACTCATATCCTATGGCATCAATAAATTTAAAAATTTAATTTTAAGTGGAAACTTAAACAGCTTTCAATACTTTTGATTCTCAAACAAAAAACCTAAACGACTTCCTATCTTCATTTAATTTATCGTCGCTAATAAATCAACCAACGCGAATTGCTAATACTGAGTCTGGTATAAGCTCATCATTAATACACTCATGGACAAAATTATCGAATATTTTTTGTTATCACTGTTACTTGAATATGATTTCAAATCGTCGTTGTAAATTTATATATGTGCTGATGTTATTCATCTAGTAGGTGAATATATTCAATTGTTTTAAAATATTTTGACGTTTAATTCATTTTAATGGCGTATATTTTCTAATGCGCATTTTGTCATTTGAAAATTCTTTACATAATTCAAGAATTATAGTGAATTGAGTTATTTGTAGTGAATTAAAGTAAGTGTTATTGATTTTTATTTGTTCTTACCTCTATTTAAGAAAAAAATATGCCACCAAATAGATACTGCAGTGAAGCTGAAGCTGCACAAATTGTAACTCTATATGATGAAGGATATAGACAAAAAGATATCGCACGACGTCTTAGGAGAGGTCAATCTACAGTATCGAATATTTTAAAAAGGTATCGAGAGACTGGAAATTTTGTTCGAAGACCCGGCCAAGGGCGCGAACGGTGCACAACAGCAATTGATGACCGTTTTTCGATCCTTAATTCTATCCGAAATCGCACACTGACATCCACACATCTCAGAAATGAGTTATTAAATGTAAGACAAGTGAATGTTAGTTCGAAAACGGTTAGACGAAGATTAAGAGAGGTAGATTTAAAGCCAGGACGGCCTGCCAAAGTTCCACGGCTTTTCAAAAATCACAAAACTCGTCGATTACAATTTGCCAGAGCACATATTCGGTGGAATATCGAGAATTACAAAAATATTCTATTCACTGATGAGACTAGAATATAGTTATGGAAGCCAGATGGACGAAATCACGTCTATAGAAGAGTTGGGGAACGATACACTAGTTTTGGAGGTGGCGGCATAATGCTTTGGGGAGGTATTAGTTGGGAAGGACGCACCGAACTCGTGGAAGTCGTTGGACGAATGACTAGTGACTGGTATATCGAAAACATTCTCCATCGTCCATCTCCATTCTCGATCATGTTTTGACATATGTGGGCCACATTGGATACGATAGGTTCGTATTTATGCACGATAACGCTCGACCCCACGCAGCTGGCATAGTGACTAATTACCTTGATGCAGTCCAGATTCAAAGATTACATTGGCCACCGTATAGTCCAGACTTGAATCCCATAGAACATATTTGGGATCAGCTAAAACGTCGTATACGACAAAGAAATCCTGTTCCAAATACCCTAGAAGAACTTCGAATTGCAGCACAATATGAATGGAATGCAATTCCATCAAGAATACATTCAAAATCTAATTAGTAGTATGTCAAGAAGGATGCAAGAAGCCATTAGAGCTCGAGGTGAGAATACTCGTTATTAACCATGCCCTTTTATTCTAATCAAAAGACTAATTTGCTTAACGTAGTAGAATTTAAGTTAAAACTAAGTATTCTTAATTTTTATATCATTTTGCATTAATTTTTTTAAGCATTTTCTGCTAATGAAAACTTACTTAAAATGTGTGAAATAAACTTTTTATTTCTTGTGTAATGCGTATCTTTCATTAAAATTTATAACTACAAAAGAATTGGGAAAATTTAAAATATTCGACAATTTTGTCCATGAGTGTAGATGATGTAGTAACAAATATTAAAGAAAACATTTATGTATAAACTATTGATGTCGGGGTTTCTTATCACTCGGCTCAATTTTTCTACTGGTCTAGTATGATTGACACAAAAAATGTAAAAGAATATACACATCGGAGAATCATAAGCCAAACCACAGTCTGGGATTTCCATACGTTATTCAACGCTGAGCATATAAACCTCGTTCTATCCGATGATACAAATACAGCTTTCGATTTGTTTTGGTCGCATTTTCATTGGTGTTTTTTAATCTCTCATTCAAATAAGAAAATATCGAGAAACTGTCAAAATAACAAATACAACTTTAGACACTCTCGTGGTCTAAGGATTGAATCAAATAAGCTCAGAGAATTGAATTGGTTGCGAAAATTATTATTAAACATAAAGGAATGCGTAATAGGCATATTTTTCGACTTGTCACGAGACTTTGATACCCTTGACCCTACATATTTAGCCCAGAAATTGGGTGCACTAGGTATAAGAGGCTCCATTAATGATTGGATCATTTCATACATGACCAGTAGAAAAATAACAGTTTAAATGGAACAAAGTACTCCGATATTTATGATATTGAACTTGGAACTCCTCAAGGGGGAATTCTGGGACCATTGCTATTTCTTTTGTATATTAACGACTTGCTGAATTACATCACCGATGGAAGATTATTTATATATGCAGATGATACAACGGTGGTGGTCTCAGATGCTAATGGCGACGCGGCGATAAAAAAAAGCCCAACATGCCATAAAAGAATTTTATAAATGGTGTCAAAGCAACCATCTTGTCAATGCAGGAAAAACTGTGGCTATAGAATTTTTAAATAAAAATAAGACACCATCTAGTTTTAATTTGAAAATAGAGAATCAGGCGGTAGAAAATCAAAGTACAGGAAAATTCCTGGAATCATGCATCGACTCCAAACTATCGTGGACTGAGCAAATTGAACATGTCTGTGGTAACCTTAACAAGACCTACTATGCCATATTCTCCCTAAAAAGTACTCTTGATGAGAAGGCTCAAATTAACGTGTATTACGCATTAGCCTACTCAGCGATCTGCTATAATATTTTTGGCTGGGGACAAGCAACTACTAATGTAAGGGTATTTATTCTACAAAAGAGAATAATACGCTTATTGCTTAAAGCGTATGGACTCCTGTAGAGACATTTTTAAACAAAAAAATATTAAGTAGTTTCAATGTATTTATTAAAATTATTACAGCAGATTCATGGCAACAAGGATAAATTCCAAACATGCACTGACATTCACAAATACAGCACAAGAAATAATAATAATTTTTACATAAAAAATGCAGCAGTGAAGCATACCACAAATCACCATATTATGCAGGTTGCTACTATTATAATATGTTACCACACGAAACAAAAAAATTGAAATCATCAAAACAATTTAAAAACAAAATTAAAAATATGTTAACAGATAGTATTTTTTACAATATCAATGAATTTGAACAACATATTAAATTTCAGGAAAATCAGATTATTTGATTTCTTACAGCTTTAACACTCTTTCAATGTTATTATAATGCCTAGTCGTAATGTCTGATCATATTTCTCGTTTGTTACTTACCTTTTTTGCCTATTTCTTCACTTATCTACATTTGTTTATAACGAGATATACCTATTGGTGTATAGAACTGTTATATATAATTAATTTATATATTATTTTTTTATATTTTTATATTTTTTGTATGTTTCTAATGAATTTTTGTTCAAATTCACACACCTTATCCATTGTACAATAATTGTAATTGTATCATTGTGGCATTTAAAGGTGAATAAATTGAACTGAATTTAATTTAATTAACTTACCTTGTACAAAATTTCGATAATATACAAGTTCGTTTATACTAGACTGACACTAGACAAAATAACTATTGTTTTTGACTTATTTGATGATGAAATGCAGTCATTTTTATGTTGATGAATTTCGCATATGTTGATACCCACAAATCGAGCTGTCAATTTTGTAATTTAGTATTTAGTACCGTGGTTTTGAAATTTACTCAAAAGTCGAATACCTCTCACACTTCCTGCACAATAACTAATATTAATATTGATAATAGCATTTCCTTCATTTATAGTAATATAGTATACAGGGTATTTGGTATACCTATAGAAAGTTTTAAAATAGTGATAAAAAGATCACTTGGAACCTGGACATTAGGGTGGTCCACTAGAATTAAACTTTATAATTTTTTGGTCTCACCCACTCATTTGGTGACAATATAGTCCATGCCAAAGTTGCAAAAACCCCAAAAGTGCAGGAGTAGCGACCAAACAACCCCCCCTGTAACTACCCCCCTGTTTTCGAGGACGACCAATACGATGGCGATAGTCGCCCGGTCCCTACCCCCCTCGAACTACCCCCTAAATGCAAAAAACCGTCCTTTTTTTCGATTTTTCGTTATCAGGCATGCGAGGACTTGTTGGATCGGGTTTCTATTAAGGAATCTGAATATGTCCTGTAAAATTTCGCAACCAGACATACTAAAAACCCACGGGGGGTAAAACCACCCCCTCCCTCAATGCCGAAACATGCAAAAACATTCAAACGTGCTGTTTTCCACACGTTTTCAAGGGCGGGGAACACGATGGTGCCTCCCACCCCCAACCCTTGAATGCATAAAACCATCCCTTCTTCCCATTCTTCGTTTTCAGTCATGCGAGGACTTGTTGCATTGGGTTTTTTTTAAGGAACTCAATATGTCGTGTAAAATTTTGTCACCAGACATTCTAACGACCCCTGGGGTTGAATCCTGAAGTGTCCCTCAAGGAGAAAAAGCTATCCCCCATTTTCAAGGGTGGAGAAAACGATAGTTGCATCAGTTTCTCTTTTAGTCCTCAAAAACTACCCTTGCATGCCCAAAACCATCGGTTTTCCTTATATGAGATCACAAGCGCTCAATGGATCAGGTTTTCTAGGGAGAGAAATTTTTTATTGCAGCTAAAAGGGGGTGATCGAACGGGCTATGCGCATGTATATATATATATATATATATTCGTGTATGTGCATAGTCCTCTTTTTTATTATATATTATGTACATGATTTTTTTTCACATTATGTACAACATGATTTTTATTCTTATTCTAGACATGCGTTATATATTACTATTATTAAATTTTAATTTATTCTTCGGTGTTTACAAATTAAATCATAGAGAGAGGGGGTCGTCTTCCTCTTACGCGGCCTCCATAGAGCGATCCAGCGAGGACCGACGCACAAAATATGTGCCGTAGCCGTCGCATGCCTGATAACGAAAAATGGGTGGCATTATGCTGGTTGGGGGTGGGAGGCTAAATAATATCAGCATCGTATTCCCCGGCCTTGAAAACGCATACAAAACAATTTTCAGCATGTTTGGATGTTTTTGGGTGTTCCGGTATTGAGGGTGGGGGTGGTTTCAACCCCCGTTGATCGTTAGGATGTCTGGTTGCAAAGTTTTGCAGGACATATTGAGTTTCCTCAAAAATAACCGATTCAACAAGTCCTTGCATGCCTGACAACGAAAAATTCGAGGAAAAATCGAAAAAAGGGTGTTTTTTTGCGTTTGGGGGTAGTTCGAGGGTGGTAGGGACCGCGCGACTATCACCATCATGTTGGCCGTCCTCGAAAATGAGGAGGTAATCATGTTTGGTCACTACCCCTGCACTTTTGGGGTTTTACACTTTTCTTGCAAGTTTCGTATGGACTAATATAGGGTCGCTAATATGTATGGAAACGGTTGATTGTCTCTTAAAGTAAACACCCTGTATATTATTTTTCAATTCCTCTCGAAATTCTAAACAAAATTCATAAAACACATCATATACCTAAACTTAACCGTTTTCGAGATATCGAATTTTAAAAATCATTTTCTTATAAATTATCCAAAAATATTTTAGTCCATTAAGTTACTTTTGAAAGTTTATAGCTCTATAACAACGCCTCGTCGTTCTTTTGTCTAACAGCGATGATCTTGAATAACACATGTCAAAAATATATTTAGTGTGAATTATTTTCGCGCAAAAATGGCACGTTTAAGTGAAACCAAGCGTATTGAAATGACCATAAGATATAGTGATAGAAAACGAAGTTGTGACCAAGTAGTGAATATTTTTAATGAATTGCATCCAGATCGGGAACCTCTTTCTAAATCAACCGTTTCAAAAACATTGTAAAGTTTTTATGAAAGAGATCGACCAAAAAGTGGAAGACCGGTAAGCGTTACAAATGAAGAAAACTCTTTGAATGTCATGTTAGATGTGGTGGAAAATCCATTAAATTCGACACAACAGATGGCTTTAAATCATAACATGAGTCGATATTCCATTCAAAAAATTTGTAAACGAGAAAAATTCCAACCATATAAAATTCATTTGTTACAAGAATTGAGTGAAGACGATTTCGATCGTAGAATCGAGTTCTGCGAAGTTATTATGGATAAATTACATGAAAATGTCAACTTTATCAACCACATATTGTTTTCTGACTAATCTATATTTTGTTTAAACGGGTACGTAAATCGACACAACTGTAGGTATTGGTGAGATCAAAATCCACATAGGATGGAGAAAGTTCACACCCAACGACCAAAAAAAGTAAATATTTGGTGCGGCATTATTGGTGGACACGTCATAGGACCCTATTTTATAAACGGAAACTTGACCTCTGAACGGTATTTATTGCTTTTGCACGAGCGTATTATTCCAGAGCTTAGACGATTATTCCCGAATAATAACAATCCCAATTTACCGGCAGAACAAATATGGTTTCAACAAGATAGGACTCCTCCACATTTTGGACTTGTGGTAGGGGCACATCTAGAAGAGATTTTTCCTGGCAAATGGATTGGACGCAGGGGGGCAATAGAATGGCGAGCTAGGTCTCCCGATATGATCCCGCTTGACTTTTTTCTGTGGGTTCTCTTTGAGTATCTTATAAAATAGATTTCCAAAGAAAACATTTGTTGTTTATTAAAACTTGTTTTCTCTCTTTTTTTCTGTCATAACTATTATTTTCATAAAATTTAAAATATCCAGGACATTCATTAAAAAATACATTTTTTCGTTTCATGCATTTTTATCAACCTTGAACAATTATGCTTTTTTATTTTCTGTAAAAAAATAATATTAAAATTTAATCATATCCATATCCTCCGCCTTGTGTAATTTTCATAATAATTATCCATCATTTCGGGCTTTTTCCTTAATAAATTTGAGAGTAGTCAAAAGTTGTTTTCAAAATTCGATATCTCGGAAACGGTTAAGTTTAGGTATATGATGTCCATATGAATTTTATTTACAATTTCGAGAAGAATCGAAATGTGGCATAATATACAGGGTGATCCGTTAAAGAAAAAGCAACTTTGTTTCATCATGACTTTTTGACTGATCCTGTATACCTAATTTTTCTTTATTGTAATAGATTTAAAAAAACTATCTTACTTGAGATAAAGATAAAAGATGAAGCTATCTTACTTTATAAGATAATCGACCGTTTCCATACATATCAGCGACCCTGTATGATAAGGTGAATTAAGCGAAATTTCAACGATGTCGAATTATATTTAACTGTAGACTATAGGATAAAAAATACAAAGGCATTTGACTTAAAAATCATTTTATTGGTATGAGCATTGATCAAATGGTTTCAAAATTGATTTTTATTACAATCAGGATATTGTTGACAATATTTCTGCACAACTCGCACCAGATACTGCTTCTGTTCCTCATCGTTAGTGACTGTTACCCTATAAGCACTCCGCGCTCCACGTTGTCGTTAACAACGCTAAGATTTTTGACAATTTCAAGGCCGTGTTGATAACTTATTTGTTTTGGCCATTCCTCAGCATTTTTGTTGAAATATTCCATGGCAGATTTCAAATAGTGAAAGAAGTAAGCCGTGTTCCTTGTTACGAAGTTTGCTGTTGTTAAATTATTTGTCTGTTCTTCTAAATGTACATTTCCTCTCTTGAGAGTTTCAGAATCTATCTGATTCTCACGTAGGGTAGTTACCATTCTTTATTTCTCATCACATGAAACAGTCACATCAAAAAACAAGTACTAAAAGAATTACAAGATATTCGCTAAGATACCAAAGCTGTCGCTTTCGTTTGTTCAGAGCAACGAGAGATATTCCTGTGTCTTTTTCTTTATATGTTTCAAGACATTGTAAAAGATTGAGGTCATTTCTTGGTGCTCGTGTTGGTAATGGAGCTGGGAACCAAGTTCGTAAAAATATTCTCATAACGAAAATGCTTATGTTTCCAAGCCCTTTCTCTTCATGACTTGGAACTGTATAGGATCTTAGCCATCCATTTATCGTGATGCACAGCTGCTGTCATTTCTGACATCAGACCTGCAGTTCTTATGATTGGTATTCAGCCAAAATTTCTGAAACCTCTTAAACACAACAGAATATCCGGTGCATTTTGACAAAACAGCGGCAAACACAAATTCTACCATATGGTGTCTACAGGCGAAATATAGCGAAGTTTTGCCCAGCTTGCTTTCAAGAAGTAGGCAAGTTCCGGATTTTATGCTACTGTTGCTTACTGAGGTGTCGAAACACATGCACTGAATCTGTAATCTGTAATCCTCTATTTGTTCATATGGAAGCTTACTACCTCGAATTTCACTCTCTTCAGGCCCAACTAAGCGTATTTCGATGTTACTTCTTGTTCCTGTTATGATTTTTAAATGCAGTCACAAAAACTGGTATCAAAATACTACGTCCAAATCAGGCAATAGAACCACCGGCGAAGACGTAAACAACCATGATGTGAAAATACAGAATTCATCTGCTCGCAAACTGAATGCGCGTGCGCGGCCTCTAAATGTCATTCGATCGGGCTGAAATTTTGTAAGAAATGTTTTATTGGCCATTGTAATTCAATGACAGGGTGAGATAGAAAATATCGTAAAACTTTTATTTTTGGACCACCCTAATATGGCCATAGAATCATTATACAAAGTATCACAGATTTTGAGATTATTACATAGGTCAATTAGAATACATTGAGACAGTCATGACACAATTAAATGGAAAAATAAAAATTAAAATAAATATTGACGTTTGAAATGTCACTTATGTGGTATCATTGGATTCAGAAAATTATGCAGAATTAAAACATGCAATATTATACAGGTTTTTCATTTTAAAATCAAAAGATAGTGTTACCGAAAGTGGAAAAAAATCATTTATATGTCAAAAAGTGACGTTTATTAAGTATATAGGATGCGTAGTCGACTATTCGCAGTATATTTCTCTAGATATGTGGTCGTACGGCCTCACAAAACAAAACATTAGTCTTTGTAAAATATCAAACAGATATTCGAATGAATTTTCTGCTAATGCCGGGCTACTGTCTTTCTCCTACTCTCAAAATATATTTCAATGTTGCCTTAAAATAATGGATAAGAAACTAGTCAAATGGGAATTCTGCTGAGGGAGCGAAATGAGATCTAACGTTCATCACGCGCGTTAATGCTAAAACAGATTAATTGACGGTTCCCCAGCATAGCAATTTAAGGGTGTTTTTCGTATAGCTCGCGGTGTATTAAAACCTGTAATAAATGATTTACTTATTCAAATGAGATTTTAGTATAGAGCAGACTACTTCTTCTGTTAATCTATAATGATTTTTCTTTGAGTTTTTCAAATAGTTGGTAAAATCAAAAGTGCACACCTTCCAGTACTCCACTCAGCATGTCTGAAGAGGCCGACAGTCACCCGACGTCAGCAAGCTTATGGGGCATGGTGGGGTTATTGGTGAGTGTATTGGTGAATTGTCGGCAAGTTGTGCAACCGGGGTTTGCCATCATCTTAAAAAATGGTTAAGAATCGTTGTTTTCAAATATTTCTGATTCTGCTGAGGCTACATAAAAACAGATACGGCGTTTTAAAGGGCGTGAAATTTCCCAAGTTTTATGTGCTATACATTTTTTCGTAGGACTGATAGCTTTTTGTTTATTGCGAATGAAAATTTGAAATGAAGGTGCGCTCGCCGTTTTCGCATTATGCTCGATATGGGTAATTCCTACGAGAAAATTGTTCTACATGAAAATTGTAGAGCAGGAAAAACCTACAGCTTCATTTTGTTAACTTTATTTTCGAATAATAATTTACACTACAATGTGCCGCATAGTCTTCATACCAGTTTTTTTCTTGTGTGGAGGAGGGGAAATCATCAAAAGACACCAGCCTAGATGTTGTGCAGCAGGGTAGTGTGAGATTTTTACTCACTAAAACTCCTCTTCCTCTTCCCAGCGACACCGCGGAACCTTTCGCAGTTAATCCGCCTAATCCGTTGTCATTATCAATCGATAGAAGTTTATTCGTTCTCTTCGTCAGATTCGTTATTGATGCCGTCCTGCAAGCAGATTTTCGTGAATTCTGTATCTTCGTCGCAAATTTTACTGCTGCAGTTTTGAGATATAATGGAACATTTCATTTCAGAATTGCGGCAACCACAAGCTGTTCCACAGTTTCCTTTGCAATTAGAGGGTATTAGTTTTAGGAGGTCATCGAGTGCAACTTTTCCTGTGATGGTTTTCGGTTCTAGGCCACAATTTTTCCTGGTCTAGCTCTATTTCTTCGGATCGTGAAAGTTTTCAGGCCAGGTCCTAAAAGTGTGTTTCCAGGCCGCATCCGATATCGGTGGAAATGATGCAAGGTTCGTGATGTAGCGAATTTTACTTTTTTTGAGCTTTGTTTTCTTTGTACGAAGCAAGAAAGAATGTTTCTCCAGTGGTAGCGGGAAGTTTGGGGAAACTTTTTTTATTTAAAGTTTTTCAGAGATACTACCAAATTATTGTTGCTCTTTAAAGTGATGATGAATTTCGATTTGCCACATCCAAAAATAGAGGAAGTCGTGTTGCATCCGCTGAAGGCATGAAGGAACAGGATGTTGGTTCTTATGAAGTTGTATCGAAGGTTTGATGTTGAGTACAGTTTCTCGGCAATTTTTCCTTTCGCGGATTTTTTTTTTAAAACATTTTCGATTTGTCATGGAACAGTCCTATTAGTAACACGAAAAGATCTATGTCCTACGGTTACTACGGAATCGTGATTTGAAGCATACCTAATAGCGGTGTTTACCATTTCGATATCGGCGTATTCTTCAACCTGTGCGGTTCTTATGTTGTTTTGGTTCAAATATTTCAGAAGCATTTTTATTTCATCCTTGTTTTTTTTTTGTTTTGTTAAAAACTTTTCATGAGTCGTCGAAACTTTTTTGTGGCACTGTGGAACTAGTCCAATCAGCCAGAAACAAAATATTGATGATAAGACCAATACTTAAATACAGATTTGGAATTGTTATTTAATGTGTATATGCTTAACTCTGTGAACCTATTTTAGACCATATAAACACCAAAGGGTGTAGTTAAATGGATTTCATCAGGTGGGGAAAAATACATTTAAATTCATCCATTATGTTTAGGAGCATTTGACAATTAAAGGGAAGTTGAGACGGACACATGTTTCTCGCCCAGGGGCTAATCAAGGCATTTTTAATGTTCTTGTATAAACAGTGTAAGGCCTCGGTAAAGAGGGAGAACAACATGAGGTTAGACAATAGGACCTATGTATTACAAAACCTAATATTTCTATATTTTTACCCCAGTTCTACTGAGAAAAGTAATTATATTTTTTATTTCTACTTTGTTTAGACACAAAACATGTAGTAAATTTAATGGAGCTATGACTCCGCTTATGATTAAATTTGCATATAGGATGTTGTATTCAGTTATATACTTTTGGCAGTTAAACATTAAGTGATCTAGATTACCCTCGTTGGTCCTATAATATTCATATAAACTTGATGGAATTAAATTGAGTCTGGCAAGGTGTGCCGGATAACATCCATGTCCAAATAATTTTAATTTATTTATAATGCTTATGTACTTACGTGCCAAAACTCTATCAGTATTTTCGGATGAATAAATGAATATCTTGTGGGAGATGTAAAGCAAAACTGTCGCCAGAGTTATGCCCATTTTTTTCATATTTGTCTTAAAAACGTCAAAGCAATCGTTTAAACATATATCATCGGTTATGACGGTTCCAAAATGGATACTATTTTTTGCTAATGTGTCAACCAGTTCATTATATTGTAAACCGTTGTGCCCTTTGGTCCATACAAACGTGATAAACCGACCATTTGCTTTTTGGGGGATTGAGGGATTGAGGGATTGCCGTTGAAGCGCTATGGTGCCATAGGGTGCTTGTTTTTAAGATTAAAATGTCACAATGGCACGAATCGCCCCACTTAGAATCTCCATTTTTTCCGTTGGATCTTCGGGGTTAAGGGGTTATGGGATGCTGAGGTTAAGGGATCATGATTTTGTGAATGTGTAATACTCAAGCACAAGGATCCGAGGTCACAATCTATCTCCCCAATCAAGATTCCCCACTGTTTTCATCAGATTCCAAGGGTTATGCGTTTGAGGGATTATGGGGTTTAGGAGTTATGCGGTTTTACGGTTTCCTTTGAGTTATGTGGTACCACAATGTTATTAGGTTAAAGTTTTAAGGTTAAATTACTTTTTGAATCTGATTTAAATGATCTGGGTATCCATCCAACAGACATTTATAGTGTTAAAACCTGAATGCTGGAAAAGCTAAGGTCAGATTCTTCTTAAGCGTCTCAAGACCTAAGGATAGGTATGATTAGTACCCCAGCACATACCACTTTTTTGTGAGCCTGTTTTATTGTCTGAAAGATTAATTTACTACGATGTTGCTGTTTCAACGTCTGCTTTTAAAAATCATAATTTTAAAAGCCTCTTAAAAAAGTTGCATGGAACTTTTGATTGGCACTTTTCTCAAAAATTGTTTTATTTAGAACTTGAAACAAGTATACCTGTTTTATTTATAAATGACAGAAGGATAAAATTTTCAAGCGAAATCTACCCTAAAAATGTGGATAAAATAGATGCGGTCATTTTGACACAATAAACGTAGCGTGTGTTCTTTAGGAGTTAGATCAAAGTTGAACATGTGTGATGACTTTCTACCCTAAATAAACCCTTTACAAGAACATTTTAAAAACTTATTAAATTGCAATGGAAAATAAAAATTAAATTTAACTCTGACACTCAGTATCTTTTTACCTAATACATTTCATTAAAACGTGATTGGCTAAATCTTAGTATTTTCACCCCCACTAACCCTAATTAAGTATTATACCATTACTTATGAGTCATCCTGTATAATAAAAGTACATAATTGATGAAATTCAGCAAAGGATATTAAATAATAATGACGAAAATATATGCCATCGATGAAAGATTTTCGCTTGCAAAGCGGTAGAAAAAAAATTAGTGTGGTTAATGTGGAATTACATAATGAGTTCAAATAGAACGAGAGCAAGTGGCGTGAGAAGATAACGGAGCTCTAACTGTTATGTTAATAGTCATCATAACAGTTTCCTGCCCTTTTCACCAACCTTTAGATACATATCTCATCGCATTACATAAAATAACTCCGGATGAAAAGTCAGGAAACTCTGTGACGAGCAAATATAAGAAAAATCCTACCGTATTCGTTTATGAAATTTGCTAGATGAAAAAAATTAAATTTCATTAAATTTAGCAGGAATATTTTACATCTCATATTTTATATTGTCCACGATTTTCAGTTTTGTCAACGGGGACGAGCAGATATGTAGATCAATATTCATTTTCTTTAAATAAAATCAGATGTCAAAATTTGTACGTTTTTATAAATTCCGAGCATTGTAAATATTGTGATGTCTTGTAATAGTTATTTATGTAGTAAGGGCCGTAAGACCAAAAAATCGCACTAAACGACCTACGGTGCATATCATGTTTTTCGTCATACCCATGAATCATTAAACTAGAAAAAAACTTGAGATAAACTAGTAGAATACTATGATTATTTAAGTAAGATTTCATATTTGCTAAGCAAATAATAAAGGTAGCGATGTTTGGAATATCCATGGCAACCATCAATAAAATAAATTTAGGACGCGGCTTTTATTCAAATGACAACTACGGTCAAGAGAAATTAAATCGTAATATTATAATACAGTCCAGTCAACGAATGAGTTGTAGAGAACATTTTGGAGGGGAGAATTTTCCTCTTCAGAGACGCCCCTAGCCCCGCCGCTTCGGGGGGGAGAGGGGTGGAAAGGTTCCTTTTTTCGATTCTTCGCTTATAACTCGGAAACGATGCGTCGTACGGAAAAAGTTAATCTATGCAAAATTAAACATAATTAAATTTCCTACAAGAATATTTGTATTCACTTTCTTCCCATTTGTTATAGTTTCCGAGATATTCTCCAGCCAAAATCGATAATTAATAAATAAATTAATTAAGTATCTGAAATGTTTCTAACAAAACGGTTTACCGTGGTCTGCTAATAAATTACAGTCACAAAACAATCTTTATTTTACAACACTCGACGTATTTACTAACGTAATATTTTGTCGAAATCTATACATTTCCTTAAATATACAGTGTGACTCACTTAAAATGAAGACACCCTTATAACTTTTATTTTGTTTCCGATTTGAATCAAATTTTACTAAAGTATAGAACAAATTAGGATCTACTCATTACCAGAAAAACATTCGCCTGCTACAACTGCAAAGCCACCTGCGGTACCAGTATATGCGGATAAAAATAAAAAATAATATTAGGCATTTTTTTATCGGAAAATTTTGTTAATGAAATTTGTTCAAAATTGTCCAAAAACCGTAAGTCCAAAATTTAATCAAAATAAAAAAATTGAAATTTTGATTAAAATATATCATTTATTTAGTAAGCCACATCCTATTTAAAAAATTCTAAAAAAATGCATCGGATCGGCGCAAAAAACTGTACAGAAAATTCACACTCTACAGAAGGATACCCATTGATGTTCGTCGGTACAAAAAAAAGAACACCAATTTTTTTTTAAATCATCAATCTCCATGATTAAAAACTTGCAAGGATTTCCATTCGCAAAAAAAGTGATGAAAACTTGAAGAATTATTATTTACGATACGAATTGGCCCCATTTTCTTTAGCCTTATTCCTTGAAGGTGGTATGAGAAAAAAAAAACAAAAGTCTACCCTGTTCGAGCTGTTTGAACCAACCAACGAGAGCATATATATACCAAAATTTGATTTGGTTATTGATGGGGGATTTCCCATACAGGTCATTTGGCAAAGGGGATCCTGAGTTTCCGCCATTTGTGGTGGATACGTGAAATTCGTCAAGACCCACTACCCAGGGAGGAGATGCACAGTGGTTTTTTATGGATACAACAACTCACCAAACAGAACTGAGGCGGCAGAACAGGGAACACGCAATGTAGACACCGAAATAACAATGAAACAAAATTTATTCTTCTCCAATCAGCACAATAAAGATAGGCTGATCAACCTACTGAGGTCTAAGCAGTACGAAAACGGTATCACAATGCTGCAAGCATCAGACGATGCTGATATGCTAATTGTAAGTACAGCTATCTAACACTCCATAAAAGAAATATTTAATGTGGCTGTCATTGGGGAAGATGTAGACCTCGCAGTGATGCTTACTGCAAAGACTCCACCAGACCGCAATATTTTATTCATAAGACCTGGCAGAGGAAAAATTCAAACCAATGTTTACTCTACCCGCCAATGCAGCAGCTGGGACTGAAAGAAATTCTGTTCCTGCATGTTTTTACTGTAAACTTGGTTTTATAAAACTTTACCAAAAATAAATGTTCGAAGAGCAGCCGAAGTTGTTTCACAATCCTTCCTCCTCTCATGCTGATTTGAGGATGCCGGATAATTATGTATATTAAAATGGTACGGCGCTCCAGCAAAGGAGATTTCCCTCAACACCTACCGATACCATTCATTTTTGAAATCCGTAGCAAATATCAAACCAGATCTCTCATCACTTCTGGTTGGGAAACCAGCTACCCTAGAGTTGTGGGGTTGGGAGTACAAGGCAAAAATCTAGCTCCGGTGCTGGGCAAAGACCCAGCGGCACCAAAAAAGATTTTTTGCAAATGCACTAAAAATTGCAGCAGTGCCAGATGTAGCTGCAAGAAGGTATCCATGAATTGTTCCACTTTATGTCAGAACTGCTAGTATTCAGGAAACGGATGAAGACGACGACGGGGATGTTGAAATTTTGGAATTAGATCAAGAAACCTCTCGTCCTAAGAGAGCCAGGCCAACAAAATTTATAAAATTATAAGATGTAATTTTATTTTTCATCACTCCAAATTAAATACCCCGAACATATTCCTGAAGAGGGAAATTCTCCTCCCTTCCATATCCTCTAAAATTTCCTTTTGGGCATTTATTCAATGGACTATTACTCAAGCTGCCAGGTAGTTGTACAGCAATTTGCAATTTTTTTAGAAATAATTATTTTAAATTTTTTTTAATTTTAATAATTCAATTTTTTTATTTTGATTACATTTTGGATTCAAGGTTTTTGGACAATTCTGAACGAGTTTCATTAACAAAATTTTCCGGTAAAGAAATGCCTTATATGATTTTGTATTTTTTTCCGCATATATTGGTACCGCAGGTGGCTTTGCATTTGTAGCAGGCGAATGTTTTTCTGGTTATAATTAGATCCTAATTTGTTCTATACTTTAGTAAAATTTGATTCAAATCGGAAACAAAATAAAAAAGTTATAAAGGTGTCTTCATTTTAAGTGAGTCACTGTGAGGAAATGTATAGATGTCGACAAAATGTTACGTTAGTAAATACGTCGAGTGTTGTAAAATAAAGATTGTTTTGTGACTGTGATTTATTAGCAGACCACGGTAAACCGTTTTGATAGAAACATTTCAGATACTTAATTAATTTATTTATTGATAATCGATTTTGGCTGGAGAATATCTCGGAAACTATAACACATAGGAAGAAAGTGAATATAAATATTCTTGTAGGAAATTTAATTATGTTTAATTTTGCATAGATTAACTTTTTCCGTACGACGCATCGTTTCCGAGTTATAAGCGAAGAATCGAAAAAAGGAACCTTTCCACCCCCTCCCCCCCTGAAGCGGCGGGGCTAGGGGCGGGGACTTTTAGAATGTTTACCTCCTAACTACCAACGCATCCCTGAAGAGGAAAATTTTCCCCTCCAAAATGTTCTCTACAATCCCCTTTTGGGCATTTATTGATTGGACTAATAGCTCTGAACATTTTTGATAATAATATAGGATATAGAAGATATAGCAAGAATGGCCTGTCTGGATTTACTTCCAAAAAAGTCTCAAATGCGATACGACGACACATAAATTATTCTCCCAAATTACCTTTATTTCCCTAGGTACGTTATAAAAAATCGCTGCCCAAGGAATCACTACTTCCACATCCAGATTTTCTATCCAAGTCACTCACAACGAAAAAATTTCGTATGTGGAAATAATTGTTTATGGAACTTTAATAATATAATATTTGAAATCCTCTACCCCAAAAACCCATAAAACGATACCCCACGTCGGTGGTGGGGTGGGGGTGGTAGTGGGGGTGGATGAAGTAAATGAATATTTTGAGGTTTCTGGTTCTTGTACACACACTAAATCACATTTTTTTTTTCGTCCCCTTTAATAATGGGGTGGGGGTGGTAATGGGGGTGGCTAATGCCAAATTTTCTTATGAGACCTTAGCTTCTCTTGTATATACTAAATACCAATTTTATGGACTCTTACCTGCTTGATCTACCTATTTACCCCAAATTTCCCCCAATTTACCCCCCAACCCTTCGACGAAACAAGATGAAATAATCTGGTTCTAGACCTCGTTAAAGTACATATGTGAACCAAATTTCAAGTCAATATCTCAAACGGTTCCAGAGTAAACGTGCGCACAAGAAAAAGTTACAGAGAGACCGACAGACAGACAGAAATTTTTTTTCGCTCAAACTTGAAATCTCGACGTTTCATGTCATTCTAAGCCTATCTGAACAATAAAAATTTTTAAAAAATATTTTGTCGTTACTATACTTCCACTGGATGTGGAAGTAAAATAATGACCCGTTGCCAATGGCAACAAGTATTTGATACATAAAATGCCACTTACGATCGACAAAACAATGTAATTAGAGTATACTTACGAGGGAGGTATGACGAAAAATTGTTTCTTTAGCATTTGATATCATCCATCAATCTGTGATTGGTGATTAGATGGGGTTGATTAGTTTTTCTAATATATTGATGATTTAATTGTAGGTTATGCAATGGGTATTGAATTTACCATTTATTCTGCATTTAATTTTTCTATGGAGGTGTTCCGTACATGAGGAGGTTACCTGCTAGTTAGTTAAATTCACTTTTTATTCACAACGTCTCACCGTTTGCTGTATAATTCGTCTGACAGCATCATGCCTCTGTCGTGGTTACTTATTAGGCGCACGGCCTCATCAAAGCTCGTACACTTGTGACTCATAGCTGAGCTCCGAATTGATGACATTAATAAAGATCGTAAAAAATAAGGTTTCTGGAGCAGATCCCTGTGGAATCTCAGAGGATGATATAAATATGACCGACTGGAAATCATTTACGAAACGAATTCGTACCTATTCAATAAGTATTTAGATAAATATTCTATAGAATTATTTCAAAAATTACATTTTTTTCAATGGGGGTTCAATCTGCCAACAATTTGTGTGGGTCAGTGTAAATGTCATCCACCTGTTCCTCAAAGTCAAAAAATTCAGATAGATGCAGTATGGCACAAGTTAAGTTAGCAACTAGATTATCTAGATACAAAGCCATGTTGACTTTCAGATATTTGTGAGAAAAGTTGAGGGTAAATAGAACAGTATAAGACATTGGGGAAGTTGCATGATTATTTTTTATAATGAAAATTGATAAAGTATCCAAAAAGAAATTATAAAAGTGTAAAATTTACGATTTTTTGAATGTTAATACAGCGAGAAAAAAATAATTTCTTGGGTGAAGAATTTGGATATTTCAATACAGCAGCTATTTGGCGCAGTAAAATGAATAAAACTATGTAAAATAAAAGAAAAAAATTGTCCAGACATGAAATTTTGGCTATAGCTTCGTATTGTCCGTAGAAGTAATGATCTGAAGAGTCGGTGGAATATGGTTTGATTGGGGGCGGGAAGAGGAAAATTTTGAAAATTCGAGATCGTTAAAATAATTCAAGTGAAGTATGTCATTTTTATGTTTTTTCATGCTAAATCGAGATAACCACCTTAATTTTGACATGTGGCACTGTGGCAGACTATCATGTCATTACCGGTTATGTCTGTCCCAAGAGAAATCGCCACACCATGTTTTACATATTACTATTATTATTTGGAATAAAAACGGTGTCTCAGATATGTTTGATATTTGCAATGCCTATATACATTACTTGAAGAATAATTTTACGTCTCAGAGAGAGTGTTTGGTGGTTATGATTATCCAAACAGCATCATAGAAAGTGAACACCAGCGAAGTTACAAACATTTCGCCCCACAATTTCACATCACCGAATCCACCCCAGTTTACGGCAAGCAAGAACAATTTCTTGCTAATTCAGAAAACAAGAAGCAACTGATAAAGATGCTAAATGTCGTACTTGAGAACAATCATTTTGAAGTAAAGTAATCTGTTGGTGATGCAGATATTCTAATAGTGTAAACAGCGGTAGAAAAATCTGAACACTGCCTACCTACTATTGTCATTCAAGACGTTGATGTGATGGTAGTTATGATAGCACATGCTTCACCACAAAGGCCAGTTCTTCTACTGAAGCCAAAAATCGGACGAGTAAAGAAGAAAGTATTCTCGGAAACAAATTAGTTCCCCAAGAATGGGTTCGTCAGGATGGTATACTGCAACCAATTATAACGACATAGAACCTGCCTCTGAGGCAATTATGAAAATGATTTTTTGCACCTGTAAAGGAAGCTACTCTACTCAACAATGCAGCTGCTTCAAAAGTGGCGTAAAATGTTCCGCAATCTGCAAAATCTGTGAGAGTGGAACCTGCAGCAATCATGCATTCGACGATTTAGATCTTCCTGGTGGTGGTGAAACTGCCGACCTTCTTCATTTTGAAGATCCTGACGACGAATGAAAAGGTGAACATGATCCAAATCATGACGATGATTAATAATATCCTTATGTTTTATTACGCTGTTAAATACGTTGGTTTATTTGGAGTCCATTTTTTGCATTTTATCCTACAAAACTGATCATATTTTGTTAGGGAGTAATTCAATTAATCTGAATCCAATCGATTTAACGTGGAAAAACCCATAGAAAATGAGATCTTAGCCAAATCATTTCATTCAACCAAAATTTTTCAAACTCCGGACCTTCCCAAAAACTATGTTCCTTCCATCCCTTAAAATTTTGGGGTCTCTTCACATCTTTAATTCTACTGTCAAAACGAACTTGTAATTCAAGTTTCATAAGTGGATAATTTTACTTCCACATCCAGTGGAAGTATAGTAACGAGAAAAAAAATTAAAAAACTTTTTATTGTTCAAATAGGCTTAAAATGTTATGAAACGTCGAGATTTTAAGTTTGAACGAAAAAAAATTTCTGACTGTCTGTCTGTCGGTCTGTCGGTCTGTCCGTAACTTTCTTTTTGTGCGCACGTTTACTCTGGAACCGTTTAAGATATTGACCTGAAATTTGGTACACATATGTACTTTAACGAGATCTGGAACTAGATTATATTTTTATCTTGTTCCATCGAAGTGTTGGGGGGTAAATTGGGGTAAATTTGGGGTAAATGGGTAAATCAAGCAGGTGAAAGTCCATAAAATTGGTATTTAGTATATACAAGAGAAGCTAAGGTCTCAAAAAATTCTCGAGTGCTATAGATGCGCAGTAGGTTACCTCAAGTGATATGGATGCGCAGTGGGTTTTCTCGAGTAAAATGGATGCGAATGGGTTACTTCAAGAAGTATGAATGCGCAGTGGCTTTCCTCGAGTAAATTGGATGCATAGTGGGTTACCTTGAGTAGTATGGATCGTGGTAGGTTTCCTCGAAGAAAATGCTTGAAGTAGAGGCTTTACTTCTATCGTGTAGTTTACGGCACACAACGATTTTTTATATCTTTGCCATTTTCAGCGTATTAGTTCGACATTTAGTTGTATACTTCAACTGAATGTCGAACTAATACGCAAAAAAATTTGGAAATTTTTATTGTTTAAATAGGCTTAAAATATCAGGAAACGTCAATATTTTAAGTCTGAGCAAAATAAATTTGTCTGTTGCGTCGGTCTGTCTGTTAGTCTGGTATCGTTTTGGTGCTCACCATTACTCTGGAACCGTTTAAGATATTCACTTAAAATATGGCACACGTATGTTTTTTAACGAGATCTGGAACTAGGTTATATTTTGATCTTATTCCGTTGCAAAGTTGAAGGGTAAATTGAGGTAAATGGGGGTAAATAGGTAAATCAAGCAAGTAAGACTCCATGAAATTGGTATTTATTAAATATAAGAGGAGCTAAGGCCTCAAAACAAAAGGCATTAGCCATCAGGTTGTGAAAAATAGTGTGATTTAGTGTGTGTACAAGAGCCAAAGTCACCAAGAATTTTTTTCACTTCATTCACCCCCACCTCTATTACAGATATGGCATATGATTTTATGGGTTTTTGGGGTACATGATTTCAAATATTATACCATTAAAGTTCCATAAACAATTATTTCCACATAGTGTAGTGCAAATATAGTATTTTGTTGTAAGAGACTTGGATGTGGAAGTAGTGATTCCTTGGGCAGCGGTTTTTTTGGCCTTTAACTTAATATAATAAAATAATAATTTTTTTTTTCAAAATTCGGGTTCCGAGGATTTGTTGGAATTTTGGTAAGCTTTAATGAAAAAAAAAATTGTTCATTTCTGACAAGATTTGAGCTCTCTAGCTATTTTTGAAAACGGGGGGTGGAGAAGGAGATATAATTTCGAGCTGAATAGACTGTATAAGGACCCCGACATCGTAAAAACAGTAAAACTGGGGCGGGTGAGATGGGTGGGCCATGTCATGAGGATGGAAGAGAGTGAACCGGCCAGAAAAACACTGCTCGGCAAGCCAGTAGGCCAACGCAGAAGAGGAAGACCCCGAATCAGGTTTATGGACAATGTAGATACTGATTTGAAAAATATAGGAATAAGAGCGTGGAGAAGGCGTGCGTTGAACAGGGACAGCTGCAAGGAAGTCCTAGAGGAGGCTAAGGCTCACAACGGGCTGTAATGCTATTTTTAAACTAAAAAACTCAATTTGGGACCACTGTGCGCTGGTCTATGTCGAAAAATATGAACTTTTTAAGATTGCATGTTTTTGCGCGATTTTCGACTGCGAAATGCATTCTTTTTTACTCTTTTTGTCCGATATCTCCGAAAGGGTAAGAGTTAACGCGAAATAAAAAATACAGTGACAAAAGTTCGTTTTATTACGAATCTTTTGGTTCCATTAGAATTTTGATATATTTTTTTCATTTTGGATACGTTAACTGAAATGTCGGCGATGTACGGCGAAAAATCGGACATTTTTTGCTTAAAACCTAGACTACTAGGCTAAGAAACTATTCCAACGAATTTAAATATAATTAAATTTGCTAAAACTCTTTTTTTTCCTACGCCAAAAGTGAGGGAACTGGAACAGGAGAAAGTGGGTACTTTTAACTGAAATTGATCTTAAACATCATGTCTATTTAATATCATGTATTACCTAGATGCTCCATTAATCTCGGCCCTTCGAAACGAAAGTTTCTGGAAAAAATGATTTTTTTTTAAGATTCACATGCATTTTCTAGGAGAACGTGAAATTTCTTCACTTTTCTCGAATATCTCGATAATTATCAGTTTTCTCGAGCAAATTTTAGACACCAAAATTAAAGAGAATTGATTCGGCTTTCCAACACGTTTTTTATTTTTTATCTAGCATAAAAAATAAGAACGTTATGACCGAGAGAATGGGAATTGGTTAATAAATCATAAATTTTCACGCCATCGCAATGTCGGCTCTAACGGCTGACCTCAGTGACGCCAAGAAATCGTTTGCAATCACGTGGTTGTGTTTACAAATTACGGCATAATCTGAATATTTATTTTACGGAAAATTTATTTTATTTTGAATGCTGGTAAGGGTTGATGGGAGAGGTTGACGTTAAAAAAATAAATTTTTTAAATAGTAGACGTCGTCGACGTTTCGTCACAATTTATTGACATTCTCAGGACTAAGTAGGGCACGTTATTTTGAACTTCTTTTGTTATAATCGTTTTCTGCGTAATGAAAATTACGAGCAAATCACTTTTTCAAGCATTTCAAAATTCCATGCAACTTCCCCATTCTATTAGTTACTTAATATTTCAATAGCACGAGAATTGTCAATCTCTGGTCTGCTTCCTTTTTAGTGGATAGGGCAGATCTTTGAGATTTTTTATTTATTGGGAAAATATTAATATTAATAGATTAATTATCAGGTTTTTAGAGACCTTCCTCCTCCTATAAGACGTAACAGTTCTCTTAAAGTATTATTTACAGTATGGAATCCTCGCATCGGTGCGCGACTCGTACTTTATGGGTTTTTATTTATTGTAAAATTGACCGCTATTTTGATAATAAACTCAGTTAATTTCTTGATACTTCTTTCAGATAATCAGGGGATCCTAATTTATAAAATCAACATGTCTCCATAAAAGCATCGATGAGATATCCACACTACATTCCTGTCCGACTATGTCAGAGATCTCTTTCTTTTAACATCACATTTAATTTTCCACAGTTTCTTGTTGCATTTAGAAATTTTCAGAGTAACACTCAAAGAACTAAAAACAATTTTATTTTGTAGTATATAATAATAAATGTGACTTTCGATAGGCAGTTCTACTGATAACTCAGTACCAAATTAAAAAATTTAGTCGATTGTCACAGAGAGAGGTGACCAAATCCATGGCATATGGAATAGGGTCATGTCACTTATGTTATATAGTGCGGTATCTGTCGACCTTTTTACCCTTTCTTTAATTTACTGACTTTTAAAGTGGTACATATTTCATGGCCAGCCATTCGATTAATTCTTATAATCCCAACACTTCTTATTAATGATATACAGTAGAATTAAACAGAAAAATTTCATCAAAATTACTTTTTAGTAGTAGTCCAGTCAACGGAGCGGTAAAATGACCAAAATCTCTAATTTGAGTGCTAATGAATTTCTTTTGATGAAACGTTGTGCAATGTGTTTGTAATGACGTTAATAAAAAAGTTGAAAAAATGATTATAGTAGAAAGTGATCGGAAGGGGTAGAAGACACCACTTAATCACGGGTTCGTTACTTGTAAATTAGGTCAAAAATGAAAAAAAAAAAACAATTTATTTACCTTTTTTGGTCCACAATAAAATGTTTTTACTCTTGTGATTTTTTTCGAAAAATGCTATTTTTCGAGATGGCCACACGAAAATTTCTAAAAGTGGGGGAAGGGAAATGCAAAAATTGGAAAAATAATCTGAAAAAATTCAGGCGAATGTATCATCGAAATAAAAGACTGTTTTATTTACAACTTTTCAGAAAAACATGAAAACTACCTCCTGACCTTTTTTGAAATTGTAGCGCTTTGAAAATATGTAATTTAAAAATTTGAAAAAATTCGGACGTATGCATTAGGCCTAAACATTTTTTGTCTCTTGGAGTTTATTTTTAACTTGCTAATTTTCCGAGTTACAGGTAGTTTTCACGATAAATAATGTACTACCTTTTTGCACATTAAAAAATACATGAAAATTAGAAAAATGAGCATGATTTATACAGGGTGTTCCGAAACTCCCGCCTTCCCTTTTAGGTGCTAATTCTCCATGCAAAAATAGTAAGAAAAGTTCCTATAAATGTGTGTCCGGAAATGCATCCTAAGGGAGTTACGGCCCTCTATGGATGGCGGATAAATAGGTGTTTTTACTAATTATCTCGGAAATGATTTGGGACAACTTTATGAAACTTGGTTAACTATTTTCAATTATTAAAGGTTATTGTTTTACAGTATTAGCCAAAATTAATTTTACCCAGGGGGGGGGGGAGAAACGAGGGGTCGGTGTTCTCTGTTCCTACATATTAATTTTTCCATTTGACATTTTTAGTATTTTAATCCCTGATTATGATTCCCTGGTTAATTCTGCATAAAGAAGGGCCTCTTTACTATTAGCCATATGGCAAGCTGTTTTCGAGTAAAAGCGGTCTAAACGGAATATTGCGTATTCGTTTGTTAAATGCGCATTATTTATTTTTCAAAGTAGGCGTATGTCATTCAGTAACAGAAATGGCTAATCGTAAAGAGTCCCTTTTTTATGCAGAATTAACCAGGGAATCATAATCAGGGATTAAAATACCAAAAATGTCAAATGGAAAAATTAATATTTAGAAACAAAGAACACCGACCTCTCGTTTCTCCGCTCCTGGATAAAATTAATTTTGGCCAATACTGTAAAACAATAACCTTTAATAATTGAAAATAGTTAACCAAGTTTCATAAAGTTGTCCCAAATCATTTCCGAGATAATTAGTAAAAACACCTATTTTTGCGTCATCCTTAGAGGGTCGTAGCTCCCTTAGGAAGCATTTCCGGACATATGTTTATAGGAACTTTTCTTACTACTTTTGCATGGAGAATTAGCACCTAAAGGGGAAGGCGGGAGTGTCGGGACACCTGTATATATTATTATAAGAAAATATGAAACCTCTATAGTTATAGCATTTTTAAAGGTTCAATATAATTTTTAAATTGAAAATGTGAAAAAGTTTTCCGGAAAAAATTTTTTTTTCACAAAAGATGTACATTATGTATCGTGAAGAACTGGCAGTAACTCGGAAAATTAGCGAGTTACAAAAAAAATCAAAGAGGCAAAAAATGTTTAGAGGGCCTCAATTCATACGTCTGATTTTTTCAAATTTTTAAGTTATATATTGTTAAAGCGCTACAATTTCAAAGAAAGGGGTAGTTTTCATGTTTTTCCAGAAAAATTCGGTGAAAACGCAGTGTACAGAAAAGTTGCAAATAAAAAGAGTCTTGTATATCGATAATACATTCACCTGAATTTTTTCAATTTTTTTTTTAACTTTTACATTTCCCCTCCCCCACTTTTAGGAATTTCAGAGTGACCATATCTCGAAAAATAAGCATTTTTTGAAAAAAAATCACAAGAGTAAAAACATCTTATTTTGAGCCAAAAAATGTTAATGTATATATATTTTTTATTTTTGACCTAATTCTACAAGTTACGGGGTGTTTTCTACCCTTTCCGATCATTTCCTACTCTAATCTTTATTTCATCTTTTTTTATTAACGGCATTACAAATACATTGCACAAGGTTTCATCAAAATCCATTCATTAGCACTCAAATTAGAGGTGAAACCCGTTGACTGGACTACAGGAGTAGTTATTCTTCATCACATTGTCAGCTTCCATGAGCCCAATAAAGATGTGCTTGAGATATGATAACATTTAAATAGTTAATTTGTCGAGGAAAAGATAAGCGCTGCAGAATATTGGGATGTATTTGGTGGTAAAAATTTTCTTCAACTCCAGTGTAAAGGGTATAATTTTAAGTTACCAAGTGGGTGGCAGGTATTTGTATAGTAATGCATATCTCAGTATGTGCGATTAGCTGTCTTGTGAGAAATATTAGTAAGTGATTAATCATATAATAAACCAAACCAAACAGGGAAAGGAAAAGAAGAGAAGTAATAAACTGCAACCATCACGTATCACTGATAAGTGTTGATGTTAGTTTTTAACGAATATTTGTATTTTGTATTAATAATAACTGAATATTTTGAGGTATTGCATGTTCCTTTGTTACAGGGCCTGAGCCCACCTGTAAAGAGGAGCCCTAAAGGCTGCTAAACCGTGAACGTAGGGTACTTAAAATTCCGGAAATTACTAAATGTGAAAATAGACTGTAACAACCTTTGCGTTATAAATGTTATAAATATTGAAAACTCTAGTTCAGATAACTTTCTTAGACCGAGAAGTGTTCATGTCTATTAAATCTTTGAAAAGTCGAAAGCTATTGACAAATTTATGGCAGGGCAATAAACTATTACAGTACGGCCATAATACTCCTATGCAAACCTTCATTTTTGATAATGATTACAAATATTCAAACGACTTTAATTTAACTTAAATATTAATCAACAACGCATTGTTTTTAAAGTATAGTCATATAAATTTCCTTCAGGTATTTTCTTTTCTCATAATTATTAAAAATATTCAAGTGAATTGAATATAAAATAAACCCGTAATAATAATCAATAATATGGTCATAATATAAATTTTTTAGGTAGATTTTCAAGTGGGTTTTTCAAAATTATTAAAAATATTCAAACGAATTTAATTTAAATTAAATCCGAAATAATCAATGAGACATTGTTTTTATATCGCGCCAAGGCTGAATTCTCACAGCACTTCAACGGAGGTATGCGTGGTGCAGGTTTCTTCAGGAACATGGCATCTACTAAGAAAGCACAGACAATACAAAGGAACGTGTGGACTAAAAGCCAAACCTGTGTTGATACTTAGAGCAGTGGAAACTCAACTTCACAAATAGATCATATCCTAGTAAGCAAAGAAAAAACGTTAAAGCAAGAAGTCAACACATACCATAAAATACTATATGAGAAACGGAAACTGGAAATACGAAAAGAAAAAATGTGTAAAGACAATAACAAAATACACAATACCTGGAATCACCTATTACAGCATGAAGACATCCAGAAGAAATACTGCGAGGAAATATAAATGCAACTAACAGGAGAAGAACTAGACTGGGCAACAGTAAGCTCAAAAATAAACATCGTGGCAAGAAAAACGCTAAAAAAGGAGAAGTCACCAATGGATCCAACAAGAAAAGAAGAAAAAGATCAAGAAGATATACATAACCGTCATGCTGCTAACGATGACATAAGGCCAAAAACGTAGCAATGACAGAAGAAGCTTGAGAAGAACTGAAAGAGACATTGTCCACCTACCATCTACCTTCAAAATCATTAGGACTAAAGCAACGACATAAAACGTCGTCATCATAGTAGGGGGAAAGAGAACTACGAATTGCATAGAAATGTGCACAATGAAGTACTGGAGACATGTCCAGAGAAGGATTCGACACATTTACTGAAGAAAGCGCTAATATTAACACTTACAAACTAAAAATAGGGAGACCGTGCGACACGTGGATAACAATAATTGAGAGGATCATAAACAATCTAGGAACCAAGCATACTGAGAAAGAACAGGAAAAAGAAAGTTGTATCATAAAGAAATCGCAAGAATATAATATGCTCTGTCAGTATCAGAAACGGAAGAAACAGAAGACTCAGAGAAAGTAAAAGTCTAGAAGCAAAAATATAAAAAAGGAGCTTATACGCTCCTTCATGACACAATGCGGCAACGCATCTTACAAATACCCACATTTCCCAGCCTACAATCACTACCATCATCGTGTGGCTACTGGCAATAGGCTTGACCCTAATTCAACCCAGCGTGACCGTAGCCGGCCCGGCGGCGGTGTGTTTCTAAGGAGTGGCAGCAATGCCTATCGCTCGCTGGTAAATCAAATCAATAAAAAAGTTCGCCTCATTATGTAGTTGCAGGAAGTTTAATGGAAATGTTTGTGATGGATGGGAAGGTGCAGTCCAATTGACTTGCTGGGCCTAATGCTACTTGATTTTTTTCACCGGAATAAGTCTTTTGTTTTGTAATACAATTTAAAACCAATAAACTCTAGAATCCTAGAAAAGCGTCTAGATATAATTGTATTTTTTACATCTTTCCATAATATAGTGTAATTAATTTTTGAAAAGTAACACGGGCACACAAATTTAAAAAAGTGTCTGAAGTTTCACATATACAACGTGATCTACCACGATATGCGGAAAATAAAATGGTGTACTAGTCTTCAATGTGGGAGAGCCGCTGCAAAATTTTAGAGAGTTTTGAGGGTAATTTAGTATATTTTTTTTTTTTTTTTTAGATTACTCTGAAGGAGCGGGCGATTGGCCTTCCCCCACTGCGACCTATAAGGTCTATTGTAGTACTTTTTTGTGTGCCTCAGGGCTCCCCATCCAAACATGGTCTTCCTAGACTTCGAGTCTGTTGATAAGGGCCCCCAGGCACGGTTATCGGCCTCTGTCTTTCTCTCGCCGAGCCGCCTCAGTCCAGTCAGGCTTTTACAGCTCAGCATATGGACTGAGATCTCCAGTGAGAACTTGGGTCACCATTCCAAGCGCTGGACGCGACCAACGTTGCTTAACATCGCTGATCGAGGGCCGGCGCCTAAATTTAGTATATTAAATTATTACTAAATTTGCGAAAATACACTATTGTTGTTGACTAGGTCAGTAATAGGTCGACGATCTTACTTGTGAAAGAGTGAAGGCAAGCAAGGTAATTTTTTTGGTATTTTTTTTATTTGTCATTTTATTAACTCCTTTCGGTGGGGAAAACCTACTGTTAAATTTTCTGCATGTCATGGTAGATCACGTTGTATACTTCCATGTATTTTTGACCGCTGAACACGATCCGATGTCAGTTTTGCTCCATCAGGTCAGGATTTTTTTTTAACGACGAAAAACAGCGGAAAACAGGCCATTAGATATACAGGGGGTCCCGAATTGCATAGGCCAAACTTCACTAAGCAACACAACTTTTCAAAATAAGAAAAAAGTTCCTATAAACATGGGTCGGGAAGTGCTTAGTTTCCGAGATACAGGGTGTTCAAATAGTTCTCCTGAAAGTGTTTTTTTTATGAATATTTTCGAAACGTCTGAAGAAACAAATGATGATTTACACAGGAATTTAACTTTTTATGCTTTTTAAGACAAAATGACAACTATGTACGAAAATCATTCAGGAGCGGGTGAAACTGGGTGGGGCTAGGTATAATTTAGCCCCAACTTTATTGTGTGACACTTTTACATTAATTTATGAGCAGAACTTAAAAATTCGAACTTTTCTACACAAAAAAAGTCTCTTGTGTTTTTTCTCTAAAATTATCAGTTTTTGAGTAAATCTTATCTGAACTTTATTAATTAGTAACCATTATTACCAGCATTCCTGGTATGTAGGAGTGTGCCATGATTGTAATGTTTGTAAAAAATGAAAAATAATCTAGCATGCAATGCCAGAATGACAATAATGACATTGTTGTTTTTTGTGTTTTCTGTAGTTCATTGTTCTGTAGTTTTATTATTTCCTTTTGGAAAAAGTGTTCAATTGAAAAGTAAAAAATAGTCATGTTTAGTAATGTGGAGTACGCGGATATTCATTTTATTTATGGATATTGTAATGGAAACGCGAATGCCGCGGTACGCGAATATCGCAGAACATTTTCTAATAGAAGGAAACCATCTAAAGATGCTTTTATTCGAACCCACCTAGAATTTAGAAATGTTGGACTTAAAAGAGGTCCAAGAAATGAAGAACAGTGAAATGGGCGATTTAAAAACATAATTTTGGCCAAATTTAACAATAAATTAAGTTTCAGAAGAGCGGTCCAACAGCTGCGTGCGCAAGCTGTGCATGTTTCTAAAAACAAGTTTTTCGGATTTTGAAAGAAGACCATAGAAAAGCTTTTCGAATGCAGCCAGTCCAAAGCCTTCAACCAGGTGATCCCGAAAGGCGTATAAATTTTTGTAATTGGTTTATAAATGCCATAGAACAAGATCCCGATTTTGGAAGTAAAATTATTTGGACTTATGAAGCTACCTTTAACCGTAATGGATCGGTTAATTTTAATAATTTAAGAATCTGGGCTCATCGGAATCCTCATATAATTCGCTCTAGGACAATTCAACAGGAGTTTAGAGTTAATGTATGGTGTGGTGTTATAAACGGGACTTTTTGTGGGTCCCACATTCTTCCTCCCCGTTTAAATGGATTATTTAATGATTTTTTAAATAACCATTTTTTTCAATATCTCGAGGATATTCCTCTTAATTTAAGAAATGAATGCCTGCACATTTTGCTGTTGAGAACCGTTTGTGGGTAAACAATAATTATCCTGAAGGTGGATCGGTCAATTAGGTGAAAGAGCCTGGCCACCCCGTTCACCGGATTTAACTCCAGTTGATTTGTTTGTCTGGGGCTATTTAAAGGACAAAGTCTACGCAAACCCTGTAAACACAAGAGAAGAGTTAATAGAAAGAATTCTCGAAAAATGTGAAAATTTGCGGGCTAATCCTGATTTCATTCGTAAAGCTACACACTCTGTACTGCGCAGATGTCAGAAATGTGTTGATGCTGGAGAAATGCACTTTGAACAACTCTAGTAATTTGTAATTTACCTTACATTAATCTAATTCATTGTTGTCTAATAAAAAATGATGTAATCAAATTTTGTTTTACTGTCATTGTTTTTTCTGTTCTGCTAAAATATTCATAAAAAACTATTCCCGAATAAAGTTCAGATAAGATTTACTCAAAAACAAATAATTTTAGAGAAAAAACACAAGAGAATTTGTAGAAAAAAATTTTTGAGTTCTGCTCATAAATTAATGTAAAAGTGTCACACAATGAAGTTGGGGCTAAATTATACCTAGGCCCCCCAGTTTCACCCGCTCCTGAATAATTTTCGTACATAGTTGACATTTTGTCTTAAAAAGCATTCCTGTGTAAATTATCATTTGTTTATCTTTAGACGTTTCGAAAATACGCATAAAAAACATTTAAAAAACATTTTCAGGAGAATTACTTGAAACTAAGCACTTCCCGACCCATGTTTATAGGAATTTTTTTTCTTATTTTGAAAAGTTGTATTACATAGTGAAGTTTGGCCTATGCAATTCGGGACACCCTGCATTAGTATGAAATATATATTATAGAGATAACATTTCGCAAGATTTTTGTTTAAGTACACGCGACAAAAATGAAGAAAATATTTTTTTTTAAATTAAATGACTAATAACTTTCTTATTTACTGATTGATTTTCTTGAAAAACAATAGGGTTCTTCCTCTAGCTAACACTAACTCACTTTCCAAATTTCAATACAATAGGACTCTTCTTTCTTAAGTTATCGTGCTTACAAGAAACGTGACGGACGGACAGACAGACGGACATTTTGAAGGATGTTCAGAATTCGTTCACCAAACAATGATACGAAAATTTTTTGTCTGCGAGCGATATTTCCGGTTTTAGAAATATGCCGATCAAATACAATATATAATTCGTTTTTGTATTTGCGAAGAGTATAATAAGTAGACTATGTATTCGATGTACACGGTTGTATTTTAACGGAACTAGATTATATTTGATCTTATTCGGTTGAAGGATTGGGGGTAAATTGGGGTAAACGGGGGTAAATAGGTAAATCGAGCAAGTAAGAGTCCATAAAATTGGTATTTAGTATATATAAGAGAAGCTAAGGTCTCAAAAAATTTTTGGGCATTAGCCACCCCCATTACCACCCCACCCGTTATTGGGGGGGTGGAAAAAATAAAATTGTGATTTAGTGTGTGTACAAGAACCCAGTGGCGCAGCCAGAAAATTCAACTGGGGGGGGGGGGGGGGGCAATAGAACTGGCCTCCCCAGAGGATGAGGAAAATTTTTCAGAAAATGGTTGAAAACGGATGTGTATGTAGATTCCTCTATTAGATAATATTGGAATTAATTACAAAATATTTATTTCAAGGGATGTTTTTTTGGGGGCGAGCGTAGAGGCAACTTCAATGTGAATATCAGTCGATATTCCGTTGAAGCAACGTCGAGCGCGTTTAGTACTTGGATGGGTGACCCATCTTGGGAAATGCAGCGTTCTCGTCCCACCTTCTAGCGGCTTGTATATCAGTGTATACACGGAAGAAACGTAATTTCAGACGAGGATTACGTAGTGGATATACCATCCTTAGGAGGGGATGTAAAGCAAGCTTCTTAAGGGAAGAGGTACGGCAAAATTTCCAGGTTAGGGGTAGCTCGCCTCCTGGCGTCGGTGAGAGGCCCTGGTAGCGGAAATAGGCCGACGTTAAATAGTAAAAAAAAGGGATAATTTAGATACTGCTTTGTACTTGTTCTTTATTTTTTGGCTAATGGAAGACGGCTTGGGGGGGGGGCATGGCTCCCCCCCTGGCTGCGCCCATGCAAGAACCAACTACTTATTTAAAATCTTTAATTCATATTTTAAATCCATTTCTGGCCTGTTTTAACCTGTTTTTCGTGGTTAACAAAAATTGCTGACCTGATGGAGCAAAACTGACATAGGAATCATGTTCGGCGGGCAAAAATATATGGGAGTATATTTGTGAAACCTCAGAAAATTTACACTTTTTATTTTGTGTGCCTGGGTAATCGATATCTATATATTAAACTAGAGGTTAAAGTTGCCGTACTGTAACCGAATTATTGTCCTTTCTTGTTTGTTCCCTGCGTATTTTGGCAGAAACACACACATTATGTAAATGGAGCTGATTCGTCCACGATATAAATGCTATAGCAGTCGCCTTTTCAGCAGACTTCCTACTTTTAACAAATACTACATTGAATTTACGTAGAATTCCTTTTATAAGAACAGAAAGGAATATTAAGTTACTTTTGTTTCATTTAAATTTTCCAGGGTAGAAATAAAAACCAAACAATTTCTCCGATCTGAAAATATTTAAGGGCAATACAATATTTCTAATTTAAATTTGGTTGATAAGAAACAAATTAATTTCCCAACAATTACAAAGAGTAAGTAATTAGATAATGCGAAAACCTCGCCTTTGTATGAAAAAAATTCCCATTGTAAGGGCGTTTAAATATAAACACTCACAGTTACTATTTTAAGGTTCGTTTATTCACTCGAACATGATACAAAACTGTGATATTAATATATGTACAGTGGTTACATAGGGGAGACGAGTGATAGGCGCCGCTAATCGGTCCAGATAAAGGGTCCCACAGGGAGCGCCCTAGGCAGAGCAACGATTAGGCGATGGACTATCACGGTTGTAAGTGCGGTCGGTCTTCGTCTGGGTAGAGTCCCCAAGAGAGCTGCTGATCAGAGCGAAGGATCGAACTGGCTGTTCCCAAAAAGGATAAGATAGAGTGGAAGGTTCCATATGGCCACAATATATTTTTCCGTACAAGGTTTTCCTGCGCCACCTGGGCGAGTCCTAGGCAGCATGAAATCCCCCCACTACCACACATAGCGGGAAACTGAAACTCAGGGTCCTCAATCCATGCACCCTGCGCGGGTCGGGCTCGTAAAGGAACTTTCAGCCTTCAATTTTTAGCGGGAAATTTAAATTCGGAAGTACCAAGCCGGCGCCCTCTGCAGGTCAGATGCGTAACTAAATCCCCCACTGCCCACTACCGCCATTACCGGGAAATTTAAACTCTCGAGGCACTGCACTCATGCCATTGGATTTCTTAAAAATTAAGGAAAAAAGAAGCGATAAACGTGAAAAAAATTACTTTATTTTAAGACATAGCCATTGCACCCTTAACAAAACAAATATTACTAGTAATAAGTGAATGTAAATAGTATAAATAATTTATAAAACATTCTACAAATGACACTGTATAATAACTTATAACTAGAAATTTGTATAACACGGATGGTAGCAAGCTGGTAGCATATTTTCATAACAATTTCAAATCAAACTGGCATCTGGGATCTTACTCACATTTCGGGTTCCTTAGGGACCATAAAAAACCCATGCCCTCTATCTTTATCGTTTCTTCTACGGCAGTTTGGAAAATTGCAGGCCACAACCATTATATACTTTGTAACTATAATCAAAACTATATTCTTTTTACACATATAATACTCATTTGCTTTTTCTACGTGTGACATTTTATTATGATCACCATTGATTACCATTGCATGATTGTAAGGTTAGGTGCGTTTTTTTGTCCACGACCGGTAGCGTTAGAAATTCCAGAATAATATTTACCAATAAAACGACAAAACTGAAATTCCTAGATGGGAGGTGACAAATTTCTTGGGATTCTTAAATAACGAATAATGGCATCGACATTCATGTGTATGGAATCAGAATGGCGAGCAAAAAACGACAAGATTTGATATTCCGGTGTCAGAATTGTAGCAAAAAAAGACGCGATATTGCTCGATGCAAGGTCAATAGTATAGACGACAATCTCTTTCATTGATGCCGATGCCTGCAAATATGAAGTTGCTGCCTAGAACCCGATAGATGGCATGTGTACGCGAGCCTTCCACTCTATCTTATCCTTTTTGGCTGTTCCTGGGTGGTGCTGGTGAATTTATGCAGCCTCTGCTTGAGTCGGGGATGCGCTGTAAGGGTGGGAGTGCGTGGGGGTGCGTAGCTGGGTTGCCGGTGGCGCTAGTCTGGTATGCGCTCGGGGTACTATGTAGGGTTGCTACACCATACGATTTTTTTGCATATTCACGTTCGAGATATGCCCCTAAATAAGGATCAAGAGTTTGCCGGACGAAAATCTGGTCCAAATTTGTTTAAATTAATTTTTTTTTAAACAAATTGCAAAAATTGCAAAATCGCTTTTTTTGGTCATTTTAAACAAATAAGGTCTCTTGTTGTTTTTTCGTAAAGTTGACCGTTTCCGACTTTAGTGTTTGAAAAAACGTAAAAACAGACATTTTCAAGGTTGATACACAATATTAAAAAATGAATTTTTTGGGTTAACCACAATTCTTATATAATCTTTGAACATCCATTAACATAATCCTGAAGAGTAAGTGCAGATTATTTCATTCTAAAGCTTACATTTTTAATTATTAAATAGACGTTTTTAACGGGCGCGCGCACTCGCTACTGCCGACTGGATTATAGAGTATCTCATGTGTTCTCGATGCTTTGCTTTTACATGCGCTTTAGTTACTATTGTTGTATGTTTTATAAATCAATATAATTTGTCGTAAACTATTATAAATATAAATGGTAAATTAAATAAAAAAAAGTTGAGAAATCTTGAATTAGCAAAAAATGTATTTGAGCATATCCTTGAATTAATCTAGACTATAACCACGTAAAGGTACACAAGTAATATTATTAGCCTATGTCCTAACTGCACAAATAGTTTGATCGTGCGAGTGAACGAGCAACGCGATGATCGCTTTAACGCGCGAATTAATCGTTGCTGTGTCCGAATTGGTCACTTATAAAGTGATAATATTTATTTAAAATATTTATCTATAGTTAAAAATAGAAAAAAAGAGGCAGCTTCCTAAACACATAACATATCATGATGGGCCAAGATTTGGAGAATTTCAGCATCTTTTTATTCAAGCGTCCCATTCCTTGTCTACGAGTAACCTATTTTTTGTTACAGAATTGGCAGTTTCTAAACTTAAGAAATTAATAATTCTGTCCGAGGATCTCACATATTTGCAAACACATACACGCGAGCGGGCGACGAAAAGCAAATTGGTTTGAAAAACAAAACATGCGATGAAGCGACGCGATCACGTCTAACCGCCCTATCGCGCGTTCACTTCTAATTTGGACATATACACGAGTTTGTACAGTTTGATTTTTCATCGCTTCATCGCATGTTTTGTTTTTCAAACCAGTTTGTTTTTCGTCGCTCGCTAGATCGCGCGTATGTGTTTGCAAATATGTAAGACCCTCGGTCAGAATTATTAATTTCTGAAGTTTAGAAACTACCAATTTTGTAGAAGTTATAAAAAAAATAGGTTACTCGTAAACGCTTGAATAAAAAGATGTTGAAATTCTCCAAATTTCGTGATATGTTATGTGTTTAGCTACCTCTTTTTTCTGCTTTTAACCATAGATAAATATGTCAAATAAATGTTATCACTTGTAAAAGTATACGTTCATACTGTCCGCGTGGCATTTTACAAGTGACCAATTTGGACACAGCAACGATTAATTCGCGCGTTAAAGCGATCATCGCGTCGCTCGTTCGCTCGCACGATCAAACTATTTGTGCAGTTAGGACATAGCCTTATACTCTTCGCAAAAACGAGCAGTATATTGCATTTGATCGGCACATTTCTAAAACCCGTACAGAAAAAAATTTCATATCATTATGTTAGTGAACGAATTTTGAACAACTTTCAAAATCTCCGTCAGTCATGTTCCTTGTAAGCACGATAACTTAAGAAAGAAAAGTCCGATTGTATTGAAATATGGAAAGTAAGTTGGCGTTAGCTAGAGGTTGTTTTTGAAAAGAATCAATCAGTAAATAAAAAAGTTATTAATCATTAAAAAAATATATTTTCTTAATTTTGATCACTTGTACTTAAATAGAAATCTTGCGAAATGTTATTTTCTATAAATTTTTTTTTGTTTATACGTTGTACTAATATATATATTTCATAATGTATCTAATCCGTTGAAATATAATTCTCGAATAATATCTACTACAGACATTCAACTTTTGTAGTAATGTGTGATGGTCCAATGGCTAAAGTTTTGCCTTTCAATTCAAAGGTCGCGTGTTCGAATCCCGGACAGGGATGTTTTTTTCATTTTTTTTTTTTCATATATTTTCTTTTCACAACAAAGTTGGTATCACAAAATTTAGAATGTCCAAAAACTAACACTATTTACAAGAAAACTGCGAAGAGTATCCTATATAATGTGCAAAAATTATATAAAAACTTAGTAAATCGGCGAAGAGTATAATGCTTCCACTAGTTTTTTTTTACAATGGCATGCTTTGGTTTAGCAAGTCTTTAAACATTTGCACTGAGAAATAAGATTATCAGGTACTGAATTTAAATAAATCTAGGTAACAATACACCTGTGTCATGCAGGATGTATCCAAAATCTTCAAAATTTAAAGTTTCATTAGAAGTTTCAGTCGGCAGTAGCGAGTGCGCGCGGCCCCGGCTGAGCAAGGGCGCACGCCCGGCTAAAAACGACTATTTTACAATTAAAAATTTAAGCTTTAGAATGAAATAATCTGTACTTACTCTTCAGGATTTTGTTAATGGATGTTCAAAGATTATATAAGAAGTTTCGTGAACTCAAAAAATTTATTTTTCAATATTGTGTTTCAACCTTTAAAATGTCCGTTTTTGCGTTTTTTCAAACATTAAATTGTTTATAAGTCGGAAACAGTCAACTTTACGAAAAAATAACAAGAGACCTTTTTTGTTTAAAATTACCAAAAAAAAAACACAAAAAATTCTTAAGGGTCCAAAAATGCGATTTTTGCAATTTGATTAAAAAAATTAGTTTAAACAAATTGGGACCAGATCGGCAAAACTCTTGATTCTTATTCAGGGGCATGTCCTGAAAAAAAATTTTTTCATACGAAAGCGAGGTTTTCGCCTTGTCTAAATGGGTTAAATACAAATTTTGCTCTGCGGCAATCTTGTATGTGTCATTTATTTACAATAAAATATATTTTCCTCAGTTTAATAACGTACACAGATTTGCCAAAAATAGCCTATTACTAGTTATTATTTTATTATAAGGCTGTTTTGCTAGATTGAGTTATAGACTCCAATCGCACTAGCTTTATCCGCAATCACAGAACTTTATACATTTTTATAAGCACACAATATACATGTACAATATACATCAATTGTATTGTAGAACAAAATTATGGTTAATGCAAAAGTTCAAGTCAATAATTCAACCAATTTAATTCAAGTTTAGTTTCTTTAACTTTTACTCTGAGATATAATTAAAAAACTGGGTTTGGACTTTATTAAGCACCTGGTATAACTTTAGAGGGAAGGCTTATTTAAAATTTATTATATGGATGTTTGCTACATCTTATCTGTATATCAATTTTATCTATAAATTTTTTTCTCAACCTACGTTGCAAAAAGGTAATATAACTCGTGTAAATTGGCAGTTCACCAAAGCGCTCGGGATTTAATTAGATAATAAACTGTCAATTTACACTCTGTATATTACCAAGCAACGCTTTTAAAACAATTTTACCCATAAAGTTCCAACCACTGTGCAATGTTGTCAAAAAACAGGCTTTCATTGGCTATCACGTTATTGAGTGAAATAATACGCGTTAAATGATATGTTTTTATCTTTATGGGCACTTCCTCAAAACAATATCGAAAAGTGTTTGAAGAGGATTATAAAAAATTTTCCATATAAATTAAAATGCTTGGATCGGTTTTTGTAGAATTAAATTTGCAATGTATAATTGCATTTTCTTAAAAATATCACACATGAAATATGTCATGTATTTAAAATATTAGTCAGGACAGTAGAGATCAGAATAATGTCATATAGTTTTTGATGTAAAATTAATTAACTAAATATCTTCAAGTAGTGATTATTTAAGTTATTGAAGTCCGTGCAAACGACGGACATTACATGGTGGCAGCGGGAAAAAGCGTGCTTGAAGTTATGGTAAAATTTACTTTTTGTACGAAAAAATGGTTGACCAAAGTAGAGCTCCAGAAGAATTTACTTTTAAAGAAGATATTGCAAATAACTGGCGATTGTGGAGACAAAAATTTGATCTGTATCTACTGGCCAGTGGTAAAACAAATAAAGGCGAAGAAGTAAAAGTGGCAATTTTATTAAATTTGTTAGGCGATAAAGGAATTCAAATTTATAATACATTTGAATATGAAAGGGAGCAGGATAAAAATAAAATAGGTATCGTCCTGGATAAGTTCGATAAATATTGCAATCCCATTAAGAACTTGGTATACGAACATTATAAATTTTTTAAAAGAGATCAGCTCCTAGGAGAATCCGTTGACAGATTTATAACTGCATTAAGACAGCTAGCATCTACTTGTGAATTCAAAGAAAAAGATGTATTAATACGTGATCGAATCGTATTAGGTATTAGAGAAGCAAGGATACAAGAAAAATTACTGCAATCTCGAATTAGTAGAAGCAATTAATATCTGCAGGTCTATGGAAAATAGTGCTGCGACACAAAAAGAAATCACAAAAGATTCTTTGAATGTAAATACGATAAACAAACAGTTTGTGAAAAATAGATACTCAGGAAAAACTGACGTTGGTGGACGTTCATCGGGACAATATAAACAAAATAGTGATGCAAATGCAGTTCCAAGTGCAATGATGGTAAAATGCGAAAATTTTGTAATGAAATGTTTTCGATGTGGTTTACAACATCCGAGAGATAGGTGTCCAGCTTTTAATAGGATATGCAGCTCTTGTAAGCAAAAGGGGCACTATCGTAAGTTCTGCCGAAATAATACGAACGTGCATGAAGTTTTAGGGGATTCCAACAATAGTGATACTGGTGTGGACAATAATTACTATGGAGATACTGACTCTAATGACATAATTGTTTGGTCTATAACAAGTTCTGAGATAGACGCAATTGAGTGGTTCGAAAAAATTAATATTTCTGGCTGTAATATAAATTTAAAAATTGACACAGGGAGTCAGATAAATATTTTAAACCTAAGTGATTTTAAAAAACTGAATATAGAGACAGATAAACTTTGTCCCGTGTCATCGATTTTATCATCATATTCAGGACATAAAATAGGCGTTTTAGGTCAAATATACTTGTACTGTAGCTATAAAATGGCGACTAACAAAAGACTCTTATTTTATGTGCTAAACACTGGAACTCCATCTTCAATTCTTGGACTAAATGCTGTGCAAGAGTTAAAAATTTTAGACACTCACAGTGTTGATTCGGTAAATAAAAGTGACCTACAAGAAATATTAAATTTGAATAAATCCGTATTTTCTGGTATAGGTAAAGTAAATAGGCAATATAATATTACACTAACAGAAAATGCTATTTCGAGTGTTTGTGCGCCTAGGAAAATTCCGATTGCAATAAAAAATAAAGTTAAGGAAAAACTTGACAATATGGTTTCAGAAAATTTAATTATTCCAGTAACTGAGCCAACAGATTGGATTCACCCTATTGTTGTTGCGCCAAAATCTAATGGTGACATAAGAATTTGTATGGATCCAAGAAAGCTGAATAAATACATTAAACGTGAACGTTTTCAAATACCTACCCAGGATTGTTTATTTTTTCAGTTATCCGGTGCCAAATATTTTAGTTTGTTAGATGCTTCGTCGGAATTTCTACAAATTCCTTTGACATATGAAAGTTCTTTGATGTGTACTATTACTACTAGTTTTGGTAGATACCGTTATTTAAGATACCATATGGTCTATCTTCAGCACCTGAGATTTTTCAACGATTTATTCACGATATTCTAGAAGGTGTAATTTCCTACTTCGATGATATGCTAGTGTTCGGACAAACAATTGAGGAACATAATAAGAATTTGAAAGTAGTTCTTTCCAAAATCAAGGAAAGTGGATTAACTTTGAATTTAGAAAAATCTAAATTCTGTGTTACTAAAGTAAAATTTCTTGGACATGAAATCAGCGGACAGGGTTTGTCACCTGATGATAGAAAAACTCAAGCTATTCGAGAAATGAAATATCCGAAAAATAAAAAGGAACTTCAGCGATTTTTAGGTATGATAGTATACTTAGCGAAATTTATACCAAAATCACAAGAATCTGGTCAGTTTAGGAAGTTACTAAGTGAAAAAGTTGATTGGGCTTGGACTGAAAATGAAGAAAAGTGTTTTGATCGATTAAAGCAACTTGTTTCTTCAGCTACAACCGTGTCTTATTTTGATTCAAATAAAGAAACGATTTTGTCAGTCGATGCCAGCCCTTATGGTTTAGGTTCGGCAATCATGCAAGATAGCCATCCCATTGAGTTTGCTTCAGTTTCGCTTACTCCAACTCAACAGAAATACAATCACATCGAAAAAGAATTACTTGCTTTGGTTTATGGATGTGAACGGCATCATTATTTCTTATTTGGACGGAATTTCAGAATTTTAACCGATCACAGACCACTACTGGGCTTATTGAAGAAACCTTTGGATGAACTGTCTCCCAGAATTCAAAGATTGGCTATTCGACTACTTCGATATCAATTTCAACTCGAGTATGTTCCTGGAAAACTTCACGTTGTTCCAGATACTTTGAGTCGTGATCCAATTTCAGATGTAATTAATACGGTTTATCTGGAAAATAATTTAAAGGTGTTTTCAATACTAGCAACGTCAAAGGAAAAAGAAGCAAGACTTATACGAGCTATCAATGAAGATGAAATACTTCAAACAATAAAATTTTATGTGCTCAATGATTGGCCGAGGCATAAAAGTAAAGTAAGTAATGATGTTAAGAAATTCTGGCATGTGAAAGATGATATATATCTTCACACAGATATTTTATTTTACAAGAAACGGATAATTGTTCCGGAATCTCTGAAAGCTGAGCTACTGAATGTTGTTCATCAGTCTCATCAAGGTATAGTGTCCTGCAAGAAACACGCTCAGGAAGCAATCTATTACCCAGGTTTATCGACAGATATTGAAAATATGGTTCTAGATTGTCAAACTTGTCAAATGTATTCTAAAAGCAACCCGAAAGAACCTTTGATGCCACATGAAATTCCTCAACTTCCATGGCAAAAAATAGGGATAGATTTCAAATCATTGGGAACTATAGATTTTTTAGTCATTGTGGACTATTACAGCAAATTTTGTGTTGTTAATAAGCTAAATACTAAAACAGCAGGTAGCGTAATATCCACTTTAAAGAATATTTTTGCAATAAATGGAATTCCATTAGAGATTTTTTCGGACAATGGTCCTCCATTTAATTCAAATGATTTTCATAATTTTGCCAAATTATACGATATTCAATTATTCACCGAGTCCCCGTTATTCACGTTCAAATGGAATGGTAGAGCGAATGATTCAGACAGTGAAAGCATTGTTAACTAAAGCATATCAAAGTAAAGAAGATCCATTCCTAGCAATTTTAAATTACAATACGACAGCTAAACAGGATTTACCAGCACCTTGTCACTTGTTAATGGGAAGAAGGTTACGCACACAACTTCCAGTTAGCAAAGCAATTTTAAAACCAAATTTTCCTACTAAAGGAGTACAGGCTAAATTAGAGGCAAATCAGTCGATTCAGAAAGGATACTACAACGTAATTACAAAACGTTTACCGGAATTGAAACCTAACCAGCCTGTACTAGTTCAAGAAAAAATTCGAAATTGGAAACCTGGTACAATCATTAATAAATCTGGTCCTAATGATTTTAATGTACTAGTAGATGGTGCGACATATAGAAGGAATAGACAGCAACTTAGGCATTTTAACATACGTTCTCCTTATGATACAGGAAATAAATTGCCAGTTCCTGAAACAGTTGGAGAGGAACAAGAGCAGGTTGACCATCAGCATAAACCCAACCTGAACTTTAACAGATTTTCAAGCAAAGAACTATCAATGAATCCTACTACAAGTTCTGATAATAACTCAAACCTAAGATATAAAACCACAAGTGGTAGAATTATTAAACCTCCATATAGACTAGGTTTCTGAAATGTTTTGTATAGTTTGTGTCCGTTAAATATTTAATTTTTTTTTAAGAGGGGCGTGTCATGTATTTAAAATATTAGTCAGGACAGTAGAGATCAGAATAATGTCATATAGTTTTTGATGTAAAATTAATTAAATAAATATCTTCAAGTAGTGATTATTTAAGTTATTGAAGTCCGTGCAAACGACGGACATCACAAAATACATTCAAATAGCATTGAAAGCTTCTTTGTTGTATCCCCTTTGCAATTATATGATACAGTGGTCTTCAAGCTGCAGAAATTGTGACCAAAATGGGTCCAAAAACGGGTTTCACAGAGAGTTTTCAATATCTGTAGGGTTAAAAAATGCAAACCGGAAAACCCTAGTTGATCCTTTTCGCGAGATATTCAATTTCTGATTACCACCAAAAAAAATTGTCTGTCCTGTGGACCAGACCAGTGTATCCTTATATATTTTGATCCGCTGAATCTGAATCCGAAGTCAGAATTTTCAGATTGGCTCGTTTTTCATCCCTAACGCCAAAAAACCCCCCTACGAAAAAAAAAAGTGGTGTGTCCGGCGACTCAAACCAATCTATCTTTATGTATTTTGACCCGCTGAATTCGAATTCAAAGTCAGAATTTTCAAACTGGCTCGTTTCACAGTGGGACGAAACCCTACTCTGCCACCCAAATCACTCTACAGGCCGTTCAGTTAAAGTTATCAGAAAGTTCTTTTTTTTAAATGTTCGTTATGAAATTCTCTATAAATCTGTTGAGCCAGATTTTTGATTTTTGGCTATAATTTCTTATAATTTTGACCTAAAATTTAATTTTTACTAAAAAATATCGTATTTTCCACAGGTCACAAATATATAACGATTCGCACAATTTTAGTTTTAAATCTTTACTTTAAAACACATAATCGATCTGCCAAAGCAGATTTTTCATTTCCTTTTTTATATTCTTGAGAGCTGCCAAAATCGCTGTCAAATTCAAAAATTCACAAGTGTGTCTCGTAATTTTGAAAATATTGAGTTTTCACAGAAGAAGAGGTATAAAGAGTTTTAAAACTTTCTAGTTTCATAATTGATATTAAAATAAAGTTTTCACTTTTGGCACTGTCAAAATTTCTGTCTACTAAATGAAAATACCATTTTTAACAACACAAGTCTGCAAAAAAAAGGTTCTTATCTATCTTTTCTGAAGTATTTCTGAGCCAATTTTGGACAAAAAAAAATTCTATTGCGTCAGGTTTTGTCTACCATCCCTTTTATCCCCTAAAAAAAGTCGTATCCTAATAAGACTCTGATCTAACTTTTCTGAAGTATTTTAATGCGCTGAAGCTAATTTTTGAACAAAAAAAATAGGGGATAACTGATCTGACAGAAAAAAAAATTGTTTGCAAAATTGGCTTCAGCGCGTCAAAATACTTCAGAAAAGTCAGATGAGAATTTTAGGGCAAGGCCTTTCTTTTGCCCTTTTTAGGGGATGAAGAGAATGGTACAGGAAAACTGAGACGATAGAAAATTTTTTTGTTAAAAAATTAGCTTCAGTGCATCTTTATGTATTTTGATCCGCTAAATGGCTCGTTTTTCACTACACTACACTAATCTGGTTCACCAGAGAGGCCACTTTTTTTTGGGGGCTGTGTCTGTGTATTTAGAAATTGAATGTCTCGCGAAGGGGGTCAGCTAAAATTTTCCGGTTTGCATTTTTTTACCCTACAGATACGCTGAAAACATTCTGTGAAACCCGGTTTTTGGATTCATCTTGGTCAAACTTTCTTCAGCTTGAAGACCACTGTGGATATAATTCAATAAAAAAATATTCTTTACACAGTAAAAATTTTATTAGTTAGGAAACTAAGTACAGCATTTGGATCTATGTCTATTAAGAAGTTTAGAATTATTGAAAAAAAGAAGCAATTAATGCTCAAAATGCGGGCCACAGTTTCTAATACATCCACGTGTTCTCCACTTCGGTGGTGAGGTGATGACTCCTAATCTCATTTCTACCTTAATTCTTGCACCTGCTTCGTTAATTTTTCCTAGTGAAGTGGTTCCGATCAATTATTTCAACTTCGTTAATAGGTTCTTCTCGTCCCCGCATGTGAAAGTCGAGATATGTCAAGTCTGGGAGCCTTGCTTGTGGCAATATCTAAAATGGCCGATATCGCAAAATTTGTCATACCTTGTATAATAGTATAAAGGCCATATTGGTTCCAAATAACGCCATTAAAACCTTATATAGATGCACCAAACACCCAGTATATAAACATGTATTATAAAAGGAATCCTCCTTAGTTTTCGCTGAGGAATGTGTAGATGAAGTTTGTTAACCTTTCCGAACCACCCGGTGTAAAATTTAAAAAAAAAATGTTACTCACTTAAATTTATCAAATGACATTATTTATATTTCTATACAGGGTGATTTAACACAGCATGCGGGAAATAAAATGTACTAGTCTTCTATGTGGGAAAGTCCTTGCAAAATTTTAGAGTAATCCGAAGTAATTTAGTATATTTTCTTGCCTTAAAACTTGCAAATACACGCTACCGTTATTTGTCTATGGTCAGTGTAAAGGCACTACTACACTACGCACTTGGAACGGATCCGTCCTTAACTCTTTCGTGGCGGGAAACGGACGAATCCGCAAAAATGTTTCGTGATGGTCAGCCGGGAGCCGGATATCTACGCAAAACAAGAGGTGCACTTAATTACTGGAAATATACGTATCTGCCTATTACACATTATTGGTTCGATCCTTTTCTTACTACTCCCATCATTAGTTCAATTTTTTTTTTGCTATTTTATATATTTATATTTTATATTTGGTAAAGATAAGTTTTATTTGTATTATTAGCATTCTTTTTATTGACATTTCCCCTAAATTCATAAAAATGTTGAGTTTGGAAGCCGGAAAGTCCTTATAGTTCGCGGCTGCAAACGGACAAATCCGCAAGCGCAGTCCGCTGCCGTCTGTGCAGCCTGGCGTGTTAAAACCATTGCCGTCCTGAAAGGGTTAAATAAAAAGAAAATTAAGGCAAATCGAATTTAGCCAACACGCAGTCGAGACTAATCTGTCTCTTTCTATCTTATTACAAATTTCGACAATAATGGGGTCTGCTGCAGGTAAGTAGCGAAGATAGATTAGAGAATTAATTATCTAATATTTGTAATAATTATAAGAGTTCGCTGGCATAGGTCAGTGTCTTTATTTTTTTTTTAATGCCTTATTTAGATTATTGTCTTCCCTACTTCCAGTTAGAGCGTACCGTTAAATTTCAAATTGTATTCGTAGACCGATACCGTTCAGTATGCCATTCTGAGCTTAGAACAGTTTCTTTGACTTTTCATTACTTTTAAGTTTTGTGCTGTGGTGTTCTACAAAAATTATTTTAACTTTTACTATTTTTGTAGTGTGATTAAATCCAAAAAGTCACTTCTAACTCCGCATCTTTGCTGTACCAAGTCGGATTAAGCGGGGCGAGGGGAAGTGATATGGTTGAACCGCGTTACGTCAGATTGGTTAAAATCATAGACGCATTTGTACAAACAAATAGGAACCTTTTTTTGATCGTATATATTTTTTTTTCATGTGTTTAACTCCTTTCGGTGGGACAACCTACTGATAAATTTTCCGCATGTTGTGGTAAATCACCCTGTATATTTCCAAAAGCATTTTGTTTTACAATTTTTACTTGATTTTGGACGAGCGAGCGGACACCGAGGTTTAGGTTATGATTAGTTTTCTTAATATAGATATAAATAAATGTCTATATAAGATGATCGATGGAGGTGATCCATTATATTCAGCCATCAAAATCAAACTCATGTAACTTGTGTACAGAATCTACTGAAATCGTTATATCTCCTACACTAATTGAGATAGGCAGTCGCATCAAAAACGAAAACAAAGTTCTATTAACGTAAAAGGAATGTGCATCCAATTCATTGCTCTAAAGACTTACGGCTACATTTGAATAATGCTTTCATAGAGATATCCCAAGAGCTGAAAAGAGTATTAAGTTGATTTTGTTTCATATAAATTTTCTTAATTTTAATTCCAAGTTGAAGTATGATATTTTGAACAAAATTTATAGCTGTGAATATATTACTTTCGTTTAAAGTTTTCGTAATGTTTAATCTATTTTTATAAATTCAATAATACTTTATAATAAAATATTTAAATAGAATGATTAAATATATTACCAGAAAATACTAGTAATTATTTTAACTTTTACATAAATCTTACCACAGATAAGTATAAACATATAGCCTTTTATTAAGAGAAAGAAAATATGCACATTATGTACAGTACAACTGTCACAATAATATTATTTTTTAATTTAAACTATTCTGTTCAATGAAATCCAAAATAAATAAAACAAAAGTACTTACCAAAATAGGAGTTACAACAAACTTTAAAACATTCACATATACGTGTTTCGGCATCTATGCCTCGTCAGTGTGACTTCTTTTGCCGAAACACGTGTATGTGAATGTTTTAAAGTTTGTTGTAACTTCTATTTTGGTAAGTGCTTTTATTTTATTTATTTCTGATTTCATTGAACAGAAAAGTTTAAATTAAAAAATAACATTATTGTGACAGTCGTACTGTTCATAATGTGTATATTTTCTTTCTCTTAATAGAAGGATACATATTTATACTTATCTGTGATAAGATTTATGTAAAGTTAAAATAATTATTAATATTTTCTGGTAACATATGTAATTATTCTATTTTATATAACTTTTACGACGTAAGGAATTTGCATTTGCATTTAATTATAAATATTTAAAAGTTGGTTACATTGGCTTTTTAACCGATTTCACAAAGTTTTTAAAAAGCAGGAAGTTCTCATTTCAACCCTTATTTATGTAATTTTTTTATATTTGTTCAAACATTACTCTATATTGACTTAAACGATTTATTTCTATCAAATATTTCTCAATAAACTGCAAGGTATGCCTCAGCAGTGGTCCTCTAAAAGAGATCTGCGCGGTATTCAAAACGTTTACCAATTGACTTAGGCCTAACCTAACATTCTACAAGGGCATAATATAGTGGAAACCTCATTTATTACTACTAGGATTTATTAACTAATTTGAATGCATTTCGATATCAAAAACGTCAAGAGATTCGAGTGTGTGGTATGATAGCAAGAGGCTAGAACATAAAATAAATACATATTTAACAGATAGATATAATGTCACAATGCTTATAATAAAACTGTAATAAAACATTAGATGAAAACAATCATAGTCCGGGTGATTAATCTATACAGATGGTAAAATATCGTACAGTAAACTCAAGAAGTTGAAAGGATTTAGTGTGTTTTAATTAAAAGTGCATATTATCTCAAATGGTATGCTACAGTCCCATAATAATTTCATTAAGCTACGTCTATTTATTATAAGGTGAGCAAAAACTGGAAATAAGCTTTTTTAGTCGAGATTATGCCGAATGCGCCGGTAATACTACAAAACGTCATTTTGCAATAAATAATTCAGACCCAGCACAAAAGTATAGGAAAAGGGCGTTCAGTCAAAATTTTTGAAAATACGTTCGCCTGGTTATACTAAACAAAAGTTCTTCTCATGGGTACAAAATTCAACAGTTCGGCCGCCAGTGGCCTTTGAAGTCTAAAAATATAAAGTTCTTATATAGTTCCTTGAGGTAAAGCTTTGACCCCAAAAGTTCTGTGACTTGACCACAAGACATCTACCCCCTCATTTTAGAGGCGGGGAACATAATGGTGACAATATTTTCCACCCTACCATTCACCTACTACCCTTAAACCAGAAAGACCACCCACTTTTCCGATTTTCCGGTGCTGAGCTTCGGAGAGCTTGTCGGATAGGATTTATCCACGTCAAAAGTATAGGAATTCGAATAAGTTAAGTAAACCTCGACTAACCCTTGGAGTATGGAATTAGCAGGAGAGTGGTCAAAAACCACAGCACTTAGGCCCCATTGGACCCCTTTTACATCCTCCCTCTAGGCAGACACTCGCCTAGGCCTTCAACCAACCTAATCTTTCGAAGTAGGTGGTGATGTTGCCTAGGGGCATCTCCCTTACATTGGCCAAGGTAGGCCAACGCTCTCCCAAGATGGATTCTCTGATTGATGAGACGGCTGAACAGTCACAGAGTACGTGTTGAACCGTCTCATCTTCTTGTTCACAACCTCTGCAAAGAGGTGTTTCGCTTAATCTCATATTGTATAGGTGTTTCCTTAGCGGACAGTGTCCAGTCTGGATTCCTGTTATAAAACGTGGATTCCTTCTGGTCATTGCCAGGTAGTCCATTGCTGTTTTCTTGTTGGGATACGTGAGTAGTTCCCTAGCGAGCCGACAGCTGCTTCTTTCATCCCACAGCTTCTCAAATTCGTTGTGGGTGTTCTCCTTAATTACTTGTATTGTCGCCGTAATCGGTAACAAACTGGCCGGGCCTGGTCCAAAGATAAGTTGGCCTGCTGCCTTCTTGGCCAGTTTGTCGGCTTTTTTGTTGCCACTGCACTGTGCGTGTCTTTTCACCCAGCATACCGAGATGTTGTTCGTACTGGAGGCACCCACAAGTGCTTGATGACATTCCAATACTGCTCCTGTGGTTATTTTGTAACAGCTAACCCTTTACCCGAAGTGAACTTTTCCTTCATTTCGACTCGGACGAACAGTGTGATTATTATTGCAGCCATTGAAAGATGAATCAGCATATATTAAGAACTGCACATAATGAACTAGATGTAATGAATTATCATTAAATAAATAAAACCGAGAATATTTTTACATATGTAATCAATGAAAACAAAAAATATCTATATTTATACCCCCTCAATCAATTCCCTACTAACCTCTGAAGGAAAAGTTCCCTTCGCCCTCGCCCTCGCCCTCGCTCTCGCAAGCCTAGCACCGGAAATCGAAAAAAGAGGTGATTTTTCCGGTGTAGGTAGTATATAGGTAGTATAGGTATAAGAACTTTCTATTTTTGGATTTCAAAGGCTACTAACGGCCGAACTATTGCATTTTGAGCATTGCGCCCAAGGGAACTTTTGTTCAGTATAACCAGGAAAACTTTCTCAATATTTTAAAAATTTTGACTGAAAGACCTTTTCCTATACTTTTGTGCGGGGTCCTTTGTAGGCATGCAGATCACCCCCAATAAGTGCTCTCGAAACTGAGTAACCAATTTATGCGAGGTAACCACTTCTCACTTGGTTTTTCTTCAAGCTGACATCGAAGAGTACTTACAGTAAAAAATTAGCCAAAGTTAGTTGATCGGAACATATAAATAATTGCAAAAAACTATAATTTTTTTATATCACAAATTTTGCCGAATTTCATCTTCAACTCGCGATATCTCGGAAAATAACGAATATTTTTAGACGAAATTTCAGCACGACATTGTACAAGTTATTCGTTAAGATACTGAATTGGTCCGAACCCTTATTTATTTCACATACGAAAATAGTGGTTTTTCAAAAAAATTCTTTTGTCAATTTTTTTTTTCAAACACAAAAATTGTGTTTAATACGATAATTTTTGACAAACTTATATTAAAGTACAAAATTTAAAGAAATTTTCTGTTAAGTTTCACGTATTCATATTGTATATATAAAAAGTTATCGCACTTTGAAGTAGCGTCTCCGCGCGCAGCAAACATGGTGTTTACGCGCGGCATGTTTCATTGTGGTGGTTGCCGTAGTTCATAGACTGGCGGTACATGACCAGTCAGGTGCAACGTTTTTAAAATGCATGCCAATCATATATATGAATGAAATTACCATGAATATGCCAGAAACGCAAATTTTAGGCAGTCGTCGCGTGCAGAAGGGTGTGCAAATCGATTTTTTTGTTTTTTTTTTTTTTAAAGTGGATGCCAATAGTGCCCAATGAAAAGCCTTGAAAAAAAAATCCAGAATCAAAATCATCCAAAATCAAGAACACCAAAAAATTTTACGATTTAATGTGCGCATCAAAGGTTGTTTTGCACGCGGAAACTGCATGCCAATGAATTTCCGCTGGATTCTTTTTCACGGCTTTTCGTTTGGCACTATTGGCATCCATTTTAAAATAAAAAAAAACACAAAAAAAACAAAAAAAATTGCACACCCTTCTGCACGAGACGACTGCCTAAAATTTGCGTTTCTGGCATATTCATGGTAATTTCATTCATATATATGATTGGCATACATTTTAAAAACGTTGCACTTGACTGGTCATGTACCGCCAGTCTATCCGGCGTTTACTATCATATCAATGCAATGTTTTGTTAGAGTGAAATTACTTAGAGAAGATAACATCAAGTCGCACATAGTGTATAAAAGTTGGCTTAATATCAGTGCCCCGTGCCATCCATTTTTTATTTAAATATTAATCAATGGTAGTAGGCAGTCTTAACGCCCATGCAGCTGTAAAAATAGCATCGTTACCTAGGTAATGAGCACGTGGTAACGGTATCGGTCTCTGCGTATTCTATGACGATGTTATCTTCTCTAAGTAATTTCACTCTACATATTCCCTTTTTACAAGTTACTGTAAAGTGGAAATAAGTAATACTAAATTAATTGTTGATAAATTAAAAAAATACATAATACATTGGGTTGTTTTTAATATTTTTAATCTGAATCAACATCTATGGGCTGCAACGAGCAATTTGATGTAGAGTTACAAATTAGATAGCATTTTATACCAGCAGCGTAGAATGAACAAAATTCTTTACCACAAGATATTTTTTTTTAATTTGCAATTACAAATATTCTTTTGATGTAGCTCCAAACTTGTTGGTCCTTCAAAATATATTGGCAAAAGTTCATTTTCAAATTTCCAGCCAAAGTCAGTCAGATTGAGTGCTTCAAAAATGGGTATGTGAGCATTATACCATACGTGCACTTGCCAAAAACGGCGTTTCATGTGTTGAAGAAGAGCTGGGTAAGATGGAGGTAATTTTTCAACGGAGAAGTTTTTTTATTCGAGCTAAGATTACTCTCACGTCGTTAATGTTGTCTTGTTTACTTTTGAAGTCATAAATTCCAATCACAAATTTTGTCCAAGCATTAACAATTTCAGATGTTAATTTATTCTCAATTTGAGACAATCTGGACTAAATGTTCTGTGCTCATTTTTTATGTTACGTTGAGAGTTTTTTCTTACCAATTCCATAGAAAGCGGAAGTCATATTGCATCCGGTTAATGCATGAATTATTGGTAATGCTAAACCAATACTACTTCCTAATTCTTGGCATATAATATGTATTGGTATAAAGCACCGCAAATCCGTTTTGATGCTATTTTTTCCAGATTGAAACCATACTTGAATCTTTGTATTTATTTTAAAATAATGTGCTATTAAAAGAATAAACACATCTGTATCTGGGGACTTAACGATCACTATCATGTCCTGAGTGTCTAAGTATTGTTTAGAAATGTAGATCAGATGACAAATTATTCGAAAGTCAGCTTCAGCATGATTCGAAAATAAATCTGTAACCTCACGTTTAAGTGAATTAGTGATTTCTTTAGTAACAAGATGATTTTTGTATCCATCGGCCAAATATAATATATTTTATCAGAAGTCTGAGGGTTTTCAATATATTTTTCGATGTAGTCGCATAAAAATAGGTTCAAAGCATTTTTATTTGCATCTGTAGACATAACTTTATCCCAATCTGGTATAGGTCGACTAGCATTAATATCGAAGTATTAGAATTTAGTTTATACCTTTTTGACCTCTCTTGCGATTTAGGATTTATACTAACGTCATAGCGATCGAAAATGACGTGAATCTCAGAAAAAGTTTCAAATAGTTTCCGAAAATACTTCAAAAAATATTATCCAACATATTCGAAACATTTCATATATTTCGTATTTAAACACTGCAAATCTGCCATCATATCTATTATTCTATCATGTAGTTCTGTCCATTTTTTTCGATCGCATGTAACAAAAAAGATTTTGACGATATTCGCCTATTACCATACTCCTTAAATAGAGTAGAAGATATTTCGTTCAGTGGGACACTAAGAACTTTTTCAAGGCTTACATCAGCTCTTTGCTTGGATAGAATCAGAGCTCTTTGGTTCACTTTTTCTGGAGAAACATATTCTTTACTTGTGCTATTATCTGCTCTTTTTACAGAACTTTTTTTTATCATATCTGTAAAAGTTTTCAATTTCGAGCGTTTTAATGTATCAAAAAAATTTTCGGGTTTATTAGTTTTTTCTAATCGTTTGCAAACAAAATCTTGCTACTTCAAAGTGCGATAACTTTTTGTATATACAATATGAATACGTGAAACTTTACAGAAAACTTCCTTAAATATTGTACTTTAATATAAGTTTGTCAAAAATTATAGTGTTAAAAATTCTTCACAAAACTTTTGTGTTTGAAAAAAAAATTAGGCTTGACAATAGAAATTTTTTGAAAAATCACTATATTCATCTGTGAAATAATCTGACCAATTCAATATCTTAAAGAATAACTTGAGCAATGTCGTGCTGAAATTTCATCTAAGAATATTCATTATTTGCCGAGATGTCGCGAATTGAAGATGAAATTCGACAAAATTCGTGATATAAAAAAATTATAACTTTTTGCAATTATTTATATATTCCGATCAACTAACTCTGGCCAATTTTTTACTGTAAGTACTCTTCGATGTCAACTTGAAGAAAAACCAGGTTAGAAGTGGTTACCTCAACCTAACCGGTTAGTTGGTTAAAACGGGGGTGATCTTCACGCCTATTGGTAAAACTTCCACTATAAATTTGAACAATTAAGATACTCTGAGACAGAATAAAACACATTATTTAATAGTATTTTTTATGGCTTTTTTAAATGAAAAAATATTCGTTATTTCTCTAACGGAAGTTGAAAGTTTATTAAACAGCTTTATGGACACAATAAAAAGTCCTTTGGCAACCATGGTTAAGCGATGTTGTGGTGAGTTTGTATTATTATTTATTCTTAAACTGCAATGCTCCGAACTTTGAACAATGGAATCCTCACAAACGTTATGTAAATTGCCTCTCAGTCGAATTTTCTGAAATTTGGATATGTTGTAGTTTTTGCTTTTCGGAGCAAAAGTTCTCAGGAGTACAAGTCTCGGCTATGACTGCTTTTCAAGTTATGAGGGCTTGAATGACACGATAAGCATAAGTAAAAATTTAACGGAGTGAAGATAGCAATCTTTTTCGCAGTCCTCCATATTGTTCCTTCTTTTACGTCATATAAATTATTTTCAGTGGAAAAACAGCCTTATACATATATTTCAAGAAAACACAGCAAAATCCGATATAGGTAGGGGCTGACGCGGCAGCAATCCACAAAATTTAAAATATTCTTTTTGTGACTTTTTTAATATCGTTTGTGCATTAACCATTTTCGAAATATATGTATATAGCTATTTTTCCACTGAAAATAATTTATACGACGTAAAAGAAAGAAAAATATGGAGGATTGCTAAAAAGATTGTTATCTTCACCAAATTTTGATGCCCTCATAACATGAAAACCAGTTATAGCCGAGACTTATGCCCATGAGAACTTTTGTTCAGAAAAGCAAATACTACAACATATCCAAATTTCAGAAAATTTGACTTGAGCCAATTTCCATAAGGTTTGCGGGGGGTTTGTCAAGATTCTTTTTTATAAAAACAACACAGTGTAAAATATAAACTGCTCTAATAGTTAATATTCCCAGCTCTTTTAAAAGTTGCTTGAATGAAAATTGAAGTCCTTTAAATGTCATCGTTTTTACGATTTTCTTTCGTATGACTAATTTCATTAATTCGGTCTGAGTTTCCCTAACAAATAATACCAACATTTAAACAGAAATAATATAGACAAAATAGTAATATTTCAGTATGTTCAGACTTTTTTTTATTAGAAAACGCGAGCAGATGTCAAAATCCGCAACCCTGGACCTGTCGGCCCATTGTACATTCGCGACGTGTAAGATCCCTTAGAAGAGGCCAATGCTTTCCACAAAGGAAAGCAGCCTGTTCCAAGGGATATCCCGTAGTTCCTCTCGATGCAAGAATTGCCTCTCGAGGTGCATATGCCTTGACGCTCCTAGTGGAGCGCAACTACGTAGGATATGAGTGATGATTTCATCCTCCACTCCACACATCCGACAAATTTGATCATCTCTCGATCTCATTGTATGTAGGTGTTTGTTCAGAGGACAGTGTCCTGTTATTAGGTCCACTATCCGTGTCATTTTTTCTCTATCGAGCCCGAGCAACCACTTTACGGTAGAGGCAGCTAAGGGTCCCTTTATGTGGAGTCTCGACTGCCTCATTCTGGAGGCTCGAATAGTTGTTAAACTGTGCCGCAGCCCAGTCTCGCAGTTCTGAGTGAATCAGACTCCTTGGCAGACCGAGGGCTGGCTCAAGGCCAGGGAAGGGAGTTTTCGCTCCTTCTCCCGCCAGACGATCTGCTTCTTCGTTTCTCTCCACACCACTATGTCCGGGCACCCATATGAGTTTGACCGAGTTGCACCAGCATAGAGGTTCCTTGTTTGATGCAAGGGACCTCAAAGCCGCCTGGCTGTCGCTGCATATATAAATATGTTTGTCTATGAAATCTCTGCTGAGATACACCGATATACGAGCCCTTGGTTTGCGTCCGTGTAGGCCTGCGCCCATTCCCTCCTGAGTCTTGGATCCGTCTGTATACCATTCTAGACGTCTCGACTGGGAAACACGACGGTATATGGAATTGTGAAAGAGTAGACGGGGAGACGCCGGTTTTCAGACTTACTTTAGTTCTAAGTTGCTATCAGATAGACATCTGATAGCTCTAAGATAGTTTAATCAATCTGCAACCCAAGAAATTTAGTCACGCTCGTTTGCTGGATGGTGTTATGATCCATTTTTACCAATAGGCTCTTTTCTAGTTTACGAGTAGTGAAAACCATTAACTCAATTTTCAAATTATTGAGAAATAAACAATTCTCTCGGCAATATTTTTGCATACTAGTGACAATGCAGTTTGCATTTTGGCTTAACTTACCGAAATCTTTTGCGGAAACAGAAGCAGCAGTATCATATGCAAATAGCGAAACAAAGCAATTGCTTAAACATTCTGTGATATCGCTAATGAAAATTATAAAAAGTAATTGGCTTAAACTCAGCAAAATTAGTGACAGGTTTAACAAATGTATGTTTCCATGATCAATTTTAGGGTGAATTTTGTTACATAAAACTACACTATTTGGTGAGAAATAAACACTGAATTAACAACAGGTTCTGTTTGCATAATAAATTTAATTTTTCAATTCTTGACATTTCTCTTTTAACTACGTTACGTTATCCACCCTACACCACTGGTACTGGGTGAATATTAATTTTTCCTGTTATCAATTAATTCTTCAACATTCCGAAAAATTTGTTTTCTAGATTTAATAGGATACAATTTTAGTAAGCATTTTATACACTATCATCATACATACGCAGAATGACAGTGGAATATTAAACCATCTTCCAACATACATTTACATTTTTCTGCAACATTTATGAGCCTTCCAAAGGAAGTTGCAGTTGTGTACTTACAATCGTATATTTTTTACGACACATAAGAGAAGCCGGCCATAAATCAAAACTTAAAGCTAAACCCTGTTTTCATCTGAATGTAACAAGCGGTCGCTTCAGATGAGAACGCATCAATTTGCCAGCAACGACCGCCACAACCGACAACAGCCAGGAAATAAAACGCAAAGACCAATATTTCGTGATATATAACAAAAAGAGTTCAGTGGCTTATGAAACATTCACTGTAAATTGAACTGTAAAAAGACTGTAATGCAAGCGTACGTACCAGTAAAATTTTACACTTATTTTTCTGGAAGATTGAGTTTAATGCTGAATTACCAAAAGAATATAAATATTAAATGTAACATTTTGTATTACTTCCACGTCGTGAAAGTACAGTAACGGTAAAAAAAATATTTTCTTCCTCGAGTAGGCTTAGAATTTTATCATGGAACCTCCAGATTGCAAGTTTGAGTGAAAAAATTTCTATCTGTCTGCCGTTCTATCTGTAAATTCTTTTGTGTGCACGATTACTCTGGAGCGATTTATGAGATCATACAATGATATTGGAAAAGTCACATAATTTATATAACAAACATACACAATTGACTAACAAACATTTAGATATATACATAATCGATAATCAGTAATTCACACAAATATAAAAGAAGTAAAACAAAATTTTCACAAGTGGTAAATTAATTACTAAAATTATAAAATTGAGATATGTTATAAAAACATTTGGTAATTAAATATTCCTTCACTTTAACTTTAAAGGCATTAAAATTGTTTTTTTTAATGTCAAGAGGCAGATAGTTCATAAACTTTATACCCATATATGAGGGTGATTTAAGCTGGTGTTGTGATGTAGTATTCTAAGATGATTCCCATGTCCAGCATCATAATTATGTATGTCAGAATTGTTTTCAAAAGAACTAATATTTTTGATGGTATTTAGTATACATTTGTATATATAAATACAAGGAAATGTCAATATTTTATGTTTTATGAATACGGTTTGCAAGAATTATTTGGCACAATTTCAAACAGTAGACGAATGTCCTTTTTTTGACAAACTAAAATTCTATTGACATTGAAACTACATGCACTTCTCCAAATAATAACATTATATGCCAAGTGGGAATATATTAAGTAGCTGTTTAACATCAAATACTGTTTTCAACTACAGTAAGGCATAGTAGCCACTGTTAATTTTTTTTCATATATAGTCACAATTACTTTCATATCACAGTCTATAAAAGTACTTAAGTTAGTAAAACATGGACAACTGAATTGTTTTGTTATTTACGATAACATGAAAGGAAGTATTATTTTTTCGAGAATAAAATTGCATGGTAACAGTTTTCTCGGCGTTTACTATTAAGGCGTTTTTATAACACCAATTGGTAAAATCAGCAGATAATGTGTTTAGACGAACTTGAAGCTCCTCAGCACTATCCGCAACTGCTGCAAGTGTGATATCATTACCATATAATACTGCGCAATCGGTACAAACATTGGATGGGAGATCGTTACTAAAAATAAGAAATGTGAGTGGACCAAGTATTGAGCCCCGAGGAACTCCTAAAAATGTATCTTGAACGTCAGAGATATTACTATTTAATTTTACATACATTTTTCTGTGCTGAACATATGACATTAACCATGATAAGAAGTTGCCTCGAAAAGCGGCAGCGTAAAATTTGTCTCTAATGAAAACAAGGTCTAAACAATCAAAGGCCTTGGAGAGGTCAAAGAATATTGCTCCTACATATTTACCCTTATCAAGACCTTTATATATAATTAGAGAATATTATTTAGGTATTATGCAAATCACAACTTACACATTTTTCTATTTATTATGAAAATACCTACTTTTTGTATATTGTTGCCCTAATCTGGGCACGCTAATATACTAGTTAGGTAAATACTTTAAAACACTCATTATTGGAGAACCAATCAAAACAACTACTCTTCTAGCTAATACTGACGAAGTATTGAATTACATGATAGGATTCTTAGCATTTTAAAGAAAAAAAAAAATATTGAAAATACTTAAATTATTCATTTACATTTAGTCATTCACACCTTCGTCAGTATTAGCTAGAAGAGTAGTTGTTTTGATTGGTTCTCCAATAATGAGTGTTTTAAAGTATTTACCTATCTAGTATATTAGCGTGCCCAGATTAGGGCAACAATATACAGAAAGTAGGTATTTTCATAATAAATAAAAAAAATGTGTAAGTTGTGATTTGCATAATACCTAAATAATATTCTCTAATCATGATAAAAGCAAATAAATAAAAATAATTAATGGTAAAAAACCTTTATATATGTATTCAATAAAATCATAGGTGGCACTTTTCGTTGATTTACTATATTGACTTGAAATTTGATATCGTCCGTCATCAGACGTATAAGCACTGAGCGAATTTTATAACTAGTACCACCATCGGCGACAGTCCAAGTGTCCAAGTGTCCAAGTTTTAGTGGTAGTCAGCTTCCAAATACTTGCGCTGTTGGAACATAATTTATTGTCAAAACTCATTAAATGGTAATGAGGACAGGTTAGATATTTATTTAAATTCTGTGAAATACAAAAAGAATCCAGTTCAGCAGGGAAACAACGCACCAGGTTTCAACGAGTTTTGAAAAGAATAACTTTTGTAAATACACAACCGTCTACCGCCGCAACAATTCGGAAAATTAGTTTCTCTGGCAAAAGCGTGGATATGGATGCTGAATTTTCTTTAGATTTAAATTGCAGTGGTTTTCATGAGTACGAATTGGTAACAAGTGACCAACAGCTTAATATTAATATTAGCCGTGTTAAAGTAAAAGAACCTACCACACAGCGTCTGAGTGACGTGACACCAATTAAGGGCGCCAGTCGCGTTCTTCCTTGTTCGTGTGTTGTTTTCCACTCCCAGGCGAGTTCGAAAAGATGTAAAAGATATTTGATATCTAAGAAATAGGCCAAGGCTGCACTACCGTAGATTATTAACGACGATCTCTCTTTTTTTCTTTCTATGCAATTTTTCTTATTTGCCTTATGGCGATGGATTTTTTGCTTAAAGATCTCTGAATTATTTTGATAAAAAAAATCCATCTCGAGCTTCCGCTTTCTGTGGCTGACTTTAAATAATATTAAAATATTTTACTTTTAAAATTTGAAGCTTTAAAGTTCTTTATCGTGATTATATTATTCACAAGAATGGAGTTCCATATGAGTTCAACTATATATGAGTTCACAACTTTCTGTCAGTTTCACGACGTACCGGTCCTCATATAGGTTCAATATAGGGGATGAGACATGACTTCGCCTTCGAGCCACTTTTTGGCAAAATGGATTTTGGTATTATTTATGCATAAGGCGGTTTTCTCTATAACTTTGTCATTTGGAAACTTTTGCTCGTTCTCTACTGATTAACCAACGTACTCGTCCAATTGACTGGATGAATCCAAATTTGTTTTATTTGAAAAACCGGCCTTGTCCATTTTAACTATTTTTTACCAATAATTGCCTATGGACGCTATGCGCCTTTGACACATTTGTCAGTTTCACCCTTTTAGTACGTCGCATCGTTAAAATTTTATATTCATTCTTTTGAATGATATTCACAATGACTGTATCTCCACGTTCATTGTGTTTCGTGGAACGCTTAAAAAGTTAAAAATATTCATTACATATTTTCAAAGTACATTGCCCATAAAAATATTATAAAGTACAACTTTGACGCACTTTGAAAAAGTATAATGTATTTTTGTCTTTGGCCAAAATTATACTTTTTTTTTCAGTATACTTTCCCTTAACCATAATATACTTTTGCTCTTACAGCCTGGTCATAAACATATTTTCCTAAGTGAAAATTTGGTGTTTCTTCGAATTTTCACCTAGTGATGCCTTACGTCTCTGCGAACGTATATGAGTTCCTTTGTGCTAGTTTTCAGCGCCGATGCCTTTCAATCTTGTACATTTTGCTTAAAAATGTCTTTAAATTAATTTTTACCTAAGTTGAGATTTTTATTTAGTCTTCGACTAGGTCGATTCTGGGATGTTCTATAACAGGGATTCCCAACAGGTGGTCCGCGGACCCCTAGGGGGATCCGCGAAATGTCACTGAGATATTCAATTGTTTTGTATTTTACTTGACTTGCAGTGGTAGATTCTACATAACCTTCATTTTAAGAATTTAAGCTTTTTGTCAGTATAGCGACCGATGAGGGGGTCCTTGAAAAAATCTTGTTGGGAACCACTGTTCTATAACATTGACAATGGCATTCAAATTACTTGTACAGTTTATCAGTGAGACTCGTAGAAACGATAAACACTTGTTTGTTATGAAAATAAAGCTAGGTCTATATTGCACTAACAGTAATATTCGGATTGCACAGAACTTCAGCTCCAAATTTTTATTTCTGTTTTGATAGAGCTGATCGGAAAAACTTCAAACTTTATATTTTGACCAAGCAAAGAAGCTGTTATTCATAGCATGCCTACAGCATTTAAATTTAATTACCTTCAGTGTAGGGTTATTTTATATTGTACTGTATTGCGAATTCAACAATCAAATTCTGCTGAAGATTCATATAAAAGAACATTAACAGCAACATTTTTAGTAGGAACGCATTTATAATCAAAATATTTTAAACTTATCCCAACTTGCAGATGTGATCTTAGCGTATAAATTTCATATATTACTCGCTGGATATAGTAACAGTAAGTTTTTGAAATCAGACAAAATAAAGTAAAACAAATGCAGGTACATAAAAAATTTGAAAATATGTATTAATACCCAAGAAAAGTATAGAACCATTCATTACTTGTTGCCATTCATATTATCGTCGTCAATACCAATTTGTGATAAATATTTCACACAGAATGCTCATATACATAGAGACTTTTTCGCTGTTTATCATAATGCTTATAATGGACAAAAATATTTGTTGCCTCAAACAATTCCAATGAGTTAACATCATATTGTTTCCTCATTTTTTCGGAAATATTTCCTCAAATTTTTTCCTTTTGCGTATTTATGCTTCACTGCTTTCCTGGTAGATTATTTTCTCCATTCGCATTCTCTGGTTGTTTCAGTTTTTAATAATCATGTTATCATCCTACCAAATCATCGACATATCTCTTTGTAAATAAAATATTCGTTATTCGCTTGAAATATTTGATTTGAGAAAGAAAAAGGGAGAGAGGACGGATAGAGGAGGGGAATAAGGGGAGCAAGAGGAAGAAGGAGAGGGAGAAAGAGAAGGAGAAGGGTGGAGAGAGAGAGAGAGAGAGAGAGAGAGAGAGACAGATTTATTATTTATAAACTAAAATTATATTGAAAAAGTTAGTTTTTCGGAACAAATATATTTTTCAAATTATGCACATAGTGTGCTTATGCCGTTTAAATAATATATATTAATTATTATTTTACTCTTCGCCAATAAGAAAACGAAGAGTATATTACATTTTAATCGGCAGCTTTCTAAAACCATAAATATCACTCATAGAGAAACAATTTTCATAACATTGTGCTATTGAACAATTTCTGAACTACTTTCAAAATGTTCGTCTGTCCATCCACCCGTCATGTTTCTTGAGAAAAAAACCGTTTGTATTTAAATTTGGACAGCAAGTTCGTGTTAGTTAGAGGGAGAACATATTGTTTTTGATTAAAATCGAACACAAAATTAATTAAAAAATATATATATTTGTAATTAAATAGAAACCTTTGTGAAATATCATTTCCAATAATTACACAGGTCTACAAAAAAAAGGCTTGTCCTAAGGTTTTCATTTAACTTTTCTGAAGTATTTTGACGCGCTGAAGTCAATTTTGGACAAAAAAATGTTTTTATCGTGTCAGTATTTTAGGTGATAAAAGGAGGAGGAGGGAAAATCACGCGATAAAAAAAATGTGTTCAACATTGGCTTCCTGTCAAAATACTTCAGAAATATTAGAAGGGAACCTTATAGACTACAAGCCCATGCTAAATTTTTAGGGGGTCATATGATACCGCTTGAAAAGGTATAATTTTTGTAGTACTACTGAAATAAATCACTTTGAACCTTATGCCGTACATTTTTGGTGGGATATGGGAAAGCCGCGGAAAAGTGAAAATCGCAACCCACGGGGGTTGCATTTTTTCAAACGATCCTGTACGGCTTACGTTTATTTGGACTGTATTTATATCTGTGATTTTTAAAAAGAGAATACCGTACAAAAATAATGGGACAGAAGTACAGGAATAATTTTCGTTTTCCGAAAAGTGTACTATGTACTAAGGTGATACGATACCGTACGGCTTTTATGAAATTCGATTTTTATATTAACAAGGATGAACTTTTTTTGCTATGCCATACAAATCAGTTGGACCATGGGGTGGAAAAAGCGAGATCAACCCCCTTCCTAGACCTCTATTAAGGGTGATGATTTGATACCACATAAAGCATGATTATTTTAATACTATTTTATATAATAATAATTTTTATTACCATGCCGTACATTTTAGTTGGTACATGTGTCTGAAAATTGTATTTTCCGCCCCAGAGTGAGATTTTCTGAATAAAAAATTATTCAAAATTAATGGATCTGATACGCAAAAGGATTTTCCAAAAATTTTCCACTGTATTATGTCGAAACAGTGCGTAAATAAATTATACTTTATAAAAATTAATATTTATCAAAAGATGAAATAGAAAAGCTGAAAAATATCATTTTCTATGAACTTGGAATAAAGGTGATTCAGTAAAAAAGAAGAGCATCTTGTTTACTTTCACATCCCCACTTCTCTTTCTATGTTATCCTCGTACATTTATTTCAAGACTTGTTCAACCAGAAATCAGAGTAGTCGGAAACAGTCCGGAGCAAGCGCACAAGAGAAATACACAAGAGAAATTTTTTGAACGCAAAGACTGTAACACATAATTTTTTCATAAAGTTTCCAAATAAGTTAACCCAAAAAAGAAAATTTTGGGTAATTTGTACACATTTTCTTATAATTAATTACGTTACATTGTATTTTAAAGTTTAATAGTGATATATACCAATTTCTTACTTTACTTCAAGAAAAATTCGTCTCTGAAATATATATTTGGTTCTGGTATTTCATTGCGGCCCAACTAAAATGTACGGCATTGTGATTGTTTATCAACTTTTGCTATTTTCAATGATATTTTGCAAACGCCGTACGGTATCCAACTATCTAATGACCATTAAGGGTCGTGTAAATCACATGAATATCGTAATCTAGTGTCTAAAATCCCAACAATGAAAATGTACGGCATGGACACATTTGTATTCTTTTATAGTTAAGGAAAGGAAAAACGATTTAAAGTTGAAAATCTATCCATTGTATTAAAAAATAGAGGATTTTTTAATTTGCATAATTTTTAAAAAATTTCACTTGTTTTGCAATTTTCTAATTTTATTATGGTCCATTATTTTTTGTACGGCTACTAAATAAAATAAAAATTCTAACCTACATTAATCCAAAAAATAAATAGCCGTACAGTATCAAATAAACTTACCCCAGAAAACGTGAGTTTTTCCCTTTCTCGGGGGTGATTTTTTTATTTACATTGATAATACCCATTCTTTTTAGACGGGTCATTTTTTTAAAAGATTTTAAATGTCGTATAATTTTTTGGAATTGATGCCGTACAGGATCAAATCACCACCCTTAATAGAGGTCTAGGAATGGGGTTGATCTCGCGTTTGCCACCCCATGATCCAACTGATTTGTACGGCATAGCAAAAAAGTTCATCCTTGTTAATATAAAAATCGAATTTCATAAAAGCCGTACGGTATCGTATCACCTTATTGCATAGAGGTCACTTTTCGGAAAACGAAAATTATTCCTGTACTTCTGTCCCATTATTTTTGTACGGCATTCTCTTTTTAAAAATCACAGATATAAATACAGTCCAAATAAACGTAAGCCGTACGGGATCGTTTGAAAAAATGCAACCCCCGTGGGTTACGATTTTCACTTTTCCATGTTCCACCTAAAATGTATGGCATGGGGCACAAAGTGATTTATTTCTGTAGGACTACAAAAATTATACCTTTTCAAGCGGTATCATATGACACCCTAAAAATTTAGCATGGGCTTGTAGTCTATTAGGACAAGACTTGTTTTTTTGTAGAATTGTGTTATTATTATCATTTGTCAGGCGTTACACTTTTCGCACTGTGCTACTTCTCAAGTTACTTCTTCTTTCTCTAATAATTCCAAGATTTAAAGATGTAAAACACTTTATATTTAAGATAGGTTCGCACATTTCGATGTACTTTTTACTTTTGTTGACATCTAAAATAATGTAACCCTCCATCTAACACACACACAAAGACAGTTGAAAACTTCATGAACACATTTTATAATAAAACTGCTACTACTTGTACCGTTACAACTGATGTAGGCTTTGATATCTTCGAAACAGGATCTGAACTGAAGTACATTTCCTGCGGCTGTTAAATAATAGCTAACTGACTTTTATGGGACGTCGTTTTAAGTTTTATTGTTGGTGTTGTATATTACAATGTAAAGGAAAATATTTTAATTGGATTCTAGTTTGAATTGCAATGAAATCCATGATACTTTTGTTGAATGAAGTCGAAATGTTCCCAAAACGTTAATAGTATTTTTCATTGGATAAAAATCTATGAATGATATATTACTATCTGCAATAAAGCCCTTGTTCAGGTTTGATGAGTGATTGTTAAATATTATATTACATTTCTTCAGGAAGCAGTCTGAGGTGGGGTGAGGTCTTGGCGTCTATGGAATATGAAAACTACTCAATTTTTTACCGTTTTATTTAATATTTTAAGCAAAATAATAATGATTTGTCAACAGATAGTACAGGGTGGAGCAAATTAAATGCATATTTGTCGCATTTCTAATATTTATTGAGAAGGCCATGGTAAAATAAAAAAGAAAATCGAAATAATCGTAAATGTCAAAAACTAATTTGTGAGTTAATTGTGAGGAGCATTGTTAAAAATAGTTTAATTTAGTAATGGTGAAAAATATATGATTAAGAAAATAATAACATATACTACGGGAACCCACCCTGAGTGTCCGTGCACCCCCCGATTCTTGGGAACAATGTTTTTCATAAAGAATAAAGCCTAAGGAACAATTTAAGACATGTCCTAAAAAAAAGCTGGCTGTACTTTCAAAGTGGCGTCCGTTAAAAAAAAATGCAAATATTGTTCTTGTCATTTAACACAAAAACTAGAAAAGATGGAGAAAAGCTTTCTGCACAAAAAACAAAGTGCATAAAATTTTCTACAATTTTGTTCCTATACGATATTTGGATAGGAGTTACCGTTTTCCAGATACCACTGTTAACGTTTTCGAGATAAATGTCTGCAAATTATAATATTATTATTATTATTAATTTTTTTCAGTTTGTTTTATTCAATTTTTATGTTAATAATATAAAGTTATATTAGAATTATTTATTCATGTTAATACATCATACAATGCTTACACAAGTCAGTAAATAGAACAATAGTAAGTAACATTTAACATATAAAATGTATATTTACTTACACAACATCAATTTAAAATTTAAGGTAAAAGACAATAAATGCTCCTGTCTTGCATATTTACTACAATTTTAAAATATTTGTGTACTAAAATACACAAAAATACATAAAATTTATTATACAAAAATTATACACAAGATTTATTAAAAATTTATAACCCAACTGTATGTTTGTGTAGTTTCCTCACCGAGAGGGAAACACAGCCTCAAAAACGTTTTATCGTCAAGGAACTCGGTTATACTATAATAAGCTTTATTTAGTAATTCCTTTTTTATCTGTTGTAAATATATGTTAATTGACAGATCACGAATGTGGTTTGGTAATTTATTGAAGAATACAGGCCCATAATAATTTTCAGCATTTCTAGTTTTTTGTAGTCTTAGGAATTTAAGAGAAATATTTTGTTTATGACGAGTTTCGTAGTTGTATCCAACTGCATTTGACTTATAATATTCTATATTATTTTTTACCAATTTTAAGCACTCAAATATATATAATGAAGGTACCGTTAATATGCGTAATTCAATAAACTTTTGTTTAACATCAGCTCTATAATTTAATTTTAACATATATCTTAGCGCTCTTCTCTGAATTGAGGACACACTGTCAACGTGACAGGAATGCCCCCAACATAGAATAGCATAGGCAAAGGTAGACTGGAACAAAGCATAGTATGCCATCAGCACCACATTTATTGTTACATTATTGGCTAGGTTTTGCAATAGATATGTACGTCTACATAGTTTAGTGGATATGTATTCAATGTCGGATTTTCAAGTTAAGGTTTTATCCAAAACTACTCCGAGAAATTTAACTGCTTCGCTGCTGTCCATCTCATGCGCCCTTACACTCAAAATTATATTTTCCGTTTTTGTGTCATTTAAGCTTAGCCTGCTAGTTTCAAACCAATGCTTGGCTTTTGACGGTGTGTCCCACAGTTTTTCTTGAAGAGACTTTGGATTTACATCAGAATTTATCATAGTGGTACCATCTGCAAAGAGTACAATATCACCATTTGATATACAAGAAGGTAAGTCATTTATGTAAGCTAAAAATAGCAAGGAGCCAAGCACCGACCCTTGTGGTACTCCATGTTCCATATAAGATGTACTGGAGTAATTATTGTTGAAATATTATACGCCTTACAATAATTGTCACATTTTTTTCTTTATCGATATATGAATTTCCATGTTTTCTTAATTTTGGACTCATTTGTAGAAAATTTTATGCACGTTGTTTTTTGTGAAGAAAGTTTTTGTCTATCTTTTTTAGTTTTTGTGTTAAATGACAAAAACAACATTGGCAACAGTTTTTTTTAACATATGGCCGCCATTTTGAAAGTACAGCCAGTTTTTTTTTTAGAATATGTCTTAAATTGTTCCTTAGGCTTCAATCTTTGTGAAAAACATTGTCCCCAAGGATCGGGCGGGGGGTGCATGTACAGCTAGGGAGGGCTCCCCGACTAATAGAAGAATTAGATAACAAAACCTTAGCTGCGTTTCGGAAAATAAATCCTGTCAGGATGAAAATGCAATAAATGCTGTAAGGAGAAGGTGTCAAAAATGCATAGATGCCAACGGAATACAATTCGAACATTTATTGTAGTTTAGTTTTTCCTATTTTTGGCAAAATTATTTTATATTATAAGAAGTGTTGTTGTTGTTAATAAGTTTTCATGGCCTCCTCACAAATATATTAAATTCGAAAATTAACCACTTATGAAATATGACAATGATATATCGTATTTAGGTTATGATCGAATAATGGCGATATAATATATTATAATGATTTTAAGCACCTGAGGAAAAAAATCAAATCCGATATAGATATAGCTTATACGCTATAGATTATGTTCGCACGGTCGAAAATAATATTAGAGACGACCCAATGAAATTTTGGGCCTTTTTGAAGAGCAAAAAGGGAACAAGTAACATATCAAATGTAATGCAATATAATGGAAATGAATTATCTGAACCTGTCCAAATACTAAATGCGTTTGCGGACTTTTTTCAAAATTCTTTTTCACCTCCTAGTGATTACTTGGGAGATATAGAAGACGGACACAGCTTTAATAATAACTCGCTAATACATGTATTGGAATTTAAGGATGATGATGTGAGAAAAGCACTAAAAAAAATAAAAAATAAAATGACCACTGGCCCAGACGGCATACCTGCATTTCTGCTAAGAGATTGTGCGTGTATTTTTGCCACACCTTTAGTAACAATTTTTAATTTAATTTTAAAAAACGGTGATTTTCCGGATATATGGAGACGTTCTAAAGTTCAATTTTTAAAAAGGGTGACAAATCTGACATATCAAACTTTTGCGCCATTTCAATAATATGTAATTTTGCAAAAGTACTTGAATTTCTGCTACACGATGTCATTTATGATAAAATCAGTACAAAAATCACTATCCATCAACACGGTTTTATGAAAGGGCGCTCTACAACCACCAATCTGCTTTGTGTTACACAATTTATTTCGGAATCCATCGACGATCAATCCCAAACCGACATAATTTATACTGATTTCTCCAAGGCATTCGACAGACTTGACCATAATATGCTGCTTAGAAAACTAAATTATGCCGGACTTTCTGATAGCTTGATAACATTATTCAGGTCTTACCTGTCAAACAGAGTCCAATATGTTACATTCAATGGATTCAAGTCTGTCGAATACGTTGCTACCTCGGGAGTACCGTAAGGGTCGGTTCTTGGACCACTATTTTTCACAATATTTATTAATGACATAGCGGATGACTTAACAGACAAAGTTAAATATTTAATGTATGCTGATGTATCCAGAATTTATACCATTGACGATTGTCTTCTTATGCAGGAAAATTTAAACAAAATTAGTAACTGGTGTACTAAATACAATCTTCCATTAAATTCGCAGAAATGCAATATTATGTCTTTTACACGTAAGCTCATACCAGTGGTCTACGATTACAATATATGCAATAATGTACTTCATCGGCCCGAAACACCACGTGACTTAGATGTTATCTTTGATAAAATACACATATTAGCACCATAGTATCAGAAGCCAGCAAGACATATGGGTTCATAGTTAGAAATTCCCGTGATTTTTCAAACCAGATACGCTTAAGATGCTCTATTGCTGCTATGTCAGATCCAAGCTTGAATATGCGTCACTTGTTTGGACCTCACACTATAATGTACAATTGTACATGTCAACAAGTTAGAATCGGTTCAACGCAAATTCCTTAAATTTATGTATTTTAGATCTGAAGGTACTTACCCAGCGATCGGTTTTCCACAAGAGGACCTGCTGGATAAGTACTCTTTAGTTAGTTTAAGCCGTAGGCGAGAATGCTTGTCCCAAATTTTTCTTTTTAAAATCATTAAAAATATTATTGACGCACCAACATTACTGTCAAAACTATCTTTTAACATCCCCAGAACAATATCCCGTAATAGTTCTGTATCTTACCTAGCTATGCCTCGTACAAATATCCTAAAGTTTTCACCCATTTATGTAATATGCGACAATCACAACGCAATCTGTGGTGATATAGATATTTTTAATTGCTGCCCGAATGCTTTAAAAACATATTACCAAAGAAACTAGTTGAACCTGTTTGTCTTTCCTTTGTATTTCATCTTTTATATAGCTAATGTTAAAAATATTATAGTTTATTTTTTATCTGTCTTGTTATTTACCATAAATTATTTTAATCTCTGAGATACATTTTTTATTTATATATTTAGCATAATTCTGAGTAGAATTTCTCTGTACCTCCCTGTCCTATAGTTGTGTCAAGTACCTGTTGGACAGTGTAATTAAATAAATAAATAAATAAATAAATAAATAAATAAATAAATAAATAAATAAATAAATAAATAAATAAATAAATAAATAAATAAATAAATAAATAAATAAATAAATAAATAAATAAATAAATAAATAAATAAATAAATAAATAAATAAATAAATAAATAAATAAATAAATAAATAAATAAATAAATAAAATAAATAGATAAATAACGAAATAATTTACATGGTGTTGCATTTAAAAAAACATAAGTTATGTCTATATCTCGAATACTGAGGCAAACATAATATTCTTCTTATCAGCAACGAATTTTACTCAAAAAAATGCCTTAAGAATATGCTCTCGATTTTCGATTCGACACTTGGTAATTGAGATATAGAGGTCATCTTAAAATGCCAATTTTCCAGAAACACTCTGTAGCTCGGTAGTCGGAAAAGATAGACGATCACGGTTTGCACCATTGTTTGTTTCTCGAAAATCTAGCTCAAGGCATCTATATTGGTTTTTGTCTTTCTGTCTTAATTTTAAATCCCATCTAATTTGGTCCACCCTGTACAGTACATCTGTCAATATAATAATAAAAATCTATTGGAGATAATAAAATATTAATGTGCTTACTAAAAGAGGTAGCAGAGGCATGCCCTTATCGTTAATCTAGTTTTTCGCACAGTCTTTCTAGATCGACGTGGCATACAAAAGCATTGTATAAAAAAGCTAAAAAGAGATGAATTATAGACAGATCTCACTATTACTTACTATCAATAAAAACAGGTAGTTTATACATTTTTAGTTGTCAGACATTTTCTACTAGAAGTATTAAAAACCAGCCTTTGTCTGATCCTGTTTGCGCAGGGTTTCTTTCATCAAAATTTTTAGATTTAAATTTTAAATACCCAACAAACATAAGAAATCATGAATATGTCACAAATAATTAATTATAATCAGTAAACAAAACATCAACATCCTCAATGCATTCTGTCAGAATAAGTTGAAAAAAACCGCTGCCCAAGGAATCACTACTTCCACATCCAGGTTCTCTATTCAAGTCACTCACAACGAAAAAACTTTGTGTGTGGAAATAATTGTTTATGGAACTTTAATATTATAATATTTGAAATCCTCTACCCCAAAAACCCATAAAACGATACCCCACATCGGTAGTGGGGTGGGGGTGGTAGTGGGGGTGGATGAAGTAAAGAAATATTTTGAGGTTTCTGGTTCTTGTACATACACTAAATCACATTTTTTTTTCATCCTCTTTAATAAGGGGGGGGGGGATTGGTAATGGGGGTGGCTATTGCCAAAAATTTTTTTGAGATCTTAGCTTCTCTTGTACATACTAAATACCAATTTTATGGACTCCTACCTGCTTGATTTACCCATTTACCCCAAATTTACCCCAATTTACCCCCCAACCCTTCGATGGAATAAGATGAAAATATAATCTAGTTCTTGATCTCGTTAAAGTACATATGTGTACCAAATTTCAAGTCAATATCTTAAACGGTTTCAGAGTAAACGTGCGCACAAAAAAAGTTACAGACAGACCGACAGACAGACAGAAATATTTTTTTCTCTCAAACTTAAAATCTATGACATTTTAAGCCTATTTGAACAATAAAAAATTTTAAAAATTTTTTGTCGTTACTATACTTCCACTAGATGTGGAAGTAATATTCAACACCCTGTATTTCAGGAAAGAAACATTCCGGGACACACATATTTTTTTTGCTTTAAATAGGTTTCTCTATCAGCCGGTAAAGTACGGCTTGGTCTTCTGTAGAAAATAATATCAAACACGAATGAGCAACTTCTCATCGAGCTATATTTAGCTTAAAACTTTCGCTAAAACAATTGACTTTCAGGACCTTATCATTAAATTTTGAATTCCAGGTACAATAGACAGTCTGATGAACTTTGGACAACTCTAGTAACCTTGAGACCATCGTCACTTAGTTATTCTTAGGGTGTCTCGACCAGGCAATGTCTATTAGAGAACTTATCTTTCGAAAGTTAAGTAGATATGTCTTTTGCAGAAACTTGATAATGAGACACGGTTGGGGAGTTGTTCCTGTTAAACGAACTTTTGCAATCATAATTTTGTTCTTTGTTGTCAGACATGTTTATTTTAGAAAAGATAAAATCCTTTAAATACATGAAGGCGTTGAAGATTATACATATTTACGATATTTAGCACTATCATTTTCACAAAGTGGTTGCTGGAAATTGCTTCTCCGTCTACTTCTCGTTCAGGAGTAAAACTATGTATTTTAAATAAATTGATGCTTCTTTTCTACCAGAATCAGATTCGCACTATATTCGGTTAATAGACATATTTTCATAAAATATTCTCAGAATACGTTTTTAAATGTTGTATGACAAATATTTTTGTTGATGTTGAATGTTGAAATAAGAATATTAACTGTAACTGTTAATAACAGTTACGGAAATTTCGAGTTTTAGTAAACAAGATCAACTGAAAATAAATAATATAGTTGAATTATTTAAAGAAATTTCATCTGAACTGAAGTTAAGTACGAATAAAATTTTTATGGATATTGTACCGGGATGGCAAAACCTTTTAAACCTTTTAAAGTTAAACAATACCCGATGTCGCTTTTTATGATGAATATTTTAAATACTTGGGAAGAAATGTTACGTTTATTAGTTAGTAGTTGAACCGTCTCGTAGTTCTTGGTGTTCACCAGTACTTTTAGTAGAGAAAAAATCAGGGGAGTACCGTTTTACTTTTGATGGTAGATATTTACACAAGACCTGATGCTTATCCTCTTAATCGAGTAGACAGAATACTAAGTATGCTAAATATATTAGTTCAGTTGATTTGCGGAAAGCTTTTTGTCAGATTCCTCTGACCCCTGAATTTTCAGTAGCAGGACGTAGTTTATTTCATTTTAATAGGATGCCATTTGGGATTATTAATAGTGCGCAGACGCAACATAGATTAATGGATGCAGTTTTCGGTCCTTAGTATGAACCAATTTATTTGTTTAAATAGAAGATATTATTATAGTTTCTTCTACTTTTGATGAACATATTCGAATTTTAAAAGAAGAAATATTCTGAAATATGCAGATTTAACGGTTAACCTCAATAAATATGAATTCTTTAAAAAGTCTCATGTGGTTGATAAGAAAGGTTTACGTACAGACCTTGATAAAATATCAGCTATGGTAAATTTATCCTAGACCTTCGAACACAACAGAAATAAAAAGGTTCATAGGTATGACATCTTGGTAACGCCGGTTTATTCCCCACTTTTTTCCTTTAATTTCACCATTAAATGATCGTTTAAGAGGTAAAGTTAAAAAGAAACAAAATATTCTTTGGTTAGATGAGGCAGAAGATTCATTTATAATTAAAACAAGCTTTTGTCTCAGCGCCTATATTACACAGCCCCACAAAAAAAAAGTTCAGACCAGCGAACCAGACCCATGTATTTTCGGTCGCTGAATCCGAATCCGAGGTTAAAAAAATTCGTACAAACCCAGAATCTTTAGCTAGAGCCAAAAAACACCCCCGGACCGGTGTGCTGGATGATGAAATGAAAACAATTAATGAAATTAACTTGTTTAAATTGTTTACTAGGTCAAGTCCAGTACAGCTCACAATATTATGTATTAGTTATTATTTGTATATATGTAAATACTAGGTAAGCACAACAAGCAATTTAGGTTAGCATTAGAATAAGTATAATTTATAGATTCTAGTCAACTCTCAACGAGGGTACAAGTAGTCCTAAGTATCATTATGTATATTCATTATAAATAAATGGTAAAAACCTAAGTTGAGTATAAGTCATACAATCCCAACGAACCAAAGTATATTACACTGGGGTAAAAAGAATAGTAAGCTACGAGAATAGTTGTTACATCCTAATCGATCGAATTATATAAATTAAGGTTAAACAGCAGCGTACATACAATAGATATGAAACAAACCCCCAGCGAGGGGCGAAAACTAGCTTCCATTTATAAAAAAATCGTTCCAAAACAGTAATGACTGCTGAAAAGCTCGAAATGTCTAAGTTTTGTTAAAGTGATAAGAAACTGCATCAGATCCGACGTAATCTTCATAAACTGCCCCTATAGGGTTGAGAACAACCACCTCTAAGTTTAAAGGACACAAAACAAGAGAAAACGTAAAATCCAACAGGATTTCTATTTTGCGTAGTACTCTAAAATAGAACTAGGAACTTACGTACCATCAACGTCCTACAGTGTCAACCCTCAGATGGTGTGATGTAAGATTTATCTTTAAAAAGTTACAGTCACTTCTATAAAAATTCGAAACATCTGCGTTGTGTGGAAGTGAGAAGAAACTAGACTATGTTCGACGCTGTGCTTGAAAACCACCCCCAGGGGGTTGCGAGATGCTATCCTCATATCCGTAGGACGCTGGAAGTGTGCATCACGATTTTTCCTAATCCTAGCATCCATAAAAATGTAAATACGGTTAGTTTCTCTCTGTTTTTCCAGCATCCTACGGATGTAGAGATGGCATCTTGCAACCCCGTGGGGGTGGTTTTCAAGCACAGCGTCGAACATAGTCTCACTTCCACATAACGCAGATGTTTCGAATTTTTATAGAAGTCACTGCAACTTTTTATGGATAAATCTTACATAGGAGGTAGTTTTCACTATACAGTGTGATGCTAGTGATGTTGGTTTAGGCAGTTTGCTTTTACAATTTAGAGATGGTTAGGATTCAGTTATAGCCTTTGCCAGCAGAAGTTTAACTGGTACTGAAAGAATTTTATCCACCACCCAAAAATAAATCATGCCTTCATTAAATAAATGATTTTGTCCCTCTACCTCTAATTGATTATACTATTATGATTTATTTTTGTCTCAATTACTATTTTATTATCTTCTCTTAGTACTTTAACTACTATTTTGCACGATCGAGTTTTTTGTTTATTTACCTGTTTCCAAGACGGTAGGTTATGTTTACTGGTTGCTAGGCATAACACGTCGGTAAGTGATTTACTTACCGACGTCTGAACGGTAAGTAAAGTTAATATAATGCATATGTTATTTCACAAAAATAATAAGAAAAACTAAGGAAATTTCTATTTATTTAAAAAACGAATATTATTTAAATAATAAACATATAAAAAACACACAAACATTATTTAGAGACATTAAAATTGAATGTACAATTGGTACAATTATTAATTGTAATGTCGCTCGTACTTGCCGTGTTGGTTTTCAGCGTATTCAGTGAAACTTCAGAAAACGAGGCATCATCGTGTAGAATTTTCTCGGCAAATTCAATTTTATTCTGCAGAGAATCTTCCACATAGCTCTCTGCTACCGAAGAAGATCTTCACCCCCCGTGTCTTTTGAACCCTAATATGTCAACACCTTTATTGGCCAACAGTGCTGCCGAGGTCCTTCTAAAAGAATGGCCAGTATAACTTTCAGGGTGCTCTAATTTCAGATATTTGGCAATTTTTGATGGCCAACTTCCAATAGTCCCCCTTCCCACTACCTGCGTACTGCATTTTCCACGTCGATAATTTAAAAATAAATGTTTGCTTTTCGTATGAGTTGGTGGCAGCTCACTGTATTTTCTCAACAAATCTACGTAGTGGATTTCTTCATCTATTTTATTTTTTACGGTAAAAGACCGTTTTATATTGGTTTTCGTATTTGGAATTTTTACAATGACATATTCTTGATGATCTTCTATGTCATATATCGTCATACTAGATAATTCGTTCCTTCTGCATGCCCCTGCTATTCCTAGGATCAGTCCTAGATAAAAATACAAATATATTTAACTTTTGTTGTCATATAATACTAGTATAACCATAAATACCTTAAGGATTAGAAATGCATCATCGTATGCTTCATTTAAAAACTATTTAATGTCTTCTTTGGTAAATACACTAGCTTTCTTAAGGCTATGTCCAATATTTTTTCTTTTCAGATAAGAAATCAAGGTAGAAATTTTGAAATATCAATAGCATCTTTGAGGAAAGTTGTGCTTTTTAACATTGAATATTCCGAACAGAAACTACCAAGCGATTTTAATGCATTATTCCGATGAACAAAATACGCCAACAACTCTTTTTCATTAAAGCTAGCACCCTTCTCCTGACGCCATTTTTTGAATATTTTATAGACTTCTTCATAGTGATCCTTGGATTTTTCTGATATTATTGCTGCACATCCGATCTTCCATGCATTTTCTATTTCACTACTGCCTACGGAATCACTCATTGTAAAGAAAGTAATACAATAAAAATTTATTGTCAAATTAAATGTGTTTGCTTGTTTGTAAATAACACCAAATATTGTCTTGGAAACATAGCACAGCCGTCTAATTTTATAACAAAATAAAAATATCACATTTAACAAATTGAACTTGCCACGAAATATAAACTTTTTTGACTTTTTGTTTATTTCTTAGAAATTTAATCATGTTAATTGAAGTGTAATTCAATACAATCGTGCAAAAAACAGTATGAGCATCACGAACGTTCTTCGGCAAAATTGGACGCTTCGCTAGCGCTCAGCCTTCAAACATTGCCGTCGATCGGTAAACGTCCCTTACCGTTCTTGATACTCAATATACTATATTATACTTATCATACAGCCTCTTTTCCTGCAACTGGATATTTCACCTGTAGAACAGTACTCTCATCGCTTCTAAAGCGCGAGTCATCAACGTATTTTTCTAAAAATGTGCATCCGGGTTTCAGATTATATTTATTATCCAACCTTTGATGCATCTCTACTGAGAGTTCTATTTAATATACATTCGTTATTTACAGAAAGTTGTTACATTTTAAATATTAAATTAACACACCAAAGAAATGTGATTTACATACATTCGCTACATTTAAAAAGGTAGACAAATAAAGTCTTTTCATGCAATTACTCTACAGTTCTAATGAAGAGACTTTAGTACTTTAAAATTGTTAATATAAAAACAATGTTGCATATACAAAAGCAAGTGATACAAGTTTTAAAATAGTAGTCAGAAGCTTAATATTAATTACTTTTTTAACCCAACTTGAACATATATATATATATATGTTAGCTCACGATTCACATGAGTGACTTTTTAAAAAGATTTATTTAGTTAAATGGAGCCAACGTTGGCTCTTGGAGAAGGAATAATACAATAATTAGAAGTGTTTCATTCTAAGTGAGTTTAATAACTGACTTTGCAAAGCATGTCTAGTCGTATTTATAACATACAGAACATGAGTAAGCAAAATATAGAACAGAGGAAATGCAATCTGATATTCAGCATAAAATGTGAGAAAAAAAGGTGAAACATAATATCTCTAAGATAAGCGATTAATAAGAGAAGTCGTTATCATATAATATGATATACCTGTGAAGGTTTGTTATGACTAAGTCTTGGTAATAAGCGTATAATTTTATATAACAACTTCCCCCTTAATAAAAAAGTTGATGTTATGCAGCAACTTTTGAAAATTGTTAGAAACGTTAAATGAATATAATGCAAAATAAATTGAAACAATGTTGAATGGATACAAAGCAAAATAATAAAAATACGTAAAAGTTAAAATTCGTAAATGATAATAATAATAAGCGAGTAGTACATTACATAAATGTAATAAGAATAAAATACAATGGTCTAAGTTAATAGACAAGGGTAAAACTCCACATATGAAAGTCTATGTTAACTCGATGTCCTCTTCTTCTTGAGGTTTAATACCGGGTCGCTTTCTTGGAGGGATGAGTCTAGGAAATTTGGTAAAAACTCTGCTTCGCTCTGAAGGAGGTGAAGTAGGGGGGGTTGGATTCCGTTGAGGGTTGGATTCGCAATGCTCCACATCTTCTTCTTCTGCATTTACAAGTTACGTAAAGTAGAACTAATAGAATGATGAGAGTGATTATGAAATATGTGCACCTAGATACGTGTTTGGTCACAAAAGGTTCGTTTATGAGGTCATCCAGGTCTTTGGAGTATTACTCTAGTTTGTTTTTAGCAATATCTAAATCTTCTACGTCGAGACTGTTTAATTTGAGCGGTTTTAATTTTGGAATTTCGATTTTGTCGGGCATGTGATTGGAGCATTCAAAAGGAATTTGGATTGGATGTGAATTGTCCTTAATTTCAGAAAAGTCTTTAGCACTGGCTTGTATTCGAATAATGCCTGCATAGGCGTAACATCCTGGTTGTAGTTTTATGATGGAATTTTTGTTAATTAGCTCTGTTATGGATTCTCTCTTCGGGCAGTTGATGGTAATGTGAAGTGGTTCGGAATTAATTACTAGCCATGTGTTGTCTTCAAGTTGTTGGACGTTGTATCCTTGACTAATGATGAAGGAAGTTTGACAATTTTCTGGGAGTTTCGGCAATGGTTTTAATATTCTAGCTTCACAAAAGGCATTTTGGTCGATAGGATATGCAAACAGATTCGAACATAGTTTGGTTCCAAAATAGAGTGGTTTGCATTCTTTAAAATTTTGTTTAGGTATGTACATTAAAGAATCATCGTCGCTCGCGATAAACTTTTGTGAAATAGATAAAATGTGATGTAGACCAGTTCTGTTATCAAATATAGGTATAGGGTATAGAAGAAAGGTGTTATAATTTTGAGGTTCAATGAGAGGTATTGTTAAAACAAATATTAAGTTAGAATCTAGTTGAAAAGCTTTTCGTTCAATAACATCCAGATATTCAGCAACTGCTAATGATTTAATTGGAAGAGGCAAATTGTTTCTTCGCAAACTCTGTGAAATCTCTTGTAATGCCGTCACTAAGTGATCAGGTGTTATGATTGATGAATGAAGAATTCCTAATCTGGCAAATGTTATTGAATTTAAAATGTCGTTCAAATTATCCTCGATATACAAATAGCATTAATTGTTCGGAAATGTATAAAAATTTTAGTTTTATGTGAGCAGCCTCAATAGCTTGAGTCATGGTTTGAATTGTGTGTTCGATTTCTTCGAGATCTTTGTTAAAGGTTTCCTCGTCAATTTGCAATTATTGTATAGTCGAGTTGAAGTTTTTAATAACAGAAATTGTAACTGAAATTTGATTTTTGATTAAGTTTTCTAATTGATGTTCATCGTTATTGAGTTTATTTATACAATTAGTATAGTACTGGCCATCTTCAGCATCTAGGTTTCCAGTTATTGATTTGAATATTGTACCGATACCGTTAAGTATTCCTCGTTTATATCTTTTTGTATCTGAAAGGATTTCGTCAAATTTCGTTTTTATAGAGTTGGATATTTGCGTTAAAAGGTTAAAGTCTGTTTTAATTTCACTCGTAAAAATAATTGACTTATGATCACCATTATTGAGAGTGTATAAGATTTTGTCTAAGATATTTTTATTTTTGTCAAAAGCTAGTTTGAGGGATGAAATATTTTTATGCACTAGCAGAGTCCATTTGTCATTCGTCACCACGATGTCCGTGTCTTGGTGGTAGTATACATCAACAGTATTATTGATCGGGGTAATTTTGTATTGACAAAGTGCTGATCCGAACAGCAGGAGAAACGTGAAAATAAATTTAATTTTCAGTATATGGTTTCATTCTATCAAAATTTACTTTAGTTTCTTGTTTCGTTTCGAGATTTAATAAGGTAGCAGAATTTTGGAAAATTTCTTTTATTTTAAAGGGACCGTTAAATTTGTTTTGTAGTTTGTTCTTAATTTGTGATTCTTTTACATAAACTAAGTCACCTATTTTGTACTCAGGTCGTTTTTGGGGAACATTTCTGTCGAAACGAACTTTTGCTTTCTCTTTTTGAGATTGTGTTCGACTGCGGGCGATTTCGTAATAGTGGGATATTCTATTGTTCAAATCTCTGACATATTTAGTTATTAGTTCTTTCTGGTTATATAAGGTTTCAGGTGGTCTGTTAGACGTATGCCCAAATATAAGTTCATATGGAGTAAAACCATGTGTCTTATTGACCGAATTGTTGTAGCATATTACCGCATATGGTAAAATCGTGAAAGGATGTTCGTTTGGGTTTTCAGTTTTGTGGATTCTTATCATTTCGGCTAAAGTAGCGAGTATATCAGTTTTATGTCGTAGAGAGTAAAAAGATCTTTAAGCAAACAGTTGTCAAATTCGCCACCGTAATCGCAGTGAATTCTTAGCGGGGTACCGTAATGTTGAAAGCGTAACAACAAGGTATTTACGACAGATTTAGCGGATTTGTCCGGGATTACATAGGCTTGCGTGAATTTAGTTAACTTGTCGCGAATAGTTAACGCGTAATTTCGAGTTGGGAATTCAAACAAATCGATATTAATTCATTCGAATGGTGTTCTTGGGATTTCTGTGACTACTAGAGGGTTATTAAGGATTTTTCGGCATACTTTAGTCTTTTGGCAAGTTTCGCAATTTTTTATGAAATTTTCAACGTCTTTAGTTAGATCTTGCCAAGTGTATTTTTCTCTAATTCTTCGAATCGTTTCATTTATTCCGCGGTGTAGATTATTTTTACCAAAATGATTTTATTCCAATATAATTGGGATTTCATCTTCGTCGGCAGTTCTGACGATATCTTGACAAATTACTACTTTTAAGTCTTTTTCCGCAAAAATGAATGATAGGATTTCAAGCATGGAGAGATTATTTATTTATTTTTTTAGCTGTTTAACGTCGGCCTATTTCCGCTACCAGGGCCTATCACCGACGCCAGGAGACGAGCTACCCCCAACCTGGAAATTTTGCCGAACTTCTTCCCTTAAGAAGACTAGGGATCTTTAACTTGCCTAACATTTAATAGACAAGGGACCGCCTGCTTTGCATCCCCTCCGAAGGATGGTATATCCACTACGTAATCCTCGTCTGAAATTACGTAACTTCCGAGTATACACTGATATACAAGCCTCTAGAAGGTGGGATGAGAAGGCTGTATTTCCCAAGATGGGAGCCCATCCAAGTACTAACCGCGCTCGACGTTGCTTCAACGGAATATCGACTGATATTCACATTGAAGTCGCCTCTACGCTCGCCCCGTATGGAGAGATCTAAATTATTTTCGACAAAGTATGTCTTAGAGAGATCTAGGACATCTTGATTTTTAAATAATACCAAAAATAGATATTCAATTACAGATTCGATATCAAAAGGTAGAGGGATGATAAAATATCTTCTATATCTGACTGTTTTGCTCGATAAAATATTGATTTTATCGTTATGAAATTCGGGGTTTTCTTCGAATATGTCCTCGATAATTTTGTGATGTAGGTCTTGTAAGTTATTTTGTTGGAAGAAGGTTATAATATCTTTATGTTCTCGGTATAAGATTTGTTTGTTTGAGGCTTTGATTTTTGAATAGTCTATCAAAGATGTTGTTTTATATAGGTTGGTGAAAGTTTCAAATTTTCGGGAAATTTGTTCGTTAGTGATTTCGTTGTTATCGTCTGGGTTTTCGTCGTCGTCTGACTCTTCGTCATTCGCGGCTAGAACCTTTGAATAGAATTTGGAACATTCGGAAAAATGATTAATTTTGATTCTTGAAAGTGCGTCCGCGTTCTTATTGATTTTGCCAGGTATATAAATTATTTCGTAGTCGTACTCTTCTAATTTGAGCCAACGGGCAAGTCTACTTCCTGGGTCTTTTATAAAGAATAGCCAGGTGAGTGGTCTGTGGTCGGTTACAAGCTTGAACTTTCTACCATACAGATAGGGTCTGAAGTGCTTTACACTCCATACTATGGATAGAAGCTCGCGTTCAATCGTTGAATACTTAATTTCTGCACTGCACAAGGTTCTGGAAGCATAGGCAATGGATAAATCTTTACCAATGGGCCCCTGGCTCAGCACTGAGCAGACGGCAAATGCGCTCGCATCAGTGGTTAGAACGAAAGGTTCATCAAAGTTAGGGTAGATTAATATCGGAGTTGTCGTTAATGTTTGTTTCAAATTTTGAAAATAATTTATACAATCATTGTTGAAGAGAAATGGTATGTCTTTTTGTAGTAGTTTTGTTAAGGGCTTGGTAATCTTGGAGAAATTAGGGATAAAGCGCCTATAATATCCGGCTAGAAATGATTTAATTTCTTTTTGATTTTTTGGTTGATGGAAATTTAGAATAGCGTCAACTTTCGAAGGATTCGGTTTTACGCCATCTTTTGTAATGAGATGTCCTAAATAAGCGACTTTTTTGCGGAGAGACTCGCATTTGTTGGGTTGAATTTTGAGATTGGCTTTCTGTAATCTTTTGAATACTTCTGTTAATCGAGAAATATGCTCGTGAATAGTAGGGGAGTAAACAGTAATATCGTCCATATAGACGAGACACCGTTCATTTTGGATACCTAACAAAATGTTATCCATCACTCTTTGAAATGTTGATGGAGCATTCTTAAGTCCAAAAGGCATTCTTACGAATTCAAAATGACTATTTTCAACTATGAAAGCAGTTTTTTTAATATCTTTCGCATCAATCTCGATTTGGTAAGTCTAAAGTTGTAAAATATTGACATTTGCCTAATTGATCGAGGAGGTCGGAAATATTGGGTAGCGGGTATTTATCGTCAATAGTCAGTTGGTTGAGTTTTCTGTAGTCCACTACAACTCGCCATTTTTGTTTATCGGAGGCGTCGAGTTTTTTAGGTACAACCCAAACCGGAGGGGACTAGGGAGAAATCAAAGGTCTAATGATGCCTGAACAAGCATATTAGAGACTTGTGTTTTGACTTCCTCTTTATGGATATGAGGGTAGCGATATGACTTTGTGAAAACCGGTTTTGAATCGTTCGTGTCAATGGAATGCTTAATTTCGTTAGTAAAGGTTAAGTTGTCTCCTTCTAGGTAGAATATGTTTTGGAAGTCTAAATAAAGCTGCGTTACTATTTCGGCCTCTTCTTCGTTTAGATGATTCAAACGTAATTGGTTCCTAATTTCGGAGGATCCGTCCGTCTGTACGCGTGGGTCAGAATTTTGAGTGTTTAGATTGAAAATTTATTTGAATTTTTGTACTGGTTCTAGTTCGAGGTTCGAGAAATTTACCGTTTTTGGTATTGCATTCGCGTTTATAATTGAGGTTAAAAATTCTCCGTTATTGTTGATTTTTACGAGAGCATTTGGTAGGCGTACCTTTTCAATTTCTTGGGCTAACAGTATAGCCTCGGTATTTTGCAGATTACATTTTAATTTGCATATTTTCTCCATACGAGGTTCAATAGAAATAAAATTTTTGATGTTGCCTAAATTTGAATTTTTTGTATCAGAATTAATAGTTGGTTGTAAAGGTAAATTTACCGTAGTTTCTACCGCAACCTTAAATAATGGTACGGTTTTAAAATGTGTGACTAGTTGTTTATTTTTAAAATCTACTTGACATTCGTAATGTTCTAAAAATTCTGCGCCTAGTAGTCCATCGAAATCTATATCTAGATTATAGATATCAACCCTGTGTGACTCATCTGAAAAGGGGATGAGAACAGATTCGTTGATGTAAATTTTTTGATCAGTAATACCCTGTACAATTACATTTTCAGTAGATCTACGTCTATAATTTTTAGCTGTTTTAGGTTTAAAAATTGAAATTCCTGCACCTGTGTCAATCAAAATTTTAAATTTGCCGGTTGCGTCATTGATGTAATAAATATTTTTTGAATTTACGGTTAATAAGGTGTGAGAAATCGTATTTACATGAACGGCTGTTCTGGGAAGTTCAGCATTGGGTCGAAACTGTCGTTGAGATTCATTGTTTGTATTTGGTTTAATATTTGGTTGAATTGGTCTATTTGTTGTGTCGGAGTAGTTGTTAGTATACTTCAACTGGATGTGCAAGTAATACGCAGAAAATAGCATGACAAAGATGTAAAACATCATTCTGTGCCGTATACTACACGATAGAAGTAGAGACTCTACTTCAAGCATTTTCTTCAATGAAACCTACTACGCATCCATATTACTCGAGGTAACCCACTGTGTATCTAATTTACTAAAGGAAAGCCACTACGCATTCATACTTCTTGAAGAAATCCACTGCGGATCCATTTTACTAGAGGAGACCCACTGCGCATCTATATCACTTGAGGTAACCTACTGCGCATCTATACTACTCGTGGTAACCTACTGTGCATCAAGGGTACTCTAGAAAAGCACTGTGCATCCAAAATACTCGAGGAAACCTACTGCGCATCCAAACTACTAGAGGCAACCTACTGCGCATCGATGGTACTCGAGGAAAGCCACTGCGCATCCATGCTACTAGAAGTAACTTTAATAACTATAGTACTCTAGAAAAGTCAGTGCCCATCCAAAATACTCGAGGAAACTTACTGCGCATCCATACTACCAGAGGTAACCTACTGCGCATCGATGGTACTCGAGGAAAGCCACTGCGCATCGATGGTACTCGAGGAAAGCCACTGCGCATCCATACTACTCGAAGCAACTTTAATAACATGATATTTGAAATCGCCCACCCCAAAAACCTATAAAACGGTATGCCACATCGGTAGTGGGGGTTGGGGGTTGTGGCAGAGGGGTGGGGGTGGATTAAGTAAAAAAAGATTTTGAGGCTTATGTTCTTGTATACACGCTAAATTACAATTTTTTTTTCACCCCCTTTAATAATGAGGTGGGGGTAGTAATGGAAGTGGTTAATGCCAAAAAATTTTTTGAGACTAAGTTCTTTTATATATACCAAATACCAATTTTATGGACTCTTACCGGCTTGATTTACCTATTTACCCCCATTTACCCCCATTTACCCCAATTTACCCCCCAACCCTTAGACGGAACAAGATGAAAATATAATCTAGTTCTAGATCTCGTTAAAGTACATATGTATACCAAATTTCAAGTCAATATCTCAAACGGTTCCAGAGTAAACATGCGCACAAAAAAGTTACAGACAGACCGACAGACAGAATTTTTTTTTTTTCGCTCAAACTTAAAATCTCGACGTTTCATGACATTTTAAGCCTATTTGAACAATACAAGTTTTTTAAAATTTTCTTTTTGTCGTTACTATACTTCCACTGGATGTGGAAGTAATAAAATTAAATGTAGAAAACGTCACAAGAAAAATTAACAAACAGTTAACACAAAAAATAATATCACCATAAAATATATATAAAACAGATGAATATGCAAGACATAAATCATATAAAACAAGTATATTAATTTACAAAAATTCATTTATCGCGTAGCAATTTTTGTCTAGTAATATTTTTTTAATTTATATTTGAAAATATGTATGCTACCTGAAGACCTAACATCTTCATTTAATGAATTATGAAGCTTACACCCTTGGTAAAGAAAACTTTTCAGGTACATAGCAGTTCTATAAGAATCAGGCAGTAAGATGTTCTTTGCTTTAGTGTCATGTATGACTCATTTGATTTCTTAAAAAGATTGATTTTTGTTTATGAACATATGAGCACATCTCAAGACCAGCAATTGTCAAAATTTTTAAATTTTTAAATTTTTGAATGTCAACTCTCTGTAATTTAAATTTAATAAATTACGAATTGCATATTTCTGTAATAAAAATACCCGTCACATTACTACAATTGTCTCAGTTTACAATTCCGTACCTAAGATGCGAATGAAAATTAGTATAATAGATTACTTTAAGAACTTCCTGGCTACAATGTTTAGACATACATTTTAGAGCATAACAACTTGTTTTTAGCTTTATACATAATTTTCCGATACGCTGAGTCCATTGTAAGCAGGGGCGGACTAAAGGGGGGGTTTTAGGGGCTTAAGCCCAGGGCCCCGGATACCGAAGGGGCCCCCCGAATACTGAAAAAGGATTTAAAACCAAATACGATATGAATATGACTCTGCTCTGTACTGATGATCTCATTGGCGGTATAATAAATAAATATAAAATTATATATAAAGTTTTTTGCTCATCTGCTATCGCATTGCAATCCACAGTCTCTGCGTCACTGAATGCATCTGGATTTGACCAGTCGCAACCAAGGCCCAGTGTAATGCGGCTACTCGCTACTCGCTATTATTATTATAGTTTAGTATTTAGCCAAGACAAAGTGAAACGTGTGTTGGTGGTGCGTGATCTGACCTGATCTTAAAAAAATGTTGTCTTATGAGATGGGAAGGGCCCCAAAGCATTGATAGCACAGAGCCCCGCACCCGGTTAGTCCGCCCCTGATTGTAAGTCTTTATCAAAAGTGTATAAGTAAGTATGAATAAGTGTATGAGTATACTATCAACACAAGTTTTTGTTTCCCAGTCAGTATCATTAAAAAGTGTTAGGCTCTCGGAATTATTATTCAGTAAAAATTGTATTGAAGCAATTGCTTCAATTAGGTTGTTGCCGGTAACTAGAATGTTTGTATCATCAGTATAACAGATCACATGAACATATGGTATTTTCTGTAGATGACTAACCACATTGTTAGCAAATATTATATGTAAAAGTGGTCCCAAAATTGACCCCTGTGGAACTCCTTGTTTAATATAACAAATATTACTTTCAACTCCACCGGCCATTTTTACAATTTGTGTCCTGTTGTCTAAATAGGAGGCAAATATTTGTAAAACAGTTCCTCGAATGTGGTATCGTGCTAGTTTGGCCTTAAGCAGCTGATGGTCTACCAAATCAAAAGCTCGTGAGAAATCTACGAAAAGACCCACAACTGATTTCTTGCTGCCTAAAGCTTAAATGATTTTGTGATGAAAATCACACAACGCAGACTCCATGGTGAAACCATGTTGAGCAGGAGACAGTAACATATTCTGATGTAAAAGATCTGAGAATTGCTCCTTTAGATGAAGTTCTATAATTTTATAGAAACTACATAGTAGACTAATGGCTCTATAGTTATTATAGTGATTTGGATCTCCCTTCTTGTATAATGGAGAGACTATGGCTCTTTTAAATTTACTGGGAAATATACCTTATATTATATCCATAGTTGCTTTTAAACTTTTTGAATTCACACCTCCTTGTTTAAATTAATAAATGCAAGTGATTTATAACCCACGTCATATTTTCAAAACCAAGTAAATTTAAAAAACACTGGGTTAATAATTTTAATCTATATCTGTAATTAAAAGTATCATAAAATTAGCTCCTACTCGATGTCAGATAATTTAAACAAGGAAATGAAGCCATGAATATTAATTAGCGTGATACTCTTGTCAGATTAAACGTTTCATTAGCAATAATTATAAATATATTAATCTGCGACAATCTAGAGCAAAAGAAGGCGTTAATATGCAATAAAAAATCGACAACAAGGGGTAAAATTCCCCACGAAGTGTGACTTTCCTCAACGTAATTAAAATATTGCATGCAGAGAAATACTTTAGCATGTATGACTTTAAATTACGGTTATGCTTGCGACAAAATTAACTAGAATGTTCCGGGTATGCCGCTTGATAATCCAGACTACACGTTATTTTACGTAAATAATTGTGTTGCCTAAACAATCGCAGGAAATGAAATGTAGAATATAATTCAAAGGTTTTAGTTTATCTGTTCATTTATCGTTAAATCCGCATAGAAAATTTATAAAATTAGCTAACAGAAAAATATGTATTGTCCGATGCTATGATAAATATGCATTTGTCTTAGTGGTTTGATGAAATACGTCATTTTGTGAAAAGCCTAGACAGTACATGAACTGCCGGCATATCATGCAAATTCTTGAGGTTGCATAATTGCCTAGGTATTTCGTGAAACGCCGTGGTCGTTTCGTCACTTGACATTTAGAGTCATTCTACACGATCTGCCGCAAATTAGACGGACAGATTGTGTTCTATTACTTCCTGCATGCGCATTTGTCAGAAACAACTAGCAGTGAACACAACCTAACCTAAAATTTAAACGTATTCGTTGGAAGAACATCTTCAATATTCTGAAATGTCACAAAATGCTACTTTTGATTCGTTCGTGCCGAGCCGAATTTTCGAATTTCGCCGTGCAATTTATGATCAGGTTTATCTGGAAGACTTCCTCTTTACGTCGCGACATCGTACGGCCGTCCTAATGGTGTTTTTCGAAAAATATGAACTGTCAAAATTGCATGTTTTTTTGCATTTTTTTCGGCTCCGAAATGTAAGCTTTTTTTACTATTTTTCGCAGATATCTCCGAAACGGAGGGAGTTGGCTCGAAATAAAAAATAAGGTCAAACGAGTATTTTCCACTGCGAATCTTTTGCTATCATCAGAATTTTGAATTTTTTTTTCGTTTCGGAGATAACTACTAAAATGTCGGCCATGTACAGCAAAAAATCGCAAATTTTGAGCTTCTGCAGTTGGCAACTCTTTAATCGTGGCTCCTACGACAAAAGATTATTCTAGCTAATTTAAATAGAATTAAATTTGCTAAAACTCTTTTTTATTTTTTGAATTCCGACAAAAATGAAGGAATTAGAGTGGGGGGATGTGGGACTTTTTTTCCAGTAAAATTTACCCATATTGTCACCGTAATTAATCGGTAATTAACTAAAATCGATCTCATATTCGATGTTCACTTAATATCATCACTACTTTGACGCTCCGTTAATCTCGCCCATTCGAAACAAAGGTTTCTAAGAAAAATTATTTTTTCAAGATTTACATACACTCTGTAGGAAAACGTGTAATTTCCTACATTTCCTCGAATATCTCGATAATTATCGTTGTTTTCGAAAAATTTGTAGATAGCTTATGTAAAGAGGATTGATTGAGCTTTCCGACATTTTTATAATTTTTTCTCTAACATAAAAAACAAAAGACTTATGACCGAATATGCGGACGTCTCAAAGCCAACCGCTGCCCAGTTTATTAATTAGGGTGAAAACGTATACCGCTCGGCTAAAGTACGCCATCTGTGGGACACCACGCGAGACTAGTTTCTCGATCTGACGTCATAGTGTTTTTCGCCAGGATCTCAACATTAATTATTTATTGCAAAATAAGGACTGCAATTTAAAAGCTGATATTCGGTGTGGCATGTTTTTATACATAAACATACCACAAAAATGGGCAAGTTCCCCATTAAACGAGGTGCGAATAATATTTAATTAATTTTGAGGTTAGGTTAGGTCAAGGTTTTATATCCGTAATTCGTAATTTCGTTAACAATCTAAGACCCGAAACGTACCAAATAAATCTGAACCTAACCTCAAAGTTAATCAAATCTCTCTCTCTCTCTCTCTCTCTCTCTCTCTCTCTCTCTCTCTCTCTCTCTCTCTGTATAATGATCACTGAACAAGTCTTTTTCGCTCTTAATTTCTATAATAAACAAAACAAACAAGGTTTATGCAATAAATAATGGGTTTCAGCACATATATATTTTTTTCCATTTTCAAAGACTGCAGATACTTAAAAAACCTCCTTGCTCAGACCGCGTGTTGAACCAGGCTGCCATCTACAAAATATTTGGTAACTACAAAGAAAATACCTCATTGAAGCTTGTAAGAACTCCAAGAAATCTAAATTTTGGTCAATTTTTTTAACAGTTCGTTTTAATACCGGATGAAAACATTTTGTAATCTCAAGACATTTACGAATTGTAATAACTTTAACATTCTTGGAACAGTCTGTAACCGGTGGATAATTTCTATTGACACAAGACAAACAACTAAGAATGTTATATTGCATCTTGTTACTTCATGCTCTGACTGAAGTGAAGAGTAAGTAAAGTAAACTTCATCACACCCGTCGAACTGAATGTTAATTTCTTACATTGTATAATTTAAGTTTAGCGATTCAATGTAAAGTTTTAGTGTAATTTCTAATAAAATATATGAAATCAATTGTAAAATCAACTCAGTTAATATTAAGTACTTGTAATATAAATATTCTTCCTTGACTTATAATAAATTCGATTCTAATATACTTTTTTTTGTTACAGGTAATATCTTAATAGGAATGTAAATAGGTAAGAACATAATTACGGAAACTTCTTTTATATCAGATCTAGACCATTTTTAGTCTATAGCACTCGTTTCGAGCGTGTAAAAATAATTACCCACTTCATCACCACACAAATATCATTAATATCAAGTCAGCTAATAAGTTGTCTTCCTTTTCAATGAGAAATAACAATTTATTCACTAAAAAACCATTTTATTCAACTAAGTTGAGAATTACTCAACATGGAATTACTCTTCTACTGGTACATATTCTTCTAAATTCTTGCAAATAAATTTTTCTTATTTTATATCTAAACTTTGCATTTAAGATTTTCATCAGTTTTGAAAAAAAATTGAATGAAATTTTCCAAAAAAAAGTTAAAAAAAAGTTAATTTTCTTATACTTATCATTAATATCCTTAATTAAGTCAGCTAATATTTTGTTTTCCTTTTCAATGAGAAATAACAATTTAGTCACTAAAAAACCATTTTATTCAACTAAGTTGAGAATTACTCAACATGGAATTACTATTCTACTGGTACACATTCTTCTAAATTCTTGCAAAGAATTTTTTCTTATTTTACATCTAAACTTCGTATTTAAGATTTTCATCAGTTTTGAATAAAAAACTCGAAAAAAAATTGAATGAAATTTTCCAAAAGAAGTAAAAAAAAACGGTTACTTTTCTTATACTTGAGTCAATGAAGCGAAAAAATCATTAAATCTTCTAAACCCTCAGAAACAGATCCGATTTTGATGATTTTTTTTAAATGTTTGTTATATTCAACTTTTCAGAATCAGAAACATGAGCGATGGAGCAAAATAATTTTTTGAAATCCAAATTTAAAATTTTTTGAACAATTTTGTGTTTAAGGTTTTTATATATTAAGTCCGGTTTTTCGAATAAAAAATATGCCTGGGGGGAGGTTGGAGTTACAGATTACGAACACAATGTCAAAATAAAGATTTTCTTGAAATTTTCTCTGAATTTTATAAAAATATTTAAAATGGCGGCTAAAATATGGAGGATGGAATTTTTTTCTAAAGCCGGTGTTATGAAAGGACAAAAAAATTGAGTATCTAGGTGATGCTATATATTAACAAAAAAAAAAGCATTTTTGAAAAAAAACTTGCTCGACAATTATAATAACAAAATGGCGAAATTTTGTAAAAAAAAACACATTGCTTCGGCAATAACTTCTTTATTTGGTATGATGCAGAAACAAGGAAAAAATCATTTAAAAGACTGACTTATTGTCTATAATTCCGTTTCCTACAAATTTTAATGGAAGTTGTATAGTTTCTAAGACATTCAACATTTAAACTAAATACTTCATCCAATAATGTTTCAAATGCTATGTATAAACTTAAATATCTGAGAACCACAATAGACCAGATGGTCGCGGTGGAGGGTCTGTTACTAGCCCACTCACATATCAACCTAACCTAAATATCTAAGAAACTATTAATCTTACGTAGGTATTAAAGTGAAACAAATTCATTCTCAATTTATAAGCTTTATTTGTTATGTCTATCACTTTTTCACTTAAACTATATTTATTAAAATATTTGTTAAGAAAAAAAAACATTTTACGTTGTTTTTTGAAAATCCGTTTATAGTTTAAAATGTAATTTTTCTGAAGCCAGTGCTGGAAACGGACGAAAAATTTTGAGGGTCTAGGTTATACTATATGTAGCACCCTCTATATATAAATTATCCCCGTCTGGTATGTTTCTGATTTTAAATAATTAAATATAAGAAACATTTTAAAAAAGAATTGGAATTAAAATTGGTTCTATTTTTGAGGGTTTGACTCGGCTACCAAGGTCGATTTCAAGTTCTCAGAACCTGTATGATTTATGATAAGATTGACAACTGTTTAAGGCGGTTTAAGGCTTAACAAGACATGCAAAACTTTTTACAAAGAATAACTTTTCTCTCCGAATCAACAAAAAGGTGAGGTGAGGTACGGTACCAATTTCAGTGACTGGACCTCGATCGGCGAAGTTAAGCACGGCCGGGCGAGTCCGTCACTTGGATTGGTGACCGTATCTCATCTCGCCGTCCTCGTTAAGTGGTAGAGTAGCATTAGCTAAACTTCGCCAGGATGTTAATGTAAATAAGGAATAAAAAATAAAATAAGAAGGTTTACAAGAATGGGTTACCCCATCAAGGAAGCCACTATACATATGTAGTGTACTCTCTTACATATATGTGAATATTGATATATAACTACGGTTAAAAGATAACAAAAATTACCTATTATAAAAAATTATTTTTTGAAATCAAAATTAAAATATTTTGAAATTAAATTACTTTATTTATTTAATAGCATTATACAGGGTGTCCCATAAGTCATGGATAAAATGAAGGGGGAGGATAGATGAGGTCATTTCCAACCAAAACAACCACATATGTTGTTATTCATTTTTGATGGTTCAAAAGTTATTTCAACTTTTGTATTCTTGTCCGAAATCGCCTAGTCCGTTTTACTGAAAATTACTTCATCAAAATTAATGCTACAAACATTATAAATTGTAAAATTAATAATTTGCTAATTTCATCCCTTTGTATTCCCCTCGAATAACGTCATTCTTAGATTACAGTACTGTTTAAAATTTAAATATCTCGATATTATGTTATTATTTCAATAAATATTTTAAACACATAGAATAATACAAAATGTATAAACCAAATGAGGTTCCGTGCCTCGAAATATACTAGATAATAATTTATGATTTCAAATAAAACAAATTTGAAATTAAATAAACATTGGGTCTTCTCAGTTTCTTGCATAAACCTTTAACTTTTAATCAAAATGGTAGGATCTGGCCTTTGTTTCCTGACGGACAGCGGTATGGCAGTCGAAAACTTCTGGACGGACTTTTTTTTGGACATTACAGGACTGATGACCTAACGGCAGGCTTTTTCTTACCTTTCCAAACGGTTGAAGGGCAAAAACGATGGTATCCCTAAAGATCTTAATATAACTTAGTTCTTCGAATAACTGTAATTTAAAATTTTAGGATTTGAGTGAATATTTAAAAGCGTGGTTGAAATGATTTGGCCGACAGATCTAAAAAGAGAAATGTACCTATGCTAAAATTTGATATATTTCTACCTAATTCAAGATATCACAGGAGGCCAATAAAATAAATAATAAATTACCTTCTACTCAGAGAATGTCCGTTTTTAAATACCAACAAATTAATTTCGGTTACTCCAGCAGGAGCATCCAGCAACTAACTTACTCAAACACCACAATCAATATGAACATGGCTCCGCTTTCTTCCCGAAAATACTATCACCCCTTCCCGAACATAATGAAATATTTTTTGTGATTAAATTCTAGGTACTAATAGTCCGAATAATTCCTTTTCCCGGAACGGCCTCTATCGCGGTAATTTCTCGCGCCTCCTAATGATCTCCAGAAGTATCCGCCGACTTATGGTACATGAAAGCGCTTAAGAGATGTTCTCATTTGTCTTTTATAGAAATAAATTAATAAGCTAATTATTTTTACACAATTCCTTCTGATTAGCCCAAAAGTAAAGACTTCATCAACTTATTTTTCTCAGTTAAATTTTACATTCATAGACCAATTATTCTAGTGAAGTAGTTATCAAACTCACTATGTACATAAGACTGCCGCAAAATTTGCTGTTACAAACTGACTTCATAAAATTTAAAAAACAAGGAGGTTTTCAATTCGACCCGTATACATTTTTTTATGTTTGTACAATCATTATTTGATGATATCTTCTGAAACTGGAAAGTGTGGTTCGGCGGTAGCCCCATATTAATTTTATCAAGCTACGTCTAGTATAAGGCGAGCAAAAATTGGAAAAATATTTTTTTAGTCAAGAACATTCGAGAATAAGGCGAAGTCCCAACGATAATTTAATTTTATAACATTTAATTTTGTGATTGAAGATTCAAATTCCGTCGAAAACGCATTAAAATTGGTAGTTAGGTATTTTAGAAGTAGCTGATAACGAATATGATGTCAAAAGTTGAGAATTCAAAATGACGAAAACAATAATATAGCTGCGATAAATGGAATATTTATGCAGATTTACATGAAATTTGATACATAGTAATTTCAGATATCTCTGATAACGAGCTTTATGTTAAAGCTTAAAAAGTCCCAGTGACGGGTAGAGGCTAAATAAAGAGGCCACTAAGAAGGGTGAAAAAAACATTTTTGAAAAAAAAAATATTAACCGCCTGCAGTATACAGAGTGTTTATTTCATCAGGAACATGGAAGACGTTTCGCTTAATATCAGTCGTACAATAAAAATTGTGTCGATTTTTATAAGTTACAAAGTGGTTCAATGAAATTTGAAATCCATGGCCTACTGGATTACCGAAAAATCACGCTGGAAAAGAATATAATTGGTCTTCAGGAGCATTTCTAGTAAAGATTGGAACGACTTAAATTTTTAATTGTTTTGTTTTACCGTGCTTCTCTATAGTCAGTTCGACGTTAATTAAAAAAAAAAAAAAAATTACTCATTTAAAAAATATTTTTGTAATCATTGCTTAATTTTAACGAATAAATATGGCATATGATATATCCTTGAAAAGAGAGAAAGATACTCTGTTTAATGTCGCCATTTGTCATATGTTTCAAAATTTTTCTTTAACACCCTGTAGAGTAAGTCTCAAAATTCAGCGGTTCTGATAAAATATAGATGATACCTCGTTAAAAGACTCTGTTTTGCAAAATAATTTCGTATTAGGTTTTTTCGCATCCCTTCAAATAACGGAGATATGACTTAGACGCATTCCGTATTTTCGAAAATTTCCGTCATTACTCTTAAAGTAGGCCTGTAGCTTATAAAAATCTCCACAATTTTTGTAAAAATATTTCTTCGTATGACTAATATTAAGCGAGATATCTTTGATGGACCTAATGAAATAGACAGAATTGAAATGAAATGTGTTTTTTCTATATTATTAGTGGGCCATGTGAATAAAAATTAAGCTTCTACTTTTTGCACTTAGCTCCAGTTTTAGCTTTTACTAGGTCTAATATACTAAATAGTTAGGTAAATATTTTAAAACACTCAATATTGGAGAACCGATCAAAACAGTTAGGTACTCGTCTAGCTAATACTGACGAAGTATTGAATTACATGATAGGATTCCTAGCATTTTGAAGCAAGAAAAATTATAAAATACTTAAATTATTTATTTAAATTCAGTCATTCACACTTTTTTATATAATATGAAATCATCTACTTTCTGTGTATTGGTACCTTAATCTGGTCACGTTAACATACTACTTAGGTAAACACTTAAGAACACTCATTATTGAAGAACAATCAAAACAACTGCTCTTCTAGCTAATACTGACGAAGTATATCAGTAAACTCTATTGATGATAACTAACGAGTTCGAAAAAAAACTCGTACAACTTTTCTAAAATTGAAATATAATGTAAGGTTCAATAATTGTTGTAAATAAATTTAAATAAATAATTTCCGTATTTTTATAGGAATCCTCTCATGTAATTCAATACTTCGTCAGTATTCGCTAGAAGAGCAGTTGTTTTGATTGGTTCTCCAATAATGAGTGTTTTGAATTATTTATCTAATTAGTACATTAGCGTAACCAAATTTTAATTAATACCTAAATAATATTTTCTAAATATTTGCTACTTATGACCAGCAGTGTAGATAGTAGATAAGTTCTGACACTTATTATAGAATCACGAGTCCCCTCAAACTTAAAATTCCTGTGTCAAATTCCGCCAGTAGTATATAACCCATTTATGTTCCAAATCATAGAATAGATAATAAAGGGGGAAAATAGGATAATTCGTCGTAATAAATCAATCCGAGTTCCAATAGCTGTGAAACGAGAGTTTGCGAGCTGACATTTAAAATTAATATGATAACTGGGTCGGTCATTTAGCAAATCCACCAAGACAACGATGGTGCGTCCGTTAGCTGCAGCACATTTACTTCAATTTATAGAGCAGTTAACATTAGCATTGTAGATGAGGTGACATCAGAACGGCACCGAACCAGCCACGTCTATTACAGTAGATAACATCAACCAACCCCACACTGACGTCCACAAATCTAATAAATCCCTGTAAAGTCTACATTATGTCGTTGAATCACTTCATTTTGTAAAAATTTGGGAGAACTCTAAGACAAGATAAAGTTGTTTCGCGTGTATAAATTAATTCAAAATACGAATAAGATTATTTGAAAAAAAACTATTAATATTAAATTATATTTTTGGAAAATTTGTCATTGAAAATTGCTATTAGCAGTGCGACAATAGATATTTATGATGTAAGTATTAAAAGTGTAATTATATATTGTGAGCGTTGTTGTTTCTTGTTCTATGTAATGTAATATATTGCACCAGGAGCTAGCGATAGTTTTGTTTGACTCATTTCAATAATTTTGTAAAACTGTTTCTCGTAGTCCATATCTCTAATTAATGGGTAAAAGGCCAGTAACTGGAAGACTGACAAATTACGTTTTTCTTACATTTTATACTACAAAATAATTAGTACAAGAAGCTAAAAAATTAAAGATTTAAGTCAAACTACCTCGTTTCTTTGACATACTTTTCAAGTAGCAGACGTATCTTGTCCCGCAAGTATGATGACAGACATGCTATTTTCGAGCATCATGATGTCCACAAAGCTAATAAGATCCTGTAAAGTCTACATTATGACGTTGAATTACTGCTTTTTGTAAAAATTTCGGAGTATATCTAAGACAAGTTTGAAGTTGTTGCGCGTGTATGGAATAAATTAAAATACGAGTATGAAAAGAATGATTAATATTTTATTTAAAAAAAAATTCATTGAAAATTGTATTGAAAAAGAAGTTTTCAATAAATGTATGTGTTCCAAATTGAATATCACTGAAATTTCACTGGATTTTTTCCTAGAGATCACCTTGATATATCCTAATCTCAATAAGAATGAGAAAAGCTAAGATACCGCATAATGGCATCTTGTCAAATAATAAGAAATAATGGAATGAAATTTTCCAACGTGTATAGGATTCTTTAATGAGGAGAACAGAAGCACGAATCGCTATACTTTGAACCACTGTTGTAATAATAAATCCTTAACGTTACTAAATTAAATTTTACGATAGTCGGCTGTGCCTTCGAAGCGAACGGAGGCGTGCCTGAAACGCTCCCAACAAAACACAATAAAAACCCTGAAAAACTCCGTCAAACTTTATAAAGCTTAGGTGAATTGTAGCTCAAAAAATCCTGCGCAAATCGATACGTCATAACAAAAGAAAAAAATTAAATAGAATTAATATTTGAAAATAACTAATACAGAGTTATTTAGTGACCAGTGCTGTGTGTAAAGAAACGAAAAGAACGTAAACAAACAAACGACCCAGCAAAGACAGGCAGAGGAAGATAAAAGATTAAGAATATTTATAACCATTGAAGTGTTTAGTCCCATCAAACCTGAAGAGTCGACATTTGTCGACAAGTTTATGGGGGCAATAAATTATTGAAAATATTCAAACAAATTTGATTTGGATTATACCAGAAATAATCAATAACGTAGTGTTCGTAAAGTATATAAAATTTGGAGAATATTATTTAGGTATTATGCAAATCACAACTTACACACTTTTTAGGAAAATACCTACTTTCTGTATATTGTTGCCCTAATCTGGGCACGCTAATATACAGAAAGTAGGTATTTTCCTAATAAAGTGTGTAAGTTGTGATTTGCATAATACCTAAATAATATTCTCTAATCATGATAAAAGCAAATAAATAAAAAATAATTAATTGTAAAAATATATATAATTTCTTATGTTAACCTCCAAATAATCTTTCTTCATAATTATTTAAAACACTCCTGCGAATTTAATACAAATTGAACCTGTAATACCAGCATTACTCTTATAGTATGGTCATCTTAGGTAAATTATCAAGTGAGGGTTTTCAGGTTGAAATTACGCTCGTTGCTAACTCTCAGTGCAAAGAAATGAAAAAAGGATGACAAAAACCGTTGCTAAGTGAAAAATTCTACATGTTAGCGTAACACACGTAATAATTAAATGCATTACTCATGGTCATTATATTTTCCTATATTTTCTTAGGTAAATTATCATGTGAAGCTATTGAGGCTAAAATTGCGCTCGTTGTTAAGTGAAAAATTCTACATTATATTTGACACTAAAAATGGGAAGATCGGATTACATGTGAAAAACAACAACCAATAGGATCATGAACAAACTGGGAAAGGACCAAACGTACTGGGAAAGAAAGGCGAGGGGAAAAATGAACTCCGCAAAGAAATCGCAGCGATATACTTTACCAGAACCAGAAACTGAGAAATCAGAAAACCCAGAAGGAGAAGAAGAAAATCCGTAGAAGCAGAAACACAAAAAGAGGAGCATAAACATTAAATAACGAGCACAATGCAGCAACGCACTGGACTTGTCTTCTTGCTGTCGAGGCGACCAGACGTGCCTTATAATGCTCTGTCACCAATGGATGCCCATAAAGGTTTATGAAAGATAAGTATATAAACCAAAACTTCACACAGTGCTTCCCCTCTAACAGTCTAACGCAGTAAATCATAGAATATATAGTGCAGTGAAATCGTGCCAGGCGACAAAGAGGAGAAAGAAATCAGTAATAACCAAAGAGGGACTGTCTATATGGAGCAATAAGCCATCAGTTTTAAGGAGAAAACATAACAACCCCGGCACATACCCGCGCTATGAAAAATCAAGAAAAATGTCCATTATACTATTAGGAGACTTTAATGCACATATAGGAAATGACGATCAGATGGAGGAGGACAAAAGCATCATAACAAAAACTACTATACACGAAAATGGAAACGCGCTGAAAAACCTACCACACATGTTTGGCTTAACAATAAGAAATACATGGAGTAAAAGTCAAACCTGCATTAATACCTGGAGTAATGATACAAATAGACCATATCCCGGTAAGCAGAGAGAGAAGGGAAAGGATCAAGAAGGTTAAAGTAAAAAGGACAGCAGAAATCTTATTGAAGACAGCGCTAACACTGAACAGCAGCGAACTAAAAACAGGGAGATCATGTTACACGTGGGAAACAACAATTGAGAGGATCATAAACAAACTGGGAAAGAAAAGCGAGGGGAAAAACGAATTAAAAAAAAAAACATGCGTTGCTGACAACAAGCATGACCCAATCCAACCTAGCATCGGAAACCAAAGAATCAGAAGACTCAGAAAAAGAAGATTTGGAGAAGCAGAAACGCAAAAAGAGGAGCATAAATACTCGTATCAAGACACAACACATATTTCACATGAAGATTCAGAAGAGGCAGTCATTCAGAACCAAAAACACAAAAATGGAGCTTAAACTCTCCCTCACGACACAATGCGATAACGCATCGCACGTGGCTCTCGCTGCGGGCAACAAACATGATCTTAGTCCAACCCAGCGTGGATGTAGCAGGCCCAGCTGTATAACCTTGGGAGTGGCAGCAATGCCTACCACATGCTGGTAAATCAATCAATCAATGTTACTAAATTAAATTTTACTAATAGGAATACTTTTTACTTAACACCCACATGTGAGTCAGAAGTAATTGATGTAGTTAAAAGTATAAGACCAACAAATTCTTCAGATATAGATGGGATAAGTACAAATTTACTTAAACATATTGCAAGTGTTATAAGTCGCCCATTAACTTATATTTTTAATAGCTCAATAGAAAAAGGATTTCCAGCGAAATTAAAAACAGCTAAAATTATTTCTATATATAAAAAAGGGAACAAACTTCTTATTGAAAACTATAGACCAATTTCACTACTCTCGTTATTTTCAAAAATCCTTGAAAGACTTATAATTCATTCATTAAAATCGAATATTTTCTCCACCAACAATTTGGATTTCGACAAGGATTGTTACATCTGACGCAATTATATGTTATCTAAATGAATTATAATAGGGCTTAAATAGTAGTAATAATATATTTGGGGTATTTGTGGACCTCAGTAAAGCATTTGACGGTAGACATGACATTCTGTTAACTAAACTGGTTTGTTGTGGTGTGCGAGGTCAAACTTTATCTTGGTTCAGGACTTACTTAAAAGATATATCATACAGTTGAAATTAATGGTCACCAGTCATCGACCTTAAAATCATCAATGGGTGTACCACAAGCGTCTATTCTAGGTCCGCTATTATTTCCCGGTTATGTCAATGATCTAAATACATTCTTAAATTTTGGTAATATTGTCATGTTTGCGGATGATACCAGTGTTTTGGGATTTGCATCTGATACAGAAACATTGCAAATAGAAATAGAACGTACACATTCTAACATCTTTAAGTGGTTTAATGCAAATAAATTAAAGATAAATGGGGAAAACTGTTCTCATGAAGTTCTCCTTAATACCTCATTTAAGTAATGAGAACTTGCTAATAAAGTTTAATAATAAAAGTATACAGCTAAAATCATCCCATACATTTCTTGGATTGGAAATAGATAGTTTCTTGAAATATAATAATCATATCAACAATATATGTGCCAAATTATCTCGATTATTAAAATTACGACAAAAACAAATTCTTAAACTTAAAACAGTTTATTTTTCATTATACAAAAAAAATTAATGTTCCTATTAGGGAACAAAGACCCATAAAGTTATAAATGGAAATCGGCAAAACAATTTCTACAGGTGGTACTTCAGTAAAGACGATGTCGTGGTAAACAAAAAATGGGCATATATATAATAGTTCCAATGAAAACTTCTAATTCTGATTGTGTGAGATTTAGACGCTTATTCACGTCTAGCTGATAAGCATATAAATTGATCTGTTCCAAGGGCGGATCCAGAAAGGTTACTGGGGGAGGGGGCACTGCGGCCGTATACCGCCGAACGATCAATAATTGTATCGACATTTTCAATATTCATGAATAAATGATATTAGATCCTATTCTTCTCGGGGCCCCTGGTGCCCCCCCTGGATCCGCCCTTGCAGTCTGTTCTGTTATGAGGTATAAGAGCTCATATGAAAAAAACCATTTGAAAATAGTGTATGGGTCTTCCTATCTCCGGCTCATCTTCTAAGTCTTGTAATGTAAACTGTGGCAAACCAAATTATTTTCACCCTCCTTTACTTTATTCCATTTGTATTCTTACTTTCCTTTAGCAAATATATTACTTAGCGGCTCGTCATCTTCAGATTTGGAAAAAATTTCGCTATCACTATCACTAGCGTCTCTGGAAGTTGATCTGATTGGTACGTAGTCATCATCAGAGTCGCTTAAATTTTCATCCTCGCTATCGCATGGTAAGCACGCCATATTTTACTGAAAAAAAAGTGTTGCTAAAGTTACATTGTACAGTAATTATTGTCCCTTGTTCCACATTAGGAATTATAAAAATTATAACCAAATGACCAGTGTTTCACATCTGGAACATTGGTATTTTTCTGATGTAGGAACTCATTATGAAAAAAATTGTACCAAATTTAATTTGAAAGTGTTCTTATGTAACGGAACAAGCTAAAAACATACTCTTCGTCTGTTAACTGAACTTTTTATATAATTGCTACACATTCTATAGGATACTCTTCGCAGTTTTTTGTAAATAATGTTAGTTTTAGACATTTTTAATTTTACGATACGAAATTAGTTGGTAAAAGACTCGGTGTAAAATAAAGTAAAAATAAAAAGAAACCATACCAAACCCCATTTGGGTTTCGAACTCTTGGATTCCGAGTCAAAAGCGTAAGAACTACACCACCACCTTACACGTAAAAAATGTAACTTTTTACATTATAAGACGCGAGCTAAAATCATATTTTCACGGTTGTACATTACATTATGAAATGTCTATTTGTAAAATATATAAATATTTTAATATTAAAATGAAATATAATTCCACCAGATTTCTATTCAATGACAAAAACATAAAAATCAAAAATTTTTTTTTAAAATTTAAGTCATTAATAACATTTTTATTTACCGATCGATTTTGTTCAAAAACAACAGGGTTCTTCCTGAGCGAAACGGTTGTTATTTTTATTATCGTTATTATTTTGAGAGGGATTTCACAGAAATCGCTTAAGCCAATCCAGAGTAGTAATTGAACAAATATCAGAAAAACATGCATAAGGGTAAAATTCAGAACCTCATCCTTTATTAAATTTTCTTGAAGTCGATTAAAAAATGGTTTCCTCTATAATCCATCGTACATAACACAGCCGTTACAGCAGCCAGTGACTATGTACAAAATATAATGCAAAGTTTGCTTGACTGATGCGTTCCAAGGCATCTACATTATTAAAATACTAAGTGAAATCATTCAAATCTATTAGATACGAGAATGAGAAATCCCAGAAAAGTAAAGTTTCAAGTGGATAGAATGAAATGGGTTGCAAAAAACTGAATTGGTATATAAACATAGGAGGGGAAAGAAAACGGGAGAGATAATGAAAGTTACATTTCATTTCACACAATACTTTTGTAAGAATATATTTTTATACAGAGAGAATAACAGAAGATACACTACATAATGTGTTGTGTATGGGGATGTTTCTAAACCAAATCGACGAGAAACTTAGACACAGAATGATTAGGTTAAATGAATATGGGAGCCAGCGACACTGTTTTTGAAAGATCGTTAAAAATTAATTTCTTATTTTTTGTGTTATATTTAGTGTTTTCCCAATACCTGACGGGACTTTTTTTGCTTCTGCCAAAGCCATGGCGGCGTTTTTTTAACAATTTCAAGTAATAAACTACTAACAAAATTTCTTTAACTTGAAACATTTTTGTCAATTATCTATTTTTTTTATTCCATATTGTTACGTGTTTATGTTATAGAACCTAGCAGAATCGACTAAGTCGAAGACTAAATGAAATTTCGACTTAAGTAAAAAAAAAATTTAAGGCATTTTTGAGCATAACATACAAGTTTCTGAGGCATCAGAGCCAAAAACTAGCACGAAAGGACTTGTATACATTCGTTAAAACGAAAAGCACAACCAGGTGAAAATTCGAAGAAACACCGAATATTCACGTAGGAAAATATGTTTTTGTCCATAGGAACGAAAGTACATTATGGTCATGGAAAAAGGTACCAAAAACAAAAGTATAATTTATGGACAAGGAAAAAGAAACAATATACTTTTTACGAAGTACGCCAAAAATGTACCTTAAAAATATTTATGAATATTTTTAACTTTTCAATAGCTTCACGAAAAACAATGAAAGTAGAGATACAGTCATTGGAAATATCATTCAAAAGAATGAATGTAAAATTTTAACGGTGCTACGTATCAAAAGGGCGAAACCGACAAATGTGTCAAAGGGGCGTAGCGTCTATAGGCGTCTGAATTTAAGATGCCAGCGCCAAAGTGGAGAACTCGTGAACTAATTATAGGCCGTTTGTTTATTTATTTGGCGAATACTTACATCGATTTTTTTTCTATTTATTGTTATTTTTGGCGTTAAAAATAATAACATTAATAATATATTACCTAAAGGTTTGCAAAATTTTGTTGTAAGTGATTTGCAAGATGTTATTGGCATTATTCAGCAAAATTCATATTTTTTAGGTTATGTAGTTTTTCCCTTGAAAAGTACAGTTTCTTCGACATAAACGGTGTCTGGCTAGTTAAATATTAATAAACTTAAATATTTCTTTAAATGTATGTACAGTTGTAGTTTAAATCTTTTTTTTTTTTCAGGAAACATGAAGTGACATTTAGGTTAAGCACAGTGCAATGTATGGAACATTTGGGAAGCACTAAAAATGTAAAAATTCTAAGTGTGTGTATGAAGGGGAATATGTTTTAAATGCAGGACATATTATTTTGTGTAGTACAACCCAAATTCAACACAAAACTTAATAAATGTGTATGTGTATGTTTACAAACAAGTGTCAGATCAAATACTCATGAAATTAATGAGACATTGAATATAGGTAACTGAAAAGATATTTATTAATTCTTTAAGTAAAATAAATGAAACAGTATTTTGTAAAATATGAAATAGAAATATTCAGGGGTAAAACATAATAGTGCATGATGCAATAGTATATATTACTTTTATAAATATACTGAAATTGCATATATTTACTTATTTCAAAAGTTTCACTTACAATGTGTGATTGTTGGCTCCAGCAAATTGTATCCTGTGTAGCCCCTTTAAACGCTATCATATTTTTAATAACTTAGCATCTCAGTTTATCATTATTTACTTATTGTTGATATCATCGTACACTAAAGAGACAATGACAGAAAGGCCTATAATTAGTTTGACTATAGACCACCAGGTGGCGTACTCCTTATTTTCAGACGCCTATAGACAATTATTTAACAAAAAAATAGTCAAAATGGACAAGGTCGGTTTCTCACCTAAAACAAATTTGGATTCATACAGCGGCTCGTAAATTAGACGAGTATGTTGGAGAATCATTAGAAAGCGATGGAAGGAAAACCAAATTCAGTCTTTCCAATTGAAAAAGTTATAGAGAAAACCGGCTTGTGCATAAATATGACAAAAAACCATTTTGCCAAAAAGTCGCTCAAAGGCGAAGTCGTGTCACATCCCCTATATTGAACTTATATGAGGATTGGTACATCGTGAGACTGATGGAAAGTTGTAAACTCATATATTAGTTCAACGCACTTTTGAACTCCGTTCTTGTGAATGATATAATCACGAATAAGAACCTTGAAACTAATCATAAGCGAACCAAAATTTTTTAAGTAAAATGTTTTTATATTGTTTCAAGTCAGCCACACAATAAAAACCAAAATGCTTTCATTAATTTCTAGGGAAATTGTATGAATCTTTACTACCAAATCTAAAAATTTTCTTAGCTTTATATGTGACATATGTTTAAATTGTGCTCTATAAGTTAGTGATGAAATTTATCTAAAAAACAGAACAAAAATGTTGGAAATTTACAAATGGGCATCCTAATGGTGAATATTATAAAATAAGATTACAAAACATAAGTAAAATTCATTTTAAACAGCAAAATACATTATAATTAAGATCTATATCCAACTATAAACATAAACTTTTTGTACCAAAAAAATCAAGATAAGAGATAACCAAAGCAAATAATATAAAGGCGCACATACACAGAGAAGACATATCTATAGTAGTATAACATGAATGAGGAAAATGATATTTTTAAACTGTTAGTTAAATTAATAAAGGACGAAAATAATATACAAACTGAAATTATTAAAGAAACACTTAAAGCAGAAATCATAGAAATAAAAAATCAAGTAAATACAATTAAAATATCCATTACGGATGCAGCAAGTAAAACAGCGTTGTTAGAGGAAGCAAACAAAACTTTGCAGACAAAATATGAACATCTGGAAAGAAACCAAAAAAAGAATAATATAATTATTTTTGGATTAGAAGTGCAGAGAGAAAATGTAATAAATGAATTAAATAAACTATTGGGCATAAATCTTAATATTAACCAAGTAAACAATACATACCCAATAGGCAAACAACAAATCAATCGACCATTCATAATTGAATTCATATAATTCTTCACCAAAATTGAAGTCTTCAAAAATTGCAAGAAACTCAAAGGCACTAAAATAAGCATTTCAGAAGACTTAACGAAAAATGATCAAATAATACGAAAATGTCTCCTAAAACACCAAAAACAGGCCAAACTAATTAAGTTACATACGGGGAAATAACCTAATAATAAACGATGAAATATATACTGCTGAACAACTGTAGAATAAGAATGAAAATGAAATATATTTAAAGGAAGAATCTAGTGCTGCGCAACATATACTAGAAGAAACTGTGGCAGAACAAGCCAGTAGTGCCCCTGTTACCCCGCAAGTTCTCGAAACGTGAAGATAGAGGACGATACCTATGAAACTCTAGAAGATAACGAAGACGATGAAGCAGAACATGTAAAGGTAGTCAAGAAGAGGAAATTCAACAGACAGATACAACATTAACACAGACCATTTACAAGAAATATAGTAAAAGAGTTAGAACCACTGTCTTTATCCAAAAATATAAATAAAAATGTAAGCAATTGCCCAAAAAAGTAATTTGTCATAATATAAATTTGTAAAGTAATCAAATTAACTTTAAAACTGTTTTTCAATTTTTTTTATTTTATAGATAATATTTTATTTAAAAAAAGTAATATAGATTAGGGTACATACACTTAATTTTATTTGGTTAATTTAAATAATAAAATAAAATGAATCCATTTATAAGAGATTTTCAAAATAAACCCATAAATACACATGAATTTAAAAACATACGCGATTACCAAAATGCTTTGACACCACAAAAAAAAGCGTTTACCATTTTTCATACAAATATTAGAAGTATTTACAAAAATGTACAATAACTTCACTTTTATAATAGTAAATTTAGAAAAAGAAGGGAAAAATATTTCGATTATTTCTATATATAGGCCACAATCTACTGATCCATATATATTTATAGAATCCATGGAAAGTGTTTTAAAATCCAAAGAAAAGGACAAGACGGATTATGCCTTGTTTGTAGGGGACATAAATATAGACATAATAAAAGATAGCTATAATAAGATTAAAAGTAGCAAATGAAATAAGACGGAACTCACGTCATAAATTCGCAGATACGTCATTGAGTAAATCTATCTTTATGGCTTCTACAAACGAAGAAGAAATTAAAAACATTATCAGCAGATTAAAAAACAACAAAGCACTAGGACATGATAGGATGAAAAATGAAACGGTCAAAGTGTTATGTGAATATATAGTAAAACCATTAATTTAATTAGAGAATATTATTTAGGTATTATGCAAATCACAACTTACACACTTTTTATTTATTATGAAAATACCTACTTTCTGTATATTGTTGCCCTAATCTGGGCACGCTAATATACTAGTCAGGTAAATACTTTAAAACACTCATTATTGGAGAATCAATCAAAACAACTACTCTTCTAGCTAATACTGACGAAGTATTGAATTACATGATAGGATTCTTAGCATTTTAAAGAAAAAACTATACTGAAAATACTTAAATCATTTATTCAAATTTAATCATTCACACTTTTTTATTTAATATGAAATTATCTACTTTCTGTATATTGGTGCCTTAATCGGGTCACGCTAATATACTACTTAGGAAAACACTTTAAAACACTCATTATTGGAAAACCAATCAAAACAACTACTCTTCTAGCTAATACTGACGAACTATTGAATTACATGATAGGATTCCTGGCATTTTAAGGCAAAAAAATGCATTGAAAATACTTAAATTATTTATTGAAATTCAGATTAGGGCAACAATATACAGAAAGTAGGTATTTTCATAATAAATAAAAAGTGTGTAAGTTGTGATTTGCATAATACCTAAATAATATTCTCTAATCATGATAAAAGCAAATAAATAAAAAATAATTAATTGTAAAAATAAATCAAGAATAGGCTTGTAAATAATGAATGAATGTTTCTATACCCTACTGATGAGAACTAACGAGTTCGAAAAAACTTGTACAACTTTTCTAGAGTTGAAATAAATGTATGGTTTAGTAATTGTTGTGAATGACTGAATTTCAATAAATAATTTAAGTATTTTCAATGCATTTTTTTGCCTTAAAATGCCAGGAATCCTATCATGTAATTCAATAGTTCGTCAGTATTAGCTAGAAGAGTAGTTGTTTTGATTGGTTTTCCAATAATGAGTGTTTTAAAGTGTTTTCCTAAGTAGTATATTAGCGTGACCCGATTAAGGCACCAATATACAGAAAGTAGATAATTTCATATTAAATAAAAAAGTGTGAATGATTAAATTTGAATAAATGATTTAAGTATTTTCAGTATAGTTTTTTCTTTAAAATGCTAAGAATCCTATCATGTAATTCAATACTTCGTCAGTATTAGCTAGAAGAGTAGTTGTTTTGATTGATTCTCCAATAATGAGTATTTTAAAGTATTTACCTGACTAGTATATTAGCGTGCCCAGATTAGGGCAACAATATACAGAAAGTAGGTATTTTCATAATAAATAAAAAGTGTGTAAGTTGTGATTTGCATAATACCTAAATAATATTCTCTAATCATGATAAAAGCAAATAAATAAAAAATAATTAATTGTAAAAATAAATCAAGAATAGGCTTGTAAATAATGAATGAATGTTTCTATACTCTACTGATGAGAACTAACGAGTTCGAAAAAACTTGTACAACTTTTCTAGAGTTGAAATAAATGTATGGTTTAGTAATTGTTGTGAATGACTGAATTTCAATAAATAATTTAAGTATTTTCAATGCATTTTTTTGCCTTAAAATGCCAGGAATCCTATCATGTAATTCAATAGTTCGTCAGTATTAGCTAGAAGAGTAGTTGTTTTGATTGGTTTTCCAATAATGAGTGTTTTAAAGTGTTTTCCTAAGTAGTATATTAGCGTGACCCGATTAAGGCACCAATATACAGAAAGTAGATAATTTCATATTAAATAAAAAAGTGTGAATGATTAAATTTGAATAAATGATTTAAGTATTTTCAGTATAGTTTTTTCTTTAAAATGCTAAGAATCCTATCATGTAATTCAATACTTCGTCAGTATTAGCTAGAAGAGTAGTTGTTTTGATTGATTCTCCAATAATGAGTGTTTTAAAGTATTTACCTGACTAGTATATTAGCGTGCCCAGATTAGGGCAACAATATACAGAAAGTAGGTATTTTCATAATAAATAAAAAGTGTGTAAGTTGTGATTTGCATAATACCTAAATAATATTCTCTAATCATGATAAAAGCAAATAAATAAAAAATAATTAATTGTAAAAATAAATCAAGAATAGGCTTGTAAATAATGAATGAATGTTTCTATACTCTACTGATGAGAACTAACGAGTTAGAAAAAACTTGTACAACTTTTCTAGAGTTGAAATAAATGTATGGTTTAGTAATTGTTGTGAATGACTGAATTTCAATAAATAATTTAAGTATTTTCAATGCATTTTTTTGCCTTAAAATGCCAGGAATCCTATCATGTAATTCAATAGTTCGTCAGTATTAGCTAGAAGAGTAGTTGTTTTGATTGGTTTTCCAATAATGAGTGTTTTAAAGTGTTTTCCTAAGTAGTATATTAGCGTGACCCGATTAAGGCACCAATATACAGAAAGTAGATAATTTCATATTAAATAAAAAAGTGTGAATGATTAAATTTGAATAAATGATTTAAGTATTTTCAGTATAGTTTTTTCTTTAAAATGCTAAGAATCCTATCATGTAATTCAATACTTCGTCAGTATTAGCTAGAAGAGTAGTTGTTTTGATTGATTCTCCAATAATGAGTGTTTTAAAGTATTTACCTGACTAGTATATTAGCGTGCCCAGATTAGGGCAACAATATACAGAAAGTAGGTATTTTCATAATAAATAAAAAGTGTGTAAGTTGTGATTTGCATAATACCTAAATAATATTCTCTAATCATGATAAAAGCAAATAAATAAAAAATAATTAATTGTAAAAATAAATCAAGAATAGGCTTGTAAATAATGAATGAATGTTTCTATACTCTACTGATGAGAACTAACGAGTTCGAAAAAACTTGTACAACTTTTCTAGAGTTGAAATAAATGTATGGTTTAGTAATTGTTGTGAATGACTGAATTTCAATAAATAATTTAAGTATTTTCAATGCATTTTTTTGCCTTAAAATGCCAGGAATCCTATCATGTAATTCAATAGTTCGTCAGTATTAGCTAGAAGAGTAGTTGTTTTGATTGGTTTTCCAATAATGAGTGTTTTAAAGTGTTTTCCTAAGTAGTATATTAGCGTGACCCGATTAAGGCACCAATATACAGAAAGTAGATAATTTCATATTAAATAAAAAAGTGTGAATGATTAAATTTGAATAAATGATTTAAGTATTTTCAGTATAGTTTTTTCTTTAAAATGCTAAGAATCCTATCATGTAATTCAATACTTCGTCAGTATTAGCTAGAAGAGTAGTTGTTTTGATTGATTCTCCAATAATGAGTGTTTTAAAGTATTTACCTGACTAGTATATTAGCGTGCCCAGATTAGGGCAACAATATACAGAAAGTAGGTATTTTCATAATAAATAAAAAGTGTGTAAGTTGTGATTTGCATAATACCTAAATAATATTCTCTAATCATGATAAAAGCAAATAAATAAAAAATAATTAATTGTAAAAATAAATCAAGAATAGGCTTGTAAATAATGAATGAATGTTTCTATACTCTACTGATGAGAACTAACGAGTTCGAAAAAACTTGTACAACTTTTCTAGAGTTGAAATAAATGTATGGTTTAGTAATTGTTGTGAATGACTGAATTTCAATAAATAATTTAAGTATTTTCAATGCATTTTTTTGCCTTAAAATGCCAGGAATCCTATCATGTAATTCAATAGTTCGTCAGTATTAGCTAGAAGAGTAGTTGTTTTGATTGGTTTTCCAATAATGAGTGTTTTAAAGTGTTTTCCTAAGTAGTATATTAGCGTGACCCGATTAAGGCACCAATATACAGAAAGTAGATAATTTCATATTAAATAAAAAAGTGTGAATGATTAAATTTGAATAAATGATTTAAGTATTTTCAGTATAGTTTTTTCTTTAAAATGCTAAGAATCCTATCATGTAATTCAATACTTCGTCAGTATTAGCTAGAAGAGTAGTTGTTTTGATTGATTCTCCAATAATGAGTGTTTTAAAGTATTTACCTGACTAGTATATTAGCGTGCCCAGATTAGGGCAACAATATACAGAAAGTAGGTATTTTCATAATAAATAAAAAGTGTGTAAGTTGTGATTTGCATAATACCTAAATAATATTCTCTAATCATGATAAAAGCAAATAAATAAAAAATAATTAATTGTAAAAATAAATCAAGAATAGGCTTGTAAATAATGAATGAATGTTTCTATACTCTACTGATGAGAACTAACGAGTTCGAAAAAACTTGTACAACTTTTCTAGAGTTGAAATAAATGTATGGTTTAGTAATTGTTGTGAATGACTGAATTTCAATAAATAATTTAAGTATTTTCAATGCATTTTTTTGCCTTAAAATGCCAGGAATCCTATCATGTAATTCAATAGTTCGTCAGTATTAGCTAGAAGAGTAGTTGTTTTGATTGGTTTTCCAATAATGAGTGTTTTAAAGTGTTTTCCTAAGTAGTATATTAGCGTGACCCGATTAAGGCACCAATATACAGAAAGTAGATAATTTCATATTAAATAAAAAAGTGTGAATGATTAAATTTGAATAATAGTGGAAGACCAGACCCTCTGAATTCGACACCCTCTATACAACTCGCGAACACCCACCTAAAAAATAGGTAATCTGATGTAAAATAACCCGCTAAACTTGATTTTTGAATTCGCCCATTGATTTGAGATTGCCAAAATGACCAAATTGGCAATTTTCTAAAAAAAATAAAAATTATGTGTTATTTTTTGTTTTTCATATAACACGTAATATATTTTTTATTTTACTTCAGAATTTTTTAATTTTTTTACATAATATTCTCTAACCATTCTTTGATATGTTGAAAGTAAAAAACTTTACCTAAAAAATAATTAGTTGGCAAAAAAAAATAACAACTTTTCTTTGACGCAAAATCTTTAAAATTTGCAGAGTAAAATATCCGATCGAGGTATCTTTTTTATTTTTAAAGTTAGGTGCCTACTATAATCGAAGAAAATGTTCCGAATGAACTAAATAAAATCTTTTATAAGAAGTTTTTTTTGAAATTTTGCTCCCTTATCGAAATATTCATTAATTGTTTCAGCGTCCGAACGAATGCGCGCTACTATGAATCGGCCGCAATCGCATCTAGAGCTAAACGCAGACACGTGCCGGGTGATTATTATTTTCCAGTATCCATTTATGTTAAGTTGAAAGTGCTTTTTGTCTCCGTCCTTATATTTAGTGCGTTATAAACACATAGTTTGGCATAATAAATTGTAATTACTCGGATAGGAAATCAAAGGAAACAAGCTAAAAACGTACTCTTCGCCTGTTAACTGGATTTTTATATAATTGTTATACATTCAATAGGATACTTTTCGCAGTTTTTTGTAAATAATGTTACTTTTAGACATTTTTAATTTTATAGTACGATCTTAGTTGGTAAAAGACTTGGTAAAAAAACTATACCAAACCCCATTTGGGTTTCGATTCCGAGTCAAAAGAACTACACCACCACCTTACACGTAGAAGAATGTAAATTTTTACATTATAAGACACGAGCTATAAAATCATATTTTCACGGTTGTATATTACATTATGAAATGTATATTTGTAAAATATATAAATAATTAGAAATATTAAAATGAAATATTTCACTAGATTTCTATTCAATTACAAAAACATAAAAATTAAAAAAAATTTTTTTCAACAGTAAAATCACGAGCTTTTTTTTATCGGATAAATTTCTCTTTGTAACGAAATAATTTTGCCAATCAGTGCTTTTATGAGAAAAACTGACATGAAAAAATCGCGAGACCGGAGATCGAGCGATTTTGTCAAATGTCAGTTTTTCGAGCAAAATTACTGATTGACAAAATATTGAGTTAAAAAGAAATTTATCCATAAAAGAAAAGCTCGAGTGATTTTTGGCAAGATAAATTAACGACAAAATATGTGAACGAACAACAATTAAAAATAATTATAATTTTCTCAAAACGACTCATATCGTACAGTATAATTTCCACAAGACTTAAAAGTTATAGCCGACAGTACAGATTTTAAAATGACGTGCGACTACTAGATATACTCTGCTTTTGAGGAACAGGTATTTTTATCGTGATAAGAAACGATGCACCTTTTTTATCGCTGTCAAAGTGACAAAATGTGACTGTCAAATAGACTTTTTTATATAGGAGTTAATTTATCAAATTTAAATCATTAAGTAATAACATTTTTATTTATCGATCGATTTTGTTCAAATAGGGTTCTTCTTCTAGCTAACACTAATTTACTGTCTAAAATTCAGTACAATCGGAATTTTCTTTCTTCAGTTATCGTGCTTACAAGAAACGTGACGGACGGACAGACAGACGGACATTTTGAAAGTCGTTCAGAATTCGTTCACTAACACAATGGTATGAAAATTTTTTGTCTGCGAGCGATATTTACGGCTTTAGAAATGTACCGATCAAATGCAAAATCCGATGACATTTCTAAAACAATATTTAGAACAGAAAAATTTATTTTTATCACTAAATCCAGTTTACCATGCACAATGTAGAAGATCGTATACCCGAACTGCTTATAAAAGAAAATCAGAAATTGTAAATCCTACTACAGAGAATACAAGTAAAAAGGGCATTTCTGCAATGTGCTATTTACAAGACAGCCTACCAAATTAAGCCCAGAATTCCAAATGTTTTAGATTTTGGATGGTACCTAAAGGAGGAAATCTTATTTCCAAAGATGATTTCAAAAAGCCCAAAACCCAATTTTATTGAGTTAACTCCATTTTGTAAATGTAAATTATAAACTGTACTACAAGCTGCAAGTGTAGCAAAGCAAACGCGCAATGTAACATAAGTTGTTTATGCGAAGGAAAATGTAATCTTTAGTACCCACTTGCTGTTATAATTAATGAAAATATATTTTTTAATGTGTATGTTTCGAGATTATCTACATAATTGTATAACATTTAATTGCAAATAGAAACTAAATAATCCGTAGACTCACTTGATCGCTTAAACGACACCACAGATGGGCGACGTTAACAGAAGTTATGCTTTAAATTAATGCGGACGAGTTGCGCGGCCGCTTCCAACAGCGTCATCTCGTTACATGAGCGGAATTTCCAAAAAATATCTTTATAAAAAAGTTTGTTTAAAGTATATGGAACATTTTTCTCGTTTATACTATAACTCTCTCTTTAAAAATAAAAAAGTTACCTCGATCGGGTATTTTTCAACGCAAATTTTAAAAAACCGCGACAATAGAGGGTAATTATATTTTTTTTAGGCACTATATTATTAGTTACACTATATTCTTTGCCATCAGCCTGTCTAAGAATATTGGAGGGATAATGTGTAAAATATTGGTCAAAATCTGAATTAAAATAAAAAAGATATAATGTGTTATGTGCAAAACAATAATTAACACATAATTTTAAAATTTTTCAAAAAATTTGCGAATTGACCAATTTGGCAATCTCAAATTAATGGGCGAACTCAAAAATCAAATCCAGAAGGTAATTTTACATAATATCATCTGTTTTTTAGGTGGGTGTTCGCGAGTTGTATAGACTACTTTTAAAATGCTTCCTACAGATTGGCTGCTCTCCGACTATAAATGATTTAAGTATTTTCAGTATAGTTTTTTCTTTAAAATGCTAAGAATCCTATCATGTAATTCAATACTTCGTCAGTATTAGCTAGAAGAGTAGTTGTTTTGATTGATTCTCCAATAATGAGTGTTTTAAAGTATTTACCTGACTAGTATATTAGCGTGCCCAGATTAGGGCAACAATATACAGAAAGTAGGTATTTTCATAATAAATAAAAAGTGTGTAAGTTGTGATTTGCATAATACCTAAATAATATTCTCTAATCATGATAAAAGCAAATAAATAAAAAATAATTAATTGTAAAAATAAATCAAGAATAGGCTTGTAAATAATGAATGAATGTTTCTATACTCTACTGATGAGAACTAACGAGTTCGAAAAAACTTGTACAACTTTTCTAGAGTTGAAATAAATGTATGGTTTAGTAATTGTTGTGAATGACTGAATTTCAATAAATAATTTAAGTATTTTCAATGCATTTTTTTGCCTTAAAATGCCAGGAATCCTATCATGTAATTCAATAGTTCGTCAGTATTAGCTAGAAGAGTAGTTGTTTTGATTGGTTTTCCAATAATGAGTGTTTTAAAGTGTTTTCCTAAGTAGTATATTAGCGTGACCCGATTAAGGCACCAATATACAGAAAGTAGATAATTTCATATTAAATAAAAAAGTGTGAATGATTAAATTTGAATAAATGATTTAAGTATTTTCAGTATAGTTTTTTCTTTAAAATGCTAAGAATCCTATCATGTAATTCAATACTTCGTCAGTATTAGCTAGAAGAGTAGTTGTTTTGATTGATTCTCCAATAATGAGTGTTTTAAAGTATTTACCTGACTAGTATATTAGCGTGCCCAGATTAGGGCAACAATATACAGAAAGTAGGTATTTTCATAATAAATAAAAAGTGTGTAAGTTGTGATTTGCATAATACCTAAATAATATTCTCTAATCATGATAAAAGCAAATAAATAAAAAATAATTAATTGTAAAAATAAATCAAGAATAGGCTTGTAAATAATGAATGAATGTTTCTATACTCTACTGATGAGAACTAACGAGTTCGAAAAAACTTGTACAACTTTTCTAGAGTTGAAATAAATGTATGGTTTAGTAATTGTTGTGAATGACTGAATTTCAATAAATAATTTAAGTATTTTCAATGCATTTTTTTGCCTTAAAATGCCAGGAATCCTATCATGTAATTCAATAGTTCGTCAGTATTAGCTAGAAGAGTAGTTGTTTTGATTGGTTTTCCAATAATGAGTGTTTTAAAGTGTTTTCCTAAGTAGTATATTAGCGTGACCCGATTAAGGCACCAATATACAGAAAGTAGATAATTTCATATTAAATAAAAAAGTGTGAATGATTAAATTTGAATAAATGATTTAAGTATTTTCAGTATAGTTTTTTCTTTAAAATGCTAAGAATCCTATCATGTAATTCAATACTTCGTCAGTATTAGCTAGAAGAGTAGTTGTTTTGATTGATTCTCCAATAATGAGTGTTTTAAAGTATTTACCTGACTAGTATATTAGCGTGCCCAGATTAGGGCAACAATATACAGAAAGTAGGTATTTTCATAATAAATAAAAAGTGTGTAAGTTGTGATTTGCATAATACCTAAATAATATTCTCTAATCATGATAAAAGCAAATAAATAAAAAATAATTAATTGTAAAAACCATTAATTTTTTTAATAAACAAAATATTGCAGGAAAGCAATGTGCCCCAGGATTTCAAATTAACCATAGTGAAACCATTACATAAAAGTGGAGAGAAGGTTAAGGCTACTAATTATAGACCAGTTAGTTTAATCACCAGTTTTGCGAAAGTATTCGAAAGTGTAGTAAAAGACAGATTAAATTCATTTTTAAATAAAAATAGTATTATATCTGATAAACAATTCGGATTTAAAGAAAATAAAAGCACAGACGATGCTATAGCACTACATACATCTAACATCTACGAAAATATAGATAAAAAAATCCCAACCATTGCTATTTTTTTAGATTTAACAAAAGCGTTCGATACAGTATACCACGAGTTATTGATTCAAAAATTACATAAAAATGGAATTAGGGGACCTGCACACAAATTATTTGTGTTCTATTTAAAATTTTAGGACACAATATGTAAAATTAATAACGTACTAAGTGATGCAAGAACAATAACTTGTGGTGTACCGCAGGGAACAGTACTTGAACCAATTTTATTTTTGATATATTTAAATGAGTTACTTACTTTGAAATCTGAGGGCACACTAATTTCATTCGCAGATGACACTGTGATTTTGTACAAGGATACATCCTGAATAAACCTAAAATGTAAAATAATTAGAAATTCTGAGTTAAAATTGGATTGGTTAAATCAAAACTTACTGACTATAAATTTCGAAAAAAACAAGATACTTGTCCTTTTCTTCGTACGATAACAACTTACCTGGATATGATTATATTGAGCTAAATAATGGAGACACACAAACTCAAATAAAAGCTACTGGAAAAATTAAATACTTAGGCATTATCATAGACAACCACTTTAAATGGGATCAACACGTAAACAGTCTTGTACAGAAGTTAAGGGGAACAGTACATAATAATAAAGATTGTTTTTGGCAAAAACTTGCGCTACCCCACCACCTCTTTATATAAAGAATCAAAATTAAACCATCCAAGACAATTATATGCCTTGAAAGTTTTAAATTACATTTTTAGAAATAACGAACATTTTAGTAGAATTGACCATGCACATGAAACAAAAAATAGAGAAAATCGATTACTTAAAACAAATCGGGCAGCAAAGACTATCGGAAAAAAATGTTTTACATATATAAGGCCAAGGCTATTTATTAAATTGGAAGAAAATATCAAAGAAGCTAAGTCTATCTACATATTTAAGAAAAAAACAATAATTTGGGTTTCGCAAAATTTGGTAACGATACACAATGTTATAGATTAAAACAAGGTTATTAAAAATTTATTAAAATTATAGTGTAAAAAAAAATCTAATATTAAGTTACTTACTTACTTACTTACTTTTTACTTACAGTATATTCATATTGATTGAAAAAATTAATAGGAAATAAAATAATAATGATATTAATAAAGGAAAAAAAATTAAACTACAATGGAAATGTGGACGTGTGAATAACAATATATCTAATGTATTGGGATAGGTATGGGTAGGAGAGCTATGTAGGTATAGGTATGTAAGTATGTGTGTATGTGTATATATGGGTATATACAATTATTTTTTATTATTTTTTAAGCTATTGCATAGCTTCTATCGCGGGCCTTGAGCGCGGGGACCGAATCCAGAAATTCCGTAACGAAAAAACCTCACGCTCCCCACTCCGACGGGCAAGGAGGTGTGGCTTGAAGGCCGTGCATCGTCTAACGTCGTTTCAGTTCAGCAGTCTTCGACACGGCGTTGTGTGCGTGCGATTAGACGTATTGTACGACTCTACGAAACTCGCACGAATCGAGACGAGCTGCTCCGAAATCGGACGAATACATAAGTAGCTGTTTATGAGAAAGTATATAGGTGTATAGGTATTTATGTACAACAGTGAATAGCTGTACTTGTAAAATTTGTGTATAAAGTGTTTTGAATATGAATGAACAAAGTGCATTTATTATTAATGAAGAAAGTCATTATTTAATAATAGAAAAATTTGTTTTCTTATCGGTCACCACGCTCAAAAAGTGTAACTTGAATTAATATCAAAGAAAAAGCAATACTGCATGAATAAAATAAATAAATAAAATTATAATTGCATAAGTTGATACAAAATGCTATGCAATAGCTTTACCGCGGCAGTCCCCGAGTGCCACACGTCTTTTTTTAGTTGTTTTAGTTTTTTACTTATTTATAGGTAAATATCAAAGTAAACACACACGGATTAGTCAATAACACCGTTATTAACCTGTATCTTCACGCAAGAAGCAAATCTTCGATTTGCTTCTTGCGAAGATCCCAAGGTTATAAACTATTCTAATTATATTTATACGTTTACCATGTTTTATTATGTTTTTCTTTTTTGTAATTATAATGAACATATAAATAAATTCTATTCTATTCTTTTCTATTAGATAGGATATCGCATAATTATTTATGCTTATTTTAAACCTAATTAAATGGTATTCTTGAACTTTTGCATTTTATTGATTATATACCTTGTTGTAAGTCTCATCCCTCGAGGATTTCCATTTAAAAGACCGGAATTTGGGCGTCTCAGGACCCCACAAGTTTGAAATCTCAATACACCGGTTACATTACGGAAGCTCGAGAGGGATTTTTCTATGAAAACATTTCAGAAATCATTAGGCATAAAACATATTACTATTAGGTAAATAAGTGAAATTCCGTCATAGAGAAAGTCCAATTTTTATTAGCGAGAGAACGTCGTTAGTAATCTAAGGTAGTGCAGCCTTGGCCTATTACTTATTCTGTCAAGTTATATCTTGTCTCGAACACGCCTGGGAGTGGAAAAACAAGGAGAGAAAGCGACTGGCACCCTTAATAAATAAATTGGTGTCGCGTCATTCAGTTGCAAGGTAATAAGTTCTTCTACATTTACATCCCTTAGTAAACACCCTGTACAATGGGTTCGGAAATTATAACACCAGGGTAATACTATACATTAATTTATTAACTTATGTACTAATTACAACAAATAATTACTTAAGTAATGTACCACCACTGAATACTATCATTCACTACTTCAGTCACTTTATCACTTTGCTTACTACTTGATATTTCTGAATTCGCTATATGAACTGAACTGTACTGCGTGATGACCCGCTCTCTATTTACATTCCTAGGTAATTGGTTCTGGAACTCTCTACCACATTCTACAATATTCCAGATAGATGTCAGTAGCTTCTATATAATTTCTAAATGTCAGCACCGTGCACTACCTGGGAGACGATTGCTAAACTAACTATTTTCTGTTACTTACTTACTTACTTAGAGGAAATTCTTATAGATGGTACAAAGCCATATCAATATTTATGTTAATGACAGGAGAATGACAGTCTATAATCAAGCTGACAGGAAATCATTTTCCATCATACTGTAATGTCACTATAGAACACAAAAATGTTAGCTTTAAATGAGACATTTTTTAACATGATTGAAATGCTTTCTACCAAGCGTTGCGTTGGTCCGCTAACAAAGTGGCAGGAGTTTGTTGATGAAAAAAAAAAAAAGGTAAACCAAAGGTGGATGTTAAAAAGTGACTAATTTTGTCCTAAGCTGAACAACGGAAAATGAACATAGTTTTTGATAGCATTTTCCCCGTAAAATGCGATGACGTATTCGGTTTTGGGAAAATGTGGAAAAGATAAGAAAATGCTTGAGAATTTACAAAATCCTGTCTGAGATATTTACAAGTTAAACTTTTAAGATCCATTATATTTTACTTCAGATTATGGTGGTTTCTTTTAGTATTTTTCTCGTAGAATATGATTCTCTACTTTACCTTACCGAAAAATGTCAGGAAAATGAGGAAAAATTTAGAGAATTAAGATCCATAGCATATTACGCGAGATTCAGGTGGTTTCTTGTCATATTTTTTCCGTAGGATAAGAGGGTCAACTCTTCTTTGCGGGGAAATGTTGGGAAAAGTATAAAAATTAAACAGATGCTTGAAAACTCACAAAATCTAGCCCTAGATATAATCATAATTCATAACCTTTTAAGATGCAGGGTATCTAACTAAAGACTGCGGAAGTTTTTCATAGTATTTTTCCTTTTGAATGCGATGATCTACCCTGTTTTGCGTTAAAATGCCGGAAAAATGTCGGATTCAACATATCTGAGGTAGTAACATGGCTCCCGATATTGTGTCGTCTGTAAACACAGAGTTGTTGAAACTGAAAAGAGAAGTATTAATTGATATAATTTTAAGTGGAAGTGTATCAGGTGATATTTCTAAAACCGTGAACATTGCTCTAATTAAAAAATATTTAACTAATTTTGGGATGCACATGACGATATCAACAAGGTGGACTCAAAAGAAAAAAACGAACACATGAACTGGATCTGTCTAAAAGTCAAAACGAACATTTAAATAGACTTCCGTTTCATCTGGAAAAAAGAGTAAGTGAACAGGAGCAACTTATATCTTTATTAAATAACAAAAATGGTCATAGTGATTCAGTAAACAATCAAAGTCTCAAACCAGAAATATCTACACGAAAGGATTCTAGTAGTAACGCACCATTAAGAATTCTTCTCAAATAAATTCTCATTCACAGCAGAAAACTATAAGCTACGCTGCAGCGACATCTAACACTCAAGTAAGTCGTTCATTTCAAAATCATAATAAACCCAAAAAAGCAAATATAGGAACCATTTCCAAACATTGTCCACAAAAACATACAATAACCAGTGAACTAGTCAAGATAGCTATAAACGAAGCAAAAAAGTCAGCAGTTTTACTTCCACATCCAGTGGAAGTATAGTAACGACAAAAAAATTTTTTAAAATTTTTATTGTCCAAATAGGCTTAGAATGTCATGAAACGTCGAGATTTTAAGTTTGAGCGGAAAAAAATTTCTGTCTGTCGGTCTGTCGGTCTGTCGGTCTGTCGGTCTGTAACTTTTTTTTGTGCGCACGTTTACTCTGGAACCGTTTAAGATATTGACTTGAAATTTGGTACACGTATGTATTTTAACGTGATCTGGAACTAGATTATATTTTCATCTTGTTCCATCGAAGGGTTGGGGGTAAATTGGGGTAAATTTGGGGTAAATAGGTAAATGAAGCAGGTAAGAGTCCAGAAAATTGGTATTTAGTATATTAAAGAGAAGCTAAGGTCTCAAAAAAATTTTTGGCATTAGCCACCCCCATTACCACCCCCACCCCATTATTAAAGGGGATGAAAAAAAAATGTGATTTAGTGTGTGTACAAGAACCAGAAACAAAATATTTTTTTACTTCATCCACCCCCACTACCACCCCCTATCACCACCCCCACCTCACTACCGATGTGGGGTATCGTTTTATAGGTTTTTGGGGTAGAGGAAGTTTAAATATTATATTATTAAAGTTCCATAAGCAATTATTTCCACGTACAAAATTTGGATGTGGAAGTAGTGATTCCTTGGGCAGCGGTTTTTGTTACTGGATCGAATAAATCAAGTCAGAAAATAAAAATCGTACCGAAACAAGGCTACCTAAGTGTTTATCGCCTACATCCCGACACCACCGCAGAAGATTTGGATACCTGCTTGAAGGAGAGCGCACCAGAAATTCCTTTCCGCTGCACTCTACTGAAACGCAACGTGTATCAATCTTGCTTTTAAATCTCCTTTCCCGAAGAATATGAGGACTATGTATACAATCTCGAAATCTGGCCTGAGGGTGCCGCAGTACGCACCTTCACGTTCAAATTTTTATTTTTCAGAAACGAAGCCCGAATTATCAAGTAAATCGTTAACAAAAAAATCTTAGATGACAGGAACAAATCAATATTTCACCTGAACATTCAGTCTATTAAGAATAAATTAAATGAAATTGAATTTTATTTACTTGACATGTATAATTCTTCACAAAGTAGTTATAATGTCCTTTGTTTTAGCGAGCATTGGCTCACACCTAACGAGATTGAATTTTTTTAAATTCGAGGATATGTTTTAGCATCCTCCTTCAGCAGAATTCAAAGGTCACATGGGGGTGTCTTGATTCTTATTAAAAATAATATAGATTTTCAGCCAGTGCGGCTATCGCAGGAAATGGTATGTGAACTTTGTGTCATAAGGATTATTCATTATGACATTATAATCACTGCTCTGTACAGGTCTCCCGACGGGGATTTTCGTCTTTTTTTAGACATATTACGTGAAGTCTTTGAAGTAATCAGAGTGCTAAATAAAAAGGTGATAATAACCGGCGATTTTAACGTGCATTTTAATTCAGAAACAATAAAAAAAATTCAGTTTATAGATTTTATAAATTCTTTTGGATTTGACTGCTTATTTAATGAAGCAACAAGGAATAAAAATTGTTTAGATAATTTCCTTTTAAACTTTGATTATTCTCATGATGCGTCTTATGTAGTCGATACTAATTTATCAAATCATAAAGCCATTGTCTTAGAGCTAGATGTTACTAAACAAATGCCAAGGTCAAAGAAAATAAGATACAGGCCTATAACGGAGGCGGGTCTTAATACTTTTTATAATAATCTAAGCAAAACAGATTGGTACTTTATTAATAACACAAAAATGACTTGTGACGAAAAATTTAACATTTTCCTAAACATTATTATCGAACAAATAAACATTGCTTTACCTATAAAAATAAAAAGTGTAACATCTGATCAGCCCAAGGTAGAATGGTATAATGACGAACTACGAGAAATGCGCGAGAAACTAAATTTTCTACATTATTTAAAAAAACAATACCCAAACTTATCAGGTATAGGTGACAGAGTTAAAGAATATAGAAAGATCTATAGAATAAAAATTGATCTCTACAAAAAAAGTGCTAACGAGTCTTACATTTCTCGCAGCTCAAACCTGTCCAAAGCATCATGGGATCTAATTAACTCAAAGCGTAATAAAGGCAAGAAAAGTTCAAGGAACTCTGATTCTAAATTCAAACGACTTCAATAACTTTTTTGCAAATATAGCATTTGAAATCACAAAAAACGTAGCAGGTGCTATTGATCCCATCAGCTTGGTTACCACAAAACCTATGATAAACAACTCATTTAGTTTTTCAGAGATCTCTTACATTGAAATGAGAGATATCTTTAATAATTTCAAAAATAATCCAAGTAAAGACATATATGACATGAATATTAACATCATAAAATGCGTTCAGGACATTATCATTATACCTTTGACCAAATTGGTTAATCTATGCGTAAAAAGCGGAACTTTTCCGAAATGTCTTAAATCATCCAAAGTGATTCCGCTATTCAAGAAAGGTGACTTCAATGATATGAACAACTATCGTCCTATATCTGTCATACCCACTTTGGGGAAAATAATTTTTTGAACAAAATAACATTTTATCAGACTGTTAATATGGTTTCCGTTCTGGTAAATCTACAGCGATGGCAATTAACAAAATGGTTGAAAGTATAATAGACGTTTTTGAGAACAAACGCTTTGCCGGAAGTATTTTCTGTGACTTGTCAAAAGCCTTCGACTGTGTGCAACATGATATTCTTGCTTCTAAACTTTGTAGATATGGTCTTCAACCTACAGCACTTAATCTTTTAAAATCGTACCTGAGTGACAGGGACCAAATAACTTTACACAACGGAATGGCGTCATCATCAGTAAAAGTAAGATTTGGAGTTCCACAGGGTTCCGTATTAGGACCACTTTTATTATTAATTTACGTAAATGATTTGCCTAACTACGTTAAGGTTGTACTATTTGCTGATGATATGACTATGATAAACATCAATCAAAATTTTAATGATCTACAACATGATATGCAGCACTCACAGTTGCAGGCTTCTGATTGGTTCAGAGCAAACAAATTAAATTTAAATGAATTGAAAACACAAAGTATGATTTTCTCAACTCGGACATTAGATCATTTTGACAATCCCGATAATATCAAGTTTTTAGGAGTAATTGTGGATGCTAAGCTGTGCTGGGATCAACATGTAGACTATCTGGCTAGTAAATTGTCGAAGGTAATTTATCTGGTTATGAGTCTAAGAACTGAGTTGCCTCTGAGTGTGATAAAAACGGTTTATTTCTCGCTATTTCAAAGTGTTTTTTCCTATGCAATAATAACTTGGGGACATTCAGCTCATCTGAACAGAATATTTTCACTTCAAAGACGTGTTGTGAGAGTAATGTTGGGTTTACCATTTAGAGAGGACGTCAAACAAAAATTTAGCGAGTTGAATATCTTGACGCCCCTAGTTGTTTCATTCTCGCAGCTCTTATGCATGTTAAAAAAAATTCAAATGACTATGTTTCACATGGTGAAATTCATAAACACGATACTAGGCAGAGAAATGAGGTTCGTTCAGATTTTACTAGGTTAGAAAATAGTCGAAATGCAACAAATTATTATGGCCCAAAATTCTTTAACAAGTTGCCACTCAATATCAGGATGTTTCCGGAAAATAAGTTCCATTATTATATTAAACAAATTCTGCTGAAGGGAGCATACTATTCATTTGATGAGTATTTATGTGATGTTACTATGTGTGAAATTATTTTCAATGTTTGTTTACCATTGTATGTTGTAATATACAATATTTGTACTTCTGTGTGATGTTATATACAATATTTGTAATTTTGACTTATGTAAAACCATTGCTTCTGAACATGAATAAATTATTTATTTATTTATTTATTTATTATCTAGTTTGCATCATTCCTAAATGAAATATATTAGGAATCAACGTTAATAACTTGAGATTATAGTGGTTTCTCGTACTTATTCAGTGAAAAGAGAAGGTTAACATGGCTATGCGGGAAAACCCTGGGAACACTCGAAAAAATAAAAAAAAAGTGCATAATAACCCTCAATATTTAGCCTGTAACAACTACAAGTTAAACCCATTAAGATCCAGAGTATCTAACTTAATTTCAAGTTATATAAAACGACTATAATCTCAAGCTAGTAATGTTGGTTCTTCATATATTTCACCTGGGAAAGACGCAGTCCAGATTTTGTGAGTTTTCAAACACTTTTCTAATATTTTCCTGCAAAAGAGAGTAGAGCCTCATATCCCACGGTAAAATACTACAGGAAATCACCTGCATTTCGCGTAATAAGCCATGAATCTTAAAAAAGTCACACAAAAATTTGAAGATTTACAGGATTATGTTCGAGCGAACTTATTATAAATTAAATGATATTATGTATATCAGTTTTTCATTAAAATGTTTATGTTTAATAAAACTATTAAGAAACGAATGAAAGTTGCAGTTGGGCATTGAATAAAAATAAAAAAGTTATTGACAGTGCTTAATCCCACACTGATACCACGTAAAAGTGATTTGTGATTTATTTAGCAAAAAGGTCAATCACTGACTGATTTAAAAAATATTAGATTTAAATCTGTTTACATTTTGTATTACTTCCACATCCAGTGGAAGTATATTAACGACAAAAATTTTTTTAAAACTTTTATTGTTCAAAGAGGCTTAGAATGTCATGAAACGTCGAGATTTTAAGTTTGAGCGAAAAAAAATTTCTGTCTGTCTGTTGGTCTGCTTGTAACTTTTGTATTGTGCGCACGTTTACTCTGAAACCGTTTGAGATATTGACTTGAAATTTGGTACACATGTGTACTTTAACGAGATCTAGAACTGGATTATATTTTCGTCTTGTTTCGTCGAAGGGGGGTAAAGGGTATAGCAGAATAAGCATGGTAAAATGGCCCCAGAAGCGTTTAGGCCTCATTCGGTGACAGTAGATCGACAATAGGAAAATAAATATTTTCCTCGAGTTTTGGCCCCCCGTCGCCACGGGTAACCCCTGTACCCTAATAAACATGACATTTCGTTTTCATTTTTTATCTCTGCAAGTTGTGCGTTAATTATTATGAAAAAAATAGACGATGTACGTGTTTATATTTTCATCTTGTTCCGTCGAAGGGTTGGGGTTTTGGGGATTTGGGGATTTGGGGTTTTGGGGTAAATAGGTAAATCAAGCAGGTAAGAGTCCATAACATTGGTATTTAGTATATACAAGAGAAGCTAAGGTCTTAAAAAAAAATTTGCCATTAGCCACCCCCCTTACCACCCCCCATCCCATTATTAAATAATGATAAATGATATTTCCCTATGAAGTTTGCAGATCGCGCTTTACTTTATATTCCGGTATTTTGTACTTCTCATGAAAATACGTCGGAAATTATATGTTCAGATATTATGTAGAGCAAAGTCAATTTCGGGCTATGATTCAGTCATTTTTGAGGACGTTTTCATCCTAAATATGGATTTTACAAGATATTCGATCTCGCGCATAAATTCTGACCTTGGATTCGATTTCAGTGCCCCAAATTACGTATAGATTTAGTGACCAGTTCATGAATGCTTTTTATTTACTGGTTTGGGATTTCCGGGCATTTTTTTAGGTGTTTTTTGAAGTTATGTCAAAATTCCTAACTGATCGGTTAATTCTGACCTCATATTCAGTTTCAGCGCCCAAAATTACGTATAGATATAGTGATCAGCCCATTTAAGCTTTTTATTTACTTGTTTGGGATTTTTCGGGCAATTTTAAGGTTTTTTTTGAGGTTAGCAAAAATGCAAGAGCCAATCGGGCAAAAAAGACATCGGATTCGTGTTCAGCGGATCAAAATGCATGGGAGTATATGGTCTGCCTTCTAGCACTCGACTTTTGTTTTTTTTTTTGTGTGCCTGTGTAATCTATATTGTTACAAACATTCATCCATATAAATAAATATTAAAAAATTAGAATATAATTTCATATTTTAAATAAAATTCCTATTTATGATCTCATTTTGACCAAAACGAATTGCTGGAGAGTGTCTTATTTAGTAAGATAATAAAATAAATATGTGAATTGTATAATTAATTAAATTAAATCCAAATACTTGCCACGTAAATAAATTGAAATTTGAGTTTGCTCAGTATTCACCTCATTTGTAAATAATTTCAATACGCCCTTGCTTGAGTACAGAATTCTGAACACCTATCATGGCGGCCAGCATGATAGTGCATGGAATAAGCAGCAAATCGTGTGAAAATATTTCACTTCTGGATACCAGCACCAAAATTTAGGGGTGAGTTGTAGACATATTTTACTTTATAAATCCGTCGGGAGACACTCTCAGAAGTGATTAAGCTGGGATGACCTCATCAATATGGCGTCGTACTAATTTTTTTAGGTTCAAATATCTCAAGAACTAATCAACCGATCTGAATGCGCGAAGTCTCATTTTAAAGATAATTGAATATTCTACAAAAAAGGTAATATGCAGTTATTTCGTAAAAATTATTTTATTTGCAAATTAATAGAGAAGTGGGAGGTTTAGTTCGCTGAGTAAGAATCACCGCAACTCTGTGCTATTCTGTTATCATTAATTTAATTTTACAACTATGTATTCGATACACTCGCACTACACTACACATTAATTGTTTACTTCTCTGTTCCAGATTTAATTTTCGCAAATACGAAAACGAAGATTATATTGCATTATTTGATCGGCACATTTCTAAAACAGTAAATATCTCTCGCAGACAAAAAATTTTCATATCATTGTGTTAGTGAACGAATTCTGAACGACAAAACGTCCGTCTGTCTGTTCGTCCGTCACGTTTCTTGTAAGCATGATAACTTAAGAAAGAAAAGTCCGATTGTATTGAAATTTGGGCAGTAAGTTAGTGTTAGCTAGAGGAAAGAAGAGCCTATTTTGAAGAACATCAATCAGTAAATAAAAAGGTTATTAATCATTTACAAAATATTTTCTTAATTTTTGTCGCTTGAATAAAAATCTTGCGAAATGTTATTTCCTATCACTATTTTTGTTTTGTGTATATAGTTTACTAATATATATTTCAGAATAATACATCTAATCTTTGAAATATGATTATCGAATGATATGTATTACAGACAATCAATTTTTGTAGTAATGTGTATGATGGTCCAGTGGCTAAAGTTTTATCTTGCAATCCAACTCTAATCTTTACACCTGTTGTCGTTAATCCTGAACCGGATTTGCCCCTGCCCAACCCTACAACATCACGGCGCTGCGCGCCGTTGTTGTCTGTTTGGCTCTGGACCAGGTTCCGGGAGTCACATGTTAAATGTTCAATTTATATCTAATAATGTATTGTTCTAATCGATTCATGAAATCCAAGGGTCGTGTGTTCGAATCCCAGACAGGTTTGATGCCGAGGGGGCAACCGCTGAGGGGAAATAGTGTACAAATCGGAGGAATTAGGAAGGAATTAAAGGTATTTCGGAAGGAATTATTAGGTATTAAGGGAATTACAGGGGAATTTGGAGGAAATAAATATTATTACGAGGTATTAGAAGGGAATTAAGAGGAAATAAAAGGTTTTAGGAGGGAATTAGAGTGTAAAAATATTGAAATGGAATGTTTATCTTGAAGAATTACATACCAATTCTTATATGAAGGACGTCAGTGTTGTAAAAACATTAGCGCCGAGATTAGCGCTAAAAATATCTAGTAAAGAAAAAATATTTAATTTAATTAAACTACCGATGATACTATGGACTAGTTTAGTAATATAACGATTTATATCGGACAAAATTCATAAAGTTTTGAAAATTGGTTGAAATGTTAAGGATAGCATAAGAATTACTAAACCGAAAAGTTCCCACCCCCAAATAGTGTGCTTCATCCCCTAGGACGCCGTTTTCACCCCCATTTTGAGGTTTTCTAGATTATCTCGGGAACGGTGCACTTTTTGATCAATTATTCCTCCTAAAATTCTCTATAAAAAACGTCTCTACACTTTTTTTCCTAAAATTAATAGTACCGTGGGAAAGAAGGCGCACACATGAGGGTTGGTTCCGGTCAACACAATAAATTGTAATCTTTACTATAATCTACTGTAAAGTTCAATGCTTAACGCTAAAGCAGTAGCTACTAAACTTCACCTAAAATTATAATAAGTGTACCACTTCCACCCTCTCACCTTTATAAAATAACGCGATTTTTAACGAAGCGGGAATATTGTATATTGTACTTATTTCCACGCCACCCTAGAGGTAAAGTACTTGGCGTGTGATGTCCCCTGTAGGCCGAATCCACTAATTATCAAAAGGTTACCTACGTTAATAATCTTCATCGTCTTCCATAGATTCGACATTCATGCATGCTTGTCTGTGGTAATGGTAACACATTTTGAAGCAACGTATGCCCGCTCTTCTGCAACTGCACCTGTTTTGCACGAATAAGAAATCAGTGTTATAACAGATTCGGGAGCGGGTTCTTTTGTTATCATAGCTCGGGTTAATATACCGCTAACTTTTTTCCACCCCCAATCAGTAGCTTCTAGCGCAACGTTTTTCCATGTTTGAATTTGGTAAAAAACGCGATATGAGTGTTGCCGAGCAGCAGCAGAAGTTGTTGGTAGTTTTGATATTACAGTATTGTTCGCTTTACCAACAAGTTTGTTAAAAGTCATGAATCTGTATACATCTAGACTTTTCTCTGCGGAGGTAGAGTTGTATAAAGCTAGAACAAATCGCTCTCCTACCTCTACAATTTCTCCATGACTAGATTTTTCATTATTAAAACTTTGCACGATGCCTTGTAATACTCCAATAATATAACAGTTAAAATTGTAAAATATTGGACAAAATTCATAAAGTTTCAAAAATTGCGTGCTTCATCCCCTAGAGGACGTCGTTTCCACCCCCATTTTGAGGTTTTCTAAATTATTTCTGGAACGGTGCATTTTTCCATAAAAAAAACCTATATACAGAATTATTCCTTATAAAACACACAAAAAACTTCTCTAAACTTTTTTCCTAAAATTAATAGTACTTTGGTAAATGAGACGCAAATGTAATCAGCGCAGGTCATATAATTCGCTGAATATCCGTATGGCTATTTCCAAAGCTGTCTTTACGCGAAAAAAGTATAAATATCTATACACCACCACAATGCAAAAAATTTCAATTTCTCCCACTACATCTCAGACGACCTAAGGTTACTACATTATTTTAGAGCTTGCTGTAAACGCTGTTACTGTTCAGGGCTGCCAATATGCGTGATTTTACGCAAAAACCGGGTATTTTAAACCCACTTTCGGGTAAAATCGAAACCGGAAGTCGGCCATTTTGGTTCTTTACATTATATAATTGGAAACTATATCCCATATCACTACACCAAATTTGAAAAAAATCCATTCTCCCATTCAGAAAATACAACAGTGTCCCTATCGGCTGAGCGACTCGGTATACAATATTCTCGCTTCATCAAAAATCGCGTTATTTTATAGGAGTCAGAGGAATTTATTATAATTTTAGGCGGACTTTAGTAGCTACTGCTTTAGCGATAAGTATTGAACTATAAAGTAGATTATAGTAAAGATTACAATTTATTGTGTTGACCGGAGCCAACCCTTATGTGTGCGCCTTATTTCCCACGGTACTATTAATTTTAGGAAAATAGTGTAAAGACATTTTTGGTGGAGAATTTTATAAGGAACAATTTTGTATATAGGTATTTTTATCAAAAAGTGCACCGTTCCCGAGAAAATCTAGAAAATATTAAGGTATTAGGAGGAAATAAAGGTATTTGAGGAATTAGGGGAATTACAAGGAATTAAAGGGGAAATCGAGGGTATTTTTCTAGAATAGGTATTAGGTGTACAAAATTTCGCCAGCGGTTGCCCCCTCGTTTGATGCTTTTTCAATATATTTTTTATACTTACGAGTGTTTCACCTACAAAGTTGATATCAAAAATTTAGAATGTCCAAAAACTAACAATATTTACAAGAAAACTGTCAAGACTATCCTATAGAATGTGTAACAATTATATAAAAAGTTTAGTAAATCGGCGAAGAGTAGGTTTTTAGCAACGGATCTAATTGCAATACAAAGTCACGATAGACAAATATACTGCACATACAAGGACAGAGTAATTTCTTCCGGTGACGAAGATAGCGGGGCCTCCATGTCACCTTCATCGCACGAGGAAGCAGATACGTCTTCTTTTTCACACCTCGTCTTCTTTGCACACCAAGCGTCTTCTTTTGCACACTTTGGATGTAGCTAGGAACGATCAGAAACAAAGTAATCACGGTAAACAGTTCATTCATATGTTCTTGTTATAGCACTATTTGCATTTCCGCGTATTGCAGAAGTCTAAGAACTTAAAGAACTGGAAAGAATTTTCAGTATCTGCCCATTCATCACTTATATTCTAAACTTCCACATGGTGTACCAGATATGATTCCATTTTTCCATGCATTGACAGGATGCGATACAGTCTCAGCGTTTCCTGGTATTGGAAAGAAGATTGTGTGGAAAACATGGATGTCATCACGTGATGTTGATTCGGTTTTCCAAGAATATTCTAACCTGTTAACAACAGTATCAACACCTGAGAGCCCAAAATTTTCTGTACTTGAGCGTTTTGTTGTATTTATATATCATACTATTAGTACAGTAGAAACATTTAACCAGTCGCGTAAGATACTTTTTACCCAACGAAGTAGAAATATTGAAAATATACCATCAAATGCGGATACATTATTGCGATACTTGAAGCGGGCTATTTTTCAATGTAGCATTTGGAGAATTGCCTGTCTAGTAAACCTCAGGAACATGATCCTTGCTAGTGGGGATGGAAAAAAGTTGATTTAATATACAAACCTCTATGGACAACACTTCCGGAGGTGAGCAAACACTGTCAAAAATTATTGTTCTGCAAGTGCAAAGAACGATGTACAAGGTGTCTTTGAATTAAAAGTGGTCTCAGATGACTCAGATGTACTCTTTTGTGTACATGTGAAGGCCATTGCTCACGAAGGGATATCAGTTGAATACCTTAAGTCATTTTGTTTAGGTTACAGCATATCTACAGTTCTTTTTAAATTTTATAAAAAAAAATTGACAAAAATTGAAATATTTTGTATTAATCTGCAAATAAAATTAAAACTATTATTTTTACGTAATAACTGCTTATTACCTTATTTGTAGAATGTTTCTTTACCTTTAAAATCAGACTTTGTTCATCCGAATCCGTTGATTATTTCTTGAGATATTTGAACGTACAGAAATTAGTACTGCCGCCATTTGGATGACGTCATCACAGTTGACTTAGTCACTTCTGACAGTGTCTCCCGACGGATTTACAAAGCAATATATCTTTACAACTCACACCTAAATTTTGGTACTGGTATCCGGAAGTGAAATATTATTACGCTTATTCCACCCACTATGAGGGGTTTCAGTGCTTGAAGTCCGGTTTAATTTATGAAGTTCATGATTGAAATTCGTTTAATCCGAATTGAGGAGGCTACGTCAACGCAGCGGCCTGTAAATTATTTAGCATTATAATTAAGAAGTTACTGCTTAAAACATTAATACAAGAATCGCGAATTTGACGTGGATATTTCCTCCTAACGAATACTTCATTGTCATTTTTAATCAAACAAACATAATTATTTCATGAACTGTCATCAACTTTAATAAGCTTCAGTTTTAATAAAAATTTTAATTACGGAAGTTGACGTCTCTCGGTTCAAGGTTTTCTTACGGTACGCTTAAGGTGAACGAAAGGAATACGAAATTATCATAAACCCTTGACAGTTTCCAAAGTTAAATAATGTATACTCTGTAAAAGCTTTGTGCGATTTCCGTTATAACATCCATTAAACCTTAAAATTTATACTGCGGACTTACAATTTTTATGTTCTGGGATATAACGTGTTTGATATCGGATCGGGGAGTATAAAACGGAGATAATGTTTAATGACTGTTGTTAGCTCAAATTTGCGTCAAATTATCGAGCAAGTCATTTTAAAATTAACCAAAAATACTGTTTTTAATTTTTGAGATGATAATATGTTCATCTGCTTATTAATAAACACGCGGTAAAATTGGACGTGTAACATTGGACACGTTTTTAAAAAAAAAATCATGTATACATACACACTCTAACCTAACCTAATCCTACATAAATAATAATAATAATAATTACAAATACAACATACAAACAGACTCACCATGAAAAATAAGTTACACTAAAAATATTGTTAACATAGAAACTGATCATCCAAAAAATTATCAAAATATAATAACATAGAAATTATAAAATATAATTTATTTACACTTGCAGTTGGGCATTTCCTCGCAAGTAGTTCAAAATGCTTCTGTTCTCATAATCGGCAACCACGGTTTGTAAACATGACAAGGCTATGCAATATGATTATTTTTAATAAACGCGTCCAATATTACACGTCCAATTTTACTGCGTCCAATTGTCACGCTTCCAATTGACGGGACACCTACTATTAAAATGAGTTAAGAGATAAAAGAAACGTACTAAATTCACAGAATTAAAACTATAAATGTACACAAATTTGAAAAATTGAAACTTTATAAACTTTAAAATATACTGTCCCAGAATTGAGTTCCCAGAAGGGAACCTGTGATTCCTGAATTCATATTGGGTCCATATAACCCAACTTACCTTAGTCCAAAAATGCATTCCTGAGGAAGCACACCCTCTTAAAATGAGATAAAAAAAAATACCAATAAATTCCGTTAAATGGAAGATGAAATTTTCAAATTTTGACTGGAGCTATATTTCTATAAGTGCTCTATGTGGATATCAACCAAATGTCTTTCGTTTCTTAATTTTTTTTCATATTAATCCATATTTGACTGGCTGTAATTTTTTAATCACCTTGTAAAATTACGGAATACTTGAACATTTTTACAGAGCATTGAAAGGGCTGCAAAATGTATGTAATATCAATCGAAATACAAGAAATTATCGTTTTTTCTTTATTTGTATTTAACATTTATTTACAACTCTAGAACAAAATTTTGTAATAACAGAAAAGTACAGTTTACTTTAAAAAATTACATTGATAATAAATGCTCCACATGACGTGCACCTGTTTCAGTAGGTACACAAGTCAATTTTCTTCATCAACGACGAGAGAATTCGTTGGAAAATATGCAATATCCCTCTAAATTCATCGCATTACTTCTGTACGCGATGCCAAAGTTGTTCCCTAGTGTCAATTGAAACAGAGTTTACAGTCATTTTTAAATAACTCCAAATACAAAAATCTCAAGAGTTCAAATCTGGCAACCTGGTTAGCCACGCAGTGGGTTCGTCTCTGCCAATTCAATGGTTTCTATAGACTCTGTCAAGAAACTGTCGCACAAAAATGTTAAAATGAGCAGGCAAACGTCATGCATGTACCATAAATTACCTCCCGGTTTCAATAATGCAATTACACAAAAAATTAAAAAAAAAATTAAAGCAATTTGTTATAATAAATAATGATTACATAAAAATCTTAATCAGTTGCAATGTCTATTAAATCTCTATTTTTTACTCTCTATTTTCTTGTATTTTTTTATATTTTATTGTTATAAGTAAACATTAGTAGATAGTTAGGTAATTATTTCTTTATTGACTGAGTTAGGAATATGTATATTTGTAATATATTAATGTTTAATAAATTTTTTAGCTTTTTTAAGCTGGTCGCAGAAAAAGTACACTGTACAACTCGAGTGGATTATCCATATCGCACTCAAAAGATTTGAAGCACTCCGCCTACGGCGTCGTGCTCAAACTTCTTTATCGTGCTATATGGATATCATATCCACTCTTGTTGCACAAACTACTATTGTGCAACAAGAGTGGATATGATATCCATATCGCACGATAAAGAAGTTTGAGCACGACGCCGTAGGCGGAGTGCTTCAAATCTTTTGAGTGCGATATGGATAATCCACTCGAGTTGTGCAGTATACTTTTTCTACGACCAACCTAAGAAAACTACAAAATTTATTAAACATTAATATATTACACAAATGCACACTGACAATTACTTTGACAGGTTACGCTCTAATTTGATTTTAAAACGAATAGTTGTCTATGTACTTAATACACGAACTGTGATTGGTCGGTTTCATTTCATATCCATCCTAAAACTGTTATGAAATACATCCGTTCAGTTAACTGGAATTGCCTACTTATCCATTCTACAGACTATACAGAAAACAGCAAATTTACATAAGGGACTAGAAAAACGACTTTATAGTGTCACAGTGAGGATCATTGTAAGTGTAAAAATATGTATATAAAAAGTGTAAAAAAATTAAAAGTTATATTACATTATGTCTTTTATTACTTATAGGACTTTACATTAAGTGATTATTGAATGCAATACAGACAACTATATTAGAATTAGACAGGACGTCTTTATTGCAAGCAACCAAAATGTTTCTGATAGTTCGAATTTCTAAGGAATGCCGACATAACCTCAATTAGCAATTTATTTTATTTTGTAAAAATTAAAGATATAAACGTTCAATGACATCAAACACATAAAAATGCAAGCAAGGAGGAGTGTCACTGCAAATATAGTAATTTTACATTCAAGATTCTCCAAAATTAGTTCGTTGACAGCCGTCCGGAAGACGTTAGAACACTGCATCTACTTTGAGCAAATTATTCGACTAACGGTCATCATTGACGCCACGCCAATAAGAAGTTGTTTGCAGTCACGTGGTTTTGTTTACAAATTGTAGATTGTTTAAGGGGACCTTTAGTTGGCCTTTCTTCACCTCGACCAAAGGGTCTTTTGTGAATTACCCTACAACTAGTTGTTGCCTAGGATTCCAAGACTTTCTGCAAAGCTTGTGATTTTCCTGCGAGCTAAGGCGTTAATTCTGCCTGTTTTAGGTAAAATGGCTAGTTAGAAGGTTTGTCATCAGCCTTAGGTCGGACTTTCAAGTTCGGGAAGTCTTGTGGCATTCTTTGTTGAATAGGTTATAAACCTTTTCGCTTGTCTTTGGCCTGAAGTGTTCCTCCAGTAGGACTCCTTTTGTTCCTTTTCCCATTTTTGGACGTCCTCTGTTATGTGTCCCTTAAATAAGCCACAGAATAGTTCGGGTCCAAAAAAATTTGGCTTTTCTTGTGAGGCTGTCAGCTAATTCGCTGCCTTCTATTCCCTCATGCCCTGGCACCCACATCAAGGTAACGTTTTTGTTTTTTGCCAGTTGCTTCAGGGATTGTCTGCATTCCCAGACAAATTTAGTCTCGAAGGTATGGAACCTGAGAGCCTTTATTGCTGCCTGGCTATCTGAAAGTATATAGATCTTTGCCCATCGAGTTCTTCTCTTCAGGCATTCCTGGGCACACTAATCTATAGCATAGATTTATGCCTGGAAGGTGGTTGGGATGTTACCAAGGACCTTAGATAGCCTGCAATTAGGCCCCGCTACGCCCACACCTTCTCCATCTGTATACCAGATGTGTGACTCTTTCTCCGCAGTACTTCGACCTTATTCGCCTGACGGCTTTCAATCAGTACATAAAACGGGAAATCAAAGTCATGCTTGATTGGCATTGAGTAAATGGGTTTGGTCATGGATTCAAACATAATTCTTAAGTGACCAATCAGGTCGCCTGGTCTGATGCAGCCTTAGGGTACTAAGTACTGCCTCCTTCCTTAGATGCAAATACAGAAGAAGTTTAGCATTGCCTCCACAGCTGCTGTGGAGCAGCAGCGTATTGCTCCTGTAGTCCGTAAACAAGCAAAGCGTTGCAGTTTCTGCAATGTTCCTTGTGTTATTTTCTCTTCTTTTTTGGCCACCAGATGCATGATACGTAGGTCACCATGGGTCTGACAACAGAAAGGTAGGACCAATGTATCATTTATTTATTTCGGATCCCAAGTCTTACCAAATAGCCGTGGTTGCTTTTATAATTGTCCTTTCTAAGTGCGAGTTCCAGGTAAGTTTTTGCTCCAGGATTACCCCTAGATTATTTACAAATTACGGCATAATTTAAATATTTATTTTATGCAAAATAAATTTTATTTTGGATTTATTTTGTGATAATCGTTTTCTGCGTAAAGGAAATTACAAGCAAATAACTTTTTCAAGCATTTTAAAATTTTATCCATTTTCCTCATTATACTGGACTATATTAGTCTATCTATTGCGCCTATTGCTTTACAAAGCTCTGAATATAATAAAATTATATAAAAAAAATATTTTTAAGGAAAAGCTTTTATTTGAAAAAACTACTAAAAAGTAAAAATAATTTTGTTTAAATGCATACACATGGAAACCAAAAGCTTTGGGGGCGGTCATATAGCGCTGTTGCATAGTTACTTTGCTCACCTCTCCCACGTCCGCCATATTGAATTTAGAATGACGTCACACACTTTATCGTATTTTACTCGTCAAACCTTTTCATTTGACACCCATATCAACGGGATTGTGACTAAAAAGCAGATCCGCCATCTTGGGACGTCCGCCATATTGGATGTAGAATGACGTCACATTGTTTATCGTATTTTACTCGACAAACCCTTTCATTTGATACCCATATCAGGGGGATTGTGACTAAAAAGCCGATCCGCCATCTTGGGACATCCACCATATTGGATTTAGAATGACGTCACATTGCTTATCGTATTTTACTCGTCAAACCATTTCATTTGATACCCATATCAGGGGGGTTGTGACTAAAAAGCCGATCCGCCATTTTTGGACGTCCGCCATATTGGATTTAGAATTACGTCACATTGTTTATCGTATTTTACTCGTGAAACCCTTTCATTTGATACCCGTATCAGGTGGGGTTGTGGCTAGAAAGCCAATCCGCCATCTTGGGACGTCCGCCATATTGGATTTAGACCGATAATGGCTGTACTAGGTTGCATTGTCACCGGACTTATACACGTGTGCCAAATTTCAAAGCTCTAGCTGAATTAGAACTAATCGAAATTCAGCTTGCAAGATTTGACCTAAACCAACAAACAAACATACAAACATTGCAAGTTAAATAAAAGCTTTTAAAAATATCAATTTTCCTGGGCTAAATAATGTTGTGTAAACATCTTTATTACTTCACCAAATATCCAGAAATTTTATATTCCCTCTAAATATAGAGAATCTCAACAGTAACATTATATAAGTCAATATAAGGAATTCCATAATAAAATTGCAATTTGGGGCGCAGCTGTAAAATTTGACTAGCCAAATAAAGCCAGATGTCTCAATATATAAAATTTTGCAAGTGAAATGCAACATACCGCCATTCTTTAAGGAATTTGAGATAAGCAAACGTGGGATAGATCAATGCCGCGTTTTGTTGAGGCTCCAGTCGCATTCCTCTTCCGCAAATCGAATTTAAATTCGACAATAAGCCCGAAGCGTCAAGGGTAAACTTTCGGAGACCGTACTTTTTAGATTACCTAAGGAAAGTGGACATTTTCTGAATTTAACATAATTTTTCCACTGATATGCTATTGTAAATTAGATATTAATAATAGGGAATCTAGCGCTCGCTAGGGTACATTTGGTAGATTTCATAAATATTATTTCTAGAAGAAAATACGTGTGATAGAGAATCCCAATAAGAAAAAGTAGATTTATTCTCATTTAATCGCTGTCTGTAATTTAGAAAAGAACCAGTTTTAAGTTACAGCCGCTTGTGTCAATGTTATATATAAATATATATATATATATATATATATATATATATATTGCACTGTACTGTGTGTGTATTGGTAGACATACGAGGTAGTTTTGGGGCGCCAGGCAGCACGAGGGCTGTCAAATTTATTTTCTTACCTCTACATGCACCACACAGGCATTCGGAGCACGATTTCCACACCAGGAGGATTGACTCCGCTCAGGGAAGAAGCCGGTTCAAATTTATATTTTTTTTTTTAAATATCAGGAAGCAAATAAATAACACACAAGTTTGGTCAGAAATGTTTGAACAGAAACCTTTTATTAAAATTTTAAATTTTGACCTGGATTGAATTTCTTAATTACAAAATGGTGAACAATATCTCTTAAAATAACTTATGCTAATCGGCCTTTAGATTTTTGATTTGATAATAATCAGTGTTTTTGCTTTTATGAAAATTTTATATTCAAATTGAAAATTTTATTTTAACGAAGACGATTTTTTTAATAGAAATAAATAAATTGACACTTTTGTGTCTAGTATTCTTTATTTAGAATTTGATAAAAGCTTTTACCTTTGTGCTAATCCCAATTGACGACGAAAGTTGGTTGCAACCACGCGACCGTTCTTCACAAGCGAAAAGTCCTGTCGAAACAGCCTGAAGTTCTCTGTTGACACGCTGTCTTCAAGTCGGTAAAGTGACTCGTTACAATGGTGATGTTTTGTTTTGATATAATCAGGATTCTTGAATATTCCTCTTGAAAAACCAGGATACTGATTGCGTTGCACTATTTGGCACTTTAATTAGACGCAGGTAGGTGTTTTACCCTTACCTTTCGGAGCAAACACTTTTTATTTTATTTTCGAAGACGATACCTTTTTTGTTGTTTACAAAATTTTTATTTGCATTTTAATTTTTAATTTCCAATTTATCAGATGTATTTATTTTGAGTCGTGACTAATTTTCAAAATTATAATGTTAAAACTTGCTTTGACCAATCACAGGTCACAAAATATATTTTTCAAAAACTTAGGTTATAATTTCAGCAAATTCTGATTAAACCTCTCCCTTTGAATGATACTTAACGACTGAATGCTAAAATATGGCTTCTAATTGGCCTGGTTTGACAATTTTAAAAAAAATCTGGATTACTAGATTTTGACTTTTGATGTTTATTTTTGGAAATTTTATGATTTTGAGCTTATTTTTAATACAATGCTTATTTTTCTTTCTGTACTTTATTCCTAGCTTTAAGCTGATCATTTTGGTATGCAACATGCCTAGTTTGAATGATGTATTTTGAGGTTACCTGATCAGTTGGAAATTTCACAAAAACACTCTTAAAAACTAATTACAGCTATTAAAAGCACTTCCAGGTCAAACATAAAGCTATAACGAATATTTTCTTACATAATAAACATAGAACAACATTTTATTTAATCTAACATGAACAAATGTTTTTTCAGAGTCTCGGAGACCCTATACTGTGAAGTGTCCAACCCTAACTATGGACAGTGCATGTAGCAATTTGCACTAAAACAACATTGTGTAACATAATCTAACTTCTAGTAGTGAAATTACACTGAAAAAATCTTAATTTATACCAATTTGACAAGAATATATGGTAGCGTCCCATACCTAGAAGTTTGAAAGTCAGCTGTGGCCCCCTTTTCAAGTCTTTTGTTGGAAATAACCACGCTGTTAAGTGAACTAAGGTATGTAACTTTATGTTTTAATGCTTTTTAGTCTATTACGATTAACATTTTACACAATTTTTGACATGATTAGAATTTACCGTTGGCTGTCCGAGCCTTGTTTTGACCAAATTCATAGGAGCTTAAAATGTTTGTTTGATTTTGTTCCTTATGAACTTATAAGTTTATTATGAGTAATTTCTCACTTTTTAACACATGTTTAGTCTATTTGGAATTTTAATAGTAATGATTTTGTCTATTTTTAGGCTGTCCTTGTAGCCAGAAAGTACCTAGGTAGGTGCTACACTGCTCCAACAAGCAAATCCCGCACTGTGGTCCTTTTGCCTGCCGTTGAGAGTTTTCGAAGCACTAATTTTACAATTAGATTGTACAGAGTGATTTTCTCTATAGGTATGTTACAATTTTTATACAATATTTTACAAAGTACATGTTTAATTACAAAATATGGCAAAGCATTTCTAAACCAAACCTTGCCTATCATTTCACTGTTCCTTCTGTGTAGTTTGAACATGAGGAAAGTCAATACACCCTGCTATGGCTCTCACGCTTAACGTGTACACCATTTGCGATTTAAAGTGTTGATAAATTTTTATAAAATGTTTTATTTTTGATTTAAAATTTTACTTTGTGTTTTTTCTAAAATCGAGCATTGTCCATTGATCGGTGGGCTATGTCATGGCATTCCCCCTTTAACTAATAATAATTTTTGACTGGTGACAATTTTGTTAGTTACCAATATGGCATGACATGCACACAGTCAAATTAAAATTAAATTTTTATAACATTCTGTCTAGCCTGGCTCATATGGATACATCAGACTGACGTGAAATCTTCCCCTTATCGAGTTGTCATAAATATTCTTTAATTCATAGGTATTTTCATTCAATATTTTGTGTACCACGTACGGTCCTTCGTATGGGTACTGCAATTTAGCGCAAATATCGTTTTTATAGCCCGATACCCTTAATCTTTTGATTACTACTTTCTCCCCTTCTTGGAATGAAACCTTCTTCTTAATTTTTTTGTTTTCCCGCTTTTCATATCGCCTCGCAGTGCGATCTAATCTTTGTTTGACATTTTTGTGTACATTTTCTAGGCTTAAATTTTCATTATTTGTCCATGGCCTGACTGGTAACTGCCCAAGCATGGTTACAATTGGTGATACTTGTGTTACAGTACTTGGCACATTATTCATATAATTTTCTACATCGTTTACCGCAGAAGGCCATTCTCTATGATCGTATTAGATAATTATACGTAAAAATCTAATAAGTTCCTGGATATAGCGTTCTGCTGGGTTGGCATTTGGTCTTCTAATCGTTGTAAATACCAATTTTGTCCCCTTTTTTTCAAGATATGTTGTCAACCTTATATTATTAAAATATGTTGCATTATCTGCCAATATTTTACATGGTTTCCCTATGTTTCTACTATAGTGACTCAATTTTTGTAGTACTGTAGTAGTATTGCATCTTTTTGTCGGGTATAGTTTAATAAATTTAGAAAAAACGTCTACTAGTATTAAAATGTGTTTATAACCGTTTTCATCAGGAATTAGGTTACTGACAAAATCCATAGCTACAAGTTCTAAAGGTTTACTGGTAGTAATGCTATAAACTATGTTCTTATTGACATGATTCTTTATTTTTGCCATGTAACATTCGTGGCATTTAATTATTATTTCCTTTGCCAAGGATAAATCTCGCTTACAGAAAAAGGTTTCCCTGAAAATCATCCAAGTTTTCCGAACTCCGATGTGTCCGAATTTAACATGCAGATCTATTATAATCTCTGCAGCTAAACTCTCGTCTAAAACATATTTTTCCTCGTTTGCAATTGTTTTTAAAATGAAATTGTTTCTTATGATGTAACCTCTACTGTGTGGGTATGTCGATATGTGGTTCCTTAATTCGTGTAATTGTGCTTGGCTGTCTATTACGTGTTGATATGTGTACAAAGTGTTGTTGTGTGAGAGTGCGTTTAATCCTACTGTGAAAGTGTTCCGCTTGTCAACTGTGTCGATTTGTCGGTTACGTGTCAAAGCGTCTGCAGTGACATTGTATCTACCCGGTCTGTGTTTAATTGTAAACGAGTACTCCTGTATGAGCAGAGACCATCTGTAAATTCGGTTATTGGCGAATCTATTCTTCATTAAGAAGCACAGAGCTGCGTGGTCTGTTTCAATAGTAAAATGGTTTCCTGTTAGGAAAAACGATAGTTTGGCCACACTGTAGGTGATCGCCAACATTTCTTTTTCGGGCGTTGAATACCTGATTTCATACGGCTTTAAGATTCTAGATATGAAACATACCGGTGTTTCAATTCCTCCTATTTCCTGTGTGAGTTCCGTGGCTATTATGTTGTCTGACGCATCGGTCCTCAACGTGAAAGGTAGCGAAAAATCCGGACTGTGAAGAAGTAGATTGTCGTGAAAGTTCATCTTTACCTTTTGAAAAGCTTCTTCCCTTCTTTCATCCCACTCCCACTTGACGTTTTTGCGAAGAAGTTCAAGTAGTGGAATCTCGAGTTCTGACAATCTCGGTATAAATTTTTTGTAGTAATTTAATATCCCCTGAAATCCCCTTAAAGTTTTCAAATTTGTCGGACGCGGATAGTCTTTTATTTCTTTTACCCTTTCTTGCCCTACGCTTATGCCTTCTGGTTTAATTTTGTACCCTAAGTATTTTACATAAGTACGGTAAAACTCACATTTTTCAATGTTTAACTTTAAACCCGCTTCATTCAATGCATTCAAAATTATGTCTAAATGTTCATAATGCTTTTCTTCTGTTTCAGAAAATACTAATATATCATCGATATAATGTACGCAGAAACTATCATACTTGTCTAGTATGTTTTGCATCGCCCGGACAAGAGCTGAAGATGCTGATTGCAAACCAAAGGGTACCACTTTAAATTGAAATATGTGGCCATCTATGCTGAAACCTGTGAACTTGCGTGAGTCTGGATGCAAAGGAATCAACCAAAATGAATTTTTGAGATCAAGCTTTGAGAAAACTGAATTTTTGCCGATCCTGGACAAAAGTGTGTCGATCGTTTGAGGTGCATCGAACTGTGATTTTGTGATTGTATTTAAGTTTCTAGCATCTAAACATAAACGTATTGACTCGTCTTTCTTTTTTACAACAACTAAAGGATTGATATAATTAGTTTTAGCTGATTCAATAATGTTAGAATTAATCATATTTTTAATTTCTTGCTGTACTTGTTCTCTGTGTTTATAAGGTATTGGATAAGTTTTGCACTTAAATGGTTTATTTTCGTCAACATCTAACTTGTGTTCATAACCTTTTGCAACTCTAGATTCATAATTAATTAAAGAAATGTATTTTTGCAGCATGTTTTGTATTATTTTATCAAACTTAGCAGGACATCTTATCAGTAATTCTTCGGGCTTTTTATAACTAGTATTCATTACATATGTGGTACTTTCCATCATATGTTCTCCGCAATATTTATTCTTACCGCTGGCATTTTCGCCTTTTATAATATTTCCGCTGGCACTATCGCCTTTTTTACCGCATTTTTCATTTTTACCGCTGGCACCTTCGCCATTTATATTCTTAATATTAAATATGGGTATTTTTTCACCCTCAACAACTAGGATTCTTTCTCCTAAATCAATAATTGCCCTTAATTCAGATAAAATATCTTCCCCCAGAATGACATCATAATTCATTTTTGCCACAATAACAAATTCACCTTTAAATGTTTGATTTTTAATTTTAAATTCTGTACTTAATATTTTGTTGCATTCTGCGAACTTTATACCGCTTAAATTAACCAATCTTATTTTTGATATTTTTATACATTTATTTTCACCATTATTAAAATATTCATTAAAAATCTTTTCATCAATCAGACTGATCTCTGACCCTGAATCAACCAGTGCCCTAACATTTATATTATTTATTTGCATATTTATTATAGGTAATTGACTAATTTTTACATTTTTAAATTCATCATCCATCTCAGTTCCCAAATATTCTCTCATGTGTTCATACGTAGCTTTCGAATTTAAAATTTGCCTAACTAAAAATCCTGATTTTCAGGCCTAACACTAATTTGTGCCTCCGTTTCTATCCTATGCATGTGAGCCTGTGAATTTTCACTTCCCCTTTGTACAGTGGTATTTGCCACTTGCGAGTACGTTCTTGTATCCCCTTTTCGTTCATCATACGTTGGCTTCTTTGATTCCCAATGTACCTGTTTCTTTTCCTGTATCTGCTTACCCTGTTCCCTGTTTTGATTCATAGTTTGTTGCCCCCCATATGGCATATTCCCATTGAAATTTCTGTTTTGCCCTTCATTTCTGTCATACCTGTTATAATTATTATAGTTATTTCTGTTTTGATTGTACCTGTCCTCATTATTCCCCCCTTGATAGTTGAAATTCCCATTTTGGCTATAATTGTTCCCCTTGAAGTACCTGAAATTATTTGTCCCCTGCGTATTATCATATCTATCATATTTGTTATCTTGATTTCTGTTTCGATTTTCATTATTACCGTACCTATAATCATTGTTCCCATACCTGTTATCGCTATTTCCGTATTTATTATAATTGTTCGACGAACCTTGGTGGTAATCGTCTATTTCCCGTAAATATTCTAGGAGACTGTCCATCGTTCCTATCCTTTGTGTTATAATAACGTTTTGAATGCTATTTGAAAAATGTCTAGCCAAATACCGAACAATTTCACTCTCAGTGAACTTAGGTTCTAAGTGTTTTATGTTGTACACTTTTCTTAGTACATAGTTTTCCCTAGAAATACCTGATTTGTCATTATACCTTCCGTTGAATAGATTTTCCCTTACCTTTTGCTGGGTGTGATCACTCCAGTATTGTTTCATCAATAAAACCTCGAACTCCTGGAGAGATTCGAACCTATTTTCCACAGATTGGTACCAATATTCACATTCTCCTTTTATCATATTTTGTATATTAGTCTTGAGGTCGGCAGAGCTATGCAATGTGTCCATGTGTTGCTTTAGGCGTGTTATGAATATTTTTGGATGTGTTCTGTTGTCTCCGTAGAAGTAAAAAGGTGTTTTGTTACATGTGTATGTGTGTAGTGGCGTGTGCGTTCGTGTACTATCCCTGATCATTCTAGTAACTTCAGATATCTTTCTCTCCTGTTCTTTTTTGTGAGTGTCAACCTTTTCTCCTTGTTTTCTTATCCTTGCGTCCATTACATTCATTCCTTCTTCGAAAATTCCAGCCATTTCCGCTCGTACTTCTTCCCTCACTTCTTTTGTTGCTTCACCAACTTTCTCACAAATCGTTTCATCGATTTTTTCCCATTTTCCTTCCAGATTGTCACATCTGTTTCTCAAATCTTGCGTGCTTTCTTCGAATTTTTTCATCCCTTCTTCACTTTTCTTGTTCAAATTCTCCGTGAACATTTCCATCTTTTCTTCTAATTTTTGTTGTGTTTGCAAAAGTTCTGTTGCCAGCTTTTCTTCCAACCACTTTGTCCTCTGTTCTATTTCTTCCATGGTTTGATCGATTATGTTTTTAATGTTGCCTATCTCATGTGTGTTTTGGTCTAGTTTTTCTTCTAATTTTTGACTGTTTTCTTCCATTCTTTGACTGGTTTGTTCCATTTTCTCTTCCATCCTTTGACTATTTTGCTCCATTGTTTGTTCTAATTTTTCTTCCATCCTTTGACTATTTTGCTCCATTTTCGCATTCATTCCTGTCATCATTTCCATCAGCTTATTTAGCATGTCTGGATTTGTTTGTGTAGTGGTTGCATCACCTGCTTGTTGTGTTTGTTGTGTCTCTTCTGTCGAAGTTCCAGGTGCTGGGTTGTCTCCTGCCATGTCAGTAGTCTTACCTGATCTTAATCTCATTTACCAAAATATGTAGATTATCTCTACCTTACCAATAGCCTTTTATAAAATTACCTTGTTATTTACCTTTAAATCGACAATGCCTGATTTTAAATTGATTTTAGAATTTTTAATTTTGTTTATTATTGAATTTATTTGCTTTCCTGAGCTTGATATACAAAATGTGTTACAACACGTTAAATCTCAAACGTTGCGTGCTTACAAAATGCTCACCACGTTGGACGCCATAAAATGCACTGTACTGTGTGTGTATTGGTAGACATACGAGGTAGTTTTGGGGCGCCAGGCAGCACGAGGGCTGTCAAATTTATTTTCTTACCTCTACATGCACCACACAGGCATTCGGAGCACGATTTCCACACCAGGAGGATTGACTCCGCTCAGGGAAGAAGCCGGTTCAAATTTATATTTTTTTTTTTTAAATATCAGGAAGCAAATAAATAACACACAAGTTTGGTCAGAAATGTTTGAACAGAAACCTTTTATTAAAATTTTAAATTTTGACCTGGATTGAATTTCTTAATTACAAAATGGTGAACAATATCTCTTAAAATAACTTATGCTAATCGGCCTTTAGATTTTTGATTTGATAATAATCAGTGTTTTTGCTTTTATGAAAATTTTATATTCAAATTGAAAATTTTATTTTAACGAAGACGATTTTTTTAATAGAAATAAATAAATTGACACTTTTGTGTCTAGTATTCTTTATTTAGAATTTGATAAAAGCTTTTACCTTTGTGCTAATCCCAATTGACGACGAAAGTTGGTTGCAACCACGCGACCGTTCTTCACAAGCGAAAAGTCCTGTCGAAACAGCCTGAAGTTCTCTGTTGACACGCTGTCTTCAAGTCGGTAAAGTGACTCGTTACAATGGTGATGTTTTGTTTTGATATAATCAGGATTCTTGAATATTCCTCTTGAAAAACCAGGATACTGATTGCGTTGCACTATTTGGCACTTTAATTAGACGCAGGTAGGTGTTTTACCCTTACCTTTCGGAGCAAACACTTTTTATTTTATTTTCGAAGACGATACCTTTTTTGTTGTTTACAAAATTTTTATTTGCATTTTAATTTTTAATTTCCAATTTATCAGATGTATTTATTTTGAGTCGTGACTAATTTTCAAAATTATAATGTTAAAACTTGCTTTGACCAATCACAGGTCACAAAATATATTTTTCAAAAACTTAGGTTATAATTTCAGCAAATTCTGATTAAACCTCTCCCTTTGAATGATACTTAACGACTGAATGCTAAAATATGGCTTCTAATTGGCCTGGTTTGACAATTTTAAAAAAAATCTGGATTACTAGATTTTGACTTTTGATGTTTATTTTTGGAAATTTTATGATTTTGAGCTTATTTTTAATACAATGCTTATTTTTCTTTCTGTACTTTATTCCTAGCTTTAAGCTGATCATTTTGGTATGCAACATGCCTAGTTTGAATGATGTATTTTGAGGTTACCTGATCAGTTGGAAATTTCACAAAAACACTCTTAAAAACTAATTACAGCTATTAAAAGCACTTCCAGGTCAAACATAAAGCTATAACGAATATTTTCTTACATAATAAACATAGAACAACATTTTATTTAATCTAACATGAACAAATGTTTTTTCAGAGTCTCGGAGACCCTATACTGTGAAGTGTCCAACCCTAACTATGGACAGTGCATGTAGCAATTTGCACTAAAACAACATTGTGTAACATAATCTAACTTCTAGTAGTGAAATTACACTGAAAAAATCTTAATTTATACCAATTTGACAAGAATATATGGTAGCGTCCCATACCTAGAAGTTTGAAAGTCAGCTGTGGCCCCCTTTTCAAGTCTTTTGTTGGAAATAACCACGCTGTTAAGTGAACTAAGGTATGTAACTTTATGTTTTAATGCTTTTTAGTCTATTACGATTAACATTTTACACAATTTTTGACATGATTAGAATTTACCGTTGGCTGTCCGAGCCTTGTTTTGACCAAATTCATAGGAGCTTAAAATGTTTGTTTGATTTTGTTCCTTATGAACTTATAAGTTTATTATGAGTAATTTCTCACTTTTTAACACATGTTTAGTCTATTTGGAATTTTAATAGTAATGATTTTGTCTATTTTTAGGCTGTCCTTGTAGCCAGAAAGTACCTAGGTAGGTTCTACACTGCTCCAACAAGCAAATCCCGCACTGTGGTCCTTTTGCCTGCCGTTGAGAGTTTTCGAAGCACTAATTTTACAATTAGATTGTACAGAGTGATTTTCTCTATAGGTATGTTACAATTTTTATACAATATTTTACAAAGTACATGTTTAATTACAAAATATGGCAAAGCATTTCTAAACCAAACCTTGCCTATCATTTCACTGTTCCTTCTGTGTAGTTTGAACATGAGGAAAGTCAATACACCCTGCTATGGCTCTCACGCTTAACGTGTACACCATTTGCGATTTAAAGTGTTGATAAATTTTTATAAAATGTTTTATTTTTGATTTAAAATTTTACTTTGTGTTTTTTCTAAAATCGAGCATTGTCCATTGATCGGTGGGCTATGTCATGGCAATATATATATATATATATATATATATATATATATATATATATATATATATATATATATATATATATATATATATATATATATATATATATACACATTCGGAAAATGTTGTTGGATTTGGGTGGCACGCATAGTTTCAACGGCCTGACAGACCCGCCTACAATAAAGGCGTGTACCAGTGCTCTAGTAGAGGGAGCAAATAATGACGCGCTATCAAGAAAACACGTACATACATCATTATTGCTATTAAAAATTTCAGTACCATTTATTCAAAGGAAGGATGTAGTTGGCTCTGTTCAGTATAGGTAATATTATTACGTGCTTTAATAACTGAAATTATTTAACCCGTTTTACTTTCAAAACGAGTCAAATAATTCTTTACATTGCAAGTGGAAGACGGAAACAAATTGAAATTCCGCAAGCAGAGTTGCCCACGCACATGTGGTGGGGAAAGCAGGTGGCATCAGAAGGATGTGTTATACGATAAAAAAGAATAGCCTAGTTGCTTCGCTCTCGCTTGCTCTCATTGCCGACCCAAATGAAAAATTTTCTGACACTGTATATATTATAGGCGGAAGCCCGTGACATCGAAAGTACCGTCATCGCGGATTGGAAAAATTCTAATGCAAATTGACTGTAGAAAACCATGCGAACAAAATGAGCCCGGTATGACGAGGTTTTTCTTGGCGTATTTTTAAATAAATTAATTATCATTAAAAAACAATAATGTTTTACCGTTTTCGTGGAAATTGATTTCAATTAGAGCATTTTTTTGTAAATTTCATGCTCTTTCAGAAAAACCTGGTATGACAATCTACACTCCGCCGAAAATGTCTGTCACACCTATTTGAAGAAGGCGATAGGTGACAAAGTTTTGCCGTTATGGCGTGGAAACATTTTCTTTTTTAATTTTGTTGATGATGATTTCACCACATTCACAAACGCAAAACTTGGTGCTTATTTTGATTCAAGATTGTCATTTGATACCATTATAATAGAACATGTATGTAAACAATTGAATAAAGCAACTTTCTCTCTTGCAATTGAAGGTCACTTTAGATCACAATGGCTTGTTAGATACATACTATGCGTTTGCTTATTCATGCACATCGTATAATATAATTTGCTGGGGTAACGTATGTTTTTATACTTCAAAAACGCTTATTGAGGCTAAGCCAATCTGTGAGCTACAACTTAGAGAGAGCTTCTCCATATTATAACTGTGTAATATCGTTTAATATTTTACAAAATCACAGTAGGAGTATTAATAATTATAAAATGTTTAAAAATAGAGTAGCGAAATTTTTCATTGGGAATACTTTCTACAACACTGTGGATTATCTTAACTTGGGAAGTAGTATAACAACAAATTGCATGGTTGGCTCTTCCTATTATTTTGCCTTTTGAGTTTTATATTCTTGTTCTATCCGTATCCTATACTTAACTCATTTTAACAATCTACACGGATATAATTGTCGTCAAGACGATTTTAACTTTGTTCATGTATATTTGTATGTTTATTGGGGTGGTCCTTATTTTGCGACATTGGATTTTTTTCGGTTTCACCCCCGAAAGTGGTTACGATTATTTAAAAAATGAACTATACAAAATTTGAACTCGATCGGATGACGCTATGATCGGATGACGGATGACCCGTGCCTCAACTATTCATACATTATTAATCGAATGAATATTTCATTTTCTAAAACTTCGTTTATTTGTATTTTTCTCGTACAATTAATACTTTTTTTGATTGGTGTAAACAAGTACTAGAACATTCATATTCTCGCTATTTACATCTTAGCAGATATTTTAGATCCTAGTCCATACGAAGCTTGCAAAAAAAGTGTAAAACCCCAAAAGTGCAGGGGTAGTGACCAAATATAACTATCCCTCCGTTTTCGAGGACGGCCAACACGATGGTCCCTACCTCCCTCGAACTACCGAATGCAAAAAAACGTTTTTTTTACGTTTTTCTACTCATCTATATTAATGCATAATTTGTTTGCTTACCACGTAATTTGTAGAAATTATTTCTAGATAGCGCCACATACAAACCACTAACGATAATCAGTCATGCTTTATCTTATACTCTTATGAATTTATAGAAAATAAATAACATAGATTGCAATGTTCAAATTCTTTCGATTTTTCGTTGTCAGACATGCGAGGACTTGTTGGATCGGGTTTTTTTTTGAGGAAGCTCAATAGGTCCTGTAAAATTTCGCAACCAGACATCGTGCATGGGGGTTGAAACCACCCCCTCTCTCAATACCGAAACGTACAAAAAACATCCAAATGTGCTGAAAATTGTTTTTCCACACGTTTTCAAGAGCGGGGAACACGATGCTAATATTATTTAGCCTCCTACCCCCAACCAACCAACTACCCCTAAATGCATAAAACCACCTCTTTCCCATTTTTCGTTTTCAGGCAAGCGAGGACTTGTTGGATCGTTTTTTTTTTTTGAGGAAACTCAATATGTCTTGTAAAATTTCGCAACCAGACATTCTAACGACCCTAGAGGGTTGAAACTACCCCCTCCCTCAATACCGAAAAATACAAAAAAACATTCAAACGTGCTGAAAATTGTTTTCTACACGTTTTCAAGGCCGGGGAATAAGATGCTGATAGTGACGATGATGATGAATGTACCCAGATGGAAGCAAGTCTCATTGAAGAGTTTAATGTCCATTCCGATTGGCCAAAACAATATGATTTAATTTGTAAACGCCGAGGAATAAATTAAAATTTAATAATAATAATACATGTCGCATGTCTAGAATAAGAATAAAAGTCATGTACATAATGTGATAATAAATATATAATAAAAAACTGAACTATGCACATAACCGATTATATATACATGCGCATAGCCCGTCCTATCAACTCCTTTTAAGCTGCAATAAAAAAAAATCTCTCCATAGAAAACCTGATCCAATGAGCGCTTATGATCTCACTATAAGATAAACCGATGGTTTTGGGCATGCAAGGGTAGTTTTGGAGGACTAACAGAGAAACTGACGCAACTATCGTGTTCTCCACCCTTGAAAACGGGGGATACCTTATTCTATTTGGGGGACACTTCAGGATTCAGGGAGGGAGTGGTTTCAACCCCCCTGGGGTCGTTAGAATATCTGGTTGCAAAATTTTACGCGACATATTCTTAAAAAAACCGATCCAACAAGTCCTCGCATGCCTGATAACGAAAAATGGGAAATGGGGGTGGTTTTATGCATTTTAGGGGTAGTTGGTGGTAGGCTAAATAATATCAGCATCGTATTCCCCGGCCTTGAAAACGCGTCGAAAACAATTTTCAGCACGTTTGGATGTTTTTTTGCATGTTTTGGTATTGAGGGAGGGGGTGGTTTCAGGATGTCTGATTACGAAATTTTACAGGACATATTGAGTTTCCTCAAAAAAAAACCCGAACTAACAAGTCCTCGCATGCCTGACAACGAAATATCGAAAAAAAGGGGTGGTTTTTTGTGTTTGGGGGTAGCTCGAGGGGGTAGGGACCGCACGACTATCGCCATCATGTTGGCCGTCCTCGAAAATGGGTAGTCATGTTTGGTTGCTACCCCTGCACTTTCGGGATTTTTACAACTTTGGCATGGACTATCCCATGAATAATTCGAATTGGCTTCTCATATAAAAAGGGCCTCACAAATTTTGATAGTGTAATTTTGGCTTTAAACATTATTTGCTCATTTTCTACGTCGTTTCCAAACGACCTCAAACTGATCTCAAATTTGTAATGCTTGAAATAAAAAAAATCTGTGTTCAGTTATCCACATCAAATCGAACTTTGAAGTAACACGCACAAACACGCACACCATAAACACACACCATAAACGCACACCACATATAATTAGAAATCCAAAACCAAGGCTATCCGCAAACATTCCAACCCACCGGCATTCTCAATGCCGCACAACCTTTTCAAAGCTTTTCCCATCAGCTCCATGCTGATATCAACACAACGTTCAGCAAATCGGCCTCTTCGCTTTTTGCTATCTAGTTTTCCTGATATATCAACTGTTTTATATTGTCCACTCTTCGGTTGAAAAAATTAAAGTTTATCTAATTTTCCTCAAAAGTTCTCTTCTTTTTTAGCTGTACTTTCAAATGTTTTTTTATAGACATCTCTATCTCGAATAAAACCTCTGGACAATGTTTATTACACGTTTAATATCCAGACTTTTTGCCAAAATATTAATATTTCGCAAATAATATGCAAAACGCTTTTACAAATTGTCATTTCAACTTCTCTGAAATTGAAATAAACTCACTTAAAACTTGTCTGCTCAATGGCAATTTACTGCCGATAATTTGATTAGCAAAATCTCTAAATAAAAAGATTTTAGCAGCGTCGTGAAGACTCGTGACCGGTGAATTCAGTAATATGTGACCATAATTGCGAACAATTGAAGCCGAACGGAGGTCCGCTATATCTCCCTACTGATGAGAACTTTCCATCCTATGATGTTTTTGGCCACCGAATAACCGAAAAGGAAAACATAAAGCGGTTAATGGTTCATGGAAAATCAAATGGCAAATGGTGAAAGAAACTTAACCGACTGTGTTTCAGTGCTTACGTGTTAGCATTCAGATCACGGATTTCCTGCTTCCAGGGTTCCTGGCTAGAATGTGGATGTTTAGTGCCGTTTTTAGTGAGTTAACGAAACTGTAGCAGTGGCCTAGACCGCGATTGAGTGAAACAACGTGATTAGTCGCTGTTATCTCTACTGAGTTCTAGATTCAGCTGCAGCAGCTGCCAATATCGCAGGGAATTGTTGTAGTGAAAAAAACGACCAATGAAATAGAGTTTGTTGAGATCGTACGCCTAGGAGACAACCGCGACAGATACCGTGTTACTATAAAACATCCCTTACAATAAAGGGAAGCTAATTCAATTAATTCATGGGACACAAAACGTGTATCCTGGCATTTCAACGAGAACATGAATGTTCTGGTGCCTGTTTATGCCAACCAAAGCTTCATTATTCCTATTCAACTATTAAATGTATGAGAAAAATGCAAAGAAATGATGTTTTATAAAAATAAATTTTCTTCCAATTATGCATGTATAACATTTCGACATAATCAACAGTTCACGAGATACTATTGAAAATATATGAACATTGCGTCTAATGGTGAATTTGAATTGTCTTGGGGCACGGTTTAGCGTTATCCGATCGAGTTAAAAATTTTTAAATAAGTGGAACCACTGTAGGGGGTGAGACCGAAAAAATTATGGGAAACAAATATCGTCAAATACAGCCCCAAGAAAGATGTAAGGACCACCCTAATATTTATATTGTGTATTCATGTTAGTACTGATCTCACTTTTAGCTAGTCTATTGAACTATTTATGTAGTAATTTAATGACTTGTCTGTTATCCCTGTTTTTTAACGTTTCTCTTTTGTATTGTCCGACTTGCCATATATACTTGCATGTATCCAAAATGGCCAATAAATTACTATTACTACAGGGAGATCGAGGAAGACTGAACGTGCCGCTCCCTAAAGATTGTTTTTGTGCCGCTTACATACTGTGTACATATGTACTATTTTCTGGTACTTTCAACATTTTCACGTTGGCGACAGTAACCTTAAATATACTCAATTACAGTATTTACAAAAAAAAAGGTGAGTTTCTTTATTAACTTGCCACACAAGTGACACTGAACTGATTGCGTTGGAAAACACTGATTTATTAGTCAGAAAGGGAGATAAATGATAAATCAAACACAAGCTAATAATAATAACATTCACGAAAATGACAGACATCAGATTGATAACAGTGACTAGCAACATAGGAAATTAGTTTTAATAATGTATGTAGAATAGAAATCAATTTTGATAATTTTAGTGACTTTTCCGTGTGACGTCACGTTCAGTCTTTCTCGATCTCTCGGTATTACTGTTACTGTTTATAAAAAATTACTATTACTGTTACTGTTACTGTTACTGTTACTATTTCTATTACTATTATTATTACTATTACTATTACTATTACTATTACTATTACTATTACTATTACTATTACTATTACTATTACTATTACTATTACTGTTACTATTACTATTACTATAACGGTAAATAAAAGATTAAATTTTCTTTTTACCGTTATTATCTTTTACTCCACTACGTGAATGAGGAAGTAATAATCTTTGTGTAAAATGATTGAAAAGTCACAGTTTAACAACGTCAGGCTACAGTTTCATTTTTGCGGAGGCATATAATTAACTACTTTTAAATTAAAATTGCAACAGGTACTGTGGAAACATCAAAGAATCCCCAAAAATTAAATATTTTAATTTGTTTTAATAATAAATAAAGCTGGAAAATGTATAATGTTTTAATTTGTTTGCCGAAGAAATTGTAGTTTTCATATAGTTCTGCTGTTTGAAGTTTTAATGACGAATATACATCTTCTGCAGAATATATGGAATAACAAGTTTGATGTATTCCTACATATACACATAGTTATTTCTAGTAGGAAATGCCTCATGGTTAATAATGATTAATTTGCATACTTTACATGCATGTGCACCGAAGATTTGTCAAGACAATAAACTGCTGTATTCCGTTGAATATTGCACGTTCACAACCATATTACAACTTGTCACAGATGTCGGGCACCGCTATTTTTAAATTAAACAAAATGTTAAGCAAAATGTAACTGTCAGAATTGTACTGGAAACAAATAACTTTTAAACAAATTTAATTATGGATTTATGTCGGAATTATCGTTCAACAAAGCATTTTGACACTGTATATATGAAAAGCAAACAACTAATTTGAATAATAAAACAAGCTAAAAACGTCCTCTTCGCCAATTTACTGAGCTTTTTATATAATTGTTGCACATTTTATAGGATACTCTTCACAGTTTTCTTGTAAATAATTTTAGTTTTTGGACATCCTAAATTTTGTGATACCAACAAATATATGAAAAAAGAAATTGAAAAAAAACATCGAACCTGTCTGGGATTTGAACCCACGATCTTTGGATTGCAAGGTACAAGCACATGCAGAACAAGTATTTATTTATGGTAAATAGTACAGCCATGTACCTCCCCGGAGTCTGGCCCGGAACCAGCCAGACAATCACGGCGCGTAGCACCGTGGTGAGTGCTTGGTTGGACGGCGCAGGTCCGGTTCGTTTTAATAATAATGAATAAAATAAAACTGGGTTAAAACTCCCATCTGCTTGAGCGGTTTTAAATTTAACGGTGTGTTTAAAATTGCTGCCCACATGGGCCTAAAACTAATTCACATTAAAAATTTAAAGCTAATGACTGGTTGCACACTAGGCACGTTTTCAAAAAAGAACAATGCAAGAAACATTTCATGTAACAATCGCGGAAACAACGTTTTTAGGGTATTTCGACCCCGCTGAATAAGAATCTGCCTGTTGCCGGTATCCAAGATGACGACCAAAACTCTGTTGCCCTATATTATCTCCCTTGTCCGTTGACTTAAAATAATGATCTAAACATCTGCTTAGGGGTTTTCTCGGATGCCAAACACATTGCAATGCTCAAAATTTACTCATTGTAAGTTAGGAGTGCATGAGTTCCAAGATGGCGCACATGATGGCCGCCTGTTACTCGGAAGTGAGCAAGGAAGCAAGGAAGATAAGAAAACGACCATTTCAAAGTTCAAACATTGTTTATTGCAAGATTTCAAAGAAGACAAAACAATCATTCAAATGTTTTTAGCTTATGGCAAGATTGCAAGGAAGATAAGAAATCAACCATTTAAAGAGTTCAAACATTGTCGAGAGCAATGGCATAACTTGGTGTAAGTCAGTCTATTCTCCTTGCACGTGCCAAGCGCGCATATATGGGGGAGGAGGGTAATGGGGGTAATTACCCCAAGATTCTGTAAAACTTCAACTTTCGTTTTAAAATGTAATAATTTTTATTGTTTTATTTTATATTTTACAATATATACTCTGTTTAGTTTTGTTTATAAATTGTTTTTTCTATACTAGACATTTTTTTAATGATTTTCTCCCCCCGCTCATCAATTTTAATTTTCGGGGAAAGACATTTTTGTTATTTTCAGCATGCGGGTGTGTGTCATCCCCCCCCCCCCCCCTCCCCCGAAGTTCAAGTCCCAGATCCGCTTTTGGTACGATCACATTGTACTCAGGCACTGCGATGAACAATTACAGGCTAGGATATCCGTACAGGCTTTGGGGACGCGCTCAAGGGTCATAAGGAGGGGAATGTACTGGTCTTGGTGAAGCCTTCACCCATATGACTTAGGATCCATCACCACCGGTCGGGCATGATTTCCAAATACCTTCGTTTAATACCTAATTGACTTCCAGCACTTATATTTTTTTGTAATCGTAATTATGGCTTCCGAAGACACGAACTTAACACATCAATTCGTTTGTAAAGCATTTTTCAAATTATGCTATTTATATAAATAAATTCACTTACCGGCTTAACGCTGCTTGTATATCATAAATGAAAGGTTAAAGTATGACTTACACCATAAAACAGCTTCTTATCGCCAAATTTGAAATTCTTATAAGGTTCGTCCTTCTTTCCACTATTGCACGCGCCTCCCCTACCTTCAATAACACAATTTTGTTACCAAATTGTATTCACATTAACACACACACAGAAGTACACATTCAACCACTAAAAACTATATATCTGACAGATTTTACACTTCAAATACAACAAGATGCACGGAGCGCACGTAAACACAACAAAGTTTCGGCGACCATCTTGGGAGCTATCTTGCAACCCATGCACTCCAAACTTAAGATAAGTAAATTTTGAGCATTGCAATGTGTTTGGCATCCGAAAACCCCTAAGCAGACGTTTATATCATTATTTTAAGTCAACGGACAAGGGAGATGACATACGGCAACAGAGTTTTGGTCGCCATCTTGGATACCGGACTTCTGGTCCAAATTTCGCTTTGGCAACAGGCAGATTCGTATTCAGTGGGGTCGAGATACCTTAAAAACGTTGTTTCCCAATTGTTACATAAAATGCTATTTGCATTTTATAGAGATGGATTTCCTATTTATGGGCCTAGTCTATTGAGGCATAGCGCACTGAAAATTTTTGGCTGTTGACACGGGAAAAAATTGAATGAAAAAACCCGTTCGAGACAATTGCCGCCCTGACGCCAGGAAGATATTGTGGGAAGAAAAGTAGGATTTAATATGTCGAATTTTTTAAAAAGGTTATCGGCCAAAAGGGAATTTTATGAAAAAGAGAACAAAAGAACAGAAAGGACAAATTGAACATAACGAAAGAAAATAGGAAGGATTGCAAAGGTAAAGTTGTGGTAAAGATTAAAGTTGGGGAAATAAGAGATTATGGTATAGGAAAGTATGGCTAGAGAGGATGCCTGGAAATAAGCAACGCCTGGTATGGTAGGGGGTGTTGAATATCGAATGCTGTCTGATTCGGGTTATGTTGCGAGTTAGCGGACTATCGCCCAGTTTAAATTGATAGAATTTTTGAGAAATTTCTTGGACGTAGTCCGCTAGTGGGGTTGTGTCGTGGCAATGATCATATAAATCTCCGAGGGAGGTGTACTTACCGGAATCAGAAATGAGGTGCATAGATTTGTGTTCTAAAACTTTCAATTTTGCATTGTCGTGGCCGGTATGCTGCACCACCATATATCTCTCGAGAATCATATTTCAACGCATTAGATATATTATTATGAAATATATATTGGTAAAATGTATGCAGAAAAAAATATATCATTATGAAATATATATTAGTAAAATGTATAAAGAAAAAATACAGAGTGTAATCAGTTTCATGTCATTTAAAAAAACTGGTAATGGGGACCGACTAGACAAACAAAAAACCTTTATGACTTTTTCCCTTAGGGGCACTTTGAAAAAAAACTGACCTAGGTCAACAATTTAAATATTAGGGTAGGAAACATTTGAGAACCACTGCCTTTTTGGGTCAATGGACGTGTACTAGGTATAATTCTACAACTTTTAAATTGTCATAAAAAAGTGCAAAGATTACCGACCGACTCGTCGCCGGCCGACACGGCGGTTCAAAGCAAAGAAGGGCGGCAACTTTGATGAGCGCCTCAACTGAACCAAATTATAAAAATGTAAGTAACTCGTTATCTCTTTTTGCAGAATTGCAAGCAATTCATAGGCGTTGAAGAAGTTTAAACACAGCATTTCTTTACATGTGTGTTTTTTTAATTTAGAAAATATCGGAGCTTTTATTGTTGTTTATAATTTATCAAATTTAAATGTGATTTATTAACATTTGTAACCTAAATGAGTGTTCTGGGTTAAGCTTAAACGAGTAATTATTTCATGACATTGGGAAAGATACGATAACAGAAAACAATTATGTGTATTTTAAGTTAGAAAAAATATCTGATTTATTTAACGAATTGCCAATGAGGTATCGTAAACTAAAATATTCAATAAATCTAGAACTTACCAATAAATCATTTTTGATTTACATAAATTGTTCGAAATGGCCTCCGTCTGCATCAATACACTTTTCGGCACGTTGAACCAAGAACATACGCACTCCGATCCACACATTTGGTAAATTAGGATCATTTTTTATGGTTGCTATGCACATTAAAATACGTTGCTGCAATTATTCCAAAGTGTCAATTGGATCACGGTAAACTAGAGATTTAAGATGGCCCCAAAAATAAAAACCCATCGGATTTAAGTCGGGTGATCTAGCAGGCCATGGTACTGGTCCGCCACGCCCAATACATCGTTGAGGAAACTCCGTGTTTAAAAAATTTCGAACAGCCAGACTAAAATGAACTGGCATGCCATCATGCATATACCACATTCTTCTGCGCCTTGCCAAAGGTACATCTTCCAACAAATTTGGCAATATTTGTTGTAAAAAGTTTAAGTATACACTAACTTACTTTCCAAATTTCAATACAATCGGAGTTTTATTTCTTAAGTTACGTGCTTACAAGAAACGTGACAGATGGGCAGACAGACGGACATTTTGAAAGTTGTCCAGAATTCGATCATTATCACAATGGACAATTTAAAACAGAACTCGATTTATTGTAGTCAAAGCGGCGACCGTATGAGATCCTACCTGATCAGTGATCACATACGGGGTATCCATAAACTCTTCTGACAAACGAAAGCTGCAAAACCGACTTTCAGCTGGCTGTAAAAAATTTGAAAAATGGCGGTGTTTTAATTGGGCGTAAAAATAGGGAGTATAATGACAAATTCATAAAAGTGGCGCAGGAAAAGATGTCTCAATCATATGAGGTCAGGGAATTACACGGTATTCATCCTAGGGTGCGTATAGTGGGAATGTTCGAAAAATATACTTTTTCCATTACGGAAAAACAACTTGACAGATATCATACAATAGGGTTATTAAGGCTGGTAACTTGTTTTTAGGATTTGACAGTTGTGCCGTTTTTGATGTTAAACAATGCAAATCTAATATATCTTAATGTACCAATTGTGCCAATTTAAAAAATATCCAAAATTTGATGTGCCTACAGATCATGCAGTTTGGGAGAAATGGAAGTGTTCAGCTTATATTCGCGTCCGTGACAAGCTTAGTGATATACTATCTAATCAATAGCAATCACTCGCGCCAATCATATCCACATCACCCACCAACAATGCTACCACGGGCACGGAAGGGGTATTACTCATTAGCTTAGATAGCGATGACTACCTATCGAATTTCACCGTTTACTATCAGAATACTCGCGTTCTCAAAACCAAAACAAATGATGCCTATAATTCCACATGCATGTCCAAATATTCGGTGATTGCATTCACCGAGACATGACTTGATTCGTATGTATACAACACTGAACTCGGTGCTAATTACAATATTAATCGCTCCAATAGAGATTTCTTAGCTACCAGTCATAACGGAGGTGGTGATGTATTGCTTGCCGTACATGATAACTTTACCTCATTAGATGTTTGTTCCGTCGATCTCTGTAATCTACCGTCTATAGATACTTTATGCGTGAAAATTACATCAAACCGGTTTTCAATGTATGCAATCGTCATTTATGTGCCTCCAAACTCTGCAGTCTCGGAATATGAAAAACTATTCGAATCAATTGAATCCCTAGATTGTTTGTAAGTTTTATACCTGAATACGCAGCTTATTTGAATGACTCTGAGCCTGACCGTCAAACTATTATCTCAAACAACTTTTTAAACATTTTCAATATCTGGCAGCATAACTTTGTATTTAACGACAATAACAAATTGCTCGATTTGGTTCTGTATAATAAAAATTGTACTGTAGAACGGTCTGTCGATCCATTTGTAAATGAGGATATACATCACCCAGTATTGCACATTTCCCTTCAGTGGAATGTTGGAACTAAGTTAAAAAATATCTTTCCTGCTAACGAAAATAATCGTTGTTATAACTTTCGGTAAGCCAATTTTTTGGCCTTATATAATTTAATCGCAAGTATCAATTGACAGTTCTTCGAAACGCTTTCTAACGTGGAAGAAGCGACTAGTTGTTTTTATGATAAATTTTACCTCCATTATTGATCTATGTGTACCCAAATTCCCAGCTACCAACAAGAAAAAATATTCCCTAAGGTACAACTGTCGGATTATAAATACTATCAAGTTAGAAGCTGGACTCTGGCGTTTATATAAGGGAATACGCGTGCATTGAATGAATTTAAAATATTGAGATCTAGAATGAAATCGGACATTAATATATCCTACAAGGATTACGTTCAAACAACTGAAACTAATATAAAAAGTGATCCATGTAAGTTTTGGGGTTTTATTAATAACAAAAAAGGAACGTCTAACATTTCCTGTCAAATGTCCTATAACGAACGGCAGTAGATAACCCCAATGATATTGTTAATCCTTTTGCTGAGTTTCCCTGCAAATCTTATTTACCTTCATCTCCCTTCTCCAAGAGACTGGTAAAGGCACCAAGATTTAATTCAAATTTTGACTTACGGGAATGTATGGAGTATGGAATTAGCAGGAGGGTGGTCAAAAATCACAGCACTTAGGCCCCATTGGACCCCTTGTACATCCTCCCTCTAGGCAGACACTCGCCTAGGCCTTCAACCAACCTAATCTTTCGAAGTAGGTGGTGATGTTGCCTAGGGGCATCTCCCTTACATTGGCCAAGGTAGGCCAACGCTCTCCCAAGATGGATTCTCTGATTGATGAGACGGCTGAACAGTCACAGAGTACGTGTTGAACCGTCTCATCTTCTTGTTCACAACCTTTGCAAAGAGGTGTTTCGCTTAATCTCATATTGTATAGATGTTTCCTTAGCGGACAGTGTCCAGTCTGGATTCCTGTTGTAAAACGTAGATTCCTTCTGGTCATTGCCAGGTAGTCCATTGCCGTTTTCTTGTTGGGATACGTGAGTAGTTCCCTAGCGAGCTGACAGCTGCTTGTTTCATCCCACAGCTTCTTAAATTCGTTGTGGGTGTTCTCCTTAATTAATTGTATTGTCGCCGTAATCGGTAACAAACTGGCCGGGCCTGGTCCAAAGATAAGTTGGTCTGCTGCCTTCTTGGCCAGTTTGTCGGCTTTTTTGTTGCCACTGCACTGTGCGTGTCCTTTCACCCAGCATACCGAGATGTTGTTCGTACTGGAGGCACCCACAAGTGCTTGATGACATTCCCATACTGCTCCTGTGGTTATTTTGTAACTTCTCAGGGCTAGTAGTGATTGTCTACAGTCTGTGTAGACCCTGATTGTTTTGCCCGTAGTTTGTCTGCGGACAATCTCTTTTGCGGCTATGGTTATGCCCGCCAGTTCAGTTTGTACTATGCTGGCTCGCTCATCCATAGTCCATTTATATTGGATTTGCAGGCTTCTGGAATATATTCCACATCCTGCCCCCTCCTTCTTCCTTGATCCGTCTGTGAAAATGTTTATCGCACCTTCACCAGCGGTCTCGTTTTCACTATTTGTCTGTATTGTGTAGGGTCTGTCAAAGACAAATCGGGGAGAGATACCATCTGTGCATGCCTGTAGAAGAGGCGTCTTCCTGACAGCCTCATTCCACAGGCGACTTCTGGTCTCCCCACAGCCTACATTTGGTTGTAGGCCAACGGACTTGAGGCGTGCCATTGTTATTAAGGCCACTTCTCCTAGATATAGATCCAGTGGTAGCAGACACAGCATTACCTCCATTGCTCTCGTTGGCGTTGTTCGCATAGCTCCTGTTATGCTTAGGCAGGCAACTCTCTGCACTTGGTTGAGCTTGGCTCTCGCTGTAGTCTGTTTACTCTTAGGCCACCAGACCACAGCTCCATAGGTTATCATTGGTCTTATGATGGCAGTGTATATCCACATGACCACTTTGGGTTTCATTCCCCAGGTTATCCCCACGGTCCTGCGACACTGCTCATAAGAAATGTAAGCCTTTTTTAGTCTTCTGTCTAAGTGAAGATTCCATGTTAGTTTGGTGTCAAAGGATACCCCAAGGTATTTCACTTCTGATGCGAAACTTAGTGTTGTGTCCAGGAGAACTGGTGCTTTCAGTGCTCCTGGTTTCCTTTTTCTTGTGAAGAGAACCATCTCCGTCTTCCTGGGATTAACAGACAGCGAGTGTTCTCTGCACCATTTTTCAATTATTCTTAGAGCCCCCTGCATCCTTTCACTGAGGACTCCTTCAAATTTTCCGTTGAGCAGTATTGTTACATCATCTGCGTAGGCGATTGTGTGGAAACCCTCTGAGTTGAGGTGGCGCAAGAGGCTGTCGACAACTAAGTTCCATAGCAGTGGTGATATTACACCTCCCTGCGGGCAGCCTCTCGCGACCATTCCTCGCACAGAAACGTCTCCCACACTGATTTTTACAGCTCTTTTGGAGAGCATGCTGGATATCCAGCTTCCCATAATCGTGGGGACGTTTCTCTCCACTAGGGCTGCCGTGATTTTTGGGAAGGTGGTTTTATCAAACCCACCTTCTATGCCTATGAAGACACCTAAGGTGGACTCTTTATTGTCCAGGGATTTCTCAATCCGACTCGCGACCGCATGGAGGGCGGTGTCGGTGGATCTTCCCAATGTGTATGCGTGTTGGTTGGGATGCAAAGGGTTGTCTTTCACTACGACATCCCTTATGTATCGTTCACATAGCTTCTCCATCGTCTTGAGAAGAAACGAGGTTAGGCTGACAGGCCTATATGCTTTGGGGGTGGTATAATCCATCCGCCCTGTCTTTAGAATGAACACAACTATCACTTCTCTCCATATCTCTGGAATATGAAGGTGCGCCAAGCTCGTCCTAAATACTCCGACCAGGTGCGGCAATATCCGCATTTCTGCTGAAAGATTGTGCATATGTGCTGGCACACCCCCTAAAAATACTTTTCAACTTATGCATCAGGAACTGTGAAATGCTCAAACTATGGAAATGCTTGAAAGTGTGTCCAATTTACAAAAAATATGATAGGTTTGATTACCAACTTTCGACCGATGTCTATCATTTACAACTTTTGTAAAGCATTAGAAATTTTATTACACTTATCACCATGTCTCTACGAATATATCGGTCTTCCAACATGGCTTTATGCCAGCCCGTTCTACAGTAACGAATTTGGTTTGTGTTACTCAGTTTATAGCTGAACCCCTAGATATGCGGACTCAGACGTATGTAAATTATACAGATTTCTCAAATGCGTTCGACAGGCTTGATCACAATTTGATACAACACTAGCTACTTTGGCGTTTTGGATGCTTCAACTACACTATTTGAGTCATACTTATAAAGCAGGACGCGACATGTTGTTTCTAATGGGTTTAAGTCGGGTGAATATTTGACATCATCCGGAGTTCCACAAGGGTCCATACTTGGTCCCTTGTTATTTATTATTTTCATCAATGACACAGTAGATGTTTTAGGTGTCAATTGCCTCATTTATGCTGATAATCTAAAGATTTATAGCGTGGTTAATAGTATCGAAGATTGCCTCCATCTACAAAAAAACTTGCAGAACCTGAAGGTTTGATGCAGGAAAATAAGTGTAACATAATATCCTTTTTAAATAAATCCACGCAGATAATATTTGATTACAGTCTTGACAATGTCAATCAAATTCGACCCGCAACATTTCACGATCTTGGCATTATCTTTGATTCCAAACTCTCTTTTACATCACATATAGACGCCGTCGTCTCAGAGGTTACTAAGAGGTATGGATTTATAGCGCGATTTCACGAGCAGCGATACAATCAAATTGCTTTTCTTTAGTTTTGTCAGCTTGAGTATACTTCTTGGTGGATTGTGTGAGTCTTCTCCCCATTTTGTTACCTACCTCTTTCACTTAAAGTTAATTTTGTTATACTATGTACACATTTTTGTTTTTAGCTTACATTATATTGTTTTATGTATATGTTATATTTGTATGTCGATAATGACCGATCCTTTGCTATAAACATGATTTTTCTCTTGCGATCATAAGTGTCTCATTTTGAGGAGGCCAACGGACATTTTGAATCATATTTTTTTTGCATTTTTGATGTCAGATTTAAACTTTCAAGTTTTTTCTAATAATAAGGTACTCTTGTTTGTTATTGCTATGATACACCATTTTCGAGGAATATCGATTTGAACTTTTCGTGTTTCCCGGCATAAGTCCCCAAATCGATGTTTCAAAGTTGTCAATTAATTTCTTAGTTATTTTGAATAAAATATTGACAATGCACAGCACGCTCTTCAGAACGCATAAACCCATTTAAATGTTTTAATCCTTGGGAAGTTTATTATAATACCATTCATTACGGTAAGTATACAGTGTGTACCACTTTTCACGGTAACACCTTCGTTGCTCAGTTATTAGTCATCCAATTTCACCTGAATTTGGATCGTTATCAAAGATCTTTATATTTTATCTTTCTTGAGTAAAACAAAACTTATTGGCGTGAAGTTCTATTAAGAAAAAAATTGTCGATTTTTCGTGAAACCATATTAGGCATTTTTTTATTGAAAAACTAATGCAATATTATTGAACAACATGCTATAGAATCCATATATCCAAAATTTAATGACATTTTGATTTATGGTTTTTGAATTGCGGCTCCCAAAATTCACCTTATTCAGATATTAAATAATTAATATCTGAAATGAAGTGTATTTCGAAAAAAGGTAATTCTTCATTTTCTATTTAAATTCAGTTTCTCTACCCCCCGTGTCATCGATACTTTCAAATTTCGCGGGCCAAGAATTTTCATTGAAAAATTACCAAAAATATAAAATATCAAATAATTAATAACTTGAAAATGAATTGTTTTTCAAAAAAAAAGTCATTCCTTATTTCCTCTTTAAAATCACTTTTTCTACTGCCCACTCTCATCCATACTTTTAAATTCGGCAATCCTTAATGCAAATTATTTACAGTGCTGTTGGATCAAAATTTTTGGTAATTTTTTCATTGAAAATTCTTGGCCTACAAAATTTGATGGTAGAAAAAGTGAATTTAAATAAAAAATGAAGAACGATTTTTTTTTTCGAAAAACAGTTTGTTTCTAAGTTATTAATTATTTAATATTTGAAAAATGCAATTTTATATACTAATATATCAGCGATAGTATGTATGTTGTTGAAAAACATAAGACTCACCATTTAAAGAAGGGAGGACAAATGATCCCAATAACTGATTGCCGATAATACCACACCAAACGTTAATTTTAAATTCGTGCTGAAAATGCCTTTCATTTACAGCATGGGGATTTTTTATTTCCCTGTATTGGCTAGTTCTCCTAAAAATGCCTCGACGAGTGAAAGTTGCATCATTGGTAAATAAAATGTTATTAATAAAATGTTGATCTCTGTTGTGTTTATTTTGAAGAAATTGGCAAAATTCTACCCTTCGTGGTAGATCATTTCGAAGCAAATTTTGTACTGGAATGAAGTGATATGAGTGTAAGCCTTATTTTTTGCTGCATTCTATTTCTATACAGTTCTGAGTATTTCTTACTTGCAGCACGCCCGGAGAAATTTTCTTGTGCGTAAACACAAATCATATCCCCCATCACTCAATTGGAAAAATTATTATGTCGAGGCATTTCAAATAAATAAGTAAAAGAAACCTCCAAAATTAATGAACACAAGAGGAAAATAAAATGTCAAACTAATGAAACTGAACGTAAATGACAGAACTAAGACGTCACCAAAGCACTCTTTTCAATAAACACAATTTGTCCTTTTTAAAGTGAGTTTATTTTCAAAAGAATTTTTGAAATTTGTTCGGCAGTTTTCTCGAAAACGGTTGGAATTATCAAGTTCTATCAAGTGTACTTTCTTACGTATAAATGACTCCTGTATGAGATTTTCTAGCTACAGGCGCCACAACGTTTCGTAAAAAAAAGATAAAAAATATTCATCAGGTATAGCCATGAGGCGCTCCCCACAGGCTAGCGTGATGTGATACATAAAAACCGCTGCCTAAGGAATCACTACTTCCACATCCAGACATCCTCTCTTACAACGAAAATATAATATTTGCACTCAGTGAAAATAATTTTTTATGGAACTTTAATAATATATTATTTGAAATCGTGTATCCCAAAAATCCATAAAATGATAAGCCACATCGGTTGTGACCTCTTACTTGCTCGATTTACCTATTTACTCCCATTTACCCCCATTCACCCCAATTTAACCCAGTTTACCCCAATTTACCCCAATTTACCCCAATTTACTCCTCAACTCTTCAACGAAGTACGATCAAAATATAATCTAATTCCAGATCTCGTTAAAATAAATACGTGTACCAAATTTTAAGTCAATATCTTAAACGGTTCCAGAGTAATCTTGAGCACCAAAAAGTTATAAGACCAATAGACAGACCGATGCGACAGACAGAATTTTTTATTGCTCAAACTGAACGTTTTATGACATTCTAAGCCTATTTAAACAATGCAAATTTTCAAAAAAATGTTTGCGTTAGTATACTTACTGGATGTGGAAGTAATACGCAAAAATCATTATGTGCCGTGGACTACACGATAGAAGTAAAGCTTCTACTTCAAGCATTTCCTCGGGGAAACCTTCTACGCATCCATACTACTCGAGGCAACCCACTGTGCATCCAATTTATTGTAAGAAAGCCACTGCTCATCTATTTTACTTGAGGAAACCCACTATGCATCTATTGTACTCGAGAAAAGCCACTGCTTATCCAAAATACTCGAGGAAACCTACTGCGCATCAATGGTACTAGAGGAAAGCCACTGCGCATCCATAACACTAAGGGAAACCCACTGCGCATCCATTGTACTCGAGGAAAGCCACTGCGCATCAATAGTACTCAAGAAAAGCCACTGCGTATCCAAACTACTCGAGGAAACTTAGTGCGCATCCATACTACTCGAGGAAACACACTTATTAAATAATATATAAACACCGTACAGGTTGCATGATATTCTAATTTGAAATGGTCGAAGCTAGACACACACGCTATAGCATTACATGCTATTTTATTAAATAATAAAATGGATTGTTCAAAAGGTTTTTAATTTAGTTTTCAAAATATGAATTTTTTTAATTATCCAATGTTTGTTATTCTTATATCCATAGTGATATTTCAATGTGTAGCAAGTGCCCTACACACGCGATGATGCGTCTCTGACGCTATATCCTCATCTGTCCTTGAAACATTGGTGTCAATTTAGCAACCTGCTAAAATAATCTTGAAATGCAGGCACGTTGATATTCGTTTGTTCATAGGACTCGAATTACAATGCAACTTGTTTATAAATCTTAAAGTTCCACACCTAGATTTTCTATCCAAGTCTCTCACAAGGAAAAAAAAATTGATACTATATTTGCACTTCATTATGTAGAAATTATTGTTTATGGAACTTTAGTAACATAACATTTGAAATCGTCTAAAACCCATAAAACGATATGTCACATCGGTAGTGAAGGTAGGGTGGTGGTGGTAGAGAGTAAAAAAGATTTTTGGGGTCTTAGGTTCTTGTAAACACGCTAAATTACAATTTTATTATTTTAATAATGGGGTGGGGGTAGTAATGGGAGTGGCAAATGCCAAAAAATGGTTTCAGACCTTAGCTTATTCTCTTGTATATACTAAATACCAATTTTATGGACCCTTACCTGCTTGATTCACATATGCCCCCCCCCCTTTCCCCAATTTCTCCCCCAACCCTTCGACGGAATAAGATGAAAATATAAAGTAGTTCCAGATCTCGTTAAATAATATATGCGTGTACCAAATTTCAAGTCAATATCTTAAACGGTTCCAGAGTAATCATGCGCACAAAAAAAAGATACAGACACACAGACCAACAGGTAGAAATTATTTTTTTTCGCTCAAACTTAAAATCTCGACCTATTTGAACAATAAAAATTTTCATTTTTTTTGTCGTTACTATGCTTCCACTGGATGTGGAAGTAATTATTGTTTCTTAGCTAAAAAAATGTATCCTTACCAAATTGGGAGAAGATCGGTCAAGAGGTAGTTGAGATATTGCAAAAAAAATACAATTTTGACACCCTGTATCTTTATCCACAGCAACAATTTACTAAAGCATGTTTGGTTATAAGTGTCCTCATATTTTAGTCCACTATATTTAGTGACAGGGACGCACCCAGAAAATTGCTGAGGGGGGGGGGCTACTACAGATAATAATAATATAATTAATATATTTAATATATTTATTGAACAAAAGATTAACAGGGAGTATAAAACTACAACACAAAATCAATTCGCCATGATTATGCAAAGCATAGCCCATGATGTATATATTGTAACGACCGCGCAATCGTATAATTTCGTACAATGTATTTTGCTTTTATATTTTGTTTTTTGTTTATTTATATTTCATTTTTACTTTAAAATATGTGATGCTGGCCTCCGGGGGGGGGGGGGGGGCTTAAGCCCCCAAAGCCCTCCCCGTTCTGTGCGCCTCTGTTTAGTGACCTCTCTGACGTTTTCGTAGAGATATCTATGAGAAATACACTAAACAAAATAATCTGCTCTAATAAAAATCGTTAATAAATCTGAAAACATACTACCTACATATACGTACAATACTACAAATCAAACTAAATTAAAAATACAAACAAGGCTATCTAAAACTGAAAGGATTAATTATTTATATATTGTATATGAAAATCTTGTAGTCTTGTAAAAATACTGTAATAAATGCATGTTGTTTAAGTACATCAGAACGAGGAAATATATTTATAGTAGGCTGTGCTCTTAGCTGCCCTCCGTGCGCGCTTTGCTAATCATGAAACAAAACAAAACACAGTCGATGTGTACTTGAGAATTGCATGTCTTATATTGTTGTGCCTGGTTTTTAGCAAATTTGTAATGTTTTGCAGTAGAATATACGGAGATCTGCAGGTAGTTTGTTAAATGACTCGTGTAATTATGTGCTGTGCGTGTGTGACTAGTGAGAACATCTTCATTCCATACGTGTCCTAACAAGCCTGTTGCAGAACTTTCAAGGTAAGAGATAGATATTTAAATGTTTATTATAAGTTTTTAGGTTAGTTTTTGCAACGCGTTAGATATATTTATCTGTTACAATATTACTTAATTTGCATAAAATCATAAAGATAATGATAAATTAATAAATTATATTACTAATCATGTACGTGTTGTTTGTAAGCCACACAACTTTAACTTTGATAAGAGTTAGGTATGTACTTTTTCATTTTCAAGGTCATTGCACTTGAAAACCTACTACTGATATGCGTTTTTTTGAGTTTCTGACTTCACAATAAAATGGTTTTATCTGGACACGTTGTAAATTGCTCGTTTAAATTGTTAAACAGTTTATCAATAAAAAACCACCAGGTGGCTTTCTTGCAACGATTAGCAAGGGGGCAAAATTTTAAATACCTATAAATGTCCAGTGTCCACCTAGGTAGGTATATTATTTTAAACAGTATACGCACGAGTGTTAATTCTCGTTTTCTTTAATTAACAATTATTATACTACTACACATTTAACTCGTCCGAAAATAGTTATTTACATTAGGTACTAGATGCGAAAATTTACTTTTAGGTGTGAGGTGATTTTTGGATGGTAGAGGCGAAGCCGAGACCTTTCAAAAAAACACAGAACACCTAAAAGGGCTTTCGCATCGTGTGAGGCTTACTTACACTCCAGTGGAAGTATAGTATCGACAAAAAAAGTTTTGAAAAGTTTTATTGTTCATATAATAGGCTTACAATGTCATGAAACGTCGAGATTTTAAATTTGAGCAAAAGAAAAAATTTCTGTCTGTAACTTTTTTTATGCGCACGATTACTCTGGAACCGTTTAATATTAAGATGACTTGAAATTTAGTACACGTATGTATTTTAACAAGATTTGGAACTAGATTATATTTTGATCTTACTCCGTTGCAGGGTTGTAAGGTAAATTTTAGTAAATAAAAGAGTAAATAGGTAAATCAAGCAAGTAAGAGTCCATAAAATTGGTATATAATATATATAAGAGAAGCTAAGGTGTCAAAAATTTGTTTGGCATTAGCCACCAACATTACCACCCCCACCCCATTATTAAAGGGGTTGAAAAAAATGAAATTGTCATGTAGTGTGCGTACAAGAACCAAAGGTCTCAAATTTTTTTTTACTACTACCCCTTCCACCACCCACACCCCCACTATCAATGTGGCATATCGTTTTATGGATTTTTGGGGTAGACGAGTTCAAATATTATATTATTAAAATAGGGTCATTTCGACCTATTCCAAAAACATTATTTTCTTGAAGAATTACTTTTAAAAACATGATCTACCAGAAATTAGCAAATTCTGTCAACCCGATCATGTTAAAAAAAATTATTAATGTCGCGTGGCGCACTCAAATCCGACCGAGCCGAATGACGTCATTAGGCTTAAAGCTGTGAGGTGACTCCCATACAATATACAGGGCGCGCGTTAGGTTAGTTCAGTGTTGCTAATCATAGGCATTGTTAAACTTTTGTTATTTGATTAAGAATGTCATCATGCCATACCAAAAATAAATATAAATGAAAAAAACACGAGCTATTGCTGTCAGGATCATTTTAATGTAAGTTAATTAGGTTAATAGAAAATAAAACTGAATACTAATAAACATAAAACTTTAGATATATTTTTTTAAATAAATAAGTATAAAAGAGTTTAGTGTGTAGTTTTTCGTACAGAGTCGACTCGCGTAGCTTTACCACAAGAGTTAGAAAATTTATCAATTAGGGTAAAGTCACCAGTGAATGAACATTTAAGGAAGTTGTGATGTTATGGACTGCATTGTCAATATAATTATAATTTACAAAACCTAGGGAAAATTCGAAAATGCGAAATATTTATTACTGATTATGTTAAAAGCAACAGAATTACCATGGAAAAATTTGAAATTTTTTTATTAATTATAAAAACACAAAATACAGAAAACCCCAGTAAATGAACACAAAGTTCTACTGAATGAACAGGGAAGATCCAATAAATGAACTAGATATTGAAATATTTGTTTATATCTTGTTTATATCCTTAACTATGAAAAAACCTCTGGAATTAACTGGCTTTTTCAACCACTTTTTTCCAGGTTTGTCATCGTTACATGGGTTTTCGCGGCTTAGATCTTTTAGAGCTTTTTGTACTGCCAGTTGGACTTCATTGTGGTGCATGGGAAAGCCAAGTTTGGCTTTCCCAATTAAAATTATGCAATTATCCATTTTTCCAATTTTGTTTCCTCTTCTTGAGTCAGTATTGTTGGTGGTCCCATTTTGCATTCTAAGGGAACGTTATTCCTTAGTTTGTTGTTCATAGTACTCTTCGGAATATCGTATTTTTTTGGTGCGGAATTTGGGTAATTTGACCACTTCTAATCTCCTGAATTGCTATACTTTTTCTGAGTATCTAAATCGGACATACTACCTTTTATCAGTTTACATCTAGAAGAAATAAAAATGATCTGCTAGGTACGTAGTAATAATATGACATAAAACTGTGTGTGTTCATTAATTGGGACATGAAGTGCCATAGCTAGATCAGTGAATGAACACTACCAAGACACCCTGTTCATTTACTGGATAGACAGTTAAAATGCAGGTTTAGCTTATATTTTTACATTCAGCTTGAAATTCCGAAGATTTTAATATATAGATCATTGAAATACATGGTATTGTGTCTAAATCCAGTGAATGAACACAATGTTCATTCATTGGTTCTTAGCGAAAGCGCGAACCAGTGAATGAACACAGCGATATTTAAATAGAAACATAACCTTTATGCAGTTTTGAATATCTAGACATAATTCTTACACCTTTTTAATCTAGGGTAATAAATAATTGATCACTCACCACGTTCTGGTAAAATTAGAAACATTCCCTTAAACAGGCGGTTCTACAGTAGTGCCTTACTAGCTACGCCACTCACCACTACAGTTCGCGACCATGTCAACTTTAGGCCATCATGGAATTAACGGATCACATGACTATAATTAGCCAATGGTATCACAGCAAGGGAAAATGGTCTAAAATTGAGGTGTATTAAGGGTTATAATCGCCCCGTAGAGCTGTTCCTTAATATTTCGCAATATATGTGAAATTGTTCATTCACTGGTGCATGTTCGTTCACTGGTCACTTTACCCTATGTCAGAACATAGAGTTTACATGAGAATAATAATGTCTTATCTATTAAGTAATACATTATATTTTATTATCTAATATAGTGTAGAAAAATAAAGCATGCCCCGGTCTCACATTATATTAGCTGGGTCGGCAGCTTTGAATTTTTTATGTGCAGAAGCTGCTCAGTCTTCGCACTTTACCTCTACAATATTATGTTCTTTTTCATTTATCACACATAGTCCAAGCAATGGGGGGTTTCTATTCGCAAAAGGTCGGAAAGAAATGAAATGATATCTCCTGATAGTACACCTAAGTTTGCGACCTCGGGGGGTTACCGCTCGAGGTGGGTGAAAACTCTGCGCCGCGACTCTTTTCGGGAAATAGCGCCGTTGTGGTAAGTGCTATTGTGCACAATTTGATAATTAAAAAATGCCCATATCGGAGTATGTAGGGGCGCGCTTCAAAAAATCATATCTTTTATTATACACCAAATGTATCAAATCGGGCATCTGCAGACTCAGAAAACATTACTCTTTCAGAAAAAAAAAATATTACAGAATTGTTTGATAGCCATCTTTGTCTTAATCCGCGATGAAATTCTGATTTTGTTGAAAATTGCAAATCAACTTTGGCGCGCCGTAGAGCGTAAACTATTGGTCGTAGACGAAAAATAAATTGTGCATAATTTTATTCTTTACATATTTTATTTGAACTTTTTTTTGATAGCACTTACCACAACGGCGCTATTTCCCGAAAAGCGTCTCTACGCAGAGTTTTCATCCCCTCACCCCTCGAGCGGCAACCCCCCGAGGTCGCAAACTCAGGTGTACTATCAGGGGACCTATGTCTACCATCCCACCAAATTTCATTTCTTTCCGACCTTTTTTTTGTACCCACTGCTTGGCCAAACAGGTTTATAATTTTTTGCATTTGTTTTATGCTCCCGGGTTATTTTGGAAAATAGATGACAAATAGCTCCTTCTCTGCTCATACGATTGGCTTTATGCCAATCTTATTATCGCCATAACTCTGTCGAACTGATCTGAAAAACAAAAGCAAACAAAATTTTCAAATATTTAGTTAGAAAGCAAGTAAAATATAATTATAATTTATCAGTTAATAAGAATTCATGTAAATATATATTTAATTACAATAATTATTCTCACTAATATTCGCTAGGCATTAAGCAGGTAATCATGATTTACACAAGAATAATTTAGAAAAATATTTGCCCCACTCGGCCTTAAAACGCTTGTTTAGTGTCCAGGTGTTTGTTGTCAGCAAACTATTGGATAAGACCTTTTTTGCAAAATTTTCTATTTCTATTAAATTTCATCTATACATATATTTGGTTTTATTTTAAAAATCCTTTACAATTAAGTAATTTTTGTATATGTATTAATTAAATAAAATCTTATTTACCTTTGCATTTTAGTTCCTCTCATTTCTGCACTTAAATATATTCGTGATTGGAATTAAAATACTCCATAACCATTAGGAAGATTAGAAGAATCTGCTTTTACAAAGCCCCTTTCACACATTTTTTGTTTTTAAAAAGCAAAAAGTATAAAAAAATATCCACTAACACGTCTGTTTCTGCACACATAAATTCTAAAGGCTTGTACAGACCTGCAACTGCCCCACGTTCCGAACCGCGCGGCGAACCGCGCTCCGATGGTGTGTACGATGCAACAAACACGCGCGCGCGCGCGCCTGATAACCGTTCGGCGAATGGTTTTCTGGCGATCCACCACTTGTCGGTTTCTCCCAGTCGCATCAAAGAAAGTGCGCGCGACAACGTTACATAGGTTTGGACGAGTTGATAGTTCACAAAATCGTTCGGCGTTCACATAAATTATATTTACCGATTTACGTCTAAATGGAGTGGGACTAAATTATCGAGAACGACACGAACGTGTTCTGTTCGAAGTTTGGTGCGCCTAAATTAATTACGCCGACATCCAGCTAGAACGCGGCGCAGTTTGCGACGAGGTTCGTGATGGGGTTCGGAACGTGGCGCAGTTGCAGGTCTGTACAAGCCTTAACACTGTAAAACGGCGGGCGCGTGAAGCTGCTGCTGCTGTTGGTTTAAGCCTAATGATGTCACGTGGGCATGAGTTTCTTTCTCGTCCGCGGCAACTTTGGGGCTTAATATTTTGAAAACTATCATAAAGGCGTGAAATTTTGTGTGACTAGTTTTTGTAACAAACAAATTAAGATAATGTTGAGAAAATCGCAATATAAAATTATCAGAAATGACTTCGTTATTTCCACATACAACTTTTTTTTCCTTGTGAGAGACTTGGATAGAAAATCTGTGAGTGTGGATGTGGAAGTAGTGATTTCTCGTGCAGCAGTTTTTTCTACTACCGAAAGATATTATGGGATTTATAATTTCAAACTAATTGTTTCATGAAATTATTTGACGTTTTTAATAAATTTTATAATTTAGGAGGCTGTCTGTGAAAATTGTTTCCATGCCAACGAAACATTTACTGTCTGTCATCGAGGTTTTTGTTAAACATTTTAATTTCTGGTGATTTCAAACTAAAATAAATAAATATGTTTGGTGGCAATGAAAATGGAATACAAGAAGCAGCCAATATTGCTTTTGTCTCGCTTTACCCCAAGAAATCCAAAGCAAAGCCTTAAAATTTGTTTTTTTTATTTTTGTGTCCTGGTCACGAAAGTTCTACTTTCCTAGCTGTAACGCCTTAGCAACCAGGTAACTCAAATATTTACTTTCGTTATCGCTCGTGTTACTAGGGTTGCAATAGTTATTTACGTAACAAGTTCCGAAAGTGGTCTTTTACTGGACGAGTGAACAAATTCTAGGACAAGCCGTGGCGAAGCCTGGAAGCTTGTGAGTCCAGTAAAAGCACTTTCGGGGCGTGTTACGTACAATATGTTTTCTTCAATCGTCTCTTTAATGAAACCAAAAATTGATATACTTTGACTATTTATAAATATTAATATTTATTGTACAATTATTATTATGGCCTATGCTTAGTGGATATGACGGATTTGAAACATTTGGGATATTAATTGTAGTATCAGAAGAAGACAATGCATTTGGAACTTATAAATCTTGCATACTTGTATATTTTCAAAATCACTGTCATCACTGTCCATTTTGAAATAACTATTATCTGACAGTTTTAAGCGTCATTATTTTGTTACCATAGCAACACGACTGTTTAGCGTCGAATACGAATGCGATTAATGTGATTCATAGTAAAATATAACCTGCAAATTGACATTGACGTTTACAGTACTAGTATCCGTAATAGCTACTTTCGGGGCTAGTACTAGAATACGCTACTTTCGGTACAAAGAATCGTACCGAAAGTCGGTACTTTTGGAACGATTGAAGAAAATATTTATTTACCTACGATCACTACTGTAAACAGTAAAAAACGCACTACCTGCCATCTATGTAAGTTGAATTTTACATATTGTAAACAAAACGCACTGTAAACAAATCGCACGCTAAGCAAAACGCACGGGGCACGCAAATATAGGTGGCTTTTAGTTCGCTGACTCGGGGTTTAAAAAAACAAATGCGCTTACGTAATTTTCAAACGCTGTCAAAACTGACATAATATTTGTTGAATAATATTGTTGACAAGTAAACTAAATTCAGATTTTACTAAATAAATAAATAAATATGATCGTAGGTAAAGTATAGTAAATAATTCGAGTTGTAAAGCAATTACGCACTCATGGAAATACGCACTCGCCGCTACGCGGCATCGTGCGTAACTTTTCCATTTGTGCGTAATATGCTTCTTACAACGCTCATTACGTAATATACTATTACGTAACTAGATGCGAAAGTTTAGGTGAGAGCTCGGGTGTGAGGTGATTTTTAAATGGTCAAGGTGAAGCCGAGATCTTTCAGAAAACACCGAACACCTAAAAGGGCTTTCCCATCGTGTAATGTATTATATTTTTTTCTACTACCGAATAGTACAGTATCTAGAGGTTTTAACTTCGAAATAATGTCATGTTGAACGGATTTCGTTTATTTTTGGCAGTATAATAGTAAATGCTTCACAGAAAAGTTTCTATATTGTGCGGAGGCTTGCTAATTTATAGGGGGTGGCACTTAAAAAATATATATATTTATTGGAGCTGAAATAGAATCAAATTTTAAGAAGAAAAGGTTCTATGCAATTTTTCATATACCTAAATTGATAGTTTTTAAGTTATAACGACTTCAAAATTGCGATTTTAGCTTAAAAAAAAGGTATTTCCAAACGGCTTTCGTCAAGTATCTCGAAAAGTATTACTTTGTTGAAAAAATGTTACAGACCAATTACAGAAAGTACAAACTGGGAATTAATTATATTTTTTGTTTATTGATGTAGGATTAATAATTTCGGAGATTTTTAATAAGAATAATAATAATAATGATAATAAGTTTATATTTGGTATCCAAGTGTTTCGAAATTAACTTTAAAGTTTAAAATCCATTTTTTTCTAAAGCAAGTGCTTTAAATAAGCAAAAAAATTTGAGCATCTAGGTAATGTTACATCTTAATGAAAAACTGTATTTCAGATAATTATTTTAAATTACTGGCTAATTAGAGTAACAAAATGGCGACCTTTTTATATAAAAAAATATAAATACGCAGATTTTTCCGTCATAACTTCTTTATTTCTTATGCTACAGGAACGAGTAAAAAATAATTTGAAAGCGCAATTAATTGTTTTTAATTTCATTTCTTAGCATGCGTGACGTAGGTGTCACAATTTCTGAGATTCTTAAAAATTAAACTGCATTTTTCGTCTTATAAACGTTCGGACGCCATTTGTAAACTTTCATATCTCCGAAACTATTAAATCTATGTAAATAAATAAACAAACGAAATTCATTATTAGTTTATGAGCTTTATTTTTGGTCTCTACCCATTTTTCAATAAAACTAATATTTATTGAGATATTTGGAAAAGGAAAAAAAATACGATTTATCGAAAATACCTTTATAGTTTAAACTGTATTTTTTTCTAAAGAAAGTGCTGTATACAAACAAAAAAATTTGAGCATCTACATGATGCTATATATTAACGAAAAACAGTGTTTGAAATTACTATTTTTTTTAATTACTAGCTAATTACAGGAACAAAATGGCGACGTTGTTATTAAAAAAATGTGTAGACGCACATTGCTTCGTTAATAACATCTTTGTTTTTTATGCTACAGATGCAAATAAAAAAACAGTTGAAAGCTTAATTAATAACCTATTATTCTACCTATTAGCATCCTTGACGTAGGTGTCACCGGTTCCGAGATATTTAACCTCACTCTAAATAATTATCTTATGAACACTTGGATGCCAAATGTAAACTTAAATATCTCCGAAATTATTAATCCTACATCAATAAACAAAAAATATAATTAATTCCCAGTTTGTATTTTCTGTAATTGGTCTGTAACATTTTTTCGATAAAGTAATACTTTTCGAGATACTTGACGAAAGCCGTTTGGAAATATCTTTTTTTTTTAAGCTAAAATCGCAATTTTGAAGTCGTTATAACTTAAAAGCTATCAATTTATGTGGAAAATTGCATAGAACCTTTTCTTCTTAAAATTTGATTCTACTTCAGCTCCAATAATTATATATATTTTTTAAGTACCACCCCCTGAGAGGGGGTGGCATCCACCCCCTATAAATTAGCAAGCCCCCGCACAATATAGAAACTTTCCTGTGAAGCATTTACTATTATACTACCAAAAATGAACGAAATTCGTTCAAAATTATTTCATGAAATTATTTAACATTTAATAAATTTTATAGTTTACGAGGCTCTATGTAAACAAACAATGTTTACATAGAGCCTCGTAAACAATTATTACGAAACAATTATTACTATCTGTCGTCGCGGTTAAACATTTTAATTTCTGGTGGTTTCAAACTAAAATAAACAAATATGTTTCATGGCAGCCAATATTGTTTGTGCCTCGCTTTACCCCAAGAAATCCAAAGCAAGGTATATGCAAACTTGTGAAGCGTTAAAATTTGTTTTTTCTTTTATTTTTCTGTCCTGGCCACGAAAGTTCTACTTTTGTAGCTAGAAACCCCCGAGGCAACCACTTAGCAACCAGGTAACTGGAATGTTTACTTTCATTATCGCCCGTGTTGGTATGGTTGCAAAGGTCATTTATATAGAGGGTAGTAGAAAATTTATATTTTGCAAGTCAATGAGCAACGGAGAGGGTACATATCCAGAATGTTTTTTTTTTTAAATAATAAATAAATTACAAGCTCACAATTTCAAAAGACTGAATATGTAAAAATGACAAACTAGGTGTAAGTATAAGTAAACAATTTTATTCTTCTTCGCCAATTTATTTTTATAAGTTTTATCTCGAGTTTTATATAAGAAATTGTTTAACATTCTACAGGTTACTGTTTCCAGCTTTTTAAATTAATTCTTTAGGGATATTTGCTCGATTTTTTGATATTAATCATCTCTCCATGATGCCAAAGGGTATATTGTAAATGTATGTTATAATTGGCAAAATGTATGTGGCATTTTTGTTTTTGTAGTTCTGCGGCAGCACTCTTTGGAAGCCATTTTTGTTATAATTTGTAATAACTTTTATATTTGTTACTGATCGATTTTTTTTTGAAAAACTAGGGTACTTCCTCCATTTAATACTAACATACCATACAAAGAATCCGCAGAAATCTTAGAAAATGGCTTTCTGCGGAATTGGCAGACAATTAAAGTATATTGTAGATATTGACATCCTAGTCAAATGTCTCAATGGGCACAACCTTAAAATTGCCAGTTTTCGAGTTAAATCTGCTTTCAGTTTAGTAATACCATACCATAATATACAGGGTGATTCACAAGGAATGGTACAACACTTAACTGTGCATGGGAGGAGTAAAAATTTCAAGATTTAGCTATTTTTTACTTTTTTTGTGGTTTAATGAGTTTTTAAAATTTTCTTTTGAAAATTAGTGGGTGGGAGTTACTTGAGCTGTGAAATCGTGTCATATCTTCAATTTTGGTATAGCTTCTAGAGGGCGCTACGTAGGCTCCGCTTAATGTGTTAAAGGGGGCAGTAACTTTTTTATTCACACCTTTGTGGCAGATTTCGCATAGAAATGGTAATTTTACGTAATTTAAGAAAAAGGGTATACCTGTTTCAAGCCTCTAAATACAACAGTTCTTGAGAAAAGTATAAATTAAAAGTTCCATGCAACTTTTTTAATAGTCCTTTGAAATAATAGTTCAATTAACTGGGCGACGCGCGACGGTAACGTTTTATTTCACAATTTTAAAGACCTTTTTTGAAGGCGGGTTCAATTTTTTTCATTTTTTTTTTATCATTTTCAGTGGCCTCTTTATTTAGCTTTTACATAATAAAATATCCGTCGTTGTAACTCTTTATGCCTAAGTCGTTGACAAAATATTAAGACGTGCAATAAAGGAAGAGTGAATATATAATGACTATTTTCGCTTGAAATCGTAGGAAAAAGTAGTTACCTACTATGAGTTATCAGCATGTGGGTAACTAATTTTTTTTATTTATTTTTTTATTTTAGTGCCTTATTTATTTTTACGTCCTGGCGTTCAACCAGGACAGGTATACATAGACAACAACACAACATCCATACCCTGCGACATTGCCATCTGTCATAGCTGATACTCGAACTCAGGAGAGGAGAGCGACTAGACCGTGTTGTCTCTCACACAACCGCAGTCTAGCCCACTGCTACACCGTCTCGGCAACACATGAAAAACGCCGCTACATATCTATACCCTAGCCAGGATTCGAACCCGGGACTCCGTGGTCGCAAGCCTAACACCGTAAGCAATGCGCTACTGAGTCGGTGAATTGCCGAAACATTTGAAATAACAATATACAGGGCGTTCCGTTTGAAAAATTTGAAATATGACAGTCTAAATATGTAAAAGTTTGAATCATAGTAGATAATATCCTGTACGACTGACTTCTACTTTGAGTGTCCTGTAAATTAATACATGGTCTTGGCTAACATTTAAAAAACCGCTGCCCAAGGAATCACTACCACATCCAGATTTTCTATCCAAGTCACTCACAACGAAAGCATTTTGTATGTGGACATAATTGTTTATGGAACTTTAATAATATAATATTTGAAATCCTCTACACCAAAAACCTATAAAACGATACCCCACATCGGTAGTGAGGTGGGGATGGTAGTGGGGGTGGATGAAGTAAAAAAATATTTTGAGGTTTCTGGTTCTTGTACACACACACTAAATCACAATTTTTTTCATCCCGTTTAATAATGGGGTGGGGGTGGTAATGGGGGTGGCTAATGCCAAAAATTTTTTTGAGACATTAGCTTCTCTTGTAGATACTAACTACCAATTTTATGGACTCTTACCTGCTTGATTACCCCAGTTTACCCCCTACCCTTTGACGGAACAAGATAAAAATATAATCTAGTTCCAGATCTCGTTAAAGTACATATGTGTACCAAATTTCAAGTCAATATCTTAAACGGTTCCAGAGTAAACGTGCGCACAAAAAAAGTTACAGACAGACAGACCGACAGGCAGAAATTTTTTTTCGTTCAAACTTAAAATCTCGGCGTTTCATGACATTCTAAGCGTATTTGAACAATAAAAATTTCTGAAATTTTTTTTGTCGTTACTATACTTCCACTGGATATGAAAGTAATTAAATGACTCTCTTTATAGACTGGCGGTACATGATCTGTCAGGTGCAACGTTTTTAGAATGTATGCCAATCATATATATGAATAAAATTACCATGAATATGCCAGAAACGCAAGTTTTAGGCAGTCGTCGCGTGCAGAAGGGTGTGCAAATCGATTTTTTTTTGTTTTTTTTTTTTTTAAATTTTAAAATGGATGCCAATAGTGCCAAACGAAAAGTCTTGAAAAAGAATCCAGCGGAAATTCATTGGCATGCAGTTTCCGCGCGCAAAACAACCTTTGATGCGCACATTAAAACGTAAAATTTTTTGGTGTTCTTGATTTTGGATAATTTTGATTTTGGATTTTTCTTCAAGGCTTTTCGTTTGTCACTATTGGCATTCATTTTAAAATAAAAAAAAATAAACACAAAAAAATAAAACAAAAAAAATCGATTTGCACAGCCTGCTTTCTGCACGCGACGACTGCCTAAAATTTGCGTTTATATATATGATTGGCATGCATTTTAGAAACGTTGCACCTGACTGGTCATGTACCGCCAGTCTATTATACACCGCTCTGTAAAACATCCTGTAAATTTGATAATAATTACTTCCACATCCGGAGGAAGTATAGTAACGACAAAAAAAAACTGAAAATTTTTATTGTTCGGATAGGCTTAAAATGTCATGAAACGTGGAGATTTTAAGTTTGAGCGAAAAAAAAAATCTGTCTGTCGGTCTGTCTCTAACTTTTTTTGTGCGCACGATTACTATGGGACCGTTTAAGATATTGACTTGAAATTTAGTACACTTATGTATTTTAACGTGGTCTGGAACTAGATTATATTTTTATCTTATTTCCTTGAAGAGTTGGGGGGGTAAATTAGGATAAATGAGGGTAAACAGATAAATCAAACAGTTAAGAGTCCATAAAATAGGTATTTAGTATATACAAGAGAAGCTATAAGGTCTCAAAAATTTTTTTGGCATTAGCTACCCCCATTACCACCCCCCTCCTTTATTAAAAGGGGGGGAAAAATATTGTGATTTAGTGCGTGTACAAGATTCAAAAACCTAAAAATAATTTTTTACTTCATCCACCCCCACTACCCAGCTGTCTTCCATGAACCAAAAAACAAGGAATCATAATCTCTATCAGTACTAAGCAGTATCCAAATTATCCTTTGAAATAAATATTTTATAATTAATGCTAATATTATCTGGTTTTCCTCATCCTTTGGGGAGGCCGGTTCTATTGCCCCCTCGCCAGATGAATTTTCTGGCTGCGCCACTGATTACCACCATCACCACTCCTACATCACTACCGATGTGGGATATCGTTTTATGGGATTTTTGGGTAGACGATTTCAAATATTATATTGTTAAAGTTCTATAAACAATTATTTCCACATACAACATTTTTTCGTTGTGAGAGACTTGGATGGAATATCTGGATGTGAAAGAAGTGATTCCTTGGGCAGCGGCAATTTCCACAGCATACTTATTTGATAAGCGTATTTTGTCGATATTTTAATTATTATCCACCAAAGAACTTATTTGGGTTAATATCAAACCGATTTTCGATTTGAAGGTAACAATGGATTTGCCGTGAAAATTAGTATTAGTATTAATATTATATTTATATTGAGTGTCTAAAAGATGTTGCCATTTGAAAAAGTTGACATAATTACAAATTAGTGATTTCGGAAATTTTGGTTTGTCCTAGCTACTAAACCAATTAAAAAATCTCACGTTTTTCTCTTATTGTTTTGGTCCATGTGATTGATTTGAGTGCGTTCACTGCATTCACTGTTGAAATAATCAGTTAAAATAACTATGGCTATATGCTAAACTTTCAACTGGATTATATCAAATTAATCGAAAATCCCAGCCATCGTGCTAATCAGTCCCCCTGCAGCTATTCAGGCTTTTTACATTAGCAATAAATAATAAATATATAAAATCAATAATTACTTCATTTGGCACATGAGCTAATTCAGGAGATGTAATTTATGTAGAATATTATATCTAAATCGGTAGTAACTAAAACAATTTATGTTGCATATTAATTTACATGTTGCACCATAAACTAGGTATTTTTGTTAATTATATATTGGTTTAATGTAATTGTTCATTAAAATAATATGGAAAATTTGAATCATATATCAAATGATAAAACTATAAAGTTTTATTTACTGAGTCGCACGTTTATAATAGAATGGCTGCATTTTTCATAAAATATGCCTACAGGATTTTCAGCAAATAAAACGTAAATTAATCAGTTTACTTGTGTAAAAATCTTAACTTCAAGGACTACTTCAAGGCGAGAGATTAGATAAATGTCCGGATCGGACAGCTGCGTTTTCAGGGTCCCTAAAGGACTCTGCACATAGTACGGGAGACAGCGCTGATTTGAACAAGTCATTTCATACCGACTGAAAATTATAACAATAATAGTTGTCCCCTAATACATCAGCAATCTGAACGTCAGCTACTCTGGCAGCGGTGGAGCTAATGGTGAGAGCATGTTAAAGTTGTTAAAAAATCGTTTTCCATCGGTTTCTTTGAATATCTCGGAATCTTAAAAAAAATAAAATAAATAAATCACCAAGTATGTCTACATGTCATATTATGTTCTTACAAACCGGGCCTCAGTCGCCAGATAGCGGAGTGGGTAAGGCGACTGACACACACACACAACTTCCGACATATAACTTTAATTATTCGTTTCTGTTTGTTGCCTTTTGTTCGTTTTCTAAATTTTTCCCTTCCTAATTATATTCTTTGTAAATATCAAAATCTTCTGAAACTTTAAATGTTTTAAATCATAAATTGTGCGGTCATAGCCGCTCGCTCTTGTAATTACTTGAAGCGAGTTTTTTGGCCGATAATTTTCCCGCGTAGTCATCATATTTATCTCTGACATTATCTCTGTATAAACACGCACCTTTTGTATTTTAAGTTATCTTTTTTACATGTTTAACTTTAACTAATATTTATGTTGCACCCCGTGACCAGCAGATATTATATTATTTTTCAGTTCCTCTTAGCTCTACCTGGCCTAACTTCGTCCAGTCTTTCAATTTCCATGACGACTGGCGCCGTGGATGTCTGACTGGCTCCGAAGCGAGTATCTCGGGGGGGGGGTCAAATGCTGTATTATTTTAATTTTAATTAAACTAGTTTTTGATTTGATTTTGCGATTGACACTATTTTTTCAGGGTACGGACGTCTTGGGTTCAAATTCTGCTCGCGAAATATTGTTTTTTATTGTATCAGTGATATTAAAAGTTTTACAAAGCTGTATATATGAACATAATTGTAGTTGTTCAAGTTAGGTTGGGTTTTCGAGTATGAAAATACTCGTAGCATAATTTTTTTTTCAACTTTAACATGCTGTCACCTCTAGCTCCACCGCAGGTGCGGCGACTGACGCTCATTTTGCTGATTATTGAATATTAATCGACTGATAAAAATGAAATTTATTCGGTGTAAAATTCCTCGAAAGAATGCAACGTTTCCTCCCGTACTATTAGAGAACCGTGTTCTCAGTTCAAATTAGCATTTCTGTAGAGTATGGCCTCGTCGTGAAAAGTCTCAAAAATAAACTGAAAAATTTCTGTCGATTTAGACAGTGAGAATTTATTACTCTTCTTACACGATTCATTTCAGAAAAAAATGCAATAGTCAAAATTGATAAAAATTACAAAACGAAAAAAAAACATTTTTTGACTTTCACTTTTTATCAGAAGTGAATGGTTTAAAAGTGAATAATTCTTTAATGTCTAAAATGATGGGAATTGTCTGGTATTATAGTCTAAGCTCCTGTAACGCAAAAGGTACCCCATCGAACACCTCAAATCTTAAAGGTAAAAATGGTTAGAAAATATGTAATAAACATGTTACGCCCGCCAGATTAATAAAAATGTGTTTATTACTATTTTTAATCAACCTTTGAAATTAGCTAAAGGAAAATTAATTTACTTTTCAAAACATCTACCTGCTTGAAATTTATACAATTTAACTAATGTACCATTTTAAAAAAAAAAAATTGTCTGCCTGACAATTTGTGTTAATTAATATCTAATAAATTTGTTATAATTTTTTTTTTCATGAAAGTACACTTTATAACACCTTGTTTTTTGTTTTAAAATGAAGTTTGAGATCTCTCCTATCTATTAGAACTTATGTGGTTGGAAATGTTTGTTAATTAACATCTGACAGACCTTTTCTTATACATTATTATTTTTAATAAAAGTACATTTCATAACACCTTTTTGTTTTTTGTTTTTTTTTTGTTAATTAAGTTTGAGTTCTCCTGTATCCATTAAAACTTGTATAGCTGGAAATTTTTATTTAACGATTTTAATAAAAATACATTACATAGCACCTCCTTTGTTTTCTTTTTTTATCCAAACTTTGAGATCCTTTTTATGCATAAACATTGGTCTGTCATCGAAAAAATGTTATTTACTCTGTCAGACTTAATTTTGAATACGCAGTATCCTCGTGACCAGGGTCTAGGTTTTTTTTTCGAAAAAGAACAAAAGTTTTTGCCTTTACTGTCGAGTCGTTCAAGAATGTGACAAACATGATTGCTTATGCGACTATGGGATACCATATAGAATGTTACAGAAAAGTAATGGTGTTACTAGAAAAATTCCGAGAAGAATATAAAACTTAAAAAAAAAAAGGTAAGTAACATTAATTTCAATATTTTTCAAGTGTTTTGAAATAATTAACCGAAGCCATAAAAATATTTTTAATACGGAAATTAAAGGCATGTCAAAATACACAGTTCCAGAGTATTCGTATGCACAAAAAAAAGTTACATGCATACAGACTAACAGACCGACAGACAGAATTTTTTTTTCTCAAACTATGATAACAAAAAAAATTTTAAAAATTTGTTTTTGCGTTACTGTACTTCCACTCCACTAAGTGGATGTGGAAGTAATTACACAAAATTTATCATTATTTTGAGAAGATTTTTTTTATAATACAGGTAAATTTTATCAGAATTGGATGATATTGTACTGTAATATGAAAATATAAACTCTAATAAATTGTTTTGTTTGAAGTAAGTATAATTATTATGAGTGTTCCTTAATTTTTGTCAATTTTGCTGTTCTTAATGTATTTTTTTGGCATGTGAGTAAACAAAAAAAAAATACTGAACAAGTTTGTAAAATTTTATATGAAACAACAAACTTTATTAATTATCAGTTCATTATATTTCCTGAAATTTTTTTCTTCAACACAATACTAGCATACGACTGAGGACATATTTCGGCGCTTTAAGAAATTGAGTATGACATAATGAAACCTTCATTTTTGATGACAGACTTTTTTAATACCTACAGTAGTTTCAAAGTTAAAAAAAAAAGTCACTTGACAACGGTCATACCTCATTTTTTAATGAAAAACGTGATCGCGACGATTGAAAATTAAGTCTGTCATCATAAAAAACATTTTTTTGATAAATAACCTATTTTAATACATAAAATGGATCTTGAGCATTAATTTAGAATTAGAAAAAAAAATTAGTTGGCAACGATCATACCACATTTTTTAATTAAAAAGCGTGGTCGCGGCGCTTAAAAAATTAAGTGTGTCATAGTAAAAAACATTTTTTCGCTGACAGACCAATTTCTATGCATAAAAGAGATCTCAAACTTAATTTCATTAAAAAAAGAAGATGGTGTTTTGACGCGGCCGTCGTAGAAGCTTATTAAAAAAAAAAAAGCTGACACGACTCTTACAAATTAAATCTGACATTGTAAAGAACAATTTTTATGCTAAACTTCATTTAAAAACAAAAATAAAGGAGGTGTTATGAGATTCCAGCGGTTCAGCCTGACATCTATCTCATGCATAGATGCTGCGCATTCAAACTTAAGACTGACAAGGTAATTAACAAAAATTTCTAGCCAGACAGGTTTTAACAGATAGGGGAAATCTCAATATTAATTTTGAAACAAAACCAAGGAGGTGTTATGAAGTGTCCTTTCTTGAAAAAAATAGTTTATAACAAAGGTCTGTCAGATGATAAATAACAAAAATTGTCAGTCAAGTTTTTTAAAAACATACATTATTTACCATAAACTGTGTAAATTTTAAGCAGGTGTTTTGAAAAGTAAATTCATTTTTTTTGCTAACTTCAAAAATTAATTAAAAATAGCAATTAATACATTTATCTACTCTTCTTATATACTAATTAATGAACTGCTTTTGATCAATTAATAGTATCCATAAAAAAACAGCGTGAGTTATAATGCGTGAGTTATTATAACTCACTAGGTTGTAACAGTTCAGAATTAGCAATTAAAAATATAGTATGAATGCAGATATATTTCAATAAGGATACAGCAGGTGAACAATATTATCGTTGCTTAGTTTCATTGACATGCAGCATACAGGTCTCGGCACAGTAGCGGTAGCCCTCCGAACACACTTGCCTCACCATTTGTCAGGCCCACTACGTCTGGTTACCTCTTGCAACTCCATGCATTACATTAAATTAAATGTTACCTCCACTGGCACCTTATAAAATCTCTGGGTCCCAATTGTTTACATTACTGCCTATAACAAATACAAGGTTATGTTGTAATCACATTATTAAGTAATTAATTAAATAAAGGACTAATAGATTACCTGGATAGTATAAGGTCTAATAAATATTTAATAAACTAAATTCGTAAATATTATTCAGATTTGTTTTGATTTTGATTGACAAATGTCAAAATTTAAGTTAGGGATTTTAATAGTAATATGAATGGACAGCCTGATTTGCAAATTGGCGCAAAATTACCCTTTTTTGCTTTCAAAAATACAAAAAAGGAGGAGACATTTTTGATTTGGCTGGTTGCTGAACAGGGAGGTGTTCTCCAGATGTGAATTTAAATTCCCTATTAAAATAAATCAACCTAAGAGCTAAGGTCAGTAGTTTCTTTTTTTAATATTTTAAATTTTAAATAAATATACATACCTTGGTAGATGTAATAGGTGTAATACTTTTTAGGTTTTTTGTATGCCCTTAAATACTACCCTTCAGCCTCTATCAGCTCTTAAGTTGTGCCTACTGGGCATATGAGCCGTTTAAAATTCCCATCCAAATCTATACATAGCAAATGATTAACTGGTGCCAGGCGGAAGCCTGATGAAAATTCCTTGCCTTGGACGCAGAGCTTATTTTTTTATTGGAATCGCAATCCAGGAGGCCTGATGAAAATTCCTTGCCTTAGGTGCAGAGCTTATTTTTTTATTGGAAATCACTCGTAGAGGGTCTGCATGTGGTAAGCGGAATGCTGGCTATTATTTCACCACAGACGGGTGAGTGTTTTTCTTCTTTTTGAACCTGCCAGATCGCAGTGCCATTACTTTGGAAAGAAGCAAGTAGTCTTCAGCGACACAAAGGCGTGAGCCATCGTATATTTGTGCATTTGCCTGTATATTGGTCACCGTTTACTATTCATCATTTTATCTAGTGTATGCTTATACCATTTTATGTTTCTTATACTTAATCCTGATATACCTAACTTCCTATTTTTTATTTTGTCATCGCATGTAAGCCAAAAACAGCTATTTGCGGTCCTGAAAGCTATCGACATATGGCTAGATGATATATTCTGCAAATAATTTTTATACTAATTTTATCATATTCTATATAATTTATATAATTACTTACCCATATACATAAGTATATTTTCTGCTATAATTATCTGTGATAACCTCCACTTGCATCGTGATACTTTTGTGCATGCTACCATATATTTCTATTATACTTTTTCTTTGAAGTTTGTGTTTTGTCTGCTCTTTCCCTACCTCTGCCAATTAACCTTGGCTGGCGCCCGAAGTTTACAATAAATTTCCATCTGTTCATTTAATACACACAAGTTATCTTTTGAAACTTTATAATTGACATAAGAGACCTTGCCCACGACCCGCTGTCGACATATGAGCTGCCGAGTAGCCGAATTTTTAATGATCAATTTGGACCATTTAAATTTGGTCGTGACGGTTTACGTCACAAGTTCGCGGAGAAGTTTTGCATTTTCTGCCGCGGAATATTAATCTGCAAAACTGATTTTTTGTCTACAAGCAGTTTATGCACTATTTCAATTAAAAATCATATTCTACCTCCGCTTAAACATGGCTAAATCTTTGAAGACAATAAATATAAAACGGTGTACAAATATTAAGTTTTACAGTTAATTTTATTAATAAACAAACTGAGTAATTTAAACAAAATTTTCTCAATTTAATATTTATTGTCATAATCGTAGATAGCCTACGGCTCGTACTGTAAACTTTCATCTGCGTGAGTTATTACCCACATTACCGCTCGGTGAATAATATACTATTCTTCTAGTCTGGTGGGCGTAATAAGTTTATTAGATATTTTCCAACCATTTACACATTTAAATTTGTGGTGTTCGATGGGGTACCTTTTTGTGCCATGGGAGCTTAGACTATTAGTCTTACCAAAGAAGGGTTTCTAGAACAGACTTTTTCATCCTAAAGATTTAATTTGTGGGTTGTGTTTAGTGATGATTATACTCAAAGTCCCCCGAACCTACGGTGTGAGCTAACTTCGTGGCATAGCAAAATGTGTAACATTTCTTGGTTTTTCGCTTAATCTCTTGAACGGTTGGTCTTAGTGAAAAAATAATTCGATACAAAATTAAAGTTGGTTAAATTCTCTTTAAGTTTGTTTCTGTATATATATTTTTTTATTGCTAACTGTTTAAGAGATATTAGTATAGTAAAAGTCGACCTCACAAATAATTTCCGGCAAGCTGATTTTTTCAGGGTTGATGGAGTATCCCGAGTATCCGACCAAAAAATCACAGTCCACACTCCTTGTATGGTGTTGCAATAGGGGTGGTTTCTTATTTTTTATTATTTTTGAACTTTTCTTTTTCCAACTTGTACATAGTAATATTCTCTACAACTTTGCCTAATAATTTTTTTTTTTGCAACTTTGATTTTTGACGGTCCCGCGCCCATTATATGGGAAAACATTCACCATATTTACTATGGTTCAGGAAACATACAAACAAAAGGCTGAATAGCTGGTTTTTGCAGAGTTGATTGAGAACTGTCTCCCGAGTCTCCAACAAAAAGAAAAATTGGTTGGAGATTCAGGAGACAGTTCTCAATCAACCCTGCAAAAACCAGCTATTCAGCCTTTTGTTTTGGATATTCCCTGAACCATAATAAATAAATAAATATGGTGAATGTTTTCCCATATAATGGACGCTGGACCGTCAAAAATCAAAGTTACAAAAAAATTTTATTAGGCAAAGTTGTAGAGAATATTACTATGTACAAGCTGGAAAATTTCAAAAAAAAAACAAAAAATAAAAAACCACCCCTATTGCAACACCCTACAAGAGGTGTGAACTGTGACTTTTTGGTCGGATACTCGGGAGACTCCATCGACCCTGAAAAAATCAGCTTGCCGGGAGAAATTTTTTTGAAAAATGATATATTTATTGGACTATATTCGCTTTAAAAAATCGACATTTTTTTGAAAAGAATTTTTACTTTTTTACACCACGTTTGCGCACGCAAACGCAGAAACGTATAAAATACTATTAATATGCACAAAATTTACTTATAGTTAGCGACTTATTTCAGGTACTCGCAACTGTCTTAAAAACAATAAGTTCCGAAACTAAAAATTCTCGAACACATGAAACGAGACGTGAAATTAAATTCCTCGTAATTATGAACCTCTTCCTGTATGTAATACGAGTATAAATAATAAAAATGAGAATAATATTTTAATTACGACGTGCCACACATTTCCCTCAATTTAAATAATGATTAACCTGGCTTTAATCAATTAGTCCTTCGCCTCCTGATTGCAAATCCCCAGCAATAAATTACTATCGGAACGGAGGCATACTGCAGAATGGCCATTAACTCCAGTTAAAAATTGGAGTGCGACTACACTGGGGCACTTCTAAAAGTATGTTAAATTGATGAAAACAATTAAGGGAAGCGATGTTAAACATATATCGGATTAATACTGTGACCAAGGCCGGTCGGTTTAGTTTAGCCGGTCATCGATAATTGTTGATGGTTCTAACAACAGCAATTAAATCCCTTAATAAATCGCTTATACCGAATTTCCAATATAAACGTGCTACTTCGAGAGGGTTAAGAAGTTATCAAATGCTTTCCAGTTAATTCTTCGCTTTATTAGGTAGAAAAAAAATATATAAGAAATGTAAAAATCGTTGGTCAAACGATCAGCTCACACACGTCGCAAATTGTTTTATCTAATGATATGTTCTATGCGTATAATATGAGACAGATAAATAGATAGGTATTTCTATTTGACCAAGTTACAAAACATATTTTTGGCAAGTCAGAAATAGAAAATACAAAAAATATAAAAATGTGTACACATCACTACATACTCTACATATACAAATACTTCACACAATATAAAAAATACAATAAACAAAAAAAAGAAAGAAGAGGCAAGCTCCCACGAAATGGCCAGAGCATATCAAACAAGCAGAGGTTAAGCTAAAATATATCAACAAACTTATTGACTGATTGATTGATTGATTTACCAGCATTCGGTAGGCATTGCTGCCACTGCAGATATACAACTGGGCTTGCTACATCCACGCTGGGTTGGACTAAGGTCATGCTTGTTGCCAGCAGCGAGTGCCACATGGTGCATGGTAAAGGAATGTGGGATGGGAGGTGTAGGTATTTGTGAGATGCGTTACCGCATTGTGTCGTGAGGGAGCGTTTAAGCTCCCTTTTTTGTGTTTTTGGTTCTGGACTTCTGCCTCTTCTGAATCTTCTTGTGAAATATGTTGCCGCGTTGTGTCCTAATATGGAGTATTTATGCTCCTCTTTTTGTGTTTCTGCTTCTTCGAATCTTTTTTATTCTCCGCTGTAGCATGGTCTTCCTGTCTTTAGTTTGTTGATGTTCGATGCTAGCGCTTTCTTCAGTAGATGTGTTGGGTCCTTTCCTTGGATATGTCCCCAGTACTTCATTGCGTGCATTTCTATCCTTGTTTTTCAATTGTCTTTCCTCCTAATAATGTAGATGTGTTATGTCGCTGTTTTCATTTTATTGTCTTCGCGAGGAGTTGGGCGATGTCCCTTTCTCCGTTGGCTTTTGTTGTTGCTGCGTCTTTTGACTCCATATGTCATCGTTTTGACGGCTATATACACACATTTGGTAAGATTCCATAATAGTTTATGTTTCTCAGTGAACGGTATGATTGCCCTTGTGACTCTGTGTGCCGTTTTGATTTTCTCCTAAAGCATAAAGTCATAACAAAAAAATAAGATTTGCACTTTGTTATTGCACTTTGACAGCTAGCTGACAGCCTGTTGATAGCTGCCAATTGTCGAATTATTGTATTCACATCATACATGAACTGAGTTACCTAAACAGCATAAACTCATAACATAAAAATAAAATTTGCACTTTGTTAACGCACTTTGACAGCTAATTGACAGCTGTCAAGTGTCAATTTGGACAATTTGACATCGGATTTGAATTTAGCAACCTCAAAAACATAAACCTAGACATTAAAATCGAAAAAATAAGATATTTAAAAATCTATAAAGACTGCACGAATAAATAAATCTGTGGTGGAGCATTGGAGATTTCAAGCTCCGTAGCAGCCAAAGTATTGATTTTCGACCATTGAGACTTTTGCTTGGGATGACGAAACCTAAAACATATCCAAAATTCAGACGATTTGACCGAAACCCAATTTCCATAAGATTATTGCGGGGTCCTTTTATTTTTTTTATGCAATTTCAAGCAGGGTTGGCTGGAAAAAACCACATTGGAATAATGCCGGGTGATTTTAATTGCTCTTTTGCGGACTGGTCAGTATCAGAATACGTGTTTTTTTTTTCATATTGAGACATTTTATTATTAGATAAATTCAGAATTTAATTATGTTTGAAAATATTTATTATAAACGGTATGAAATAAATACCAAATGGTAATTTTAGGCAGAAATAAAAAAATAAGTAATTTTTTGGGTGGCCATCCTGGAATTGCCTTTCTTTAAGGGATTTCTTTGATGTCTGGTTTCGCCTTTCTCCCTCAAAATATTTTACTTCGCTCTTGAAATAAGCTAAAACGAGCTATTCTCGAGCTATTTGATGTTTTATACTGTTGTTCATTTCAGTATTCGTGTGTTAATTTTTGCATTTTTTGCATCATAAAAATTGTTTGATTCGGAAAATGAAATAATTTACTAGCTCTATAAAATTTCTGAAACTCTATTAACAATTTTGTTTCTCGCAGTTCAGAATGAACTGGCAAACTCGAAATTCGAATCCTCCAGGAAATTTTACTTAGGCATCTGGTTTTCATTTTTGTATTTCCCTTAATCGAGTCCCCCTTCCCTGGGCCATTTGTAGGTCCCCAACTATGGCCCAGATGACAGAGAACATTTTATAGTGAAACCTGCAAAAACTTTGTTTAATGAGTTCGGGAAAGTGTATAGAATAATATCCCGAAAAGTTTACATTCCGCTCAGATGCAGAAAATAAAAAAAAGTGAAAGAACATTTTATTCTATTTTTCAAAATTTTGAAATTATGTCAGGGTAGGAAAAAATAAAAAATAAAGGTGGATAGACCACGTGTTTCTGAACAAAAAATGTCCTAATAAAATTTATGGCTAAAGCCACAGTATTCCTGGAAAAAAATAGTGAAGTAACTTTATCACTTTGCGCGGCGAAGCGCACGGTTAAATGCATACTGTGGAACTTCTAAAAATTCTTAGCTGTTCTAACGAGTAAAATAAAGCTTTCTCTCTTTCTGATTACACATTATTGACATTTTTCTTAATGAATAGGAGGATAAACAGTGAGTATGGAGGCAAAATATATAATTATGAACATATACACAGACACCACAATAGCCGCTGAATCGCTCGCTGAATTTTTATACGCCTTTACTGTATTGTATTTATTACAGTTACACCTGTCCACATTTCAGCTATATCCAATGGATTCCTTATACATTTGTTAATATATTGGAAAAATTCAGGCATTTATATTCAAAACAATCAAAGATATTTTCATAGTTATAAGAATAAGATCGCGAAAATCGCAATTTCTCATCATGATCTGATTGATCATATTTTCGAAAAAATGCATACAAGTCAACGAATTTGTGTTTGAATATTCGAAAAGTATACATTTTTTCCGAAATAGTGATATTTAATTTTTCCCAATGGGTCAAGTTCTTGGCAATTTACAGCCTCCAAAATATATATTTATCAAGAAAATCATCAAGAAAGGAAATTAAAATGATTTGAGTTGTACTTTTTTTGAATTCACGTTACTATAGCTTAATAAACTTAATAATTAAGCAGAATAATCATGAAGTGCACATACTTTTTAATAGTTCTCAATGAAGAAAGAATTTTTTTGAAGGGCTTTTATTTTTTTCTGTATTTTTTATTGTGACGATTGAGTCTCACTTTTCATCACTACACCCCAATATTTCGGCCATTTGTTGATCGATTTAGATCAAATTTGGTATACTTCTTTTGTTTCAGATTGTGATTAAAAAGTTATTTAAAAAAAATTTTTTCGAAATTAAATACACACACAAATTAAAACCCCTGTATACCAAATTTCGTTAAAAAATATTCATTCCTCTACAAAAAAATCACATCTAAGATTTCAATAATAATCACCCTACTATTCGAGTTATTTATTGTCGGATATTTACATAACTTGGTAGTCGTGTAACAATGACACTAATTAAGCATTAGGACACATTTTTTATCCAAAACACTATTATGAAATGAATATTTGAAAAATGGTGGCTATTTTTTAAAATACTTAGAACTCGGCGTACCAATATCTTTGTTAACATGGAGTGCTTTGGAATAGATTTGAAAATTCTTATTATTTCAATTTTATCAGCAATAATTAATTGTTGTGCAGCCATGTTTAAGTTTAATTTGGCATTCGATGCAATTGTCAAACCTATTCCAGAGCACTCCATATTAACAAAGATATTGGTATGCCGAGTTCTAAGTATTTTAAATAGCTACCATTTTTCAAATATTCATTTCATAATAGTTGGATACAAAATGTGTCCTAATGCTTAATTAGCGTCTTTATTACACGACTACCAAGTTATGTAAATATCCGACAATAAATAACTCGAATAATAGGGTGATTATTATTGAAATCTTAGACATGATTTTTTTGTAAAGGAATGAATATTTTTTAACGAAATTTGGTATACAGGGGTTATAGGTCATGCCGACCAAGATTATGTAAAAACAAATAAAAACCCTATCTCAGTCGGTAATATAAATTCCTAATTTTTGCCAATTTCTTTTGATCATACATAGTAGGCGTATTTAATTTCGAAAAAAAAATTTTTTAAATAACTTTTTAATCACAATCTGAAGCAAAAGAAGTATACCAAATTTGATCTAAATCGATTAACAAATGGCCGAGATATTGGGGTGTAGTGGTGAAAAGTGAGACACACTGTATATAAGTATATTTTTCCCATCCATCCTTTACTTGTATTGTTTAAAACAAAGAAGCATCGGAAAGCTACAATTTCCATCTTTTAAATGAACTAACACTCATATAGATTGAACAAATTATGATTTAGTTACATGTAATTCAGTGCGTCGGTGTCACAGTCATGCGTATTGAAACGCGCGCGCGTGCATGGATTTCGCTCCGAGTTATAACGTTACACTTGACTATTTTTTTGTTTTCGGGAAAACCGTGGATTTAGCGATGAATTTTGTTAGGACATTTTTTATTCATAAATACGTGATCTACCCGTCTATATATTTTATTTTTTCCTAGTTTGACTTAATTTCAAGATTTCGAAAAAATGGTTGAAAAAAAATTTGTTTTTCACTTTTTTTTATATTCTGCATCCGAGCGAAATGTAAACTTTTCAGGATATAATTCTATACACTTTCACGAACTCATAAAAAGAAAACTTAGTCATTTTGCAAGTTTTTGTAGGTAAATACTTCATCGACTGGGCTAGGAAATTTTACTTAGGAATCCTTAATCGATCCCCCCTACCCTTGTCGATTTCGAGACTGTAGATTCCCAACTACAGTATGTAAAGTAAGTAAATACATCATTTAAATATGTTTCTAGTAATTTTAACGATGGACTACCCAGTACATGTCGTTTAAAAAAAAACGACATTAAGCTTGAAACCGCGCAGACAGCAAAGAAACAAAATTGCATCATCTTCCACAGAAGGCACTACGCTCTTTTTATAAAAGGATGGTACATTATGCTTAGTGCATTTCTTCGCTGAATAATCCGGGGTGGTTGTGTTGTTTTTGGGTTGAATAAAGTTCTCTTATTTCACATATCCAGGACTAAGTTGTAGCCAAAGAGGGCAAATATATGACAGAAGGGAATACACAATAGCGCCTTCTAAGTGTTTGGCAATTTAAGTGAAAAGAACACACACTGTAATGGAACTGAGGATTTGTAATAATTCAGATTTATTGAGCAACTTTAAATGTACATCCTAGCTCGAATATAAGCGTTGTGTTTCCGTTGAGGTGTATAAATAATTGTGCAGTACTTTGTAGTTTGTTATAAGTTTTTTTTATTTCATTTTATTAATTTAGATATGATAATAATGAAAATAGCGCAAATGGCAAAAGTTGCGTTGTAAATTGTTACTGGTCGTTTCACCCGCGTGGACGTTCAGCATTTTCACATTCGATTTTCTCGAAAAATGTTCATCCTAAAACGAAGTTTCAAATAAAAAAGGTGTGTTCAACTTTTATCATTTTTCTTCTCTGTATACTTATTATCTAATCTGCTGGCCAACTGAAACGGTCCATTCGAATTTTTATGTTGAATTTAAAGCCACATTTTTGGAAAAAAAGAATAGCTATCGATATGCGATTTTCAGGATTTTAGAGATAATTTATTTGTGAAACAGCGAGTTTTGCCCATTTTTTTTATTTTGAAGCACGTTACTATCTACAGGGTGTGAAAGAAAGCTGTGTTTTTTTTAACCAAACTTTATAACTTCCGAGACTCAGTACAAGCGGAATCTATCGATGGCCTGGATTGACTATCGTAAGTCATTTGACACAACATAGCATGAACTTTTATTACATTTTCTCAAATGTCTTGCGGTAGCAGAGCCACTAGTGAGACGCATAAAACAACTGCTGCCACTCTGGTGGACCCGCTTCACCATAACGTCCGACGCACAGCGAGTTACGTCAGAGCAGGTAGCATTCCGAAGAGGAGTTTTCCAGGGAGACTCTCTGAGTCCTCTCCTCTTCTGCATCTCACTGCTGCCGTTGTTTGTTGAGCTCCGCCAAACTCGCGGCTACCTCTGTGGCCCGCCCAGCAACCAGAGGCATAAGGTCACTCATCTATTCGATATGGATAACTTAAAACTGTATGCCTCCGGAGAGCGTGAACTTCAAAATGCCCTAAGACTAGCCGAGGAGTACACGCGGGCCATTGGTATGGAGTTCGGGTTGGACAAGTGTGCAGTCGTCCACCTCAAGAGAGGGCGATGCGGGGAATTTTCTGAGGACGTGCAGCTCGTAGATGGAAGCATCCTAAGACATATGGATGCCGGAGAGACCCACACATACCAGGATGTGCAAGAACACCAACCACATCGAGGATGTGCAACAAATCAAGGAATCTCCGTGACAAGTACAGACGCCTACAACGAAAGATTTGGTCATCTGCTACTAACACGCTTGCCTGTTCTGCTCTACTCCTTTGGGGTAGTAAAATGGATGGTAGATGAGTTGCGCCAACTAGACAGAGATACCCGCAAGATGATGAACATCTTAGATCGTCCGTTCCTCGTTTTTATCTCCCACGACATCGCGAGGTCGAAGACTCATGGGCCTGGAGTGTATGCATGGCAGAGTAGTACTGAGTATGGCATATAAGATCCTCAGGAGCTCGGATCCGCTCCTGCTATTAGTGAGAGATCATGAAATAGCAGGAGTGGGCGCAGAATTGTTCAAGGCAGCAAATAGAGCCGCAGATGACCTTGGTCTCGTATTCGACCTCAGACGAGGTGACCGGCGCGGTACTGACCCAGAGTGAGTCACTGAGCTTCAGCCAACTCGTCTGAAAGCCCAAATAAAAGCTGCCTAACAAGATAATCTGTTTAGATAGCATGTCGATAAACCTATGTACGGTGTATACTACAAAAGCTTAGAAACACTGGGTTTATAGACCAGGCTGACGTTCGTCTTTTTAGGTCAACTGGGCTTAAGTCGGAGACCGAGAAATTCATTGTGGCCTGTCAGGCTGGTGTAATAAACAACTTGGTCTACCGAAGCCGCGTAATGGGTGTAGAAGTCCCTGATATCAACTGCAGGACCAGCCGTCAGGCGCCGAAATCTCTGATGCATTTGCTTTCAGCATGCCCGATATACGCGATTTCGGCCTACATCCACCGCCATAAAGCGTTATTACAAGTGATATACTACCATCTACGGCACTCGTACGGGGTGGATCAAACACCAGTGCTGCCTTACATCCTCGGAGATATTGAGTCCGTTGCCGAGAACGAGAGGTGCCGAATGTATTAGAACTACTCGATCCCGACTCTCAGGCTAATTCAAGCCAATAAGTTTGACATAGTCCTCCTCGACCATCAGAATAAAGTGATGTTTGTAATCGAATTCTCAGCACCTGCTGACACAAATATCGCTTTGAAGGAGGGGAAAGAATGGACCAAATATCGTGATCCCTGGTACGAGTTTCAAGTGCTGTATCCAAACTACTCGGTCAAGATGGTCGTTCGAATAATCGGCGTACTCGGAGGAATGAAGCCTACGCTGCTCTCAGAAGTGAAGATCATACCGGCCTGTCAGAATTCGGCGAAATGGTTGTCAGTCCAGATGCAGAAGGCGGTTATCTTGGGGTCCCTTCATCTGCTTAGGGCACATGATTGAGGTGTTTATAGTCACTTACTCCACAGGTCGTGGAGAGTGGCTGTAATGAATTAGCAGGCGCGGCTACCGTGTGGTGTCGGAGGCCACGGAAGCCCCTGTCCGGCAGCGTGAAAGTGAAGAAATAATAGTAATAATAATAACAAGAAGCATTATTCTCTTCGCCGATTTACTGACTTTTTATATAATTGTTACACATTCTATAGGATACTTTTCGCAGTTTTCTTGTAAATAATGTTAGTTTTTGGACATTCTAAATTTTGTGAAAACAAATATATGAAAAAAGATGAACAACAAAATAAACCACCACCCTCTCTCGGAAATTCGAACACACCACCTTTGGAATGCTTTAGCCATTGGACCATCACACATTAGTACAAAAATTGTCTGTAGTGTATATCATTCGAGAATTATATTTCAACGGATTAGATATATTATTATGAAATATGTATATTAGTAAAATGTATAAACAAAAAGAGAATAATTTCGCAAGATTTCTATTTAAGTACAAGTGACAAAAATTAAGAATTTTTTTTTAATTTAAATGACTAATAACTTTTTTATTTACTGATTGATTTTTTCAAACGCCAACTTACATTCCAAATTTCAGTACAATCGGATTTTTCTTTCTTAAGTTACAGGAAACGTGACGGACGAACAGACGGACGGACGGACAGACGGATAGACGGACATTTTGAAAGTTGTTCAGAATTCGCTCACTAACAAAATTTTTTCTCTACGAGCGATATTTACTGTTTGAGAAATGTGTCGATCAAATGAAATATACTCTTCCTGTTTGCGAAGAATATAATAATAATAATATTAATCATAAAAACAGATCTTTATTTGGGCGAGGTTCGCTTGTAATATTATTACTGTCTTACTTTATGAGTCTTTAGTTTCACTTAATATATCAAAAACTTACTTTTACTTTCACATTCACGCAGTGGAGTGGGAGAATGATAATAGTAAAAAAACATTATTTTTTTATGTTTGAATATGTTTAAAGTGTCATGGAGCGTTGAGATTTTGAGTTTAAACAAAAGAAATCTGTCTGTCGGTTTGTCTATCTATCTGTCTGTACTTTTTTTCTGCGTAACGACTTATTAAATTTTTCTTGAAATTTGGTGTATTATAACGTGTTCTTGAACTAGATTATATTTTGAATCTTATTCGCTGAAAGGTTGGGGAGGGGGAGTAAATGAGGCAAAGTAAGTAAAAATTGGGATTTAGGATATGCACGAAAAGCTGAGGTCCCAATTTTATTTTGGCATTAGTCACCCCCTCCGACCCATTATTAAAGGGGCGAAAAATAAAACTGTGATTTAATGGGTGTACAAGAGCCAAAGACCTCAACATTTTTTTTTTTCATCTGCTATCTACCATCTCCACTACCAATGTGGCACATTGTTTAATGAGTTTTTGGGGTAGACGATTTCAAATATTGTATTATTAAAGTTCTACAATTATTTCCACGTAAAAGAGTGCAAATATAGTATTAAACATGTTTTCGTTGTAACAGATTTGGAGAGGGAATCTAAATGTGGAAGTAGTGATTCCTTAGGCGACAGCTATTAGTATTTGTTTCATTCTTTATTAAGATTATATAAAACAATGTAATGAATTTGTCAACTTATACTCCAAAGAGATTGACGGTATTTTTTTTCTTTGCTAATATAAAGTGTGTTCGTTCAGTATTCACTCACCTTGTTATTAGGTGTACAATTTAGTTAAATATATGTAATTTTCACGGATTAAAGTGATATCTGTTTGTTCATTTTATACGCTCAGATTAAATTTGAAAAAGGAGCTGGCTGGTTGGGCTTGATCACCGCGACCCCCGTGGATCTATTGTGGCACTTCTTTTCTAATTTTACTTAGAGCTCCTTATCCAGCTTTGTCTTTTGTATCAGACTCCATAGCCTTGATAATGGCTCCTTGGTATAGCTATCGTCTTTGGTTTCTCTTCGCCAAGTAGTTGGAACCTCCGTCTGGCTAGGCCTTCGCAATGGCACAGCACATGTACTGCGGTTTCCTCTTCCTCTTGACAGAATCTGCATATTGCATCCTCTACCAGGCCCATTAGACTCAATGTCTATTAAGCCTATAATGGCCAGTTAGAAGACCTACCATTATCCTACTGACATTTCTATTTTATACGTTTGTTTACATATTTTTAAATTTTCTTGTATTTTTAAATTAATAAGGGCCTTAAAAATTTGTTATAATTTAATTTGTTTGACGCCCACATTTAGCTTGCTTTATGAGCACTTATTTGCTTGTAATATTTAAATATAATTATGAGAACAAACCAACGTTTTCATAATCCGGAAAGTGGAGCAACCGTGGGTATTGAATATTCAGCATTATCAACTGCTGGTAGGTACGCCACAAGACATGAAATGAAACAAATCTGACAAGATATTTTAAAAAGAAAATTAGGCAGTGAAATTTCTGTTGCCTGGCACAAGGTAAAACAAATGAAAAAGGACAACGGAAATTAAATGTAGAATAAAGGATCATGGTTTCAGGATAAACTGGCTGCATTTCTAATTTAAAACCTGACATTTTATTTGCATTATAAATGATTAACTGAAAATATACACGATTCTGGCAGTCTTAAGAATCGATGTGGGTATTATCCATTTTTATTAAACCCTAACCCTTTTTAATCCTTTTAAAAAGAAGCTCTTTTCGTATAGGCACCGTGGATGTTTGGTTTAATCCATAACGCCGTAATTTTAAAACCGTACTTTTATACCGAACTTTTAATCGTTTTAAAGGTGAAATAAGTAATTTAATAACACAGTTTTCATACTCCAAGCGTGTTAATCAAGCCTTACATAACCGCGGGCACAATTAGGGTTATATAGAAGTAGGAGTGTTTAATTTTTTTACGACTTTTCTCTCCAGATAAAATAATTTCTGCGTGGGATTTAACAAGATAAGACATTCAAGATAAATTTTACTCCCATAATATAATCATCTCGTGGGCATAGGTCGTACAATGATGACGGATTCTTACTAAGGAACTAAATAATTTCAAAAATATTCTAAATAGGCATAGCGGTTTAAAAGATGAAAGCAAATTAAATGAATCTAAAAGCTACGCGAATGTTGCGGCAAATGAAGTGGTAATTATCAAGCCCAAAAATAAACAGGATTCCAAAAAAACAAAAGAAGTTACACAAAAAAATTTAAAACCCGCCACACTAGAAGTAGGAATAACTCAGTTAATGGATATTAAAAAAGGAGGTGTAATAATAAAATGCAAGAGTAACGAAGAGCACGAAAAAATGAAAAAAACTACTGAAAAGAAATTGCCTGAAACATATCAAGTTAATGCACCTGAACTAAAAAATCCCTGTATCAAAGTGGTGGACATAGAAGACAATTTAAGTGTTGATGACATAGTAAATGATATAAAAAAAACAAAACACGTGTATCCTCCATAATCAGTCTAAAACCAAAATCAAGGTTTTTAAGAAAACAAAAACCAAATATATGGCCATAATTGAATGTGATTCATTTACATAAGGAGGATATTAAAAGAAAAGTACCTATATATTGATTGGGCCAGATGCAGAGTTTTCGACTACGTCAATGAGTTCAGATGTTTTAAGCATGGAAAATTGTGATTGTGTTTAAAATGTGCTTCTAACTATGATACTAAAGATTGTACGAGTGATTATGTAAAATGTGCAAATTGTATTGAGGCTAAAGACAAGTTACAGGTAGATATAGATATTAATCACTTCGTATATGATATCACATGTCCAGTATATTTAAAACGCATTGAAAGTCAAAGAAAAAATTTAAATATTTGCCAAATAAGTGTGGCCCATCCACTTCTTTTTACAATATAAAAAGTAAATTTGAATAATGTATTGAAAATTTGTCATATAAATGTGCAAGGCTTACATAATTCACTTGATGAGATCGAATTTTTTTTGGTTCAATATAATCTGGATGTTTTATGTATATGAGAACATTGGTTTTTACAATCAGATATAGAAAACATTTACTTGCCTGGTTATAAACTCATTTCACACTGCTCTAGGACAGAACACATCCACGGTGGCTCACTAATCCTAACAAAAGATAAAATGTTAGTTACAGATTTAATTTCTATAAATAATCAATCGATACAATGTAACATTGAAGTAAGTGGAGCCAATCTAGTTTTAAGCGAAATAAATTTGGCAATTATTGTGATATATAGACCACCTAGTGGTGATTTTAATATTTTTATAAGTAAATTGACAGAAATTTTAAAATTAGCTGAAAAATTTTTTAGTAATATTATATTATATACAATAGATTATAGAAAGACAACGCTATACAGAAATATCTTATGTGATGTCCTTAATTCTTTTTAACTAAATATAACAAGTCAACATACACGCATATTTACAAACATGAATGGTGATACAACCTCTAGTGTACTTGATTACATGACTACGAACTTGCCCCTCGATCAGTACAAATGTGAAATTATGAATCCTCGTATAGCTGATCACTTTGCACATATATTGTCATTTAGCTTACCAACAATTTCTACAATGAACATAATTTTGCCACCAGAAACTTAAGTCAATTAAATATTAATCAGCTAATTAATTACCTTAAAAAGATTAACTGGACAATGTTCTACGAACTTATTAATAAAAATGATATAAATAGTGCGTGCCATGAATTCATCTCAAACATTAATTAACTGGTGTTTAGAAGCATGTTGTCCTTTTGTAACTTATAAGCTAAATTCTGTTGCTCGAAATAACTGGTGGTATAGTGAAGAGCTGAGAGAAATGAGTAATAACTTAAAAAAATTACACTGGAACGCTCTACATAGTAACCAACCCGAGATAAAAGGCATATACCGCCAACATAAAAAATAGTATAAAAAACAAATTGCAATAGCCAAACAAAAACATTTCAACAACCGGATTGACAAAGCAAACAACAAGACTAAAGAAGCATGATTGATAGTGAATGAGAAACTAGGTAGAATAAAAAGAAGATAAGAAATAATCACATTGAGGGATAACAATTAGATAATCATTGATACGAACATAATTGCTGAAACATTTTCAATATTTTTTACTACAAGTTGCAGCACTATCAAGGCATTTTGGCAGAAACCTTTCATTACCATGCACAATTTCAGATAATATAAATAAAACTATGTCAGGTAACCCCATTTCCCAAAATAATGTGCATACGTTAGTCGCTAACCTAAAAAATAAAAATACCAGGGGCGGCTGGTGAAATTTCAACAATTTTTTTCTCGTCTGTGGCGCATGGGACCCATACGAAATATGGGAAATAACATCTAGAGAAGCACTCCTCTAACGACCCCTAAAAAATTTTGAAAAAGCAGTTTGCGAAAAATTTTTTCAAAATTCGATTGACCTCCCTAGGTCTAGGGACTCCTGTTTAAAATTAATTTTTTTTGTCATATACATTTTACTTTTCATAAAAATACAACAACAGGTTTTGAAGTTTATGAAAATATTTTCATTATTAACTGAAACACAATGAACTGAAATTTTGGAATTTACAATTTAACAAATGATAAAATTTCAATTCGTTGTATCTCGTTTTTCTTGTTTCGTGATTGAAATGTCTTGAGAGTGGTTTTGTCCTTCTGAAGAACTCATAATAAGGGTGAAAAACATTTCAAGGACTAAGCAATTTCTGAGGAACACAGATTAATTTCAAGGGAGAGTTCTCTTAAATACCTATAGATGTTTCAGTTGTAAATAGAGTATATTGTTTTATTAGGAGTAAAAGTGATATTTTTGTGACGAGTCTGTAGGTTTGCCGGAGGAATGAAGTGAATCCGGCCGAATTTCACCACCAAAAACGCATTGTCTTAATATCGCATGGCCGGCGTATTAAATAAAATATACGTTGCTATGGATATTACTTTTTCTGCCACTCACAGCGTCATTAACAACCTCCGTTGTTAATGGCAACGCACAGCCGTCTAAAAAGTCAAATTTTAATGTCGTGAAGTGATTATGAAATGTCATGTTTTTCTGACGTTTGAAGAAAAAATCCATTTTAGAGCTCTTGGTTTTCTAGCACAAGATATTGGTTGTCAAAAACTACAAATATTAAAAATTGATATTTTCATTTTTTATTGGATAGATGGGTATTTTGTAAATAAATTCATTTTATGCGTTTTTAATTTCTCGTATAACCAAAGTGTAGGTTATCGGAAGAATGCACAGATTCTAAATTTATATTTTCATAGTTTGATTTTGACTTTTCATGCAATCATACATTACTTTCTCTATTGTATGCGAAATCCTACAAAAATATTTTTCACTATAACTATGAACAAACAAAAAATAATTCATATTAAAACATGGATATAGATAGTAGGTATGCTTTTAGATGCTATTAGTGCAGGCAAATCCAGTTTTGAGTATGAACTATCTGGGGACAGCTATTTCTTTATCGAAATGGATAGCTTTATTCATGTAGAATTAGGATATAAAAGTCCCGAAAAATCCCAATGTGAGCTAAAGCCACCATTTAAAAAAATGGCCGCCAGAACCATTTCTTTTAGAAGGACATATCTCAGTAACCATTGCTCCGATTTTAGATTTCTTTTTTTTTGTTCTCTTCCCCTTTTTATAAACAATCGAAAGTATTATTACATCTTTGGGCATAAAATAGAAGATAACTGAAGAAAATAAGACTTGAGTTCTTGGAAATATACAAGGTGTCCAGTGAGTGCTTCCTCGGAAGATTGTGCAAAAACGGGTAACTTTATAAAAAAACTTTTTTAACAAAACTTTCAATGTTTCATCTCTTCTACAACGTGAAATTATTTTCAGTTATACAAGGTGTCACAAAAAGGAGTTACACAAGAATGTATAATTTTTTTAACGGAATACTCTCTAATTTTTTGGCGCCAGTTAAGCCTCTGAGGGTCCTGAATTACACCCTAAATTTTTTTGCCAATCAGATGCAGCGTTGCCAAGTTATAATTTTTTTCCTGTTTTTTTGGCAAATTACAAACATTTTTTTGACTACCATATCTCCGCGATTTATTAATTGTTTTTTCTAAAAATGTAGGGTGTTATTAGATAATTATGCATTTACTGAAAAACATTTTTTAAATAAATTATTATTATACCGGGTGTCCAAATTATTTGTTTACATTTCTTGTTATTTAATTATTATTTTTCTCAATTTTTTTAAATGGAATACCTATATTTTTTAAATGGATGAATAAAGCATAAAATTCACCACATTCTAATGTTATACACTTAATTTTTATTTCAATCCGTTTTTGAAATATGATTATTTCAAATAAGTTTTGCGTAAATCGAGGTGCTTTTTATTTTAGCATTAAAATCTAGTATGGCTTTGGTCTTTTGTTTTGCGTTTGTTTTTCACTCTACGACATTTCTCTAATGTGTTTAAGATTATCGTGATTAAGTTGAATTAATATTGTTAATATTTAAAAATACGAATTATAATTATTGTCAATAAGATTTAATATCTATGGTAAATGTTATGCTATTGGTGAATGTGATGGAAATTGTTTATTGGCATCAAGAATGTAGGGTCAAAAATATCCCTATAGAAGATGTCCTGATGTGAGGTCTCTAGAAAATCTGAAAGAACGTTTTGAACGTACTGGAAATTTTCCATATGAAAAGAGGACGAGACGACGAAATGTATTGTAATGAAGAAAATGAGCTGGCTATAACTCTAGCGGTAATCGAAAATCCTAAGTGTTCGGGAGTTAAGTAGGGATTTAGAGGTCAGTGAATCTAGTGTTTCCCTATGTCTTCGTAAAAATAAGTTTCAGCACTATCGAGCTCAGCTGCATCAAGAGCTTTGGGATGTGGATTTAAATCGTAGATTAAATTTTTGCCAGTGGGCTCAAAACCAAACTGGAGAAAATGAAGAATTTTTCAAATTTGTATTGTTCACTTATGAATCAACGTTTCCTCGCAACAGATTTGTGAATAGGCACAATTTCTATTATTATGCCAGAGAAATTCCTCATGTTGCACAGAAAAATCAGGACCAGATTTTAAATGTAAAGTGAGGAATTGTACATGATTATGTTATTCATCCTCGCTTTTTGAGGGAAATGTGAATAGAGCAGTATTCTTAGATTTTATGCAAAATACGTTTCCACAAATAATCGAGTATATTCCTGATTACACTACAAATAATATGTGATTACAACTTAAAGGTGCACCACCACATTTTAGTAGAAATGTTCGTCAGGTCATTAGTAATCAGTTTCCTGAAAGGTGGATAGGAAGAGGAGGTCCAATATTTTAATAAACTCTTAAATAATATCTAATTTATTATTTTATTAAATTATGTTAGGTCTCATTACATGGCCGCCTAAGTCACCCGACCTGACTTCAGTGGGTTTTTTCTTTGGGGATTTGTGAAGTCAGACGTTTATAAAGTAGAACCAATGACTCGAGAAGATATGATGGAAAGGATTCGTCGGTGTTTCAATCGTATAAATGTTGATATGTTACACTGTGTAAGGTGCTCATTTATCAAGAGACCTCAGTGTTACCTGAATCAAAATGGTGGATATTTTGAGCAGTTGTTAGGTTAGTTTCAGTATCGTGAAAAAAATTATTGCTCAAGAACTGTTCATAAAAGAAAGTGTACGATATCAAAATGTGAGAAATTTTAAACGTTAAAAAAATTATAGGCATTCCATTTAAAAAAATTGAGAAAAATATAAAACAAAATATAGATTTTAATGCTAAAATAAAGAGCACCTCAATTTACGCAAAAATTATTTGATATAAACGTTTGAAATAGAAATAAAGAGATATTAAAATGTGAGGAATTGCATATTTTATTCATTCATGTAAAAAAGTATACCTAGGCATTACATTTAAAAAAATATGAGAAAAATAATAATTAAATATCAAGTACGCAAATATTTTGGACACCCGATACACTAAAGACTTATTTCATAAATGTTTTTCAGTAAATACATCATTATCAAACAACATCCCACATTTTTAGAAATAACGATTAATAAATCGCGGAGATATGCCAGTCAAAAATGTTTGTAAACTTCCCAAAAAAAAACGGAAAAAAATAACTTGCAAAATATTTTAGGGTGTAATACAGGGTCCTTGAAGGCTTAACTGGCGTTAAGGAAATACAGGCAGTTCTATTTAAAAAAATTATACTTTCTTGTGTGACTCGTTTTTATGACACCTTGTATAATTGAAAATAATTTTAAGTTGTAGTAGAGACGAAACATTGAAAGTTTTTTTAAGAATTTTCTTTTATAAAGTTAGCCGTTTTGCACAATCTTCCGAGAGAACATTGACTGGACACCCTTTATACCTTAATGTACATTATTAAAAATGATTACAATTTTATATATATATAACTATCACTCCGTTAATATTTGAGTTAGTAACATCGGCCAAAAAACAAATGAAAGCTAATCGTGTGCTCTAGAACTTTTATTAAAATTATTTTTTCAAAAATTGACTAGAAATTTCAGTACAAACGTCTCGAGTTTACAAAAGTTTAAATTTCCGTAATATTTAAATTATTTTTTAATTTCCTAAGTTTATCGTTTAATTTATCGTAAAATATGTAATCATACTTTCTGTAAAATGTGAAGTGAGGAATGGAACAAAAAAGAAATCTAAAATCGGAGCAACGGTTACTAAGATATATGATTTTAAAGAAAATGTCTCTGGAGGTCATTTTTTCTAAATGGCGGCTTTAGCTCACGTCGGGATTTTTTGCGACTTTATGTACTTATCCTACATTAATAGAGCTATCCATTGCGATAAACAAATAACTGTCCCCAAATAGTTCACGCCAAACCCATTTTACACTGAGATTTGCCTGGTCTATATTTATTAGCGTAATATTTTGTCCAACTACTCTATACATTTCCTTAAATATATAGATCGTGAGCCAGTGATACGGAGTGGGTTATGATTTTTTTTTGTCTGCCTTTTGGATTATTCATGGAGGTAAGTTTGGTAATAAAGAAAATTGAGGTCTTGACCGTGGCCCGAGTGTCTCCGCAATGGAAATTGGATTTTCTTTTGCAGAAATTTCGTGACGTTTTTTTTTGTCTGCCATTTACAGTGTGTCCCAGGATAGATGTAACAAGAGGTGTAATAGACCAAAAATTTTGGAATTCTGGAATGGTATTTGGGGATTGAGTCCTGCTTGTTGTAAAACTAAAGTATACCAAAAATGACTTGATTTGGTGTTCTACAGGGTGTTTTATAAACAAAGTTGTAAAAATCACCACTAATAAAGTACCTTTATTTTTCAAAATATGAAAAAATTCCACTAAGAAAAGTTATTTAGAATGCAATTTTATACCTCTATACCAAGTTTCAGGAATATAAAATTATTTTTTTGAAACTTCCCATTTTTTCAATAAATTAGTATTTTATTTTGAACCATTCAATTAAAACTGCATAGAAATTATTTTTTGCGAATTAATATTTAAAGTTATGTAGAAGCTAAAAGTAGGTTATGAGAAAAGCAGTGGATACACATTTATCATTTATTATTGACATATCTGTCAAACGTAGTCAATATTATCCTTAATTTCTGTTTCAAATTAACGAACCAAGCATAAAAAATTAAGTGAAAATGGTACAAACAGTGCGTGAAAAAATTTATATTGTGCAATGCTACGGAATTGGCGGTGAAAACTCGCTAAGAGAAGTGGTAAGCCAATTTAATTTGAAATTTGCAAACACTGCTTTCTCATGTACTCAGGCTATGAGAATAATTAAAAAGTTTCTGGCTACTGGTAGTGAAAAGAAACATAAAAGCATATGATGAAGACAATGTTGGGGCTATTATAGCTTATGCCTCTGTTATAGAAAAGGCAAAGAGAATTAGGGCATATAAAGCAAATTATAAACATACGCTTGAAGAGGGAGATGACGGCCGTAGGTTGGATCTTTGTTTGACCATTGGAGAAAAAATCATGGAAGAGAGATTTTTCGATCATTTCATAATTTTCTCAGATGAATCCACATTCACAACTAATGGTGTTGTTTCATCTCAGAATTGTCGGTTTTGGGCTTCTGAAAATCCAAATTTTAGAATTCATTGTAGAAGACAATATTATAAAAAAAGTGAATGTCTGGTGTGCCGTTTCTTATCACGTTGGAGTTATTGGACCTTATTTCATTGAGGGAAGGTTAAACCAGCACACTTATTTACAGCTTCTTCAAAAATTTTCTGAAAAACATTTAAATATTTTAAGGGATATGCCTTTAGTTCATTTTCAACATGACGGTTGCCCTGGCCACTCCACAGAAATGGTTAGTCGGTGGTTGAATTTAAATTTTTGAAGAAAATTGGATTGCCAGGAATGGACCGATCAAGTGGCTGGCGAGATCAATATTGGATTTCTTTTTATGGGGTCGCCTCAAGCAGTTGGTTTACGCTGAACCACTTCCTAACGATGTAGTAGTATTGAAGCAGAGAATTACAAATTCCGTAAACTCCATACCGTTAGATCATATTCGAAACAGTTTTAAGGACTTCAGGCGAAATGTGTGTGGATGTGGGTGGTAGCTACGTCGAATACTAAAAAAATTGTAAACATTGTTTTGTATTGGTCAATAATTAATTTGTTTGTGAATTTGTTATGTTTTTGACATTTATTACTTGTTATAATTTTTAAACCTCATTATTCTTGTGTTAGTAATTGTTTCTTGTTTTACAATTAGTTCGATTAACATTATACCTTCTTACATCTCGTATATTCAATTTTTTATTTACCAATAGCCTACTTTTTGAGATTATTGACATTTGCTCCTACACAACTTTAAATATGAATTCAACTCTTAATTCGCAAAAAATGAGAAGTTTCAAAAAAATAATTTTATATTTGCGGGCCGTTAAGAAGGATAATATCGGGCTGGCAAACCATCTCCATGTTACCGCCTTGTTTGGGGCCGTATATTACTAGGGAAAGTCACATTTCTTGGGCCTATGAGAGTGTCATCATATCTTATCCTGAACAACTTAACTACCCCCAGTTCCTGTAGAGGGTTGTTCTTATAGAACTTTCCTGAAATTTGGTATAGAAGTATAAAATTGCATTCTAAATAACTTTTCTTAGTGGAATTTTTTCGTATTTTGAAAAATAAAGGTACTTTATTGCTTTGCTTATAAAACACCCTGTAGAACACCAAATCAAGTCATTTTTGGTATATCTATTGGTACATCTATCCTGGGACACACTGTATATGAAAAGAAAGTCATTGAAAAGAAAATGAGTAAAAAAAATGGCAGGGGGTTGAAAAAATAGGGTGAACTTGTAAAAAAAAGTTTTTCTGCGTTTTTTTCGTGTCTGCCAATGGAAAGTATACAAGTTTTTATTATAAATAGTCGATAAACTAATTGGCAGGTGGTTTTTACCTTACCGAGTTGGGTTTTCTGCGGGAAAGCTGCGTGGAAATCTCAGTGATTTTTCCATGATTGTTTTTCACTTGCCATTAGTATTATATAATATTTCATAACAATAATTGTTGAGCATGTGAAATTGGCAGACCGATTGAAAATCAACAGAAATGTGGCAGATAAAGGAAAATCCGTTGAAAACATGAAAATTTCCGTGATTTTTTTTTGTCTGCCATTTCGTATTTAAGTTGAGAGTATGATTTTATTCTTAAAGTGAAAATGGCAGATGATTTTATAATAACCAACGTATGAAGAATTATATGAGAAAGCACAAAAATTAAATAAGCCAGTGCAATATCTCTCGCTAATTGTCCGTGATTTTTTTTGTCTGCCATTTTCGACAATATTTGCGTTCTCTAGCCATTTTCTTTTTGGCCTTTAACTTAATATAATAAAAAAGGAATTTTTTTTTTCTAAATTCGGGTTCCGAGGATTTGTTGGAATATCGGTAAGCTTTGATTAAAAAAAATTGTTCATTTTCGACAAAATTTGCGTTCTCTAGCCATTTTTGAACCAAGAAACTCAATTTGGGACCACTGTGCGTTGGCCCGATGTGTTGTTTTTCATAAAAATATTCTTCTTATTTACAGTTGAAAAAATGTTGATTTTTGTTTGGATATATCAGATCAGAATATTTTTTTCGTAATAAAATATATAACGTCATTTCAAAATCATTTCGAATATATTTTCAATGTATTTGGAAATTTTCCATGGCCAAATCAAAATTTTTTGGCTAATCTTGTAAAACTGGCAGGGATCCGACAACCGAAAAGAAGTGAAGCAAACATTTTCATCAAGAATAACTTTTTTCGTAAAATCAAGAATTAAAAAGTTTTTCCTTTTCCGGACTCCATCGGACACACTGTATATTAGTATAGTGTGTCAAAATCTGAAAACTGCAACCACAACGCACATTATAACGACAAAGACAAACATTAAAATATTCTTCAGAAGCAACACGGATACTAAACTGCAAATGTATGTAGGATGCGGGCCGTTAAGAAGGATAATATCGGGCTGGCAAACCATCTCCATGTTACCGCCTTGTTTGGGGCCGTATATTACTAGGGAAAGTCACATTTCTTGGGCCTATGAGAGTGTCATCATATCTTATCCTGAACAACTTAACTACCCCCAGTTCCTGTAGAGGGTTGTTCTTATAGAACTTTCCTGAAAGCAGCAGCGGATGAAACATTTAAGGTAAAATTATATATGAAAATTGTACACATTATACGAGTACTAGAAGAGTTCTATTCTCATTAAATGCTAGTAAGCGTTAATTATGGTTAAAAGGCTGTGGTTTTAGCAATGAACGACCATATTTTTATGCACTAGGGTGGAGTGAAAATGGCAAAAATATCTTCTCAAAATTTCACGGAAAGGAATCTAAACTATAATAATAAAATAATAATAACTATAGTTATTGTACTCGTATATCCGCAAGAATATAGGCTTTTCCATAAAAAATATGTTATTCTTAAAAGTCATAATCTTAGATTGCTTCATTCAATCATAACTATAATAATAATAATAATAATAATAATAATAATAATAATAATAATAATAATAATAATAATAATAATAATAATAATAATAATAATAATAATAATCGAAGACAGGGGCTTATCTGAGAAGCTGACCTTTGCTTTCCTAAGGTCAGCTGGGCTGAAGTCTGAGACCGAAGGGTTCATTATGGCTTGCCAGGATGGTGTCTTTAACACACTCGTCTATCGAAGTCATGTCCTGGGTATAGAGGTCCTTGATGAAAACTGTAGGGCCTGCCGAAGGGCGCCGGAGACACTTATGCACCTGTTGTCGGCTTGTCCGACATACGCTGTCTCGGCCTATATCCACAGACATGATGGAGCATTACGTGTGCTGTACTATCATCTGCGGCATACGTATGGGATAGACGAGACACCAGTGCTGCCTTACGCTCCGGGGGATATTGAGTCCGTAGTGGGGAATGAGCGGTGCCTAATTTATTGGAACTACTCGTTTCCCACCCTCAGGCAAATACAGGCCAATAAACCTGATTTAGTCCTCCTCGACCACCAACTTAGGACAATGTTTGTCATTGAATTCTCCGCCCCAGGGGAAACAAACATTGTTCTGAAAGAGGAGGAAAAACGGACTAAATATCGAGATCTTCTCTTCGAACTCCGTAGACTCTATCCGGACCACACTGTTAAACTAGTGGTTCTTATCATAGGATGCCTAGGTGGGGTGAGGCGCACACTGCTTTCGGAATTGAAGACGATACCGGCATGCCGAAACTCGGCAGAAATCTTAGCCGGAAGAATGCAGAAGGCCGTTATCCTTGGCTCGTTACGCCTGCTCAGAGCACACGATTCGCGGACCCAGTGACCACTGACCCTACGGCGTAGGGAGTGATCTCTGGTATTACCAGCGTACCCTCTCTGGCATCGGAGACAGAGAGAAGGGCGACTGGCTTCACAAAAAAAAAAAAAAAAATAATAATAATAATAAATAATCATAAAAGATCCAACTGTCACCACCGATAACTGCAGACTATGTAATGAAGCAACAGAAAGTATCGAACACCTAATCAGCGGCTGCAAAACACTGGCCCCAAGTGAATACACAAAGAGACACGACAATGTGGCAAAAATAATCCACTCCAAAATAGCACAACAAATATATGAAGATAGAGAGATCAAACCGTACTACGTATATGAACCTGACCCAACGCTTGAAAACGAACAAGGAAAGCTTTACTGGAACCGCACAATAATAACCGATCACCACCTACAACACAACAGACCTGACATTGTCTACGTGGACAAACTGAAGAAGAAAGCCTTCCTCATCGATGTCGCCATTCCACATGCATCCAACATAGAGAGAACCTACAACACAAAACTATCTAAGTACAATGAGTTAGCAATTGAAATTAAAAATATGTGGCACTTACCTGACGTCAAAATAATACCTATAGTCATTGGAGCAACCGGCGAAATACCAAAATCTCTTCATAACTCTATCAAAGAACTAAATCTTCCCCCGAAAATCTATCTGGAAATGCAGAAGGCAACATTATTATCCACATGCAACATCGTTAGAAATATACTACAATAAAATAACATCTACATAGTAATACTTACCCTACGTAATTCTTCAGCTTAAACTTGCCGCAAGGCCGTTTATACCTGAAATACCTACCAGGAAAAACCTGTGAACATCGAAGAAAAATAATAATAATAAATATATTTATTTTCAAGAGACCATTACAATGGTAGAGGACAGGTCAAAGAACAGAAAAGTGCAGTTGTGCAAATTGAACGGTATAATTTACCACCAGATTAAAATTACAAAAAAGTTCTAGCTGCAATGTAACATCTTAACATAAAAATGTGTATATAACAAACTTTGTAATGCAAGTAAATACAAAAGACCAACAAACAAAATACACAAATAAAACAGAAATACATATAGAAATAGATATTATGGATTTAAATATACTGAAACAGTGAAAAAACTATTATTTAACGATAAGTCGAATGTTTTTTTCTTAAATACTTTAATATTATTTGTAGAATTTACATAATTAGATAATTTTTTATAACATTTTATACTCATATACTTGTCAACCATCCTAAGTTGGCACTTAGCCGTATCTAGGAGATTTTTCATATAGTGCCAAATTATGTGCTGATATAGTTAAAATTTGATTATGTCTAGTATTATTATACTCATAAAAATAATTATTTGAAAGGGATTGGGACTCATTATTTTTGACAAATATTAATATTTCCAAAATGTAAATGAATGCTACTGCTCTTTATATAATGATATACATGACTGTACTTTTAATGCCAACTATAGCTCGAACTATCCTCTTTTGTCCTTTGAATACTCTATTAAAGTGACTTGAAATTCCCCAAAATATAATACCATAACGTAAACATGACAGGATGTGAGCGAAATTAAATTTAGAACTATTGACCTATTTGTAACCTGTTTTAGTCTGCATAATGCAAAACATAGAGAATGGCATTTTGTTACATAGTGAGTCAGCATGTTTTTCTCAGCTAAGCATGTTGTCAATATATATTTCCAGAAATTTCGTGTTTTCTACTTGTTCAATGGATTTATTTTTGATTCTTAATAGGTAACTAGTGCTTATAACGTTTGTTCTTGGAGTGAAATTAATAAAAACCGTTTTTGATGTATTCAAATGTAGTCTATAATTTTTTATCCATTCTGCAAATCTACCAATTATATTTTGCAGTGACTTTGTAGTAGCGTCTGTCAAAGGACCTGGCATTAAGTAAGTATTATTATCGGCAAACATTGTTAAATTGTTATGCGTATCAATGCAAAGTAAATCGTTGACAAATATTAAAAATAATAAAGGTCCTAATACAGATCCTTGTGGTACACCTATATTTATATTGACATTCGACCTTACACCAACAAACTGTCAACAAAACTGTCCGAACAAGCATGTCGGAACTCGATGCATGCGCACAAAAATTCTCTATGATGAAAAGATCTAGTACTTCAATCTATAAATATTTGATGTTGACCGAAATCTTTGCTTTCTCCCTTCGTAAATCCACGTTAAGTGGTTGGATTTCAATTTTCAAAATGCAATGTTGCTTTTTATCTTTAAAATTATATTTTTTTAAAAGAAGGACGTGTAAACTTAATTCCACAGTCTTCAATTTTTATTTTTCAGTTTTTTTTTAAAGGAAAATATTTTTTAAAAGAAAATTTTTTTGAAGACAATAGAAGTCTGTAACAATCCTTCTATTTTTTTTTTATTTTAAATATTAGAAGCAGCATTATATTTTGAAAACTAATAATTTTAAGCAAGTAGCGTGTAGACTCTTAAGAAAGTTTAAAACTATTTCAAGTTTTCTTTAAACATGAATTTTTGATATACTACGGGAGCCCGCCCTAAGTGTCCGTGCACCCCCCACCCCCCGATCCTTGGGGATAATGTTTTTCATAAAGATTAAAGCCTAAGGAACAATTTAAGACATGTCCTAAAAAAAAAATTGGCTGCACTTTCAAAATGGCGTCCGTTTAAAAAATATGGTTTTTGTCATTTAACACAAAAACTAAAAAAGATGGAGAAAAACTTTCTGCACAAAAAACAAAGTGCATAAAATTTTCTACAATTTTGTTTCTATACAAATATTTGGATAGGAGTTACCATTTTCCAGATAAATGATTCAGCTCTTAAAATAAAATATAAAAGTCAATATAAAATGTAATACTACGGGAGCCCATCCTAACGGTCCGTGCACCCCCCTAATCCTTGGGGACAATGTTTTTTATAAAGATTAAAGCCTAAGGAACAATTTAAGACATGTCCTAAAAAAAAAACTGGCTGTACTTTCAAAATGGCGTCCGTTTAAAAAAAATGCAAATATTGTTTTTATAATTTAACACAAAAACTAAAAAAGATGGAGAAAAACTTTCTGCACAAATAACAAAGTGCATAAAATTTTCTATAATTTTGTTCATATACAATATTTGGATAGGAGTTACCGTTTTCCAGATATCATTGTTTACGTTTTCGAGTTTAATGTCTGCAAATTACAATATTATTATTATTATTATTAATTTTTTTCAGTTTATTTTATTTTTTTGTTATGTTAATGATATAAAGTTACCTATATTATACGCCTTACAATAGTTGTCACAGTTATTTCCTCTAAGTGATTTACCGATATATGAATTTCCATGTTTTCTTAATTTTGGACTTATTTATCTGGAAAATGGTAACTCCTTTCAAAATATTGTATAGGAACAAAATTGTAGAAAATTTTATGCACGTTGTTTTTTGTGAAAAAGGTTTTTGTCCATCTTTTTTAGTTTTTTTGTTAAATGACAAAAACAACATTGGCAACAGTTTTTTTTCTACATATGGCCGCCATTTTGAAAGTACAGCCAGTTTTTTTTTAAATTGTTCTTTAGGCTCTAATCTTTATGAAAAATATTGTCCCCAAGGATCGGGCGGAGGGTGCACGTGCAGATAGGGAGGGCTCCCCGACTAATATAAAAAAAAAATGTAAATAAAAACCTAACCTAACCTCCTCCAAAAAATATTTCTAAAAAGTAAGAAATAAAATTTCACTCAGTTTTGCAAATGTCAATTAGTGGAAAGTAGCAAGGAACAGAGTTTTATTACCAAATATCAATTTAAAGTCGGCGCAAAAAAAATTACTAATTTCAAAAATACGTCTTGCACCGACTTCCAGTTGACATTTGGTGATAAAGTACAGTACTTTGCTACTTTCACTACACCACAGTTACTGCGCCAATTAGCTGTCGTTTTGAAATATCTAAATTCTTCACCGAAGAAATTTCTTTTTCTCGCTGTATTATCTTTCGAAAAATTGTAAATTGTACATTTTTGTACTGTATTTTTTCAAAGTCAGTGCGTCATCTGTAAATTGAGTTTAATGTAAATAAAATTTAGTGTACATTTTTACTTAGACAGATTTTGTCATGTCTGGTAGCAAAGATTTCAGAAAAAAAATTACTTTAATAATTTTGTTGTTATCTGCTATATGGGAAACTAGAAATACGATTTTGTCATGTCGGGTAGCAATGATTTCAGAAAAAAAATTACGTTAAACTATTATACAGATTGACAATTTTGTTGTTATCTACTAAATGGGAAACTGGAAATACGTAAAAGAGATAACAAAACCCTAGAATAACGGCAAGAAACAAAGAAATCGAAAGGATACATACTCTACTGGAATCAGTAGACTCACAAGAGGTAGAAGTCTAGAAGCAAAAACACAAAAAAGCAGCTTAAACGCTACGTCACGACACAATATGGCAGCGCATCTCATAAATACCTACATTTCCCATTCCACATTCCTTTACCATGCGTCATGTGGTTCTCGATGCTGGCAACAAGCATGACCCTAATCCAACTCAGCGTGGACGAAGCCTGCCCAGCGTTATATCTGGGAGTGATAGCAATGCCTACTGCACGCTGGTAAATCAATCAATCAAGACTATTCAAGTTATGTTTTAGATTTTCTTAGATATTTATTTTATGTCATTCTGTCCATTCGGCGAAAGTTGAGAAGCGTAAAATATATGCGTTTGATTTCTAAATGTACAACATAAATCAATTAGAACTATATCTGCAAGTGTAACTAAAAAATTATATTTTGCTAGTAACCCAAACTTTGGCTAATAAAGTTAGTTGGAAAATCATAAAAAATGGCCAACAAAGCGCCGAAGTAATTGATATTAGCCATACTATTAGTACACGGAAATTAGCAAAAATAGAAGAAAAAAATTATAAGCTGATATTTTCTGAATCGACAGTTGGTGGTTGTAGGAATACAAGATCAAAAAGTTCCCATCCCTAACTGGTGAGCTTATCCTTTTTTCACCCTTATAATGACACCGTGCTGGTTTTTTCAATAATATTTTGGAAATGTGATGTTCTACAACAAAACTAGAGGTATTGAAAAATATTGAGAATTAAATTTTCTATAAAACATGTCTTATAGGTCGTTTGCAGATTATTAAGGGTGTTTACGTTAATCGACGGCAAACTCAGAGGTAGGTAACAAAAACGCTTTTGGATGGATACACAATATTTATCCAGCCTTGTAATATTCTGTTTTGTAGCATTCGGTTTCAACAACTTTTTATAAATTATAGAGAATTGAATTAAACTAAATCCACGAAAGGCTTTATTCTTGCTCAAATTCAGTTTCGTCGGTCCGTTCCGCGTTAAAGCATACTTGTCAGTGACAGTTCATACACATAGCCGAACATTTTAAACCAACATCCGCATCGCTTTCCGCAGCCCTTTTTGCAGGCACACGAAATTAACTCTAAAATTGATGAGGGAGATGCTGCTTCAGTAGTCAAAACAGATATTAAAATATCACCTGATTTCTTCCATCCCCATTCTTCTGGCTCTAAAACATTTCCATGCCCAAGCCTGAATTTGGTGGTAAACCCGCAACGAATGTTGTTGCAAAGCTGCGAACGTCGGGTGTAGCCTTGCCGAAGTAACCGCTTGATTAGAATTGCCAACCGAGGTGTTAAACAGAACATACCTCTGATGATTTATTGACATTTCATTTTTTCGTGCTTTATATAGTGCAAGAGCAAATATTTCCCCAGCCTCAGTAATATCCTGTTTTGTAGCATTTGGTTTGTTAAATGTTTTAACAACTTCTTGTAAATTTGTTTTCGAGTTTAATAAATTTATAGTTTGGAGTTTGCCTTTTCCAAAAAAAAGCAGACGTTGTGTCACTACCTACTAAATGCATGAGCAAAAAGAACTATTTTTGTTGAGTTCTTAAGGACATTTGACAACTGTAAATCTTTAGAGCTATAAACTCTTGCTTTTATATTACCTTGAGCCTCCCTTAGTAGTCTAATATCCTTTTCAGGTTGGCGTTAGGGCAATAATGAAGGTAAGAAGATCGACATCTTGTCCTACAATTGGGACCGGTTCGGATTTAAAACTTTGAACCAGTTTGAACTATGTTACAATTTGTATCTCTTCATTTTGAAAGGTCTGAACTAGTTGAGAAATTAATCGTTCTTTGTTGGCGGTTAGGATTGTGTTGGATCATTTGAAATATTATGAGGCTGCGTTATGTTCGATTAAGTACCGTATTCAATATAATCAGACTTTCATTTTTAGTTTACGATTTAATAACATAAAAAGTAATAGAAATATCGATACATAACACAAAACCTTTTTTGTAGAGAATTTTGTGACAATCCTTTTCCTATACTTATGTTTTTCCCCCAAGATAAAGCGTTTAAAAGATATTGTAAAAAAACCAGTGCGGTGTCCCTAAAGGGGGTGAGGTAGGGATGAAGCTTACCCCTTGGGGGTGGGAACTTTTTTGATATATATTCTTACACACATAAGTTAACTATTATAGACATTTCAGCTTATTATATATTTTTTCTTCTATTCCACATAAATTTGCCTAATTTCCGTGTACTATATACTAACATTCCTAAACTGAATTTATTACGTTGATAAGTAATGTTAATTTTTTCGGGCTCAATAGGGGCTGGCTGTTGACGCACGTAACATTACTTCCAATGGCGGCTTGTCCCAAGAGGCAGGTAGGTAGTGCCTCACCAGTAAATTTAAAGTGAATCTGAACCTAATTCATAATTTTATAAACTGTATTATACAATTTATATAACTTTAAACTGGAATTAATAAATATTCGTTAGGCATCCCCATGTAAAACAACGCTCCGCAGTCTGTGACGCGCAGTGAAAGCTTCGCGTCTGCTAGGTACCTACCGCAGTCCGCAGTTCAGAGGCACATTCCAATGTGCGCTTGCTGAAATCAAGCTATTCCAATATTTTCAGCTGCATGTAGGTAGGCTTTCTGCAATGCACACTTGAACTAATAATGAGCTGAAAAAGCTTGATGTAAGGCATGCCCCAATCTCTAAGGAGCAACAGTAATAAATATACGTCGGTAATGCAGTATGTAATGTGTAATATAGCATGACATTTCGTTAGAGGGTACGCCTGCGCCTTGTGTCCTGTGTCCTGTGCTCTGTTCTTTTTTCGCACGTGCATTCATTATAACATAACCACGAATTTCTTCAAAGTCAATTTGGTTTATTTTTCGTCTAAAAATAGTTGTTTTTTTTTGGTATAATATCGATTAGTGATAGTGACAAGTTTTTAGGAGGGCATAATTATTGAAAATGGAAATGAAAAATTGGAAATGGAAAATGAAAACAAATACTAGAAACACCCGATATTGTCGACTTTTTAATAAATAAACGTGTTTCTTCGAGTCTTACATACGAGGATAAATTATACGTAGTTAAAAAATTGAAGCGTCCAGTTTCAGATTTAAGTAAATTGCTAATTAACGTAGGTGTAGGTGGGAAATCAAGTCGGTCTTTCAGTAAAACCTGGTACGAAAAATATGACTGTCTTACGGGGAGCGTAAAGTTAAGTAAATTATTTTGTTGGTCACTTCCCAATGAAAGTTTTCAGGAAATTTTCGGGAGTTTCTGAAACGAAGTTTGATAAAGATGTTAGTTTCCAATAAAAATATTTGAATACTTCGATAGTTTCCAAAGGAAAAGGACAAGGGTAGATAAGGGCTTTTTTCGCTCATCGGCCAAGCATATGTTATTATATTTTCCGAGTGGTATATGTCTTGACAAGTAATAAAAAACAGTTCTTTGAAATAATAGTTTATTCAGCGAGCGTATAATGATGGCTGTTCCTCGCGACGGTGATGTTTACGTCACGAGCCGAAGCCGAGTGTCGTAAATCATCCGAGCATGTAATAGCCATTATACGCGAGCTGAATACTATACTTTATCCACGACTAACATATATCTTAACTGTTTTAATTGTTTAAAGGTGAAAAAATAAAGTTAGTTTACAGTAAAACTTTGACGTTTTAAACGTCAAACACGAAAATATCCACGAAAAAATGGATTCGGCCTTTCTTTATGAAAATTGCTAGTTCCTGATCAGTCAAAGGTGCGTTAGAATGAAAACGGCTGGTTCCTGGTTGATCAAATATGGTTAAAATCAGATTATGTTCATTATACGTTAGGTTGGAATAATGACTATCGTTATTTGTCAATTGTTAAATGTAGAATACAAAGATTATACGATAGATAAAAATATTTCTTTTATTCAAATACATACGACAGTATGTGGCTTTGAGCGCTGACACGTTTAAATTCGCATGGAACGCCGACACCACTACGACTCCGGCGGAACCGATTTTGTTTTTTATACATTGAAGCGCTTGATGGACTAATATAAATTGACCATTATTTAAAAGCTTAAATACTCAACAATGAAATGAGGTATAGATTTTCTTGGTTATCGAGCGCAGGTAACTGAAATATACATTAAAAAATCGAAAAATCGTCAAAAATTACAAATAACCTGTAAACATGCTTACTTTGAAATGCTATTTTTACGACTTACTGTTGTTTTTCAAATGTAAAACGTATAGAAACATAAAGATCATATGTTCAACTATAAATAACGTTTAATGATATTAAGGAAAACTTTATATTTTTGTGAAATTAGTGGGCGAAAATATATCGTTTATCTTCGTGCAGGGGCCACATTGGTGACGACTGTTGCACGGAGGTGTATAGAGAATTTCTTTTCTAAACTTAGTTTCTATATGTCTAAGGATACGTTTTAGCTTGGGTACGCGTTTCTGGTATGGGGAGATTTCTCCCAATATGGCGGCCAAGATGGCTGCCTGGCTCATATGTAGATTTATCAGAAAATGGCATATATCTCGGAAACTATTGCTCGTAGCTCAAAATCGAAAAGGACTAAAATTGATCAGTAGATTATTTGAACCAGATGCAAAGATGGCTTTTAAAATCAAACAAATCAGAATTGGTAAACAAACTTGAAAGCCAAATAAAAAGTTCCTCCTATTGTCACCCCAATACATCTTGCTTAATTTTTGATTTTATGTTTCATGCTAGCACCATAGCTGCGGCTACTGCAAGTTCAATTAAAAATGTTGGTGATTTTTCTGAAATTATATTGAACAGAATAATTTATCTGTCAAAAGGGTTGATATCGTCTTTGATCTATATGACGAGAATAGTATAAAAACTGAAGAAAGATTGAGACGCATGAAAAAAGATCCAATCAACATGACAATCTCAAGCAGTGTGACACCTTTGCCGAAAGACATGGATGCTTTTTGGGCCTCAATTCAAAACAAGACACAGTTTCAACATTTTTGCCGAAACTATATTATTCAACACGGGCAGATTATCAAGTTCAATAGTTTATTTGCGTGGTATGGCTGGAGAAGAAGCACAAAGTAGAAGCAGATATTGTTACAGAAGAACCTCAGTTATGTTGCACACTTGAAGAAGCCGATGAAAGGATATTTTTTCACATAAATCATGCCGTTAAGCACTCAAACGCTGAAAGTGTCTTAATAGCATCATCAGACACAGATGTATTTGTGTGTGCCGTTTACTATTTTCATAAAGAGTTTAAAGCTAATGGTTTGAACGAACTTTGGACTTATTCTGGGATAGGACAGACTTTAAGATTTATTCCAGTACATGATGTATGTCAGGCTGTTTCAAACTATGTCATTGAAGTACTTCCTGTTACTCACTCACTCAGTGAATGTGACACTACAAGCAAATTTGGCACAAAGCACGCAGCTTTAAAAGTGGCCGAGGACTGCGCATACTTGTTAAAAGACTTTGGAAAAGAAGAACTGTCAAGTACAATAATTGAAAATGATGAAGAGTTTTTAACAAGGATGTTATCTAAAGACTTTAGGAAAATTAATGACTTAAGAATTTTTAAGTACCACCAAATGAAAACTTTAGACTCCACCAAGCTTCCACCGACTTTATCTAGTACGGCGCTACACATCAAGCGAGCATATTTACAGGCTAACCAGTGGTATGGTCTATTAGAAGATCTAGGTATACCTTATCTCGGTGACTATGGATACGAGCTAATGGAAACAGGATGGATTCCTCAAATTTTCACCGAGCAACTTCCTCCTGATTTCCCTCACATTTGTTCATGTAAGACTTGTGAACGGCCAAATATCTGTATATTTAGGAAGAATGAAGTTGTCTGCTCCAGCTTCTGTGCTTGTGAATTTCCAAAGTGCCATAATAATTGGAAATAACTTTTATTAGTCACATTAAAATATAATAGTCGCTTAATCTTCTCATCATTCTTAGTAATGTTGCAAATAATGTCGTGTTTTTGTTAATCAAATCTTTTTTTTAATTACAAATTTTTCATGGTTTAATAACATGTAACATAATGCTCTTATCAGTTTTGATACCTTGTAATTTTCCGCTACGAGCACTAGTTTTCGAGATATAGATCATTTTCTGGTAAAAGTACATATGAACAAGGCGGCCATCTTGGCGGTCATATTGGGAGAAACCTCCCCATACCAGAAACGCGTACCTAAACCAAACCTTATCCTCAGACATCTAAGAACTCAGTTTTGAAGAGAAATTCTCTATACACCTCCATGCAACAGTTGTCACTAGTGTGGCCCCTAGACTATCTATATCTACTCTTGTCCTTTTCCGGAATTTTGGGAACTTTCAACTATTCAAATATTTTATTGGAAATTTTCATTTTTATCAAAATTTCATTCCGAATCTGAAATGGATATATTTATCCATCTCTGAAGAAAACTAGCCAGAAAATCGCTACAGCAGTGGTTTAGTGGTACGCTCATCTGATTTAGCGAAACAATTGTCATGTTGACGTAATTTATTGTGAAAATGTAAAAAACAATTTAATTTAGAAAAGTAATAGTACAGATTTATTCACCTGACGAAGTAGATAATTCCTTAATAAACCTAGCTACACTGAAAAAAGTACTTGTGTAATTGTACGTGCTTCTTCATATAGTTCTGTGTGTGATCAGTGATAATGACTAGAATTTCACAGACTGGATGTAAAATTACACCACTGTTGTCTGTAAATTTACACGAGGACTACTAAGTTTGCACTCAGTGTGGATAATTACATTGTAATTTAACAGAACAGTTGACGTAAAATCACATTAGGACAGGAATAAATTCGGAAGTTAAGTATATTTCCATGTGGCATGTATTTTTACATGTATTTGTCTGTAGCGATTTCTTATTACATTATTTTAACAGTAAAATTCCATGAATTCTAATGTAATAAGGCTGTAATTTTAGAGCCCTGCCACATCAGCTTGTTATATCACAAGCCGCCAATGATTACTTCATGTTCTGTCAGCAGTAAGTCCTTATTGAATTACTTGCGTATCACGATACTTACCATTATTTCCGATGAATAATAAAGGTATTAGACAATTAATTTTGAAGCTGGCCAACATCACAAAAGTACCCGTATTTTATTTTCATATTCTTAAGAGTAAAATAAAGCCAAAAATCCCGTCTCTGGATTTTTATAGGACTATATAGTTCTAGATTTCTGAGCTATTATTAACGATACGTTAGATTTACTAAATAAAATAAATCCTAAACTACAACAAAAAGCTTTTAGATTAACTTTATATTACTTTAATAAAATTCTTCTCTCTAAGGATAACGTTAAAATAAATGTATTAGACCGCATTATGGTCTCTTAAAGCATGTCAACATATGCTATAAAAGAGTTTCCACTCTTAATGAATCTTTGTGCCCTGCTTGCAATAATAAGATATAATGGCGTTGCCTAGGTACACAGAGAATGTGATTGTCAAAATAATTATTCGCCCACATTTAGAGAGCGGTAGATGTCTTATACTTTGTTGAGGAAGTTGAATAAGTTCCTCTTAAAAAGGTGTGCGATAGGATTAAAATCTGGTGGTCTTGGTGGAAGTTACAGTGACATGACTTAAAAAAAATCTTAGCTTATCGTGAACTGCACTTTCACGATGCGATCAAAAAATAAAAAGTTATGGCAACAACCAAACTGAGAAATAATGTTGCTTATTTCTTCTCAACGCTCACCGAAGTCATTATAGTTCTATAAATACAATGCAATCGACAGTCCTTTCACAGCAAGCTTGATATAACAAAGGTATCTCGGATATGGTGTTGGCCCCTGCTATCTCATAGTGAACCAAAATTATAAAAAAGTGGACAAAAACCTGATTATACTTTTAATGACCCAAAAATTATGCACGTAAAATAATTGTAAAAATTCAAGCACAGGAGTATTATTAAGGTGTGTTTTTTTTTTGAACAAGCGGCAATTTATGCGTTTTTCACTTGCAGTTCATTTAAAATAAAAAAAATATAAGAAGTTGTCAAGAAAAATTCAAGCTCAGGTATGGGTATTTACGGAGGTTGTTAAACTGGCATTACCGATTTATTATATACCAATACAGTCCACTCAAATTAAAAAAATAGCGGAGAACAAGCAGTTTCTCTGTAGAGGACGTAATTATTCAACTTTTAGAACAAGTGTTTGCTTATGCGCAGAAAAAAAATAGAAATGATTTTTGAGATATATACATATATATATATAAGTTTTTTCGTGTGTTTTTTTTCATTCAGACGTACATATCTCGAAAAGTACGCGTTTTTAAGGCTAAACGAACATAGGTAAACATGTTCCGAATACGACTTCCTACAAAAAAAGGTTCTATACATTTTTCCGATTATCCCACTGTCTTTTCAGCAAAAGCGACTTGAAAAATATATATATATATATATATGTGTTTTTTTAGTGTATTTTTTATTTTGAATGCAAATATCTCGAAAAGTGCATGATTTTAAGGCGAAATGAACATAAATAAACTTGTGCAGAATGAGATTTCCTGCAAAAAATCTCCTATACATTTTTTTCGATTTTCCCATTGGTTTTTCCCGAAAAGCTTATTGAAGAATACATATATTTTCTTTTTCGTTTTTTTTTCATTTTGACTTATATACCTATCTCTCAAATATATAGAACCGTTTTTGTAGGAAATCACATTCTGAAGAAGTTTAGTAATATTCATTGGCCTTAAAAAAGCGTACTTTCCGAGATATATACGTCCAAATGAAAAAAAAAAAAAGAAAAAAATACGAAAATGCAAGTATATATATTCTTCAAGCTTTTCCGGAAAAACCAATGGGATAATCGAAAAATGTATAGGAGCTTTTTTGTAGAAAATCTCATTCTGAATAAGTTTATTTATGTTCATTTAGCCCTAAAATCGCGTGGTTTTCGAGATATTTGCATGCAAAATAAAAAAAAAACACGAAAAAACACAGATATATTTTTCAAGTCGCTTTTCCGAAAAAACCAGTGGGATAATCGGGAAAATGCATAGAACCTTCTTTCTAAGAAATCGTATTGTTAACATTTTTATTTATGTTCATTTAGCCTTAAAAAAGTGTACTTTTCGAGATATGAAAGTCTAAATGAAAAAAAAACACGAAAAAACGTATATATATGTACATATCTACAAAGTGATGTCTTTTTTTCTGCGCATAAGCAAAAAATTGTTCTAAAAGTTGAGTACTTACTATCTATGCAAAGAAACTACTGTTCAAAATCTTTCTTTAAAACGGCGTTTTTTTCCCTAATTTGAGTGGACTGATTTAAACTTTACGTTATATTAACTACACTAACACTTTTTTAAATTTTTATATCCATAAATGTGTTTAATAACTAATAATGACAATTAACGGTAGGTACTCTAAAATAAATAAATAGCTATAGGTGGCATCAAATTTTCCAACTTGAAATTTGCAGATGATACCACCTTACTTGCAGCAAGTGAGGATGAGCTCATATACCTGCTGGACAGGCTTCTAATAATAGGCTCTGATTATAGCTGAGGTTAAGTTACAACAAAATAAAAATTATTAATGATAATGATAATGATAATGATGATAACCGGGAGACTTATATCGGCGCCAGAGGCGGCTGTTATATAGACATAATATTATACTCCAAACACCTACTGAAACATTAAGAAAAACGAAGAAATGGTGAAATATTCATTATTGCTAGCTACGATGTATTTTTGGTGATAGATTTAACCTAAAAACGGTAATGATTCTTACATAAACATGTAATGCATATCTAGCAAATAAAAAAAATAATTTGGATCAAACGCATACCTTCCTGTTCTGTTTAATAGGTGTGGCTTGTTTATTATGTTTATTTTCATGATAATTAAATATAAAAACCCAATAAGCTGCTGGCAATATAAAACATTTTTTTCCCAGTAAAGTAAACCATTTTTATTTGTAAGGTATAATATTAAATCATACATAACGAACAAAGTTAAGGATTAATGACATAAAACTACCATGCACCGTGTCCATCACAAATGCACACAACGTGATAAAGTGAATTTTATTTAATTTTAAAATGTTAAAACCGCTGCCCAAGGTATCACTACTTGCACATCCAGATGTTGTACCTGAGTCTGTCACAACGAAAAAAAATTTGACATTATATTTGCAACTCTACAATGTGGAAATAACTGTTTATGGAACTTTAATAATATAATATTTAAAAACGCCTACCGAAAGAACTCATAAAACGATATGCCACATCGGTAGTGGGGGTGGTAGTGGTGGAAGGTCGGTGGTTGTGAGGGTGGATGAAGTTAAAAAAGTTTTTCTAAGCTTTTGGTTCTTGTACACACACTAAATCACAATTTTATTTTTTTCACCCCCCTTTAATAATGGGGTGGGAATGGTGTAACGGTTGAAATTTGACTTGTCCTGTCATCCCGTGTGCTATGTCCCTTTTCAATTTAAAGCTTTAATTTCAAGGACCTGAAATGGAAACAAACAGGCTAGGTTATGACAAGTTCAAATTAATAAACAATGAGTTTCAAAATAAATTTAGGCAAGGGTTCTTAAAATGTTTCTGGCTTTACCTTCAGCTTATTTGAGGTAATTTGGACAAGTATATAATTTAAATAACTTTAGTGTTAAATTGCAACTTTGTTTTGATATTGATTTGACATTTTAAAACAGGGATTTTTAAAATCTAAAGTAGCATGTTATAAGTTTTTTTTGAACAAAAAACCTGAGAGGCAAAAAAAAGGTAACCATTTTGAAATCTAGAATTTCCTGGCATTTCTCTCCTGATTTGTGAAGTGTTAGGACCTCATAAGAACTAGGGTGAGTTGGTTGCTACTGATTTTAATTTTCCTGCTAGATACTTACTGGAGAAACATTTAATTCCAGGTTCCTTTTCTACTCTCGAATTTAATTATTTCACCCATCTATAATTTTATGTCATTCAAATCAAGGCTAAGACAATTTTAAAATCCTCCCTGGTAGAGTCTTCTGGCATTGAGAGCCTGAGCTATCTAAGGATCCCGCTAGGCATTGTTTCATCCACCGCGTGGAAACATTGTAAGAACACATTAATATTGTGAGACGCCTCCACATGGAAAGTTACCTGGTCCAGTAAGAACTGTTCATAACCTGCCGTTGTTTCTGGGTCATGTCCAGCAGCTCAACCAAGAAGCGCAACCGAATAAAGTGCAAGTAGGATTAACTCGCTCGGCGAGACGACTGTAAGTCCATCTTTTTTATAATATCCGTCTCAGCCCAAGGGGCCCACCTAAGTTAACACAACAGTGAGAAGCACCAGCCCGCAGCGAAAACCTGTCAACTCGTTAAAAGTCTCTTATTTTCTGTCGGTGACTTATTTTTGTAAGACCTTGTAAACTCACTAAACAGCTGTTATTTGGGTATTAAATTTTTGTAGAAAACCTAAAACAAGACATAGTCTAGCTCTTATCAATGTTTAAGAATTGCACATTTATTTGACGTGCACTTTTGCATTTTTTTAAAACTTTGGGTAGCCACACACATTTAGCTTGTGCATTATTTCATGTTATATTATTTTATTATTATAACCTACCTGTTGTTCAAGTGGGCAATCGCCAAAATAGCATGTAGCATTTCCAGATGAATTGAATTTATCATTTGCCATTATTAATTTCAAATTTCAACTATTGTCATCGAGTTGTCAAATTTCTTAAAAGTAAGGTTGCGGTCAAACAGTAAATTCCTAATAGTAGGGACGCGTTCCGTATCTAATGTACGAAGACATTTAAATTTTCTTGGTAGGGCTGATGTAGCGATCACTTTAATTTTATTATCGTTCATTATTTATATTTACCTTTATGTGTTAATACTGCTCAGAATTTACTTAGTCATTGTTTGTCATTTATTTTGTACCACGTACATATATTTATTATTAAATTATTATTATGATTATTCCTTGTGTTTAAAATTATTTTGCTTGTTTTGTCACTCCCCTCCCTTGTCGATCCCTAGCGATCGGCTGGCGCCCGCAAAGAAAATAGCTCGTGCATTTTTGGTAACCAACAAACAAGAACCAACGAATAAGTACATCGCCAAAGCAAAATCTTCTTAAGCGAACCCACCCCCGGCTACGACTGTAAGAGCTGTCGCGCGTGGTTGCTATTTAAAATTTCTAATCTGAAAGTAAGCGCCACAAAATGGCGCCGCAACTATAGGGGCTGAAAATTAAATTGATTTTGCTTTAAAAAAAAATAATAGTTTTCCTGGTGTTGGGACATAATTAAAGTTTAGATAAAGCTTTTGCAAATTTGGTGTACTTATTTCAGCCGGTGTCTTTTATTGAGCTAATTTATTTTATCCCATTTCCTATCCTCGTCCTAGACAAGACAGACAAACTAATTTTCGGTAGAGCAGTATTATTTTAGTTTCGTTGATATACGACAGATGGCAAGACAAGTACGTATATTTGAATATTATAATGCATGAGTAGCATTTAAAACTTTTTTGGTGATTAACTATATATGTTTCATATTTATACGTCATTTTGAAAAGAAATTTTTGCGTACTGAATGTACAGGGTGGATATTTGAAAACGAATCAGGAGATTGTGTGTTGCATTGATTGTTGATTGATATTTATACAGTGTGTACTTTAAACAGTTGTTTATTTTTTTAAATACGTAAATTAATATTCATTTGTATGCGATATTGTTTAAGTGTATACAGGGTGCGTATATTTACATTGTTTGTACTTTTACATTGTTGGTATTTTTATACGTACATTATTTAGGATTGTGTACGAGAGGTGTTGTCGTATACTATAGGTGTACAGGTGTTAGTGAACTGCGTACATAGAATATATGTGGGGTATGCGATTTTGAGTTTCATATACAGAGGGTATATAGAAAAGTGAGAGATGTGCATACTTAGCATTCAAGTAGCTCAAATTATTTTTGTATTGTTAGTACGAGGTGTGTTATATATAAAATCTGTAACATTAAATTTGTGAATTTATACGAGCGTGATCAAAAGTGTCTACTTTTACAATAATACTTTATACAGGGGTTATAAAAAAAAAAAAAAAAAAAAGTGTTTGTTTCAAAATCTTGTTTCGCTTAGCGGTGTTTATAAAATTGTAAAGCTTTGCAGTGTCATATATACACGGTGTTTACAAAGTGAAACAGCGTTTATTTATCTATATACGTATAGGGGTGTCGATAAACGTGCCAAGTTATATAATTACTTACTAACAGTGTTGAGATACGTAATAATTTTTAAGTCATTGTGCCAGGTGGACTTACAAATTTTGCCAATTTTTAAATTTTTTTATTACATTTACACGTGGGGTTATACTTACAACCGAGTTAGCTTTTGCCTTACTATATACAGGGTGTGAATAAGGGGCACTGTTATCCCATTGTTTAAGAACAAAGTGCGTTTTTGGGTGGTGACTGCGATAAATTACATTTGTCATCATGGCCGATTACAGTATGGATCCACTTCATCTGAGGACACATGAAATGAATTATGAGTTGAGAATTCGTGGAATTGCTACTACTAATGCGGACATGCCTCAAAAGAGGAGATTTTTGCGAAGGGAGTTACAAAAAGATATGGCTAGACCTGGGGTACACGTTTACGAGGTACCAAATTTTTCGTTTGACACTGAGAAGAAGGAACTAGATGAGAGCATCAAATCGGTCACAGCACTAGTAGATGATTTTGATGGTACAAATAAAGATGTCTTCGAGAGAATTCGGAGTAGACTGGTTCACATCGGTGGTAGAATAAGACGCATTCCAGAAAATATCGGTGAAGAAATTTGTGGTTACCGAGGAGATACCTTGATTATGGCTAGCACTTTGGAAGACGAACTAGAAGAAATTATGGAAAGACATAGACAGGGTGATGCGAACCATGCTCGCACTGCTACTCCTTCTAACGCCACAACCACTAGCAAGTCGTTTCCAGTTCACAAGTGGAACCTCACTTTTGATGGTACAACGACTAAGTGTTCTGTAAATTCATTCTTGGAACAAGTCGAAGAATTGAGCTTCGCTAGAAATGTTTCTGAAGATGAACTGTTTAGGGCAGCCATTGAATTATTTGAAGGTCCAGCAAAAGTGTGGTATCGTTCTGTACGATCAAAGATCAATTCTTGGAAGGAATTGGTGGCATGTCTGAGGAAAGACTTTTTGCCCAAAGACGCAGATGACGACCTCTGGGAAGTAATTCGTAACCGCAGACAAAAGAAGGATGAACGGGTGATTATTTACATTGCTGCTATGGAAAACCTGTTCAGTCGCTTGATTCTCAAGGCTACCAGGGCAGAAAAGCTCAAGGTGATTAGGAAAAACCTATTAGAGGAATTTCATGTCCACTTAGCACTCAAAGAAATTGGATCGGTGGAAGAACTTGGCGATATTTGTCGTGTCTTGGAGGACGCCGGTGTTGTTAAGCAACAGCCTTGCACTTCCAATACCGCCCGAAAAACTGTTTCGTCCTTGGAACCCGACTTGGCTTATCTACCTACACAGAGTTGGCAGCGTAGTGGGGGTACTACAAAACAGGTTAAGGCCGTTTCAGAACTGAGATGTTTCCAATGCAAGCAAACGGGCCATGTGAGACGTGATTGTGGAGCTGGTGTGCAGCGTGGCGCAAATCAGAATAGGCGAGTTCCTACCTGTCATGGATGTGGCAGAGAAGGTGTTATAAAGCCCAACTGCACAAATTGCACAAAAAAACGCAAGGGCAGGAGATGCACGGTAGACCGGCACTTCTCCTGTAAATCCCACAACAGCCGTCAGGTCTACAGAAAATCGAGTAAAAGTGATATGTTTACCGCAAATACTGTTACAGTGCGTAATTCATTGAATAGCCTTTATCTGGGAAAGACTTCTTTGACAGAATGGGAGGTTTGGAAAGAATTTGTCAAGAATTTTTACATCCAATCATCAAACTTTAGGGCTCCGGAAACTGCAAGCAGGGCCACGTTATCTGATGCTGGTGAGAGTCTCGCTGTAAAGACAGGTGCTGATGGTGTCAAGACTACCGAAGCAAACATGTTTTTGGTGCAGCGAAGGTATGACAATAGGCCTTATGTCTCGGTTAAAGTACTTGACAAGAAGGTGATAGCTCTTCTGGATACTGGAGCAAGTCATTCCGTTTTTGGTGGAAAAAGCCTGGATCTTCTTGACAAGGTTGGTTTGGAAATTTTGCACTATGGTGAACCCAATATTACTACAGCTGATGGTGTTTCTCAGAAAATTACTGGCTATGTCAACTTACCGGTACAAATTGGTGGTCATTTTAAAGTGCTTAAAGTGTTAATTGTGCCCTCTATATCACATGGCCTGATCTTGGGGAGTGATTTTTGTAAACTTTTTAATGTAATTTTGGATTATGGTAAAAATTCATATTTTATCGGTGGTGAAAGGGAGCAATTAATATGTTCAACTCAGGATTATGCGATCCATGAAGTCAACGAAGTTAATGCTGTACAATCAAGATCGGAGTTAACCGAACAACAGAACATTGAGTTGGAATCTGTTATAGATGAATTTAAGGATCTGTCGTGGTTGGCCGGTACGAAATTGGGCCGTACTAATGCTATTGTCCATAAGATTGATACAGGTGCCGCGGAACCAGTCAAGCAACGGCACCATAACATGTCGCCTTACATGTTGCAGCATCTGCATAGGGAATTGGATAACATGTTGAAACTAGGAGTGGTTCGTCCTTCGTCCAGTCCCTGGGCTTCTCCGGTACTTCTGGTGAAAAAATCTAACGGAGAGATGCGATTTTGTTTTGACGGAAGGAAAATTAATAGCTTGACGAAAAAGGACGCTTATCCTCTTCCACGTGTGGACAATATTTTGAGTAAGCTCACGGGTGCTCGCTACCTGTCCAGCATTGATTTGAAGTGTGCTTATTGGCAAATTCCGTTGGAGGAGAGTTCGTGTGAGAAAACAGCATTTGTCATACCGTCACGAGGTTTATTTGAATTTGTAGTGATGCCCTTTGGTCTCAACAATGCTTCGCAAACTCAACAAAGATTGATGGATACCATACTAGGTTACTCGTTAGAGCCATATGTCTTCGTCTATTTGGACGATATCATCATCGCTACGCCCACGTTTGAAAAACACCTGGAAGTGCTTCGCGAAGTGATGAAGCGTTTGAAAACGGCACAGCTCACCATCAATCTAGAAAAGTGTGAGTTTTGTCTACCATCACTTCGATACTTAGGATTTTTATTAGATGGCGAAGGTCTCAGGACTGATCCTGACAAGGTTACTGCTATGTTGAATTACCCTCGTCCAGAGACTGTAACAGAATTGAAAAGATTTATTGGATTAGTTGGATGGTATCGTAGATTCTTACCTTTCTTTTCAAATTTGACGGCACCCATGACATCTCTTATGAAGGGGAAAAGAAAATCTCAGAAACTTGTGTGGTCTGATGAAGCTGACGAATCATTCAGGAAAATAAAAGAGTCCTTGGTATCGGCTCCTATTCTTGTTGCACCCAATTTTACCAAGATGTTCACGATACAGTGTGACGCTAGCGACTTAGGCGTAGGCTGCGTATTGACACAATTGAATGATCAAGGTCACGAAGTGGTGATAGCTTTTGCTAGTCGCACGCTTACACAGGCAGAGAGAAAGTACACAGTTACCGAAAAGGAACTAATTTCTCTTTTGTTCGGAACGGAAAAATTCCGATGTTATGTTGAAGGAACAACCTTCAAGGTCATCACTGACCATTATAGTCTGCTGTGGTTAAATCGCCTCAAGGACCCTTCCGGTCGACTTGCTCGGTGGGCGGTCAAACTACAACAGTATGACATGATCATTGAGCACCGTAAAGGTTCTCTGAATGTCGTTCCTGATGCACTCTCCAGAGCACCTATGGCAGAGGTATCAGTTTTGTCATTAGTTGCTGAAGAATGTGTCAAGGACAAATGGTACCAAAAGATGGTTCTCAAGGTACGCTCCACACCTAACAAATACCCCAATTGGATGTTGAAGGATGATTTGTTGTATAAGCACATTTCCATTGAGAGGGAAGTGATTCTGAATGAGCCGGAGTAGAAAATAGTTGTTCCCAAGATGTATCGTAAAGATGTCTTACGAGAGTGCCATGATGATCCCACATCTGCTCATCTTGGAAAGTTTAAGACTGGCGCTAGGGTGAAAACTTTGTACTACTGGCCTAAAATGCGGACCTACATAAGTAATTATGTGAAGCACTGCCGAGTCTGTGCGGCGCAGAAGTCCAGTAATACTGCTCGACCTGGTTTCATGGGTCAACAAAAGCAAGTTTCTTACCCTTGGCAGGTAATATCAGTGGATATATGGGGACCTCTACCTAGGTCTACCCGTGGTTTCTCTTATTTGTTGGCCGTTTCTGACTATTTCTCTAAGTTTGTCTTGCTGCACCCCATGCGCCAAGCCAAGGCTAATAATATAGTGAAGTTTGTCGAGAATGAGGTTTTCTTAATGTTCGGAGCTCCTCAAGTTGTCACGTGTGACAATGGCACGCAATTTACTAGTAAGGAATTTAAGGCACTGTGTGAGAAGTATGGTGCGAGAATATGGTTCAATGCTAAGTACTGTGCTCAAGTCAATCAAGTAGAACGGGTGAATCGTGTGCTTGGTTCTGCTGTGCGTTCGTATATCGAGAATGATAACCACAAGAATTGGGATCTGGAGATTGCGAAAATTGGTTATGCACTCAGAACAGCAGTACATGAGTCAACTGGATTTAGTCCTACATATCTTAACTTCGGACGATACGTGCCTATTGATGGCAAATTTTATGGAAACCTGACTTCGGTCAATGATTATAATCTTAATCCCTTCGATCGAGAAAAGTATGCTGAGAGCATTGGACAGTTACCTCAGATTTTCACTGATGTACAAAAGGAATTGAAGAGGGCCTATGATAAGTGTGCTCACACTTATAATTTAAGGAAGCGTCCGACAGAAAAGTACGCTGTGGGAGAACGCGTATGGAAGAAAAACTATGTGTTGTCTAGTGCGGTGCAAAGTTTTGCGGCCAAATTAGCACCCAAAAACGTACTTTGTCGCGTGAAAAAAGTAATAAGTCCCCTAGTATATGAACTCGTAGATGATGCCGACAATAAAAACTTAGGAAAATGGCATGTAAAGGACTTAAAACCTTTCCTGGATGGTGTTGAAGAATCCTAGATTGCAAGTCGTATGAATGTGAACGGATGCTGATGTATGAGAGGGATTCTGTTTATTATTATAGTTTAAGTTACTGATTTAGACAATTTTTTTCTTGTCAAGGTGACGACCTTGGTTCCCGGATGTGACATTTAAGCGCTTACCGATTTTGACATTTAGCATAATTTTTTTGTATATATGTAGTCCATAATATGGGAATTTTTTTATTTAGGTGTGATTTTAGAAAAATATTTTATCTGAGAAAAATATTTTTCTGCCAGCAAAAGGGGGTGTGTAACGGTTGAAATTTGACTTGTCCTGTCATCCCGTGTGCTATGTCCCTTTTCAATTTAAAGCTTTAATTTCAAGGACCTGAAATGGAAACAAACAGGCTAGGTTATGACAAGTTCAAATTAATAAACAATGAGTTTCAAAATAAATTTAGGCAAGGGTTCTTAAAATGTTTCTGGCTTTACCTTCAGCTTATTTGAGGTAATTTGGACAAGTATATAATTTAAATAACTTTAGTGTTAAATTGCAACTTTGTTTTGATATTGATTTGACATTTTAAAACAGGGATTTTTAAAATCTAAAGTAGCATGTTATAAGTTTTTTTTGAACAAAAAACCTGAGAGGCAAAAAAAAGGTAACCATTTTGAAATCTAGAATTTCCTGGCATTTCTCTCCTGATTTGTGAAGTGTTAGGACCTCATAAGAACTAGGGTGAGTTGGTTGCTACTGATTTTAATTTTCCTGCTAGATACTTACTGGAGAAACATTTAATTCCAGGTTCCTTTTCTACTCTCGAATTTAATTATTTCACCCATCTATAATTTTATGTCATTCAAATCAAGGCTAAGACAATTTTAAAATCCTCCCTGGTAGAGTCTTCTGGCATTGAGAGCCTGAGCTATCTAAGGATCCCGCTAGGCATTGTTTCATCCACCGCGTGGAAACATTGTAAGAACACATTAATATTGTGAGACGCCTCCACATGGAAAGTTACCTGGTCCAGTAAGAACTGTTCATAACCTGCCGTTGTTTCTGGGTCATGTCCAGCAGCTCAACCAAGAAGCGCAACCGAATAAAGTGCAAGTAGGATTAACTCGCTCGGCGAGACGACTGTAAGTCCATCTTTTTTATAATATCCGTCTCAGCCCAAGGGGCCCACCTAAGTTAACACAACAGTGAGAAGCACCAGCCCGCAGCGAAAACCTGTCAACTCGTTAAAAGTCTCTTATTTTCTGTCGGTGACTTATTTTTGTAAGACCTTGTAAACTCACTAAACAGCTGTTATTTGGGTATTAAATTTTTGTAGAAAACCTAAAACAAGACATAGTCTAGCTCTTATCAATGTTTAAGAATTGCACATTTATTTGACGTGCACTTTTGCATTTTTTTAAAACTTTGGGTAGCCACACACATTTAGCTTGTGCATTATTTCATGTTATATTATTTTATTATTATAACCTACCTGTTGTTCAAGTGGGCAATCGCCAAAATAGCATGTAGCATTTCCAGATGAATTGAATTTATCATTTGCCATTATTAATTTCAAATTTCAACTATTGTCATCGAGTTGTCAAATTTCTTAAAAGTAAGGTTGCGGTCAAACAGTAAATTCCTAATAATAGGGACGCGTTCCGTATCTAATGTACGAAGACATTTAAATTTTCTTGGTAGGGCTGATGTAGCGATCACTTTAATTTTATTATCGTTCATTATTTATATTTACCTTTATGTGTTAATACTGCTCAGAATTTACTTAGTCATTGTTTGTCATTTATTTTGTACCACGTACATATATTTATTATTAAATTATTATTATGATTATTCCTTGTGTTTAAAATTATTTTGCTTGTTTTGTCACTCCCCTCCCTTGTCGATCCCTAGCGATCGGCTGGCGCCCGCAAAGAAAATAGCTCGTGCATTTTTGGTAACCAACAAACAAGAACCAACGAATAAGTACATCGCCAAAGCAAAATCTTCTTAAGCGAACCCACCCCCGGCTACGACTGTAAGAGCTGTCGCGCGTGGTTGCTATTTAAAATTTCTAATCTGAAAGTAAGCGCCACAATGGTAATGGGGGTGGCTAATGCAAAAAATTTTTTGAGACAGTTTCTTTTACATATACTAAATAACAATTTTCCGGACTCTTACTTCCTCGATTTATTTATTTAACCCAATTTATCGCCATATCCTTCAACGGAATAAGATGAAAATATAATCTAGTTCCAGATGTCGTTAAAATACATACCAAATTTCAAGTCAATATCCTAAACGATTCCAGAGTAATCGTGCGCACAAAAAAGTTACAGACTTAGACCGACAGACAAAATTTTTTTTCGTTCAAACTTAAAATCTCGACGTTTCATGACATTCTAAGCCTATTTGAACAATACAAATTTTCAAAAATTTTTTGGCCTTGCTATACTTCCTCCGAGGAGCAAGCAAACCGCGAGGGAAATCTGGTGTACACCCAGAAGGAAATCCGAGGAAATCCTAAAGAAATCCTAAGGACATTTCAAGGAAATTCGAGGAAATCTGAGGGGAATCCGAGAAAATCTTCGTCAAAGAGGAAATCTGGTGTACAAAATTTTGGACGCTTTCACTGGATGTGGAAGTAATACATAATCTAATTTTATCAGAAATCTACTATGTTTGTGAGACGTACTGACCTAAAGACGTAGATGATTCTATTTACAATTGCAGTGTTGAGGGCACTAGACCCTGACCGAGTGTCAACATTAGATTCCAGGGTAAGGCGGTCCATTTATATGTTTTTTTTACTATATTTAGTATATTCTTTAAATATGCGACGCCGCCGAAATTGTGAAACACTGCTTTGAGAAAATCCCTTTTACTATACCTACACTGTGGCAATTCTGGGCATTTACGTCAACATTTCATAAAGGGAAGGGGTAGACCATTCGAGATCGCAGTTTCGTAATTGCCCGGTACAAATCTAGCCTAAGTATGTAAGTATATACAAACTTAGCGTGAAATTATACAGAGTCGGTGTACACTGGTATACGGTATACATGGTATCAAAAATGTCTCATGCTTCTCAGGCTATATACTTTTATATAGAGGTCGTGAAAAATTGCATATGTGAATGTTACTTTATGGTAGTGAAAAATACATGTTTGTGTGTGTTAGTTCAATGTTACATCTCCCAATACCTCCTCTTCGAGTGAGTGTTTATGATAAACTATACCATATTAACTTTGGATATTACGGTATTTTCTAAAAAAAAGTACAAGGTAAGATACTTAGAGCCAATCCAGACATGTTAAGGATAGATGACTGAAGGTAGTAAAGAAGATGGTCTACTTTGGAGCCCTTGCGGATAATACTGGCAACTGCGAATATGAGATTCGGCGAAGAATACAGGTGATAAGATCGGCAACTGACCAGTTGAGAAAAATTTCGCGTGGCAGAAATATCATGAAACGCATAAAGATCAAACTTGTTAACGCCCTAGTTTTCTCCATCTTTCTTTACGTCTGTGAGGCATAGATCGCGAGGGAAGCGGACATAGGATGCATGGATGCTTTCGAGATGTGGGTCTGGAGACGTTTGCTAGGAGTTGTCTAGGCTGCCCATCATACTAATTGCTCGATTTTATAAGAAATACATCCCCAAAAGCATCATATTCCCACGAATACTCTCATTAAATGAGAGAGACATCAATATAGAAGACCATTTACGTTTATAAGCAGGCTTAAAAATGAGCTTTTAGAATATCTTAAAGAGTAAATTCAAATTAAATTGTTACTTGGGAATATTAAATATATTATTTCTTGAAATACTTGAACGAAAGAAAAAAGTGAGCTTATGATTTTGAACCCTTCGCCTACGGATACCCACAACTGTTAAACACCCAAGCATTATTAGTTAAAGTGCGCATCAAGCTAAAGAGGTGCCTGGGAGGAGTATATTTATAACCTCTAATATTTGCATATGCAAATATTTCGTTATATTCGGATAAGGCTTTATTTAATTTCAGAGTATAACTTCAAAAGTTCTATTTACGCAGAGTTGAAATTAATATTGAATTAAAAGTAACGAGTGCAAACAAAAAATGGCCGCAGGTGCCGCAAAGGTAACCTTCAATAAACAAAATATAAATCCGAAAGTTAAAGTAAGAGGGGAAAATAATAAGACTGAACACGGGGAGAATGTACGGCCCGAAGGCCTGGATCCAATCAACGCAACTCAGACAAACTTTTTATTGTTATAGCGGGAAACGAAGTCTGCAATTAGGAACGTGCTGACAACGCACCCTGGTAGAGACAGCGATAACTACTGCACCAGAATAACAACACCGATATATCCTAAAGGACCAATTGCTACATGTCCTAATTTTTTTTGCTACGCGACTGGAAATTTACAGTTAACTAAAGTTTCAATCACAGTTTAAAGTGAAACAGTTTATTTGCTGTTGCGGATTTATAGATTTTAAGCGATTTTCATCTAAAGCTTTACAGCTTACCATATATTCCGATGTATTGGTCTGTCTATTTATTACCTCATGTGAACACACAATGAAACACTCTATAATATACAGTGTGCCTTGGATAGCGGTACCTATACCACAAATGGACCTATATAATAGTCTATGTAATGAAGGCAGAAATAGCGTAAATATTTCGTGCAAAGACGAGATTACCTCCCCTCCTGTTTTCGAGGGTGCTGAACACGATGCAAGTTGTGGGAGAAGTTCTTGACCGCATGACCGCCACAACCCCCTGAAACGGCCAATAGGTCCCTTTATGTTTTCATATACAAATGAGTCTGAGGAGTGATTTATTGACTGGTTATACTTGAAATAACATGGAAAGGGGTTATAGAGTAACTGGAATCCAGACAGCAGGCCTTGAGGGTTGATTAAACCCTACCGAGAGGTGGAAAATCATTTTTTCAAATCATTCGGTTCAAACGCGTATCCCCCCATTTTCGGGGTCGCCGATCACGGAAAAAATATTTATTTTTAGCTCCAACCCTTCCTCATCCCTCAAAATAACAGAAATCATGCTCTCATACTCACCAGAAAGCATGCTATTCAGGATTTACAGGTTTTTCGACATATAACCCAGCCCCACAAAAAAAAAAAATGTTCAGACCAGCGAACCAGACCCATGTATCTCTATGTATTTTCGGTCGCTGAATCCGAATTAAAAAAGTCGTACACCCCCAGAATCATTAGCTAGAGCCAAAAAATACCCCTGGAATGGGGTAAAAAGAAGATTAAGCTACGAAAATAGTTATTACATCTTAATCAATCGAATTATACAAATTAAAGTTAAATAGCAGCGTACATACAATAGATATGAAACACACCCCCAGGGAGGGGCGGAAACTAGCCACCAAATATAAAAAAATCGATCCAAAACAGCAATGATTGCTGAAAAAGCTCGAAATGTCTAGGTTTCGTTAAAGTGATAAGAAACTGCATCAGGTCCGACGTAATCTCCATAAACTGCTCCTATAGGCTTGAGAACAACCACCCTTAAGTTTAAAGGACACAAAACAAGAAAAAACGTAAAATCCAACAGCATTTCTATTTTGCATAGTACTCTAAAATAGAACTAAACGTACCATCAACGTCCTACAGTGTCAACCCTCAGAGAGTGTGAAAACTATCCCCTATGTAAGATTTAACCATAAAAATTTAGTGACTTCTATAAAAATTCGAAACACCTGCGCTGTGTGGAAGTGAGAAGAAACTAGACTATGTTCGATGCTGTGCTTGAAAACTACTCTCACGGGGTTGCGAGTTGCCATCCCTATATCCGTAGGATGCTGAAAAAACAGAGAGAAACTAACCGGATTTACATTTTTATGGATGCTATGACTAGCAAAAGTCGTGTTGCACACTTCCAGCATCCTACGGATAGAGGGGTGGCATCTCTCCATGGGGGTGGTTTTCAAGCACAGCATCGAACATAGTCTAGTTTCTTCTCACTTCCACACAACGCAGGTGTTCCGAATTTTTATAGAAGTCACTGTAACTTTTTATAGATAAATCTTACATGAGGGATAGTTTTCACACCCTCTGAGGGTTGAAACTGTAGGACGTTGATGGTACGTAAGTTTCTAGTTCTATTTTAGAGTACTATGCAAAATAGAAATGTTGTTAGATTTTACGTTTTTTCTTGTTTTGTGTCCTTTAAACTTAGACGTGGTTGTTCTCAACAGATTACGTCGGACCTGATGCAGTTTCTTATCACTTTAACAAAACTTAGATATTTCGAGCTTTTTCAGCAGTCATTACAATTTTGGAACGATTTTTTTTATAAATAGGGGCTAGTTTTCACCCCTCACTGGGGGCTGTGTTTCATATCTATTGTATGTTCGCTGCTGTTTAACCATAATTTGTATAATTCGATCGATTAAGATGTAACAACTATTCTGGTAGCTTAATATTCTTTTTACCCCAGTCCAGGGGTGTTTTTTGGCTCTAGCTAATGATTTTGGGGGTGTACTATCATATCTATATGTGTTTTGGGGCACTGAAATCGAATCCAAGGTCATAATTGTCACAAGTCGTCAATATTTTCATGTAAGCTCAAAGAAGAGCTTAGAACAAGCCTGAAACCGGGTAAGAAGTAAATTAACAGATTAAATGAGTTGATCCATGTTTTTATACGTATTTTGGGGCGCTGAAACCGAATCCATGTCAAAATTGTCACAAGTCGTCAATATTTTCATATAAGTTCAAAAAACAGTTTAAAATAAGCCTGATACTGGGTAAAAAGTAAATGGACCGCATTAGTGTGACGTCATATAATTATGCAACCTCTGTATACTACTATCATGGCACATGGGTTGCCTGCCAAGCACACTAGAACTTGACCCTTAACGCATATGTTTATGAGGCGACATTTTCGAGGATAGAAACATAGCGCAGATTTTTATTTTATTTCTCCCTTGAAAGAAATATTTAAGAACTTTCAGGTACCATTTGTCATGCACAAGGTATAAGAAAATATACACAAGTATAAAGAATTACAAAAACTGTATTATGAAACTGAAATAAAGTTTTTATAAATCAAACATTTTAACGTATTTCTTAAATGTGAAATAGGTATTAGAAGTCCTTAAATATGTATTAGACGGGAGAAATAAAATAAAATTCTAGGCTCTGTTTCTATCTTCGAAAATATCGCCTTATAAACATATGCATTAAGGGTCAAAGTTTCAGTGTGCTTGGCAGGCAAACCGTGTGTCATGACAGTAGTATATAGAGGTTGCCTAATTCGTAACGTCACAACTAATTGAGTCCATTGAAAGATTAAACGAGTTGACCTATGTTTTTATACGTATTTTGGTTATTTGACACTCACATGTCGTCAATATTCGGACTATAATAAGGGATGAAGTATTTGTAACCAAGATAAATGACGTCGAAAAATCTGCATGGGTTAGTTTCAAAAATGTGGAGAATTTTTTAGGAAATGTAAAGTGTTGATTATAAACATCTAGTAGCACAAATGGTTGATAACTTAAAAAATTGGGATGTTTAATGAATTTAAAATTACATTTCCTAGATTCTCATGTTGATTACTTCCCAGAAAATCTCGGAGATTATAACGAGGAGCAAGGTGAACGGTTCCACCAAAGTATAAAAGAGATGGAGCATCAAAGAAAATGGGACGTAAATATGATGGCTGATTACTGCTGGATGACTAAAAGAGATTTGCCAATCAGTGGCAAGAAAAGGAAGAGAAACCCACTGCATAGGTCTTTTGAGTCAAAACGAGTACGATATCACAAGAACAAATAAAGAACGATTTTTTACGAATTCTCAAGGGCCGAGATTATGTAACGGTTTGTTGTCGGGTAGCTGGTTTGAAGATTAATCAGAGTCCAGGTTAGTTAATAAGACAGCCCAATAAAAATATAAACAATTTATTTTCTTCTTCAAACAGGTAATGTGTGGCAGTGTTACATAACATACAGGTACAGGTTATACAGGTCCGTGTCTTTTACGGTTCATAGGATAACAGTTTCTGTTATCTGAGAAATAGAGAGAGAGAGAGAGAGAGAGAGAGAGAGCGAGAGAGAGAGAGCGAGAGAGCGAGTGTAACGATGCGATGCGACGTTAGTTGCTGCTACTGGAGTGGCATCGGGCGTCGCACAGTGGGGCAAATAGCTCATTTTTTGGACAAACGATAATTCCCAAGCCTGGAATTAATGAAACTTATTTTTTTTTTTAAACTATTCGTTATAAAATTGCCTTTAATTCTATCGAGCCCGAATTTTGAAATTTCAAAATTAAAGATGGCTAATCCAATATCGCGGACATAAATTTTATCAAAAGATTGTTTAAAATTATAAAAAATCGTTACTTGGGGGTTTTTTTTGGCTTCTAATCTCATTTCTGATCCCCGAATTTTGCGATTCACAAAAGCAAGATAGCGGATCCAATATGGCGGCCATAATATTTTTTTAAATAAAATGTACATGCGCAAACTGTTAAAAATTGTTACTTGGGATTTTTAAGGGTTTCTGATCGAGAATCTGAAATCTAAATTACGTAATATCGTAATCCAAAATGGCGAATCCAATATGGCGGCCATAATATTTTTTAATTGACATGTAAATGCGCAAATTTTTAAAAATTGTTTTTTTTTTTCCTCATGGGTTGCGGTGCGAAGCCCGCCGTACTGAAGCTTAAGCTTATTGTACCCCATAGTCTCGTTATCCCATTAATCCCGTTCCTCTCCAAAAGGAGAGTATACGGTCAATGGGAGCTCTGGCTATTTCTTCCGGGGTCACGGTTAGTCCCCCGAAGTATGAAAATCTCCCAGCCACCAAGGCTGGGCATTCACATAGTATGTGGTGAGGAGTTTCTTCATCCACACCACACATCCTGCATTCTGGATTATCCTTCACACCTATGTTGGTTAGGTGTCTGTTCAGTGTGCAGTGTCCTGTTAGAATTCCCACTGCACACCTCAGATGTTTTCTGCTCAGCTTTAGCAATTCGTTAGTCTTTGTCTTGGATGGCCCGCCGGTGATGAACATACGTGATTGTCTCATCCCCGGCGCGCCAGTCCAATACAAGATATGTTGCCGACTCAATAGTTCCTTTACCATTCCTCTTGCGGTATTGTATGATATCCCACAGGATGGCTCCGGTCCCATCAAGGCTGTTTTTGCGCCTTCTTTGGCCAGCTTATCTGCTTTTTCGTTGCCTTCATTGCCCTGGTGTCCTCGCGTCCACTCCAGTTGTATACTGTTGTGTTCCGCCAGTTTCGCCAGGGATTCAAGGCAGTCTTTTACCGTTTTGGAACGTATCTCTACTGCATTCAGAGCTTTGATAGCTGCTTGACTGTCAGTGATGATGCGGATTCTTTTGTCAGTATATGACCTCAGGATCATTTCTTGTGCACAGATTTCTATGGCTGTGACTTCTGCTTGGAACACCGTTGCGGTACTGCCCAGGTTCAGACTGATGTCTGTCCCTGGTTGGTCCCCCGTAACACCTGCTCCAGTACTTCTTGACGTTTTCGATCCGTCAGTATACCATATGGTATCATTTGGATGTCTTCGCAGTTGCCTTGTTCCTTCCTCTTCCCTATCGGGTATGTATACCCTGAAGGTCTTTGTGAAGTTGTGGCTTGTGCTGATTCTATCTGACTTCATATCTAGTAGTCGATTTTTTCTTATTTGTTGGAATATTTCGGTGTGGTATCTTATTCTTGGAATGGTCCCATGTCCGTTTATTTTCAGCCTGTACGCCGCCAACAGTGCCTCACTCTCCACTACTAATTGTAGTGGGGGCAGGCAAAGTAGCGCTTCCATGGCTGCGGTAGGTGTAGTTGACATTGCTCCCGTTATGCCTAGATATGCTAGTCTTTGTACTTTCCGTAGTTTTCTCATTGCCTCCCCTTTTCCGGCTTTATGCCACCAGATCAGGGAGGCATAGGTTATTATTGGTACTACAACCCTTTGGTACAGCCAGTGCACCATTCTTGGTTGCAGTCCCCAATTTTTACCTACCATTCTTCTGCTGGTCCATAAGGCCCGCGTAGCTTTGGTAGTCACTCTATCTAGATGAGCATTGAAGTTTAATTTGGTGTCTAAAATCAGTCCCAAGTATTTGACTTCATTGCTCACCTGCAATTCGTTTCCCCGGAGATATAATCTTCCCAGGTTGAGTTTCCTCTTTCTTGTGAAGGCGACCACAGTGGTCTTCCCTGGACTCACGGAATGACCTTCCTCTGTACACCATTCGTCTACCATAACGAGGGCTCGCTGCATCTTTTCCGCTGCAGTGCCCTCGTATTTTCCTGTTACAAGGATGGCGATATCGTCTGCATAACCTTGCGCATATATTCCCCGCTGTTCCAGTCGAGATAGGAGCTCGTCCGCAACCAGGCACCACAGGAGAGGAGATAAGACCCCCCCCCCCCTGCGGACATCCTCTGGTCACGGACACCTCCTCTGTTGTGGATCCTAGCGTCGACTGAATTTTCCTAGTTCTGAGTGCTGAGTCGATCCATCTTGTTATTGACTTTTCGACTCCGCGCCTCTTCACTGCCTCACTTAGTGAGTCGAATGAGGTATTGTCGAAGGCACCCTCTATGTCTAAGAAGGTTCCTATGGCAGTTTCTTTACTGTCTAGGGCCCTTTCTATTTGTTGAGTAAGCTCATGTATTGCTAACTCACAAGATTTTCCTGTTTGGTAGGCATACTGGTTTCGATGTAGAGGTTTTGTACTCATTTTATCGTCCCTGATGTGCCTATCAACCAGTTTCTCCAGGGTTTTCAGAAAAAATGATGTTAGACTGATAGGTCGGAAGGATTTGGCCTGGGCGTAGGTATCACGCCCTGGTTTTGGTATGAATTCCACCTTTATCTTCCGCCAGCCGGTTGGCACATAACCCAGGGCCAGACTACTCAGGGGTTTTAGAAATTGCTGATCATGAATCTGAAGTCCAAATTACGTAATGTCGAAATCCAAGATGTCGGATCCAATATGGCGGCCATAATATTTTTTTAAATGAGATGTACATGCGCAAATTGATAAAAATTGTTACTTAGGGCTTTTAAAGGTTTCTGACCATGAATATGAAGTCTAAATTATGTAATATTGTAACCCAAGATGGCGGATTCAATATGGCGGATCCAATATGGCGGTAATAATATTTTTTTAAATGAAATATACATACGCAAATTATTAAAAATTAGGTTTAAAGATGTCAACATTTTTTATTATCTCATTTTTTTATAAGATGGCATATTCGAATCTGCCATCTCAGAATTCGAAATTACGAATGCGTAGTCAGCAATCGCAAAAACCTGCAAGTAACAATTTTTAACTATTTTCGCATGTATATCATCATTTTTAAAAAATTTATGGCAGCCATATTGAATTTAACTTTCTGGTTTGCAAAATATCGAAATTTTAATATCCGAAACGAGATTAGCAAACTACGAAACCACCGAAAAACAAATTTTAACAGTTTCCTTCTTGATTTGTCATTCTTTTTTAATTTACGGACACCATATTGGATCCGCCATCTTGGATTTCGATATTACGTAATTTGGACTTCAGATTCATGATCAGCAATCTCTAAAACCCCCAAGTAACAATTTCTAACAATTTGCGCATTTACATGTCAATTAAAAAAATATTATGGCCGCCATATTGGATTCGCCATTTTGGATTATGATATTACGTAATTTAGATTTCAGATTCTCGATCAGAAACCCTTAAAAGTCCTAAGTAACAATTTTTAACAGTTTGTGCATATACATTTCATTTAAAAAAAAATATAGCCGCCATATTGGATCCGCTATCTTGGTTTTTTGAATCGCAAACTTCGGGGATCAGAAATGAGATTAGAAACCAAAAAAACCCCAAGTAACAATTTTTTATAATTTTAAACAATCTTTTGATAAAATTTTAATTTACTTTCAAAATTTATGTCCGCGATATTGGATTAGCCATCTTTAATTTTGAAATTTCAAAATTCGGGCTCGATAGAATTAAAGGCAATTTTATAACCAATAGTTAAAAAAAAAAATAAGTTTCATTAATTCCAGGCTTGGGAATTATCGTTTGTCCAAAAAATGAGCAATTTGCCCCACTGTGCGTCGGCCGAATATCGTTGACTCAAGAAGTTTCCCAGCTCAACACGTTGTAGGAGGTCTCCAGGTCAGCTTCATCCGCTCTGATTCTGGCGGCGAAACAGCGTCGGGGAATGACTATCGACTCGAGGTCCCAGCTCACCACGCTGAAGGATTCCCTAGGTAAGATTGCATTCGTTTCGTCATGTTTGCGTCGGGAGATGCACAAAACTGTAATATGTCCAGCTCACCACGCTAAAGACAGATTGCCAGAATTGTCCACACTGAATTTGTTGATTTGTGGCCGGGATTTTATATCCGAGAATCCTCGCTTACTGGTGACGTAGAGCAGCGTATAGATTGGTGTCGCGTGCAATTCCGTGTCTCTAGACGGAGCTTGGACTATTAGTAATGGAACATGAATTTATGAATGCTTCATTATCGCCTCTTTCTTTACAAAAAAAAAACAACAAAAAAAAAACAAAAATTTAGCAGTGAGAAAGCAAAACACTAAACATTTTTAAACAAGAAAATATGGATAATTTTTTCTTATATACCTGATATATAAGTGTGCACATATAAAGAAAAACAAATTATTCATAACAAAACAGTACGCAAAATATCTTAGAAAAAATTACAAGAAACTGGTATACAAATACAAATGTGGTTCTTCCGGACGTCTGCGGCAGGGGGGCGGTGCCAGGGATCCTGGAAGCTTGGCCATCCTGGTTGTGGCACCTGAACTTCCACTTCCGTTGCGAAGCTGGGACTGGGAGGGCTGCGCCGTCGGCCTGGAAATACGCCTGGAGGCAGGCAATTGACCTAACTGGGGTCGGTGGCCTCGGGGGCTGGGGCTGTCTCCGAACTGGGGACGGCATCGGGAACGGTACGTCTCGGACTGCAGACGGCATTGGGAATGGTATTTCTTGGACTGGAGACGGCACACAGTGGGAAATTTTTCAATTTTTTTAGACAAAAATCGGTCTACAATGCAATTATTAATGGATTTGAAATTTTTTTTTTTTAATAATTGTTAAGTGTCACCTGATGTTCGAGCACTGCCCAAATTTTAAAAACATTCAACATAACCTCAAAAAATCCTATAAATATATGAAATTCGGGTATTCTACGTAAGTAAAAATGCGAATTTCTGTTTTTTAAAAGTTTTACTCAGAAAATATCCTTTACTACATGTTTTTTGGGTCGCTGATTAAGAAAAATATCGTTAACCAGAAATTGATATAACACCCTTAAAATACCGAAGAACACCCCCAATAGGGATTTTTCGAAATATTCTTATTAAAAAAGTAAAATAGTCTACAAAAGTGTATTTTTTATATGATAAATATAAAACCTTAGTTATTCAAATAATAATTCAGTAAACATTTACTGGGGGGTTAATCAGATTTCGACAAAAAATACAAAAAATATAGTTACAACGGTTATTTTTTAGTTTTTGCTTCAAAATAGGGTAAGAGAGTACATTGTGACTATGAGAGTGTATCTCAACCCCCTTTAAGGGTGAAAACCATTTTAAATATTTTTTTTTCCTTTCAAATGGAAAAAATGCGATTTCTAACTTACGAGCTTCTTAAAAACGTTGAAGAACTTAGAATTTGTTTCTACTTACATTAAGTTGTTGTTTATTCACATTGTCAAAGTATATAAGGAATGATTAATTTAACCTTTAAAATAATTTTTATTTATCAAACAAGGTTCGGAGACTGATTTTAGTGAAAATATCGAAGAAGACGTGATTCTAAAATTTCAAAAAATTTCGAAACCTATTTTCAAATTCTACAGCCATTTAAGGGTTGTTATCGCCCTTAAAGGGGGTTGAGATACACTCTCATAGTCACAATATACTCTCTTACCCTATTTTGAAGCAAAAACTAAAAAATAACTGTTGTAACTATATTTTTTGTATTTTTTGTCGAAATAGAGGTTGTTTCATCCCCTCTGATTAACCCTTAGGGTAAATGTTTACTGAATTATTATTTGAATAACTAAGGTTTTATATTTATCGTATAAAAAATACACTTTACTAGACTATTTTACATTTTTAATAAGAATATTTCGAAAAAAATCCCTATTAGGGGTGTTTTTCCGTATTTTAAAGGTGTTATATCAATTTCTAGTTAACGGGACTCCATTTTTCTTAATCAGCGACCCAAAAAACATGTAGTAAAGGATAGTTTCAGAGTAAAACTTTTAAAAAACAGAAATCGCATTTTTACTTAAGTAAAATACACGAATTTCATATTCTTATAGGATTTTTTGAGGTTATGTTAAACGTTTTTAAAATTTGGGCAGTGTTCAAACATCGGGTGATACCTAACAATTGTTAAAAAAAAAAAAAAATCAAATCCATTAATAATTGCATTGTAGACGGATTTTTGTCTAAAAAAATTGAAAATTTCCCACTGTGCGGCATCTTGGACGGTGTCGCTCTCCAATCATCTCCATGGGAGGAGCGGCCTTTGGCTTCCGGTGTCAGGGGCAGGGGTGACAGCGGGGCTGACACTTGCACTTCCGACCTCATCTCTTAACTTGGATGGTTCTGGCCTGACTGGACTTGTAGAAAATCTTGAATCAACTCGTGTAATTTCTCAATTTACTTTTTACCCAGTTTCAGGCTTGTTCTAAGCTGTTTTTGAAAATATTGAAGACATGTGACAATCCTGACCTCGGAATCGGTTTCAGCGCCCCAGAATACATATAGACATGATAGTCGGTAAAAAAGTACATGACCTTTTTTCTTTGCGTGCCTGTGTAATTAATTAGCAAAATTTATGTATTCTTACGACCAATTCCTTTACTTTTAAAGAGCAGTTTACTACATATAAAATACTATCTGAAACAAAGATACTTACATCTTTATTTGATTCATTCCCTATTCATAACCCTGGATGGTATAAACCATGCAATTATGTCATATATATTATAATGCTTTGGCAGAATTTTGGGACAAAAACGGGGCAAAAGATATTAACTTCGTAGTCATTTCCATAGGGGTGATTTTCATAAGAAATTATGAATGTGCACGCGAAAATCGTATTATAAGAAGCCGTTTTGTGCGGTCGGCATATTTCATACATATTTATCGGCTCTGTCTACTCTCTAGATTTATGAACGCCTGTAAATGGAATATGTCACTCGCAAATTGAGTCTATCTGCATCAACTCACGAAAACTATATATATACTACGTGATTAATAATACCTCCTTTTTGTTCAAACTTGAGGTTATGTTGCCGAAATAAGTTTTCAGAGACGGATACGGAGAAAATTTACTGTTACATATACCGAAAATCATAAATTATTGAGTCGATGTTTGCTCGGTACAAATACTTTCACACATTTGATTTACATTTACAATAGTACACCTACTAGCTGAAAATAAACATGTTATACAAAAAAAAAACGATATACAGGGTGTCCCATTTAAAACTTCCCGGAACTATTTTTTCAATGTATATATCGATTTTTTTACAGTACTAAGCCGTTTATCGCAATTCATGCGCCATAATTTTTTATCTAGCCGTGATTCTTCATCCATTTCCCTTCTATTCATGGCTTTTTGGATATCACCTTTCCATCTCGTTCTAGGTCTTCCTTTTCTTCTTCTTCTATTTGGTATCCAGTTCCATGTTCTTTGTGATAATCTATTTTTTTCCATCCTTCTCGTATGGCCGTACCAGGCCAATTGTTTTTTCTCTATAGTGTCAGTTAGCGAGTATTCTATGTTCGTCATTTCTTTAATGTTATCGGTTCTTACGTGATCCATGAGTGTTAGTCCACAGCACTTTCTCCAATAACTATTTTCAGTGGCGTTTATTGTGTTTTTCATTTTATCATTTACTGTCCATATCTCAGAACCATAAGTTATCTCACTTTCGACTAGTCGTATTATTATTATTCAGTTCATTGCTCCATAGTAAGAGTTTGACATGGTCGTTACTGTTCGTCCTCGGGCAACCTTATTTGGGATGTTGTTGTCATCTTTTCCATCTTCCGTTAGGATAACTCCAATGTACTTGTATTCTTTTGCGTTTTTTTATAAAATCTCCCTCCAATATTGAATCTTACCGGGGACGGTAGCTCAGTGGTTTAGCGCGTCTAGTTTGCATACTAGCGTACCTAGCGAAGTAGGTTCAAGCCCTGCTCATCGCGAAATAATTTTAATTATAAAATTATCCACAAGACGTGGTTCGGACTCCACTATAAGCTGTAGGGCCTCGTTTCTCTTTACCTAGCACAAAATCATTCTGGATTTTCAAGGAGTTACTTCGGTGACTTGAGAAGCGGTTAAGAAAACATTTTTTAATATTGAATCTTGTCCCTCACAGCCTATTTCCATATACTGTGTTTTCTCGTTGCTCACTTCTAGACCCCAGATTTTGTGTTCCTTTATGCTTCCTGAGTACTGAAGGAATACTCTAGGCCAAAGACAAGCGAGAAGGTTTATAATCTGTTCAATAAAGAATGCCATAAGGTTTCTCGAACTTGAAAAGTCCGACCTAAGGCTGATCACAGACCTTCTAACTGGCCATTGCCCCTTGAGATATCATCTCAAGAACATGGGCATGGCAGATGATGACAAATGCAAATATTGTGAACAACTGCGGAGCATATACTTTGTGAATGCAAGGTACTAATCCGTATTAGACTAAAGTACCTAGAACAGGCGGAATTAACGCCTGAAAACATAGGAAATTAGCTCCCAGGAAAATCACAAGCTTTGCAAAAAGTCTTGGAATCCTGGGCAACAACTAGTTGTAGGGTAATTAAAAGACCTTTTAGGTTGAGGTGAAGAAAGGCCAATCTACAATCTACAAGCTTCCTGAGCATATTTGCTACATCTTCCACATCTTCAGTCAGAACAACTTGATCGTCAGCAAAGAGTAATGTGTAAATATTTCTTTCCCCAATTTGGACCCCCATCCTGCAACATTTTCTACGCCATTGTTGTAGAGCGAAATTCAGAGAGACTATCTAAGGCCCTTGCTAACTGCAAAATATTCGGAATGCCCATTTCGTGTCTTTACACAACTGCTGTTCTGTGCGTAGAATTGTTTCACTGTATTTATATATTGTGGGTGGATTTCGTTATCTCTCATTGTATCCCACAGCAGATTTACTGCCACGCCATCATAAGCCTTCTTCAAATCTACGAGAACAAGATGTAGTTGACTACCATATGCTAATGTCTTTTCCATCAGTCGTTTTAGGCAGAATAGGTTGTAGTGCAGCATCTTCCAAGTCAGAATCCACTCTGCCCCTCCATTTCCCTAAACTGGTCTTCAATTATCTCTCTTCAAACCCTGCCATATAATCTACCTGTAGCAGCTGTTACACTAAGTCCTCGATAATTTGAACAGATCCTTTTCTCTCCCTTCTTACATAAGGAACTTATATGTACAATTAATTTTCCATTCTTCCGGCGTAGGATCTCCATCCAGGCATTTATTAAAAATCTCTGTGATATATTCTAAAACTATTTCAGGAGAAAATTTTAGTAGCTTTACAGATATACCTCCTGGGCCAGGGAACTTATTGTTTTTCATGCCTCTCGAGGCTCTTTTTACTTCTTCTTTCACATTTTATTCCTACGTTTTTTTGTATCATAATTAAAACACCTAAAACAAATATTTGAATTCCGTAAATAGCCGGAGAGTGAGACATTTGAAATATGCAAAATGAAAGTGGCTTATGCAATTCCCAAATATACAAAAACTGAAATCATATTCTTATGTAAAATGGAGGTCATGGAGGTCACGATTCGATTCGGATTGCAAAATCGGAAAAATTCGCAATTTCCACTTTTTTGTGAAATTTCTCGGAAATACAGTGTTTTACATTTCCCATCCCATAACTTTGTTTCTATCCGTTGACCCGGCTTGAGAATTTGGACACATATATTCTAAAACATATTGAATCGATTTCGATATATAAAATTGTATCAAAGATAAAATATCTGGTACAAAGAAATTATTTTCATTCGAGATACATGGATTTTTCAGCAGCGGCATTGAAAAAGTCTGTGTCGTGGAAACTTTTTTGTTATTTAAGATAGAGTACTAATGTACGCGAGGGAAATGTAGTTTAAGGTTTGAATTAAATTTTGAAAAACAATAAATCGCTGTTTCTAACAGTTTGGTGGTCATAGAAGTGTAATAAGTTTGAGCGCGGTACGCGCTGAATTAAATCTGGGTTATCGATGCACCAGACCTTCATTTTAACCGCTAATATCTCAAAAATGGAGGAACGAAAACAAATTAAATCAATATGTGTTCATTATGTATCTATTGTAAACCACTTGCTGACTTTTAAATGGATTACGTTGAACAGTTTTAAAGATCTGCTACGTTATATAGAAAAATATCCCACTTTTCAAAGAGATTTTAACCAACGGAATAAGCATGAATATTTGACAATACCTTCGAAAATTTAAAATAAAAAAATTATGAAAAAGTTTAATTTATTTTCAATTAAGTAAGCATCGTCTCAAAAAACTATGTTTAGCAAAAAATTTTAGTTTTGTAACAGAAAATCGGCATTTGTTAGAGAAATCTGAATTTTGTTGAGAAATCTGTATTTTATTTCAATTTAAAATAAAATGATTAGAAAATTAGCTTTAAATTTAAGAACTGGTTAACTGAAAATTATTGCCTTCGACATCTATCCACTCAAGGTATTGAAAAAAAGTAGAATTAGGTACTCAGTGCTCTTCACCGTACATGTTTACCGTATAAGATACCAAGAGAGAGCAATCTTTCGCTGCTAATCCACGAGCTAAACGTCGCACGCCGTTGAAAATTTTAGAATAGCTGACCGTTGGGAAAGGTGGAAAATGTTTGCGATTTGTTCTGTGGCTATCCTATGAACTCATCATTACCATTACATTTCTTTATTGAACTTTATATGTACGTCATTTGGAGAATTATATATAGTGGCATTATCTCAAATAGTATGTAAATACATCATTATGTTTTTTAAACAGGCGTAACAAACGCGCGTCGGCATGATGCGCCCAAACAATGGCAGGTGGTAGCCGGGAGATATTGCTCTCATAATTCTTTATTATTTAAATGCAATATGCATATTTTCATAAGTTAATATGCATTTATTTAGTCATGCCGCAGTTTAAGGTAATAGGAACGGGGACGGTAGCTCAGTGGTTTAGCGCGTCTCAGAGGTTTAGCGCGTCTAGCTTGCATACTGGCGTACCTAGCGAAGCAGGTTCAATCCCTGCTCATCGCGAAATTATTTTAATTATAAAATTATCCCCAAGAAGTGGTTCGGACTCCACTATAAGCTGTAGGGCCTCGTTTCTCTTTACCTAACAAAAAATCATTCTGGATTTTCAAGGAGTTACTTCGGTGACTTGAGAAGCGGTTAAGAAAACATTTTAAGGAGAATATAAGATTCAAGAGGTGTACAGATGTGTGTCTACAACGCAGGAAAAGAAAAACCTAAAAAAACCTGCTTGAAATAATTGCTTGTCGTCAAAGTGTAAAATAGAGTTTTAATAGCAAACATAGGTTTTTATGGCAAAATTTATATCTTAATTGAAATACGACTTAAGAGGATATGGCTTGGTCTGAGAAACTTTTAATTCTATGTTATCCAAATACAGGATTCCTCAAAGGGGGTGCATTGCGGGGTTTGGAAGGTGCTGGGAAAGGATTTTTTGTGGGGTATCCCCCGACTATTGCCTCCTGAGGTTATATATGTCCAATTTTTGGTGTAGAAGTTTATGGGTATGGGATGGATTGTCATAACTTCTCAGGTCGGCAATAGTCCGGATAAGTTCCGAAACATCGATTTTGTGCATGAAAAATTTCTGGGAGACCTCTCTGACGTGGTCGATAACCATAGGCATTGACGTAATCTTATGGAGCTCCTCAATCGTCGTATATCTAGGTGAGTATGAACTCATCAGTAAGGCTGGGGTAGCCACTGCTTTATACGCTTCCGAAGAACCTGAGGTCCACAAATGTAATTAACAGAGCAAATGCTCTGTTGGCGAGATGTAAAGGATCGCCACAACATCTATGTGGGAAGGTATAAAGTACCGTAATATGACGAAAGTAAGGGATACTGTGATTTCCGACCATCACTTACTAAGTTTATCAAAATTTCTGTAGAGGTACACAAGTATTAATTAGTTGTAACGACATCGACAAATGTACCGTTACACTATATTATTATCTCTCCAGTTGACGAGGCTAAAAAGATGAGAGGATTCGGGAGAATGCGATGCTGAAGTGGCTTTAGGGACGTATTTTTTTAGAAAATCGAGCTAATGGTGTGATGGACTGTTCAGAAAACTCGAAGCAAACGTTTCCAGACCAACATCTCGAAAGCATCAATACATTGCCTGTCTGCTTTTCTAATAGCCCATGTCTCAGAGGCGTAAAGAAAGATGGAGGAAAGTAGGGCGTTAGCAAGTCTGATCTTTGTGCATTTCGTGATATTGCTGTTACGTCAAATTTGCTCAACTGGCAAATTGCCGATCTGTATTTTTCGCCGAACCTCATATTTGCAGTCGCCAGTATTGTCCACAAGGGCTCCAAGGTATAGCATCTTGTTTACTACCGCACAGTCACCTTCCTTAAGATTAAAATAAAACAGATTACTACTGGTTTCCGTGTTGAATTTGAAGATTGTATTTTGAACAGTAATCGAAATATATATAAATCAATCTGTTTCTCTATCCACTATGAAAATCGGTAGCTCCATTAGGAAACAATTGGAGTAGCAAATATATCTGATCAACAGTGTTTTTGGTACACCCTGTACATTACTGCACTAAGCTTATTCATTGTAAATTCAAATAACAATTCTGCAAAGTTCAATTGAACTCGATTTTGAATAACAAAGTATTACTAATTGGTGCTTGATAAAAAGATAAGGGAAATATCTACAGAAATGTCATGTAATGAACAAAATAAATGCATAGAAATCTGAAATAATTGTGACACTTTAAAGCAACAACGACTTCTTAAACAGCAAATGACGTATCATAACCGTCAAACTGAAATCGGCCAATTTCTCATGTATTATAAAACAACTGGTAATGGCGATATTAAGACCCAAAGTGTTTTGAAAGAGCGTGATCGCCTAGATGCTTTAGAGCCCTCTTTAAGTTTAGAGCGGCACAAGAGATAATAGTTGCCGATATAATGAAAACTTGCACTTCGACAACGATGTACGTGACGTACTCCGAGAGCTTTTACGTTCCTTTACGATTTTAAAATCTTTATATTTTCGAGTGTTCGCTTGCATGAATGCCTGCGTTTGATCTAATTTACAAGCTGAATATAACCTCCAGCCAATTTGGATGTTATGGAGTTAGTTTCAATTGAAAAATATGAAAGGGAGAAGGAATAATATTCATACGCGAGATGATAAAACTTTAACACCGTAGAGTTTCTAGTTGAACAATGCTTAACTACGAAGGCAAAATAATATTGTGCATGATTCCTCGCTCTTTTTGTGATTTGATGCGGTCAAATTATACATTTATGCAATAAGATGTCACTCCTGAACTTAGTTTTAGAGATGTATAAAGAAAACTTTTCATTTGAAAGTTTCTGGAACGAAATTTTGACAAAAATGAACATTTCTAATAAATTATTTGAATATTTGAAATCTTCCAAAATTCTGGGAAAGTTTCCTTTGGAACTTTCGGAATATTCAATTATTTTATTGGAAACTTTCATTTTTACCAAAACTTCGTTCCGGTAACTTTCATATGGAAGTTTCCTTTACCTATCTCCTATCCCAACTAGTACCAAAGTAACAGTAACTGAGATAGGAACTTCGAATGAGTAACCACTACGAATCCGTCACTAAATTTACGACTTTGATGTGTAAATAACTTCATTTGACATATCCGTAGTCGCTGCCTCGTAGTATTTTACCACTAGTGGTTACTTTAGAGTTATGTGACTTCTACGTAGCTTTCTCGGTGTATGGGGGCGCCCTAGTTACCAGTGGAACAACTTTCGAAGTTGCAACCACTTTCAAGTAGCTTTGATAGTTGACGCGACGTTCTAGGAACCTTTACTATTCGTTTAAAGTCGTGAACCTTGTTAGTAACATTTATTAGTAATGTTACCGTTACCTGCCGAACTGAACTTCATCACGGCTACTATGAAGTGCGTATCACCTATTAAATTCACCATGAAGTAAATTTCACCATCTAGTTCCCAATGTTATTCATATATAGGAAAGGAGGGGCGATAACGAAAGGAATTAAATACATAACCTATATAGTTTATGCTTGTCTTGTGGCCTTTATCTTTTCCAAATTTTTGTTGTTTACCGTTTTAAAGTAATAACATACTTTCTTGCGTTGAATTTCATACTTTTCTTTCTGTTCAACACAACTCGTTAAGTGAGGAAAACAATTATTTTTCGGATTGTTTACCTGTTAATGTTTTTCAAAAAATAATAAATGTTCTATATAATAGGTAAGAGTACGAAGTTCCTTCATAATATTAATTAATGTTCTAAAATGACTAGAAAGAGTAAAAGTTATTATTCAGTGCCTCAGTGCAGTACATATTGCTCAAAAACCATGTCAATGCAGTTTTCCTAAAGACAAAAAAACTTCGCAGTAAATGGATAATAGCTTTAAAAAATTGAAAAACCACCTAGAAAATGCATGTGTGTATAAATAGTCAACATTGTAGAAAGCTACATATGCATTTTCATTTATCAACATCATATAAATTCATTATAACTTCATGGGGAGCAAACACCTTCCTTGATGGGTCTACTTCTGCATCCAATATGAGTAAAGATATCACACAATTCTAATTCTACCTTCGGCATATATGAAAATAGTTCACAAAAGTAAGGAAATTAATAAAATAACAGACGTAACGTTATGACAACTACATGTTTTCATCACTATTTCCTATATATTGTTTGAAAATATTGAAATTCGCTGATGCCATCTACTGATGTGATTTTCCCCTATAGATGGGACGCGTTCAATTTAAACGTCGCGGGTCGGACGTATGGGAGCACACCACGGCGCGGCGTTCAGAATCAATGTTGGAAAAAATGTAACTATGAAGTGACAGCGGGAACCGGCTGCAACTTTAAAGTGACGCTACAGTCCCATTCGGTACTTTGTAGTAATATAACTTTAAAGTTACATATTTTCAGGTCCCGTCACTATCTTCAAGTAACAATTACTTTCAAGTCACATTTCTTAGTAAAAACGACTTAAAAAATTAATTTATCACTACTTCTGCATCAAACATAATAAAAAAAACATCAAACTGGGTAATTAGGGATTTCTTTTGCAATTAAAACCAATAAAATCCACCACCTTAATTGGTGGGGATGGGTGTAAGAGTAAGAGTTTTGGATTTTTTTAAATAAATAAATAACCGTATATTAGATATTGTAACTTACACCGTTCTTATGGGTCGTGAGGGGTGAGGGAAACGAGGTGGAGGGGGGGTGAATTTTGAATTTTTATTTCTTTTTCTACTTACCCAACGAAACTGAGTATTTTGAAAGAATTTCCTGCACTAAAGAATAAATTTTTGTTGCAAGTTCTAATATCAATTTCAATACCACCCCAAATAATGGTTGTTTTTTACTGTCTTCCTGATGTTTTTATCCAATTCGGATGACAGATTCGTATTCAATACCCCAAAATTAGTAAAAGAAGATGGTTTCCACACTTTACCAATGAGTAAAAAATAATCTTTATTTGGGGGTGACATTGAAATTGATATTGAAACTTGCAACAAAAGGTTATTCTTTAGTACAGGAAATTTTTTCAAAATACTCAGTTTCGTTAGGTAAGTAGAAATAGAAGCAGAAGTTCTAAATTCACAACCCCTGCACCTTGTTTCCCTCACCCTTCACGGCCCATAAGAACGGTGTAAGTTACAATATCTAATATAAAGTTATTTATTTATTTAAAAAAAAAACAAAACTCCTCATTAAATGCCTATTATCAGGTTATAATATGATTACTTGTGAATACCCTCACACCCATCTCCACCAATTAAGGTGGTGGATTTTATATTTTTAGAGTTTTTATTGCTTTTAATTGCAAAAGAAATCCCTAATCACCCAGTTTGATGTTTTTTTTTATCATAATAAGGTGATTTAGTCAATTCAGATGAATATTTCTCACCCCTGAATATTTCTCATACTTTTGGGATTGGGGTGTACGGTGCGCGCATATCACTATCCAGAAAATATAACTTGTTTTTTATGTTAAAAAATCCTTTAATTATTTAAATGACTTTTGGTTGTGAAAATGAGAATCTTCACTTTCTCAAGAAAGAGTAGTTTTTTAATGTGTTCCCGAGATTTTTGGCCAAAACGGGTTACTACTCCAAATATAAATATTTGAACCAAATTAAAGCACAGGCGGCGAATGACCAGCTCATCTAGTGCGAAAGCCGGGATATCGTGGATTCAATTTTTAGGTGAGTCGTCACAGTACTTTACCAATCTAGTTTGTTTTGCAATCAGCGAGGGAGCGGAACTAAAGGTCTTAAAAAGGGGCGGTATCCACAGACATAAAATCTTACTTATCAATATTCCCTGTAATAACCCCGATCCATCAAGTACTCACAAGCATATTATGGAAAAATCAGAACAAGGGGTGGTAGTAGTAGTAGTTTTTTTGGAGGAAAAAATACACCACCATCATTTCCGTGGCACGATAGAACGTTGAGAGTATGTGACTAGAGCCATTTTAAACGATTCAGAAGTTTCATTTCAATGCGTGTCGTTCTATTAGATTTAGAATAGAATACGGTTTATTGTGCAATTTTGAAGAGTTTACAGAGATTACATTAGTAGTTATGTTAAACAATTAAACAATTACACAATTGGTCGGTGTTCGCACATCTTGCGATCTTCCACACCCCATTTAACCCCGAATTTAGGGATGAAATGTCAATTTGCGAAAAATTTACCAATGAAACATATATTTTTGATGTGATATTTGGTCTCAGAAAACATAGGGACAACTGTCTTTCATCTTTGGAAAATAAAATTTATTTTTTTCGTATGCCTGTGTAGCGTCAAAAATATGTGCTTAGTGAAGAAACTTTGCAAAAAGTTCAGAGAATTAATAGATGAGTGATGGCATATCCTCGATTTCAAAGTGTCAAAAAGTTATAACATTCTAACATTAACAAAGCACTAGTACTCGTCATTGCATCACGAAACTTATTGAATATAGAAACAAAAGACCGAAATTTGTAATTAACTAAGAATATTTCAAGTCGAGCTTGGAAATTTAGCAATTAGGGCGACGTGGATTTAACAAGGTAAAAACCTTTGTAACTATAGCTTACGCATGGCGTACGGTTCCCATCTCTTGTGCCGACGCTTACAATAGCAATTAATCACCGTTTGAGTGACGGCAAATTGTAACGTTCCCTCATACTGCAATGCATTTGTAATTTCAATTTGCTCGTCTCATTATAAATGCAAAAATTTCATTAGATAATGGTGACAACCTTTATTAGTTTCGCTGTTATCTAATAATTGACAGATTTCTCTAATTAACCTAGTTCATTGATATGAAGATATTAATATTTCAGATTCAATATGAAACCGATGCGCGATGTTTTCATAGGAAAAATGATTCTGGCACAAAATTACACAGTCCCATAAAAAAAAGTGGGCTGTCTGGCGGACCAGACTAGTGAATCCTTATGTATTTTGACCCCCTGAATCCAAATCCGAAGTCAAAATTATCAGATTGGATTGTTTTTCATCCCTAATCTCCAAAAGCACCCATAGAAATAAAGTTTCTTGTCTTTTGCATTCAAATGAGTACTTAGAAAGTGTTTTTAATATGTTTATTTCACAGACTCATAACCGCATAACTTCGATTACTCTAACCCCATAACCCTATAACCATATTAATTGGGGCGTGCAAGTTTCTACAACCACAAAACTCTGAGTAAACAGAAATTTTACATATAAAGTCGCGGGATCGTATCGGCGACTATAAAAGCCACGATAAATTGAACCGCTACCATAGGCTGCCACGTCCCTGCTACGTGGCAGCTACGTAGCCGCCACTAAAATTGGGAAAAATTTGTAGTCGCCGGGTAGTGTTTCGGGTAGTCCCGGCTCTATAGATGTGACTATGTTTATTTACTATAAAGGATCGGGGTAGTAGCGGGTACTACTTCGCGACTCGGCGGCCTAGTAACCGCTACGTGGCTGCCTAGTAACTGCCAATATCACTTTTTAAAATGGTGTTTATCTTTTAGCGACCTCTTTGTTTTTTTTTTTCTTTTATAATAATGGCGCAGTGAAATAATATTATACCAAAAAGATGTGTACTTAAGGCTCGTGTTTAAAGTACTTCTTTAGCCATTTTTTCAAACGCAAGTTACTTTTTTGATATAAGTTGACATATTAAATGATAAAATTTCAACGCGCCCTCAAAATAACCTTTTTTTGTAAATTTTTGACAAATTGATTTAAAAGGGCAAGATTAAAAAATTTAAATATTTATTGGGGAAACATTTGGAAATCATTTTTCGTAAAAGTTTATGATAAGATACCACCATAAAGTGGCCAATAGCAACTGTCATATAGTGTATCAGATTCTATTTTGGAACTGTAAAGTACCAACAGGAACTATTTCGCTACCCATGTTGCCACTAAAATACCACGATACTTTAAAGTTCCAAGTGATGGTCACTGGAACTATTCTGGAACCTAGATTGCCTCTCTATGTACCCAGTTACTTTATTTAGGAATCTTAGTGGCACTGGTGGGTGGCTATAACTGATTCACTGCTACTATATAGTTTTACCACTATAGAGTAACAATAAAATAATACTGCTTTGTTCCAGTAACTACCCAAATCTTACTTTGACTTTGAGTGTTTTAAGTTCCAATAAATAGTATCGGTGTGGTAACAGTTACTTTAAAAGAACCATATAAAGTAGCCTTACCCAATAAAGTAGCAATATTATTACCAGGGTGTACCCCGGGAACTAAGGCTTCGTAGCAAAACCGAAACCGAAAGGATTGGTACCATGTGTGTTGTTACTTGGGATGTATCTCCAAGAAATATTTATTTTTCATATCTAGTACTAATCTTTGGCTTTGGATTTGGGGGTTGTTTAGTATATGTGGTGTGTTTATATTTAAATGTTTATGTTATGTTTATCAGTTCAAGTCAGAGCTTCTGCTCGTGAATAGGGAAATGGGCTGCTTGATGAATCTTAAATAGCATCTCTTAGATTCTCATATTGACTACTTCCCAGAAAATCTCGGTGATTTCAGTGAAGAGCAGGGTGAAAGATTCCACCAGGACCTCAAGGATGTGAAGTGTCAATACCAAGGCAGGTGGGATAATCATATATTGGCTGATTATTGCTGGATGCTGGCGCGAGATATACCTGAAAAAGGACGAATACATAAAAAAACTGCCATTGCACATATTTCTCGAAAATAAGAGAACTCGATATCAAAAAAAAAAAAGAAAGAAGCTCAGATTTGAGCTGATGAGTACTAGATATGAAAAGTAAATATTCCCTGGTGATTCATTGACAAACGCCAAGTTTTTTGAGATTAGGGATGAAAAACGAGCCAATATGACAATTCTAATTTCGGAATTGGATTCGGCGGGCCAAAATGCATAAGTATAGTATGCGTTGGTCCGGTCCTCAGGACAGACTAGTTTTTTATTTTGTGGGCCTATATTTTTATCATTTCTTTAACAAATTTCCCCAATACAGCTCCCAAAAATGTACGTTTACCTTATAGCTTAGTGACTTTAGATGTTTGATATTTCTGCTTTTGAGTGATAACAAATTCTTTTAACTATGCATAGAACAAATTAAATTAAGGGGCTACTTGCATCTGCCTATATATTTTTTTTTTCTCAAAAAAGTAGAGAAATGATCTTGACGTCATTCGATAAAGAATAGAATTCTGCATGAGTCCTTATTTTCTTTTTTCTCTTATGTAACTGGCCGATGAGACCTCTCGCGTTTCTGGATGCCATAAAAATAAATTTAAAAAAAACAGCAAAAAGAAGTGGGGAAGCCTGCCAGCAATAACACATGTTTGGCTATAACTCTAAAACGGCTCAATAAATCAAAATGTTATACGATACAAAAAATAAAGATTATTTTTTTCTATCGACTTGTGTATAACTTATGTATGTTATTTAAATAAAACCACCAGTGGCGTATAAAGAAGCAATTGTACATGTAATTACTCTAAGATCTTATTTAATAATTTGCTATTCTTTTTACAAACTATGAAAAATATTGACTGTACCCTTTAAAACTTGTTTTACATTTTCTGGTTTACTATTTTTTCTCACATAAAGCTTTAGCAAAAAATATGGTGGGGCATTTCAGCTCTTTTTAGATATCATCCAAACGATACAACAGATTATAAAATAGATATAAGGAATTATAGGTATTACCTTTTCTATCGATTGGTATATAATTTGAAATATATAAATAAAGCCGCCAGTGACGTGTAAGGAAAAAGTAACAGATGTAGTTGCATGATAGTCCAGTCAATGAATGGTTTATAGAGGGAAATGCTGAGATCGCAATTTTTGACTAGAGGGCTGTGCTTGGACTATTTAGGAGGTAAACATACCAAAAGTTCCCGAACGTAGGAGGTGGGTGGGATGCAGGGGGGCACGACGAAGGTCCTGTTTTTTTTTTCTTCGCTCATATATCGAAAAAGGTTAGCCCTCGGGTTAGCCCTAATCAAAAAGTGGCTATATGCAAAATTAAAGCTGACTAAATTTTTGACAACAATGTTTCTATTTTTTTTTTCGTATCTGCTATGGTTCAGTAATGAATTGCATATCTTTTGACTGTATTCTAACTTTATTATAAATTTATTATAAATTGAAAATAAATTTTTAAAATCATCGTAGAAAAAAATTTCTTGTACAGATATCCGTTTCACAGCAGACTGAACTGAAATATCGAATAAAAAATGTCTTTGCGTCTGTAAGTGTGTGTGTGCGTGTATACCGCTTCTTGTAAACACGATAACTTCTGTTTTAGACTTAAAATATTTGATTACAATTTGGAACATATGTACAACAGCATACTACAATAATCCCTATTGAAATTGGGCCATATCTGTAATACATGGTGATAACCAGAGGCCTACAATTCTCACTTCATAATAATGTTATTAAAAATACCATGTTCCATATTTTAGGATAACACTGATATATCATCTAATGTAAATAAAGTTGGTTTGCCTAACATACACCCGGTATATTGCAGTTTAGAAATCTTATACATCTTCTTATTTTTGTATGCTTAATAACATTTTGCTCTGAAATTAAAATAAAACGTATTTTACGTATGAGGGTTTGTAGGCTTCTGGTTATCACCATGTATTACAGATGCGGCTCAATTTCAATAGGGATTATGGTAATATGTTGTTTTACATATGTTCTAAAATGAAATAAAATATTTTAAGTGTAACAGAAGTTATCGTTTTTACAAGAAACGGTATACACTCACACATAGATATATACGCACACAGACACTTACAGACGCAAAGACATTATTTATTCGATATTTCAGTTTAATCTGCTGTGAAACGGATATCAGTACAAGAAATTTTTTTCTACGATGATTATTAAAATTTATGTTAAATTTATAATAAAGTTACAATACAGTCAAAAGATATACAATTCATTACTGAATCATAACAAAATTAATAGAAACATTATTGTAGAACATTTAGTCAGCTTTAATTTTGCATATAGCCACTTTTTGATTAGGGTTAACCGTTTTCGAGATATGAGCGAAAAACCAAAAACCGGGACCTTCTTCGTGCCCCCCTGCATCCCCCCACTTTCTACGTTCGGGAACTTTTGGTATGTTTACCTCCTAAATAGTCCAAACACAGCCTTCAAGTCAAAAATTGTGATCTCGGCATTATCCTCTAGACCCCCTTATTGAACGTTCATTGACTGGGCTATGAGAAGCTATTTTACTTCCACATCCAGTGGAAGTATAGTAACGACAAAAAAAATTAAAAAAAAATTTTATTGTACAAATAGGCTTAAAATGTCATGAAACGTCGAGATTTTAAGTTTGAGCGAAAAAAAATTTCTGTCTTACTGTCTGTCTGTCGGTCTGTCTGTAACTTTTCTTGTGCGCACGTTTACTCTGGAACCGTTTAAGATATTGACTGAAATTTGGTACACATATGTACTTCAACGAGTTCTGGAACTAGGTTATATTTTTATCTTATTTCGTCGAAGGGTTGGGGGGTAAATTTAGGGTAAATGAGTAAATCAAGCAGGTAAGAGTTCATAAAATTGGTATTTAGTGTATACAAGAGAAGCTAAGGTCTCAAAAAATTTTTTGGCATTAGCCACCCCCATTACCGCCCCCACCTCATTATTAATGAGGATTGTGATTTAGTGTATGTATAGTGTATGTATAAGAACCAGAAACCTCAAAATATTTTTTTACTACATCCACCCCCACCCCACTATCGACGTGGGGTATCGTTTTATGGGTTTTTGGGATAGAGGATTTCAAATATTGTATTATTATAGTTCCTTAAACAATTATTTCCACATACAAAGTTTTTTCGTTGTGAGTGACTTGGATAGAGAATCTGGATGTGGAAGTAGTGATTCCTTGGGCATAGTAATATATTTAAACCCAATATTTTCACTATTTCTTGTTCTTGTAAAATTAACAAAAACATTTAATACAAAATAAAATAAATGGATTGTAGTACCTACCTAAATAATGAAAATAAATTTTAAAGTAAATAATCTTGCAATATTCTACATATGAGTTTTGTGCACTTCGTATTTTTTTAAAATCATTTGTCCACAAATTTTGCACTTCTCATTATTTCGAGTGATCCACAGCTATACCCATTTATCGTTAACCATAATGCATCCCCATTTGAATGGACATGGGAGTTCTATGGTTGACAGAGCATACTCCAAAATAGTCCTGCTTGATACATGTGAATCGACAGAGTATTCTTTGTTGGAGGTAAGTTCCGAACAGTCCCGTTTTTTGTGCAATAACTGCAATCGACACCGGTCGATATTATCTGTATCGTTGTTATGAAAAACTTTGAGAGCATTTTCAATGGTTCATTATTTGCTTCTTTGGATCTTCTGTGAAAATGGCAGTGACATAAGGAAAGGAATTCCAAGCTTTCCAACACTTCTTTTTTCTTGATTGATTGATTGATTTACCAGCGTGCGGTAGGCATTTCTGCCACTCCCAAGGATTATACAGCTGGGCCTGCTACGTCCACGCTGGGTTGGACTAAGGTCATGCTTGTTGCCAGCAGCGAGTGCCACATGGCGCATGGTAAAGGAATGTGGGATGGGAGATGTAGGTATTTGTGACATGCGTTACCGCATTGTGTCGTGAGGGAGCGTTTAAGCTCCCTTTTTTTTTGTATTTTTGGTTCTGGACTTCTGCCTCTTCTGGATCTTCTTGTGATATATGTTGCCGCATTGTGTCGCTGCTGTTTGTGTTCCCATTTTTGTTTTTCTGCTTCTATAAATCTTCTTCTTCTTCTTATTCCTCCGTTTCTGATTCTGGTACTTCAATTTGTTCATTGTTCTTAGGGAGTATTCATCTGTTTTGTGTTCCACTCCGCTGGTCCAACTCTCTTTTGTTGACGGCTCTCACTCCGTTATTAGGCTTTTCTTGAAGTTTGTTTTCAGTGCAGATGTGTCCTGCGCAGGCGCGTACGCAGGAATGTTTTCGGGGGGGGGGGGAACCAGGGGGGGAACCAAATAAACACATAACACAGCACAGTGGAACTTAAAACCTCACTTTTCTTTTTGGCGTATGCGTAAAAACGAATTTAAAGTAATATTTGGTATGTAAAAACACATATGAAATGATTGTCACTATCCCAAAAATTCTCAACCGCGCCGCGCCTGGGGGGAGGGCAACCAGGGGGAACCAAATAAACACATAACACAGCACAGTGGAACTTAAAACCTCACTTTTTTTGGCATATGTTTAAAAACTAAGTTAAACTAATATTAGACATTAGACAACTATTTTGCTAAGCCCTTCTATTACACTGTTTCAAAAATAAACACAAAAAAAATATAATTAAACACGTTCACAACATAAGCTACAAGGAAGGTGCATTAGAATTACCCAGGATTTTTAAAACTATTGGCCAGAGAAGTCATAGCTATCTCTCTACAAAACTATTCAACACGCTCCCAATGGAAATAAAGCACATATCAAACTGTAAACATTTTAAATTAGAAATTAAATTGTGGATAAAACGACAGACAAGGAAAGACATTAAAAGTATGATTGATATAAAAAACAGCTACATATAAAACTACTACATATTAGATTGCTATATAGATTAAAAATATTTCAATTCAAACTATCAAAAAATCAAAACTCAAATATATTAATAAAATAAGCTAGTAAGTTAGTTCCTAAGATAATGTATTCGTTCACAGTTAATAACTTTACCTACCAAAGTACCTATTAAACATCTCGTAATAAAACATTCTAACTATATACGAACTGTATATAATTTAATTTACCACTTATTTATTCTTAAGGTATGAATTGTATAAAATTGTATTTCATTATAATTTTATTACATGTCTTAAAGTAAAGAGTTACCCACGCGCGGAATTTTCCTTGTGGGTTTTCCGAATATTTATTTATATGTATACTACTACTAAATTCTTAATGCCATTATATTAGTGTATCCTAATTGGTTATAAATAAATATTATTATTATTATTATTATTATTATTATTATTTGTATGCAAAAACAGATATGAAATAATTGTCACTATCCCAAACTTCTTAAACCACGCGCCGCGAATGCCCCTTGCCCCCTTGCCCCCCTGCGTACGCACCTGCGGCAATTAGAAGATCATCGGCGTATGTGTATGTTTTCTTAGAAAATACCATTTTTCTGAAAGAAGCCGCACCACGCATACCTCCGTTGAAGTGCTTTGAGAATCTGAGAATTCAATTTTGTCTCCGTATTTTATGTTCCACTCCGCTGGTCCAACTCTCTTTTGTTGACGGCTCTCACTCTATTATTAGGCTTTTCTTGAAGTTTTTTTTTCAGTCCAGATGTGTCCTGCGCAGGCGCGTAAGCAGGAATATATTCTGAGGCGGGACCAAATAAACACATAACACAGCACAGTGGAACTTAAAAACCTCACTTTTTTGGGCATATGTTTAAAAACAAAGTTAAACTAATATTTGGTATGCAAAAACAGATATGAAATAATTGTCACTATCTCAAACTTCTTAAACCACGCCGGGCCTGGGGGGTAGTTGCCCCCCTTGCCCCATGCTTACGCACCTGGTCCTGCGGTAATTAGGAGATCATCGGAATATGTGTATGTTTTCTTAGAAAACACCACCCTTCTGAAAGAAGCCTGCACCACGCATACCTCCGTTGAAGTGCTGTGAGAATCTGAGAATTTAATTTTGACGCCGTATATCAACAATGTCTCACTGATTATTACGGGTTTAATCCAAATTAAATTCGTTTTAGTACTTTTAATAATTATAAAAACCTCACTTGAAAATTTACGTAAGAAATTGTTCTGTCCCTACTTTAATATAAATTAAACCCGCAATAATCAAATGCATTACTTTTAAATTCGTTTGAGTATTTTTTATAACTATAAAAAAAAGAATTATTTGAGAGAAAGAAATATATGACCATTTCTTGTTACAAAAAAAGAAAGAAGTGGTATCACAACCTATAAGTGAAAGGAAAAAGGGAAGGGCAAAACATTTTTCTTGAATTGAATTGGTGATATCCTTACAAGATATATGTTTCACATTCCCTTCATTGCCAAGTTCTATCCACATGTCCTGATTTTCATTTTGGTTTATATTTCCTATCTAACTTTATGTTGCTAAATAAATTTGCATACTATATATTTTAAAATAGTTCTCAATGCCGTCCCATCATCGATTTCTGTAGTATTTACTTCTAATGGTAGTTGTTATATTTCATAAAATTTTAAAATATTTTGCTATATGGGAGTAGGGGATCAAGTTTGATATCATTGGATAGGTTTTTAAAAATATTCAACACGTATTTTTTTGTTTTTCGATCCGATGTATATTTCTCGAGGTATTTGACCGTTCAAGAACTTTTTATTCACTCGGTATATAATACATATTTATTTATTTTTATGTTTCCAGTCACGTTCAAGTATTTTTTTATATTTCAGTGAGTATTTTTTTATTTATTTGGTAATACTCCTTATACTTACGTGTTATGCATGTTGCCGGAATATAACGACTGTGACTTTTGCGTCACTGGAACATTGAGGGTATGAATATTTTTCGATTTTGTTAAAAGGTAATAAAGAAAGTTTATGTCCGTATATACATATTTATAGGAGTTCTAGAGAGGAATATTGACATAGCTAATGTATGTATTATATCTCTAAGAAAGTCGGCGATCAAACTGATACAGCAATCGATAAATTCTACAACAAGCACGAAGTAAGATAAAACCCTTGGGACTAGCCATATTATAAACTAATAGCGAATGAAATATAGCTAATAAATTTTGTATTGTATTTTATACATCGAGGGCTGCAATAAACAATCAACATGAAATGGATAATATATATCTCAGGGAATTCATTCCTTGAAAATATGAAAATAAAATATAATGGAACAAGTTCGTGTAATAGGACTCAGCATGAACCAAAACCGTTGTAGTACAGTAAATATGGCCAGATAACGGGTGTCTCAACAAGAGCGCCGGATTTGAATTTGCCGCCATTTGGTTTGTGCGATTAGTTCCGTGTTCATTTGTTGACAGTTGTCATGTACAAACCACGCGATTAGAAGTCATGCAGCACTATTCAAACGAGCAACGTTTAATTATTGTGAAAACTCACTACAAAAGTGGTGAAAGTTTTGCGGAAACAGTTCGCAGATTACGTGCAATTTTCGGTCGCAACAATGCACCAAATGAGTCGACAGTTCGCCGTTTAATTAACAAATTTGAGACATTCACGTTGATGGATGAGAAGACCATTGTGCGTCACCGTCCTTCTCGGTCGCTCGAAAAATTAGCCGCAGTGAGGGAAAGTGTGGCCGAGAATCCAGACACTTCCATTCGGCATCGTGGTCGAGAATTGAACATTACCAGACCCACTCTGCAACGAATTTTAACAAAAGATCTTCATTTGCACGCATATAAGATTCAATTGACGCAAGAAATCAAGCCAAGGGACCATGCGCAGCGACGTGGATTCGTTGATTGGGTGCTGGAGCACCACGAAAACGATGCGGATTTCTATAAGAAAATCATTTTCTCCGATGAGGCACATTTTCAACTAAACGGGTATGTAAATAAGCAGAACTGCCGAATTTGGGGTGCTGAAAATCCTCGTGTAATACTGGAGAAACCATCATGCATCCACCGCGAGTAACTGTTTGGTGCGCATTTAGGGCTGACGGAGTGATTGGACCGTATTATTTCCAAAATGCGGCTGGAAATGCGCTAACTGTTAATGGTGTGCGGTATTGCGAAATGTTGACCGAGTTTTTGTGGCCCGAATTGGATCAAATTGATGTGGATGATATGTTTTTCCAACAAGACGGTGCTACCTGCCACACAGCTCTCGAAACAATGGCGTTACTGCGGACCAGGTTTCCACACCGTGTCATTTCTCGGTTTTGGCGATCAACATTGGCCACCAAGTCGTGCGATATAACGCCGATGGACTACTTTCTTTGGGGTTATCTGAAGGACAAGGTGTATGAGAATAAGCCACAAACAATTGAACGCCTTAAATAAGAGATACAGTGCGTTGTTGCGGAAATAACGCCACAGGTATACGAAAAAGTCATCCAGAACTTCATGAAGAGAATGATCATGTGCCAGAGGTCCCGTGGTGGCCATTTGACGAATGTCGTGTTTCATGTTTAATCGCAACTATTCCCCTTCACGTTGAAAAATAAATATTCGCTTAATTTAAGAAAAAAGTGTTTGTTTTTTTAACATTAAATCCGGCGCTCTTGTTGAGACACCCGTTATATGGGGGTGAGTTTGGAAAAATTAGTAACAAGTTGATCTAAGCGGCAATAACGTCCTTTTTAATCAGCCAGTTAGAAAAAAAATGACCGCCATCTTGGTTCTTGTCTATTTTTTTGAGATATCTTAGTAACTATGGATTTTATATAAAAAAAATCAAGAGATCTATTTTGTGGAGAATTGAAGAGCAAATGTTTTTTACTCGAAATTTTTTTTCCTAAGATGAAAATTTTAAAAATATAGTAGAAAAATATGGCCGTCATCTTGATTTTTTTGATTTTTACAAAAAGACAAATATACCATTATTATTCATGGTACAAAATTCTGTTTTGGTGCAAGCTTCTTATCTGTAGCTTTGAAACTGAAGGAGATATACGTGTTTATATATTTGTTTCAATAAACATAGCATTTAACAAATATCTTTTTATGTACGTTTAGTCGTATACGTTAACGTTTTAACATTCGGTGTAATAAAGCCTGTCTAATAACTTTTAATCTAATTAAAAGAGTACATTACATCTCCTTCATTTTTTTTTTGAAATCGATTTATATTGGTGTTTTAAAGAAAATATTAAAAATCAGCAACGAAATCACTACGGCATAAAACATTATTCAAGGTCAAAGTTCACAAAAAACGGTTTTTTGCCAATACCGCGCTTTCTATGGCTCGGAAGCCAATTGAGGTTATTATGAAAATGAAAGATAATGAAATTGCGCACAAGAATGATCTCTTCCATTTTTTATGTACAACGAACGGTTTAGGCAAAAATGTACTTCGAAGTTTCCGCGCAGGGCATATGATATGCTCCATTTCATATAGTCCATGCATAGAATAAGGTAAATGTACCAATTATCGTCATGTTAAGCAAAAGTTTAACTTTTGACTTTAATAACTCTGCAGTGAAAACTCAAAATTAATATAGCTATTTAATGTTCTGATACTTGGGTTATTTTTAAATGAGAGTAATAAGATATTTTTAACGGGAAAAGAACGTTGTTTTATATTTTTAGTGCAATAGGGAATAAAAACCGATTGTCCTAATAGTCGTCACTTGACGCTCTATATATCGTCATATACATGTCCCAAATATCGTCAGTCTTAGTTGATATCAGAAATTTTATTTAAAATATTTTTTAAATTATTTTAAAATTAAAGCATTTTATAACATATTAGAATAGTTAGTTATAAAATGAACAAGAAATAATTCAAATTATACCTATAAACGAATGGTAAAAATTTTTTTAAACAGAAATATTCTTTCTCTTCGTACACATATTATTTCCTATTAATAAACTTATTTCCAGTATGACTTTCTTCATATTCTCCAATAATTTCCTATAGACGACATTGTGAATTCATTCCACTTTATGTAATTTTCTTAATACTGTAGTCTCTACATATTAAATTTATTAATAGTCCAAGCAATCCATATTTTCATATTTGACAGCAGAATGCCCAATTTTAATATGACAGTATGACTGCATGCTTAACTCTCACCCTAAATTCCGAGGTCCCGGGTTCGAATTTTAATCGCGGTACTGATTTTTTATGGAAAATAAATTTGTCCCAGTATACTAGGATACTCAGTGGCTATCTCTTGTCTCGAAATGTGCAGCCCCCTCTCACACAAGGTCACTTTAGGCCTTCACTGGTAAAGAGGATTGTTATTTATATTGTAATTATTAATATTAACTTTATTTTTTTTTTTAATTTATCTTCTTCACTTGTTTTTAATCCTATTTTTCTCATTTTTAAGTAAAATGACAAGAAAATTGCCAAATTTTTGTTCAATATTTTCATTAATTAGTGGTTTTTCCATCTATCATATTATCGTCATAGATAGCCTATAATACCGTCACCCACCAAATATTTTTTTTGTAGCCAAACTATTCAGAAAAGTGGGTGACGATAATTAGGTACCGAAAATATTGTACCTTTGTATAGCTGTTAAAAAATAAAACAGCTTCATAATGACAATATCAATATATTTTTTATTGAACTGAAAATTTCATGTAAAAACCCTTTTATGGTCAGTTATGGCGATAATTGGGTAATCTCTCTTGTGGCTTTCCCTAATATCGTCACTTTTTTGCTGTTAGAATTATAAAAAAATAATATCATATGGTTAAATAACAAAGATAACATCCTTTATGAATTAGAAAATATATTCCCAAAAACTAAGAATTGAAAAATAAGCTCAACAATAAAAAATATAGGTAGCCGCTACCCTCCTCCTACCTTAGAATTTAAAGGGGGCTATCGGTAAAGAGTCTAACTGTAACACTGTTTCTAATAAAAAATCTAAGATGCGAAGAGTTAAAAGAGTTGTTTAAAAACATTTCTAAATGTATATAAAAATATCTTTAATTTCCGTTGTCAAACTTTAATGTCATGAAATGAGTTACGAATGTCATGTTTTTTTGACGTTTGATGGAAAATTACTATTTTTGCATTTTTTTAACCGATTAATGAACTAAAATTCAAGTGTATTTTTTGTGGTTAGCTTATTAAGTAAAACAACTTGTGAGGTGGGCAGTTTCAGCTTTGTCAACGATTTGAAATTTTACTCGATCTTTTGATGTGTACCATTTATTAAATTTAAGTATTTATTGTACTTACTGGATGTTCTGTTTTCTGTGTTACTTGGTATATAAAAAACAATTTTCTAGGCAATATATAAATACGGATACAGGACATCGAGTCAATAATACGTGTTGTAAAACGACTTTTATCGTACAAAATTGCTCTTAATTTGCAGGAAGTAGGAAAAACGCCGCAGTAAAGAAATTTATTGGGCACGCACATAATAAAAGATTTACCAAACCGCTTTTTACGGTGTATAAGAGAAAAACAGATTTGCGAAAATTTGTGGACTACCCTCAAATAATAAAACCGTGCCGTAATAAATATAAATACCGGTATTATTTAAATATTTTAACTTATTATCATTAAATTTTTTTATCGCTTAACCCTCTTATTATCTCAGCCTAATTTTATTAAGTGTAAAAAATATTGCACCATATTTTAACGGCTAATGTATTTGAGTAGGGATTTTAATTGCCCTTGAGCCCCAGGATATTAAAATGGAGATATCCCAGAGTTTATATTTGGCTAATGAAAAACATTTCCAGTTAGTGCATCCACCTACACCAAGATTAATTTAGTTTGAAATACGTATGGACCTTACATTTCGTTTTGTTTACAAATATTAATTGCTCTTGCGGGATTTTAATTTATTTCATGCGTATTGTTATTGAAACTGAATTAAAAATAATTTTCTTGAAAATTTAAAGATTCCTTTTTTGGTAGTTACCATTATATTACTTAATATATCAGTTGTTCTTATAGATATGTTGTAAATTCATGTTGATACACCTTTAAATAAACAATATAGATAGTTCTTAGTATTAGTAATTTGTGAGCAATAGAAACAACTATTCCCATTGCAACACTATCAGATTCGTGCATTTCATTCCTACTTTTTTGCAGGAATATTTTTTAACCTCCCCACAATAAAATTGCGGGAGGTTTCTACAATTAGTCCAAATTCGAAAATTGAGATAACATCAAATCTTTATGTTTTGAGGTCCCAGGAACCCAAAAAAGTGGTTTTTGAAAAATGTCTGTGTGTGTGTGTGTGTGTGTGTGTACGGATTTGGATGAAACTTTGCATGAGAGTTTCTTTTGTGCTCCAGAAGATCTGAAAAGGTTTTGGTTGAGATCAGATTACGTTTAGTGCCGTTTTGGCACAACAAGTTGTTTATTTTATGATTACTTACAATTTGTAATCGACCCATTGAAAAGCAGTAAAAATTTCGATTTGAACGATATATTACACTTGCACTCTTTCGATTTGTTTTCCGTGAAAAGAATAAAAAAGAAAATAACACGCTTCTTGGGTAAGATATATTTTATAGTCTAACCTAACGTTCGATAGACTAGTGTGTTAAAGCGTGAAGACTGTATGCTGAGTATTTTTGACGTGTCAAGTGCATCGACGTTTATAAAGCCCACGGAAGGTGTGAGAGACCTTCGTGAACCGCTCACAAGCCCTACAAATAGTGGTACATAACCTAAAAACAATTTAAGACATTGGTACCAACCGAGGTACCAACCTAAATTTTTTTTTTTCGAAAACTGTCAAAAAACAAATTCTCCCAGAAAACATTGGAACCAAAAATTTGACAGTTGTCACTTCGCCGACCGATTTAGTGAAAAATCGGTCGAGGCCAGAAGATATAACAAAATATATCAACTCAAACTTAAACGATCCACCATGAACACTACCCGGGCCACATGTGACAGGGAAGCTGTCCACCAAGATTTATATGGTTTTTCCCAAAGATGGCCATCCCTACCACCCGTTACCAACGAACGGGTTTTTTGCTTAGTTGTGTTTTCCGTATCAATAATCAAAATTATTAAGTGCTTTTACCTACGAACTTAGTTTTTATATTGTTGTGTTTATTTTTATATTAATTTTAGATCCTTGTGGACACATCATAATTTTAACCTAGTTATTAAGCCTGCCTACAGAAGACCTCCATAGACAATCCCACATTTCTATTTTTCTCCAAGCCAAACCGGACCTACCCCGTCCAGCCTCACAACCGCCTCGGAGATGTTAACCGTGGTTGTCTGGTTGGCTCCGGGCTAGGATCCGATGAAGATATTTGTATTAAAACATTAAATAAAATATTAATGTTGTGCAGACTATAAATTTAACACTCAAGTTCTTGAGATCGTTCATATTTTTTAGTGACCTTTTCAGCTTCAAAGATCCACCGGGTGGGGAGGTTCCAGCCGCTTCCAGTAGCTGCAGATTTTTTATTTTGCAAAATGTCTTGAATTTGCATGAAATAATTTCCAATAATTCATTCGGAATACGATTTTGTGTGGTAGATGGCTATAAACCATTCGTTGTTTTTCCAAAACGGACTCTTCAAAATTTGCATACAACTTTAGTATTTTTTAATTTGCAAAAACTCTCTTAGAATGTGTGCTCGTTTATAGTTTCATTGGTGAGAGGAAAAACAGGTAACTAACAAGTAGTTTTTAGTATAACTTTCTGAAAACGTGTAGAACGCAAGGTATTTAAATGTGTGGGTTTCACTGGGTTCAGTCCATATATGTACAGAGTGGACCAAATTAGATGGAATTTGGGGTTTTCTCTAAAACTATGGCAGGTAGACAAAAACCAGTATGCTCGATTTTCGAGAAACAGACAATGGGGTAAACCGCAATCGTCTACCTTTTTCGACTACCGAGCTACGGAGCGTTTTTGGAAAATTGGCATTTTTGGATGACCTCTGTAGCTATCTCAATTACCAAGTGTCGAATCGAAAATCGAGTAACCCATTCTTGGAGCACTTTTTTGAGTAGAATCCGTTGCTGATAAGAAGAAAATTGCGCATGCCTCAGTTTTCGAGATATAGACATAACTTGTGTTTTTTTTGTGTTTATTTAAATGCAAATTATTTCATTATTCGATCACAAGTTAAATTATCTATCCAACGATATATCATAATATGTCATATTTATCTCTAGAAAAAGTGGTGAATTTTGGAAAAAATTAATATATTTGGGAGGAGGCCATGGAAAACTATTAGCAACAACACTTTTTATAATATAAAATAATTTTGCCAAAAATAGGAAAAGTTAAACTACAATAAATGTTCGAATTGTCTTCCATTGATATCTATGCATATTTGTCGCATTTCTAATATTTATTGAGAAGGTAATGGTGAAAAAAAGAAAATCGAAATAATCTTAAATGCCAAAAACTAATCTGTGAGTTAATTGGGTTGTTGCACTAAATTAAAATTTTAATAGAATCTGTGTTTAACAATAACATTCCTTCGTTTATATTTGTTACTCTTGTAATTTATTTCCTTGATTCACGAGCCTAAATTAACTTGACAAATTTGTAGCACTGATTACTAGGCTGAATTTTGAGAATAGGTCAGAGTTAATTTAAGGAATTAAGGGTTATGTAGAGTAACGTTTGTCGTGACATCAAGAATATTGCGAATATTTTTTATGAGTAAGTTAATCTGATCAGACGGTGAGGGCGATAAATCTCAATAAATCGATTGTATGAAGTTCAAGTCATATAAGTTCTGGAATTGTTACTAAATGCTTAACAACAAATAATGCACCTTAGAGTGCCCCCTTTTCGCACACACTTTGGCTAGTTAAATAACAGATTGAACCTTCTAGGTATGAAGTTTTTCCCCTGGGAAAAAAATTATATGATGTCACTTCCGTTTTCGTGGTACATTTAAATAGTCGAATTTTAATAATTTTTTTTAATATGTTGTGCTTAGAATTTTTCCTTAAAATTAAACATATAACTAAATTAACGCCTCCTCTACCATATTTCACCATTTTTGAAAATTCGTCAACAACCTAATTGTCAATTTGGTAATGGTGAAAAATATGATATGATTAAGTGTTTTATAGAATGCGGAGTAGATTTAAATTTAGCTTCCGAGCTTTATTTTAATACGTAAGTTATGGACAGCAAAACTTGTGCCAAAACTGCTGCCTAAAAAATATTTTTAGATATCCAGAAAAGAGACAGCCAGACATAAAAACATTCAAAAGGCTACAACAGAATTTAAAATAGTTTGGATCATTTATAAAATATCGAGGAAAAACATATAATAAAGCAGATAGAGAAGCTGTATAAAAACAGGAAAATTTAGGAATCCCAAAAACAACTGCGTTGCGTGGTTTAAAAAAAAATTCAAACCCTACAAAATTGGGATTAGTCGCCATATATACCCAAACGACTTTCAAAGGCGTCTAGATTTTTTGCCAGAGGTTTTTGCGTCAGTGCAATGAGGTGCCAGGATTTGAAGAAACAATTATATGGACAGACGAGGCCCATATAAGCAGTGCCCGAATTTTTAATCAGCACAATAACCACCATTGGGTTCATAAAAATCCGCACTTAATCGCTACAGTTAATCGTCAAGGACTATTTGGATTTGGTGTATGGTGTGATTTTATTGGATACCAAATAATAGGTCCCCATTTTTTCACGGCAATTTGAATACCGAAAATTTTATTAAGATTCTACGACAAGAAATAGAGCCCCTTGTAAACAATATGCCTGTAAGACAATTTCAAAGATTAATTTACCAACAGGATGGCGCTCCAGGTCATACGTCAAATGAAACAAGAAATTATTTCAATGCTCAATTTGGGGAGGATTAAATATATATCACTCGGAACTAGTTTATCAATGTTTATCAATGTCTAGTTAGCTAAGTTAACTAAATTGATAACTAACAATTAATTTAGCTAACTGGACATTAATAAACAAAGAAGTAGTTTAGATATTGTTTAATTTTTAGGAAAGAACACCGGTCATGATTGGAAATGCAACAAATGCTGTAAAGAGAAGGTGTCAAAAATGCATACGTGTCAATGGAAGACAATTCGAACATTTATTGTAGTTTAGTTTTTCCTATTTTTGGCAAAATTATTTTATATTGTAAGAAGTGTTGTTGTTAATAGTTTTCCATGGTCTCCTCACAAATATATTAAATTTTTAGAAAATTAACCACTTTCTCTAGAGACAAATTATATATCTTTGGATAGCTAATTTGTGATAATAATGTTTCTTTTTAAAAAAAAAAAAAAGTTATGTCTGTATCTCGAAAACTGGGGCGTGCATAATTTTCTTATTATCAGCAGCGGATTCTATTCAAAAAAGTGCCTTAAGAATGTGTTATTCGATTTTCGATTCGACACTTGGTAATTTTGGAAAAAGATAGACGACCGCGGTTTGTGCCACTATTTGTTTCTCGAAAATCAAGCTCAGGTTTATTGGTTTTTGTCTATCTGCCATAGTTTTAGAGAAAACCTCAAATCCCATCTATGTATATGCCCTTTTGGCACAATTTTCACTCAAGTCCGATCATATTTTATATGTGGGCTTCAGATTCCAGTAAAAAAATTTCATTTCTTTATTTCGATTTTTTCCTTTATCTTTATTCCACTATATACCATTTATTTGACAATTTTAAACTAGGCTTAACCGATAAATAAAAAAACAATCACTCCATAGAGTGAAGCAATGTGCTTCTGGCAACCTCTAAAATACTGTAGCGTAGAGTTAGTGGACATTTAAAAGTTTACACGTTTGCTACTCTAATTCTTTGATCTATTGACAAGATTCTAAAAAGGCGATAGACAGATGGAGTTAAATAAATTCTGCAATATTTAAAAACTAATGCTTTATCTGTATTTCAAAATGTTTAATAACACAGGCACACAAAATAAAAAAAGGTGGTCTTTTTCTGGTGCTCCAATGGGTAATCCGTATATATTTGGACGTACTGAACACGAACCAGGTGTCCATTTAGCTCCATTGGCCACCGTTTTTTGTTAATCGCGAAAATAACCTAAAAAAACTCATAATTTAGGTGATTTTCGCCATTTACTAAAAATTGGTGGGTAACGGAACTAAACGGATGCCTGATTCGTATTCAGAATGTCGAAATACATGAGGGTAGCTCAATGAAGTCCCAGAAACAGACCTTTTTTTTGTGCGTGTGTCCGTGTAATATATGAGTAGGGGAGATCCGTGTATCTTGGGACACTGTGTACCTTGAGACATTATTATATCCAGGAAAATATTTAAATCTATGCGCCATAAGCGCGTCATAGTTTAGCTTTACGAAAATAGAAGGCGCTACTTGTATTAGATAGTCGATATGAAGTTATTAGTGGCAGTTGTTCAGTGTTTTGGGTGTTACAAAGTAAAAAGTAATCCACATCCTATTTGTTAATACAAAAAGTATGTATATTACATCGTATTTTTATATACCACTTCGATATTTATTCTGTATTTTACATATTTTTTGCATGATTTGATTAATTAACTTAAAAATAGATTTACTATTATAATGCAAACGTGCCGGCTACCTGCCGTGTACCTTGGGACAGTTCAACAGTTGTTCCTTGAGACATGTCCCAAGGTATACTAGCAGGTGCTTATATCATCTTGTTTTCTCTTCCGATGCCCCGGAGCAAGACAGGTGTCAAAAGAACACTACCAAATCCTGAAGCTGTGACCGCAGCTGCCGAGAATGTGTTAAGTAATGAGCTTACATTAAGACAAGCAGCTTCTGAATATGAGGCGTCTCGTTCAACGTAAAGTAGACATTTAAAAAAACACCGGACTGGTGGACATGAAAATTTCCAATAAATAGCATCTAATGCCGTAAAAAAATATTTACAGATGTAGAGGAGGCAGAGCTAAACACCTCTATTTAAAGGAATGTGCAAACATGCATTACGGTCTATCGACAACAGAAGTAAGAAAACTAGCAAACAACTATGCCAAAGCGAACCACATTAAATGTCCAGAGTCATGGAATCGCAATGAAAAAGCGGGCATAGATTGGTTAAAGTTCTTTCTTAAGAGAAACAAAAATTCAAGATTGCGCAAACAACAAGCAACTAGTTTGGCTCGATCCACGGCCAATGTAAACCTATTTTTTGATAAATTGGAAGACGTTATGGAAAAGTATAAATTTGATGTGGGAAGAATATACAATGTAGACGAAACCGGGGTATCCACTGTTCATTCTCCAGTTCGTATTCTTGCACCAAAGGGAAATAAACAAGTTGGTAGCATGACGTCGGGCGAAAGGGGGTCAAATATCACTATAATTTCTGCCGTTAATGCACTAGGAAATTCTGTACCGTCACTATTTGTTTTTCCTCGCGTACACTTTAAAGAACATATGTTGAAAGGGGCTCCAGCAGGAAGTGTAGGGATGCTAATCTAAGTGGCTGGTCAAATTGTAACATATTTGTGTAATATTTGCGTCATTTCATGAAACATTCACATTGTGATGAATCGAATAAGATTTTATTAATACTCGACAACCATGATAGTCACATTCCTGTGGAATGTCTGAATTTTGCCAAAGAGAATGGAATTGTTTTACTTACAATACCACCACATGCTGGTCACAAATTACAGCCTTAGATCGGTCAGTTTTTGGGCCTTTAAAAAAATATTATAATACCGCCTGTAGTGAATGGCTTTTTTTAAATAGTGGCAAACCATTGACAATTTATGATGTTGCCGAATGTGTTGGGAAAGCTTACCCAAAGGCATTTTCTCTGGAATATATTCAATCAGGGTTTAGGGTAAGCGGCATTTATCCGCTAAACAGAAACATTTTTCGTGATCATGAGTTTCAGAGTTCCTATTTCACAGACAGGCCATTTGAAGGAACATCTATATCACATGCTGTGGCTTTACCTCTTCATGATGCTGTAACAACATCGGGTAAGTTATCATTAGTCTCAAGTATTTCATACAAAAGTACTACTTATAAATGAATTTATAGATGCGTCCATTTTTCTACAGTTAATTCTGGGGAACATTTCACCCCAGACCAAATAAGACCCTTCCCAAAAGCAGCAGCTAGAAAAGGCGGTCGAGGTAGTAGGAAGCCTGAAAGACGCCGAATTCTAACGGACACGCCAGAAAAACAAAAAATAGAGGAAATGGCGAGATTAGCTGCTATTAAAAAAAAAAAGAAAATTGAAAATAAGTTGAGCGTAAAGAGAAAACTGACTGAAAGCAGTTCAGACGACGAAGAAGAATTTGTTGCATCAGATGATAGTCTTGAGGATGTTGAATGGGTAGAAAATGAGGTCGAACATGGAGAATCAAATAAAGAATTGGAAGTAGGAGATTTTATTTTAGTAAAATTAGCGACGAAAAAAATGATTAAATATTACACTGCAAAAATATTTGAACTTTCTAATGACACCCTGGGGATCAGTTATTTAAAAAAAAAACTAACAACAAATTCCTATTTGAAGACGAAACTATTTACATAATACAAACAACAGATGTATATAGTCATGAAGTTACCTCCCCCTAATATAACAGGAGGAACGGAAAGGAGGCAACGGGAACTACAATTTTCCATTGATTTTGGTTCATATAATGTCGAGTAAAGAAAATAAAAATACATGTCTCATGGTACACATAATATGTTCATCCCAAGGTACTCGCAATAGCTGTACCTTGTGACATTTTACATTTGTTTTTCAAACTGTATTTTTGAAGTGCTATTCTTTTTTGTGTTCCTGTTTACATGAAAAAATAAAGGTGGTTAAACATATGAAGAATTGTAGTACATATTTTTATTTTTTGGAAAAAAATTGTTACGTCCACCGAGATTTCAATTTTTGTGTCGCAAGGTACACGGGTCTCCCCTCTCACCGGATCCTCCGCCATTTTCTAGAAAATCGCGTATGCAGATATATTACACAGACACAAAAAAAAGTGAACAGTGATCTGTTTCTGGGACTCCTTTGGGTAACCCCATGTATTTCGACATGTTGAAATCAGGTATCTGTTTAGCTCTGTTACCCACCAATTTTTAGTAAATCGCGAAAATAACTAAATAATGAGTTTTTTTTAGGTTATTATCGCGATATACAAAAAGTTGGTGGTCAATGGAGCTAAACAGACACCTGATTCGTGTTCAGCACGCCGAAATACATATGGGTTGCCCAATGGAGTACCAGTGTGTCATGTGTGCCTGTGTAATGTTTCACAAGCAATCAGTCTCAGCATCGATCCGACGAAATAGGGTGCAATTTAACACCACTAAATCCATTTTAATACTGGATCTAAATATTTTCCTTTAACAACATATAAAATTCCACTTTGAGCTTCATAAATTTTCTTCATCCTCATAAATCCAACCTCCACATAGTAGCTCTAATACACACTTGATAAATTTTAAATTAATTTGTATTTACAAAAATAATAGCTCGTCCTTTTCGGAGCATACATTTTAATGGCTTATTAAGGCGCCATTTCACAAAGGAATTTCAACGTTAGATCTACAATATTCCAAGTTAATGGACTCCTTTTTATGAGCTATCATGCTATAAGAGACAGGCTCCACTGTTTTATTAGAATTACACTTTTGTGTACTTTAACGTTTTTCCACAGGTCGAATTGCATAATTTATTTTTAAGTACGGCCATTAGAGGGGTATAGACATTTTATCAAATGTTTGACATGGGTTACATTGTTTTTGGAAACAAAGTAAAAGGGTCGTTCTAAGGTTTAACAAAACGGAAGTTATTTATGGAATGTGTAAATACTGTAGGTAAACCCTTTGAAATCAAAGTGTAACCTTTAGGAAATAGCCAATGTCGCTTCGGGGTCCCAAAATTAGAATTTAGAAGGTACCGGTTATCTTTACATTATGCAGAATAAATTTCATCTGGTAATATTTTCAGCAGGCTGTGTACAGTTACCGTAAAAATAAAATAAATTGTTAGCTTTTTTAATGTGCAATCAAAATATCAGTAATACTTTGTCATCAAATAATAATAAAATTTCTAGAGCGTCAACCCAGTTTCTTAATGGCAGGGAGCCGACTCCACAATGGCTCGTCAATAGCTGATTCCAAAAGATGGTGACTTGTCTGAGCAAAAAAAATATCAACCTGTCACCTATCTCAACTCGCTGTACACAATCTTGCTACCCTCACTGTTTAATACAAAATATATTTTTTGTTGTTGTGAGTAAAGAGTGAACTTTTTTAGAGGGAAACAAGTTCCATCACCGGTAGCTCATATTCTCGGTAGATGAGTGATGGGTAAGAATACTTTATTTATGTGACGTAACATTGTGTTGTTAATAATTAACCTAGATGTTAATAATTTACCTGGAGAGAAATAGAGTCGCCAATCTTCCTACGTTTAAAATTTACAATTTAAGAATAAGATTTTGCAGAGGTAGAGGGAAATATGCGTTTATTTTCGGTTTATTATAAAATTTAAGAAATGATAAATGGTATAATCTTCAAAATAGTTTCAGATAGGTACTTCATTTTGCTTTAAGGAATACGATCATGTACAATTTTTATCATAAATTTTAAGTTAAATGCCATTCTCTTATAATGAAATTAGGAACTATTTTCATTGACAAACTACAATATTCAAGTACAACAGAAATTTATAATAAAAAATATATACAGTTGTATTCGTTAGAACAATAGCAAGTACCTAAATCAGTTTTAAAGATTATACTATGTTTGGTTTTATAAATATTTATAATGAATCGAAATTAAACGCATATTTCCCTCTCACTCTGCAAAATCCTATCCTTAAGTAGAGATTTGATCATTAGAAAGATAAAATAATTAAATTATTATAAGTTTAAAAGTTGTAAAAAGAAGGTGTAAACTGGTGTTTGGTGAAAGTTAAGGATAAATAAATGTATCTGTTAAAAAAGATTACTCTTATTATCTCACCATAAATTGAGGATGGTTGTCTGTATCACAATACTGAAATAAGTCAACAAAACTATTTAGAAAATTGATTTTATTAGAAACCAATTAAACTGATAACCTTAAGGTGGGCGGTTCGGTGAACGTAATTCAACAATTTCTCCTACATCCCTGAACCGATTTAAAAAAATTTTGTATGGGCTTCTAGACACAACTTTATAGAATAATATTAGGCTATTAAAAACTGAACAAGGAAAACATTTTTTTTCTCGTGCGAAAATCTAAAAACATTTTTTTTGTTGATTTCAATAGTCTGGTATCATTCTATCAAGTTTTCTTTAAAAGACTATCAAAGAATTTTTTTCAATCGGTTCGGAGATGTAAGAGAAATTGTCGAATTACGAAATCATTTTCTTAAGCGCGGTACCGCCACCCTTAAAATTAGTTTTAGAGTAATTGACAACATACAACGTTTTTGAATGTTTAACGAATTAAAATGGCTGATTAATTATTTCAGGTTCAGGTTCTTACAAAACACAATAAGGCCCAACGGCAAAAAACTGAAAAAATGACGGGTTTTTGGAAAAAAATCAGTATCTTATAAAATAAGAGAGATCAAAAATTTCAGAAATTGCATTTTTCCCCATAAACCAGTGACTAAAAAAATACGCCCCAAAAAATGTTAAATAATTTTTGTGGAACCTCAGAAATTATAAAATTTGGTAAAAAAGACACCTTTTTTTCATACCCTGTAGATAGTAACATGCTCCAAAATAAATGAATCGAAACTTGCTGTTTTACAAGTAAATTATCGTAATATCACTACTGCTTAGAATTTTATCGGTAAAATTTTTGCGAAAGCTGTGTTGCCTGGTAAAATAAAGAGTGTAAATTGATTAAATTCCAAGCGCTTTACAGGAATTTAATAATAAACTGCCTATTTACAGGAATTATATACCTTTTGACAACTTAACTTAAGCAAAAATTTATAGATCAAATTTAAAAGCACGAGTGGTATTTGGGGAGAATATTTTATGAATAAATAATTCATTAAGTACATCTTCAATATTTTGTTTTGTAATTAATTGCCTACAGACGTTTTCTTGTCACTTTTTAGAATTTACTGACCTTTATTTTCAATTTCATCATTTGCGTCAAATAAAAATGCATTTCCAAACCGATTCATCTAATAAAAAAACAAAGTAGGTAAATGATGGTCTTTACTGTAAAGAGTTCTTCCACCAATCACACTACGAGTAAAGCCAGGCAATATTGCATTTTACCAATCTCTCGCTTTTACGGTCTAAGGTTGACGATATCAGATGAAATGGTACCACTATCTAGTAACGGTACTTCACTTATTTGTGTATTCAATGAATTTTTCATGAACTATTATAGTAAAGTGTTTATTAATATATATTTATGTATTTAATCCTTATTTTTAATTTAAGAACTTTAATAGTTTAGTTAAGGTTTGTTTGTTTAAGTAGAGAGAAGTTTAAGTACTACGAATTATAATGTATAGTGCTAGTTGTGATGGATTAGGTACCATACGTAAATACATTTGCGTATTTAACATGAAATAATTGATTTGTCTCCTTTTTTTATATTATTATGTTACTACGTATATAATACAATACCACAATTTACGTTAACAATTAGCAATAAATTGGAGAAGATATTTATAGATAAAATTTAAAAGCACGAGTTGTCTTATTTGTGAGAGCATTTCACGGAACAAAACGTCAAAATATTATCACGATATTTGTCGACGCATCACACAAAAAATTAGAGCGATAATTTTTTCATGTTGATACTCTCAAATGCCGATCAAGGTTTGTTTACCGCTAATAATGACATTTGATTGGTGCAATGTTGCCAAAAAACGAGCTCTTATTGGATATCGCGTTAATGAGTGAAATAATCTCTTAAGTCCCCTTATCGATATCTATTTTCTTTCTCAAAAAATGCGGATTTAAATTCAACCTGAAAATTCGCTTGGTCCGTTTCAATTAGCCAGCAGTTTATTTCAGTCAAAAATATTCAATCTAATTCAAATAATTAATTCTACAGACACAAAATCAGCTTTCCTGAAACTAAGAATCTATACTTGTAAGAATCATCGAATTAAAAATAATTACTTATTACAAATGCCATCTATTTACATGAAACACGTTAACCATTAACCTAGTTGATTTCTTTTTAAAAAAAAATTGCCTCCGAAATAAAACGCAGGCAAGTTAGGCGGTAGACGGGGCAATTGACCGGCCATTAGAGGGATTTAAATTAAGAGCTAAGTGCAGAGGATGCAAAACCACAACAGCATACCAATTAGATTGACGTTTGATAAATTAGTGCTGTTTTAAACTCGTCTGTAATTTTAGCTCCGATAAAATTAAATCAGAGCGATAATATACCGGGCGTAATCATCAAATTATTGAAACGGTAGAATACACATCGGATGATCGATGAGAATGGTTCAATTGCAATTTCGGAATTGTGTTAAATTTTATAGAAAATTCAATTCGCTACATTAGCTTCCTTCTAAACGTTTATTATTGTGTAACGAATCATTATTTAACACCACCAGAATATGAATTATACTTTACTATAACCCACTTGAGGATCGAAGTCATTAGAACTTTTTGGCAGAAAATTTTTCATAAAGAGAGCACGAGATGCTTTGTATTTTGAAAAACTTTTACAGCTCTATTAATTTGAATATTATACTTAAAAACGAAAGATTTATTTAACACTAGCATACGAGCAATATAGACCAACCATTATGGGGCGAGCATAGAGGCGACTTCAATGTGAATATCAGTCGATATTCCGTTGAAGCAACGTCGAGCGCGGTTAGTACTTGGATGGGTCCCATCTTGGGAAATACAGCGTTCTCGTCCCAGATTCTAGCGGCTTGTATATCAGTGTATACGCGAAAGTTACGTAATTTCAGACGAGGATTACGTAGTAGATATACCATCCTTCGGAGGGGATGTAAAGCAGGCGGTCCCTTGTCTATTAAATGTTAGGCAAGTAAAAGATCCCTACTCTTCTTAAGGGAAGAGGTTCGGCAACATTTCCAGGTTGGGGGTAGCTCGTCTCCTGGCGTTGGTGATAGGCCCTGGTAGCGGAAATAGGCCGACGTTAAATAGTTAAAAAAAAAGACCAACAATTAAGACAAGAATAATTTCATCAAGTCGAAAATTACTTAATTCCGTCTTAATAGCTGAATATCAAGATGTAACTTGTTGAAATTATATGGCAAGGTTATAAAGTCCGTTTTTTAACAAAATTGCACCAATAAAATGTTGTATCAGAGGCCGCTACTGGATCCGGAGCCGGTTCTCAGCTACCATAGATCAAATGCCAAGAAGCCAATAGAAAACTGGACTGGTTACCATTTCATTGACTTCTGGTCTTCTTACCCAGGACTCTGGCAAGCGAAGCTCCTTATCTTAGGGCCCTTGCCGAAGTGAGCATAACAAATCCTGCGACTAAGCAGGAAACAGGTCAGTATCGTGGCAGGTCTTTTTACTGGAGCATTACAAGATTCATACTAAATATATGAGGCAGTCATTCTAATATTTACATCTGAAGTTTATAATTTAATCACCAGAATTCTAGGAATTTTCAGGCTACAAAACCTAACCCATTAAAAAACATAGCAATCGCTTAAAATTGAACATATTCCGAAAACTTACTACCACAGACACAGTCATCCGTTATAATTTACAATAATTTTGGTGAATTAAACTTCAGCAGTAGTACATAAGTAGTTACACCTAATTATCTTGTGTTATATTTTCTATGAAGGAATAGATGTAATATATTTCTTTAATGACCTAAAATGTACGCCTATTCCTTTTTACCAGAAACCTGATATAGATGAATCCAATGTAATACGCGTTCCCTGTTTGCCAGGGCAAATTTAAAGAAATTTAGTTTTAGTAACAATTTAGTTGAGCATTCCGAGGGCCCTAATAGTAATTTAAAAACACTTAAAGATAAATAATCATTTGGCACACCCACACTAATAAATTTGGACTGTTGACACGGGAAAAGCTGTTTGGTTGAGCAAGGCTAATACTTTAGCAACTGGACCTTATTACTGCTACCAAAATTGAATGCCTGTAAGTTATTGAAAGGAAAGTCCATGCAATATGAAATAAATATCTCAGTTAGTGAAGAGACTTTCAAAAATATATATATTGAAACTCTAAAAGAACTGATAAACAACGGCATTCAAGATCATTTGGATTATTATATCAAAACCATTACGTAAAAATGCGCGAAGCCCCGCAACGGCCAGATGTTGCGGCAGGAGAAGTCAGACCCTGTACTTATCTTTTATGCGATCTTTCTAAGGATTAATCATGTTGTATTTAGTTATACTTTTTACATTTTAACTCATGTTTTCTTTTTGTTTTTATATTGTCATATAAGATAAACTATTGTAGGGAAAATCCCCAAAACCCCACTTTAGCAAGTCAATTTATAAAAATGTTGTTGCATTTCTGCATAATTTTTAAGGATTATTCTCTCAGCAGGAAGTCAAGCAAGGTTGTGGGAACGTGGGTTGGGGGTTTAGATTATTGGAAGGTGGGTATATCAAAATCCGTGAACGAATCAAACAGCTTATAAACATTAATTATTACTTTTTATTTATTTGATTTTATCATGATTAAAGGATATTATTTAGGTAATATGCAAATCACAACTTACACACCTTTTATTTATTATGAAAATACCCACTTTCTGTATATTGTTGCCCTAATCTAGGCACGCTAATACTAGTCAGGTAAATACTTTAAAACACTTATTATTGGAGAATCAATCAAAACAACTACTCTTCTAGCTAATGCGGACGAAGTATTGAATTACCTGATAGGATTCTTAGCATTTTAAAATAAAAAGTATATTGAAAATATTTAAATCATTTATTCAAATTTAGTCATTCACACTTTTTTATTTAATATGAAATTATCTACTTTCTGTATATTGGTACCTTAATCGGGTCACGCCAATATACTACTTAGGAAAATACTTTAAAACACTCATTATTGGAAAACCAATCAAAACAACTACTCTTCTAGCTAATACTGATGAAATATTGAATTACATGATTGGATTCCTGTCATTTTAAGGCAAAAAAAATATGGAAAATACTTAAACTATTTATTGAAATTCAGTCATTCACAACAATTTTTGAACCATTCTATTTCAACTCTAGAAAAGTTTTTTCGAACTCGTTAGTTCTCATCAGTAGAGTATAGAAACATTCATTCATTATTTACAAGCCTATTCTTGATTTATTTTTACAATTAATTACAAAAAAAAAGTTGTCTGGATCTGGGGTCAGACCATACGTTTCTTATGTATTTTTTGACGCTGAAGTCGAATCTATTTTTAGCTTTTCTCTATCACGTCAGGATTTTGAGATATCCTGACCTAAAAGTGCAAAAAACACGGTTTTTTGACATATTTGAAGTTTGCGATTTTTTTTCTCGAAAAACCATGTACGGGATCTTAAAGTACAAATCTTCCTCTTTAAAATGCCGTTGAGTTTGCTCAAATATCTTTTTTTTTTCGCTGAATTTTTAAAATTATCTGTTCATATCATATCTTTCCCAATACGTTTAATTAGTACGGAAACCTTATGGCTATTATTTAAATTGCAATATCTCGGCGAAAAAAAAAAGAAGATATTTGAGCAAACTCAACGGCATTTGGAGGTTCTCGATTTGTTGCTGTGTAGTTTGAGGGTCGCAGCGTTATTTTGATTTAAGGTCATAGGAGTAGGATTTTTGTTTTTTTTTAAGTTTAATGTTAGTAAATTGCAGGTTTGTTGGTTGATGCGTTTGAGTTTTCACATTTGGAGTTTGTGGGTTTAAGAATGTGGTGGGGGAGAAAGGGGGTGGGGTTATATGCATCAAGTTCATTGCTTGACAGTTATTCTATACATCGACCTTAGCTAAGTATCATGTAAGATTCACAGGCCTACAAAATTAGGCAAATTTTTTGTATCAAAAACGCTACTATATTTTTCCGAAGGTTTTCGATGCGCTGAATCTGAATCTGGTCTCAGAATGGCTCTGTCACGTCAGGATTTTGAGATATGGTAACCTAAAAGTGCAAAAGACACGGTTTTTGACATATTTGAAGTTATGTAGCTTCGAAAACTTTTTTCTCAAAAAACCATGTGGGATCTTAAAGTACTTCACCTTTAAAATGTCGTTGAGTTTGCTCAAATATCTTTTTTTTTGCCGAGATATTGCAATTTAAATAATGATCATAAGGTTTCCGTACTAATTAAATGTATTGGGAAAGATATGATATGAAAAGACAATTTTAAAAATTTGATATCTCAGCGAAAAAAAAAAAGATATTCGAGCAAACTCAACGGCATTTTAAAGAGGAAGATATGTACTTTAAGATCCCATACATGGTTTTTCGTGAAAAAAATTCGCAAAGCTTCAAATATGTCAAAAATCCGTGTTTTTTGCACTTTTAGGTTAGGATATCTCAAAATCCTGACGTGATAGAGCAAAACTAAAAATAGATTCGAATTCAGCGCCGAAAAATACAAAAGAAACGTATGGTCTGACCCCAGATCCAGACAACTTTTTTTTGTAAACCTGTGTTATTAAATAAAAAGTGTGTAAGTTGTGATTTGCATATTACCTAAATAATATTCTCTAAGCTTATAAACATATTTGTGAAACATTTATAAAAATGTAAAAAATGGTAAAATATGTATCCTACAATACTTTTAATTAAAAAAATTAAGTTTACTTAACAGAAGAACGGTATAGGTACAATTCAAGTAGTCTATAAAATAAGACAATACCTTTGTTAAAATTTCAAATGATAAATTAATTTCAAATTTAAGTTAAAAAGTAAAACATTGTTATTGATTTATAAAAGTATAGTCTCATACAGGAAGATGGCACCACTTAGATTAATTTTAAGTTGCTGATCTACTCATTGTTATCCTGCCAAATACTTTGAGAGGCAGATATATCTGAAATATGGATAGCTCTGCTCCAAGCATGGGAAAATCTAGTCACACTACCTGGCATGGTGGTGTTCTTCTATGGCAACGCGACGCCTTTTTATTGCACTGAGATTGGGTTTCTGACTTCTGAGATTATCCCTAATGCGGTGATAACTAGCTCACATAATTATGCTAGCCGGGACTGCGCTTTATAAGTAGTTTATAAAATGATAGTTAGAATGTTAAAAAAAAGGTTCCATGAAACATTTATTAAACGTATTTGTAAAACATTTATTAAATGTCATAATTTAACTTATTTTCTACTTATTTACAGCTTATAAAATGTGTTTGTGAAACGTTCGCCAAACGTTTATTATATGTCATAAGTTAACTACGGTTCTAGGTATAGTACTTACGATTTATAAAATGTTTTTTAGACTTATTATTGTTTGTTGGGATGTGTGCATATAACTTTTAAGCATGCTAATACGGTCATCGTTAATGAAAATTAAAAAATATACTTCATTAAATAGTTTAGAGGTATAAATTTCTCTTTGGGAAATACATAGCTGAAACAAAATCCAATAATGATTTGCTGACAAGTTCCAGCGGTATATGAAATTTAAGGCTTGTATCTCAACACAAACAAAAAGTATTGTTATATTTAGTTCATGTGAATTTATGATGTATTTATACAGCAACCCACCTTTATTTTCCAATGATCTGAAACTAGTTATTGTTGGTTTCCTTTATATTTCGTATACGATTTTCATAATAGTTGGGGATCAATCGGACAAGCATCAAGGTACAAAAAAAATGATATACCGCCAAGAAAATGAATATAAATGGTTAAAAGTAAAGTAACTTAATGGGCGTGCAAACTGAAAGGAGTTCGTCGCAAAGTTTGTCATATTTTTATGTTTCAATTTGTATAAAGCAGAAATAATTCAGTGCCTAACTAAATAAATATGAATGTAACAAATCGTATCTGCACAATGAATGGTAAATTAAAAGATATAGAGGAGTTCGACAAAAATATTTCACTAGTAAATATTCTGCCTTCTAAAAGCATACCTACTAACTGTGCCCATGTCAGGGCTACCGCTGTTTCGATTGTAATGGACATCAGCCGCTAGATGGAGCCTGCCAGTTTTGTTATATGTCGTGGTTTTATAATTCTCGTCATATACCAAGAATGAACAAGTGCCTCGTTCCAGCCATCTCAGACCTACCTTGCATTGACGAGAGCCAATAGCTCAAAAATGCAGTCTGCAAGTGATGTGAAGTGGCTAGCACGAGAGCTCCTTTGAGTAGGAATAAGTCTTTCGACTGGTATCTGTTACAATCGAAACTTTAGCGTTTTGTGGCATTACATAGTTATTGCACTTAACGCGGTCAGGCTTGTAATTCATAATTCAGCGCTCGGTGGGCCATTAGTCCGGAGAATAACCGTTGGTTGCAGTCTGGTTTTTATTCATTATATATTTAAGGAAACGTATAGAGGAGTTCGACAAAAATATTTCACTAGTAAAAAAAGGTTTTATCGTATTTTTCAAAAAGTACAGTTCAGATTTCAATTAAAAAGGAGAAAACAAGAGAAAATAATATACAAAACATTTTAGACACTTAAAAGTACAGCTTTAAATCATGTGATAGTAGAAATTATTAGCGAATAAACATTTATCCTTATGAGAAATCACAGGTTTCATCATATTTTACAAAAAGTACCATTCAGATTTCAATTAAAAAGGAGAAAACGAGAGAAAATAATGTACAAAACATTTTAGACTCTTAAAAATACAGCTTCAGAGCATGTGATAGTAGAAATAAGCGAATAAATGTTAAAAGTCTACTTTATATATCGTAGTTATTGACGTGGCAACGTCGCCTCGTAAAAGAAGTTACAATGCTCGCGAAAATTAAAAATGCATGGAATATGAGAATGTAGGTTTCATAAAAGTTCTTTATTAAAAATAGCATTAACGATATTTGATTAGCATAGCCATATTTATTAAATCTAATAAAATATAAAAGACTAATAATGTTACAGATAATAATATTTCATTTTGTTAGTAATTAATCTTATAATAATAATAATACAGGGGTTACCTGACATTAAATCAGGTATGGCTGATTTTTTAATATGTTGTATAGGATTAAAAAGTAATGTTAAATCCAAGTTTACGACCTCGGCAGACCTCCAGGTCTTGGTCAAAAATCCAAAAAACTGAGAGATTTTTATTTTTTTTAAGTTTTCGTTGATTTTGGCACCTAAGGCCTACTTTTTTGGTGAAAACAATTCAATACTTTTTGAAAGTAGACTAAATTACTATAAATTGGTACCAAAGCGGACTCTGCAGCTCATATAGTATCCGACATAAAGCTGTTCAAAATTTTGCAAAATTTTCATTTTTCGATATTTTAATGGTAGTTCACAGATATTTAAGTAAGAAATTGTTAAAAATGTCGAAAACTTAAAATTTTGTAAAACTTTGAACAGCTGTATGTCGGATACTATATAAGCTACAGAGTCCGCTCTGGTACCAATTTGTAGTAAATTTAATCTACTTTTAAAAAATACTGAAATGTTTTTACCGAAAAAGTAGGCCTTAGGTGTCAAATTGAAAAAAAAAAACAAAAATCTCGCAGTTTTTTGGATTTTTGACCAAGCTCCGGAGGTCTGCCGAGGTCGTAAATTTGTATTTAACATTAATTTGTAATCCTGTACAACATATTAAAAAAGCACATATACCTTATTTGATGTCAGGTAGAATGTATAAAGTTACTGTATTATAATGATTTCTTGGTTATTTTTTTTTTATTTTCTAGAAAATTAAAAATTCTCTGTAACATTTTTTGTGTTTGGTGACTTTAACAACACTGTTCCCAACTTTCCCTAAAATGTTTAATATTTATTTTTTTTTATATGCATCTTCAACCATTTCATCTTTAAAAAATCATCTTTCCCAGTAACCTTTGTTTTGAAGGGTGGAGATTATTGGAGCGTCTAGTTGATACATGATTTTAAGTGGACATCGTATATGAGATCAATTTCAATTAATTACCGATTAATTACTGCGACAAAATCTCGTAATTTTACCGGAAAACGAAAACTTTTCGTTTTCCGGTAAAATCAGCATTTGTGCTGATGATAGCAAAAGATTTGTAGTGGAGAATACTCTCGTTTTACTTTATTTTTAATTTCGAGCTAGCTCTCATGGATCCGGAGATATCTGCGAAAAATAGCAAAGAACATTCGCAAAAGAAAAATAGCAAAGAACAATAGCTCGCATTTCCGAAGCGGAAAAATTGCAAAAACATGCGATCTTGACACGTTCATATTTCTGAAAAAACACCAGCGGGACGGCCGTACGATGTCGCGACGTAAAGAGGAAGACTTCCAGTTAAACCTGATCGTAAATCTCACATCGTAATTGGAAAAATCGGCTTGGCACGAACGAATCGAAAATGGCATTTTTAGACGTTTAGTGATTTCAAAGGCAATTGAAGCGACGATTTTGATAAATCATTGTCAATTCTCTCTCACTCCATCGCGACGTTGCCTAGTCTAAATATGTGCAAGTCAAACGAGACAGTGTATACTTTTGACTGCCATGGATATTCCAAGCATCGCTACCTTTACTATTTGCTTAACAAATATGAAACCTGACTCAAATAATTACTTATAGTTTTTTACTACTTTTCTTAAGTTTATTTCTAGTTTAATGATTCACTGGTGTGATGAAAAATATAATATGCACCACGGGTCGTATAGTGCGATTTTTGCATTTTATTCGATAAAAAAAATTATTTTATGAAAATGCATAAAATGAAACTTTAAAATACTACAAGAAATTAATTTTTATCACCATTTCAAAGCTCATTCAGAAGCTACAATTTAACGAAAAAAGTTCTTAGTGTGACCAAAAGGCAGTTTTTATGAAAACATTTTTTCAAAAATCTTGTTTTTTGAAGAAAGTAATAAATATTTTTATTTGTAATTTTCCGCAACACATTGCACCTACAAGATCTATAATTTCACCAAGTTTGATTAAAAAATATTAATTACGCAGGTTTACAAAAAAAAAAAAAATGTCCGACCAATGGGATTCCATTACCGTGCCTCAAAGGTTTTTGACGTGCTGAACACGATGCCTTAGTCCGTTTTGCGCCATCACCAGGATTTCGAGAAAAGTTAACCTAAATGTGCTAAAAATACCTTTTTCGCCTTCTTTCATGCATAAATTAATTCACTCAATCGACCCCAAAAACCCCTGAATAATAAATTTTGGGCTACAATCTTCAAATTTTGATGCATATCTGGATTTTAGCATCTACCATATTAGATCCATCTTGTATTTAGAAATTATTAAATTCTGACTTCAGATTCATGATCAGCGTCCCCAAAAATCCCCGAGTAACAAACTTCAGCCCAAAATATTGAGTGAATTTATTTGTGCATGACAAAAAAGTATTTTTAGCACATGTAGGTTAAGTTTTCTCGAAATTCTGACATGATGGCGCAAAACGGATTACGGCATCGTATTCAGCACATCAAAAACCTCCGGGGTACGGTAATGGGATCCCATTGGCCGGACATTTTTTTTTTTGTAAACCTGTGTTATTTTTCTAGTAATTTCGATTTTTTTAAAATTGGAAATTTTCGAGATTTTTATTTTTTGCAAAAAATAAATTGGCAGATCGGATTTGGCCCCATGCAGTGTTTCTTATTCATAATTTACTTACGAATATTTTGACTTTGGTTTGGCCTGATCCGATGAAGAGACCCCGAGATATTAAAGAAAAACGGAACAAAAACACGTTTATCAAAATTAAAAATTGATTTCTAAAAAACGCTCTACTCCCAGATTGGAAAAAACTTTACTGTAACATCGTGATAACATACAGATTGTATTTCCAAAAACTCCCCCCCTCCCCCCAGTCAATCGTCCAAATAAACACAGTTTTATTCGACTATTATAATTATTGTAGAATATACAAATATGAAAATCATGCAAAAGTTATGTATACAGAAAATAGTGGTCTTTTGACTTCTATTGCCAAAGTAGAACGTATCTAATATCCAGTGTATGCTATTTAATACCGCAACACCCCGTTATTTTGGAAAGAGTTGACCGATTTAAAAAATTTTTTTTGAGATACAGTGCTCGATTTTTTGAAAAATTTGTAATTTTCATATTTTCAAGGCCTACTAAACTCCTCAAAATGGGTCGAAATTTCGAAATCAACTATTGGCAATTTTTTATCGGCAAATTGGATAGCGTATTTGATTCGTAGTTGTCTCAAATACCTCTGTAAAAAATTTTAGCTCGATACTTCATATAGGGTGTTTGTTCTTCAATAGCCAAAGGGCATAGCAGGATAAGCAAGTAAAATCTGCCCCCAAACAAAATTTTGTTTGTTATCAACTATTTGAAGGGGCTTACTCTAAATATGATTTTCCCAAAATTTCAAGCCTGCAGTCGCCATATTAGAGGAGTGGGGGGGGGGGGTGATTTTCGTTTTTTAAAATTTTCTCGGATACCGTTGTACGAAAAAATCCGAAATAATTCGCAGTGGTTACTTACATGTTGGACTATTTACTCAATTTTTTTCATAATTTTTAAATGCAAATTTCGTATGCAAAAAAATTGCAAATTATTGAACACAATTTTTTGGCACTGGAAAGAAGGCCACTCTGAATTTTTCATCGTAAATCACTCATTATCAGCGCCTATTTTAAATTTTTTTCATATTTTAAAAAAATGTGGAAGATAGTTAAAAAGACGAAAAACTGCAATACCAACCATTCTCTTATACGTGCCTCACTATCATTTGGACGCATGCCTTGTTAACAAATATCTACAGTTTTTCCATCGCTTTTAAGTGCATTTTTAACAATCTGCCACCGTTATAGATCATTTTAACAGTTTTAGGTGCTGTTATAACGTTTTTATTACCTACGTTCAAGTATGCCCAGTAATGAAAAGAACGACGAGCGCTCGAGCGGAGCCTTCACGGGACCATCGGAAAGACCAGGTTAGTTCAGAATATCGACCGTTTATGTGTAAAAACCGCTGCCCAAGGAATCATTACTTCCACATCTAGATTTTCTATCCAATTCTCTCACAACAAAAAAATTTTGTATGTGAAAATAATTGCTTATGGAACTTTAATAATATAATATTTGAAATCGTCTACCCCAAAAACCGATAAAACGATATCCCACATCGGTACTGAGGTGGGAGTGGTGATAGGGGGTTGCAGTGGGGGTGGATGAAGTAAAAAAATAATTTGAGGTTTTTGGTTCTTGTACCAATGTACACACACTAAATTACAATTTTTTTTCACCCCCTTAAACAATGAGGTGGGGGGTGGTTAATGCCAAAACATTTTTTGAGACCTTAGCTTCTTTTGTATATATTAAATACCAATTTTGTGGACTCTTACCTGCTTGATTTACCTATTTACGATAATTTACTCCCCAACTCTTCGACGGAATAAGATGAAAAATAATCTAGTTTCAGATCCCGTTAAAGTATATACGTGTACCAAATTTCAAGTCAATGTCTTAAACGATTCCAGAGTAATCGTGCGCACAAAATAAAGTTACAGAGAGACCGACAGACAGAGAGACGGAAATGTTTTTTTCGCTCAAACTTAAAATCTCGACGTTTCATGATATTCTGAGCCTATTTGAACTAGAGATGTGTCATTCGTTCATTTTGAGACGATTCGATCCATTCGTGAATGATTACCAAAAAGAGCGAATCTTTTGTATCAATCATTCGTTCATTCCATTCCAGTATGCGCTCGATTACATTCAGTCATTCAAATGATAGATCGTTTTGAAACTTGAATAGCCAGCCGCTGAACCGATGCGCCCCAGTCAAACAGTAGAAGTTGTAGTCGGGCGTGATCGAAGATCGAATGCGAATACCTCTTTAAGTAATTCATTTAATTAATATTTCGAATTCACTTTTACATCTTGCTACTGAGATTAAATACACAGCTAATCTTTTTTATTTTTATTGCAAAATGTGAAACTGGCGTATAAATTATTTTTTAAATAAAAATTTTAAGTTTAACAAACTTATCGTGTGTTAACAAGCTGAATATTTTTGTGGAAATCTTGAATCATCGGCTTTTATATACACACTTTATACATGTTTTTTAATCATAATCTGTTAAAATCTTTTTGATTTTCGCCTATGTTCATATATTTTTAAATATCTGCATTCCGACTTTAAAAATCAAGGGCCGCCGAGGGCTCAAGTTGAATATTTTTGTGGAAATCTTGAATTAACAGCTTTATGTACACACTTTTTACATGTTTTTCAATTATCATATATTCAGAGCCCTTTGATTCTCTTCTCCATTTAGGTATATATTTTTAACCCAGTGTATTATTCATTATTTATACGTTTAGAAAATCAAATACATTTTGTTTCTATTTTCCCTGTATACGTGTGTGCATTACAAGCCTTTCATATTAATTTAAACACCTATTTTATAAACATTACGAAATGAATGGAAAAAATAAATAATTAATATGAAACTAACCGAATGAATTGAATAAAAAGATCGATCCTAAGGTACCAAATATCAATTGACCGATACTACAACTACTGACAGAAATGTTACGAATGATGCGATATAAGCAGGTCGTTGATGATCGATAGATCTCGTCATTCGAAATGAATGGTTTAAGCTGATGACCGAAATCCGTGAATGATTGATCCGTACAAGCAAGATTGTATCATTCAATACTTTTAAAGTGATCGAATTCCAACGATCCAATCATTCACGAATTTGAACAATAAAAATTTTCGAATTTTTTTTTTTTATCGTTACTATACTTCCACTGGATATGGAATTAATTATTCTTCTATTAATGTCCGATGGAAAATCACAAGGTTTATTCATTACAATTTAACTATCCGATAGTCGTACAAGTTTAGTAAGTATTAGTTATCAACAGTTTCCAAGAAATAACGTTTATAAAAATTAGGGCATGTTAATATTAATAACTTCTGTAATGAGTGATAGAAAACTCTAATTGTATGACGATAGTAGTATACGTATTAATCCCCGAGCAGAAACCACCCCCAACTCACCGTTTGAGGGATGAGGAGGAGCTAAAAATGAATATTTTTCCCGTGATCAGCGACCCCGAAAACGGGGGAGATACGCGTTTGAACCGAATCATTTAAAAATAAAATGATTTTCAGCCCTAGGCCTACTGTCTGAATTCCACTAACTTTATAACCCAATTCCATGTTATTTCAAGTATAACCCGTCGATAAATCACTCCCAGACCCGTTTATATCTGAAAACATAAAGGGATCCATAAAAAGGGTGGCCGTTCCAGGGGGTTGCGGCGATCAAAAACTTATCCCACCATTTGTATCGTGTTCAGCATCCTCGAAAACGGGGGGATAGGTAATCTCGTCTTTGCACGAAATATTTACACTATTTTTGCCTTCATTACATAGACTAACATGCGTCCAAATGAGAGTGATAGAGAATGGTCGGTAATGCAGTTTTTCGTTTTTTAAACTATCTTCCACATTTTTTAAAAATATGAAAAAAATTGAGAATAGGCCTTGATTAATAAGTAATTTACGATGAAAAATTCAGAGTGGCCTGCTTAAAGTGCCAAAAAATTGGGTTCTAAAATTTGCAATTTTTTTTTGCTTACGAAATTTGCATTTAAAAATTATGAAAAAAATTGGGTAATTAATCCAACATGTAGGTAACAACTGTGAATTTTTTCGTACAACGGTATCCGAGGAAATTTTAAAAAACGAAATTCAAAAAACCCCTCATCACTCCTCTAATATGGCGCCTGCAGGCTTGAAATTTTGGGAAAATCATATTTAGGGTAAGCCCCTTAATAACAAACAAAATTTTGTTTGGGGGCAGATTTTACATGCTTATCCTGCCATGCCCTTTAGAATTTCTCACTCTTCGACTGGCCCTGTATAAAAGTCGGTTAGGTTCACTAAAAAGGTAAAGTAGTCATTCGACTTAAGAAACGTCAGACACTAAATGAGGAAGAATAAAGAAAAGTTATTGTTTAAATAAATAGTGCTTCTATACATTGTATGCATAGAAGCACTATTTATTTAGAGAATAACTTTTCTTTTACTTCCACATCCAGTGGAAGTATAATAACGGCAAATTTTTTTTTTTTAAATTTTTATTGTTCAAATAGGTTTAAAATGCCATAAAAAGTCGAGATTTTAAATTTGAGCGATTTCTGTCTGTCTGACTGTCTATCTGTCGGTCTGTCTGTAACTTTTTGTGCGCACGTTTATTCTGAAACCGTTTACGATATTGACTTGAAATTTGGTACACATATGTACTTTAACGAGATCTGGAACTAGATTATATTTTCATCTTGTTCCGTCAAATGGTTGGGGGGTAGATTTGGGGTAAATGGATAAATGGATAAAAGCAGGTAAGAGTCCATAAAATTGGTATTTAGTATATATAAGAGAAGCTAAGGTCTCAAAAAAAAATTTTTGGCATTAGCCACCATTACCCTTATTAAAGGAGATGAAAAAAAAAATGTGATTCAGTGTATGTACAAGAACCAGAAACTTCAAAATATTTTTTTTACTTCATCCACCCCCACTACCACCCCCCTATCACCTCCCCACTATCGATGTGGGGTATCGTTTTAAGTCAATATGGGTTTTTGGGGTAGAGGATTTCAAATATTATATTATTATAGTTCCATAAACAATTATTTCTACATACAGTTTTTTCGTTGTGAGTGACTTGGACAGAGAATCTAGATGTGGAAGTAGTGATTCCTTATCCAGCGGTTTTTTCTTCCTCATTTAGTATCTGATGTTCCTAAAGTCGAATGACTACTTTACATTTTTAATAAACCTAACCGACTATTATACAGGGCCAGTCGAAAAGTGAGAAATTTTAAATTTGGTAATTGAATAATTGAAAAATATATGAGGTATGGAGCTAAAATTTAGTATAGAAGTATTTGAGACAACTGCGAATCGAATTTGCCGATAAAAAATTACCTAATAGTCGATCTCGAAATTTCGACCCATTTAGAGGAGCTTAGTAGACCTTGAAAATATAAAAATTACAAATTCATTAAAATAGTCAAATAAAGCTCATCGAGCACAATATCTCAAAAAAAAAAAAAATTAAAATCGACCAACGCGTTCCAAAATAATGGGGTGTTGCGGTATTAAATAGCACACACTGTAGATGAAAGTACTCGCCTTTAAAAACGTATTACAAATATTACAGATCTCATATATTGACATATTATTTATTGGGTAAAGCTTATTTACGACAAATGAACAATTTCAGTAACCTTTATAGCCCCTACATTATTCTCTCAGCTGAAAATAATAAAATTTGCTATAGTTTATAATTAAAAGTTCGAAGTTTCCGGTTAACTTCAGCAACTAACCTTTTATTGCAAAGCAGTTTTCATTATTTGCTTGAAGACACTCTAACCGAAGCATATAATTTAAAATTAAACTTTATCAACTTGCAAAACTAAAAGATTTAAGAGTAAATATGAGTCCTTTAATATGGCTGGAAAAATATCATTTATTAAACTTTGTACTTTTCTTATTACAGATAGACGATATCTGGATTCTTTTCATATAACTTTTCTTCCACAACAAACTTTTCGAATGTAGCCATATTGTGTGGCTATTGAATTCACATTTGGCGCGTGTTCTGTGCCCTAAATGGCTCTACGCAATGTGAAATAATGGGAGTTTATTGGACGAAATTTACGGCATTTTCCCCCAGCACTAAAATTTCATAAACACACAACCCGGTTTATCACCAACAAGAAATCATATTTACTATGTTTACTTCGATTTTGTGGTTGTGTAGTTCTGAGGATTTCTTCGAAAATGATATATTAAGGAAATGGACGGAAGTCTGTTCACTTAAACACATCAACGTACATTTTGAATTTTTTAAGTTTACCTTCAGAATAATTCCAACCAGCCCTTGCTTATGGAGCCATAACTAAAAACAGATAAATAAAGGAATAATATATAAATAGTTTTAGAAACACAGGAAGTATAAAGTTGAAATTATGGAATTTTTGTCACCCCCTTTGAAAAATGAAATTTTGCGAAATTTACTCAAAAACAGTATTCTACGTCAACGTTTAAAGTTTTAAAACTTATTTGCTAGTTCAATTACTTTTTTAGATTAAATCATCCGATCGTGTAATAGCCATTATACGCGAGCAGAATACTATACTTTATCCTCGTCTTAAATCGTTTAAAGTTGAAAAGATAAAGTTAGTTCACAGTAAAACTTTGTTGACATCAAACACAAAAATATTCGAACTCTCATATTATTCAGTGAGCATATAATGATGGCTGTTATTCACGGGGTGAAGTTTAAGACACAAGCTGAGGGCTACCATTATATTTTAATTATGTTTCAAAGGCCATGGCAGGTTAAGATAAGTATCCGTGCCTTTGTAACCTTTTTGTGTGTGGTTCCTTCCAGTGATGTATATTTGCGTAAGATACTACCACAAAAAGTTTTGACCTCAAAAACTTCATAATATCTGAAAAAATTTTTTTTTTTGAAAATCCAAAAAAATTTTTTTTCTTAATCAAGTGAACCAATTTGTTTGTATTTCACATATATTATAAATATACTCAAGACAATTTATTACTGATATTTTCATTAAATCTTTTCATGAGGAAAACAAAAATTGATGCTTTTGAATTTTTCGAAAAATTTATATACGTACTTACCCGTTAGCGACCACCTCTATTTTTTTACTAATTATACACCATACAATAAGCTATAACATATATTTTTTACAAAACTCTATCGAAGAGGTAACGTAGTCAAATTGGCAAAGATAATGTTACGTGCTGTCACCCCCCCTTAGTAAACACCCTGTATCGTGGATTCGGAATTATAACACCAGGGTAACACTAAACAATAATGTATTTACGTACGCACTAATTACAACAAATAAAGAAAAAGAGTATAAATTGGTTAGAAATTAGATATACCGTGCGTGTAATTTCCCATTAGGCATGTACATTCCCGTAGCGCGAGAAATATGACAACACCGGCAGCCGTAAATTCGTCCGTTGGTGGAGCATCCCAGCTTTTTTATTTCATTTCAGCCAGCTGGCACACGCGATGTTCTAATTCTTACTCCCCATGCCTAGCCCGCGACTACACACACGGTATTAATAAATATATAAATGAATAACAACTGCTTGGATTACACGAATTGAAAATTTTTTGGAGCAGCCTACGTATTTTTTTAAAATAACGAGATGTATTTTTCACAATACGTATATTTTCTACAAAGCTCCATCGAAACGGTTATACATAAAAAATGTTTAATAATAAGGATATATAATAAAAAAACATGGTATGCTAATGATATATGATAATATTAGTTGTCTTCATCACTGTCCTCATTTATTGTATCACTGATATCTTCTGCGAACAGTTTTACTGATGGTTTCGGAATATCGTCGAGAAACCTTGCATATGATAAATTCATGTTTAAGTTAAAAAAAATTAATTAGTTTTCTGTTACTTAAATATGGATTTATCATATGCAAGGTCGACGATATTCCGAAATCATCAATAAAACTGTCTGAATTATTCGCAGAAGATATCAGTGTTACAATAAATGAGGACAGTGATGAAGACCACTAATATTATCATATTATTATTAAACACATAATTACTTCCACATCCAGTGGAAGCATAGTAACGACAAAAAATTTTTTTAAAATTTTTATTGTTCATATAGGCTTAGAATGTCATGAAACGTCGAGATTTTAAGTTTGAGCGAAAAAAAAATTCTGTCTGTCTGTCGGTCTGTAACTTTTTTTTATGCGCACATTTACTCTGGAACCGTTTAAGATATTGATTTGAAATTTAGTACCCGTATGTATTTTAACGTGATCTGGAACTAGATTATATTTTCATCTTGTTACATCGAAGGGTTGGGGGTAGATTGGGGTAAATTTGGGGTAAATAGGTAAATTAAGCAGGTAAGAGTCCAGAAAATTGGTATTTAGTATATACAAGAGAAGTTAAGGTCTCAAAAAAAAAATTTGGCATTAGCCACCCCCATTACCACCCCCACCCCATTATTAAAGGGGATGAAAAAAAAATGTGATTTAGTGTGTGTACAAGAACCAGAAATCTCAAAATATTTTTTTACTTCATCCACCCCCACTACCACCCCCTATCACCACCCCTACCCCACTACCGATGTGGGGTATCGTTTTATAGGTTTTTGGGGTAGAGGATTTCAAATATTATATTATTAAAGTTCCATAAGCAATTATTTCCACATACAAAATTTTTTCGTTGTGAGTGACTTGGATAGAAAATCAGGATGTGGAAGTAGTGATTCCTTGGGCAGCGGTTTTTTTTTATGTATCATTTCGATGGAGCTTTGTAGAAAATGTATGTATTGTGAAAAATACATCTCGTTATTTCAAAAAAATACGTAGGCCGCTCCAAAAAATTTTCAATACGTATAATCCAAGCAGTTGTTGTTCATTTATATGTTTTTTAATATATAGAGTTTCTAACCAATTTATACTCTTTTTCTTTAGTTGTTGTAATTAGTACGTAAGTAAATACATTATTGTTTAGTGTTACCCTGGTGTTATAATTTCCGAATCCACGATACAGGGTGTTTACTAAGGGGGGTGTAAGCACGTAACAATATCTTTGCCAATTTGACTACGTTACCCCTTCGATAGAGTTTTGTAAAAAATATATGTTATAGCTTATTGTATGGTGTATAATTAGTCAAAAAATAGTGGTGGTCGCTAACGTGTAAGTACGCACAGTGGGCTAGAACCACCTTTAAATGAAATATGCATGCACTCTCTCAATTCCTACGGGAAATGGTAGCTTTATCTGTCCCGAAACAATTCCCGTAAAATCTGAAATCATTCCCTTGGCCGTTTTCTAGAAAATTCACTTTTATTTTTTTTTTTTGAAAACTGATTTTTTGCATTGATGAAAACAAGAATCTACTACATTTTTGAAGCCTATTAATACCCGTACATATTTCAAACAACCTATCAGTTAAGTATCAGTTATCTTCTTTAATCCGTGATTTTTACGTTTATAAAATAGACAAAGACAATATCTATTTTCATCGTGCGTTCTTGCATGATTTGTATTTCATTTGCATTTTGCATAATTTCTTTGATTTTAATCATGGTCACAGAAAATGTTCACTCTTGGAGTCTTGGATTGTTTGCCTAGTGAAGTCTAAAGAGTAACTGACCGAGCGACGCCAATATTCTTTGGCAGTGATGACGGTCTCAGATATGTTAGGTCGAGCAGGACTACTGCTCTTTACCCTAGTACATCGCTGTAGACCTGGACCGGCCTCGTACGGGGTGGGCGAGCTTACTTTACATTAACCCCACTCACAAATGTGAGCGGTGTGGATGATTTCGGCCCACCTCCCCGGGTCCTGGCCTGTGGACCTTGCTGGCTAAGGCCTTTATGTTCTGGCGCTCTTCTGTCTTGATGATCTTTCTTCGCCAGCTTGTCACCCCCTGGGTAGTCATCTGTCTGTTCGGAAACTTTGGGATATTTTTGGCTGGGACTGACTGCCGGTATGCAGAATGTCAATTGACATCCTGCCATCCGGATCATCAGAGGTAGGAATGAACCATGTAGCTCGAGGAAGTGCAGACCTAAGTGCTTTGGTAGCACTTTCGATCTGCACGGAGTACTGGATGGCATTTCGTCCGATACCTGCAGGGTAGTGGGTGGGTGGTTGGGTTATCTTCATGTCTCTTCTGTGGGTTGTCTTCATAGGCGGTGGTATAGTTCTCATACTCACCCGTTATCTCTGACTGAGCGAATGGAAAGTCTACTCAGATGGCTAATAGAGGCGCTCGGATTTCCTTATAGTAAATCCAGTTACGCAAATAGTAATGGTAATCATTGGTTACGGATATATTGGTAGACAAAAATTGCTGTCATTCACAATAACATAGGAATAGATCTAATGATTTTGTCTAAATTGACTACTTGGAAAGTTTATATAACCCGATTATTATCAAAACGTCTGGAGTTGTCGAGCATGAAGGTTTCTTATATGCTATTTCCCTAAACTTGGCTTAAGTTGAAATTTGTATTGGAATGTTCAATTTTACTTTCTTGATTGACATTTTAACAAGCTTATCAATGCAAAAAATCAGTTTTCAAAAAAAGAAAAAAGTGAATTTTCTAGAAAACGGCCAAGGGAATAATTTTAGATTTTACGGCAATTGTTTCAGGACATATAAAGCTACCATTTCTCGTAGGAATTGAGAGAGTGCATGCATATTGCATTTAAAGGTGGTTCTAGCCTACTGTGTACGTATATACATTTTTCAAAAAATTCAAAAGCATCAATTTTTGTTCTCTTCATGAAAAAATTTCATGAAAAATCAATAATAAATTGTCTTGAGTATATTTACAATATATGTGAAATTCAAACAAATTGGTTCACTTGATTAAGAAAAAAAATTTTTTTTCGGATTTTCGAAAAAAAAATTTTTCCCAGACATTCTGAAGTTTTTGAGGTCAAAACTTTTTGTGGTAGTATCTTTCGCAAAGATACATCCCTGAAAGGAACACGCAAAAGGTTGCGAAGGCACGGACACTTATCTTAACCTGTCATGGCCTTTTTAAATCTACAGGATTTATAGTTTTTAATGGTATTCGCAATCGTCAAAGTTCGACTACAACTTCCATTCGATTACACAGACACACAAAAATAATTTTCTGTCTTGTACCAGAACACTCACTAGTCTACTCGTAGGATCAGGTCACAGTTTTGACCTATGACCTAAAATAACCCCAAAAATTTTGTTAAATTGATTTAATTCTGGAAAAGAAATATAAGAAAGTAGACTGTTATATTTTTGACTGCTGAATCAGAAAAATCTTGTAATCATGAACAACTAAATTTATCATAATTCAGTTGTTCATGATCACAGAACGAAAACCACTCCTAAAAGGAGGTAAAAGTGCAATTTCAATATTGAAATTTCAAAAACCTGCCACATCCCCAAAATTACGTTTCCTCCTCATTTTTCAAGATGCTTAACCCGATGATATTCTTCATTTTTTCCTGAGTGGATGGAAATCACCCTTAATACGAGATCTATAATATTCGACTACCCCCCTAAATGGGTTGAAGTATTCAAAATATTTGAAAAATGGACCTCTTTTAACCTCTTTTAAGTTTAGAGTGGCCGTAGAATTTAGAATGCCTTGAATTTTTTGTACTTTCCAATTCAAAAGATCTATCAAGTGGCAACCGCGTACATCATCTTATTCCGTTGCTCCTTTCAGGGGCTACCAGTAATCTGACATCATGTTGTAACGCAGTTGTTTGAAAAGACTGCCAATGCCATCCCCCTTAACACCTCGGAAACACTTCCTTGCTGGATTTCCAATTACATAATTCTACTGGGATTCTAAAAAATGCAGCTTTGGGGTCCTAAAAAGTATTCTTTAGTATCTATTTTTTCCAAGATGTTTGTTTTACCCGATATTTGAAGTCAACAGGTGTTGCTATTCTACTATCTTTCATTTTCATAAGGAAAACTAGCCCGTCATGTTGGATATGCTGAGGAACTTAACTTATTTTAATGTGTTACAACCCCTAGAATGATGTATTTGCACCTACTCGAAAAAGAACCTACCAGAAGATTCCAAAGTGACATCTGGAATTATCGAGAGAATGGTGGCGTCATCACAGAACAATCGAGATCTGTCATTTTTAGGTATAAAAGACCGATCGCATTCTCGGCGAGTAGTTCAGAAAGTTCAGAAAGTATAGAAAGTGAGGTTAAGAGTTCAAAGATAAACAAAGTAATAAACATTGTGATTTTAGTCAGTAAAGTGTATTTAAATTAATAATAGTATTGTGAAGTATCCAGTAAATATTTAATAAAGTGTGTTAGTGGACATCTCTTGTTATAATTTTTGGAACCCACGGAATTTGCAAGGGGTAGTTTCCTAAGGGTGGAAACACGTTACAAATTGGTGTCAGAAGCGGAATTTTATGACAAGAGGGACTCTGAAGTTGTGCTGGAGTGTTCGAGAAGTATTCTCGAGGTTTAGTGCTAACACAGTGGACTAATTTACTGGACATTGTTCGAGGGTTATTTTCGGACAGGAAAATAGTGTTAAGTGCATTTTTGAGACATTGTAGAACATTTTATTAGGACATTAGTGTGATCCTTTGAACTGAGAAGTGATAGAGACACTGAAAAAGACTCATTTAGTGCGTGAAAATTTCTAGAACTTTTCTATTTGGACATTAGTGGAGATTATTAAATTCTCTGAACTGGATAGTGACAAAAGACTCTGGATAAGACTTTTTCGTGCTATTTCAAGATTTGTCTGGAAAGTTCCATTACCGATATTGACGTGACAGTTAAATTTATTTTATTTTAATTTCATCGTATGCCCGTAACAACAAGAAGTATGGCATCCGATAAACAAATACAGGACTTGTTCGAACAATTCAAAGAAATGATGGCGCAGCAACGGCAGGAAGACAAAGAAGAACAGGAGAGAAAACGTCAAGAGGAGGAAAAACGACATCAGGAAGAAAAAGAACAGGAAGAAAGAAGACGTCAAGAGGAGGAAAAACGACGTCAGGAAGAAAAAGAACAGCAAGAAAGACGACGTCAAGAAGAGAAAGAGGAACAAGAAAGACGACGCCAAGAAGAAAAAACCGAACTGCGAAAAATTATAGAAGACCAAGAAAAGCGACGTCAGAAAGAAAAAGAGGATGAAGAAACAAGACGTCAGAAAGAAAAAGAGGATGAAGAAACAAGACGTCAGAAAGAAAAAGAGGATGAAGAAAGAAGACGTCAGAAAGAAAAAGAGGATGAAGAAAGAAGACGTCAAGAAGAGAAAGACGAATTGAGACAAATTATGGAAGACCTGAAGATACGACAGCAAGAGGAGAAAGAAGAACAAGAAAGACGACATCAAGAGGAAAAACAGGAGCAAGAAAGACGCCAGGAAGAATTAAGGAAAATTCTAAATGAACAAATCAAAATACAACAGGACGCTATAATTTCTGCCAATGAAGTACTAAAATGTGAAGTCAAAGAAGAGATAAACAAGGTCGAAGGTAAAGTAGGAGTAGTCGAGACAGAAGTCAGTCAAGTAAAAGGAGAAGTAACCGAAGTTAAAGAGAAAGTAAACAAGTTCGAAGAAGAAGTCAAAGGAGAAATAGACCGGCTTAAACGACAGTTGAGAGATAGAGGAAGCCAGCAGGTGGTATCATCGGGTCAGCGACTAAAACCTCCTTCTTTTGACGGCCAAAGTTCCTGGACGACGTACAAGAGGCAGTTTGAGGCAGCAGCATGTGCGAACAACTGGGATAACGAGGAAAAGGCCATGGCATTAGTTCTGGCATTAAGGGGCCAGGCCTCAGAGTTGCTTCAGACTATCCCAGTGGATAAACAAAGGGACTTCAAAGTCTTGGAAGCTGCATTGGACTTGAGATATGGCGACCAACATCTCGCCCAAGTATACCAAGCCCAGCTAAAATCACGAACACAAAAGGCTGGAGAGAGTTTACAGGAATTCGAAGCTGCGATAGAGAGACTGGCACACCTGGCATATCCGAGTGCACCTAGAGAATTTCAGGAACAATTAGCCGTAGGGGCCTTTTTAGATGGCATAAGGGACGAAGAGGTCAGGCGAGTTCTGAGGCTGACAAGACACCAAAGTAGTAGCGAAGCTTTGGTGCGTGCACTTGAAGTAGAAGCCGCCTACAGAGATACTCCAAGGTCGAGAGTGCGAGCTGTGACTCTCGAAGAATCGCAACCAGAAATGAATCAGAACCCTATGTTGACTGAGATGCAGAAAATGTTTACCAAACTATTCGATAAATTGGATGGCCTAGGAAAGCAGGATAAACAGCAAAATAAAGGAAAGCCGAGTGGTGGTATTAAATGTTATAACTGCGGCAAGGTGGGCCATATGAAACGAGACTGTCGACAGCAGAACTCGGAGAGTCGAGTAAATGCTGTAAATGTTGAAGAAAAGCAGGAAAACTAAAGATAGCCAGCACCAAGGGGGCTGTGTTGGCTAGGGAATGCGGTGCCCCCAGAGAAATAAAGATTTCCCAGCTTCAAAGAATTCCAAGCAGTCTGTTGTTGCAAGGATATGTGAATGGAAGAAAATGCGTGTTTACTATTGACACCGGTGCTACGTCATCAATAGTGCGGCCAGGGTTTATATCAGGCTTGCAGATTGACAAGAGGCAAAATGGAGTAATCATTCGGACAGCCACGGGGGACAGGGCTGCGGTCCATGGAGAAGTCGACTTGGAACTGCAGGTTGGACGGTTGAGGTTCAATTACAAGGTCATTGTGGCTGACATTATGGATGATTTCATTTTGGGTCTGGACATCATGGGAGAGCAGGGATTTATTGTTGATGTAGGGGAGCGAGTCTTAAAAATTGGAAATGAGGAATTTATTCTGGCAACCGCAGACGACCAATTCCATAAAGCGAGATTGTTAACAACACAGACGATCAAGATTCCTGCTCATTCAGAACAAATGATCGATGCTGCTGTAGAAGGAAATCCTGGAGGGTACCGTGTTGGCCTAGTTGAAGATGACGAATCGATTAAGTCCCTACCCAATATTATTGTGGCGAGAACTTTAACCCGGACTCAAGACAAAATCCCAATTAGAGTTGTTAATTTAAATTCCCACTCGGTGACAATTAAGGAAGGCAAACCGATTGGCTCCTATGAACCGGTCACATGGGTAGCGAGGTGCGAGGAACAAACAGAGGGAAGTTCGTCTACGAAAATAGACCAGGAAGTTTTGGCCTTGCTGAGTACCCAGTTGGAGCATTTATCTGAGGATGAACGAAGGGAGGCAATCAAGTTCCTGGAAAAGGAAAGTTCAGTATTTGCCAAGAATACAGAGGCCCTTACAAAAACAGACATAGTCCAGCATCGGATAAATACTGGCGACTCACCAGCTATTCGACAACCACCTAGGAGGCTTCCATTAGCGAAACAAGAGGATGCCTCGGCAATGATAAACAAGATGCTGCAAGATGGAGTCATTGAGGAGTCAACGAGTCCCTGGTCATCGCCAGTAGTTTTGGTTGCCAAGAAGGACGGAACATTAAGATTTTGTGTCGATTATCGAAAATTAAATGATGTCACGAAGAAAGACAGTTACCCATTACCACGAATTGACGACACGTTAAGCACGTTGGCAGGCTCACGATGGTTTTCTACGTTAGACCTTAGTGGATACTGGCAAGTGGGGCTTCATCCTGATGATAAAGAAAAGACAGCGTTTTCAGCAGGCAGTGGTCTTTATCAATTTACCGTGATGCCTTTTGGACTTTGCAATGCGCCAGCTACCTTTGAAAGACTGATGGAGTTCGTGCTGCGAGGGCTAACCTGGAGGACGTGCCTGGTTTACCTTGACGACGTGCTTGTTATGGGACAGGACTTTACAGAACATTTGAAAAATCTTCAAGAAGTATTTGGGCGAGTCAGGAATGCCCATCTGAAGTTGAACCCGAAGAAGTGCCTGCTATTCCAAAAAGAAGTCAAATTTCTTGGTCACGTGGTGTCTTCGGATGGAATACAAACAGACCCCGACAAAGTTTCTGCTGTACGAGATTGGCCAAGACCATCTAACGTTCATGAAGTACGGAGCTTCCTTGGCCTCTGCACTTATTATAGGCGCTTTGTGGAAGGGTTTGCAGAAATTGCGAAGCCATTACACCGGCTGACAGAAGAGAAAGTGCAGTACCAATGGACACCGGAATGTGAAACGGCATGGAGAAAATTGAAGGCAGCTCTATGCACTGGTCCTGTGCTAGCGTACCCACAACGGGAAGGACTTTTTATTTTAGACACGGATGCCAGCAATTCTTCGGTCGGTTGTGTACTGTCCCAAATCCAGAATGGGCAGGAAAGAGTGATCGAATATTTCAGCAAGGTGCTGTCCAAACCGGAAAGAAATTATTGTGTAACCCGGAAAGAGTTACTGGCCATCGTTAAATCAGTGGACCATTTTCATAAATATCTTTATGGAAGACATTTTAAGATTCGCACCGACCATGCTGCATTAAAATGGCTGTTGCAGTTGAAAACCCCTGAAGGTCAACTGGCTCGTTGGATAGAACGGCTGCAATAGTATGATTTCAAAATCGAACATCGACCTGGAAGATCTCATAAGAACGCAGACGCTTTATCTAGAAGACCATGCAAGGAAGATTGCAAGCACTGCCACCACGTTGAGAAATTTCAGGGTACGGTGGCCGTCAACACTATTAAAATAGAGGTTCCGGATGATTGGACAACTGAAGCCCTTAGACAAGAACAACTGAATGACACAGAGATTGGGGTTATATTGAGAGCAAAAGAGAAAGGAATTCGACCAGCGTGGAAGGATGTTTCGGACAAGGCAGTTGGATTGAAGGCTTTGTGGGCTCAATGGGATTCACTCAAAGTTATGAACGGGCTGCTAAAGAGAGCTTGGGAACGCCCGGATGGCAAGGAAGTTGTTATGCGTCTAGTGATTCCCAGGTGTCGAGTACCGAAAGTACTTCAGGAAGTGCATAATGGAGCATCCGGTGGACACTTCGGCGTTAATAAGACTCTGAATAAAGTACGAGAACGATTTTATTGGGTAAATAGTCGTCAGGATGTGGAAGCTTGGTGTCGCAATTGCAAAATTTGTGCAGCAAGTAAGGGACCGCAGATTAGAAGTAGGGGTGCAATGAAACAATATAACGTCGGAGCTCCTTTCGAGAGGATTGCGATCGATATAGCCGGCCCATTCCCAGTAACCAAGGACGGTAACAAGTATATACTGGTTGCCATGGACTATTTTAGTAAGTGGCCAGAGGCCTATGCAATTCCAAACCAAGAAGCAGTCACTGTTGCCAAAGTCTTGGTAGATAATTTGATATGTCGGTTTGGTGTACCCCTGGAGCTGCACTCAGATCAAGGGAGGAACTTTGAGTCAGAGGTGTTTCAGCAAATCTGCAAGTTATTGGGGATACACAAAACACGGACAACAGCCCTCTACCCGCAATCAGATGGAATGGTGGAACGACATAACAAGACCATGAAAGAACATCTCTCTAAAGTGGTTCATAAGAATCAACGCGATTGGGATCTGCACATACCGTTCTTCCTCATGGCATACAGAGCTGCTATCCACGAGTCTACGAAACAAACACCAGCCCGTGTAGTATTTGGTCATGAGATCAGACTGCCGTGTGATTTGATTTTCGGAACACCAGGCGGAGAACAGCTTCCTGTGAACAGCTATGTGGATGAAATGAGTGAACGGCTAAGAAATGTTCATGAGCTGGTTAGAGACCAAATCACCATAGCCAGTGACCGAATGAAGGCTCGATACGACCGTAAGGGTAGTTCAGAAGGGTTCAAGGCAAGAGATCTGGTTTGGCTGTACAACCCACAGCGAAAGAAAGGGAAGTCACCGAAACTTCAACCTCCTTGGGAAGGACCTTATACTGTTATTACCCGAATTAATGATGTCGTCTATCGGATTCAACGAAACAAAAAGTCCAAGATGAAGATCGTACACTTGGATAGACTGGCGAAGTACGTGAAAGAGGCTGAACTGCCTGACCGGGACGTTCAGGCTTAAGGAGGGGGCAGTGTAATGTGTTACAACCCCTAGAATGATGTATTTGCACCTACTCGAAAAAGAACCTACCAGAAGATTCCAAAGTGACATCTGGAATTATCGAGAGAATGGTGGCGTCATCACAGAACAATCGAGATCTGTCATTTTTAGGTATAAAAGACCGATCGCATTCTCGGCGAGTAGTTCAGAAAGTTCAGAAAGTATAGAAAGTGAGGTTAAGAGTTCAAAGATAAACAAAGTAATAAACATTGTGATTTTAGTCAGTAAAGTGTATTTAAATTAATAATAGTATTGTGAAGTATCCAGTAAATATTTAATAAAGTGTGTTAGTGGACATCTCTTGTTATAATTTTTGGAACCCACGGAATTTGCAAGGGGTAGTTTCCTAAGGGTGGAAACACGTTACATTATTTTATCTCATGTAGGAACTAGTTTTTGGCTATTAGCCCGGTTAGCTTTAACAACTTATGGAGGCAGAAGGTTTACATAAATTTGTTTGCCTGGAGGTTCTGTTTTCCCCATTCCATTTTGTTTTGTTTGATTTAGCTGAGCTGCTTCAGTTGAGATATTGTGAATTTTACTTTACCCCGTTATATTTTCTTCTGTATGTCTAGATGCTTAGAGGAGTTGCTTTCCCACTCTCATTTTGTCACACTTGGTTGAGTTACTTTGAATTGGATAACGGTTAGTTCCTGACTCGGATGATTACGTATTATATCACTGACTCTTTATCGACTACCTCCAACTCCAGAAAACGGTCACACGCCTTGCTAAAACATATATTCTTGAAGAAACACCGTCGAAATAAGGTTGCTTGACCTAGTAAGGGTGATTTCCATCCACTTACCAAAAAATGAAGGATATCATCTGGTCGAGCATCTTGAAAAACGGGGAGGAAACGTGACTTCGGAAATTTTGCCGATTTTTGACATTTCAACGTTGCAATTGCACTTTTACCCCCTTTTAAGGGTGCCCTGTGCCCATGAAAAACTGAATTTATCATATTTTTGTGATTCAGCACATACATTTGGTAAGGTATCATGATAGTTTATTTTTCTCAATGAACGACATGATTGCCCTTGTGACTTTGTATGCCGTTTTGATTCTCTCGTTTATCGTTTCTCTCCATTCCAGTCGGTTCGTCATGTTTGTTCCTAGGTACTTCAATTTGTTCGATGTTGTTAGGGAGTACTCGTCTATTTTGTGTTCCTCTCCGCTGGCGCTGGTCCAACTCTCTTTTGTTGACGCGTCCCACTCTATTATTAGGTTTTTCTTGAAGTTCGGTTTCAATCCAGATGTGTCCTGCGGCGATTAGGAGATCATCGACGTATGTGTGTGTTTTCTTAGAAAATACCATTTTTCTGAAAGAAGCCTGCACCACGCATACCTCTTGAACTTCTGTGAGAATTCAGTTTTGACTCAGTATATCAACAATGCCTCATTGATTATTTCAGGTTTAATTTAAATTAAATTCGTTTGAATACTTTTAATAATTATGAAAAACCTCACTCAAAAATTTTTAAGAAAGTGTTATGACCATACTTTAGGAGAAATGCATTTGATTATTACGGGTTTAATTCATATTAAATTCGCTTGAGTATTTTTAATAATTATCAACAAAGAATTATTTGGGGGTTAACACAATATGACTATACTTTACGAACAATACGTTATTTATTATTTCGGGTATACTTTAAATTAAATTCATTTGAATATTTCTATAATGATTAGAATAATTTACTTAGAGGTTTACACACTTCAATAATTCATTGCTGTCATAATTTTGTCGACAGATGTCGACTTTTCAAGGTTTTAAACTTCAATGGTTTTACTTAGAAATGAAAAGGTACTTAGCTCTTATATTTGTTATTTATTGCCTGGGTCGGGTCGTTTGCTTGCATACTTATATCTTTAAGTTCGTTTCTTTATGCACCACACTGATTGCCACTAAATAACTCTCTATTAGTTATTTTGAAATATTAATTCTATTTCATCTTGTTTCTTTTGTTATAACACATCGATTTACGCGCAATTCTTTGAGCTACAATTCACCTGAGCTGTATCAAATTTAACGCAGTTTTACCCGGTATTTTCGCATTATAAGTGGGAATGTTTCAAAGACACATCCGTTCACTCCGACCTATCCCACTAAACCCATACCTTGCTAAATACCTTATTGACGAAATAATTTTGTTGAACTTTTAGCTCAAACTTATAACATCCCTCCTTTTTGTGTAGAGGGTTAAAAATTCGATGGTTTATACTTTTGTTCTCATTTTGGTAAATTTTTGCAGTTGATTTAGTATAGTATTCGGCGTAATTAACATTTTAATTAAATGTATCCGGTTCGTGCGTTAATCTCTGCCAGTGTTGGGGAATAACTTATAATTATCTAGGTGTAGATATATGTGCATTATATGTGTACAATATTTGCATGTGTTAATTTGTAAATTAATTGTGCACTGAACTTACAATTTACGGGCAAATATATACGAATTGAATATGTATAACCTCTAAAACGCCCCTGCAACGAAACCAGTTTCATTAATAACTAGCTAGTATTTTACATAGTATCATTTATCAGAAACCAAAACTTTGTTTTCTTTGCCTGTTTAAGCGATTTCTCAAGTAGCAGTGGGTGCGAAGTTACATTTAATTTAAATTATGAAATTGCTGCAGTTGCATATTTCTCTACCGAGATGGATTCTCGCAAAACGCTGTTTTTCTGGCTTTTTTCCTATTTACAACGCCTTGACAGATAGCCCAGACGACACAGGAAATTTTATAGTAAAATCTCCATAAACTTGCAAAATGAATATATATATATATTTTTTAATAAGTTCGTGAAAGTGTATAGAATAATATCTGAAAAGTTTACATTCCACTCGGACGCAGAATAAAAAAAAGTGAAAAAAAATTTGTTTTCATCCATTTATTCAAAATTTTGAAATTAAGTCAGTGTAGGAAATAATAAAAAATACAGGTGGATAGACCACGTGTTTCTGAACAAAACATGTCCTAATAAAAATCGCTAAAGCCACGGCATTCCTCAAAAAAATAGTGAAGTAACTTTATCGCTCTACGCGGCCAAGTGCACGGTTAAATACACACTATGGAACCTCTAAAAATTCTTAGCAGTTATAACTAGTCAAATATAGCTTTTTTTCATTCTGATTACACATTTTTAACATTTTTCTTAGCGAATAGGAGGATAAATAGTGAGTATGAAGGGAAAATATATAATTATGAACGCATACACAGACACCACACATAGCCCCTGAATCGAAGCAGATCTGCCGCGCCGTCACTCACATGAATTTTTACCTGCCCTTACTGTATTGTATTTAAACTGCAGGTACACCTATCCACATTTCAACTATATCCAATTAATTCCTTATACATGTGTTAATGCTCGTGTTAATGTATTGGAAAAGATTCAGAATTTATATTCAAAACTATAGGAGTTACAAGGATAATATCGTGAAAATCGCTATTTCTGATCATGATGAGATTGATCATATTTTCGAAAAAATGCATACAAGTAAACCGATTTGTGTTTGAATATTCGAAAAGTATACATTTTTTCCGAGATAGTGATATTTTATTTTTTCTAATTGGTCAAGTTCTCGGCAAGTTACAGCCTCCAATATACATATATTTATCAAAAAAATCATCAAGTAAAGAAGTTAAAATGATTTGAAATGTACTTTTTTTGAATCCACGTTACTACAACTTAATATACCATAATAATCATAAAGTGTATATACTTTTTAACAGTTCTCAATGGAGAAAGGATTTTGTTGAAGGTCTCTTATTTTTTCTATATTTTTTATTGGGACGATTGAGTTCGGGCGTATAATATATATAAGTATAGTTTTCCATCAATTCTTTGCTTGTATCGTTTAAAACAAAAAAGCATGGGAAAGCTGCAGACACTAATTAATCGTTCAATAGCATGTACAAAGTAAAACAGTGTCTAAAAATTACCGCGAACGCATGTGCATGTCGTAATCGTCTGCAAAGTAGTTTTTGGCAATTTCCATATCATTAATGATAATTCAGTTAAATGGAAGACGCGAACTCATTGTTCTCAAATGTTCATTTTTCTTTTTGGCCCTCCTGCACGCGAAAATCGTCTGCAGATTAGCTTCCGCTGAATTGTTTTTGTTGAAAGTTTCACAAAAACCACTTTGCAGATGGTAACTGATCGTTCAAAACGTTAATTTTCAATTACAAATAAACAATTAATTTGCAATGTCGCTGCAATCGAAGAAACTTTTTTTATAGCTTATAATATGCTTAATAATTGACCCTCAAATTGGCAGACGCTAACTAATTGTTCTATTCTGTTCTAATAGATAGGTACATGCTACGCTTTTTATCCTTGTCAACGCCGTTTATATTAATTCAATAAAATCACCCGTTTTACACTAAAACTAATTTCGCCGGTCTCACTCGGCTGCATCTCATAACGAGTGCCCGGACGTGTTCACTTTTATGGAGGCAATAGCGAAGCTGCTTTTTAAAATGGCTGCAATATTGAGCGGTTTGTTTTTATTGTGAAAACATAACCTCAATGTTTCCGTCCGACCGCCTTGATCTCATTATCTGCACTCTTGGAAGCCTATACGGTTGGTATACTGCCTTTCGGTTCACAACGACTGTATACCCATATCGTATATTTTAATATGTCTATAATATTGAATGGGGTTGCGAGGGATTTTTAAGGGCGGGTTAAATCGAAATAAACGTGTGTAATAAATTTTGCATTTATATACGGGCAGGTAATCGCTCAAGCAACTAGTGAGGGATTGATATTTGTGTAAAGGCATTACTAAACAGTATACAAGGTGCTTTATAAAATATAACGCTCTGAAAAACTACGGGACTCTATTAAATAAATAAAAATACTTAGTTAACAATAAACTAATTTATCAACAAGAAAATATAATGTAGATAGAGCAATGAGACAAAAACAAGGTGTAGGCGAATAAACTTGTGCTAACGATAATAATATTCTACAAACAAATATTACATAAAAGGTACATACAAAGAGACAGACATAATTACCATAATAACATAACATAATAACAAAAGGTAATTTGTAAAAACATAAGATATGGGAGATTGACCAATTCCGAATATTTAATATGAATGCAATTATAAAGAAATGAACGGTTTACCCGCATAATATTAAGAAAATTATAAACAAATTACTTAAGAGTGAATAACTAGATATTTACAAGAATTATAAATATAAAGTAGTATAACAGACTTAACTAAATGGTACAAAATTCTGTGGTTATACACAGTCTACATGTTACATACTTTATTTAAAGGAATATTTACATCAATTTTAAACAACAAAGATGTAGCTCTCGCGAAAACATTTTTGTCTGTTTGTTTACGTAGAAAAACTGGAGACAAAAGTTATAACTAGCCCTCAGCTAGTGGAACGCAGAGTTAACCAAAGAACGCACTGACGCTACCGGTCTAAATGTTGAGATGCCGGAAGATATTGTGAAGCGTTGATGACCAAACGGAGGAAAATAGATGTGGGAGTACTTACAGGAACTGAAGAACTGCTGTAAAATGGATGAAGATACTGTAGTTGGTTGCAAACACAAATTTTACAGATTGGTATCAGCTGTAACCACAATTAAAGGCAAACTTATACCATTTTAGGTTTAGTTAACACTGACCCTATAATATCCCTCATTATTAACTACTCGTAAAGCAAACGTAATTACTTTATCTTTATCAGGTTCTTATTAATTCTGCAAGTCTTTACGAGTCAAATTATGGTGTTAATATTTTATTTAAACTACTAAAAAACTTGGGGCTCAGATTCTACCAGCCAGTTAACGACTTTACGAGCCAAAAGGCCGGATGGGAAAGGTGTACCATTCTCTGCTATATCACACTGAGTTTTATATTCTCCCCACTCGTACACTACGTTCTAGGCCAAGCGTTTATATTATGTTATAACTATGTCCGCTAATAAGCGGACATAGTTATAACATAACATAAGTCTTCCTCCAATAGGAGGAAGACTTTCAGCGTAGCAGTTTTAACCTTACATTTTAAGGATTTCTAGAATGCTAACTCGTAAACAAATGAACTTTCGACAGAGCCGGCGTTAAATCTTTTTGGTAAAAAAAATAACAAATTAGGTAATTTTGGTATATGAAGATATAAAATAATGTGATTTAACGGATTTTAATAGAAAGGCATAGCCGGATAAGTAGGGAAAAACGGCCCCCGGCCCCATCTTCATTGAGTGAAGAAATATAGTTAGCAATAAGTGAAGGGAACAATTTTGCAAAATATTGACACAAGAGGGTGGCGCGTTTCACGGGGTGACGAGGGGGATGAAATCCAAAGGACCAATTTTTTGTGTTAAAACGCAGCAATCGAAAATTTTGGAAAAATATATGTTGGACAAGTATTGAAGAGGATTCTCAGAAAAAACTGTCGGTCAATTTGGGAAAGAACTAAGGGCGAAAAGACATCGGTATACTTTTCAAATATTTTTAAGGGTAACTTCCCCTCGTTGCACCACATTCCAAATTTTTTTGTAGCTTCTACTTTCATCCCCATATAACATATTTTTTCGAGGGTACTGTATATGATGGAAGTGGTGGGAGAAGATTTTGACCACCGCAACCCCCTGAAACGGCCAAAAATCACCCCTTTCATGGATCCCTTTATGTTTTCATATTATATAAACGGGTCTGGTTAGTGATTTATCGACGAGTTGAAATAAAATGGAAGGGGGTTATAGAGTAAGTGGAATCCAGACAGCAGGCCTAGGGGGTTGATTAAATCCTCCCGAGGCGAGGAGAAAATCATTTTTTTCAAACTATTCAGTTCAAACGCGTATCCCCCCGTTTTTCGGGTCACTGATCATGGGAAAAATATTCGTTTTTAGCACCAACCCCTCGTCATCCTTCAAACGCGCAGAAAACGCCAGAAAGCATGCTATCCAGGATTTACGGTTTTTTTCCGCACATGATCGTTATTCCTGTGCATATTCTTTCATTTTTCACTGAAGAGAAGGTGGTAGCGACTTCGGGAGTTGCTTCAGCCCTTCCAAGGGGTATAAAATTCATTGATCATATTTTTATCGTGATCAGCGAATGCGAAAACGGGGAAAGGCGTATTGACGATCCAAAGTATAATTAATGAATTTTTTCTTCAAGCGTATTAAAATGTTTAAATTATGTCACCAAAAACAGAAGTAGAAGTAGGACATTGTTTTACTAGTAACAAAATGTTAGTACCGAACGCCACCGTAGTGGACATTGTTTTACTAGTAATATAATGTTAGTTCCGAAAGCGCCACCGCAGTGGGTATTGTTTTACTAGTAACATAATGTTAATACCGAAAGCCACCGGTGGCGCGCTATCCACTAGCCACTTGTCAGATTGTGTCAACATGTAAGACTGTAGTTTGAATATTTGTACATTTATGATAAATAAATGAATTTTTGCATTTTAATACGCTTGAAGAAAAAATAGTATATATTACACGGAGTAGAACGCCTTTTTTTGTGTTTCGCCCAGTTTGCGGCTTCGGCTTCGCCTCAGCCGCAAATCCTGGGCTCAACACAAAAAAAGAGTGCGTTCTACTCCTAGTAATATAATATACTATTACACCCCTTGGAATGGTTGAAGCAACCCCCGAGATCGCTACTACCTTCTCTTCCGTGAAAGATAAAGGGATATGCAGAGGAATAATGATCATCAAACGAAAAACCTGTAAATCCTGTGTAGCATGCTTTCTGGTGTGTGTGTGTGTGGGATGGTTTCTGCCCGTTTGAGAGATGAGGGGGGGTTAAATCTAAAAAATGAATATTTTTTCCGTGATCGGCGACCTCGAGAACGGGGGGACACGCGTTTGAACCGAATCATTTGAAAAAAAATTATTCCACCTCCCGGGAGGGTTCAATCAACCCCCTCGGCCTGCTGTCTGGATTCCACTTACTCTATAACCCCCTTTCATTTTATTTCATGTATAACCCGTCGATAAGTCACTCCCCAGACAGGTTATATATGAAAACAAAAGGATCCATAAAATGGGTGGTTTTTGGTCGTTTCAGGGGGTTGCGGCAATCAAAAACTTCTCCTATCACTTCCATCGTGTTCAGCACCCTTGAAAATGGGAGGGAAAGGTAATCTCGTCTTTGCACGAAATATTTACACTCTTTCTGCCTTCATTACCTAGACTACTAGTCTCGAAAGACCACGGACGTGATTTTTTTTCACTATGACGTAATGTTCCGACCACGCTGCGAAAAAAATATGTTATATGGTGGTGAAAGTAGACGCTACAAAAAAATTTTGAATGTGGTGCAACGAGGGGAAGTTACCCTTAAAAATATTTGAAAAGTATACCGATGTCTTCTTGCTCTTAGTTCTTTCCCAAATTGACCGACAATTTTTTTTGAGAATACTTGTCCAACATATATTTTTTCCAAAATTTTCGATTGCTGCGTTTTGGCACAAAAAATTGGTCCTTTGGATTTCATCCCCCTCATCACCCCGTGAAACGCGCCACCCTTTTGCGTTAATATTTTGCAAAATTATTCCCTTCGCTTATTGCTAACTATATTCCTTCTCTCATTGAAGATAGGGCCGGGGGGGGGGCGTTTTACCCGCCTTATCCGGCTATGCCCTTTTAGTTCATAGTTTTTAGCTACCTTTTTTTGAAGGCGGATCAATTGTTTTTCAATTTTTTTTTTATAAATAACACTGAAATTCGATAAAGTTTTAGCCTCACTATAATAATAGATACTTATTATTTAAATTTTTAAAAAGTGCTTAGTGTTCAAACGCAGGCACCGAAACCGAAATTAATTTCGGTTAATTTCGGTTAGTGTTAAATAATGTATATTATTTTCAGTTTTCATAGCAGCGACAATTTGGTTTTCCTTTACGGTTTCGGTTTTCAAGGCAGCGACAATTCGGTTCTCGATTATGGTTTCGGTTTACAGATCCGTGAAAATTCGGTTTCTATTAGAAAAAATTAGTAATTACGGTGCGGATTTCGGTTACGGTTTCGGTCCCCGGTTCTGTGGAAGAACACACTACCGGGCGTCAAATTGAAGCTACACCAATTTATTTATTAAGCGGCGCCAGCCGCGTTCTGTCCCGTTCTTCCACTCCCAGTCGGGTTCGAGATAAGATGCACTTTTTTGTTATTATTATTAGCCTTATTTATATTAATGTCCTGGCGGAGTTCAGCCATAGGCTGATCTTCCACTCTACCAGGACAGACACTCACACATAAACAACATCACAACCCCCATTCCCTACGACATTTCCATCTGCCGCAGCTGAGACTCGAACTCAGGAGAGGAGAGCGACTAGACCGTGTTGTCTCTCACACAACCGCAGTCTAGCCCACTGCTACCATCTCGGTAACACGTGAAAACCACTACACATCCATACCCTAGCCAGGAGTCGAACCCGGGACTCCGTGGTCGCAAGCCTAACATCCTAAGCACTGCGCCACTTTGATAGACGAGTAATAGATCATGGCTGCACTACCTCAGATCATTAATTTCTCTCCGACGGGATTAGATTTTGACGTGACCTGTATGTATTTACCTACTAATAATGGTCCCTACACTTAAAGATTTCTAGAGAAATCGCATAAAAAAATCCTTATCAAGTTTCCGTAAGGCGACCAGAACACTGAGTATCAGACTTGAGGGATCATGAGATTCCGATTGCTCAGTTGTTTAGGTCTTCCAAACGAAAACTCTAGGAATTAAGACTAGTAACTGACGCTGTGCGAATGGCCAAGCAGCCTTAGCCATTCTCTCGAATTTAGATAGATAGAAGACTAGTAACAAGTCCTTACATCAATAAAATGTTCAAAGTTAGTTCAAAGAATACCATTTATTTAATAAGTATGAAATAATACAGTGATTTTCAACAAAATGATATAATGTGAAAGAATCACGCCTCCCCAACTAAAGCAAATTACTTTTTAACCATACAAGTGAGAGTGTACGCTAACAATCGATTTGGTAGAAAAGATTCATGCAACCTTCCCAGAATTGAGTATAAGCCTTTTTAGAAATTTATATGACTTTTTGTAATATGGTAATTACGGCTGACTGAAAATAACGTAAAAATGTTTTACTAAAAAAAAATTTAGTTTCACTAGAGACTACCTAGCTTTAAAGTTCTCGTAACGTGAGATTTCACGTATTAAAACGACATTCAAGAGGCTTACTTACTATATAAGTTTGATAACGACTTACTTGTCCTTATGTAGGAAAAAATGGCAGCGACTCGCCTCCGAACGACTTTTGGGCAAAGTGAACTTTTGAGTCCTTTGTGTACAAGGTGATTTTCTCTATAACTTTATTATACGGAAAGCCCTGCAGTTGGCTTTCATACCATCGCTTTGTATTGACCACCCAACGCACTTGACCAAATTGCGGGTCGCTGGTTGAATCTAAACTCGTTTTATGTGAGAAACCGGCCTGGCTCACTTTCATTGATTTTTTGCAAATTTTTGCTTATAGGCGCTACACCACTTGCCTTGTTAAAATTGTATTGAAATATTTTCAAAGTACCTTTTTGGCGTACTTTTTAAAAAGTATGTGTGTAATATACTTTGGTTCGTTGGGTTTTATAATTTATACTCAACTTGAGTTTTTATCATTTATTTATACAAAGATACATAATGGTACTTAGAACTACATGTACCCTCTATGAGAATTGACTAGAATCTATAAATTATACTTATTCTAATACTAACCTAAATTGCTTGTTGTGCTTACCTAGTATTTACATATACCTGGTGTAAACAAATAGTGGGCCACCCCTGTAACTTCCTTGTTTTTAAAGATATCGGGATGAAATTTTGTATGGTGAAATTATGTAAGATTTTTAATTTTTTGAGACATATTCGCCATATTTATCACTTCCGGTTTCACCGAAAATGACCCCAATAGTCTTTTCTAAATGGACCACCCTGTATGTTTTTACATTTTTGAAATAAAGATCACATTTTGGATACATTTGTACTATTTTGAACAATTTATACAGTGTTGCACGGAAAATAATTCGAATTTTAGTTGTCAATCTAAATGGCCGCGAATATGTTAAAATTATTATTGTTCCAATGTAATTCATATAAAAAATACGAATACGTCAATATGTCCAATAATACATCATACAGGATGCTGTAAACTCATTAAAATCGCATTTTTCAAAATGACTCATTTGTTTTAAATATTGTGATATGGGCCACCCGGATATTCAGAAAGCTCTATTTAGTAGGGGTTAAACGGTACCAAAAATTCCGTAATGTGTAATAGTTACCGGCAGAAATGACAATTTTTCTTAGAAATTTATGATTTATATCTAACTTCAATTAAATTTTGATCAACCCTGTATATTTTTGTTAATATTTTATGATGTGCCACCCTCCGCAAGAGACACAATGGGCTCTGGCTCATTCTTGTTGCATATCATATCATGACAATTTTTCTTAAGAAATTTATGATTTATATCTAACTTCAATTAAATTTTGATCAACCCTGTATATTTTTGTTAATATTTTATGATATGCCACCCGACACATGAGACCGAATGGGCCTCTGGCTCATTCTTGTTGCATATCATAAAATATTAACACAGAGAGCTTTGTAATCGCGAGCAGTTTACTATTGACAGTGCTTATTGCTTGAAAAACGAAAACTCTTTTTGTCAGTGCCCTGCACAGCTCTGGTATTAGAGTCACTTTCGGAAAAGTGACTCTAATAGATCATATCATTTTAATAAAAACTAAATATCAATATTTTAATTAAAAATGTATGTCCTTTTGTTATTAAATCTAAATAGGTAGGCTGTGAATAATTAAAATTCTCACTTTAGTAAAAGCACCTACTGATATGGAATAATCACGTCTGAATAAAAATTAATTAATAGAAGCCTGCATTTGGTGTAATTAACAACACAAAACAATAAAACGCCAGACGCTTTCATAGAGTTACTCTAGACAGCGAGGTATTTATTTAGGCCTTAATGCCCTGAACGCAAAGGAATTATTAATAAGGTTTATATAAGTTACTCGCCGGACTTTGTTAATAAGCCCGACACCTTATTTAACGCATAACACATTCTCTTCATTATAATCCCAAATATTCTCAACATTATTAAATAAAGTGCTTATTTTATTAAATATAAAACTAAACATCAAAAATAGGATTTCAACGATTTTTGGTGGGGGGGGGGGCAACATGTTTGTAAATAAATAATGAATAAGACTACATAGGTCCAAATCTAATCTGCCATTTTGTTTTTTTTTGGAAGAAAATAAATAGTATGAAAATTTCTAATTTTATATAAATCGAAATTACTAAAAAATATATAAATCCTTTTTATACAAAGAGGTTAGAGAAAATGATGGAAGAAAACCCGAATACTAAAAGGGAAATAAAAGAACTGGCGAACAGGCTCAAAAGGTCAGTGGACGTTATTAATAGGGACTCCATAAGACAATGGCTGGAGGACAACAAGTGGGAGGAAGTCGAAAAACAAATGTTTGACGCAGACATGCAAACAGATACCTGCCCTCGAAGCAAGGCAAACTCAGAGGCAATAATTAAGGCAACCAAGGAAACCACAGATTATGAGGAGTGGCTGGAGACTGCTAATCAGGACTGGCCGGAGGAAGCTTTCCTACAAACCAAGCTAGAGGAAGGAACTCCCAATGGAGGTGGAGACGAGGAAGATATTCTACTAATAGCATATGCCGATGACAAGGGAGAAAAGGGAATACTGAGAAGAGCGAGGGAATCCTGTCCAATCGCCAGGGAGATACTCAGTACTCAACTAACGGCAGGGCAAATAGTATACGGAGCTTCTAGTACACGACTAGAAATTAGCAGGAATGGGACCCAGAAGGAAGGTAAACGGTATACTTTTTTGCTACCTCCTGCATCTCTTCCTACGGGAGGGATGCAGGATACTCGAGAAATGTATCAAATGCTACAAACCGTAATAGAGTTGGAAAGGAAGAAGCTGTGCATCATTGCGCAAGAAGGAATAGATAGAGTATTGTTAAGGAAATAACTGAATTTGTCTTCAAAGGCCAGGACAGGGAGATACGAGTGCTATTCCCCCCAGGATGGATGCCAAAGAAGAAGAATGATGCGGAGAAAGGGAAGACCTGGGCAAATATGGCAGCCACTACAAATGAGGGAAGCTCTAGAACGGACACGATCCAACAACAGGCTCGTACTGGTGGAAGAAGGAGAGGAGGAGGAAAGGAAGTTCTCTTCCTCAAAGAAGAGGGAATCTCGTATAGGGACCTTCTCACGAAGATTAAGAAGGTTGATATAAAAACTAGGAGTAGAGGTAGCAAGTCTCAGAAAGACTAAAAAGGGAGAGATGCTTATAGAAGTCGTGGGGGGCAGAGGAGCATCGGACCCATTGAAGGAGGCTATGGGTAAACTCGGCAACATTGAAGTGAGGGCTAAAAAGATGATATGATCATTACAATTAGGGACCTGGACGCTGCAACCACCGAGGAGGAGATCAGACATGTAATAGCGACGGAGGCAGCCTGGTGGCCACGGTTAGCCTCCCGCGGAAGGCTGCAGAGGCTGTGCTGAGGAAGAAGCACCTCAAAATGGGATGGCTTCGATGCTGGGTCCGCGAAATGTCGGAGGTCGAAATATGCCACAGATGCTGGAAGGTGGGGCATATGAGATTTAACTGCAGAGGAGTGGACAGGTCAAGAGCCTGCCTGAAGTGTGCCAAGGAAGGCCACACGGTGAAAGACTGTGTGGCAGCTGCTTTCTGCCCTAATTGCGAAAGATAAATAATAAATTATTTTAAATAAATTCATTATGCACATGTGCATCTTTCGCTTTGTACGCCACTGACGGCTTTATATAAACAAATAACATATAAAGATAATATACCAATCAATAGAAAAAATAATGGTCTTTATTTTTTATATCTTGTAGAATTTTGATTTATTGGGCCGTTTTAGAGGTATAGCCAAACATGTGTCGTTGTTGGAAGGCTCCTCACTCTTTTTTTTTGCTGTGGGGCCTTAAAAAAAAGAAAATAGCAAAAAACAAATGGTCTTATGCAAAATTTTATACTCTGTCGAATGGCGCCAAGATCATTCCTCTAGCTCCTACCGTTTTTGAGAAAACAGATACAGGCAGCCCCTTTGAGGGGGGGGGGCAGGAGGAGCAGGCATGATTTCTCAAGGTGCGTCTGTTCTAAAATCTACTTATTTTGACTAGTTCTATTCATGGTTAAAAGGATTTGCTATTACTCAAAAGTAGAAATATCAAAACACCTAATTCACTAAGAAATAATTCGTTTTTTGAGTATAATGACTTTTTGAGTAGGACATTTTTTGTCGGCTTTGAGATTTTGAAACATCAGTATATCATCATTAATTTTATATCAAATTCAGCTTGTAACAACGAAACCCCCACAGAACTTATTTTTATGCGTATATCTGGGCACCGAGCACTCTACTATTTACAATGGTGAGAAATTTTTATTTTAAGAAGAAATTTAAAAAACTTATATGTTCAGGATTTGAACCGCGGATTTTCACATGGGAATTCTCATCCTAACCACCGGGCTATGGCCGTAAAACATTTGCAGATTCGATGAATTATGGTAAAGAAAGCAGAACACGAAATTTCTAAACGATCAGGTCTTCGTTAATACATGAGTGGGAAGGCCGTACGACATCGATATCGAATAAGCAAGAATAGCATTTTAACTGCATCGTAAACTGCATACATCAAATCGAAAATGCAACGCAGCAGGAATAATATTTTCTAACTTTGCCTGAGCACTCTAGATGAGTAAATAATAAACACGTAAATCATCTCCGCACATTCTCATAGAATCTCGAAGCCTCGGTCGCGAACTGCAGGAAATACTCTTGTCGTGGTTTTGTAATTGTGTGTAATTGTAATTACATTAACGATTAAAATTTATTTAATTTGTTCACTAAAATTCTCACACATTAAAGAATGGGCAGTACAAATTTCAGTTCAAAATGTATGTGTGTTTAAAAATAAATGCATGGAACGCAATAGATATATGATATCTCGGCTTCTAATTAGAGTCCTGTTTTTTAATTGTCGATTTTTTTGAAGAACTTTTAATGCGTGATAACGGTATTTGGCTGACTTTAATTAAAATAATATAACAAATTGATTTTTATTACTATTGTAAAGCACATTCAAAAAGCTACAAATTGGAAAAAGAAAGTCTTAGTATGACGAACTGACAGTTTTCTATTTTCCAGAAATCTCGTTTTTTAAGGATAATAAATATTTCTATTCCAAATTTTCCATAAGAGTTTGCGGCTATAAGACCTACATTTTCACTAGGTTTCACTAAAGAAAATATATTATTCTTTTATTAATTTCGGTTTATGTAATGTAATTAATAATATTCCTGGTTTTTATTTTCTTGTAAAAAACAAAATGCCAGATCAGATTTGGCCTTAAATAGTTATATTTACAATTTATTTACAAACATTTTGCTGGCCATACTGGCCATACTGGGTCCGAAGTCCCCCAGTATGGATCTTCTCGTTGAGAGAGCAGGGCAGTGTCAGAGCACATGCTCGGCAATCTCGTCGTCCAGATTACACCATCTACACTTGGGGTTTCCTATAACTCCCAGTGTATGGAGTTGTTTGTTTAGTCTGCAATGTCTTGCTAGTAATCCTGCATAGATGCGCAGATTACTCTTCGACATCTGGAGACAGTGATTACCTAGCTTCCTCTTACTTTTTCCACTCCCTGAAAAATGACTTAGATCTAAGTATCTGACGATATTTTAACATCTTGGGATAATTTCGAGATTAGAATGTGATCGATTACAGTAAAGCATTTCACACAGTTGATCATGAATTGTTACACCTAAAATTGTATGACGGATTTAGTCCTGAAAGCGTTCACTTTGTCAAATCTTACTTGATCAATCGTACACAAAGAACTTGTTTAGACAATACACTCATATCTGAAAAAATTATTGAAAAAGGAGTTGCTCAAGGCTCTATTCTTAGACCCTTCTTTTCACAACATACGTCTGATTTTTAATAAGGTGTTAAATAAATGCAAAGTGCATAATTATGCTGATAACACACATATTGTTTATATTTATGATAGTATTTCAAATTATAATAATATGATAACAACCTTAAATAATGAACTTCAACAACTTGTTGGATTATCTTAAGATCATCAACTAAGAATAAACCCGAGTGTAAAGTGTAGTTATGATTTTTACACCCAAGAAAAATAGAGCACAGTTAAAAAATGTAATAACGATTGGAAACCAAACACTACCAGTAGTGGAAACATATAAAAACTTGGGTTTACTCTTGGACGATAATTTAAGATTTAAAAACTACGTGAGCTCCCTAATTAAACATACTTATGCGGCCTTAAGAGTTTTTTTTATTGTAGTCGATCTTTACTGTGCAGTCAGCTTAAGAGGAAATTACGTGAAAGCTTAGTGCTTTCAAAACTTAATTACTGTGATACTGTGGTATATATGCCTTGCTTGGGTCAGAAAACTAGTAATCGCTTACAAAAACTACAAAACTCATGTGTACGGCTTTATAACAGGAATAAAAATGAGGTAGCATGTAAGCAACAAAATTAAGGAACTGTCATGATTAAAGGTTAGGAATACATTCAAGTTGCATCATGCATGCCTTATACATTCGATTATGATTAATCAGCAACCTAAATATCTGCTAGAAAATTTGAAAAAGAACTTAAACGTGCATAGTCGGGATATCCGATTTATTAAATCATAGTTAACGCAGTTGAAAACGGTTGTATATTGTGTCTTCTTTTATTTTTTTAAAAGTAACTGAATAATTATTTATTGTACATATTTTTAAAGTTTTTTTCTGTACATTGATTAATTAAGATTTTAGTGGAAGAACAGTTTTTGTACTGAACTGCGCCTGAAATAAAAACCATTTATCATTATTATTATATCTATACAGTAGAAGTTATTGACAAAAACAAATGTTCAGCCAACAGTTTGTGTATCAATATGAAAGAAAAGATGTACTGTACACTACATTTACCATAAAACACCCCACACTTATATCAACCCCGCTTTAAAGGATGGGAAAATCATTTTATTCTATACAACAGAAGCCTGGTATACAATGTGGTATATCCACACCTTTTGCTACACTTCGTCAGTATGTTCTGTTGTATAGAAGAAAATGATTTTCCTAACCTCCAAAGGGGGTTGAGGGGGCGTTTTATGATAAGTATATTGTACAGTACATCTTTTCCTTCTGATTGATGTATAGGCTGTAGAGAATAGTTCCTCTGGTATAGATCTAAGTAATTTTTTCACCCCCTTTACAAGGACTGAAAAGAGTGTAAAGGAGTTTTATAATATGTATGCTATACACTGATGTACATATACTTTTCTTTCCATTTGACGACCTAGATTTTCGGCTTTTTTTTTCCTATAGAGATTCTGTTTTATAAAAATATAATTTTTTCACCCCCTTAAAGGGGTTGAAAAAGATGACGGATTATTTTGTGGTAAGTGTGATGCATAGCGTATCTTCTTCTTCAGATGAGAGCTCAGATCTATCGACTGTATATATTTTTTTTCGACAACGTGTCCTATTGTTATAATAAGAAACGATTTTCTCAGAGCGGGGGGTCAGTGGAGTGTCAGGGTAGTTTATGGTAAGGCTGTTTATGGTAAAGCTGATAGACAGTATATTTTAGTTGAAGCCTAGTACTGACGTACAAACTGACTTTTGGGATATAAAGGACATCGCACACCATATAGGGGATTTCTGCCTCCAGTCAAAATTAATCTAACCCACGTAATCATGTTCTTTTGAACCCTCTGAACAAATATTCAAATGCAGCCAGGTCCGAAAAGGTCTTCGTTTTGAGATATGGAGCTCTAAATATCGTTCCAAATCCAAAATCGCGTGAAGCGCCCAAAGTTACCCTGTCGTAATGACTAAATTCTATTGCTGTTTCCATAGAAATCAATAGTAAAATAACGAAATATTAAGTTTTATTTCACACTTTTTTATTTATTTTTCATTTGTCAATAATGACATTGTTTTGATTCATTGAAACTGTCAATTAAATGTCATTTTAGGATATGGCGTTTACAAAAAATTATATAAGGTTACAAAAAGCGAGCTGTGTATCATCTCAAGCTTATATTAACATCCCAATAAAACACGATCATAAATACTTTTTGAGAAACTAGTATTAACAAATACAATAGGGGTTTTCATTATTTTCATCGGTTAATTATCAATAAAACAAAACAGTTCATTCTGGACACTCTTAGTAAGAAATTCGCGTTGAATTCACAGTTTGAGCTCGGTTCGCAGTGAAAAAGAATTTCCTACAATCCAAACACGAGTGTGTTATTTTTTAAAAAATATTGGCATTTTTTGAGTACGTGGACACGAATTACTGATCGAAATTGTTTAGGTAAGATCACCACAAAAAATTCCATAATCATAGTTCAAATAAAAATCAATGGACCTGATTAAATTGCTCATTTAATGGGCATTTAAAATAAAGAACATGATATACCCTGAAAGTTCACCTAAAAAAAGAACAGTTCTAATCCTAGGAAGCTCGGAAAACAATAATTCATCTTAAGCGAAGCCTTTGAAGACGCACGGTATTATTAACATGAGTAAGAAATATGGTGTTGTTTAAGAATTAATTATGCAGTTCTGAATTTCCATAAAATCAAAGCCAACTTTAATTAACTTTTTTCAATTTTAAAACGTATTTGGAACGATCTTTAGGGCTCCATATTTCAAAGCGAAGACCTTTTCGGACCTGGCTGCATTTGAACATTCAAAAGAACATTTTTACGTGGGTTAGATTAAATTTGACTGGAGGCAGAAATCCCCTGTATGGTGTGCGTGGTCATTTATTGTTGTGCCAATTGCATTTAATTAAAGACTTTAGAGTTACAAAAAATGAGGTCTGTAAGAGCAAAACGAACTTCAGATTATGACTCAGCGTACCAAAAAACGTAGAGTATCTAATTAATTTAAATAAAAAAAAATGTTGACCGTGCTATTTTTTCAAACATATTTTTACAACGACCATGGACACTGTGTCGGTATGTTTTGCTGCTTCATTATGCTAAAACGACGCGTCTTGATAACCCCGAGTTAATTCCTATGTCAAAGTAAGAATAAAATTATGATTTTGTTCACTAAGATTTAAAAATTACCCAGCAATACGATCAAATATTTAACTATTTTGGTGAAAATTCGTCAGATAATTTAAACTATGGTGTCAAAATTTAAATGATTCTTGTCAGCATTCTACGATACAATGCAACTAGGAAAACTACTCCTCCCCTTGACTTCTACTACCGTCATCATGTTTGACCCTATACAGCAATTATCGCTTTATAACCTGTATAAAATGATTTTAGTTCAGAGCAGTTAATTCACTTAAGAGTTTAACAATTTCATGTAGTAAATTACATTGTGTACAATGCAGACTTATGTTGTTTAAATTCACGGACATAAATAGTACCATCAGAGTGTTTATTTAAAATAAGATATTTAGAAAATAGCTTAAAATACGGATTTTTATACTTCTTGAAACTCTGCATCCATACATTATAAGCAAGTAATCTGACACCCGTTTTTAATATGTATTTTATTTTCAGGTAAGATTCATGAGGGAAAAGTATGAAAGTATTGGAATATGGTAAGTCATATATTTATCGAAATCATACATTTATCAAAATAGAGGTAAATAATTGCTGTTTTTTAAATTTTTGGTAATCTATTTTTCATTAAAAAAAAATTGGTAAAATAGCGATATATTATATAAAAAAAAAATATTTTTATCCTTAACCATGAAACCTATGACTTTTTACTAGAAAATTCTATCAAGAAAATCTTGTATAATATAGTTGGAAACATATATAAGATTCCAACTATAATACACGATTTTATGAATAAATTTTTAGGGAAAGATCTTATAATTTATAATTAAAGATAAAATAAACGTGTGAAATATTGATGTTTTTCGAATTTTTACAAGAAAGTGAGAAATTAGCGAAAAGTGAAAATAGAGCGATTTTATATCTTACTTCAGGTCGTTCTGATGTAGATTAACAGATCCTTTTTTCTTAATTTCCTTATAGGTTTGGAAAGCCATTACTTAAAAATTAAGGTTTCTTTGACACCTTTTGAATTGACGATTTGCACGAAAGAAAGTTTGGTAAAAAGTGTCTAGATTGGTATCACTGTAATTCACTGCACATGTTGACCAACTCGTCTAATTTCCAAACTTTGCAGCAATTAAATACCTATAATATAATAATCATAACATTGTTTTCATTATCTTTAATGTTAAACCTACCTCCATTAAATATAAATCATCTTTATTAGGTTGTTTCGTAGTTTACAATATTTAAAAAATGTCGAATTATGCAATTTGTCAAACACTGTTTCCAACTCTCAGTTTAGAAGAGTTGGCAGCAGTGACTAAGCATGAAATTTGACACATACCCGCCCATGTGCTCTCTTGTCGATTAAAATAATATTTTTTTCGTTTAACTCGCTCTAACACAAAAATAGACAAATTGCGATGCGCAGTGGGTTTCCCCGAGTACTAAAGATGCGCAGAAAGGTTTCCACTATGGATGCACAATGGGCTTCCTCGAGTACTATGGATGCGCAGTAGGTTTCCCCGAGCATTATGGATGCGCAGTAGGTTTCCTTGAGTACCATGGATGCGCAGTGGGTTTCCCCAAGTACTAAGGATACGCAGTGGGTTTTCTTGAGCACTATGGATGCGTAGTGGGTTTCCTTAAGTGCAATGCATGTGCAGTGGGTTAGTATGTCAATGTTCCTAATTAGACACGGATGAAGTTTCATGCGGACGAGGTCGCGGGCATCAGCTAGTTGATAATATTTGGCGTCAAGAAAAATTTCAAAGTAAAAAGATATTAAAGTTTTACAACTGTAAAACTGTAGCTGTAGCTGTAACTAACCTCCGTCAGGACGTGAATATAAATAAGGGGTTAAAATAAAAAAGGGAAAGAAAATACTATTGTCGTTTTATTATCGTAAGATTGCTCGATGTTTTTAATTGTATTTTAAAATGAAACATGATAAGTAAGAAAAATAATATGAAATGCTTATTTTCGCCATTAAAGAACGCATAGGATTATGCTATTTATTGCAATGTAAAATAAAAATTTCCATTAAAAAAAATGTATACGAATCGGACAAAAAATGGGAAAGTTACGGACTTGTTCCATATTTAAGCGGGACACCCTGTATATGTTTTAAATTTTGCCCTTAAGAAGCTTATTTGAGGGAAATTTGCAATTTAAAAGAGTAAGGTTAATATAAACATTGAGATAGTTAACGTTTTCAATCAATGTGTTTAAGAAAGTGTTCGATAATAAAATATCCAGGCACAATGTATGTGCACACAGTTAACAACGCGTATTTACTAGCTTCAACCTTATTGGATAGTGTATCTATTTTACTTTAAGTGGCATAAATAATGTATAAGGTAACTAAACAGGGCATTTTCTGTTAAAGTTACCATAACATAAACTAACAATACAATCAGATCGCTATACCATATCATTTAAGCTGTGGAATGGTCGCTCGATTCCATGTAACGGTCACAAGTAATGTTCTTTGGAAAGACCGTGGCTAGAGAGACAGAATAGGTTCGGCAAGATGGCGCTAGGCACACTCATATACCGGCAAAGTAGCGGCCGCCCAAGTCATTAGCAACAGCACCAAAATCATTACCAGCCGAACTCCCTCTTTCTCATTCGCGCTTTTCTTATTTTACCTTACATCGGCGTCGTAAGCCTCTCGCATTGACTATAGACGGAAAATCAAATGAGAATTACCTTGCCTTTCATCTAAAAGTAAATTACCTTCTTTCATTGTAAATTCATTTATTATTTGAAAAGAAATGTTAAGCGTTTATACACCGTAATGGTGTTGAAGCGTACATTGGAAGTTTATTTTCAAATCTAGGACACTGGGTGTCGAAAATTTAATTTTGTGCGGGTCCTATATTACCAGAAAAATAATAAAGTCACTTTAATAAATAATTATAACCTAACAAACTTTCGAATAGTCCTTATTTACTGCTCTGCAGGTATTTACAATAAACTGCCTCAAAATATTTAAAACAACACCTTAAATAAATTCAAACTAACATTGAAAAAAATTCTTAATTTTTTTAATATAGTAGGACACCAACATTTTTAAATGCATCATTTTTATATAAATCCAGTGAAATTTTTAAAATCCGTTTAGTATTTTCTGAGATATGAGCCAAAATGGATTAATAAGCTTTTAGGAACATACAAGTAATAACAAGCTAAAAACGTACCTTCGCCAATTTACTGAGCTTTTTATATAATTGTTACACATTCTATAGGATACTCTTCGCAGTTTTCTTGTAAATAATGTTAATTTTTGGACATCCTAAATTTTGTGATACCATCTTTGTTGTGAAAAAAATTATATGAAAAAAAAGATGTAAAAAAAACCCAACCTGTGTGGTATTTGAACACACGATTTTTGGATTGCAAAGCAAAACAAGCAAGCAACCAAGCAATAACAAGTTTATTAAAATTAGAGGTACATGTATGTGCCTCCCCGGAATCTGACACGGAGCCAGCCAGATAACCACGACGCGCAGCTACGTGGTGGGTGTCGGGCTGGGCGGGGCAGGTCCGGTTTGGCTAAAGTTGAATGTAAAAGGTTAAAACTCCTGCCTAAGAATAAAGCTTAAAATTAACAATTTGGATCAATAATAGTACACAAAAATACTTAAAAAATCATTAAATTGAAATTTTGATTGCTGAGACGGGAAAACAGAACTCAACGAAAAAACCTGTTCGAAGCAATTCCACCCTGGTCTTCCTGCCAGGAAATTGTGGAGGATAAAAGGTGTGGTTTAAAATATTTGGATTTTTAGGTAATTTTTCGGCCTAGCCGGAATTTAGAAACAAAATGGACAAAAGAACAAAAAGGACAAGAACAAAATTGAACAAAAGTGAACAGAGATAAAGAAGAGGGGGTTGTGAAGTTGCAAAGTTGAGGGAAGGTAAAGAGTAGGGTAGAGATAAGTTATGGTAGAGGAAAGTTTGGCTAAGGAAGTTGCCCGAAAATAGATCTGATATCGAAAAGTATTGCACTATGCTGTCTGATTCGAATTATGTGCAGGTTAGCGGACTATCGCCCAGTTTGAATTGATAGAATTTTTGTGAAATTTCTTGGACGTAGTCCGCTTAAGAGAATATATTTTTTTTAAATTAAATAATTAATAACTTTTTTATTTACTGATCGATTTTCTTCAAAATAGAGTTCTTCCTCTAGCTAACACTAACTTACCTTCCAAATTTCAATACAATCGGACTTTTCTTTCTTACGTTATCGTGCTTAAAAGAAACGTGACGGATGGATGGACAGACGGACATTTTGAAAGTTGTTCAGAATTCGTTCACTAACACAATGATATGAAAATTTTTTCTCTACGAGCGATATTTACGATTTTAGAAATGTGCCGATCAAATACAATATACTCTTCGTTTTTGCGAGGAGTATAATAATACTAATTTTGTCCTTTAAGGTAAATGCATTTGTATAGGAATAGGCAATATTTTACTTACTTACGAGGTATGTCAATTTTTATAAAATTTATCTAAAGTATGAATAATAACAATATATAATATTATATTTTTTACTTTTGACAGCATATAGGAATAGTTAACATCTTTTAGTTTTTAAAAATATACTTGCAAGGATAGGTATTTGAAACGATACAATACACACTAAATATTATATTACATACCGAGGTGGAAAGCGTTTCATTGTTGTCGAGGCGCGCAGCGGCGAGGTCAACTAATTCTCGAGACAGCAATGAAACTATTCACCAAGGTTTGTATGCTATTTTATTCACAATCATTTCCCTTAAAGAACAAAAAGCCAGAAACATCGTTTACTAAGTTTTTAAATAGCATTTTATGTTTTCATTAAGCAGGCAATGAACAAAAAATTCTTATATCAGACGACAAATTTCAAAGTAGCGTAGCGTCGTTTGTGTTTGTCCCTTACCTCTATTTTTAGAAAATGCAGGATAATAATAGCGAGTGTGAAAGTGAGCAACAGAAAATTTATTACCAGAAAAAAGTAAAAATAGGTATGAAAAGGCATATAAAATATACAAACACTGGTGCCAGGAAAAAGGAGCTCAAAACCAGTAAAAAACACAGGTTGGCAAATGCTCACTTTCCAACCCGAAACCTGGTATGAAAGTGGCTACTTTCTAACCTGAAATGTCACTTTCCAACCTGAAATGTCACATTTCAGTTAAATTGTCGAATGAAGTAGAAATGTCATACTTTTCATCTTTTGACATGTAAGACAATTTGATTATTTCTGTATGATTGTGAATAAACACGTTTTTAGGCTATAAAATATGGTAGGTAAAAGTGGAATTCCCCAAAAGCAGGCACCATTTCTTAAATGAGATTCAACTTGTATGTAATATAAACAAGAGTTGTTTTGTTATTGCATAGCAGCGTACTTATATTTCTAAATAAATATGTAATGGAGGCAATCCTTGAAATAACAGTTCACATGTTTATCTAAGTGCAAACGTAACTGTTTCTACTTTCAGTAAAGTTGCTGTTAAAATTTAACAATTAGCTCTTTTTAACTGTTCGACATTAAAATATAATTAATTTTGGGAAAACCTTCCACTTAGCGTGTTAAACAAACTGTTATGATTGATTTCTAATCTTTTATCTCTTATATTTGAAACAATTAAAACGGTGTTGCAGCATGCATCGTAAAGTAAGAATAAGATGGTAAGGAATTTGTTTTACATACAGCTAAAATAGCACAGGACCCAAAACAGAATCTTGTAGTACTTCTAATGTTAAATGAGACCATTCAGAAGTAATCCTATCAAAACCGTGCAATATTATTGTACTTGATACTAACACATTGTGTCCTATTTTCAAGAAAAGTTTGAACCCACTTTGGCGCTCTTCTCTTTGTCCCATAATTATTCAGTTTGGACACTAATTTGTGATAGTCGTCGCGATCGGGTAATAGAGTGGTGACTTTGGACACAAACATGGCACATCTTCAGTTTAAATATTAGTAAATAATAACATTAGTAAGTCGTAGTAGCTATTAGTTGTAACAGAACAATATCTCAGGGGGAGCGTATAGGCGTCTCGACAGTACATGTATTTCGATACTCCAGTGAAGCAACGTTCAGCGCGGTTAGTACCTGGATGGGTGAAATCTATCTTGGGAAACACAGCGATCTCGTCCCACCTTCTACCGGCTTGTATATCAGCGTATACGCGGAAGCTATGTAATTTCAAGACGAGGATTACGTAGTGGATATACCATCCTTTGGAGGGGATGTAAAGCAGGCGCTCCCTTGTCAAAATTTCCAGATTGGGAGTAGCTCGGCTCCTGGTGTTGATGATAAGCCCTGGTAGCGACGTTAAATAAATAGTTAAAAAAAAAACAATATCTCTTGCCAAAGAAATATAATAAAGTATTGTAGGAAAATATTTATCCTGTGGTACCTTGGCTAGAAGATCCTAATACTTGTGTGGTTTTAGTCGCTTACTTTGCTGAAATAATCCAGGACATTTTTTGCTTTGTTTAAGAATATCTGCGAAACTACTAGTTTTACAAAAACACATGAAAAACAGAAAATATAACAAACAAAATTCTCCTTTCGTTGGGTTTTTGTTTCATCTCTGCACGATAATTCTATAAAAAATAAGAGCTTTTTAAAATTAGAGTAAAATATCACGTTTCATGTGAAAACAAATGTCGAAATTTTAAAAATATATTTGATTACGAAACGTTAAAGCCTAGGGAATTTTCTTGTAAAATCTATTACCGTTTTCATATTTTTTGAGCAATTATAGTTCGAGAATTTATAAAGGTCCAGCATGCCTCCGATTAGGGCAATTGCTGCGCCGCTTGGAGTTCAATGCATTTAATCCAACGCCCTTTTAATCGTCGTAACTCGGTTAATTTCTACCTTCAATGATGAAAAGAAAATCAAGTTAATGGACATTTTATAAAATACTAACGAAAGTAGTGGTTTAAATAAAAAACGCCCAGTCTTAACGTGAAACACTAAAGTTTTGGTTTCTAGAATTTTGAATTTTGGAAATAAAATTCGGCTGGTCTAAAAAAATTAGACGTGTTGAACCACAATAACTTAAAGATATTCTTATGAATAAAAAACTTTTTTACATTAGTGCTTGCAAATAATAACTCATGTGAGAACACCATTTTTTTACGATTAATTTTTATCGCACACCCCGAGAAAAAGTGTAATGGCTCTAAATTTTTAGGAATAAGATAAAAATCATAAGTATAAACAATAACCTTTCTCTGAAGCAAATAGAAATAAAATTTATTGTAGTATAATTGTTTTCAGACCAGTATAAGTTATAATCATTGAGATACAATAGAATGTGTGCTATTAACCTTTAAGAATTTTAAAATGTAGTTTTTGTTCTTCTGTAAAATGCACTTTTTACTTATTGCACCTTTCTTCGGGTTGTGCGATATAGCTCAGACGACAGAGAACATTTTTATAATGAAACCCACAAAAAGTTGCAAACTGAATAATTTTTTTTTAATGAGTTCGTGAAAATGTATAGAATAATATCCTGAAAAGTTTACATTCCGCTCGGATGCAGAACATAAAAAATTTTTAAGTTAAGTCAGGGCAGCAAAAAATAAAAAATACAGGTGGATAGACCACGTGTTTCTGAACAAAAAATATCCCTAATAAAATTTTTCGCTAAAGCCACGGTATTCCTGGAAAAAATAGTGAAGTAAACTTGTCACTTTGCGCGGCTAGCGCACGGTTAAATTCATACTATGGAACCTCTAAAAATTCTTAGCTGTTCTATCGAGTAAAATTAAGCTTTTTTCTCTTTGTGATTATACGTTTTAAACATTTTTCTTAGTGAATAGGAGGATAAATAGTGAGTATGGAGAGAAAATATATAATTATTAATGCATACACAGACACAACATATCCCCGCTGAATCGCTCGCATGAATTTTTACGTGCCTTTACTGTATTGTATTTATTACAGGTACACCTATCCACATTTCAGCTATATCCAATGGATTCCATATACATTTGTTTATGTATTGGAAAAGTTCCAGAATTTGTATTCAAAACAGTCAAAGATATTTTCATAGTTATAAGAATAAGATCGTGAAAATCGCAATTCCTTATCATGATCTGATTGATCATATTTTCGAAAAAATGCATACAAGTCAACGATTTTGTGTTTGAACATTCAAAAAATATACATTTTTTCCGAAATAGTGATATTTTATTTTTTCCTGTGGGTCAATTTCTCGACAAGTTACAGCCTTCAATACATATATTTATCAAAAAAAAATCATCAAGCAAGGACATTAAAATGATTTGAGATGTACTTTTTTTAATCCTCGTTACTACAACGTAATAAACCATAATAATCATGAAGTGTACATACTTTTCAACAGTTCTCAATGAAAAAAGAATTTTTTTGAAGCGCTTTTATTTCTTTCTATATTGAGTTCGGGCGTGATAATATATATAAGTATATTTTTCCCATCTATCCTTTGCTTGTATTGTTTAAAACAAAAAACCTCAGAAAGCTATAATTTCCATCTTTTAAATGAACCAACACTCATATAGATTGAACAAATTCTGATTTAGTGGCATGTAATTCAGTGCGTCGGTGTCACAGTCATGCGTATTCAAGTGCGTGCATGCATGGATCTCGCTCCGAGTTATAACGTTACACTTTAATATTTTTTTCCGGGATAGCCGTGGCTAACGATAAATTTTGTTAGGACATTTTTTGTTCAGAAATACGTGATCTATCTATCTGTATTTTTTATTTCTTTCTAGCTTGATTTAATTTCAAAATTTTGAAAAAATGGATTAAAAAAAAATTTTTTTCACTTTTTTATGTTCTGCACCCGAGCGAAATGTAAACTTTTTGGGATATTATTCTACACACTTTCACGAACTCATTAAGAAAAAGTTTACACAGTTTGCAATTTTTTGTGGGTAAATACCTACGTCGACTGGGCTAATATACGTTTCATTCAAATTGATTGACTGAAGTGTTTTCAAATTTGTGCTGGTTTTGATAAAATTTTTCCCACCATGTTAAAATTATGTTTACATTATAAATTATGTTACTCATATCATAAAATGCCTGGAAATTGGTTATTTCCTGAATTTTTGTAGGAAGCATCGGTAATCTATTCTGATAATGAATAATTCCGTTGAAGCCTGTTGCTGTATTTTCTAAAATATTAAAAATAATTGCTCACGTTCAAGTCTCTGAATTCTTGCAAAAAATAATATAAGCCTAACAAGTCAGTCTGGTTTTCGTAAATTGCATAGCACCACTACTGCGTTTTTAATGAGAAAAAATTGTTTAAAATATTTGGAATATAGTAACACTATAATCGGGGAGGAAATCTGATGCATTTTTTGTGAAATATATACAAGATTGTAATTCTAAAGAAATATTTTGTAATATAGTTATTACTATCACCGTTGAGTGGACTTTTCACTCAACACTATCACCAGGAAGAAAATTTAATATGCCTTTAGTTTAAAAAACATATACAAAGTCATCGAACAAAAAAGTAATTAATAAATAAAAGATGCCAAATAGGGAGAGAAGTTTGTATAAATACAATTTTTTTTCTATATATGCCTTTTCATTTTCAGTCAACTATGTTAAACCCGCAATTTTGAAGTTTAGATCATATTCGTGTTTAACAACCTCAAAAACTCTGAAATACAAATTTATGATTTTTTATTTGAATTTCTGAAAAACTCGTGAAAAATCAAGTGTTTTTAATATGCAAACTTGGAATTTTTGATTCTTAAGAATTCTGGAATTTCTGCAAATTTTTTGCACAGATGTGTTCACACACTTTGTAATAATTGTTTCTGATAGTTGAAATGTGCTTATTTTGGAAAACTACCCCCTAAAATAAGAATAGTTTTGAAAAAAAATGCGAAATGCCGGAAGTAGTATATTGTCCTTGCCCTAAATAATTTTATTTATAGCAAGTACAATATACTTTTTCAAAAGGGAACCTCCCTTGATTTAAAAAAAATCCTGACGTAATGGGGCAAAATATGTTTCAGAATCAGTTTCAGTGACCCCAAAAACATATGCTACATTGGGTCTGGTCCACTCGCAAAAATATTTTTGCGAGTTTTTTTCTCCAACGCCCTTACCTCAGTGACAAGTCGTTGAATGAATCCAAATTTGTTTTATTCGAGATATCGGCCTTGACCATTTTTGCCTATGTTGCCAAATAATTGAATGTAGACACTCCACGCCTTTTCCACATTTTTCGATTTCACCTTCCAGTACGTTGCCTCGCCAAAAATGTTATTGTTATTCTTTTTGCTGAAACCACAAAATGCTATGTCCCCGATTACCGTATGTTTCATGAAGCAATAAAAATAAAATAATTGAAAAAGTATAATACATTTTTTTCTATGTCCAAATTCTGTGATCGACGTAAAAAATATAGTAAAAAGAACAGTGTTAAGAAAGGGGCTTTTTTGGCCCAACCGTGGTAAAGTGTGGAAGCCATATTTTTTTTTTACTAATTTTGGGGTGTTCAAAAGAATCCGTCACCCATTTTAGCGAAAAATCTCGGGAACACATTAAAAAATAGCCCTTATTTGGAGGTGATATTGGAATTGATATTAGTCTAAACACTAAGTTTCGATAACTAAGTAGAAAAAGAAGTAAAAATACCAAATTCATCCCTTCAACTCTCCTCGCCATTCCCTCATCACCTCTAAGAAGGTTGTAAGCTATTATAACTACTATATAGTTATTTACATGTTTAAAAAAACGGAACACCTCATTAAGTAGTTGCTATCAGAATATAATAATCTGATTACTTCTGAGTACACTCATACGCCTCCTCACTACTAAAAGAGGTGGGTCTCACCATCTCAGGGATATTGATCGATTTTAATTACAAAAAAATCCTGATACTTAGTTGAATGTTTTTTTTTTTTCATATTAAGGTGACTTGGCAAATTCAGATCCCCCTGAATATTTCTTACCCCTCTAAGGAGGGGGTCTAATGTGTCAATATCTCCTTTTAAAAATGTTGCTTGATTTTTATAGTATAGTACAAAATGATTTAATTATTTACATAATTTTTGTTTTTTTTTTGTTTGTTAGAATGGGAATCTTTTTTCATTTTATGCCCCCCTCAAATTCCAAACCCACGAAAGGAAGTAACTATTTTGAGACTTAGTTTTTATTACAACAGAAATCCTTCATTACCTCTTACATGAATTTCTATCATAATAGAGTAACTTAGTGCCTTCAAAAAATTATAAAATACTTATTGAAAATATTGAAAATTAACGGTATCATTTACCCGTTTTGCAAGAGGTGGGGATGTGGCATAGATATTACTATCTCAGAAATATCTCAAGGGTTTTGCCCCCGACTAAGGTACTTTACTACCTACTACCTTACTAGAGGGGTAAGAAATATTTGGAGTGATCTGAATTGGCCAAGTCACCTTAATATGATAAAAAACATCCAACTGGGTACTAGGATTCTTTTTGTAATTAAAACCGATCAATATCCCTGAGAAGGTGACACCCGTCCCTTTGATGGGTGAGGACGAGGAGGCGTATGAGTGTACTCAGAAGTAATCAAATTATTATATATTGATAGCAACCACTCAATGAAGTGTTCTGATTTATTTAATAATATGTAAATAACTATATAGGTGATAACTATATAGGTGGTGAGGGAATGACGAGGAGCGAAAGGGGCGAAGTTAGCTTTTTGACTCCTTTTTCTACTTTCTACTTAGTTATCGAAATTTAGTATTTAGACTAATATCAATTCCAATGTCACCCCCTAGTAAGGGTTGTGTTCCCGAGATTTTTTGCCAAAACGGGTGACGGATTCTTTTTCAGCAAAATTAGTAAAAAAAAGATGACTTTCACACTTTACCACGGATTGGCCTTTTTTAACATTGGTTTTTGGCGTAGTTTTGAATTTTATCTTTTGGTGTTTTACGTCTCTGCATACATGTTTTAATTTTTTTGGAATGGTCTTCGGCGCTGATGCCTTAATTATGATTAGTTATGCTCTCAAAGTGCCTTTTTAATAATTTTTTCTAGAATTGAATTTCTGTCTATCTTTCGACATAATAGGTCGATTTTCTGAGGTTCTACAACAATCACACACCCAAACCTTTAGCGCGTTCGCAGCAGCAAGTGGAGTAAAATTATGTATCGTATCAAAATATACGGCAAAAGATAAACAACTGAAATATCACCTAATTATACATACAAACCAACATTTTTATTTACGTGCTCCATATCACAAAACCGTAATAAAAGATAATAGAATGCAATAATCCCTTACTCACCCTTTCAGTGACGTTGCCTTTACAACCTAAAAGCTGAATTCCCAAAGAATTTAAGGACCTTGAATACAGTTGTGCCTGCTAATGAAACGTATATTTCAATTTTATTTTAAAAGCAGTGAGTATCTGAGTGTATATGTAAAGTTCGTGACCTGCGTGGAAAATTATATGGGGTAAAATATTATCACATGACTGTATTATATAACACTATGGTCTGAGCAATAAGTGTGGACAGTAGAGCAGAAAATAAGCGGTATTTTAATAAAAGGAAATAGCAGATAAATGTACCTAGAGCAGCACTGTCGTTGATTACGAGACCCATACAGAGTGTAATTAGTTTCATGTCAATAAAAAAATGGCTGGTGGGAAAGGATTAGACCAACAGAAGAACCATATAACATGGGGTCTAAAGCCCATAGTTTCGGAGAAAAAAATTAAAAAAATTTCGAAAACGTTTAGTAATATTGTTTGAGAACTGCTGGAATATTTTAGTAGGCTTTATTATCGTCGCTTATGTCGGAGCTTTTGACCATCAAACATGCTAATGCGGTAGCATCAAAGTGCCGCGCTTCTTTATTTGAGGATATAAGTCGATAATCTTTACACTTTTTATGGCTTTTTAAAAATAAGCAATAAACTTCTATGATTCGGAACTATAATATGTGTATTGACCCAGAAAAGCAGTGGTTCTCAAATGTCTCCTACCTTAAATTTTTTTACCTAGGTCAGTTTGGTTCAAAGTGCCCCTAAAAGAAAAGTCATATAGGTTTTTTGTTTGTCTAGTCGGTCCCCATTATCAGTTTATTTTTAATGACATGAAACTAATAATTATAACCTGGATTAAAGATTATTACTGTTTTGCCGCTTACAAGAGATTTATTTTACTTTCTGTATCCCTGCACTCACCCAATGGGCTCATTTAGCACTTTAGCATCTTTTAATTCTAAGACCCTGTGCAAGAAACTAGAATTTTGTGAGACCTATAAATCGTCTAAAAAAAAATTATAAAAATGGACTGCACCCGCCTTGTCAGTAACGGCCGTGACGTCACTTGATAGGAACCCGCTAGCCGAAACGGATAGCTGCAGAGCGTTATTATAGTTTCACAATATTACAAATCGTTAACTCAAGCAGTGTGTTTTGAAACTTATGCGTGTTTGTGAAGAATTTCACTGTATCAACTATTTTCACCGGTTTATATTACTATCCTCCGACGTCACGATGTTGGTCGCACCGCGTTTCCAATTCCCTCTTTAAAAGTCGTATATTTCGAAAACCACATATTAGCCCAGGGTCGATCTAAAGCTTTATCTAGGAAACCATGAACAAATTAGAGACAAGCTGAAATTTGGTATATAAGTTTGTATTGAGGTCCTTAAAATATCACCAAACCCCACCGGTAATCTGCAGTACCTGTCACCAACAACCCCCGAAAGGGGTGAAAATCGGACTTTGTTTTAGTTTTTTGGCAATATTCTAAAAACAAAGCTATATACGAAAAAATATGAAGACAGAAAAATTAAAGAGCATAAAATTTACTATAAAATCACGTTTAGCAGTTATATTTTGCTTTACCAGTGGCGGAGTTATGATATTTTTAATAACTGGGTATTTTGTAAAAATACTCTCTAGCCATTACTTATTGGATTTTGACATTAAATATACATAACAATGTATATGCATATTTTGGTAAATACATTTAATACATTCTTAATTCAATAAATTAGAAATAAAAAGCATACCAGTGGAGTACTATATTTCTAATTTCATACATTATTTTGTATTAGCTAATAGAACTTTAACATTTTACGTGCCTATTACATGTAACAAAATAATTATGTAAAATATACGTGGAATTTCTGTCACGAATTCAGAGGAATTATTTTAATATTAATAACATTTGGGACGTACCTATACCGCATGTTCACTTAGTGAGACGTGTGAAGGGGCCGCGTTTGTAGTAAGTGAAGATACTGAAGTAATGGTTTTATTGATCAACTACGCTAAACAAAATTTTTATATGCTACGCCCATGAAGAAGTTCAAAATCAAATAAAATTACTAAAATTTCAAAGTTGCAACATAAGTTGGCACCTTTAAAAATGTTCTTCTTGCCATGCACGCCATGCGATACTACATCTGGCCTGTTTAACAGGGGAAAAATTAATTTGGTCAATACTGTGAAAAAGAAGAAGTTGTTTGGTTTTCTTGAAGAATTTTACAATCCAAATATATCCAAAGACAGATTGAGGACCTTAATTTCGACATTTTTTATTTCCGTATACTTCAAAAATAGAACAAGTACCGATTTGAATAACGTCAGATACATTCTCTACCAGCAGTATGTAGCAAAGCAAAGTTAAAATAAATATTTTAATCTGGCTACACTTCCACCGACCATAAATGCAGCTCAATACCATGCATTTAGGACATTTCATCAGGTAAGTCCAGCAACCCTACATACATATCTTGTTTACATGTATGATTAACTATTAGGTTCAAGCATGGTTGAATAATAGCTTACCACTCCAGGACTGGGGATGGATTTCTACTGATTCCGGAATCTGTCCAGTCCAGATGGATCAAGATATAGCCCCCCAATGGATCATTAAAAGAATATTTTGCAACTGTTCATCAGGTGGTTGCAAAAATGCATGCTCATGTCGTAAAACGGACCTTGGCATGTGGACAGTGTAATGGCATTACCTGTTTTAATAGGGCAGTTGAGGATTTACAGGCGGATGACGACATCTAAACATGTAGATAAATTATATTGGATAATAAGTAATTAAAAACATACATTCACAAATGTGTATTTTTACAAAATACCCAGTTATTAAAAATATCATAACGCCGCCACTGGTAAAGCAAAATATAACTGCTGAACGTGACTTTGTGTTTCTTAATTTTACGTTCTTTAATTTTTCTATCTTCGTATTTTTTCGTATATAGCTTTGTTTTTAAAATATTGCCAAAAAACTAAAAAAAAGTCCGATTTTCACCCCTTTCGGGGGTAAAAAAGTAACAACTACTAAATGAAATTCATTAAATGAACCCATTGGGAAGAAGGTATGAAGGTATAGCTTTGATATCTTATATTTTGTTAGACTGCTAGGCAAGAAAGCTTAATAGATGGTAACGAAAAGTAACAACGTGCAGCATAGATATAATAATAATTATTATACTTATATGATTTAGTCAAATAGGTATATAATACAGTACCTAGAGGTAAAAAATATGCAAAACTTCGGAATAATGTCATATTGAACGGATTTCGTTCATTTTTGGCAGTATACTAGTAAATGCTTCACAGACAAGTTTCAATATTGTGCGGCGGCTTGCTAATTTATAGGAGGTGGATGCCACCCCTTCTCAGGGGGTGGCACTTAAAAAATATATATTATCTATTGGAACTGAAAAAGAATCAAATTTTAAGAAGAAAAGGTTCAATGCAATTTTTCACATAAATTGATAGTTTTTAAGTTATAACCACTTCTAAATTGCGATTTTAGCATAAAAAAAGGTATTTCCAAACGGCTTTCGTCAAGTATCTCGAAAAGTATTGCTTTATCGAAAAAATGTTACAGACCAATTACAGAAAGTACAAACTGGGAATTAATTATATTTTTTGTTTATTGATGTAGGATTAATAATTTCGGAGATAGTTTATATTTGGCATCCAAGTGTTCATAAGATAATTATTTAGAGTGAGAGACTGTGACACCTCGTCAAGAATGCTAATAGGTTGAATAATCATATACATCTTTTGTAGGTCTTAAAAATTTTATTTCAAACATAAGTAATATATCATGGTGCAATACTCCCTTTTGTAATATTCACAATCGGTGTGCCTCACATTTTGACAAACTTCATAAATTTCAAGAAGTGTGTGTTTGACGAGAAAAACACAAGAGACCGTTTTCATGTACAATTGACCAGGCTAATCAGAAAAAATATCCACATGGAAAAATGTCAGTGGCGTACCACTTTTTTCAGAGGATATGTTTGCAGGGATGCCACTGGTGGAGAGATAGCACCCGGTAGCAAAAAATTTAAGCCATTGCGGACATATATATGTTCATATAAACTTTTCTTCATAAAATTGCCTAAGAAATCACACATATAAACTTTTCTTCATAAAATTGCCTAAGAAATCACACCCTCCAATATTAGCACGTCATTAAGGAATACCCTGTATAATAAAATATCGTACAGGCAAGCGAAGTCGAACTATGTAAAAATATTTCTCCCGACTAGAAATATATGTTATTGTTACAGTACGTTTTGCTTCATTTAAAATCATGTTGAGATATATTTTTGTAATATATGAAATAAAATATATATTATAGTATAGCTCTCCGTGGGTTCCCAGCTTAGAAGATGAACGAATGCTTTGTAAATTTGCGCGCCAATTGATCTACTGTGAAGACTATACTTGATACCGCTTATCTAAAAAGAACCAAGCAGCATTTACACATTTTAGGGAAATTTCATTTTATGATTGCAAGTTGCACTACAAATCTAGTTATAAAAGTTTTTCAATTAATTTTTCTTGAAAAATTGTACATTGTTTGAAATAATACCCTATTTGAAAATAGATTGAATGACTTGAATTAGGGTTGCAAAAGTCTTTTTTTGGCAGTTGGTTCCATATTGAATCACAAATCACACCGTGATTGTGTCGCTTGGTTCGATATTAGAAATAAAAAACGTGTTAAATAATCAAAAAATGTAAAAAAGAGGTATTTACTGAAAATAATATAATACTCAAATATTTTATTGCAATAAATACAGGATTACAAATAAATTTTTCAAAACTTAATTTTCAACTTCCACTTCAAAATCAAATTGTGGACCAAATCTCTTTAGATCGTCTTCAAAGTCGGCAATCCGTAGATTACTCGGTAGATTATTTGTAATATAAATATTTTTGCACTCCTCTGGAATCGAAAACAGACTTTGGATATCAGAAATCTTTTTTTCTGGAATAGGTTGTACCTCTGGATTACAATACACTCAGTTTTGATTGAAAATTTCCGTTTAATGTTAATTTTATACCTTTTGCTCAATCAATTTTATCAATTTTTAACTCCGTGGTAGTTTCCAATATGTGAATGTTTTACAAAAATACTATATGGCTTCTCTTTCTCTATCCTAATCACTCTAGTATTAAGCCAATCAACTTTGTCGCTAATAATTTTCTATTAGCAATAGTGTTTTCAATATTTTCTACCAAGCACCAAATGCAGAGTTCATCTAAATGGAACCTGTGACTTGGCTCCAATAGATAAATAGAGAATCTGCATTTAAAGAATTAGTACTTGGTTCCCTGGCTCATAGATAGTGCGGTGATTGTTGGTTCCTTTTCGGGATTTAACCAAACGTAGTAAGTAGATATTACAGTCGCTTGGTTCTATTAACTCATTTTGCCATTTTGTCACTTGGTTTCTTTTAGATAAGCGGTATATCTTTCTAGTAAAGATAAAAAATACTTATATTTGAGATATTATGTTTTGCAGAAGTTTTTCTTGGAACAATCGGATGTAAATCGGATCAATGTGCATTATCATTAAAGTATTCTTCACCCATTTCTGAAATGTACTGTCAAGGGTTCACAGGCCGACATTTTCCAAACTCTGAGACCAAACTATACTTTTCGAAGATTTTAGGTGCACTCAATCCAAATTCGACTTCAGAGTTGCTCCATCACACCAGGTTTTCGAGATAACCTAACCTAAAATTTCAAAAAACACGGTTTTTCACTACATTCGGAATTATATTACACCGCGAATTAATTTTCCTCCGAAAACTCGTGGCGGCATATGAAAGTACTACTCTTCCCCATCAAAATGCATTTTGAATTTTTCAGATATTTTATTTCTTCTCGGAGAAATCGTCCGTTGAAAATAATTAGTTTGACGTTTTCTTTACCAAAGAAAAAGTAACTTCCAACTGTCGTATCGATTTAAAACTTTGCAAACTTATTCAATTTATTTATTTAGCTTTTTTCTTAATTCATATTTCGAAAGTACACCTTGTGGTTAGTAAATGTACAAAATATTAGATTTTGTTTCAACTCCATCTCCCTCAAAATAAATAATGAAAATAGAGCACGTAGAAACGCAGTGTGACGTCAAAACACTCCAACGGTCGAACGCTCGCCTGCTCCCATCCATATAGTTTCATACAACAAGCACAACAGATGTGCTATAACCGCATGCGCATAACTCATAAATCCAATCGTGCGGGTGCCTTGACGCCATTCGCGCCATCGGACGTTTCAAATATACTACGAATTCGAAATCAAATATTATAGTTAATATTAACGCTAGCGGCCTAATTCTTTTCTATATACTTAAAGGGTTAATCACTTACGGAAAATGCAAAAATAAATTGTAAATTAAATATCACTAAATGAGCCCATTCTGGAGGCAATACAATTATATAATATCATTGACCTTGTATAATGACGTGGGTATAGTGGAAGTAAGGAGTCTGAAAGTATGCAAAATTGTGCTAAAGTTATGCAACCTATTTCTCCCCCGTTTTTGAACACGAATAACACAGTGAAAAAAGTCAAGCGCACCCCGTGAAACTGACAAAAACCACCCCTTTCTGCTTGTTTCTGATATGACAGCTTGGCATCGACTATTGCAGGGATTCTTTGTTTTTTCATAGGGATATAACAGATGGTGCAACCGCCCTTAGAGGTGGAACTACCCGGTCAGGGGGTGTAATTTTTTTTTCCTTTTAAAGACATTTACTCCCCGTTTTCGAGGATCCTGATCAAGAACAATGGTAAGAGTGGATTGTGACAACCCCAGGGGGTTGATCTCACCTCCCCCCTGGAGGTGAAAAATTGATTTTTTTATTTTCTAATTTGTATATTAAGTGAAAGTGATTTCAAAGTCACCATTTGTCCATTTTACATCTTCATCAAAAATGAACCATCCTCGCAAGGATTTGAAATGGATGTTCCTTAAAACGGGATATAAGGAAGAGAATACTATTGGTAAAAATTTCTGTTTTTAATAAATTATATATACAGGACACGATTTTGAGTACAATATGATTTCAAGATATTAATACAACCCAGGGCGCTTACAAAGAGAATTACATGGATCATATTCCTCGAAATGAACATCACATTTAATGTAGTCTCCTTCTTCATCGCACGCATCGTCTATTTCCGATTCATGTTCGGAAATATACACTCCAGATATAAAATTTGGGATGTCTACAGCATTATCATAACTATTATCATTGGATTCGTTTGTTTCCATGCTTGGTTCATCATCTTTACCTTGACAAGTCTTACAAAAATCGCTACATCGTAAACCTAGTTTTATACATCAGCACGTCCGCCCTTACAATTACAATTATAGCCCTTAAAAAAGAAGTCAGGAACCAAGATCTTCTGAAAATTTGAAATTGATGGACTACGGATATCTCGAGGACACAAGATTTACCCAGGAAACAGTAAAGGCGGCAAAAACAAATAAAATGATAGTACGAGTCCCTAATATCAGCCAAGTCGCTACCCATTATTATTATTATTATGAAAGGGGTGGTTTCCGACAATTTAGGGCTGAAGAAAGGGTTGAACCAGCATAAAACCATTTTTTCTTGATCAGCATCATCGAAAACGAGGTGTAAACGTCTTTAGCAAGAAAAAAAAAGATACAATTTTACACCCCCTGACAGGGTAGGTTCCACCCCCTAAGGGCGATTTCGGTCTGCTACTCACATCACTTTTCAGCATCTGTTGTATCAACCTGTTATTCGTGTTCAGTACCCTAGAAAACACGAGTGGGAATAGGTTTCATAACTTTAGCATGTTTTTGCTTTTTTTTCGAGAAAATCCCGACCCCTTACTTCCACTAGTAAGACGGTAGTACTTTTCTGTGTGTATCACCGGCGACTCCGCCATAAATTCGAATTTCTCGCGATAGAGGGAGAATGATGCCAGATTTCTAAATTTAGAAAAGTACGGTATGTATGAAATAAGATATCTATAAAATTCAAAATGCATTTTAATGGGGAAGAGTAGTACTTTCACATGCCGCAACGAGTTTTGTGGAAAAAAATGTATTCGCGGTGTAATAGAATCCGGAATATAGCGAAAAAACGAGTTAGGTTAGGATATCTTGAAAACCTGATGTGATGGACAAGTTCTGAGCCCGGATTCGGATTCAGCGCAGTAAAAACCTTTGGGAAAGTATACTCTGGTCTCAGGGTGTGGAGTTTCGTCCAATTTTGTCGGCCTGTATTTTCTTTAATTCATTTTATATTTTATTTTATAAAAAAATTGAGGGGGAAAGTTTTCGTGCCAAGATGGAAGGAATTGGTGTACTATGTACCTGCAATTAATACGTGGTTAAGAAAATATTAGTTTTCCCAAAATCGGGGATAAGTTAACATATTATTAATTATTTTAAATAAAAATAGCAAAACGCTTTTTGTTCTAGCGAATTTATAAGAATTAAACCCAGGATGCCAAGTTAATGATACATATCCCACACATTACGAAGACATTAAATAACAAATACGTTAACATATGTATAACCTTTATAATCTCTGAGAACAAAACCTAAGTTTTTATATGAATTTTATGCGAGGACTGTTTGACTTGTTCAATATGCTTTTTAAATGTCCTTCTATCTTATTCATTGATAAATTCTGGACGGGTGGGCATAATATTATCTAAATTATATTGTTACAGGATAGAATCCTTTTTTCTGTTGTATGACATTAGATTACATTTCTCTACATTGACGGGGGAGGGGGGAGGCTATTTGCATCACACCACTTTTTAATTGTTAATAGATTATTCTGTAACTTTTCAGTCAGCAACTGAATTTATTGCGGTAAAAATTTCACCATACAGTAAAATATTAACTTCTAAATCATTCACTATATAAATGAAACGAGCAGGAGGGGGGCCAGAGTGGAACCCTGTGGAACCTCAACGGTGGTCTGAATTTGAATCGACTTGAAGCCACAATATTCTACATATTGTATTCTATCGTTAAGTAGCTTTGGAAAAACGTTAATATCAAGATGCAATTAGAGTGCAATGGCAGAGAATCTTTGTTTGTGGCGGTAATACCATGTTCATGATATTTTTGACTGATACTACCTCTTTCTATTAATCCATCCTTTTTCTTTGAAGAATATATTCACATGGTTGATCAAAAAATGTCCGCTAAACCATGATAGCTTCCTATAAAAATGTAATTTGTCGCTATGTTGTATTGGGGATAATACTGAGTAGGCCCTCGTAAGACAAGTATACGAACAAAAACTATACGTTATTCTCTGTTAAATGTGGTCAAAGGAGAGCCCATTGCTGATCTTCTTGAGATTAAATTATGTTCGCTGGGTCTTTGTAGAAGCATTTTCTTCTAACGTGTTAATTATATATTTTTAAGTCTTATTGTATCTATTGCACTTAGTCAAATAGATATATTATAACCGGTCCGAATTTTTTTATATTCATGATAGACCAGAAAATTTTACGCAGAAATGCGTTTTTTTAACGTACGAGAGAATTCGTACGAATAACAGATAACTTGAACCTTACGTAATGTTAAAAATAAATACTGAGCTCTACAAAAAGGATCGATTACCTAACGTTTAAATTATTTTTGACTGTCCATATATAAGCGGTTATAGCACGAAATGTCAAAGGGCAACATCTCGGATCGATCGTGACATGTTGAATTGTCTTTTTATTATACTCATTTTTCGACGAAACATCATAGATACATACTTCGGTGTTATAATGAGGTCACCGACGCGTTTTGAAGTGATTCAGCAAATCAACACAGATGGCGTTAGTTGTTCAGAGCAGCAGTACTTTCAAAACGAATATATCGAATGAACCTAAAAACACAGGTATCAGAAATATTTTTTGAGGGTAATTTAAAAATAAAGAACGAATTAATAATGGAATATAAGAAAAGCTTAACGACTTTATAATTTGGATGTTACAATATTTGCAGCTTACAAACAATGGTGTATTTTTACACGAGGAAAGCCGATAGATGGCAGCAAAGGTCAACCCGGCTTTAGTTCCAGATTTCAATTAAAACTCAATATTGCCGGTCATCATTTTAGGGTGGACCATTATTAATAGGCCATAGTTCAAGGGTAGATTCTTTGGACCAAAATATGAAGATATACCTAACCGAACATGCTTTAGTAAATTGCTGCTGTGGAAAAGATACAGAGTGTTAAAATTGTAATTTTTTTTCTCCCAATTTGGTAAGGAAACATTTTTTAAACTAGGAAACAATAATGTAAGTATCACATTACGCTAGCCCGTGGAGCTATTGTGCCTCATGAGCTATAGCTGATGATGAATATTTTTTCTCTTCTTTTTTACGAAACGTTGTGGCACTTGACTAGAAAATCTCATGCAGGAGTCATTTCTATGTAAAAAAGTTAACTTGAGAGAACTTCATAATTCCAACCGTTTTCGGGAAAACTGCCGCAAAAGATTTAAAGAATTCTATGAAAACAAACTCAATTTGAAGGACAAATTGTACAGGGTGGACCAAATAGGTGGAATTTGAGGCTTTCTCTAAAACTATGGCAGATAGACAAAAACATTATAATATGTAAGGTGTTCTAAGCTCGATTTTCGGGAAACAAACAATGGATCAAACCGCGATCGTCTATCTTTTTCGAGTACCGAGCTATAGAGAGTTTTTGGAAAATTGGCATCTCAATTACTAAGTGTCGAATCGAAAATCGATTACCAAATTCTTAAGACACTTGTTTGAATAGAATCCGTGACTGATATGAGGAAAATTATGCATGCCTCACTTTTCGAGATGCAGACATAACTCTGCAATACCGTAAGATAGACTCGAAGAAAGCATTATACAATATTTTGGGTAGTTTTTTCTTAAAATATCCCGTATTTGATAACACTATACGTTTTTTCTTTTTACATAAGCACAGTGGTCAATCCACTTTAGATTCTGATCAACTATTACACCTAAATATTTTAATACCTTTATTCTTGTTATTTCTGTGCATGAACAATTTGTTGATTCATCTTTCAAGCAGTTATTTTGATGGATTTTTAAAGCATTTACATAGGTTGATCAGCAGCTGAGGTGGAGAATGTCATGTAATTGATTTTTTATTTACATTAAGACTCAAAAGGCTGGAATTTAGCCATGTTTATACTTTTCTGAGACCAATTTCCGCTTTCTTGTATACATCCGACCACTTTTTACCTGTGAATAATATAGCTGCATCATCAGCAGCATCTCTCAGAATATTTCCAATTCTGTTAATGTACACAAGAAAGAAGACAGGTCCCAGCACCGTACTCAGCACAGTACCTTGTGATATTCCCATAGAATTACCCGATTCTGCAATTTTTAATGTTTGTATTCTATTAATAAAAATAATTAGTTAACAGCTTTAAATAATTACCCCCCACTCCAACCTCCTCAAGTCTGTCTAATAAAATTCTATGATTTACAGTACCAAATGCTTTGGCCAAGTCTAAAAATGCAGCAAGATATTTTTTGCTTTTATTCAAGTTGTTCATTATTAAATATGTAAATTCAAAAACTGCGTCTTCTGCATTTTTTGTTTGATGTGAATCCAAATTGTTTCTCTTAAAGAATGTTATGACTATCTAAAAATTCTGTTAACCTTTGATTTATAAAGGGGGTTACTATTAATACTTTCCAGTCTTTAGCGATTTTGAAGGTATTAAGCCTTAAATTTACTCTGTAACACAATAGTTTTATAATGTACAAATGGGCAGTTTTAATGATACACCATCTGAAACAGGATATGAGTTATTTCACACCGTAGAAATATTCAAAATTAGTTCTTGATCAGTAACTGGCTTTAAAAATAATGATTCCCTTGGTATGTTTTTAATTAAATTTTTATTTTCAGTTGATGTAATTTTTTTGTGCCATTTCCTGACCAATGTTTACAAAAAACTCATTAAACTCATTAAAATGGTCCACTTTTTCCTTATAGTCTACGAGCTATATATATATATATGGGGCCTGGGATATAACATGTTGGCATTGCTGTTATGTTTTAGCAAATATTTTTCTGAGTATTTTATCTTATGTGAGTCAGACCTCCCCCTGCCCGTTTTGGCGAGCCGCTCCAGAAAATATTCAATTGTGGAACATAGTATAACACGTTGGGACTTGTTGTTAGTTGAACAAGGTATCTTGGCGATCAACATTCGATACATTGAGAAAAAAATATTGGCACTCACAGAGACTATTCTTTGGTACAAAAACTACAAGTTTGAGAAGGTGCCAACATCTTTTTTTGACAAATACTAGTTTTGACTCGTTTTTGGCCAAAAATCTGGAAAATGGGCAAGCAGAAAATGTTGGTATATGGTTTTTCAGCGATGAGCATTGAGAACGAAAATTGTCCGCCTGGTCAGAAAGTGTTACACTACGTTCCAAAGTTGGCCATAATTGATGTCGCCAGCGCTGCCAATTGCACGGAGAAAAAATGTTGGCATTTTTCGAATGTTGATCGCCAAGATAACCTCTTCAACTAACACCAAGCCCCAAAGTGTTATATACTGTTCCACAATTGAATATTTTCTGGGGCGGCTAGCACCAAAACGGACAGGGGGTTCTGACTCACATATGATAAAATACACAGAAAAATATTTGTTAAAACAACAACAGCAATGCCAACATGTTATTTCCCAGGCCCCATATATGTATCTTCTAGACTATTATCTACGCTGACCAATACTATACTTGTAACACAGAAACTAGCCATACGAATAATTTGTCGATTGCACCCAAGAGAATGATGTAGACCATATTTTTCAAAATTAAAAATATTTACTATTCCAAATCTCTACATATATAAAGTGAGCTTGTTGATATCTAAAAACAGGAATTCCATACAAACTGCATCTGATATACACAATTACGATACAAGAAATAATAAAGAGCTTCTATTACCAAACTACAAATATAACAAAATTAGACAAGGTCCGTTGTATTCTGGTATACAATTTTTTAATCACTAACCGTCCAATGTAAGAAATGCCAAAAGCATATCTTTATTCAAAAAACACTTAAAAGCGTTACTTCACGTGAACGTTTTCTATAGTATTTCTGAATTCCCAGAAACGCAGTTTCCATAGTCCTTTTCCACCATCTCTATTTCCATTTCATGCATTTTCACCTGCTATTCGATATTCGATAATACATTTATATGTCAGCTTTGTTTAATTTGGCTGTTCAAGCGGTTGGAGCTGTATTGCACATGCGTAATATTATAACATTTCTAGCATTTTAAAAGTTAAGCTGAGCTGTCAAATGGAACAAAGCCATTGCGTTTGTGTGCAATATGCATTTACGTATGTGCGTATATGCAGCACACTTCCGCAGTTCCCTTTTCTCTACGCCTTTATATAGGTTATATTGTACTTGTCGATATAATAAGGTAAAAATTGATATAAGATATTATACAACAATGCATCTATTTATACTCATGTTTATATATATATATATACATTTTCTTTTTTGTACTATTCACCTTGTTATACAAGTGTATTTGAGAAATAAATGTTATTATTATTATTATCGTCAGTAATAATGTTTCCCTGTGCGTCCCGTACAGGGTTGCTAGGCCAAAAATTCGAAAAGCCGGACTTATAAATTTAGCCGGACATTTGGTACAATAAGCCGAACAATATTCGTTCGCCATAAAAAAATTACTAAACCATAAAATTAGTCTTTTAATATTTTTCATTAAACTTAATTTAAAAATGAATATTTGTTACATGGAAACAGAAAATTCATCACAAAACAATAAAACACCTGTATCTATAAAAAAAGCGACTAAAAACGGAAGAAAAAATGAAAAAACGTATGAAACTAACTCATACAATATCAAATAAAACTTTGGTAAGTGTATCACATAAAAAAAACTGAATATAAAATAAAATAATTTTTATTAATAAAAAAAATGTCTTTATAAAACTTAAAAGCGCAGAAATTATGTATATTTATCATTTGAGCCTATTTTATCAAGTAAGTTTTTTTCTTCGCGGATCATATGGTAGAATTCTTGGCAATTTATTTTTAAATTGCACTGTAGGAACATCATTTTGGCTATCATATCTATATGTAGTTTATTTCGTTCTTTCCACCATTGGGCATTTATTAATGAAAATACTCTTTCGATATTGGCATTGTGGCCTGGAATAGCAAAATAATACTCTGCCAATATTAATAATTTGGAGTAAAATTCCGTATTTTCCGGAGAGTTAAGGCAAAAAGCCGGACAAAAGCCGGATAGGCCGGACATGTTAATTTTTAGCCGGACAAAACCGTAAAAAGCCAAACATGTCCGGCTAAAGCCGGACGCCTGGCAACCCTGGTCCCGTAAAATTATATTTTGCGCGTTATTGTGTGAATTTTTGTTTGTTATTTCATTTATTACGCCCCAAATTTGTTTATAAATTTTATTGGAATCTCGAATTTTTTGCTTATTGATTAATACTATATTTCTGATACGTCCGGGATACGTCCGGTTGCCGATAGACGTGTAGCGGACAACATTTGGATCTATAGAAACACTATTTCAGTGTCATAAATCTAAGCTCTACTTATTTCATTTTCTTAGAGTTAAATTAATTTTCCTAAGTTCGCGTTAAAGGGCGAAATAAATTTTCGCAACAGGAACATTTCGAATAAATACAAAGGATGAGTTAATATCGGTGCGTGTCACTTGAAATTTAATAATAATGTAGTCGTGTAGATGCCGGGGAAGCGAAACTCAATATTAATATTTAGATTTGGGAGGCTAAGGAGATTTATAAATAGGGCGGAGAAATGCATAAAATTAAAATAAATTAAAATAATTAAACTGGAAATTGTAAGTTCATGCAGCTGGTTTCATTTAATAAAGTGTTTTAAATAATAAATCTCTTCATTAACAACATCAGTAGGTACTCACCTTTCCACAGCTTTCCAGTTAAAGTAGAAATGAAATAGTCTGGGAAAATTGTGGGAATAAAACATGGTGAAATATACACTAATATACTAGAGGACGTAAATAATATCCCTTCCCTTCTAATTGCTGAACAAGGTAAGGTGGAGATATTGTTTGTTATTTTCTACTTTAAAATGACGAGTTGGATTGTAAATTTATAGGTGATAATTTGAAAATTATCTTATACAAATTCTATGCAACGATGCACTTCACCAATTATTGGACATGAGGGGCTATGGAAAGGGATAAAAGCTAATACTAATTTGTATCCAATAATGTAACGACTAATTTATTAATTTTCAAATTTATACTATCTCGAGTTAGATTATTCTATATGGCGGTGTAGCTATATATATTTTCACCATGGCGTCTAAAACCTCTATCGATATTGTCTAGAAAAAAACAACGAAAATTCCATGTTTTGTATCTAAAAGAGATGAACAATTTTAACACTTAAATGCTGTACACCTATTAATGGAAAGATTAATTACATTAAAGAGGGACCCCAAAATCGACCATTTTCTAGCCCCCGAATTTTGTTTCAAACTAAATGCTAAATTATTGTTAATAATGAGAATACGAAATTTCAAGATGAGCATGTGTTTGGTTTTTGAGGTATGAGGGATTGAAGTTGTGATATGCGTGATGCTATAAAAAAATACACAGCCCCACAAAAAATGAATACTCATCAGCTATGGCAGAGCAATCAAGATATTTTTAGTATTTTTCGACTCAAAATTCATATCTAATGTCGACGAATCCATATATCCTTTGATTAATTCAGAAGGTCCAAAAACATCCCCTATATAAGGATGAAAATAGGGAAAAATGATACTATTGAGTTATAAGACCTTCCATGAACAGAAATATAATAATATATTTCCTTCAGATGAAAGACATTACAGAAATGTTTCATATAGGATACGTCAGTTGCGGTTTCGCTATTATTTTTGTATTATAATAATATACCTAATTTAAGAGAAGAGAATACAATATATCTAATACTGCCTACAAATTTACAATATTTTATTTTATTACACATACACATTAAAAATTATCATTAAAATATTCGTCTATAGAATAATATACTTTGGGTAACAGAAGTTTTTTTTATCTTCGATTTAAATTTATTTATATTCGGTATTTTTTTAATTACATCAGGGAGCTTATTAAAGATCTTAATTGACATCTGACATGCTAAGATATATATTGATGTAACTGTCAGCTGATTGTATTTTACAAATAATGGTTTGCATGATTGTCGCCTAGGACACTGTTCAATTTGTCTAATTATGTTTTTTTTGGGCTATGAGCACTGATATTACGCTGGGGGCTCCACCCCAGCATATTATGCCATAGACTAACTTTGAATAGCATTGTCCATAATACAGAGTTAGAAGAGTTGTATCACTAGTATAGTAGCTGCCTAAATAGGAATGACAATGCATTTAAATTTTTGCACAGGGTTTCGGTGTGATATGTCCAGTTAAGTTTGGCGGCGAGATGAATTCCGAGGAATTTCATATTGGGTACTTGCCTAATTGAGTTTCCATTGCCTGATCTAATGAGCTCACTTTGATTCTCAGTTTTGTTTCGTGGTAAAAAATGTATGAATTGAGTTTTGCTGTAGTTTAGTGATTGCCGATTTTTTGATGACCAGGTATGCATGTTATTTGCAAGTTGTTGTGCGTTTTCGAGCTCCGTCAGGAAATTTGAGTCATCTGCATACAAGACGGGTAGAGTCTTGTCGTGGGATGAGATAAGTGGGAGGTCATTGTTCATTATTAGGAAGAGGGTAGGAGCCAGCAAACTTCCTTGTGGAACTCCTACGTTATTTCGTAGCGATTGTGATTGTGCCCCGTTAGAAAATTTCACTATTTGGTATCTATTAGTCAGAAAAGATTTTATCCATTTTAGTGCTACCCCTCTTATTCCGGCATTTTCTAGCTTATTAAACAGAATTTCGTGTTGTACCGTATCAAACGCGCGGCTGAAGTCAAAGAATAGAGTCACTGTGTCTTTTTTGGTGTCTAACGCATCGAGGATATATTTAACACTTTCATATAGAGCACTTTCGGTATTTTTGTTTTTTGTGAAACCATGCAATGGAAACTCATTTTATTTTTTCAAGAAATTCCGTAAGTCGAACAAGAAAAATTTTTTCTAAGATTTTCGCAATTTGGTTTTGTACAGCTATAGGTCGATAGTTAGCAGAATCGATAGTTAGCAGAATCTGTCGCATCATCTTATTTTTGTACACTGAGGTTATTTTCGATTTTTTTAGGATTTCTTAAAATTCTCCCTGTTGTAGGGATGCATTTATTAAAAAAAGAAGAGGGGTTAATAAATTTGGGAGACATTTTTTTAATAAGTCTCCGGGGACGCCGTCGATGCCTTGAGATTTGCCAGCTCTTAGTGTCATGAAGATGTTTGTCAGTTCGCTCTCTGTGACGGGGTTTAGAAACATGCTTGCGGCTATTCTATTACCGTGATATTCTACGTTGCCGATAGGGTCTTGGTCATTGGAATTAATAAAAAAGTCATTGAAGGTGTTTGCGATTTCTATAGGGTCGGACAGGTGACTTCCTGCTTTATTTTTTATGGTAGGTATTGTTGCCATATTATTATCGCTCCTATTTAGGCGGCTGTTGATTACCTGCCACGCCGCTCGGGATTTGTTGGGTGCATTATTTATAAAGTTATCTGTTTGTGTTTTTTTGCAGTTTTGATAATATTAGCGTATGTTTTTTTTGCAGTTATATATTGTTGATGGAAAATTTTTCATATAATTAGATAATGCTTTTATATCATCTGTTACCCAGGCTTTATTTCTGTTTTTATTTTTATCTACTATTTTGGTTTTTGTAGCAAAACACGTATTAAAGTAAAACATAAAGGTGTTATAAAAAGTTAAAAATGAGTCATTAAAATTATTTGACGAGTACACGTCAGTCCAATCTTCTCTTTCTAATAGAGAGTTGAATAGATTTATGTTGTTTTCACTAAAGTCTCTATACTGTATTTTTTGTTTGTTACCAATTTTTTTTTATGGATATATATTAAAGGACATTTTTTGTTACGAGTGGACTGATAGATGTGTGTCTATTACTTCAGCGAGCGTATCTTTTATATTAGTGATAATAGTATAAGTCTATTGACTGAATGCATGAATGAAGGTGTTGACTAGGACTTACACAAAGTAATTGAGACACACCCTTAAGAGGGTGAAAACTACCTCAATATTATGCAAAACTACATAAAAGGTCAAATAACCGACGAAAAAGCTTTATTAATAGGAATTAACCATAAATCTGTTACGATCCAGATCACGAAAACAACCCATCACAGGGTGCAAAACTACCTGTCATCTTGAATTATGAACTTGAGTCAGTGAAGAGATAGTAAATGGGCCAGATATTGCATTCTGATTGCAGTGTCTCTGAATTTGGAACGATAACCGATATTCCCACAATAGTTTTTTTACACACCTATGAAGGGGTGAGAAAACAACGCACATTTATATAAGCGATCTCGCTGTGAGAATATTACATTAAAGTAAATTCTGTCACAAGGATAATAAAAGGCACTATCCATAAAATTAATGTCCTAATGGTCTGTTTTCAAACTTCAAGTGAAGTTTATAAGAAGGGGGGGTGCGAGGGGGTGAATCGCTGTATCACATTAGCGAAAATCCTGTAGCAAGGGTTTTCAAGAGTGCTCTTTAGGAATGTCATTGCCTCGTGATTCTTTCTCATCGCTATAGAGAAATTCACAGGGGTTAGAGGGTGGAAATCTGAGCAATTTTACAGTCATTATATTGTATGGAAAAAAAATTTGACATAAAGGTAAGTATCGCTTTCCCAAACGCTATAGTCCGTTTTGAAAAGGGAGTTATGAGGGGGTAAGGGTGCGAAGGAAGTAATCTCGTAATTGCTGCATTACATAAAAAATACTGATGTAGTGGTTTCCAAGAGTGCTTTTCTCTTATGTCAGGGCCTCTTGATTCGTTTTCATCCCCCAAATGATCTCGACGGGGTTAGGGGGTGAAGACCAATAAGTTTTGTCCCGTTCTCTTACCCCATCGTATGTGTGTCATAAAATAGTTACAAAAATTCTAGTTATCGTCCCACATTCATACCTACTGCAATCAAAATGCAATATCTCGTACATACACTGTTTTTTCCCTGAATCAAGTTCATGGTAGTTTCTTACCCTGTAATGGATTGTTTTCGCGTACTAGGTCGTAACATATTTATGGTTCATTCTTATTAATAAAGCTTAGAGGATCCAAGCTTTTTCGCCAGTTTTGTACAATATTGGGGTAGTTTTCACCCTCTTAAAGGTGTCTCTCAATTACTCTGTGTAAGTCCTAGTCAACAACCTTCGTTCATGCATTCAGCCAATATACTTATACTATATTTCTGTTCATGAAAGCTCTATAACTCCATAGAATCATTTTTCCCTATTTTCATCCTTATATAGGGGATGTTTTTGGCCCCACTTCTGAATTAATCAAAGGATATACGGATTCGTCGATATTAGATATGAATTCTGCGTCGAAAAATACTAAGAATATCTTGATTGCTCTGCCATAACTGATGAGTATTCATTTTTTGTGGGGCTGTGTATTTTTTGATAGCATCACGCATATCACAATTTCAATCCCTCATATCTCAAAAACCAAACATATGGTAATCTTGAAATTTTGTATTCAGGATGTTCTCATTATTGACAATAATTTAGCGCTTAGTTTGAAACAAAATTTGAGGGCTAAAAAATGGGCGATCTTTGGCCTATTTTTGGGGTCACTCATTCGATTTGAAATTACTTAAATTTAAATTTTTAATATTCAATATGAACCAGATATTGATGTAGTGACTTAGGTCACAAATTTCAGTTCCATGTGCAGTTGAATGATAGAAACATGGGACTACTTTTAAACATAGATAGGTATGTTCCCAATATCATCTGACCCGTGGCCATCTCGAAAATTGTGCAGAGTTGAGGGGAACGGGATTGAAAATAAACTTATAGACAGATCGGGTTCAAGAGTAGTTTTCAACAAAATAAATATTTATTATAGCAATTATCATATTGTCTCGTGAAATGCACAATTCTGAAAATCACCACCAGTACCATCATTTCACAACGCCACCTCTTTGACCCCATGATATATTGCGTACGGTGAACTATGACAAACTGGTTGTTTTGACATCTAATAATGTCTGCAAACGAAATTAATTAGGTAGTAGTGAAATTTACTCCCAATACTTTGGAAAGATTTTGAAAGAGGATACTGGATGATTAACCTTAAAAAGATTCCTTTCTGCGCACTTGGAGCTGACGCAGCTCTGGAACATCAAAATAGAAGAATGAAAGTGACAGGAGGTTTGGTTGGTCCTAAAGCATTGGCACGGTTTTTCTTAGGTTCTCCCAAATGATCAAGAATTTCGGCAGAACCAGAAGAACACACATTTTTTTTCAAAATGGAAGACAAACGCAGTTATCATCATGGTTTCAAAAGAATGGAGCAGGCAAGGCACAAACAGCACGTTAAACTTTTCATAGGTGCGATCAGAAAACGACGTAATCCCTTCGTCTTGTACGAAAGATATGATTTAATTTCTCTTTCAAGTTGTATGGTATTTCCCAAGAAAGTACAAGCAGATTTATGTATGCTCTATAGCGGCCACTGATTAAAGAAGTATCATGTGACAAATACATGTCAAACAGATTAATAACTTGCAAAGAGAATATCTGGTCTATCTATGAAAAAAGTTAAACTAAATTTCTGTAGAAGTTCGCAGAAAAAAATGAAATAAAAGTCAATGAAAACATCGTCGAGCTCAAGGAAGACAAATCGTTATTTTCGAGTCTATTAATCGTGTCTAGGTCGAAACCAGAATTTGATTTGCAAAACATTGTTTCTATATATGAACTATCATCTGTCCCTCGCTCGATGTTTCAATTTAATGGAGAAATGCATCACTGTTCTGCAAAATCTCATCTACTGATTCTTGGACTTATTGGAAGGCTTTGAAAAAGTCATCGAGACAAACACTCAGCGCTCTTTCCCATTTAGGTACATCTTTTACTTTAAAAGAGGACACAATTAAGCTATTGGAGGAATGCATGTGTCAAGTTTATGTTCCAAGAACGCTTATATCAAACATAGGGTTGATCAGGTGTAATTTATATTCAGAAAAACAAATATCCAATGAGCTTCTGCCCCCCATAAGAGCAGCGCTCATACCTGCTTTACAGCGGGCACATTAATAAGCGATGGTATGGGATCATTCCAATTTAGCTAAATAGAATTTACTTTCCCCGACGGAATGTGGTTAAAGGTGGAGTAAAGGCACTGAGCAGTAATTAAAATCACAATTTATTTCACATATAAAAACTTGTTAATTTACAAATATGTTCCCGCTATGTGCAAAATAGAATCTGCACCTTCCTGTGTATTTGCGGTGGTGAAGACTATGAGAATAATAATAAAATAATAATCAGTGAAGAGGACAGTGATTTAACTGATAAAGATGAGGCCTAACTTTTTTGTCAAATAAAAAGTGACTCCAAAATTAGGCCAAAAATCGCCCGTCTTCTAGCCCTCGAATTTTGTTTCAAACTAAGTGTTAAATTATTGTTAATAATGAGAACATCCTGAATACAAAATTTCAAGATGAGCATATGTTTGGTTTTTGAGATATGATGGATTGAAGTTGTGATATGCGTGATGCTATCAAAAAATACACAGCCCCACAAAAAATGAATAATCATCAGCTATAGCAGAGCAATCAAGATATTCTTAGTATTTTTCGGCGTAGAATTTATTTCTAATATCGACGAATCCGTATATCCATTGATTAATTCAGAAGGCCAAAGATATCCCCTATATAAGGATGAAAATAGGGAAAAATTATGGTATTGAGTTATAGAGCTTCCATGAACAGAAATATAGTAAAAGTCTATTGGCTGAATGCAAGAATGAAGGTGTTGACTAGGGCTTACACAAAGTAATTGAGATACACCCTTCTTCTTCTTTTTCTTCTTCTTCTTCTTCTTCATATGGCGCTACAGCCGGAATCGGGCCCTGGCACACCTTTGAGAGGGTGAAAACTACCCCGATATTATACAAAACTGCATATAAGCTCCAATAACTGGCGAAAAAGCTTAAACCCTCTAAGCTTTATTAATGGCAATGAACCATAAATCTGTTACGACCTATTACACGAAAACAATCCATTACCTTATCTTGAATTATGAACTTGAGACAGGAAAAAATAGTGAATGTACCAGATATCGCATTTTGATTGCGGTAGGTATGAATGTGGGACGATAACTAAAATTTTCGTAACTATTTTATGACACACCTACGTTGGGGTAAGAGAACTTATTGGTGGATCTTCACCCCCTGATCCCGTCGGGATCATTTGAGGGATGAAAAGGAATCAAGAAGCCCTGACATAAGAGAAAAGCACTCTTGGAAACCGCTACATCAGTATTTTTTTATGTAATGCAGCGATTACGAGACTGCCCCGATATTCATCCCTTCGCACCCTTACCCCTTCATAAAATCCACTTGAGGATTAAAACCGGACCTATAGACTATGGCGTTTGGGAAAGAAATACTGACCTTTATGTCAGATTTTTTTTCCATACAATATAATGATTGTAAAATTGCTCAGATTTCCACCCTCTAACCTCTGTGCATTTCTCTAGAGTGATAAGAAAGAAACACGAGGCCATGACATTCCTAAAGAGCACTCTTGAAAACCCTTGCTACAGGATTTTCGCTAATGTGATACAGCGATTGCGATGTCTCGCACCCCACCTTCTTATAAAATTCACTTGAAGTTTGAAAACAGACCATTAGGTCATTAATTTTATGGAGAGCGCCCGCATTCCACCCCTTCTGACGACCATGTTGTTTTAGGCTTTTTTACTTGTCATTGGAGTTTATATGTAGTTGAGTATTGTTAACGGTAAGTTTTCAACCAGTTTTCTCACCCCTTTATAGGTATGTAAAAACTATTTTGGGAATATTGGTTATCGTTCATTATCCAGACACTTTGCAATTAGAATGCAATATCTGGTACATACACTATCTTTTCACTGACTCAAGTTCATAATTCAAGATGGGGGGTTGTTTGTAAAAGAACCGAAAGCCTGTGATGGGTTGTTTTCGTCAACTAGGTCATAACAGATTTATGGTTCATTCCTATTAATAAAGCTTAGAGGGTTCAAGCTTTTTCGCCAGTTATTGAAGCTTCTATGCAGTTTTGTATAATATTGAGGTAGCTTTCAACCTCTTAAGGATGTGTCTTAATTACTTTGTGTAAGCCCTAATCAACACCTTCGTTCATGCATTCAGCCAATAGACTTATACTATATTTATGTTCATGGAAGCTCTACTCAATAGCATCAATCTTCCCTATTTTCATCCTCATATAGGGGAGGTTTTTGGCCCTTCTAAATTAATCAGTGGATGTACGGATTCGTCGATATATAAATTCTGCGTCGAAAAATATTAAGAATATCTTGATTAATTTTTTGTGAGGCTGTGTATTTTTTGATAGGATCACGCATATCACAACTTCAATCCTTCATATCTCAAAAACCAAACATATGCTCATCTTGAAATTTTATATTCAGGATGTTCTCATTGTTTACAATAATTTAGCACTTAGTTTGAAACAAAATTTGAAGGCTAGAGAATGGGCGATTTTTGGGATCTCTCTTTGTATTTCTCGATGATAATAATTGTGATTAATAAATGTCTTTATTTAACCAGTTTAAACAAGTCAGTCATTTAATTTCATTTATTTTTATGTATCACATAACCTACCTGTAACTCTTTATTGCTGAGAAAAAAATTGTTATATTTTGAAAAGCCACACCCTCACCCCCATCAAATTTTGAATGACCAACCGGTTACACGCTACTCAGGGACGCATATGGAACAACTTGTAAGTGGTCGCATATTCCTATCATTCAGTTGCACACGGGATGCTTTAAGTCACTACACATATTGGTCAAAAACTGGATCAAATATTATCGAGTTGACTGCTTTTTATAATAAGGTGCTGGTGGAAATGAGGGGGTGATAGTGATTTACCCCGTTTACCTCTAATCCTTTCCCCGGAATAAGATCAAAATATGATGATAGATCTTGTTATAATACATAAGCATACCAAACAAGGCAATATCATAAACGTTTCCAGAGTATTCGTGCGCACAAAAATGTTATTGACCTACAGACAAATTTTTTTTTTCTCAAATTAAAATCTGTAAATTTCATAACATTCTAAGATTATTTAGCAGAATGTTTTTTTTTACGATTACTATACTTCCATTCCACTACATGGATGTGGAAGTAAAATAAACAAAACAACGCAGATTAAATAATTCCATTAATAAAATGGATGTCTCGAATAAGTGAAACATAGTAAGTTTTATTAAAATGTTTAATTATGATCATATACCTTATCCCTATGATGTTATACTAACAAACTTATTTTCCTCGAGCTGCTAAAAGCATAACCATCAAACCGGTTATATAGAACACTTAGTGGTCGGCACCATTTTGAGAGAATACGGAGCGAATAAGATGGCCACAATTTGTGGGAACAGTAAGGATTGCAGTGTTTTCAAACTTGTGGCAACGGATTAGCCGAAGCATACTATTATCGTTAGTTAGTCCAGTTAACAATCTTATACTATCCTATTTCTTGCTGTACGTATGTAGGCACTTTGAAATTAGGAATATCGATGTAAAGTTAGTACACAGATCTTATTGCAATAGTGTAATATCAGTTTGTGAATCTGAAGATCTGAAGTGCTGAAGTTAATTGTTATTTTCACATCCATGTTATAGGCAGGGCTCGGTAATATTATCTCGACGTCAGAGCCGGCTCTCATATAGATATAATATGATATTGCAAACACCTGGTGAAACATTCAGAAAAACGACGAAATGTTGAAATATCCTTCATTGAAAACTACAATGTATTTTTGGTAATAAATTTAACCTATAAACGGTAATGTTTCTTACAAAAACATGTAATATATATCTAGCAAATAAAAAACAATTTTGTATCAAACACATACTTTCCTGTTCTGTTTTATTTGTGGCGTGTTTATTATGTTTATTTTCAAAGTAATTAAATATAAAACCCAATAAGCTGCTGGCAACATTAAACATTTTTTCCTAATAAAATAAACCATTTTTATATAACATTAAATCATACATTACAAACAAAGTTAAGGATTAATGGCATAAAACTGCCATGTACCGTGTGCATCACAAGTGTACACAACGTGATAAGGTGAATTTTATTTCATTTTAAAATGTTAATACGTAACCTACTTTTATCGGAAATCTACCACATTTGTGAAACTGCCGAGTAAATGCCGAGTAAATAAAGAATTTTTGTTTCCTCGGAATATACACTCACCGGCAAAAAGAAACCGGCCACCTGAATACTGCGAAACATTTGTTGTTCAATAACTTTTGTAATATTTCACTGATTTTAATTATCTTTTCGTCACGTTTTAAAAAAATTCATCAAAAATATCTCATGCCCTTTCAATTTTGGGAAAATAATTTTTTACAACTTATTACACCTGGAGAACCAAAATTATGTTTTGGTGATCTAATTTCTAAACACCCTGTGGAGTAATTAGGAAACTTGGTCAGGTTCTATTGTGCTCTATTCCAAAGCCCAATCCATTCTCAAAAATTTACTTGCCGGTGAGTGTACATATTTTTACATCAAAATTGAAAAAATATTAGTAGGAATGGAGAATAGTAATAAATTCACGTGATCGATGCGTGGAACAGATCCTATTGACGTTTAAATTTGGAGGAAGTGCACACCCCCAAAGGTGTTTTATCCAATGAATGTTATGAGTGTAACAATAGTTCATTGGTCAAATTATTACTACACCTACCGTTGTTCAGTTTAGATACAAAGTTTATTTTTATCTTTATTCTGAAAAGCATCGAATATCTGTCTACTGTTCGAAAATACGAAAACAAGGAGTATATTGCATTTGATCGGCTAGTAATGCCAAAAGATGCCATAAAATTGTTAAGGTCTTTGGTTCTTCTGCACACACTAAATCACAATTTTATTTTTTTACTTCCTTTAATAATGGGATGGGGGTGGTAGAGAGGGTGGCTAATATCAAAGAATATGTTGAGGCCTTGTAATAACATGACAATAAAAAAAAATATACCTTCAACCAAAAGTACTGTAATGCTTAGTCTGGTCCAAAATTGTTTGAGAAGTTTTTACTGACTGCAAATAATTCTTGGACATGCTTCGACCAATCACATTACAGGTCAAGACAGAGAGAGCATTATTGCATTCAACAATATCCCGCCCTCACGTTCTATTCTAAGTTGACGAAAGAGAAATGAAATATGTTTCTGGTACCGCCATCTAGTAACAGTAACGCTAAACGCTACATGGAACCACACGCCAGACACAAATTGGCTATTATATAAATTATTTTTATATATACCGGGTGACACATGAGATATGTAACTTGATTTATTTTTTACAATTAATTATTTTTTATTTATTTGCTTTTATCATGATTAGAGAATATTATTTACAGAAAGTAGGTATTTTCATAATAAATAAAAAGTGTGTAAGTTGTGATTTGCACAATACCTAAATAATATTCTCTAGATATGTAACACCCCGTAGCATGTTTATTTCAAAAGGTATTATTTTGAAATTTGGTAGACTTATATAATGCGTGATTGTCCTTTTTTTGGTACAAACAAGAAATTTTTTCCACTTCTGGTTTCACCGGAAGTGACATCTACTTCGTTATTTTAAATGGCACCCTGTATATATTTATTTTCCTGAATCTACTTAAATTTCTCTTTTCAACTATGTATAGCAAGATGACATTAGTTTTTAAAATGGCTGCTGAAAACCATTTTATTGCTCTAAGTCAAGTTGGCTATGGTGTGAAATGTGGCGGTAATTAATGCTTAATATGCTGCGATATCAATAGAACCCTGGTACACAATTTTGTGTTTCATATTTGTTTTGTTCTAATAAGTAGCCGAAGAGACTTTGTAGAATTTTTATATTAAATAAAAATCTCTAGACTAAATCCCCGAAATCATGAAAACTAAGATAGAAACACTAATTTTAAATTTTATTTTATTTTTATTTTATTTTAATTTGACCCATTTGTAAAATATTTATTCATCTTTCACTTTTACCCAATACAATTCATTGTTATGTCTGATTTTGCTTGTTTTTAAATAAAATTGTTTTCAAAGAATCTCAAAATACTGGCCATTATTTTCCCTGCAACGTCGAATTCTTGTAACAGTACCTCCAAGCACATTTTCTAACTGCAATTCAGTAATCTCATTTATTGTTAACCTAACTCTCATTTTTAAGTCTTCCCTATTTTGCAGTGGAGTTTTATAAACTATTTCCTTGAGATGGCCCCATATGAAAAAATCAAGTAGCGTAAAATACGGACACCTCGGGGGCCATCTAATTGGTAAAAGTGAAATATTTTACAAATGGATAAAAATTAGTGTTTCTATCTTAGTTTTTGTGATTTCGTGGATTTAGTCTAGAGATTTTCCTTTAATATAAAAATTGTGCAAAGTCTTTTCGGCTACTGATTAGAACAAAACAAATATGAAACACAAAATTGTGTACCACGATTCTTTTGATTTTGCAGCACACTAAGCATTAATTACCGCTACATTTCATACCATAGCCAACTTGACTTAATGCAATAAAATGTGTTTCAGTAGCCATTTTAAAAACAAATGCCATCTTGCTATACACAGTTGAAAAGAGGAATTTAAGGTGAATCAGATAGGAAAAAAATATATGCAAGGTGCCATTTAAAATAACAAAATAGATGTCACTTCCGGTGAAACCGGAAGTGGAAAAAATTTCTTGTTTGTACTAAAAAAAAAGGGCAATCAGATATTATATAAGTATACCAAATTTCAAAACTATATCTTTTTAAATAAACATGCTACGGGGTGTTACATATCTCCTGTGTCACCCGGTATATATATTTACTATTTAATTCTTATTTTCAATTTAAGAAGTTTAAAAATTAAGTTACGGTTGTAGTTGTAGTTGTAGTTGTAGTTAAACGGAGGGTACTTATACTCTAAGAGTTGATTTGGAATAAGTGCTATGAATTATTGTAACGTACAGTACATAGTTTTGATTTCCAGAATTATCAACATGTTATTATTTTTTGACGAATTACTACCCTAAATATATTTTTGCAGCTGCAAGCATATAGCTTTGTTATTTGTGCCAACCCATGTAATAATAATTGTTTTACCCGCTTGGTAGGCGTTTCAATTCGGCAGTGATAATTATTTTGTAAACTATTTTTTTTTTGTCAACTTCTCTCTTCTTGAGCTATAATATTACAATCTTTACTTGCAATGTTTGCTTAAATGATGATGTTTAATTAAATGCTAAGAGCTTAGCTAACAACTTATAAATTATAAATATAAATGCAGGGAAATTGAAATAGTTAGAGAGATAGGAAAAAGTAAGCTTATATAACACTATATATGTTCTATAAAATTATACGCTTATTACCAAGACTTAGCCGTAACAAACCTTCACAGGCATATCATGTTACATGATAACGACTTCTCTTATTAATTGCTTATCTTCAAGATATCATATTACACCTTGGTTTCTCATAACTTGTGCAGACTGCAGAACTGCAATTCCTTTGTTATATATTTTGCTTACTCAGGTTCTGTATGTTATAAATATGACTAAACACGCTTTGTTGAATCAGTTATTAAACTCACTTAGAATGAAACACTTCTAATTATTATTATATTCCTTCTCCAAGAGCCAACGTTGGCTCCATTTAAGTAAATAAACCTTTTTAAAAAGTCACTCATGTAAACCGTGATCTAACATTGGCGCAGTCGGTAGGATCCGTAAACATCATCAGAACAAGAAGCCTAACTGGTAGTGAAGCGTAAGAGAACAAGGAGAACATCTGCAGAAGGTGCCTAACTAGTGCGTGTACATCTACGAGAACAAGGAGACCTTCCTCACTGGTGGTGGCGAATCCCAATCCCTTGACGGACGAAGAACCTACTCATGGAGATGAAATTAATGTAAGTCATTTTAAGAATCATCTCGTTATTTTATTTCATTTTACAATTATTATTTATCACAATTATTTACGTGTATTATACCGCTAATACACTCGGCAAACAAGCCAGTTCTACTATCAAACAAATCCTTTACAAGCTACAACGCAACAATTCTAATTTTAAGTTATTTATTTTCGTATTCACGAAACAACTGTGTATTATACAGTCAATACACAATTTACTAACGTACGCAACATAACAAACTATTCCAATTCAATTTCCTTATCATACTGCTGATACGCAACCGATTTTAGTTCAAAAATTTCCAAACAAAAAGCAAAATGCCAAACAGAGCTCAACCAGAGACAGTTCAACCAGTTCAACCAGTAGTGCCGACAACAGCCGAGCAACCAGAACGAGTCGAGCAAGTCGAGCACGAGGTAGAGCCTTACAAACTCTCAGAAATTTTCTCGCTAATTCCGGAGTTCGATGGTAACGCCATCAACCTCCAAACTTTCCTAAACTCATGTCAGTGTGCCCAACGCATGGCAATTCATGACCAAAAAATCTTATTAACTGTTCATATTAAAAATAAATTGAAAGGCAAAGCTGCCGAACTAATCAACTCTCGTAACCCTGCCACATGGCCAGAAATTAAAGCACTTCTAGAAACCCACTTCGGTGACTCTAGAGATTTAACAGCTCTTATTCAAGACCTACAACGAATTCACCAATTGCCTGGTGAATCTGCATTAACATTTGTTTCGCGTCTACAAACGCACAATGCGAAAATGCACGCTGCAGTGCAAAAACAAAATTTAACTTCAGAGCAAAGAACCGCGCAAACAAACTTGATCGAAACTATGACATTAAATAATTTGTTAACGGGTCTAGAACCAAATCTAGGCAGAATAATACGTGCCAGTAACCCTCCAACTATAATGAACGCAATTATTAGAATCCGTAGAGAGCTACAACTCTCTTATTTTGAACAGCAAAAATTCCCAAAAAATAGTCCAGTCAAAAACCCAGTAATTCAACAAAAGCGACCACAGGGTTCAAATTTGCAACAAAAGTTCTGTTCCTTCTGTAAACGGAATGGACATGTAATAAGCGAATGCCGCACAAGGCAACAGTCTCAAAACTTCCAGAGACCAAGTTTCCAAGGAAACCCAAACTCACAAAATTTTTCTCATCAAAACTTCGCACAACCGAGTAATAATCAATTTAGTCAGAGGACATTCCCTCAAAATAATCAGCCAAATCAATCACAGCAAAACAGGCCCTCAGCCATAAGGCCGAACCCTAATTTTATGCAACAGCGACCATCAGCTATCCAACCTAACCCAAATTTTAATCGCTTTAACCAGCAAAAAGCTCATCATTTGAATTACGAACCCTATGACAATTATGACAATCAATGTAACTATAATCAATATAATGACTACTCACCCGATTATCAAAACGTAAGTGATAGTTATGAAAATTACGATTCAGGCAACACTCAAAACTTTTCACATAATTATACGGCTAATTCTCAATATGAGCAGTACGAGAATTATACTGCTAATTCTCAAACACTACACGAGGATTATACTGCTAACCCTCAGGATTTTTACCAAGGTTTGGACCAACCAACAGATCCTCCCAACGAGGAATTCGAACCAATTACGGAGCTAGAAACTCAAATCAAACTATGAACCTCAACGACAATATCGACCTCATGCTGAACTTCCCAGAACAAAAGTTCATATAAATACGCTCTCTCGTACCTTGTTAACCGTAAACTCAAAAAATCTTTATTATACGAAAGACGCAACAGGGAAATTTAAAATCTTAATAGACACAGGTGCAGGTATATCAATTTTTAAACCCAAGACAGCTGAAAATTATAGACGTAGATCCCCTGAAAATGTAACTATACAGGGTATTACTGATCAAAAATTTCATATCAATGAATCCGTTCTCATCCCCTTTTCAGATGAGTCACACAAGGTTTATATCTATAATCTAGATATAGATTTTGATGGATTATTAGGCGCAGACTTCCTAGAACATTATGAATGTCGAATAGATTTTAAAAATAAACAGCTAGTCACAAATTTTAAAACTTTACCGTTATTTAAAGTTACGGAAGATATAGCTACAGAAAATTTACCTCTACAACCAACTACAAATTTTACTATAAAAAAATCAAAATTTGGACATCACAGAAAATCAAAATTTAAACATCTTAAAAAATCAAAATGTAGACAACGAAAAAAATGTAATCCCTATCGAATCACGTATGAACAAGATTTTCAAATTAAAATGTAACTTGGAAAACACCGAGGCTATACTGTTAACCCAGGAAAATGAAAAGGTACGCCTACCGAATGCTCTTGAAAAAATCGATAACAACGGAGAACTTCTAACATCAATATTAAACACTAACGCGATACCGAAAACTGTAAGTTTCTCTAACCTTAAGCTGGAACCAGTACAAAAATTCAAAGCAATTTTTAATGCAAATTATCAAGAGCCGGATTCCAGAAATCTTGAAATAAAAAATAAAAATTTAGGCAACAAAAATAATTTAATTCCTTATGAATCACATACCGAAAAAATAACTAAACTAAAACGTAATTTGGCTAACACTAATGCCAAACCAGAAATACAGGAAAAAGCAAAACTCTCAGATTTAACCTCCATTGTTATTAACCTACAAAGAATGAACATTTCCGATACAAAATCGTACTCTATAGATAAACCCAAGCCAACAATTTCAATTTTTAACATTTCAAAAAACGATTCGAAATCACAACTGAAAATAAAAACACCTAACATAGTTTCAAAACCTTCATTTCAAATCGGCAACGAAATATCTCGCAAACCGAAAATTCGGAAAATGAATAAAATTCTAAGAAACATTCGAACAATTTCTTGCAATCAAAATAAAAATAAAGTTCATATACCACACATATACATGAACATAAGAGAACAAAATTTATTTTTTGCATCTATGAAAGCAATAGCAAAAATTGTAGAATTTTCGAACCTAAAATTCGAGCCTATTCAAAAATTCAAATCTATATTTAAGCTTTATTAGCGATACCAGGTTTTGTCTTAATCGGATTCCGACACTATAAAAAAAATAGCAAATAATAAATTAAGTTTTACAAACATAAACAATTTTTCAAAATTATTTAACGAACATTTTTTTCCACCCAAATAAAATCTTTCCAGTAAAATAGTTACTCAAAACAGATTATCTTACATTAAAGTCATTTACTATCGTTTTCAAAAACTTTCCTATACCTATTAAAATAAAGTATTTTAAAATTATATGATTTATATCATCTCAAATGATTTCTAACATCACCCTGTAAATTAATACTTTTATTTTTTCGATTCACTTCTACGAAAAAATCTTTCCTCTAATTGAATTGTAACAATAATGGAAATAGGAAATAAAATACCCTAACTCTTAATCTTATCGATTAAACAAAAAGGTGACTTAAGAAAAATGTATAAATTAAATTCGAAGAAATTCTAACAAGCACATTTATACTTCCCACAAAAGCACGTCTTGTATGTTTATCAATTAAACATTTTCAAGAATTGCAGGACATCTAATACTCTAGTTTTATATTGTATTCGCTATAATGTTTCATTACACGCGTTTTACATGTAAACAACATTCAAGATAAGATTAAAAAACGCATCAGAAACTTTTCACGATTAAACTGTAACCTAAAGCTAGAATGCATGATTTAAATTAGTAAATCCTTCACAAAAAAAAATAACAAATATACAGTACGTTGTTTAGAAGAAGAAAAAATTAACAATTTTCAGAATGTTCAAATTCCATCATAAATCGTACACGAATTTAACATCTTTTAAGAAAAAATGTATTAATTAATAGACTAGTCAAACAAGCAACTTTTATATCGAGAATACAAAGATATTATGACTTTCTTTCATCAAAATAATTTATAAGACCTCCGTCAGAAAATTTTAAGGACATATGTTAACCTGAATTTTACAACGATAAAATCAATATTATATCGAACAAAACGGTCAGACATAGGAGATATTTCATCATCCCTCTATCTCTTGATATTGAATCTGTAATTGAACATCTATTTTTGGTATTATTTAAAAATCAAGATATTTTAGATCTTTCTAAAATATACTTTGTGGAAAATAATCTAGACCTCCCTATACTTGAAATTTTATCATTCGCTTTTGCAGAAAAACGACTTAAAGGTAATAATTTGTCAAAACATTATTCAAACTCCTGACGAAGACCAAATCCCAATAACCCTAGAACAATATCATAGAAAAAATAATCCACACCACGGAATGAACGAAACGATTCGGAGAATTAAAGAAAAATACACTTGGCAAGGTCTAACTAAAGATGTCGAAAATTTTATAAAAATTGCGAAACTTGTCAAAAGACTAAAGTATGCCAGAAAAATCTAATAACCCTCTAGTAATCATGAAAACCCGAACGAACATCCTTTCACAATTTCACCATATGCAAAAATATGCTATAACAATTCGGTAAATAAAACACACGGCTTCACCCTTATCTTTAGTCATACATCTAATAGACCACCTGAAACTCTTCATAACCAAAAGAGCTAATTACAAAATATGTCAGAGATTTAAACAATAGAACATCTCACTATTTTGAAACAGCCCGCAATCGAACACAAGCTCAAAAGAAGAAAGCAAAAGTTCGTTTCGACAGAAATGTTCCCCAAAAATGCCCTGAATACAAAATAGGTGACTTAGTTTATGTAAAAGAATCACAAATTAAGAACAAACTACAAAACAAATTTAACGGTCCCTTTAAAATAAAAGAAATTTTTCAAAATTCTGCTACCCTATTAAATCTTGAAACAAAACAAGAAACTAAAGTAAATTTTGATAGAATGAAACCATATACTGAAAATTAAATTTATTTTCAGGTTTCTCCTGCTGTTCGGATCAGCACTCTGTCAATACAAAATTACCCCGATCAATAACACTGTTGGTGTATACTATCACCAAGACACGGACATCGTGGTGACAAATGACAAATGGACTCTGCTAGTGCATAAAAATATTTCATCCCTCAAACTAGCTTTTGACAAAAATCAAAATAATTTAGACAGAATCTTGAACACCCTCGATGGTGCTGACCAAAAATCAATCCTGTTTAGAAGCGAAGTCAAAACAGAGTTTAACCTTTTAATGCAAATAGCTAGTTCGATAAAAACGAAATTTGACGAAGTCTTTTCAGACACAAAGAGATATAAACGCGGAATACTTAATGGTTTCGGAACAATATTCAAATCAATTACCGGAAACTTAGACGCCGAAGATGGCGAGTACTATACTAATTGTATAAATAAATTAAATAATAACGAACATCAATTAGAAAACTTGATCAAAAATCAAATCTCAGTTACGACTTCTGTTATCAAAAATTTCAACTCAACTATACAAAAATTACAAATTGATGAGGAAACATTTAACAAAGATATCAAAGAAATCGAGCACACAATTCAAACCATGACTCAAACGATCCAAGCTGACGAAATAAAATTAAAATTTCTATACATTTCCGAACAACTAATGGCCAGCTATTTGTATATCGAAGACAATCTAAACGATATTTTAAATTCAATAACATTCGCCAGATTAGGAATTATTCATTCATCAATCATAACACCTGATCACTTAGTAACGGCGTTACAAGAGATTTCACAGAGTTTGCGAAGGAACAATTTACCTCTTCCAATTAAACTATCAGCAGTTGCTCAATATCTGGATATTATTGAACTAAAAGCCTTTCAACTAGATTCTAACTTAATATTTGTTTTAACAATACCTCTCATTGAACCACAAAATTACAACACCTTTCGTCTGTACCCTATACCTATACTTGATAACAGAACTGGTCTACATCACTTTTTATTTATTTCACAAAAGTTTATCGCGAGAGACGATGATTCTTTAATGTACATACCTATACAAAATTTGAAAGAATGCAAACCACTCTATTTTGGAACCAAACTATGTTCGAACCTGTTTGCATATCCTATCGACCAAAATGCCATTTGTGAAGCTAGAATATTAAAACCATTGCCGAAACTCCCAGAAAATTGTCAAACTTCCTTCATCATTAGTCAAGGATACAACGTCCAAGAACTTGAAGACAACACATGGCTAGTAATTAATTCCGAACCACTTCACATTACCATCAACTGCCCGAAGAGAGAATCCATAACAGAGCTAATTAACAAAAATTCCATCATAAAACTACAACCAGGATGTTACGCCTATGCAGGCATTACTCGAATACAAGCCAGTGCGTGCTAAAGACTTTTCCGAAATTAAGGACAATTCACATCCAATCCAAATTCTTTTTGAATGCTGCAATCACATGCCCGACAAAATCGAAATTCCAAAATTAAAACCGCTTAAATTAAACAGTCTCGGCGTAGAAGATTTAGATATTGCTAAAAACAAACTAGAGCAATATTCCAAAGACCTAGATGACCTCATAAATGAACCTTTTGTGACCAAACATGTATCTTGGTTCACATACTTCATAATCACTCTCATCATCCTATTAGTTCTACTTTACATAACTTGTAAATGCAGAAGAAGAAGATGTGGAGCATTGCGAATCCAACCCTCAACGGATAACCCACCTTCACCTCCTTCAGAGCGAAGCAGAGTATTTACCAAATTTCCTAGACTGATCCCTCCAAGAAAGCGACCCGGTATTAGACCTCAAGAAGAAGAGGACATCGAGTTAACATAGACTTTCATGTGGAGTTTTACTCTTGTCTATTAATTTAGACTATTGTATTTTATCCTTATTACGTTATGTAATGTTTTATTATCGCTTACCAATTTTAAATTTTACATTATTTTATTATTTTGCTTTGTATTCATTCAACATTGTTTCAATTTATTTTTGCATTATATTCATTTAACGTTTTAACAATTTTCAAAAGTTGCTGCATAACATCAACTTTTTTATTAAGGGGGAAGTTGTTATATAAAATTATACGCTTATTACCAAGACTTAGCCGTAACAAACCTTCACAGGCATATCATATTACATGATAACGACTTCTCTTATTAATTGCTTATCTTCAAAATATCATATTACACCTTTGTTTCTCATAACTTGTGCAGACTGCAGAACTGCAATTCCTTTGTTATATATTTTGCTTACTCAGGTTCTGTATGTTATAAATATGACTAAACACGCTTTGTTGAATCAGTTATTAAACTCACTTAGAATGAAACACTTCTAATTATTATTATATTCCTTCTCCAAGAGCCAACGTTGGCTCCATTTAAGTAAATAAACCTTTTTAAAAAGTCACTCATGTAAACCGTGATCTAACATATATACTATATAGTTACTATAATTTACACAAGTTGTATTAACTTTGGGCAACTTAGCTGGAGAAAACATTTATAGTTAAAAGGACCACGTACAAATTCTTAAATAAAAGTGGCTTCCGTTAAATTGGCTGAATTTTTGATATGTTCTATATTTTGGGCCCCTGATCAAATGTCTCAATGAGTCGGAGGTCCCAAATCACCAGGATTTCAAGACAGATCCAGTTAAAGCTGGGATTATGAGGTATTGGCCGTACATCGAACATTATTCAAATGATGCCCTTGTTCTTGGGCCTGGAGATTTTTGGTTGGCCTACAGTGAGGGAAAACCTGTCAATTGTTATTAAGTGTCACGCACCAACTTGTTAAATGACGTCACATCGGGTTATTCCATGTCACATGCAGTCATATCAGGTCATTCCCTGTTATTGGGACAATTAGTCAAAGCTATGAATAATTGTAGAGTGAGTAGGAGAGAGTAGGAGAGAGTAGGAGAGAGTAGGAGAGAGTAGGAGAGAGTAGGAGAGAGTGGGAGAGAGATAGAGAGCATCGAGCAGTATTCTGAAACTACCCTGTATTTTTTACATCATGTTATGTAAAATTAAATCCTCTTTATATTGTTTCTATATACTATATACTTCTAGGAGCTATATTCAGGGAGCAACCGGCACAGATATCAGTCTAGAGAATATTTCCTTTTACCACAAATTGACATCTGTATAACTCAAGACTTGACGAATCTAAGTGAACAGCTGTTAGTAGTGAATCCTTTCTCTCGTCCCTAATCATATCCTGCGCATCTCTTCGTTACTTGCTTTATCGTAGCCTATTACGCGTGTCTCCCTTTTCGTGACCAACGAAATCCACGACCTGCTCTCCCTCCAACACACATAAGCCTCAGAATATTGCTTGATTCTTAATATTACCGTGGATTACCCTTCAATACCATGTACCATAGTACCGTGAATGACTATCAAATGGAGTTGAGTACTCCGAAATACGGTAGAGTGCCATAGTTAGCTTCAGAATGCTGCTCGATGCTCTATAGTACCGTAGATTGTTCTTGACCACCACCAAGTGCCTCTCTCCTATTCACTCTACAGTTACTCCTAGCGTTGACCAATTGTACCGTTGACATGATATGACTGCATGGGACATGGAATGACCCGATGTGACGTCATCTGACAAGTTGGTGCATGACACTGAATAATCATTGACAGGTTTTCCCTCACGGTAGGCCAACCAAAAATCTCCAGACCCAAGAACAAGGGCATCATTTGAATAATGTTCGACGCACGGCCAATACCTCATAATCCCAACTTTAACTAGCTCTATCTTGAAACCAGGGTGTATTAAATAGGTGGTCCGACATACGGCACTTTCCTATGATGATGATGGCTTCATAAGTGCATGCTTTTTATTTAATTTAGTAGATGGCGCGAGCTTTAACGTCTTACAAAAACCTGTATATAGGTACATGAATTTGCTTTGCTGCATATAGTGCTGCATATATTCACAACTAAATAGCAATTTCAGTTATTGTAAAGGAACATATTCACCAGTTTCAGATTCATATAGGTATGGTAAGAAAATAAAAGTTTTGTAAAATATACAAATTTATTTGTAACAACAGTACTGGGCATCCCGAAAAAGGGTTGCAATATTATAAGAACAAGATTTACACAATGTTTACAAATAGTTCTTTCTCCAAAATTACTGAGCATTTTCTATGCCCCCAACATGAGTTGACTTTAATTGCACATCAGAATGAACACTTTGATAATAATTTGTACTTGGTCCACCTAAACAAGCGTTGAAGAGTCAATTTTTAGAAAAATATGCTGCAGTTCTTCTACACTGATTGGTTTACTGATTGATGTTAACTTAATATCCTTATGCAAAAAATAACCTCTATTGTAGGACCAAACATGAGACCAAACCCAACCTGAAAATAGAAATTACACAAATAATTACTTGAAAAACTAAATTATCATTTGAAAACAAATACTATTTAAAAAGCACTTACCGTCTTAAAACATGTTGTAATTAATTTATCATGCTGTTCTGCCTTATGTAAACATTAAGCTTCTACTTTCAATACTGTTATGAATACCCCAATTCTTATTTGGTAATTTGACGCCACATTCTTCAGACAAAATTTTTCTAGTAAGAGTAAATACAAACCCTCAGAAATAAGGATAAGTTATACTATCGTGAACATCACTCATATTTAATAACTTCTTAATTTTCTTAGGGACAACATTTTCTGAAGAACAAGCATCTAATTTGCTTGGAAGTGCACCTTTCTTCAACCTTTTTCTTTAAAACTGCCGCTAAAAGCATAAAATATATTTAAAAAGACGTTTTTATACCTATAGGTTATGTTACAAATATTTATGTAAATTTAAAACTTACAGTGTATATAACAACTCCATTTTCAGACTGTGAAGTAAAACTACTTTTTATATTGCTGGAGCAAAAATGTTTTTCACAAACATGTGGCTTTTTATTTAAAGCACTTTGTAAACTATCACATTTCTGTTTCTCTTCAGTATTTTTTGGCACTAAGAAAAGTGATAATTTTTAGTCTCTATAGTCATAAGCATAAGTACACAAATAGGCACTCCATATTTTCACTTCATGTTTTACGAAAATATAGATGACTTTTTGATATTTAGCGCCAGCTTATTGAATGTATTTGATGTCAAATGTCACTGATATCTTGTTTCACTACCAAAATTGGTAGAGTATGAGGTAGCCTATTAACTCACGTTTCCCACCATTAGCCAATGAGCAGCTGGTGTGAGATCACACCAGATGCAGGGCCTTATTCAAAATATTGTAAGAATTTGTGTACTGAGGTCGGGTGTAATTATTCCACATTTTGAGTCACTGTTCTGCATGGTGGTAATCAGGATAAGTTGTAGAATGTAACACTACAGGTCATAGTACACTTCAGACCAGATTTCGGGCCAGTACGGAGAGTTCTTCTAGAGTGAGATAACCGCGCCGTTACTGCACGTTCGAAGAACAAGGATAGTCTGACGTTTCATCTCCGCACTCCGCGACTGGCCTAAAAGCTGTATATTAAGGAACCTCATACTCTACAAATCTTGGTTTCACTACAAGATTTTTCACTAAACACGAACGAAAGGCCGGGAATGTATACAACACTGTATGCACGCGTGCACAGAACTTGTAAAATTATCTTTCTATGCGTAAATAACGACGGACGCTATTGCTCCTGCCATCTATTACATTATGTACAAAGTAAGCACTTATGAAGCCACTGTGCGGGCTCTTGTCGCATCACCTATTTAATACACCCTGCTTGAAACCCTGGTAGTTTGGGACCTCCGACCTATTGAGACATTTGATCAGGGGTCGAAAATATAGAACATATCAAAAATCCAGCCAATTTAACAAAAGCCACTTTTATATAAGAGTTTGCTTTGGATTGTCATAAAATTATCTCGTACATTATCAATGTCCTAGAGATGTTATAGCTGAAAATTTTTAGCTCAAATAGCAGTCCTATTAAATTCGTCCATTTCTAATCACGTGTGCTGAAACAACCAATCAGAACAGAATTACACTGAAAAGATCCCTGAGGGATCTTTTCACTTATGTCACCCAGTTTGACAATAATGACAGTTCAATAATTTAAAATTTATTTTTTGACAATATCGATTTGGAACTGCAAATAATGATTTAATGAATATAATAATGGAGGAAAACACACCAAATAATACATAATACTTAATCTACATTTAATTTTACAAATTACTCTTTTAATAATTATGTTTTTAATAAATAATTTTGAACAAATAAATAAAATAGATTGCAAAAAATTTTCTATGCGAATACTCCTGGAACGTTGATAAATAGCTCATAATTTTATCACAGCTTCCTCAAGCACGTTGCTTTTAGGTAATATCCCTCCGCTTCCGGCGTCGGGATATTACCAAGCAAGTGCTTTCGGAAACTGTGATAAAATTATTTCGTATTATCAACGTCCTTCTGATATTATAGCTGATAATATCTCTAGGGCAATTTTCACTTATGTCGTCCAGTTTGACAGTTCAGTAATTTATTTTTTGACAATGTCACAATTACGAATTGGCACTGCAAATAACGACTTGATGAATATAATAATAGAGGAAAGCACGCCATACTATACAATTAAAAGTAAAAAGTACATCTGGAACACATATATGGACTTTTGCGGCACCAGAAATTATGAATTAGATAAAAATAAGTGAAATAAATCGCAAAAAATTTTCTATGCGAATGCCGCTCGAACGTTGATAAATAGCTCATAATTTTATCACAGCTTCCTCAAGCACGTTGCCTTTAGGTAATATTACCAGGCAACGTGCTTTTGGAAACTGTGATAAAATTATTTCGTATTATCAACGTCCTTGGGACATTATAGCTGATAATCCTAGGACAATTATTATCACTTATGTCATCCAGCTTAACAATTCAATAATTTAAAATTTATTTTTTGACATTGTCACAATAATTATGATTTAGCACTGAATATAACGACTTGATAAATATAATAATAGAGGAAATCACGCCAAATAATACAATTTAATTTTGCAAATTGCTCTTTTAATAATTGTTTTTAATAAATAGTTCTGAAGAAATACATGAAATAAATTGCAAAAAATTTTCTAAGCGAATGGCCCTCGAACGTCGAAATAGCTCATAATTTTATCAGAACTGCCTCAAGCATTGCGTCGGGATATTACCAAGCAACGTACTTTCAAAAACAGTGATAAAATTATCTTGTATTATCAACGTCCTTGGAACATTATAGCTGATAATATTTGTCGTTGTGTCGATAGAGAAAATCAGAGCGATACATTTTTCGCATTGGTGCTGTTAAAAGTCGATCTAATAATGTCATTTGATTGATGCAATGTTATAAAAATTGGCTATTATATTAATAAGTGAAATAATCGTATATTGAAAAAGAGTGAGTATATCTTTACTACAACCATGACTTATCAGAAACCTTAATTTATTTATATACTGAAATAGCATCTTTTAAACAAAGAACCTAACTAACATTTTAGAGAAGATTAGCTGTAAAAGGAACGCCTAAATAATCCATTTAAAGTGCAGTACAAACTTTAGGAAAAACTTTTTGTAATTTGACAAAGTTTTAGTAATTTATTATTCTTTATACAACGCCGGAAAATTATTAATAAGTAGGTTACTTTAAGGGGAAGGAAAAGACCTTTAACTTTACTAATTGTTTCGAAAATTCCCAAGCAAACACCAAACATACTTTCCTCTCGAAACATAATAATATCTAATAACAAAGACATTCTTGTAAACACTTTATTTTAATAAATTTTCCAACTTTATGAATGCGTACTATATTACAAAGTGTTTAGAAGCAGCAAAAGGTGGTGAGAATTCTATGGACATTTTTTTTCATTTTAAGAGTTTGACATTTTTGAAATAATTTTATGACATTATAAACATTATAAAATGAATTGCGGAGGCATATCGTTATGCCTACTTGATAAATGTGGAAAAGATGATAACTAATATGTTTTTCAAAATTTAAAATTTTCATACCATTCGATAGTACATTTTACAATCCGACGAAAAAGGTTGTGTGGCAAAACGTGACTAATCACTACCTATCTCTCCTGAGTTCGAATTTCGACATCGACAAACTGCATTGAACTGAACTGAAGATAATGGTTGTGTGTTTACGTCGTTTTATTTTTTAACTGTCATTCAAATAACTTTAAATAGAGAATATTATTTAGGTGTTAAGCAAATCAAAACTTACACACTTTTTTATTTATTATGAAATTACTTACTTTCTGTATATTGCTGCCCTAATCTGGGCACCTAATATATTAGTTAGGTAAATACTTTAAAACACTCATTATTGGAGAACCAATCAAAACAACTACTCTTATAGCTAATACTGACGAAGTATTGAAATACATGATAGGTTTCTTAGCATTTTAAACATTATTGATTTAAAACACACATAGTTTAAAAGTACTGCATCTGAAAATCGACAATGTGCATTTTAGTCCGGTTGAATGGTCACGAAAAGTATAAAAATGTGGCGAAACTAGATTAACTATGATTTTATTGTTTTAAGTTGATGGGTTTTATACAGGGTGAGTCATGAGGAACTGTACATACTTCTACCGTAAGTAGAGGCACCTAAGACGAATACCAAGTGACCATTAAAAAGTGTTTGTTCCCTTTCTTTACTATCATACAGAGTGATTTTGAATTTTGTCCAAAAATTGTTTTGGTCATAACATTTTAACGGTTAATCCGATTTGCCTCAAAAATGTACACTGTTGCCTAACAACCATCATACGTATCCAAAATTAAAAAAATTCAGGGACGGTTTCAAAAAAATTTGTTGGATTGCTTCATATACGATAGTTCACCCTGTATATGATTTATCTAAAACTTGATCTGAAATTTGTATAGGACACAAATAGGTAGTAAAACCTGAGAATTTGAAATTTTTGTCACAATCACATCAAATTTTTTATTAACGATCAATTTTCAAGTCCAATGAAAAGTTTGGCAAAATGGAATATTTTAATGTATACTAATATTTAATAATACAAAACTTTAGCTAAAAAAAAATTATCTCAACATATCTCGTGCCTAGGTTTAATAAGTACTATCATTTCAATCAATTTACAGGCCAGATACGTCTCTATAAATTCAACAAGAATGGATGCATATTGTCTGAAAATTAAATAAAATGGAAGTACCTACGTAATAACAAGCACTAAAGGACGTAGATCCGTAAGTTTTATTTACTTTAAATTCAATGCTTGCATTTGAACATGATGGCTTTAAAAAATATTTCGAAAATTTTACAGTTTTTGTTAAAATTGATCCTAAACTGAACATTTAGGTTGGACACTTTAAATGGGGGAAAGTTAGGCTACACAAATTTGACTACTAATTTCTGTCCTTTTTGGAAGCAATTTGACTAATTGGAGAAATCACATACAGAGGCAACTTTTTAGATGAACCACATCAGCCACATTTTTAAGACCTGGCCTGGAAGTTGATTAAAATGATGGTACTTATTAAACTTAGGCACGGGGTATGTAGATATTATTTTTTTTTAGCTAAATTTCTGTATTAATAAATATTAGTATACATTAAAATATTCTATTTTGCCAACTTTTCATTTGACTTGAAAATTGACCGTTAATAAAAAATTTGTTAAAGAGTGTGACAAAAATTTCAAATACTCAAGTTTTACTACCTATTTGTGTCCTATACAAATTTCATATCAAGTTTTAGATAAATCATATACAGGGTGAACTATCGAATACGACGCAATCCAACAAATTTTTTTGAAACCGTCCCTGGATTTTTTTAATTTTGGATATGTATGATGGTTGTTAGGCAACAGTGTACATTGCTGTAAAAAATGGGACAAATCGGATTAACCGTTAAAATGTTATGACCAAAATAATTTTTGGACAAAACTCATAAATCATTCTGTATGATAGTAAAGAAAGGGAACAAACACTTTTTAATGGTCACTTGGTATTTGTCTTAGGTGCCACTACTTACGGTAGAAGTATGTACAGTTCCTCATGACTCACCCTGTATACAAAACAAGCCCTTATAGCATGCCAGATGTTTACCGGATAAGGGAGGTGTGGGGTGATAAAGTTGAAAAAAACGGCATCTCGCTTAAAAAGCTAATAATTTGAGAGAAAAGTTCAAATGAGAAATGTTAAAAAACCTATAAAATGGGCCTCCGAACGTTAAGATAGCTTTATTAGGTTAGGAGTTAATTCTGAAAGAAATTTTTAATTTCAGCAAAATTTTAGAAACATTTTTGAAATTTTACTAAAGTACGTGTTATACAGGGTGATCTCCCATGGCATGCGGAAAATTTATCAGTAGGTTGTCCCCACCGAAAGGAGTTTAAAAAATAAAAAAATTTTAAAAAAAATGACCAAAAAAATTACCTTATTTTTTTGTAGAAGTGCACCGCCAATGACTTTAACCAATCTGACGTAACGCGGTACGACCATATCACTTTATCAGACTTGGGATTGATACTATTGACAGCAAAGCTGGAAAGGGGTAGAAGTGACTTTTTGGTTTTAATCAGATCACACTACAAAAATAGAGAAATAATACGAAAAGGCATTGACCCTATGCTAGTGAACTCTACAACAACAAGTAGATATAAGAGATATTTACTTAAACCCGTTAATAACACAAAAACACCAACTACGGCCGTGCCTTGTACCTGCCGGTGCCTTGATTGTTCTACCGAAAGCAAAAAATGCGGCACTTTGACCGCACCCGCTGGCTTCACTTTTTATGCCAATTACGGAAATGTAAACATCTCCAATATGTTCTTTCACAAGTAAGTTCGTCGCCCGACAATAACAGTAGTGTATCTTCGTAACTTTTAACCATTTTTAATATACTAAATTACCTCGGAGCACTCTAAAATCACGTCGTATAGGAGGGAATATCTGGTAAAAATTTCAGATCCATATCTGCATTATATTTCTATAGATTCAATTTTTTGAAAAAAAAAAAGGTTTCGAAAAATGTCTAAGTACTTCATTTTCTGTCAGTTTTTGCTATAAGAAGAAAAATTTTATTCTTCGAGAGTTGTTCAACAATTACAAATGTTTTCTATAATATGGTCATTATTCAGAAAAAAGTGGTGAAAATGTAACTTAAAAAAAAAAGAAAATTATTTTGCATAAAAAATTCCAATTAAAATTAAATATCTTTTGAATGAAATGCAGTTTCGAAAAATCACGTCTACCATTTTGAGGTGCTATTTCTTTAGTTCACTTAAAAAAAAATTACTCAACGATAATTGGTTTTCGAAAAATATAAAAAAGTAGTGTGCGCTAACGTAAATTAATAACGATTCCGTAACAATAAATTCGACTTTTACTTTTTCAACGAATTTCATTGCAAGTTCAGACAAAGGAAGATTCTCAGCCATTTTTTCACCATGAACTTTCTCCGTACACTCTGTCTTTATTTGATGAAGTCGGCATGCGAAAAACTCAAACCTTTACGTTCTTCAGTAGTTTTGATCCCACTGTTGAAATGCTAATTTTTAATAATTTGACTCATGTCCTTGACGATGGATGCTTGCTTCATAAAATTTTATGGCATCGAAACGATAAAATAAGCTATATTTTAAATGCTTATGTTATATATGTTAAAAAAAATTATGCACAAAACAGCCAATGAAAATAATAAAATTCGACTTACTGATATTCTTCGTGAAGAGCTTACTAAGGCAGGATTTCAAATAAAGCAAGCTGATGAAAATGCTGTTACTTTAAATTGTATGAAAATGTAATAATACTTGGAGAAGATATAGGTTTACTTGTGATACTAAAACAATTAGGACATTCAAATAATAACACCTTTCTATTTAAACCAGGAAAAAGAAAAGTTGCTAATAGATATTATTATGCTCGCGCACATTACTTTTTGATATTCTTCGAAAACCAATTATCATAATGTTTTTTTTTTAACTGAACTATACGAATAGCACTTCAAAATTGATGATTTTTCGACACTGCACTCCATTCAAAAGAGATTTAACTTTAATTCGAATTTTTTATGCAAAAAAATATTCTTTTTTTCAAGTTAAATTTTCACAACTTTACTCTGAATAATGGCCATATATAAAACATTCGTAATTGTTGAACAACTCTCGAAGAACAGAATGTTTCTTCTCATAGCAAAATCTGAGAGAAAATGAAGTACTTAAAGTCATTTTTCGAAGACCCTTTTTTTTCCAAAAAATTTAATCTATCCAAAAATAATAATAATGCAGCTATCGATCTGAAATTTTTGCCAAATATCCCCTCCTATATAACACGTACTTTAGTAGAATTTCAAAAATGTTCCTAACATTTTGCTGAAATTAAAATTTTTTTTCAAAATTTCCGTTTTTTGAATTTACTTCTGAACTAATACAGCTATCTTAACGTTCGGGGGCTCATTTTATAGGTTTTTTTAATACCTATAACTTTCTCATTTGAACTTTCCTCTCAGATTCATTAGCCTTCTATTTAAACGCGAAAAACAGGTTTTTCAACTTTAGCACCCCCCCACCTACCTTATCCGGTATGACATCACTTGGTACGCTATAAGGGCTTGTTTTGAATGTCCAGCCGACAAACTTAAAACGATAAAATCGTAGTTATCTATTTTCGCCAAGTCAAATTACAATTCGGCTGGACTGCTAGGCAAAAAATGAACCAACTTTTATACGCCATTTTCTTAGAATTATGTTTATGTAGATTGGATCTCTGTTGCATAAGACGATTCAATTGTGCTATATCCGAGTCCAGTAAGTTCAGTTTCAAATTCTGTCAAGTATTGTAAAAATAAAATACTGAAAGTTCAGCAGCTTAAGTCAAAAATTAAATCCATTATGTCCCTTGAAAGTAAATCAAAATAAATAATCACGCTTTCTGAAGAGAAATATTTATTTAAATTCATATAGTTTTTATATGCGGCACGGCATGTAAATAAGAAAATATTCTATTCAAATATTGGAGAAGTAAGTAAAGTTCTTGTGAACTTTATCCATTTCCAATAGTTTCCAACACAGCAAAAACGGTGAGCAGTGAGCCGTGAGAAAATACGACTGAACAAAAACTGTTTCTCTGTACCAAGCTATAACTAGTGTTCGACCAACCGAGCAAAAACTACAAGTCCCACAAAATATACGGAGAAAGATATGGAGACGTTCTAGCTGATAAATAACGGAGATGGCAGAAAACAAAGGGCCTTGCAATATTGTTAATTATAGTCTGTATGTGATGCGGAGGCACGCATATATACTCAAAATCGATTAGTGATGATAATATAGCAAAAGAAAAATAAAAGTGAATGATTTTTATAATGTTAATATTCCAATAACTCATTTTACACAGTTATTTTACAGGAGTAATTTTTATAACGCGCAATGATTCTCGCTAACAGAAAATGCAATTAATAATAATAATAACAATAATAACCTTCATTTCCCAATCACAAGTACAATTAATTAATAACCATATAAGTAACTTAAGAGTGCGTTAAAATTCTGAGCTAATAAGCATAAGCATAATACAATTCAAAATATGTAATAAAATACATGTAAAATGTATAAGGAATAACACGTACATAATAACAAACTACAAAAATATATAAACACGCAATAAATAAATAGATACATAAATATATAAATAGTCAGAGTAACTCATTAACACCATACAAGCACTTTCCAATTAGTAAATTTTTTATCCTCTTTTTAAAAGTAAATAGGCTTTTACAGTTTTTCAGATCAATGGGCAAATGATTATAAACTTTACATTCGTTGTAAAACACACTTTCTTGATATATTGCTGTTGTGTGCTGATGAGGAATTATCTGATCTTTAAATGTTTGATAATCATGGTGGGTTTGGTTTGTAAGAAAACTTGATTTGTTTTTAAAAATATAGTAACATATTTCATAAATATTATTATTAAGGATTTAAAGAATTCTCTGCCCGATTCTCGGGGATGTGAACTCTCCATAATCCTAGTGACACGCTTTTTCAGAATAAATGCCCGACAAACACAGGTAGTACTCAATCCCAACAGCATAATTCCATACCGTAAATGGGAATGTATATTGGAGTAATAAAATGTCAAGAAAGAATCTTTACCGCAGTGATTTTTAATAGGGATTGCAATTTACCGGAAGTTTTAATAACCGGTCTTTTGTCTTTTTCCATTTACAAAATTATCTAAATTTAACAAAAAATATTTTTTTCTTCAAGCGTATTAAAATATTTAAATTATGTCACCAGAAACAGAAGTAGAAGTAGGACATTGTTTTACTAGTAACAAAATGTTAGTACCGAACGCCACCGTAGTGGACATTGTTTTACTAGTAACATATTGTTAGTTCCGAAAGCGCCACCGCAGTGGGTATTATTTTACTAGTAACATAATGTTAATACCGAAAGCCACCGGTGGCGCGCTATCCACTAGCCACTTGTCATATTGTGTCAACATGTAAGACTGTAGTTTGAATATTTGTACATTTATGATAAATAAATGAATTTTTGCATTTTATTACGCTTGAAGAAAAAATAGTATATATTACACGGGGTAGAACGCCTTTTTTTTGTTTCGCCCAGTTTGCAAATCCTGGACTCAACACAAAAAAAGAGTGCGTTCTACTCCTAGTTATATAATATACTATTATATACGTATATTTAATATAATGAACAGACAAAAGGTTTTTTTATCAAAAGGAAAAAATATAAATGAAATAAATTTAAATAAATAATTATTCTGTAAATAACAAAAATATCAACTTAAATAACAAAATTACAAACATAAACTCAAATAGGGCATTTACTGAATACCTAATCTAAAAAAAAAACCAATATTTTATAAAGATAGCCTGTTAAAAGGGTTAGTTTTACTTCCACATCCAGTGAAAGTATAGTAACGACAAAAAAAATTTTATTGTTCAAATAGGCTTAGAATGTCATGAAACGTCGAGATTTTAAGTTTGAGCGAAAAAAATTTTCTGTCTGTCTGTCGGTCTGTCTGTAACTTTTTTGTGCGCACGTTTACTATGGAACCGTTTGAGATATTGACTTGAAATTTGGTACACATATGTACTTCAACGAGATCTAGAACTAGATTATATTCATTTTGTTTCATCGTAGGGTTGGGGGGTAAATTTGGGGTAAATAGGTAAATCAAGCAGGTAAGAGTCCATAAAATTGGTATTTAGTATATACAAGAGAAGCTAAGGTCTCAAAAAAAAATTGGCATTAGCCACTCCCATTACCACCCTCACCCCATTATTAAAGGGGTTGAAAAAAAAATGTGATTTAGTGTGTGTACAACAACCAGAAACCTCAAAATATTTTTTTACTTCAGCCACCCCACTACCACCTCCTATCACCACCCCCACCCCACTACCGATGTGGGGTATCGTTTTATGGGTTTTTGGAGTAGAGGATTTCAAATATTATATTATTAAAGTTCCATAAACTATTATTTCCACATACAAAATTTTTTCGTTGTGAGTGACTTGGATAAAAAATCTGGATGTGGAAGTAGTGATTCCTTGGGCAGCGGTTTTTCTATATCTGTTAGTCGTCTGACATTTGTGCATAGAATACCACCAGCTGAAGATGCCCTTCCTCAATCGATATTGGTGGGTCGATAAGTTAATAAGAATTGGTATTAACATACTTCTAAATGTATTCCACGGATATTTGCGGCAGTGAAATATTCAATTTCCGCAAGATATTGTATTTCTTAAGGCTTGGTGTTTGGATTTTACTTTTTATAATATTATTTATTTATTGTTAAAAGTGCTCAGTGTTGGGACAGTACTCTGTATTTAGTAAATACTGGTCACTGACATAAATAGAAATGTTGAATACGTGACATATCGTAAGTTCAGAATTTACCTGAATAACTGGTAAAAAATTAAAATAACCGGTAATTATCGTCATGTGTTTTTGTCCTGATAACCGGTTAACTGGTTAACCGGTATTGCAATCCCTAATTTTTAAAGTTACGCATACCGTAAAAACCTTTACCCAGCTCACACACAAACTGTCTTTGTGAGCAGCTTATGTCAAATTTCACCAAAGATTTTGGCAGAATCTGTTACTAAAAATTCGTCGTTAGCGTTTTGCTCGATGTTGTACATAACAGTAGTTGTTTTTTTCTTTAAACATTTCTTTTTTTAAACATTTTTTTTAATGTAAGCCGGTTTTTCTCTGACCAAATTATACCGTCTTTGTATAGATCTTTCGATATATTTTTTTCTACACCTATTTGATTATATGACAATTATTAGCATTTTTTTGGTGAAACATCGTGCCTATAATTCACTGTAGTGAATTATCGATTCATAATTCACTGCATCCGGCCAATCACAAATACAAATTCAAAAATCATTATTTCGCTGATTCAATGATATTTTAAATCGACCGCGATCAACTCTTGCTGCTGCGGCTGACAATCAACTCGCGTGACAGTGACAAGTGTACCGTATTGTTTGTTTACGTTTTCGACTTATTATGAATAGGTACCGATTAATGCTATCAAATTTCAGTCTAATTTATTTGTTTAATAGGTGTAGAAAAAGCATGGTATTACATTCGCGATTATGGCCATTATTCAGTCAGATGATTTGCGCCACTCGCCTACGGCTCGTGGGCTCAAACATCATCTTCGTGAATAATAGCTCATACAATAATATACTATTACTATATCAGGACTTTTTTGAACAACTAAGAAGTTAGTATCATCAGGGTAACAAGTAATACAAATGTTGTACTTGCTTTGAATATATAACGCAGGATCATTGACAAAGATAAAGTAAATAAATGGCCCCAGTATGAAGCCTTGTGGTACACCGGCATTCAATAGATATTTATTGCTCTTTGTTCCATTGACATAGACTACTTGTGCATGGTTTTTAATATAGCTAGATAAAGAATCTAAACCAAGACCCCCAATACCATATATAAACAATTTAACAATAAATAAGTCATAATCTACACAGTCAAAGGCTCGTGAATAATTTATGAAAAAACCAAAAGCATATAATCCTTTATCTAAGGCGTCTACTACTGAGCTGTGAAAGTTTACTAATGCAGTGACTACACTTCTATTTTTTGGGAAACCGTGCTGAACTGACAATAAAAGGTTATTTTTAAGAAAGAATCCACTTAACTGTTCTAAAAATGCAAGTTTTATAACTTTCAACATACTTGAAATTATGCTTATCACACGATAATTATTATAACAGTTTTTGTCTTTTTTTTTAAATAGAGGAATAATTTTACTAATGTCTCTTCTGTGGCTGGCTGTACGGCTTTGGCCTCTATATTACTGTTTTAAGTTGTCAGGGAAAATTCAATTTACAAAGCATAGATTAATTATGTAAGTTAACGGGAAAACGAAATTATTTTAAAATGTAAAATTGTAATTTTAATTCACTCTACAGTATATCCCCGGATGGGCTTAACTATACCTGTAATCTTTCTTATTTTGCATTTGGGTAGAAAACTTCATTGTCATAAAAAGTTTTGCATCTAAGAAATCTTTAGCCATAAACAGAATTCCGAAATAACGCACAAGGAGGTTAAGAAATAAGGAATCGAGGAATTGTGCCAAAAATAAAAAGTTTTTTTAAGGGTGGATTAAACATTTTACGGGTAAAAGGTGTTTCTAATGTCAATAAAAGATAAGATATGATATTTGAACGTTAAATTATCCACAGATTTACCAATGTGAGGAAAGAAATGGAAGTTAATTTGGAGTCAAGAATAGGCAAGCAAGGACATTTTTTTTTTTCAAGAGATTAACGCAGTGAAATGTTACGCAGTCCTGTAGTAAATTAATTTTTGGTAAATTTAAAGTAACTCTTTCCTATTATTGACCTAAGTAAAGATGTATTTATATCACAAGATCGAAGAAAATCTAAATTTATTTCATTGAAGTTTGTGTTTATGTATAAAAACACGCTACACCGAATATCAGCTCTTAAATCGCAGTACTTACTTTCCAATAAATAATTACAGTTGAAATGCCCGCGAAAAGCGTCACTTCTTGAAAATGTCCTATAACAATTGATCCCGTCAAGGCACAAGCGTTTTAATCGAAGTTCTGTGTGTTGTGACGTTTATAATTTTTAGGTTAGAAGAGAAAATTTTAACTTGGGTTGCAGTGTGTTATCATGTTAATGTTCTAACTGTTTATACATATAAATTAACAAGCTTTTATTAAAATGCAATAAAAAGGTAATCACATCATTTTTATCAATGTTACAAAGCTGTAACTCACCTTAAATCTTGTCGCGAGTTTATAGGTATTTAATTCCAAAGAAATGCCATTATTTTAATGTATATCCGCGACAAGCTTTTAGTTCAGTTAAGCAGCATTGATAAACTGATGTGAATTACGTAATATTTGTTTTTCAACTCCCATACTTTAATTCGTTTATTCCCTATCTGTACATTAATGAGATTCATTAAGATACATATTTTCTATTAAGATACAAGTTTATAACCAATAGAAACGCGACACAGCACTATTCTGTCAATATCAACTATTGCTTTGAACATGACAGATCTAAAATTTATCAATTTTGGCAAATCATACTTACTGTTTACCTAGCAATGTTCAAACTTTGTGCTTCTTGTAATTAAAATCTGTGAACCCTACAAACACAAAAGGTCGGCCCTCCAGTGGGCCATCACATGGCCAGAAGTTTCATTTCTGGCCCAGTGATGGCCCGCTGATGGGCCGATCTTTTGTGTTTATTGGGAACATGTGTAATAGTGAAAGTAAAATTGAAATAATAATCCGTAATAATTCCTAAGTTTATGTTTCATAATATATCCAAAATTGTAATCTACAATTAGTAAATTTTGGAAATAAAGTGTTAATTTTCTATTTTATTATGACTGGTCGTAGAAAAAATAGTGTATGAAACTCACATTTAATGGCTACTAAGACACTCGCATTCATTATGACATTCGTCTACAGCTCATGTCATAATTCTCATGCTCATGCGTTAATAGCCATCAATGGTCGTTGCTTAATATACCATTTATTCTTTTTAGTGCATTTTAACGAAGGTTTGTTAGCTTCATGAGTTTATATATATAAACAGCTGGAACATTAACATGAAAAATAATCACTAGAACTCAAGGCTTGTAATAAAAAAAGAAGTTTGTGTGAATAGGTTCTTAAAGTAGGTATGTAATATTAAAGATTCTTCAATTTAAACACCGTCCCACTCTTTATTTTTAGAGTATAATATTGTACAATTTAAATTATTAACACAATAACTTAATTAGTATGACATATGAACTTTTTCTGAACTTGTCATCAATTTCTAGGTTTCAGAAAAAAATATATACTTAAATGACATACTAACATATGTCAACTTTTATTAAAAAGTGTCATTGGATCACATAATGTATTAAGAGCTAGGTTCCATCAGAGACCACGGACTAATATCCTTAAGATATTTACAATAATAAAAGGAACGTCGACATATTAAAAAAATTGATTTTTCTGTGAAATATTGATTCTGGTAGGTCATAAAAGCAAAATTTTTAATCATAAAATATATTAAGAGAAAATCGATTGGGTTACATCAGAAGACCACGGACTAGTCTTCTGAAGATGTTCACAATAATGAGCGAAACGTTGGCTTACTAAAAACTTAGTTTTTACTGTAAAATATTGATCCCAGTACTATGAGTATCAAATCACCAAATCATAATTTTGATCACAAAGTGTATTAAAATATGGTTTATTGGGTTACATCAGAAAACCATCGGTTTGTGTCCTGAAGATGTTTCTAATAAAAAACAAAATGTCGACAAATTTAAAACATTGTTTTTGCTGTTAAATATTGGTCATAGTATCATCAGACTCAAATAATGACAATTATCTTTTTTTATCTGCCATTACGCAAAAATTTACATATTTCGTGTCATAAAACTCGAGAAAAAACAATTTTTAAATAAAATGGTACTAATTTTATGCATACTTTAATCAATGCTATCACTCCAAACAATATTTATTAAGTGGAAGGCAATTACACTACATTCAAAGACTTAAGACGCGAACTCGGAATCCGAGTATTTAAAAAAAAATGTAATTTTTCCTCAAGGAGTCGAAACTTTAAGTATCCCTGTATCTCCATCTCCCTAAGTGTACTTGCCTCTTGACTGTAAAATATTCCATGTTCCTTTACATTAACTTCACTCATAAAAACCACCCTCTAAGGTTGTGCTGTGTTTGTTACACCCTGTACGCTTCCAAAGGATTACCACACTTCCATGCGAAAGTCACTCAGAGTACCAGTGTTTATTAAGTTTCGGATACTTTAAAAACTTCAAAAAACAATTTATAGAAGTTTCAATACAAATCCCTACAGACTATCTCTAATGCTGCCCTTTGCCATCTTACTTACCCTTATCTTTAATCCACTTTGCCCTCGTTTTAACTCTCAAGCCGCCTTTGATACTTTGATGCGTTAATGCTGTTTGACCTCAGTGGTTACTTTGAAACAATTACTAAGCCAGGGACATTTTGCGAAGCTGATAGAGTTGAAAATGTCAACTTTAGAAATTAATTAAAATTTCGCGCTGCTAATGTCCCGTAAATAAATAAATTTTAATTCTGTAGATAAAGTAAAATTAAAAACGATTTTAAATCAATTTTGATAAAATTATAGTCTTACAAAATCAGTTTTGAGGAAAACTCCACGGAATGTATGTGACAAGACATATTTAGATATTGAGTGCAGTGTGAAAATCAACAATAGCAGAGAAAAGTGGAAAAAACAAATTAAAATAACTTGTCGAATAACAATTACTTCCACATCCAGTGAAAGTATAGTGACGACAAAAAAATTTTTGAAAATTTTTATTTTTCAAATAGGATTAGAATGTCATAAAACGTCGAGATTTTAAGTTTGAGCGAAAAAAACTTCTGTCTGTCTGTAAGTTCTTTTGTGCACACGATTACTCTGGAACCGTTTAAGATATTGACTCAATTTTTTGAAATCACTAAGTTACTCTATTATAATAGAAATCCATGTAAGAGGTAATAAAGGATTTCTGTTTTAAAACTAATCGTCCAAAATAGTTACTTCCACCCCTTTCGTGGATAGATTTGGAATTTGAAGGGGCCATAAAATGAAAAAAGATTCCCATTCTAACAAACAAAAATTATTTAAATAACTAAACAATTTTTTACTATAAAAATCAAGCAACATTTTTTAAAGCGGATATTAACACCCTACACCTCCTTAGAGAGGTAATAAATATTCAGAAGTGATCTGAATTGGCCAAGCCACCTTAATATGGTAATAAAACATCCAACTCAGTGTTAGGATTTTTTTTTGTTATTAAAACCGATCAATGTCCCTGATAAGGTGAGGAGGCGTATGAGTGTACTCAGAAGTAATCAGATTATTATATTCTGATAGCAACCACTCAATGAGGTATTCTGGTTAAAAATATGTAATTAACTATATAGTAATTATTGTAACTTACAACCTTCTTGAGGGTTTTGAGGGACTGGCGATTAGGGTTGCAGGGGTGAATTTGGTTTTTTTACTTCTTTCTTTACTTAGTTATAGAAACTTAGTATTTAGACTAATATCAATTCCAATATCACCCCCAAATAAGGGTTGTTCTTTAATGTGGTCCCGAGATTTTTCGCCAAAACTGGTGACGGATTTGTATTCAGAACCCCAAAAATTAGTAAAAAAAGATGGCTTCCACACCTTACGCCGGATGGGTCAAATATTGTTCTTTTTATTCAAGTCAATATCTTAAACGGTTCCAGAGTAATCGTGCGCACAAAAGTAGTTACAGACAGACCAACGGACAGAAATTTTTTTTCGCTCAGACTTAAAATCTCGACGGTTCATGACATTCTAAGCCAATTTAAACAATAAAAATTTTTAACATTTTTTTGTCGTTACTATACTTCTACTGGATGTGGAAGTAATTAGTTCCTCAGTTGTTGCCAAAATTAACAGACTTTTCCACCAAAGTGGTACTCTATAAAAAAAAAAGAAATAATCAGCAAAACGAAGACCAAGGAATTTTAGAAGCTTTCAATAACAATCCTCCTAGTAGCATATGAGATATGGTATTAAGGTACTTGTATACTAAGATGAACTTTTACAGTTTTAAATATAATTTGGTATACTAATAAATACAGTGATTTTCAATAAAAATAAAATCGTTCGTTTAGTTTCGAAGTAATAGATTCGGAAATTTTGACAAATATGCCTTACTTGACATACTAGAGCTCGGATGCATGCTAGGCTAAGTTAATTTTCGCTCTTAATACCACAGTTTTTTAAAAAATATGCGTCAAAAACTAGCATAACATTGTAATTTCCTATAATTAATTATTTTTTATTTATTTGCTTTCATCATGATTAGAGAAGAACATTATTTAGGTATTAAGCAAATAAAAAGTGTGTAAGTTGTGATTTGGTTAATACCTAAATAATATTCTCTAATTGTAATTTCCTATTAACACTGTTAAAATCCTGAAAGAATCGTCCGTCTACTATAAAAGTTATTAGAAGTTTAATCAAATTTAAGTCCCAAATTTGTTAAATTTGTTATGTATAAATAGACCAGCTGTTTCAAATTGATTTGCAACGCTGCATATTTCGAAGGTGGCGCGAATATTTAAATTTAAAGTATAAAATTAATTGTAGTAATATCATTGTTGTATTATTATACTCTTCGCAAAAACGAACAGTATGTTGCATTTGATCGGCACATTTCTAAAACCGTAAATATCGCTCGTAGAGAAAAAAATTTCATATCATTATGTTAGTGAATGAATTCTGAACAACTTTCAAAATGTCCGTCTGTCCGTCCGTCTGTCTGTAAGCACGATAACTTAAGAAAGAAAAGTCCGTTTGTATTGAGATTTTCAAAGTAAGTTTGCGTTAGCTAGAGAAAGAACCCTATTGTTTTTGATAAAAATCAATTAGTAAATAAAAAAAGTTATTAATCATTTAAATTAAAAAACATATATATTTTCTTAATTTTTGTAATTTGTACTTAAATAGAAATGTTATTCTCTATAATTTTTTTTGTTTATACATTTTACTAATATACATCTAATAAAATCATTGATCTTATAATTACATCTAGTAATGAGCTTATTGTTTATACTAATGTTATTGGCATGGAAAATATTTCAGATCATTCTTTGGTTACTTGTACTCTAAAAATTTCTAAAGAAAAACATAAACAAAATTTTCACACCTATAGAGATTTTTCTAACTTCAACTATGACTCTTTTTTGGTGGATCTGAGATCAATCAACTGGAATTACATTTATTCACTTCGTGATGTTAATGAAATGATCGAGTTTTGGAATGCCAGTGTAATTTATCTGTACGATTTACATGCTCCATATAAAACTGTTAGGATAACAAAACCTCCGGCTCCTTGGTTAACCGACAACTTAAAATTAATGATAAAACTCAAAAAGAAGGCACTTGCTAAACATAAAAAATTGAACACCTTAATTTCTTTTAATGAATATAAACAGCTTAGAAATTTTGTAAATTATTCTATAAAAATGAAAAAAAAAGCTTATTTACAGCACAAATTTAAAACAAATCCTAAAGATTTTTGGAAAACATTAAAATATTTAAATATTAATAATAGTAATAGTGGTCCTATTTCTTTTGACTTATTTGAACCAACAGTTTTTAACGATTTTTTCATTAATAATGTGCTGCAAGTGGCCAATGTCGCCAACAATCCACATATCGCTAAAAAACATGAAACCTATGTGAACAATGAGGATAAATTTTCGTTCACAGAAGTCTCACCTGAAGACGTTGAAAGGGCTTTCCGTTCTATAAAATCTAATGCTACAGGATCTGATGATATCGGTCGTAAAATGCTGGAATTATTGCTCCCACAGCTTAGTGAGTTTTTAACTTTTATAATTAATAAATGTCTTGCTACTTCTGTTTTTCCAAATGTTTGGAAGTTTGCTAATATTTTACCTATTCCCAAAAACAGTAATCCAACTGCTTTGAGCCACTTCAGACCAATTAGCATTCTACCTACAATATCTAAAATTTTAGAGAAAATAGTACTAGACCAGATTAATACATTTTTAACAATAAAAAAAATATTGCCTCCGAATCAGTCAGGGTTTAGATCTTACCACAGCACTACAACTGCCTTGCTCCATGTTACTGACGAGATATTCAAAGCTTCGGATTCTAATTTAAATACATGTTTAATTTTACTTGATTTTAGTAAAGCTTTCGACACCCTGAACCATGATATCCTATGTAACAAACTGGCTTATTTTGGATTCGGCGAATCCTCCGTCGCATTTTTTGGTAATTATCTGCGAGACAGATATCAGAGGGTCGAGTTAAAATGCAATTTTTCCAATTTTGAGCTAGTTAAGCAAGGTGTTTCACAAGGGAGCATTTTAGGACCTTTATTATTCTCCATATACACTGCTGATTTCTATACTTGCCTTAACTATTGTAATAGTCATCAATATGCTGATGACACGCAACTTTTCTTCTCTTTTCGGATTGATAATCTCAGAGATTCCGCTGATAAAATTAATACTGACCTAAAACGTATATCCGAAATGTCTGAGGCACATAACTTAATCCTTAACGAATCCAAAACTGTAATGCTGCTCTTTGGGCCTCAAAACAAAACTATAATAAACAACTGTGATTTTCAAATTAACCTTAATAATGTTACTTTAAACACTACTGAATTTGCTAAAAATCTTGGATTATTCTTAGATGTTAACTTGAGATTTTCTAAACATGTCAGCTATATAGTACAAAAATCCTACGTAAAATTAAAATTATTATACATGCATAAAGATTATCTAAGTGTGGATGTGAAATTGAAATTATGTGAGTCCTTAATTATATCCTATATTAATTACTGCGATGTGGTTTACTGGCCTGCCTTGACAACGGGAGACAAGCTTACTTTACAAAAAATACAAAATGCTTGTGTAAGATTCTGTTACAATTTACGCAAATTTGACCACATATCCAATAAATTTCGGGAAACTAGATGGTTAAATCTCAGTGAAAGATATCAAGTACATATGGCATGCCTTACTTTTAACGTTATTAAAACACAATGTCCCGAATATTTATTTACAAAACTTGTGACTGGTGATGATACCCACCAACGCTCCACTCGCTTCTGTAATTTATTCAGAGTGCCCAAACACAGAACTGCCCTATTTGAAAGAAGTTTTTCCTACAATGCTGTTTGCATATATAATAAGATACCCCAAGATGTCAGGGACTGCCAACATATTACCACTTTTAGAAGACATGTCAAAACCCTAACTTTGGACAGCAGGGAAAATTTACTGGTAGTTTAATTTGTTTGTCCGTTTAATTTTGTTTCTGTTTTTTACTACTAGTGCAAAAATGTACTTTTACTGTTTCTTTTTTCTTTCTTTTTTCCCCCCTATATATATTCATATTTTTGTATTTTATTCGTGTCATTTATGATTATTTATTACGCACGACTCATGATAGTATTTCTTGATAGTGACTTATGATTATTGATGGTTACGTGGAAGAGCATGTATATGAACGTCGCCATCAAGTTCTACTTATTGCTTTGTTATTTTGTATTTAATTCAAATAAAGACACATTTATTATTATTATTATTATTATTATTATTATTATTATTATTATTATATATAATTCATAATAATAATATATCTAATTCGTTGAAATATAATACTCGAATGATATATACTACAGACATTCAATGTTTGCAGTGATGTGTGATGGTAAAGGCTATACCTTTGTCTGGCAAGGTCTTGTGTTCGAATCCCTGGCAGGGTGTTTTTTTTCTAATTTTTTTTCATATTTTTTTTTCACAACAAAGTTGGTATCACAAAATTTATAATGTCCAAAAACTAGTATTATTTACAAGAAAACTGGGAAGAGTATCCTATAGAATGTGTAACAATTATACAAAAAGCTCAGTAAATCGGTAAAGTAAGTAAAGAGTATAATGCTTCCAATAGTTTTATTTGTTTTTGGTGTTGCAGAATTTTGTATATATTTATTATACTCTTCGCAAAAATGAATAGCATATTGCATTTGATCGGCACATTTCTAAAACTGAAAATACAACTTTCAAAATGTCCGCCTGTCCGTCCGTCACGTTTCTTGTAAGCACGATAACTTAAGAGTATTAAGTATTGAAATTTGGAAAGTAGGTTAAAGTTAGCTAGAGGAAGAAACCTATTTTTGAAGAAAATCAATCAGTAAATAAGAAAGTTATTAATCATTTAAATTTAAAAAAATGTTCTTAATTTTTGTCACTTGTACCTAAATAGAAATCTTGCGAAATATTATTCTCTATAATTTTTTTTGTTTATACATTTTACTAATATACATATTTTATAATAGTATATCTAATCCGTTGAAATATAATTCTCGAATAATACACATTGCAGACAATTTTTATAGTAATATGTGATGGTCCAATGGCTAAAGTTTTTCCTTGCAATCCGGCGAGGCACATATATGGTATTCTAATTTAAAATAAAATATTATTGGTGTTGTTGTTGTTGCAATCCAAATGTCGTGTATTCGAATCCTTCAGAGAGGGTGGTGATTTTTTTTTCATTTTTTTGCAATTGCAATTGTAGTTGTCTTGTCAGCCTTTCATAATATCCTGGAAATCGAAGTAGATGGACCCTTTAAGTAACTTCCTCCGGTGTACCGACCGCTTTAAAAACTTTTCTGGCATCCTGTACATACAAATTAGAAAAGGTCAATTAGCCGCTTGAATTAAATAAATTTTGTTTTATTTCAATTCATCTATCGTCGACCAAAAGTATAAAACCAAACAAACAAACAACGAAGAAGACATCCCTGATGAGATCCTTTTTTTTTATTGACAAACTTACGGATGATTCCACATGACAAACCATAGCGATAAAGGCAATTACCGAGGGTCTGATATTTAATAAATTTGAACAAACACTCATTTAACAAAAGAAAGTCCCGGCGGAAACTCGAACAAGCGGAGTTTGATTAGAAGTCCGAAGATTAAATCGTATGTTATCTTTCATCTTGGTGGTCTGGCAGCTACAAGGAGTAATCTGAGTGATTGTTGACCTTCCTCAGCTTCACCGCCGCCGCTCAGATCCCTACAGAGGCATCTAGGTTTGTTTCTCTCCGCCATATAATCAAGTTTGCATATTATTGGCTGCCGAATTCTACCCTACTGAATAATAATTTTGCCTCTTCTGTGAAGACGCCAAGAGGGTATTTCGAGTTTACGCGTTATGTTCTATATTTTAACGGGTATTTAAGATTAATCCGAATATACTAAACTCACGTTTCGAGGGTCCTTTCGTGAATTTAGTCGAATAAACTGATTATTTAGCGATCTGGAAGACGTAAAATTGGCATCGACGTATAATGGAGTCAAATTAGGACTAAAAATTCCGAAATGTGAATTGTCTGGTCTGTGCAGTTTTTTGTTTTAACGTATTGAGGGGAGGGGCCAACTTACAACAAAAAAAAAGAATAATGTTTGTCATGAGTTGTGTAATAAATTAAGGTAAACTAGACTTCATTGCGATTGTTATTATTATTTAAAAAAAAAATAATGCAAAATTAGGTATTTTTAAACAAATTATTGTTCTTTCGAAAATTATGGAAAAATTTCAATCAAACTTAGGAAAAGTTTAGCACTTGTAGATTACAATCAGTACTGAAAATTACAAATCGAAATGTGTAGTAAAATGGCTAGAAAACGTAATCGTTGCTAAAAATTTTTATCCTTGCGAAATCCTGGCATTCAATCCGAGATATGTATGAGATAGCTCAAATTGTAGGTTTCTAAGAGTACTTCAATGTGACACAGAGATAGTTTTCTGTTTTTCAATTTTTGATCATTTTTTTGGCATTTTAAAAAAAAAATAGTTATGAACAAATGCAATTTTAACCAACAAGAAGACTTCAAATTTAGCAACTTTTACACGAATTAAAAGATCATGAAAAAACAAACAATATAGAATGACGCATGTTAGCAGAAATATTTAAACTTTTGCGTTTTAGCCTTTTGTTAATATAGAAAATTATCTTTCTGCCTAAAATTTTAAATGATTATTTCGAAATGCTTATATTTTCACTGGCGTATGTCAAAATTATTAAAATATTACTAAGAAGTTTAAAAAAAATCGCTAATAAGTAGTACGAGAAACTACACGTCGATTTTATTGCTGTATCGCAGTAGTTGCTACCCTGCTTTTAAAGGAATTTAATCTTCACAAGGGAGTACAGTATAGTACTTTATATTTTGGCTAATTAGTTTCTCAGTGGGGACGTGGGTTTTCTTTGTCTGCAAAGAAAAATTTTATACTAAAAGAGCAATTACATAAGGTGACAAAAAGGGCGCCAAATAATTTTCTCTATTCAACAGGTGCCCTCCAGGCCAAAGCCTGTAGTAGTAATGTAACAAAAACCATTAAAAATTTAATAATACTGATAAACTCAATATACACGAACAAAGATGTGTGTTACATACAATAAAATTCAGTTTGGTATAGTTGAAGCAATCACATTTGTGAGCGACGTTGAGAGGCAAGGGGTGCAAAACGCAGAGCTGCATTTAACTATATTGTAAATAGATATATAAAATAATAATAATTTGTAATATTACACTTATCACCCAAAGCACTGCTTTGAATTGGTAACAAAACTTACTAAAATTATTTTCAGAAACACATTACCAAATAAAGCAATATAAAGTAATTATCAAATTATATCTTCACCCCGACAGTATAAGCTCAACTGCTGTGTCTCTAACTGGGGTTCTGGGTTAAACAACACACTCATAAGTTTACGCCCACAAGCCACGTCAGATAGCCGACATTGAATGGCCGCTATCTTCTCTCTCACTTAATGTAAAAGTGGAGTAAAGACGGGAGATGAGTTGCCGCCTTTTTTATTCCCCTTGCCTCTCACACACTTCTCACTAATACGATTACTTCAACTATACCTTACTGGTTAATAAAATATATGTAATTATTTTTACGAATGCACTCAAAAGAATTCGCTCTTGCAAGAGGTCCAATAAATTTAATTTGATACCATATGATAATTTGTTAATACCAAATCAAATTATAGTTAATACTGATAACTCAAAAACTACGACTACTATATGCCGAATAAATACAACGAAATACTACTACATGGCAAATACATAATACAACGAATAAAAAAAATAACAAGCTTTCCACTAGGTGGTATTTATCTCCACGACTCACAGTGGGAAATTTTTCTATTTTTTTTTGACAAAAATCCGTCTACGATGGATGGATTTGAAAAATTTTTCTTTTAAATAATTGTTAGGTATCACCAGATGTTTGAGCACTGCCCAAATTTTAAAAATGTTCAACATAACCTCAAAGAATCCTATAAATATATGAAATTCGTAAGTAATTTCTGTTTTTTTTTAAGTTTTACTCAGAAAATATCCTTTATTATATATTTTTTTGTCGCTGATTAAGAAAAATGGAGTCCCGTTAATCAGAAATTGATATAACTTAAAATACCGAAAAACACCCCTAATAGGGATTTTTTCGAAAAATGTTCACTAAAATTTTATCTAATTTAATTTGGTTATATTAATATCTAATATGACCAATTGATCATATATGGCGAATTTTCATATATTATTTAATTCGCCGTTTTTTTCTCGGGTAATAGACTTAGAATCAATTTCAAAATTTTTTGCTTAATTGTATATTTAAATCAGATAATTTCCCAGATTTATAGCTCTTGGTTAAATTTAAATATTCCCCATTTTTGTTAGCCTTTTAGCTTAAGCCTCCTTTTTTTGTAAATATTCCTGAATTTTCTTATTATATCTTTTTTAAATGAAGGTATACATTTTTTTTAAATTAAAGCTTTTTCTTAAGAACACCTTGCATATACGATTTTTCATATTTTTTAGAGTATATCAGACCACAATACGGAGAGGAATATAAAAAATATTACTTTTCCCAAAGTTTTTATTGCAAAAAAAAATCATTTAGAATAGTCATAAAATTTTCATACATTCTAGTCAATGTAAAACACAGTTAAAAAAAACATATTTTTTATCAAAAGTAAAGTCATTAGTAAACAAAATTATTAAAAATAAGTACATTTATTTCATTAAACTCTGTAGCATTAACAATATAAAATATGGATTCAATTATTATTAACAATTATGAGATTTAACAACAACTGCAGATTCGATTCTTTACCGCAGTTTTTTCTTTCTACTATAAAATTCAAATCTTATGATTGTAATATATGAAATAATTGACAAATATTATCAAAGCTTTAGCATTTAATAAGATGATTGATTGTATTTTTCTCAGTAATTTTTTACTAGGTACTAAGTATACGATTGATAAAAGAATTTAAAAAAAAATTGACTAACATCCATTTTAATGTCCAATTTTTTTCATTATTAGATTATCTAGAGACTATCTTAATATCTGTTTTTTTTTAACTTTGGATACTTGTTTTACATGGAGTAGAATGTATGAAAAATTCAGACTTTATTTTAAAAGATTTTTTTTAAAATGTCTAAAATTTAATTTGTTTGAAAAAAATAGAGATATCTGTTGATTTTAAGCTGCTTTTAAGCACCCAATTGTTTTTGAATTTTAGGATGCCTAAAATATGTTTATTAAAAATTGGATTGTTGTTTCACATTGCATAGAATGGATGAAAAATTTTCATTTCATTTTAAATATTTTTTTTCCTTTCAAATGGAAAAAATGCGATTTCTAACTTACGAGCTTCTTAAAAACGTTGAAGAACTCAGAATTTGTTTCTACTCACATTGAATTGTTGTTTATTCACATTGTCAAAGTATACAAGAAATGATTAATTTAACAACCTTTAAAATAATTTTTATTTATCAAACAAGGTTCGGAGACTGATTTTAGTGAAAATATCGAAGAAGACGTGATTCCAAAATTTCAAAAAATTTCGAAACCTATTTTCAAATTCTACAGCCATTTAAGGGTGGTTTTCGCCCTTAAAGGGGGTTGAGATACACTCTCATAGTCATAATGTACTCCCTTACCCTATTTTGAAGCAAAAGCTAAAAAATAACCATTGTAACTATATTTTTTGTATTTTTTGTCGAAATGATTAACCCTTAGGGTAAATGTTTACTGAATCATTATTTTAATAACTAAGGTTTTATATTTATCATATGAAAAATACACTTTACTAGACTATTTTACATTTTTAATAAGAATATTTCGAAAAAATTGGAGTGTTTTTCGGTATTTTAAGGGTGTTATATCAATTTCTGGTTAACGGGACCCCATTTTTCTTAATCAGCGACCCAAAAAACATGTAGTAAAGGATATTTTCTGAGTAAAACTTTTAAAAAACTGAAATTCGCATTTTTACTTAAAATACACGAATTTCATATATTTAAAGGATTTTTTGAGGTTATGTTGAACGTTTTTAAAATTTGGGCAGTGCTCAAACATCGGGTGATACCTAACAATTATTTAAAAAAAATTTTTTTCAAATCCATTAATAATTGCATTGTAGACGGATTTTGTCTAAAAAAATTGAAACATTTCCCACTGTGGCGACTCTCGTAGATGAATATAGCGGGCAATTTGCCGGTACAGCACCTCGATTCCTACAGAATATACTCGTACGAGCTCCCTTGGTTTCCCAGTGAAACATGTGATTTTATTCTATTCTATAGAAAAATATGAGGCCCTCCGCGTTGACAGATTGACTATAAATTACATAGATCAAGATTCAGTACTTCTTAAATCTATATTCCAGTACTCCAAACTCTTACATAAAACATCGACGTCAGCACGTCGCAACAACAACAACAACAGCAAAAAGAAAAAAAAGCCTAAAAATACGAAACCTTACACTAGTTCAGAGATCATTAATCAAGTTCTGAAATGTAATGAAAATAAACGCTCACCTCCAACAGCCGAAACGCTAATGATTTGGAGACGTTCAAAACACGTGTCTCAGATGTCTATCCAAATTTTGACCAAGACGGCGCACAGTGGAAAAAAAAACTCTTTTTGGACAAAAATCTGCCTACAAGTCAAATCTTAATCAATTTTGATCTACCTTGGCTTAAAATGTAGGTTATTGGCTACACTTTCAGAGCATACTGCCTAAATTGTAAACCCCGATTTCCTAACCTCAAAAAAATGTATCAAATATGAGAGTAATCACTTTTTTCTATTTCTACAAGTCAAATCTTGATCAATTTTGGCAATCTTGGGCTTAAAATGCAGGTTATTAGCTACCCATTCAGCGTATACTGCCTAAATTGTGAACCCGGATTTCCTAACCTCAAAAAATGTATCAAATATGAGAGTAATCACTTTTTTCTATTTCTACAAGTCAAATCTTGATCAATTTTGACAATCCTGGGCTTAAAATGCAGGTTATTAGCACCCTTTCAGGGTATAACTGCTTAAATTGTGAACTCCGATTTCCTAACCTGAAAAAATGTATCAAATATGAGAGTAATCACTTTTTTCTATTTCTGCAAGTCAAATCTTGATCAATATTGACAATCCTGAGCTTAAAATGCAGGTTATTCGCTACTCGCGTATACTGCCTAAATTGTGAACCCCGATTTCCTAACATCAAAAAATTCAACAAACCATAATTACCCCACTCAAAATTTTATTAACATGTTTTATAAATTACTTTCAGTTATTACCATAGTTTGTTATAAAAACATTTTTTTTCTAGCCAATGAATTAAAATTTTACCTACAAATAAAAGAGGTTTGTAAATTACTAAAATAAAAAAATGTATAGATACTATAAATAACAAAACTCGAATATTTTATTGACATTAATTATCGTGGAGATATATCGAAGACACTATTTAAATATTGATAATACCATCAGTATATCTATCTAATATCTAATATCTAATATCTAATATCTAATATCTAATATCTAATATCTAATATCTAATATCTAATATCTAATATCTAATATCTAATATCTAATATCTAATATCTAATATCTAATATCTAATATCTAATATCTAATATCTAATATCTAATATCTAATATCTAATATCTAATATCTAATATCTAATATCTAATATCTAATATCTAATATCTAATATCTAATATCTAATATCTAATATCTAATATCTAATATCTAATATCTAATATCTAATATCTAATATCTAATATCTAATATCTAATATCTAATATCTAATATCTAATATCTAATATCTAATATCTAATATCTAATATCTAATATCTAATATCTAATATCTAATATCTAATATCTAATATCTAATATCTAATATCTAATATCTAATATCTAATATCTAATATCTAATATCTAATATCTAATATCTAATATCTAATATCTAATATCTAATATCTAATATCTAATATCTAATATCTAATATCTAATATCTAATATCTAATATCTAATATCTAATATCTAATATCTAATATCTAATATCTAATATCTAATATCTAATATCTAATATCTAATATCTAATATCTAATATCTAATATCTAATATCTAATATCTAATATCTAATATCTAATATCTAATATCTAATATCTAATATCTAATATCTAATATCTAATATCTAATATCTAATATCTAATATCTAATATCTAATATCTAATATCTAATATCTAATATCTAATATCTAATATCTAATATCTAATATCTAATATCTAATATCTAATATCTAATATCTAATATCTAATATCTAATATCTAATATCTAATATCTAATATCTAATATCTAATATCTAATATCTAATATCTAATATCTAATATCTAATATCTAATATCTAATATCTAATATCTAATATCTAATATCTAATATCTAATATCTAATATCTAATATCTAATATCTAATATCTAATATCTAATATCTAATATCTAATATCTAATATCTAATATCTAATATCTAATATCTAATATCTAATATCTAATATCTAATATCTAATATCTAATACCTAATACCTAATATCTAATATCTAATATCTAATATCTAATATCTAATATCTAATATCTAATATCTAATATCTAATATCTAATATCTAATATCTAATATCTAATATCTAATATCTAATATCTAATATCTAATATCTAATATCTATGAAGGAACAGATCTTTAAATTTCAATTTTAAATTGTTTTATATAAATTAAACATTGTTACAAAAATGAAATATAAAATCAAGATAAAAAAGTTGTGTGAAATTATTTGGAATGGTGATAAACAAAAATATACAAAAAAAGATTTAATTTTAAATAACATTAGGGATACATCTAAATTTGATGAAAAGCAATTAAAGATGATACAGAAAAAATTGATCAATTCTTTTATTTCTGACTATGACAGAAAATGGAATAATGTAAAAAGAACAAAAGCAGCTTTTCTTACAAAATACCAACAATTTTTAAAAACTGATTTTATTGTTGATTTCGATATTGAAAATAGAGAAACATTTGAGACTGAATCTTGCTCTACTCAATCTCCAGCCAAACTAGGTCGACCACGCTTAACATACGAAGAAGGGGCTCCAAAAACTAAAAACTGCTGCCCAAGGAATCACTACTTCCACATCCAGATTCTCTATCCAAGTCACTCACAACGAGAAAACTTTGTATGTGAAAATAATTGTTTATGGAACTTTAATAATATAATATTTGAAATCCTCTACCCCAAAAACCCATAAAACGATACCCCACATCGGTAGTGGGGTGGAGGTGGTGATAGGGAGGTGGTAGTGGGGGGGTGGATGAAGTATAAAAATATTTTGAGGTTTCTGGTTCCTGTACATGCACTAAATCACATTTTTTTTTCGCTCAAACTTAAAATCTCGACGTTTCATGACATTTTAAGCCTATTTGGACAATAAAAATGTTTAAAAATTTTTTTGTCGTTACTATACTTCCACTGGACGTGGAAGTAAAAGAGACGAATAAAAGAACTTTTTTCATCGTTCTCAAAAGAAGAACTGGCACTAGCACTCGAAAATACTCCAATCGATTCTGAAAGCGAATCTGAAATTGTAAATTCAAGCGAGGAAAGAGAGAAACGTCTGAATAATACCTTAGCAATGTTTACTGATTTGAAATTGACGAGCAGAAAATATCTAAAGCTACGGAAATATAATAAATTAATAAGTAAAGACAATACGTATCCACTGTATTCTGAGATTGTCACAGCTAAACAGAAATGTTATCCTTTTAATGGTAAACATATTAGGGCTTTTGTCAATGGAGCAAGTGTACATTTTATTTCTTTACTAGGACACACTGTTGAACGAATTTTATCACAATTGAAACAGAGTGAACTTGTAGAGCTTCGTAGTAAAAAAATAATATTGAAGGGAAAGTGGGGTATGGATGGAGCTCACTCCAATCAAATGACAAACCAAAAATGGTCTAGAGACAAATCCAGTGATTGCAGTACTAAAAGAGACAGTTTTAGCCAAGACTCTCGTGACGAAGCTTCTAATAAGCATGTCTCGTGTAGCGAAGAAGATTCAATTGAAGTAATTTGCGAAAATTCTGATGCCGCATTTTTTTTAATTTCATTTGTACCTCTTCAATTGGCAACAGCAGAAAAGATTATTTGGACAAATGAAACACCTTCATCAGTACATTACTGTAGAACCATCAAATTCAAATTTTCAAAAGAACGCGAATCTCTTGTTAAAAGAGAGTATAAGTACCACAATGATTTGTTGAATAAAGTCAAAACTTATTACATTACAGTGAATTCAATTACTTTAGATGTATATTTTGATTTAAAATGTACAATGATAGATGGGAAAATATGTAATTACTTGACCAACCAAAAAGCTTCTACCTCTTGCAATATATGTGGTGTAGGATCTAAATTTGTCAATGATTTAAGTTATATCAAAAAGTTACCTTGCAATGAGTCGTTCTATAAGTTCGGTTTATCCACTCTGCACATGTGGATTCGCATATTGGAATTTTTGCTACACGTTTCCTATAATCAAGATTTTAAAAAGTTTTGTGCGAGAAGAGTTGAAGAAAAAGAACAAAAAAAAAAGAGAAAGCATCAAATTCAACGTGATTTGAAATCCAAACTTTCATTAACAGTCGATGTAGTTAGACAGGGTTATGGAACAACTAATACTGGTAATGTTGCTCGCGCATTTATGCGTCAAGCTGAAGCAGTTGCAAAAATAACAGGCTTGGATGAAAATTTTATTGTGAGGTTCCATAATATTCTGCAAGTGATAACTGGCGGAAAAATGATTGATTGCCCTAAATTTAAGAAGTACTGTTTGCAAACTTTTAAGCTACATATAGAGCTATATCCATGGTATAAGATACCACCATCCATACATAAATTACTAATTCACGGAGCAGATATTATAAAAACGTTTGATTTGCCGATAGGTTATTATTCTGAAGAGTCTCAAGAAGGAAACAACAAAGTTTTCAGAGAAGCAAGATCACAGCATAGCAGAATGAATGAAAGATCGCTCACAAATATTGATATAATGAAATACATGCTCGTAAATTCAGATCCATTAGTAAGTAGTTGTAGAATAAAGGGGAAAAAAGGTGTGACACAATTGTCTGATGAAGCTCAAAGTATGCTTTTATAGAGCGAAATAAATACACGAAAAATCAGCCCTTTTAAGGGCTACATCATGTGAGAAATCCGATTAGCAACCTCCTCGTGGTGCACATCGGGTAACGCTGATGCTAACTGTATAGTAGGAAGACATAATGTATAAAAAAATGAACTTTAGATGTACAAAATTTACCTGTCCAAATAATGCGTCTCAGTTGGAGATTTTTTGATTGCAGAATTAATCTATCCAGCCAATATTTCTATTGAAGTGATAGATAATTGAAAAAAGCTATGTTTAGTTGATGTTTTTCAGGTTAGGAAATCAGGGTTCACAATGTAGACAGTATACGCTGAAAGGGTAGCTAATGACCTGCATTTTAAGACCAGGATTGTCAAAATTGATCAAGATTTGACTTGTAGAAATAGAAAAAAGTGATTACTCTCATATTTGAAACATTTTTTGAGGTTAGGAAATCGGGGTTCACAATTTAGGCAGTATACGCTGAAAGGGTGCTAATAACCTGCATTTTAAGCCCAGGATTGTCAAAATTAATCAAGATTTGACTTGTAGAAATAGAAGGAAGTGATTTCTCTCATATTTAATACATTTTTTTGAGGTTAAGAAATCGGGATTTACAATTTACTCAGTATGCTCTAAAAGTGTAGCCAATAACCTACATTTTAAGATAAGGTAGATCAAAATTGATTAAGATTTGACTTGTAGGCAGATTTTTGTCCAAAAAATGCTTTTTTTTCCACTGTGCGGCGTCGTAAACCCAAAGGTACCACCATATATCCAACAATGGATGACGTCTTATTAAGCTAAACATGTGCAACTATCCGTATAAATACGCGTAAATACGAAAATTACACAGGCCAGTAAGGTTTTTACCCAGACATCAGAATATACTTTTCCGAAGGTCTTGGGTGCACTGAATTCGAATCCTAGGCCCAAGTCTCTCAATTGGCTCTGGTTTCCGAGATATCCTAACCTAAAAGTGCAAAAACAGCGATTTTGACCTATATTTGTAGCATCGAATTTTTTCCCTGACTCAAAAAACTACACAAATGATCTTAAAGTATAAGCCTTTTCCTTTCAAATTCCGTTGAGTTTGTACAAATATCTATTTTTTTTCGATGAGATATCGCATTTTGAAATTTTAAAAAGAATTCCCTGACTGACTGATCTATAAACGCACAGCTCAAACCGTTGGGTCTAGAAACTTGAAATTTTGCATAGTGGTTCCTCGAATGACGCAACCACCAAGGCAACCACCAAGTAGAGATTTTTTGAAATTCGACCCCCCAAGAGGGTTAAAAAGGGGGTTGAAATTTTAGGCTTTTTCGGAAACGGTTAGATCTAGATGCGTGAAATTTGAAATAAATATTTTTTGTTCAAATCTATTAGACACATGTAAGACGAAATTACGATTTTCACTTTTTGAAGGAGTGAAAACGGGGGTGGTAGATGGTTTAAAGCGCACCAGTATCTCTAAAATCGCGTAAGTCAGAAACGTGATATTCTAGCGATGGACTCTTCTGAGAAAATAAGGAGACACGTATTCCACTGTTTTCAAAAAGAAACCCCGAAAGGGTGAACGGGGAGGGGGTTGTTTTTAAGCATTTTGGAAACGGTTAGACCTAGAAGCGTGAAATTGGCAGACATACTCTTTATTGGAATCTATTAGACGCGAGTAAGAAGAAATTTCGATTTTCCACTTTTTGAAGGAGTGAAAACGGGGTGGTAGATGGTTTAAAGCACACCCGTATCTCTGAAATCGCGTAAGTCAGGAACGTGATATTCCAGCGATGGGCTCTTCTAAGGAAATAAGGAGACACGTATTCGACTGTTTTCAAAAAGAAACCCCCGAAAGGGTGAACGGGGAGGGGAATGTTTTTAAGCATTATTTTTTCGTTTAACTCGCTCTAACAAAAAAATAGACAAGTTACGATGCGCAGTGGATTTCCCCGAGTACTATAGATGCGCAGTAGGTTTCCTCGAGCACCATCGATGCGCAGTGGGTTTCCTCAAGCACCATGGGACGAACCCTAAAGTTGGCAGGAGTGGACTTAAGGGAGGACTGCCTCTCACACGGTCAGTTTTACATAGCCTGCTCGAGAGTAAGCTCACCGAGCAGCCTGGTAATATTGGCACCTAACGGAAAGACCAAAAACGTCGTCTACAAGGGAGTACTATAGGAATACTCACTTCTTTATATGCATAAGTTAGTATGTCAATGTTCTTATTTCCACGCGGACAAAGGCGCGGGTATCAGCTAGTTCAGTAATATATACGTATTCGTAATAGGTTTTCGGGTATAGGTACATTCACAAACATGAAAATTTCAAAATGCGATGTCTCAGCGAAAAAATAGATATCTGTGCAAACTCAACGGCATTTGAAAGGGCAAAGCTTATACTTTAAGATGATGGGTGTAGTTTCTTGAGTCAGAGAAAAAATATTCGATGCTACATAACCTCAATCGCTGTTTTTGCACTTTTAGGTTAAAATCTCGGAAACCAGAGCCACTTTAGAGATTTGGACCTCGGATTCGGATTCAGCGCACTCAAGACCTTTGAAAACATATATTCTGATTTGGGTCAGAGGGTCGACCTGATTTTGTCGGCTTGTGTTATCAACAATAATTTCTTCAAATTATCAACAATAATTTCTCCCAACACATGCATCAGCTGGCCATTTTTTCGCACCACCAACTTTTCTACTTCTTTCATGTTCGCCGTATTACCCAAGCGAGTTTTAGTCGTACTTACTTCCAGACCTTATTTACGTCGCTAACTATTTGATTTTCCGTCTAGTGAAATTAACCTACGACCTTCACCAACAGGTGTCTGATGATGTGTTGGTACACTTTAATTATAAAATTAATAGTTGATGCATCCCTATACGTGGTTGGAGCTTTAATTGTTCACATTTTTCCAAATAAAATTGAAAAAATATACAATACCTAACAGTAATAGTGTAGAATTTCCTCTCGCTGGATTCCTCAATTTGAGGAAGATGGGCTCCGCCGATCGATGTCTCGCCACTGAAATCGATACCGTACCTCACTTTAAACTAAATACTTCGTCTTATAAACCTTCTGATTTCCGAAGCCATTAATTCTGCAGAAATTAGAAAAAAAAAACGAAATTAATCTTCAATTAGGTAGCTTCCCTATTTATCTCTAGCATGTTTTAGCTCAACGTAATAATACCTTTCGAGTCATTCGACGAAAATCGTATTGAAATACCTCTTTTTAAAGCTAATATCCCAATTATCAAGTCGTTATAACTTAAGAGGGAGCAAGGCGATCAAATCACGGGGGAGCAGGCGGTAATGAGCCAATGTGAAGAGAGATGTAATAAACAAATTTTAGCTAAAAACTTGGAACCGTACTGGCTCCAAGCAAATCTTAAAAAATTCACCTAAATAATTTTTCAATATTGTTGATTAATAAAAATAGACTGCGTATTACAGGTTAAATTTACAACCTACAAAAAGAGTCCTATTTTATTAGGACAGAGTATTCATAACATTACACTGAACTAGATTTTAGTTGAAAATACGGGAACCAGGCAGAAATTTTAATACAGTTGCGTAATACTCTTAAATCTTAAGACACACATATTTTTGAAGTCAGCTGTGACGTCGCGTGCAGATGCTCTATAATAGCACTACTGCCTACCCTTTGCCCCACTTCAGCTTTAGCTTTACCGATGAAACTTTGTGATTGACGTTGTCTCCTCTTAAAGACTGTCAATTTATGTGTCAAGGTGCGTAGAACCTTTTCTTCTCAAAAGGCCATAGCTGTGTAAGCATAGTAGAATGCCCTTGATTTTTTTTTGAATCATTATGTACAATTTTGAGCTATTTATTAAAATTTACACTTTAATTACTAGAAAAACGTAAGATTTGTTGATACATTGATAAACAAAAAAATTGCTAATCGAAATATACTACTATAAATTAACAAAAATTGTACATAATGATTCAAAAAAAAATTTTCGGATTCGAGTTTTTTTCGTTTATTTGCATTTTCTGAGAACATTTACCATAGTAATGTAGATATTTTTTTATACCATCAGAAAGTAGAGATTTCAACGAACAAAAAGCCCACCGACTTTTTTAAAAAAGCAGATATTTTGACGTGAGAATTTTCGATTGAAAATTAGGGTGCTTTTTCGATATTAAGTCAAAATAAGGTGAAAAAATGAATATTTTAAATCAAAAAAATTACTGTGTGTTTGGGACATAAAAAGGTAAGTTTTCACCAAATTTCGTGAAAAAATAAATTTTTTTGCAAAAGATAAAAATAAAAAACCAAAAACTTGGTTATTTGAATTTTTCACATAAATTTTGAGGTTATGTGAAAAAAGTGTGAAAAGAAAAGTTGTAGATCTTTTTATTACCTACAACTTTGCTATTTAACTTTTTTTCATAGGACTTGTAGTTTTGCCGGAAATCGAGATAAACCGTTTTTTACCCTTAAAAACTCACCCCCTTCCCCTTCCCGACCTCAGATCGCCCGTAAATCATTTTTCCTTTCATTTTTGTTATATTCTCTACCTTTTCCAATGGGTTTCATCTTACTATAATTTTTTTTCACTTTTTACCATTTTCAAAATTATCGACCCTGGTCTATATGACAAATAATATACAACAGCTGCCACATGCGAACAACAGCTAACAATTCGCAATCCGTTAGCGCTCACAAAAATATTGTTTAATCCCTTTGAGTCCTGTACTGTTCGGTATATATTGCACAAAGCATTTATAATTTCTTTTTAGAAATACGACGAGACTGAAATTGAATCTTTAGTATATCAGATTGTTCTTTCACGTATCGCATATTTAAAAAAGATCCACCATCGTTTAGCATTTCTGCTAAATATGAAATTGCCTGGCCTAACTGATAAGTACCAGTAAACAAGATCTTCATGTCGGATTCAGTCATTTTAAGAAAATTCATAATATCAGTAGAGGAAACTATTTCTGTAGGAGTAATTATATACACGGTGGTGTAGCAATATTTATTAAAAAACCGCTGCCCAAGGAATCACTACTTCCACATCCAGATTCTCTATCCAATTCACTAACAACGAAAAAACTTTGTGCGTGGAAATAATTGTTTATGGAGCTTTAATAATATAATATTTTAAATCCTCTACCCCAAAAACCAGTAAAACGATACCCCACATCGGTAGTGGGGTGGGGGTGGTGATAGGGGGTGGTAGTGGGGGTGGATGAAGTAAAAAATATTTTGGGGTTTCTGGTTCTGGTACATACACTAAATCACAATTTTTTTCATCCCCTTTAGTAAGAGGGTGGGGGTTGGTAATGGGGGTGGCTAATGCCAAAATTTTTTTTGAGACCTTAGCTTCTCTTGTACATACTAAATACCAATTTTATGGACTCTTACCTAGTTGATTTACCCATTTACCCCAAATTTACCCCAATTTACCCCCCAATCCTTCGACGGAACAAGATGAAAATATAATCTAGTTCTAGATCTCGTTAAAGTACATATGTGTACCAAATTTCAAGTCAATATCTTAAACGGTTTCAGAGTAAACGTGCGCACAAAAAAAGTTACAGACAGACAGACCGACAGACAGACCGACAGAGACAGAAATTTTTTTTCGCTCAAACTTAAAATCTCGACGTTTTATGACATTTTAAGCCTATTTGAACAATAAAAATTTTAAAAAATTTTTTTGTCGTTACTATACTTCCACTGGACGTGGAAGTAAAAAAGCACAACGTTAAATATGTGTCACTAGACTCATGTAGCTGTGAAAAAGATGCCGAATTTTGTGCAGTCGAACTAACTGATATAAAGACGATAATCATTACTTTGTACAGATCCCCTATTGGGAATTTTGATAATTTCCTTTAGAAAATCTTTTTATCAAATGCCTATCGAAGCAAAAACGTGTAATATTATTAGGCGACTTTAATGTTGATTTTAAAGGTCGCTCATCAAATTTAACCGACTTAGCCTGTTTAGTTGAATCGTTTGGTCTTGAAACCTGCATCTCTGACTTTACAGGAATAACAAAAAATACAGCTACGTGTATCGATAACATCATCACAAATTGGGGGGATGGTTTTGTGGCCGGTGTTTCGGATCCATGTCTCTCGGACCACCTAGGCCAATTTATTGTAGTGAAAAGTCATATGGCACCTCCTAAAGCTATATGGAGAAGGAATATTACTAGTCACGGCGTAGAAAAAATTAAATGTTTTTTTTCACAAATAAATTGGAATATTTTTGGCAGTCATAATTATAGTCCAGAAGTGTTGTCAAATTTTTTGGTCAACACCTATAAAAGTCTCATTGATACACATTTCCTGTTAAAAAAAGGTTGTTAATCAATCTAACCCACCAGTAAAGTGGTTTAACGAAACTCTTAAAAGTAAACAGGACACATTATCCAGTGTCAAAACAATTTGTAATTCTACTCAGGATCCTGCCGATTGGGCAGTATATAATATTTTACGTAAAGAGTATAGGCAATGTATCAATGATTCTAAGAAGTGTGCTTACAATAATTTTATTAACGGCTCAGACAATAAAATTAGGGACAGCTGGAAATTAATCAACTTTGAACGTAACAAAACGAGTTCTGACAATACTGAGTATGCATTTACACAAAAAGCTTTTAACGACTTTTTTGCTTCGATAGTTGAGAATATAATAAATTCTTTACCAACTGCAGATCAGACTGCACTGGATTTTTTAAGTGATTTGCCACCCACAAATAACTCTTTTTTTCTGTACCCCGTATCAGAACTGGAAGTTTCCAACACCATTAAAGCTTTAAAAGATTCTAACTGTACAGATATTTATGGAATCAATTCTAGAATTTTAAAAGAAACAGTAGACATTGTTGTTCAACCTTTAATTTATTAATTAACAGCTGCCTTGGTGAGGGTGTTTTCCCAGAAGATTTTAAGATCACGAAAGTATTACCACTTCTAAAAAAGGGTAATTCCGATGACTTGGACAACTACCGGCCAATTTCCATCATACCAATTTTTGCAAAGGTTTTAGAAATAATTTTGAAAAACCGACTATTAAACTTTTTTGAATCTAATGACGTTCTTAATAACTGTCAATTTGGTTTTCGTAGCAAGTGCTCTACTACACAAGCTGTGTTTACTGTGGTGCGGGACATTGTTGAGGGGCTTGAGCGGGGCAGGCATGTAGAAATTTCACTGCTTGACTTGTCCAAGGCCTTTGACTGTGTCTCGCATGAATTACTCGTAGAAAAGTTGAAATTTTATGGGGTTCGTGGGAGTCCATTGGAACTACTACGCTCCTATTTATGTAACAGAAAACAGTGCGTCAGTGTAAATAATATAAATTCGGATCCAAATCCAGTTAAGCACGGAGTGCCTCAGGGCTCTGTATTGGGGCCACTCCTTTTTATTATATATGTCAATGATATATTTCATTTTATGTTGCCCCATAGGTGTATTGCTTACACTGATGACACCACATTGCTAACTTCCCATAGTAACCTTCAAGTTTTACATCAACAGACTTCTTTAATTTCTGATCAAGCCAAAACCTGGTTCATCACTAATAAAATAGAAATGAATGAGGAAAAAACTCAGAAAAACTCTTTTTCACGAGTAACACAGTGACAAAGGGTGACAGTGTGAAACTCCTAGATGTCACACTGGACGATAAACTAAACTGGTTTAGTCATATTGATCAGCTAAGCCACAAACTTGCCAGCACAATATTTTTGCTCCGCCAGCTAAGAAAGCACTTGGTTTTGGAAACCTTGAAAGCGAGCTATTTTTCACTGTTTCATTCACGCATTAGTTATGGCATCACTTTATGGGGTAATTCTTGTCATACTATAAAAATATTTCGTCTACAAAAGAAAGCAATTAGAATCATTGCCAATGCAGGGTATAGAGACCACTATGGGCCTCTATTTATTTCACTGGGCATTATGCCGGTACATTCTTTATATATTTATCTTAGTTTACTGGATATACACAAAAACTTAAATTCTTTTGAAAGGAATTCAAATTTTCATAATTACAGCACTAGACAAGCCGATTTACTAAGGCCAGCTAGGCATCGACTGACAAGATCGTCTAAAAATTCGCCGCACCTCAGGCTATATAATTTTCTTCCAAACCCATTAAAATTATTGACCTATAACCATTTTAAGAGCATATTGAAAAAATTATTTTTAATCCACGGTTTTTACTCTACTGATGAGTTCGTGACGTTTTTGACAAACCCCGAAAACATTGCTGGTATAGTGGCATCCATTTGACGTGGTACGCACTTCCTTGCTATTGTTTGAACATGCAACAATAATGTTGCACGGCCACTTACTTTTATTTTGTATTTCGTTGCGTATTTCTCTGTTCTCTTTTATTATTTTGTTTTGTATTGTATAAGATACAAAAACATAACATAATGTGTTGATGTCTTTTTACTTTTGTTAATGTTGTTTACTTATAGGTTTATACCTATATTTTCTATATTATTTTTTATATTTTTTAATTGACGTGCCATATATATGTTTTGTATTTTAATTGGTGAAATAAATGATATGATATGATATGATGATATATCGAAAGGGAGTTTTCTACGTAGCCAGCCTTTGTCTTCAATTTCTTTTGCTAGGGTATTTTCTTCATTCTTTTTTGCTAGCATTCTTTCGAATACTTCATTAGACACAGCGCTATCTGAAGTGAGTCTTTTGCCAAAACGGTTCATTAGATTGAGGCTATGCGATAGTAGCTTTTAATTATTGCAAGCATTTTGTTGTCGAAAATATGGTCAAGAAGTTTAATTTTTTTTCCTTTAGTCTTTCATGCACAGCTTCAACAATTCAACGTACCCTTGTGACAAACCCCTTTCGAAATAATTTCATCTACTGATATTATGAATTTTCCGTAAATGACTGAATCCGACATTAAGATTTTGTGTATTGGTACTTATCAGTTAGGCCAGGCGATTTCATATTTAGCAGAAATGCTAAACGTTGATGGATCTTTAAATATTCGATACGTGAAAGAACAATCTGATGTATTAAAGGTTCAAGTTCAGTCTTGTGATATTTCTAAAAAAAATTACACCGATCTACAAAAAAAATGTTCTGCTCCAAGGAATAAACCTATTACGCCTTAAGTGTTTTTGTGTGCTGAAACCAAATTTTCAATTTAAACAATTTTCTACCACGTAGATTTCGAGTTAATCCCAGTTATTATTGAAAACCGTTTTTTTTTTTTTGATAATATAGAAACTTTTCTGTGTTGCATTTACTAATAAGTTGACAAAAATGAACGAAATCTAATTCATAGGGCTTTATTCCGAAGTTAAAACCTCTAGTTACCGTACGCATGTAGCGGTCAGTAATCAATTTAATATTATATGAATGCTCAGCATAGCCTGTGTACAAAACTGACCGACAACTTTCAACAACCACTAAAATATCTAATACTTCCTTTATACTAGGTACGTGCTATAGACAATACGCCATCCAAACATATAATTCCTTTTCCGCAAATAAAGGAAGCAAATAGCGTCACGTTCGCCGTAGATAAGGAGGAGAAAGAGCAGATTGATAGAGGATACCTCGGGAGATTGAAAAAGCGGGCCTAAGTTTCCAACAAATGTGATTGGAGCCGGAAATCGGATTAACTTATTGCTATCTGAAAGGTACCTTGAATTTTTTGGATTATTGTGTGTTTCAGGGAGTCTCTTAGTATGGAAAACAAAACAAATTGAATCAATTTACCATCGGGAGAGCGGGCATAAATCCACTTTAATGCTTTGTCCAGGCGATGAGATTATTTCATTTTTGAAGCCAAAATATTTTCGCTATGCTCGCCGGAGCCTATTTGGTGAATATTTAACGAGAATTTTAATTACCCTCATTGAATATTTTATAGTATACTCATAAAATATTTATATATAACCCTACTTTCAAATTAATGTTTCGTGTAATAAAATTACTAAACATAAAATCTTTCACAGAATTTAATGCGAAAGGATTTAACGCTGTGTTGCGGTAAGAGCAAGCTAGAAATATATTTCTCTGTCTGCATAAACGGTACTTATATCAGTATAAGTGCGAAGTGGTTTTATATCGGGAAAAACCCGATGAACTGATTATGTTTCGTTCAGAATATAATTCATATGTCCCGTGACATAGTTTGCTCTAATTAAAATCACTAATTGACCTATTAATAAGTAACTATACTGCTATGATATGGCATACCGAGAATAAATGTTTTGATAATCAAATTAAGGTTTAATACAAAAGCTCTCTTGAAAATATTATCTCTATAAAATGCACACCGAAGATGCTTATTTTAAGCTCGAATGCTCCTCTGCATAGCTAGTTGACTGTGCACGACCGCGAGAGGCATTTTCATGAAGCAGTTGGTGATAGCCAACATTTAAAACGCATTTTGTAAATAAAAACTGTAAAAAACACTCAAATTTGTAAAAACCTTTAACAAAATTTGTAACATACCTTTAAGAGTAAAACACTCTGTATAATATAAGGAACAAAAAGTGCTCCGAGTTCACCAGCGACAGATAAAGGAGTACAGTGCGGGAAAGTTGTTTGGAGTAACCAAAAGACCTACCTAGGTATACCACAGGTGGAAGGATACCTAAAGTTAGACAAAAAATTGTATTAATTAGGGTTTAAATAAAGTTAATTTAGTTGTAAGAGTGAGAATGTACTCATAAAAGCCTAATAAGTTCACCCACAGCAATTCCGGTTAGACATTTCAAACTATAGGGAACTTGTAGAAATGAGGCTCGGAAGGTCCTCGGTAAAATCTAATTATGTAAAAATCTGTGTGAAAGACATATCGTAATGAAATAAAATGTATGAAAACTAATAAGTACTATCCTTAGTATAACGTACAGCATGATTTCTTCAACAAAAGATTTGAAAAAGTAGTAAATATGTAGGTATGGAACGCCAGCACTACCTTTAGACAAATCACCAAAAATATATACTTTTCATCGTTATTGTAATGCAGGGAGTTGGAGAACAGTCCACACTGTATTTTCAGTATAAAATGTGACAGGCAATGCTTGAACTTTGAGGTAGGTACTCAAGTCTATCGGGTGCCGAGGACCTAAAAAAGACATTTGGTCATAAAATATAGGATAATTTGTTGAATAATGTTTATTATATGTAGAATTATTGTAATTAGGCTAAGGATCAACCTGGAAGTGGTTTTAGATAGTGTCAGTAGCTTTTAACAGAGTGTTTGTAAGATTTACAACATACTAGGTTACTTTAAAATTAGTGCTCAAAGCTAGGCGTAGGACACATCAAAATGACCAGCGAAAAGCCAGCAATTGTAATCAATAAGAAAAATATCTATTTCATACAGTATAACAGAAAAAATACAAAATACAAAAATAAAATTTCGTTTATTAAAATCAAGTTTGTCAAAAATTATCAAAAGCATCAAATTGGGCCAATAGAAAAGCCAATTTGCCATTTTAGTTGTTAAAAAGACGCCGAAGTGGCCAGACGTATAAAATTTGTTAAAAATTATACTTAACCTAAAATATTGTCAAACAAAATTCAAGGGCCGTGATTGGTCAGTCATAATTGGTATTCATAATTGAAAAGTAATAACAACTCAGCTTGAAAATGAGAAACTAATCTGTTGTAAAGTAAGTAATTATTTAAAAAAAAAACACGTGGAATAAGTTTCTTGGATGCGTAGAAACAATATTCAGTTGATTCCAACCTAAATGATGCAATTAATTATACATTAGATTCATTCATATCAGTTAACTTTGTGTTAAAAACTACAGTTTGTTGCTGTTATTAGGCTCCAAATTCCAATGTTAATACATTTATTAATGTTTTTGATGAATGCTTAGTTAGTATAAAGCAAAATTGTATCATTACAGGGGATTTTACAGGATTTTAATTTAGATCTCTTGAAAAATAATACTAAAACACAAAACTATTTCATTATATAGAACTACACAATTGCAAGATTGAAAATAAAATAGATGTCATGTACTATACCCGTGAACCAGAAAATAGTAAAACGATAATAGATCATATTATAAGCAATATTCAAAATATATTTAAAAACATCTTCTATATTGGTGATAACGAATTTGACCATAAACTAATATTATTAATAATAGATTTTACAAAAAAAATTTACCCATATAAATCAGAACATTTAATTAAGAAAGTGAATTATGACTATAAAATCATATTTAGTAAATCACAAAATTAATCAATGGCCATCGGACGATCTAAATGAAAATTATTCTGTGTTTAATGACTTACTGCGGGCTAGTATATTAAAAAAAAGCAAACTACGTATATTAAAAAAAAAGAAAACTATATAAAACTAATGATTGAGTTAGACATGAGTTATTAATGGCAATTAAGGAAAGATATGCTATATATATACGAGTAAAAAATTGCTCTTATAATGAATGACATTCTTAAGAATAAGTTAAAAGAAATAAAAAAAAATTAACGGGTTAAAAAATGCGACAAAAAACATTATTATCATAATAAGCTTAATATTTCTAAGAATCCTCGTGAGTAAAATGTTCTACTTTTTAAGAAGATTTTGACCTTTAAATTTGTTATATCACAGATACTGTGTTCTTGAATAATATTTTTGGTATTCATAAAACACAACGTTTGATGAATATTTTTCATATTTTTTTATTTTAAAATTTCGGAAAAAGATCGACTGCGGATAGTAATATCAGTCAGAAAGCATTTTCATTGTCCAGGGGTGCACTCAGGTCGTCCTCAGCTAATGTTATTCAAATGTATTGACACTGGAATAAACTGTAAGCGTGAAAAATACTGATTAAGAGTCCATTCTTCATCACTAGTAATACTATCAAATTGCCTCAGAGAGCCTTCAACATATGTGAGACGGAAAGCAAAAAGGGACCTCTTGTCGCCGATGTCAATTTTTCAGTACAGCCGAAATTAGTGGTTTGGGTCAAAATGATCGATTTTCGGATTTTGTCCTTTACAAGTTGTAATCGATTACAAAACCGATATAGTTGGATGAAACACTTAAAATATTCGATAAAGCAGTCAATTTTCAGCCCTGGAAAAGGTACTTCTTGTCGCTTATGGAGAAATAACATGGGACCGGCAAGAGGTCCCTTTTCATAAAAGCACTAGTAATTTAAACAAAAAAAATCATGAGACATGATTTTTGCACCAAATTGTTCAGAATTAGAGCTTAATTCATTTAATATCAATAACTAAAAACCAGAAATTGCCGACAAGAGGTCCCTTTTTGCTTTCCGCCTCACATATACTAATTTATATTGATACACAATTTCATCAAACCAGTTTATCTATCCAAGTGTCTCACAAAGAAAAAAAATTGTATGAGTAAATAATTGTTCATGGAACTTTAATAATATATTTGGTTTTCACTCAGTTGTTTAAAAATGTTTTTTTTATTTCTTCTTTTAATTAACTTTACAACTGAACTAATGCACATTTAGTAATTTGTCCAGATATTACTTCCACATCCAGTGGAAGTATAGTAACGACAAAAAATTTGTATTGTTCAAATAGGCTTAGAATGTCATGAAACGTCGAGATTTTAAGTTTGAGCGAAAAAAAAAATTCTGTCTGTCGGTCTGTCTGTCTGTCTGTCCGTCGGTCTGTCTGTAATTTTTTTTGTGCGCACGTTTACTCTGGAACCGTTTGAGATATTGACTTGAAATTTGGTACACATATGTACTTTAACGAGATCTAGAACTAGATTGTATTTTCATCTTGTTCTGTCGAAAGGTTGGAGGGTAAATGGGGGTAAATTTGGGGTAAATAGGTAAATCAAGCAGGTAAGAGTCCATAAAATTGGTATTATTTATATACAAGAGAAGCTAAGGTCTCAAAAAAAATTTTGGCATTACCACCCCCATCCATTATTAATTATGGTTTAGTGTGCGTACAAACCAGAAACCACAAAATATTTTTTACTTCATCCACCCCCACTACCACCCCTATCACCACTCCAACCCCACTACCGATGTGGGGTATCGTTTTATGGGTTTTTGGGGTAGAGGATTTCAAATATTATATTATTAAAGTTCCATAAACAATTATTTCCACATACAAAGTTTTTTCGTTATGAGTGACTTGGATAGAAAATCTGGATGTGGAAGTAGTGATTCCTTGGGCAGCGGTTTTTATAACATTATTATACTGCTAGCAGTATATCGAAACATTGTCTTGCCTACGTCTTGGTTTAACTTTGCTAGAAGGACTATAACAAAATGATCTAATTTCCTCATATTTTGAAACAAGAAACCACCAAATACGATGCAAATAATAAATATTTTGTTGCGTTTACTGCAGAATACTTTTCCACAAAACCTAATATAATATCTTATTAAAGTAAAGCTGATAAAAATTTATGGAAACAACATTTTTATAGTATTTCTATTTATTTATTCATTCCTTTCGTAAATTTTTGTACTTTTATAAAAAAATATCAAAAAGAAACAATAATAATCTGTCACAATTACTATACCGGGTGGCTCAGCTGATAGGGACATTCTTCTAACTTTTGAATGGGCAAATAGATTTTTTTCAAATTTAGTGTAGTGATACGGGATGACATTTCCAATTATATGATGTAGAGGACCCAAATGACCGACTTCCGGTTTCAATGTAATTTACATGAAAATCAAATTTTTAAATGGGAAAATCTGCATATTTTTGCATATTTGAATCCTGCTGCCCAAAACACATATGATCTGACCCCCGAATATTATTTTGATTTTCAAAGAAAAAAAATTAAAAAAGAATATCAAAACATTTTTTTCTTTTAATGATAAATTTAGTACAAAGAGAAGGCAGTCAATATGCATATAATTTTCTTCGTAATTCAAAGATCTAATTAAATAACAGGTTGTCCCATAGGAGTTTCATTAAAAAAAATAGTTTTCGGTGAAAAACCAATATCGTTGAACTTAATGAAGAATAACTCGTGTTTAATATTAGTATCTGAAGAGATAATATTTCATTTTTAACAATTTTGGCAAAATCGCGGCCTTCTATTATTAAAACTAAAAATAAAAAAATCTATATTTTTTGAAAATCAAAATAATATTTGAGGATCAGATCATATGTATTTTGGCCAGCAGGATCCAAATATGCAAAAATATACAGATTGTCCCATTCAAAAGTTTGATTTTTATGTGAATTACATCGGAACCGGAAGTCAGCCATTTTAGTTCTTTGCATCATATAATTGAAAATTGCATCCCATATCACTAAACCAAATTTGAAAAAAATCCATTCGCCCATTCAAAATTTACAATAGTGTCTCTATCGGCTGATCCAACTGGTATTCCCAAATGAAAATGTGTACGAAGCCTTTTTAAATCCCGCCCTGGCTGGAGGTTACAAGAATTCCCCTTCGGCCCCGCTTCACTTCTTGCGAGCATTATTTTTTCTTTATGCTTGTTGCAAACATTATAATTAATTAACCGTTATTATTTGGTTTTCCTGAATAATTGCTTATTTGATCAAAAGTTAATGTGTCACTCTTGGGGATGCTTTCAACGTTTTTTTTTTTAAATACCTGAGAGAAATGATGCGTCAGCGTTTCGTAAGTGCAGGGGAGGTCAATGTTTATATTGTTTATTACAATTTACGTTTGCTCAACTTAAAAATTGAATCAAAACAATAATTTCTAGTAAAAATTATTAAAAAACATTGGTATGAAATTTAGTTATGACTTGCCTCCACTTTTACGATAATATATTATCCAAGGAATTGAAGTCTTAGGTTTAACAATAGCATTGTCGAAGTTAAGTGGCAATTCGGTTATTTTTAAAATTTCAACCTATTTATTGTACACTTACGAGGACCTTCGGAATATTTCAAATTTTTTGATCCACCTCTGTAAAAAAATTATTGACATTTTAAAAGCATAAAACATTTTTTATTTCATATTTTGGTTCAACTTACTTCCTGTTAAAATAAATTACATGCAAAGAAGCATGTTTAAAATTTTATATCGGTATATAAATTCATGTATTGTAGGTATTGTACTCTTTGTAAAACCGATCCTACGAAATACACTTCCGCCCACGATACTTAAATATACGCAAATAATTGCGTAAAAAATAACGTTGAAATTGAGAGAGAAAAATAAAAGTCGTATATATCACGCGCGTCGTCCAAAGCAAATATGAAATTCTGCCTCAGTAAACATATTTCCAGTTATGCATTTCACAGTTTTCGTTGAAGTAAACAACATTTTACAAAAAAAAAGGAACTCGTGTATTTAAATATTTTCGCCGCTTAAACAGGTAAAACTTGGGGAACGAAACTCTTTTAATTCGAAAAATCTTTCGCTACCAACGGTGTATGCGAAAATATTTTGATATGACTGAAAAATCAATAAACGTTAATGGAAGAGTTGCCACCTTTGTGTAATTTACAGCGAAAAGATGATACTTGGTGGTCTAAAATTCCGTATAATTTACGAATCAATCGGGCGCAACCTTATATTCAGAAATAAGAAGCAGGGCTAACGCCCTATAGGTCAACTGTTATTAGTAAAAAAATCGGCACGGAAGGCGGCTGGAACCTCCACACCCGGTGGATCTTTGAAGCTGAAAAGAGCACTAAAAAATATGAGCTGATAAATATTATTTTTATCTTCTGGCCTCGACCGATTTTTCACTAATTCGGTCGGGGAAGGTTATTATTTGGTTGCTTGTCACTAATGTTAGATGTCAAATTAACAGATGCCAAAAGGTTTCAGGAGCTGTCAAATTGACAGCTGTCAAAAATTCTGGTTCTAAGCTTTGCTGGGGGATTTTATTTTTTGACAGTTGTAGAAAATTTTTAGGTTGGTATTGCACTTGGTTTGGTTTTTAGGTTATGTTAATGTATTTTAGGTTGTGATTGCCGGAAATTTTTCCATCGTTGTATAAATGGATTCAACTTTCTCAGACTTTTAATGTCACTGTCACTTTTAATAATTTTGGGCAAAAAACTTACTTTCTGCTCAGGTTTTTTTTTTCACGGAAACCAAATCGAAAGGGTGCAAGTGTAATATATAGTTGAAATCGGAATTTTTACTGCTTTTCAATGGTTCGATTACAAATTGTAAGTAATCATAAAATAAACAACTTGTTGTGCTAAAACGGCACTAAACGTAATCCGATCTCAACCAGATCTTCTGGAGCACTAAAGAAACCCTCATGCAAAGTTTTATCCAAATCCGTTTATTAGTTTGTCCACTTTCATGCTAACTTACATACATACACACATATGCGAGCACACACACACACACACACACACACACACACACACACACACACACACACACACACACACACACACAGACATTTTTCAAAAACCACTTTTTTTGATTCCTGGGACCTCAAAACGTAGAGATTTGATGTTATCTCAATTTTCGATTTTGGACCAATTTCAATAACCTCCCACAATTTTATTGTGGTGAGGTAAAAAAAGGTTTTTTGTTTATTTTTTATGAGCAATAATTGATATAATTATTACTGAAACAAACAAAAAAGCTAAAGCATTATATGCAAATAAAAATAAACAATTTGTGCCTATTGTCAGAGACGAAATTGAGGTTCCATCGGTCTATTGTTTATTTTTGGAGCTCTGCATAGCTCAAAGGAGCCACTAGCAATGCTTTGGAATCAAGATCCTGCCAAGATCGATCAATAGTATCCGCTATAATATCCTGAAACAGGTTCAAGCAAATGTTGTGTTTTCTATGTTTTGATTACTACGAGACTAGAAGAGAAAGAAGTGTAACAGACAAATTGCCTCCAATAAGAGATATTTTTTACCATTTCTTAAAAAACTGTAAAAACGTATACGATCAAGTTAACTTTTCGTGGGAAGGCTTAGAGTATACATGAAGATTAAACCTGAGAAATACCGTTGAAACCTATTTCCAAGAGCAATTTTCGGTTAATATGTGTGGGTAGAAATTATCGGTAATATTTTTATAAGCCCCTTTTTTCTGCCAAAACGCCTTAATAGACAATCTACCTGCATTTTCTCCCAGAAGAACTACCTGTGTAACTTAAAGATATACCAGTTGCGTTAAGGAATCAAGTGTGGTTCATGCACGTTGGAGTTCATTTCAGTTTAATTATTCGCAATCATTTACATGTGGTGGAGGACCTCAGCAATGGCCAGCAATAGTTTGTATTTCTTTTCGTGGGGTCATCTTAAAATCCTGGTGTATAAAACTCCCAATGACACTTTAAAAGATTTAATAGAGTGAATAGTTGCCTCGTGTGAAACAATACGGAATACGGCGTAAATACTACATGGGAAAATGTCAGTGATGTACCACTTTTTTGGTAAAAATTATCAGAAGGCATGTTTGCCGGAACGCCACTGGTAGAGCGATAAAGTACCTTTTCTAACTAAAATATATGGTTTTATATGCTATTAACACATACCAAAATTGAAAATAATATTTAAAGTACTTTCTGAGATATTAAAAAATATCGATTTAAAAAAATAAAATCAACACCCTATAATAAAATGACTTAAGAAATCACACCCTGAAATATTAGCACGTCAGACAGACCGACAGACAATTTTTTTTTGCTCAAACTTAAAATCTCGACGTTGCATGACATTCTAAGCCTATTTGAATAAAAATTTTCAAAATTTTTTTGTCGTTACTATATCTCTATTAGATGTGGAAGTAAAAGATGGTTATAACAGGTGCAAGGTGTCCGAAGGTAAGCGTCAAAAGATTTCATCACAAGTCGATTCTGGTAAGGGTCCAATCTCACAGGCTGAGTGTTCCATACAAGATATAATTCCTGCCTCTTCTCATTGTTCTTCCCGCGTGTGCATTCTGCTCAGCACCGCGAACACAGGTACAATTCCAAATCAGTCTACATGAATATGTTTATAATAGTCCATACGAAACTTGCAAAAAAAATGCAAAACCCCAAAAGTGCAGGTTTGGTTTTTAGGTTTAGCCAAACATGACTATCCGCCCGTTTTCGAGGACGGCCAACATGATGGTGATAGTCGCGCGGTCCCCTAGAACTACCGCTAAATGCAAAAAACCTTTTTCCGATTTTTCCTCGGATTTTTCGTTGTCAGGCATGCGAGGACTTGTTGGATCGGTTATGTTTGAGGAAACTCATTATGTCCTATAAAACTTTGCAACCAGACATCCTAACGACCTACGGGGGTTGAAATCACCCCCTCCCTCAATACCGGAACATGCAAAAAACATCCAAACATGCTAAAAATTGTTTTCTACACGTTTTCAAGGCCGGAGAATACGATGCTGATATTATTTAGCCTCCCACCTCTAACCATCATAATGCCACCCATTTTTCCCATTTTTCGTTGTCAGGCATACGAGGACTTGTTGGATCGGGGCTTTCCAATACCTATGTATGCGTACAGTTAGTCCTTAACTCATATATATTGCATTTAATTATATTCCTCAATACTGAGGACGTAACAAATGGAAGGTATATGCCAAGAATACACAACCGACGGCTACGGCACATATTTTGTGCGCCGGTCCTCGCTGGATCGCTGTTTGGAGGAAGACGAGTCCCTCTCTCTATGATTTAATTTGTAAACACCGCAGAATAAATTAAAATATAATGATAGTAATATATAACACGTCTAAAATAAGAATAAAAATCATGTTGTACATAATGTGAAAAAAACCATGTACATAATATATAATAAAAAAGTAGACTATGCACATACACGAATATATATATACATGCGCAATGCGCATAGCCCGTTCTATCAAACTCCTTTTAAGCTGCAATAAAAAAATTTATCTCCCTAGAAAACCTGATCCATTGAGCGCTTGTGATCTCACTGTAAGAAAAACCCATGGTTTTGGGCATGCAAGGGTAGTTTTTGAGGACTAAGAGAGAAACCGATGCAACTATCGTCTTCTCCACCCTTGAAAACGGGGGATACCTTCTACTCCTTGAGGGTCACTTCAAGATTCAGGGAGGGGTGGTTAGAATGTCTGATAGAATGTCTGATGGTAAAATTTTACAGGACATATTAGTTTCTTTAAAAAGACACCCAATGCAACAAGTCCTTGCATGACTGAAAACGAAAAATGGGAAGAAGGGTTGGTTTTATGCATTCAGGGGTAGTTGGTTAGGGGTGGGAGGCTAAGTAATATCACCATCGTGTTCCCCGCCCTTGAAAACGTGTGGAAAACAATTTTCAGCACGTTTGGATGTTTTTTGCTTGTTTCGCATTGAGGGAGGGGGTGGTTTCAACCCCCATGGGTCGTTAGCATGTCTGGTTGCGAAATTTTACAGGACATATTCAGATTCCTTAATAGAAACCCGATTCAACAAGTCCTCGCATGCCTGACAACGAAAAATCGAAAAAAGGAGTAGTTTTTTGCATTTGGGGGGTAGTTTGAGGGGGGGTAGGGACCGCGCGACTATCACCATCGTGTTGGCCGTTCCCGAAAACGGAGGGTCGCTACCCCTGCACTTTTGGGGTTTTTGCACCTTTGGCATGGACTATAAACCACCGTTGAGAGCAATATTCTCGGATATTTGTATAATAGTGCGGTCCAAAGTGAACTCACCGTACCTGAGGTTTTATCAACTAATGGAATACGTTGAAAAATACTATATTTTCTCCCAAAAATAATATTTCCATGTGTCCAAAATTTTTTCTATTCATTTCGAACCTGGAAATATCACAAATCCCAAGTTTTCACGATTTTTGTCCAATTTTTATCTCTAGCTCGAAAATTCGTCAACAAACATAATATTCTGACTTCAGATTCGTGTTCAGCGCTCCGAAAAATATAAGGAAAAGTAGGTCTTAATTCTCGCTCACGAAATGTTTTTTGTGGTTGTGTGTAGTTAATTTCATTTAATTGTTTTAATCAAGAACGAGAAAAACGCAAGAGACTGTTTTTATGTAAAATTGACCATGATAATCAGAAAAAATATCCACATGGAAAAATGTGTGGCGTACCATTTTTTTGGTAAACAATGTAAGAGGACATGTTTGCAGGGACAAAACTGGTGGAGCGATAAAATACTTTTTCTAATTAAAATATGTGGTTTTATATCCTATTAATACATACCAAAATTAAAAGTAATATCTAAAGTACTTTCTGAGATATTAAAAAATAACGATTTAAAAAAAATAATTCAACACCCTTTACAAAAAAAATTAAGCCGTTGCGGACATATATTCATATGAACATTTCTTTATAAAATGACCTAAGGAATTACACCCTGAATCTTAGCACGTCATTAAGGAACACCCTGTATATCAAATAACAAAAATGCATGTATTGTGTGCTAGGGCAATATTTTATTACCTAGTATGCAGTATTTATTATATTACTAACATTAGAAACATCTCGAAACGAATGCCATGTCATGTTCTCTATGCGGTCTGCTGTATGGGGAAACCAGAATTTCATGCAGCGCCTTTATGTCCGTCAAACGTTTTGTTTTTCAAAAATTAATTCAGACCTTAAATTACATTTCACTCCTTATACTAGTACTTTATCTTAAATAATAAAAGTTTTCACGATACAAACTTTTCAACTACAATATTTCTGATATAAAACTAATATAATAAAACTAGTACAGTCGATTCTCCATATTATAAAATATATATGTCCAAATTTTCAATTGTTGTATACATTTTTTTTATGTTCACGAGATGCATAGGCCACTTTTATTTTGCATATTTCGAGGGTATATCCTACTCAGACATAGTCCTGTCTGAAAGTAGCACTCGTAGGTATTGTGTTTCCTGAAACTTTACCAATCGGGCAAGTGCCATTACCTTATACAGTTAATCAATGGGTGTCGACATCGCCGAGACAAATGACTGACCAAGAAAATCAATTCGCTTCCCATTTGTTAAGGTCCCTTTCAGAGACCTTTTCTCGTTTTCACTTCCACTTAGACGTGGATTTCAATCGGAACGTACGCCATTTCTAACACCATTAAGCCTATAAGTAGTTGCGACCTAATAGGAACTAATAAATGCATTAATAAGAAAAAAGACATGTTAGATGAACGAAGAGACAAAACAGATTGGGCGGCCCTTTTATCTTTTATTAAGATGTAACAATAGCCGATGTAATTGGTTGGTTTAGTAATTTATACTCTTCACAAAATAAACGTATTTACGTTGACTTTTTTCACCGTAATATAAGTTATAATAATCTTTGAAAAAAAAAAAAAAAAAAATGCACAGCACCTCTCAATTTGTGGATAATCTATTTTTTAAAACAGTTTACCAACAATGAAAAGAAGCAATATTGAAGATTAAAAACAAGGCAAAACGGTGGAGGGAATGAACAACTTGCTTAATGACAAAAAACGTGGAAATCAAGTAGCCACTAAGCACTAAAGAGGAAATCGTACATTCACATTCGATTTGATCGAAAACTGCTAATCCTAGAAAAAAGTTGCCCTCGTTCTTTGTGTTTATTACTTTCCGATATAATGGGTATCTATTTCGAAAGATGAAAAAGTTTCTCGCTTACTACACTTACTCCTGAAAATTCTCACATTTTTCGATATAGTCTTTCATATTTTCTACACATTAAAATTTGACATTCATATTCACACATTTTGTTAATAAATATATAGTGCCAACCCGATAATAATATGAGATCAATTCATTATCAAGTTAGAGCGAGTGAAAAGAAAAAATAACTGATTTATTTATCTAAGAGGTATCGAGAATGCGAAAAATGGTCCGCGAAAACTAAGATAAATAGATGGACAGAATAGTGTATTTGTTCCGTTTTTAACAACCCTCAGTGGGTACAGAACATGTCATTAAGTTTACAAAACAAAGTAACTTATTGTCTATAAGGAGTACATATAAAAACATATAAAGTGTATAACGTACAAGAAAAAGCAAAACATATATAAAATATTCACTCTTAGAGTTGACCACATGCGTAAACACGATATAACAACTATTTTATAGACATTATATCATTTCTCTTCTAAAATATTCGTTCATATTATAAAAAGGATTGTCTAATAGATATTCTTTAACGTTTCTTAACAAAATTCCTCCAGACAAACTTCCTTTTTGTAAGGGTATTTTGTTCCAAATTTTAATTATGTACATTTTTTTGAATGAATCTGAATTTAGTGTTATCAGGTAAAAGGTTGTCTTTTGTTTTTGTGTTATGATTATGTGCCCTTTGGTTACTTTTATTCGGGACTAAATCAATGAAAATCAATCGGCAACTTTCTGTTATTTTCATCTTAAATATAGTTTTTACGCATCTCTTTTGTGAAATCAGCACTCTCCATGCATCAACTGAATTTCCCCAAAATAAGATCCTATATCGAATCTTAGATACGATATATGCATGGTACGAGTTTAGAGCTGCCATGACACCATTCTACCATTCAAAATTTTTAAGGCATAGCAATACTTTGATATATCTAGTACGAGAGTATCAATGTGTGCTTTCCGATCAAGTTTTTGGTCTATTTTGATTTCCAGAAATGAAACTGTATTTACAGTTTCTATCGCAGAACCATTTACATTAAGTTTCATTCTGTGGTTGCCTCTAACACCAAAATTTGAGATTTGTGTCTTATGGCGTTTTGGAGCATTTCCATAGTATTTGTAATACCCACACTGGCGGCTTCCTTACTGTTTTCACCGAGAATCACAGATATGTCTTCCGCATATAAAATGATATCATGTTGAACAGTTGAGGACCAAGGGTTGAACCTTGTGGCACACTTTATTTCTTTCTTTCTAATGATGGTGTTAAATAGTTACAATAAAATTAAACCGCTCGACAGATCATTATATTTATTCTGATAGTAAACGATTTCTCAATATTTTTTTTCCTTTCAGGTAAGATTTCTGCATTCATATTGGGATGCGTGGCTTTATTCAGTTTTCAAGTTGGTAAGTGTAAATTTCTTCATTAAATTTATATTTCGAAAATAAAATGATAAGATGTAAAACATAATCCAAAAGTTAATCCAGAAGCCTGACATAAACGTCTTCTCCACGAACTTAATAAATAAGGAAGAGGACAAGAACACACAAAAGGGCAAAACAAGCAGACAACTAGAACTCAAAAAAAACACAAGTTGCAGACGGTAAAAATAACCCGCTCTAACTCGGTGACCTCAAAACAATAAATTGATTTTTTTAAGCTACTTTTATAATGTATTAAGATTTTAACATTATTTTTCATTCAAATTTTGTTAGTTGTTTCAGCTGGATACCTACAGCATAGTATTTTTAAATTCTTTATTATTATTTTTTTAACATGTGTAGTCTAAAAAATAATGCATTGTAGCGACAAATTTGAGATTTATCTTGCCCAAGTTAATTTTTAGGTGAGCCACAACTACGAGTGACATGGCAAGCGTCACTGGTTTACCCTGACTGGCACAGTAAAGGTACGGAGAGCAAATGTCAGTGGGTGCAAGACTTAAACTAGTGTAACTAAGAAATTAAGAAAAGATGTTAAAAAAAATTGAAATTAGATAGCAATAGTGGATAGTACTACTTTTTATTAGGCAACTAGACCACAATGGCGCACCCTTTGCGCCTGGGAATCTACAATTTAGCGTGGACTCCAATCGACGGTCTACTATAACCTACCCCGTGTTATACCACTGTCTTTCTGCCAAAAACAATATATTACAATAAACTTAACAAAAGGAAAATTTAAATATATTACGATAAAAAATACCATGAAGTCCGTACTTACCACAAAGATAAAAAGAGATAAAAGATAATAAGGTAACAAGAAACTAATACTGTTACTTATACAAACATAAAATGAGATAAAAATATATTACATACGGAATAAGGAAGGGGTATAAAGTACAAGGAAAAAATGCTTTCGCTTCAATTTATTGAGCAATATTCATCTTAGCCCACCAATACATTACCTCTACGCACTGTACTGTCAAATCATAACGGGTGACTCAAAACTTAAACAACGATAAAAAGGTATAGGTACATGTCACGCTTGTCTGTGCACCGATCATCTGAATTCCTTTAAAATAATAGTCCACATTACGTGACTTAGACTTGGCATATCAAATCTAGCAATACACATCTGTCGTGCGACCATTACCAATTACATCATCAAAAGTGAATATCTAACAAATCATGCCCACCAGGCTATACCACCACTAAGGTAATGAAATATGCAGTTCGCTTAAAATTGACAGCGCTCGACAAAAAATGGTTAACCTAATATAGGTAACTAGTATAATATTACCTAATAGGGCACTGTGGTTAAGGTTTTGCTGGTGTATAACCTAATGCAAAGTTATAAATAATAACGAAAATTCTGTTGATAGCACAATAGTAAGAGTAAATAAAGTTTTCTCGGAAACAAAATACGTGCTACCCAAATAGAGGTCAACTAGAATAATGCAAGAATCACGAAACGTCTGGCAAGACGTAAATAAAAAGAAGAAGAGACAATGTCTTTCACCCAAATCCCTAATCGGACAAAAAATTGGTACAGTTGTTTTTTATTTGGTTCTTCGAACTGAATCTTGGTCTAAAATATTTATTTATTTTTAAAATAATTAGCTTTAAGAAAATGAAAGTTACTTAAATAATTATCCTGGCAAAACCGCATAAAATTCGACATCTATTGCGCAAGATTTTTTGTTCTACTTGGTGCAATATATCGCCTGTTAAAATTATCATCGTCATACTCCTAACACTCTCTATAGCCGATTATTGTATTTCTACTTTAAATATTCAGCATGAAAGTTATTTCATACGGTTGTTAATTATTTCCTGAAGCTGAATATTGCTTATCTGAAATTAAATCGCAGCCTTGACTAATAGTTGTATTCATTATTTTAATTTATGGTTTAACGTGCAAAGAATACAAAACAACAGTTGTAATAAATCAGAGTTAGTTCTGCATATTAAGAATGCAGCTGGATGCAATGCGACTGTCAACTTATAATTAAGAGTAATGTTGCGATATCTAGGACGGAGACATCCTGTGGTATTGAAATATTATTAACATAACGATTATGGTAGTCTCCTGTAATAAATTGTAACTTGTGCAGCATAATTCTGTTCTGTTTAATTTATTATTAAATTTAAAGCAAAGTTTGCTGTAAAATGTAAATTCGTGTTTTATGAAAAATCGAGCGGTGCCAAATATCGGTAAAAATCGATACGAAGGGAGTTAAATTTTTCGGATAGGTAGATTTTCAAATATATTTCTGTATTTTTCATGTGTGGAAAAATAATTTTTAAACATTTGTTTGAAACTTATGGCATTATCTATCAGTTTTTTCAATTGATAACGCCCATGTTTGATTCTACAATTTCAAATGAAAAGAAGAGCACTTGCTTCCTGATACAGAGAATTAGTTTGGCGATTCAGAGAGGGAATTCCGCGTCAATCCTGGGCACCATACCATACCATCTTCTGCCAACTTGAGAGGGATTTTTTATATTCTGAATTAATTTATTTGTATTTTTTTTTTATCTTCCTTTTCTATTATTCAGTATTTTATTTGTATATTTTTAATATGTCACCTGTTGTTATTATTAACAATTGATTTAGGAACTAGTACCTAAGTAGGATATTTAAAGAATGTGTAGTAGTAGTACACGAAAATTAGCAAAAATGGAAGAAAAAAATTATAATAAGCTGATATTTTCTGAATCGACAGTTGATAGGGATAGGAATACAGGATCAAAAAGTTCCCATCCCTAACTGGTGAGCTTCATCCCTTTTTTACCCTTATAATAACACCGTGCTGGTTTTTCAATAATATTTTGGAAATGTGATGTTTTTTTTTTTTTTTTTTTTTTTTTTATTTAGAATAAATGCATCAACCACAGAGGGTTATTAGCATATGATATTACAATATTACATTATCATATTATGATTTAGTACAGTAAAAATAATAGATAACTATATGTGGAATTTTACAACCTGATATTAATAGAACCATTGGTATATAACAGTTTATATTTTATGATACATATTTATGTTTTTCAGGAATCTTATTGTGTTTCTTATATTCTGTAGATTGTTCCCTAGGGCTTCGCTTATAGATCCAATTTGACAATTTCTTCTTTCCTCTTCTTGCTCAGGGCAATCTATTAGGATGTGTTGAGCGCTGAGGTTTCCATGGCAGAATTCACAAATAGGCGGGTTTTCTCTAGCTAGCAAGTATTCGTGTGTTAAGCGTGTATGTCCTAGACGTAGTCTGGAAATTTTTACTTGCTCTCTACGGTTTGGTGGTAGGGCTAATAGACTAGTAACCGTTGGTTTAATATTTCTAAGTTTTGCGTTTGTGTTATTCCATTTCTGCTGCCGTTGATCACTGATTCGATTACTGAATACGCATGCTAGGTCGGGTTGCGTATATATTTCGCATGCCTGCACATTGGGAGATGCGCCTGCGTCACGAGCTGCTGCATCGGCTGCTTCATTACCCGGGATGCCAACATGGGACGGGACATGTACAAATGTTATGTTGACGTTTTGTAAGTGTAGTTGATGTACCATCTGTTGAACCAACTGGGCTATCGGATTATTGGTATATAACTGCCTGATGGATTGAAGGGAACTTAGCGAGTCTGAACATAAAATGTAGTTGCCTTGTTTGTTATTGTTCATTATGTTTGTAATGGCTTGGCAAATTGCAAACATTTCTCCTGTGTAAACACTACTGCCTTCTGGTAGACGAAATTTAAGCGTGGCGTTGGGCATAACGATTGCTAAACCTACGCTATGATCTTCAGGATTCATGGATGCATCGGTATAGATAAACTCAGAGTTTATGTATGTTGTAGAAAGTTGACGGAAGGCATTTAAAGTTATTTGTGGATGAGTGTCATTTTTACTGTATTTGGAGAGTTCCGTGTTGAGTTTAATCGGTGGGAGAATCCATGGAGCTGTATTAGAGGTCATGGTAGGCAGGATTGTGGTGGGGAAGGAAAGGTTTAATTGAGTGAGGTATCTATTTATTCTCTCGTAAAAGGGGGGAACGATGTTTGGATTTCGGTCATAAATAACTTTAAAACGGTTTGAAAAAGTATGGACGTAGTTGAAGTTGTTGGTCGAAACTGATATTTTAGAGGCATATATAAGTGATGCTGACATTATTCGATCTTGCATAGTCATTTCGCCTATTAAACAGTGGAGAGATTCTATAGGAGTTGTTGGAAAGGCTCCAGTAATTATTCGGAGTGCCTTGTTTTCGATGGATTTCGCTGTCTTGAGATAACTTTTCCTGGATGTTCCGTAAGCTATCAAACCGTAATCGATCCTTGATCTTATTATGGATCGGTATATGGTTAACAGACTTGCCATGTCTGCTCCCCAGCTGTGGTGTGACAGTACCTTTAGTAGGTTAATACCTTTTGAGCAGTTTTGCACTAGAAAGTCAAGATGATTTTTCCAATTTAATTTCTGGTCAAAGAGGACTCCCAGAAATTTTATATTACTTGAGGAATGTAGTACTTCACCATTTAGAGTTAATGTTGGTTGTCTTATTTGATAATTTCTAGAGAACAGTATGCACCTGGTTTTTTCAGACGACAGTTTAAATCCAGACGAGTTCGTCCAGGTGACGATGTTGTTTATAGTCAGTTGGATTTGTGATTCCAAAGTTTCGATATTTTTTCCTTTACAGTAAATAACAAAATCATCTGCGTACAAGTTGGCTCGAACTGGAAGTGAGGTGTTAATCATAATATCGTTTATTGCAATAAGGAATAAGGTAGTGCTTAGCACCGCCCCCTGAGGAATGCCATTTTGTAATTGTTTTTTATTTGAAAGTACACCATTTATTCTCACTTTGAAAGACCTATTCGATAAAAAGTTTTGAATGAAAGCTGATATATTGCCAGTGATGTTCCGGTTCTGAATTGTCTGTATTATCCTGTGTCTCCATGTTATATCATATGCTTTTTCGATGTCAAAGAAAACTGCTAGCAAATTTTGTTTATTAGCAAAGGCTTCGTGTATTTCAGATTCTAAATGAATGATGTTGTAGTTTGTAGACCTATATTTCCGAAAGCCGCTTTGGCATGTTGTTAGTAGGTTATGTTTCTCTAGGTACCACATTAATCGTCGATTAATAATTCTTTCCAGAATTTTGCACAACGTACACGTCAATGATCTAGGCCTATAGGAAGAGACCTTTTCTTTGTCTTTGTTTGGTTTTAACAATGGAAGAATAGTAGCCTCTGACCATGTTTCAGGAAACTTATGAGAGCGGTATATTTTGTTATATAGCTTCAATAAGAGTTGTCTTGCATTACCCGGTAGATGTTTTAGGAAGGCGTATGGGACATTATCAGGGCCGGGACTGGACTCTTTATCTATGTTTAGGGCATCGTCTAGCTCCTCTATGGTGATTGGCGAGTTTAGGGGGTGATTTTCATTGGCTGTATGATGTGTCTTGTGACGGGTTTCTGTTCTAAGTTTAAATTCAAGGAAAGTTTGGTTGTAATTGTCATCGCTTGATGAATTTGCGTATTCGTCTGCAAATGTTTCAGCAATGCCTATGTCGGTCGTTACTGCTATATTATTTTGTATTAAACTGGTGACTGTATTTGTGGAATTAGAGCCTTTTATTTTTCTGATTTTATTCCAAATTTCTGATGATGGGGTGGTGCTGTTGATCGAGGAGATATATTGTGCCCAGGATTCTTTTTTACTTTTCTTGAGGATATACCTTGTTCTAGCTCTTAATTTTTTAAATTCAATTTTGTTTTCTGGTGTATATTGTCTTTTAAGTTTATTGAAGGCTCGTTTGCTTGATTTAATAGCGTTGTTACATTCAGAGTTCCACCATGGGACAGAATTGTGATTAGTGGGTGGTGTGTATTTTTGAATATTCTGGTGTGCTGCATTTTTTATTAATGTAGTAAACTTTTCAGTCATAAGATTTACGTCACCATCAACCTTCTGGAAGGTTGTCTCGGATATAGCTTGAATATCCAGCCCAATCAGCTGAACTTAAATTCCATTTGTCAGTGAGATTGCGATTATTTATTCTGTGGATCCTATTGTGTTTGATGCTTAAGGGGAGGTGGTCGCTACTATATAAATATGAATATGGGTTCCATGTTAGGTCAGGGGCAATTGGTGCATCGCAAAGAGTTAGGTCAATGGCGGAGAAGTCTCCCGTATTCGGATTATATCGGGTGCCTTCTCCAGTATTTAATAGGACGAGGTTATGGTTATCTATAAGTTCTTCGATGCATTTCCCTCGTTTATCAGTTTTTTTGGAGCCCCATATTATATTATTAGCGTTAAAGTCTCCTAGAATTATTCGGGGGCTAGGAATTTGTGAAACTAGTCTATTGAGGTTTTCTGTAATAATCTCTTCATTTGGGGGAAGATAGATGTTGGCGATTGATATTTTGTACTGGTAGTATTGTACGCTTACTCCAACTGTTTCGAAGTTGGAAGTAATGGGAATTTCTTTAGCAGTGATCTCATTTTTTATATATATTGAAACGCCGCCACTTGCTCTTTCTCTATTAATTCTATTTTTGTAAAAACATTGATATCCTCTGATCGGTAAATGGTAGTTATCTTTGAAGTTGGTTTCTTGAATACATATTACTTGTGGGGAGTACGTGGATATGATGTATTTGAGTTTTTCAAGGTGGGCTATTAGCCCGTTAATATTCCATTGTAATATGAATTTTAACATAAATTTCTTTGCGATGACACTGAACAGTCCGAATCTGAGTCATTGCTGAATGGTATATCTACAAGATTTAGTTGTTTACGGATTTTCTTCTGGAGGCGGGTACATCGTGATTTAATACTTCTGTGTTGAAATTGTGGGTATATACTGTGTATCATTTTGAGAAGTGCTGGTACATCTTTAGTGTATGTGTGGGCTATACTGAGAGGATCTGGAGAGCCAAAGGCATCTTCTAAAAAGCTCGTCAGTTGTTGAAAGTTTAAAATGTAGGGATTTGGTGCTTCCTTTATGTGTCGCTCTATTGGTTGCATTTGTTCGGATAAAGAAACATTTTCCATAGAGTTACTTTTTTTTAGCTTCTTGTGCTTATTAGGGTGGGTATCTTTAGGAAGAGTAAAAGTTGGACCTTGTGTTTGTGAGTTACCCTCCAGATTTAGATCTACCGAACTCAGCGTTGGAGAAGAGGGGGGTCTTTTGAATGCGTGCTCCTGTGTTGCCATTTCTTGGGAATTGGATTCATTTGTTTCTTTTGTAGCATCTGTCGTCACTATATCTTCGTGTGAAGCTAGATTTGTATCAGAGGATTCCATAGGTTGCGTGGGACATTGCTTGGCTATATGGCCAATTCCTTTACAAATGAAACATGTAACTGAGTCAAAAGATATGAATATTCTGTATGATATTTCTTCATATGGTATAATTATGGAACCTGGTAATTCTATATCGTTATTTGGTAAGATGTATATTTGCCGACGGAAACTTAAAATGTGAGCATAATCCTCTCCAGAGATTCCAGCTCGAAGGAATGACATGGGAGAAACTGACGTATATCCTAATTTTGAGATCTCATTTTCTAATATGTCGTGTGGGATCGAGGGGCAGACATTTGACAAAATCAGTCGTTTCGCAGGTGTTATAAGCCGTCGCAATCCGATATCAAGTCCATTTATTTCTATCGAGGTTTTCTGTGTAATTGTGTCACAGTACAAGTTCAACGGTTGTTAGGTATATACATATTCTATTGTTTGATATTCTTGAGGCGAATAATATATTTTTAGGCTGTACTATATTACCTACGGCTATAACGTAATCATTTAATTTAAGAGTATCATTAACGTTGAGAATGATAGCTTGTTCATTTTTTGGAAAAGAGGGAGTTTTTGTCACTTGTGAGTATTGGCGAGTTTTATTGGTATCCTGTTGATTTATTGCTGATACGCCCCTGTACTCAGAAGCCATCATATTTTATGGTATTATTCAGTTGTCACGTGAAAAAAGGGGAAATGAAACTAAACATTATCTTGTTGCGCGGCCTCTAGGCCTTACAAGATAAGTTTTTGCGGCCTATCAGAAAAAGGTGTTGAAAAACTAACTGAGATGGGATATATTTTAATTGAGGGAAACTAATAATTGGAATGTTTCAGGATTGTAATTATATGAATGTGTTATAAAGGATATTCTCCCACTTACAGCGTGTTGCAGCACAGTTTTCGTTTAAACTACAATTCGCACTTTGTTTTAATTTTCACTGTTTATTTTGACGGGAACTTTCATATAACGGGACACGTATTAATATCACGTCTACACCGCTTCGAAATTCGATGTCAACTCGGAAATGTGATGTTCTACGACAAAACTAGAGGTATTGAAAAATATTGAGAATTAAATTTTCTATAAAACATATCTTATAGGTCGTTTGCAGATTATTAAGGGTGTTTACGTTATTCGACGGCAAACTTTGAGGTAACAAAAAATGTAGTATAGGTTTTGCATTTTTCCAGTGGACCATCGAAACCCGAAAAAAACGTAGGATCGAAATGAAAGTCGTATCTTTCGACTCCAGAGTGAATTTAAAAAATTCCGTCCGTTCGTCTGTCGGTCTGTCACGCTCAGCCCCCCTAATCCATTTTCGAATTTCGATGAAACTTGGGTGGTTGACAGGAGGCCCTTAGAAAACCTTAACGCTGGAAGCTCGGCTCCGTCCGGAAACCGGAAGTACCCAATATAGACGTTTCAAGTTTTTCGGAAAAAGTTGAATAACTCTGTAACGGGCAATCGGATCGAAATATTTTTAAAAAAAGATGGTGCCGCTGGTAACAATCTACAGATAAGTATACCGGAGACTATGTCGAAAAACAAATGGAAATTGATTTTTTTTGCAAAAAACTGCTTTTCTCGAAATCGGGTTAGGAAGTACGATAACTGTCCAGGATATTGATCGACTTCGATGAGACTTAGTAGAATTAAAGGTACACGGCCACAAATAAAGCCTATTGCTGGCGGTCCGAATCCGTTGACCGCAAGTATTTTTTCCAAGGCCGAGTATGATTTTCCAAAGGAATTGATAACACCCGAACCGAAGGTCCGATTTTGATTTTCAAAAATGGCGATTGTAGGGCTTAAGTCTATTAGGTGACGTTTGTGAGAAATTTGACAAAATAAAAGCGAATCTACAAATTCTGGAAAACTTGATTTTTTTCGATAAATTCTACAAATACCGAACAGTTTCCTAATAAAAATCGAAAATTAAGTATTCAGTCGATCAATCTCTATAACCAGTGTAAGGCACGGACCTTTTTGGACAAAAAATATGAAATAGTTTTTTCGAAAAATTAAAATTATTTTTAATAAAACGAGTTATTTACAAAGATACATTGACTACAATATAACCGATGCCCTTTCTGTATTTCAAAATGTAGTTAGCCTTTACTTTAGTCAATGCAAAAAGAAACAAAAAAAAGAAAAATAAAACATGTCAAAATGTACTGAGTCATCCTACGACCCTCTGCTGAAAAGGTACTGAATCATCCCAACAGGGATAAAAAGCAACTTAAAATGTAGTTTCTTTTTTTTAGCCACACCCATTCATAGGTCATAGGCCATAGGCAGCTCTCTCTCTAGCGTGTTTATAAATAAGGCGGTTAGGATTGTGTTGGATCATTTGAAATATTATCAGGCTGCGTTATGTTCGATTAAGTACCGTATTCAATATAATCAGACTTTCATTTTTGTTTAACCCTACAGTTTACGATTTAATAACATAAAAAATAATGTAAATATCGACATATAACACAAAACCTTTTTTGTAGAGAATTTTGTGACAAACCTTTTCCTATACTTACGTTTTTTCTCTAAGATAAAGCGTTTAAAAGAAATTGTAAAAAAAACAGTTCGGTGTCCCTAAAGGGGGTGAGACAGGTATGAAGCTTACCCCTTAGAGGTGGGAACTTTTTTGATATGTATTCTTACACACATAAGCTAACTATTATTATATACATTTCAGCTTATTATAATTTTTTTCTTCTATTCCACATAAATTTGCCTAATTTCCGTGTACCATAGGTAGGATAAATATTTACATAATTTAACTCAGAAGATAAGAAACATATTCAAGTATTTTAAGCAGATATTAAATATTAAACAGTTAAGAATTCACAGGTCTACGAATAAAGGGGTCATGAATGTTGTTGGGTAGCTGAGAGTCATTTCCGAAGTAATTTTTCGCGCTGAATCCGAATCTGACCCTGGGAATTGGCCCATCGCCTCAGGATTTCGAAATATTTGAGGTTAAGTACTTAAAAATGGCTTTTTTGTCACTTTTTGAGGTTATATAAGAACTAAAAAATTTTTGTAAGGCGTATAATATAACTTTATATTATTAACATAACAAAAAATAAAATAAACTGAAAAAAATTAATGATAATAATAATATTATAAATTGCGGACATTTATCTCGAAAACGGCAACTATGGTATCTGGAAAATGGTAACTCCTATCCAAATATTCTATAGAAACAAAATTGTAGGAAATTGTATGCACTTGGTTTTTTGTGCAGAAAGTTTTTCTCCATCTTTTTTAGTTTTCGTGTTAAATGATAAAAACAATATTTGCAATTTTTCTTTAAACGGACGCCATTTTGAAAGTATAGCCAGTTTTTTGGGGGGGGGGGGGGACATGTCTTAAATTGTTCCTTAGGCTTTAATCTTTATAAAAAACATTGTCCCCAAGGATCTGGGAACAATGTATTATTACGTTTTATATTGAATTTTATATTTTATTTTAAGAGCTGAATCTCATTTATCTGGAAAATGGTACCTCCTATCCAAATATTGAATAGGATCAAAATTGTAGGAAGTTTTATGCACTTTGCTTTTTGTGCAGAAAGGTTTTCTCCATCTTTTTTAGTTTTTGTGTTAAATGACAAAAACAATATTTGCATTTTTTTTTAACGGACGCCATTTTGAAAGTGCAGCCAATTTATTTTTTTGGGGACATGTCCAAAATTGTTCCTTAGGCTTTAATCTTTATGAAAAACATTGTCACCAAGGATCGGGGGGGCGGGGGGATTGCACGGGCACTTAGGGCGGGCTCCCGTAGTATATGCCCTAAATATGAAAAAACTCAAAATCATAAACCTTCCAAAATTCAAAACCCTAAAACCTGAACCCGGAATCCTATGAATTTTTATGAAATCTCTTTTTCTTGTTTTAAATCTTGATTCGTTTGGAGTCGTTTGGTTAAGATTGTTGAGTTGTAGGGGATCATGGTTTCAAATTCATGTCACTTTAAAATGGCTATAACTTCCCGGGGAAACATCGTAGATGGCCATTCTAAAGCTTATTTTAAAGGGAGAGGATAGTACTAAATGATGTATTTATCAGAAACAAGCTGAAAAAAATTTTGAATTCTATACATAACCGCAAGAGTAGACAAAAAAGCAATTTTTTAAGTACTTAACCTCAAATATTTTAAAATCCTGACATGATGGGAACATTCTGACGATTAGGATTCAGCGCGAAAAATTACTTTGGAAATAACCACCATCTGCCCAACAACAAAATATCGCAGACCTGTGATGATATATCATGCGTCTTTGGAATCCCAGTTAAGATATGGGATTCTAGTTTGGGAGGGACAACAACCATTTAAAAAATGTGGAAACAGTGCAGAAGTGGATCTTAAAATAATGTATAGAAAAGAAATAACTTACTCCTCAGATAATCTGTTCCAGCTGGCTTGGATATCACACAATTGTTTTGCTCTGCCAACTTGCTAAACAAAAAAAAACTAAAATGTAAAGTCTTAATTGAGCATCAAGATATAAAGATAAATTTTATCATGTTCCCAAAGTCTCAATAACTATTGCACAAAGATGTCACACTTACTTTGGTCCTCGTCTGTATAATAAACTCCAAAGTGACATAAAAACTATTGATTCAATTGGTAATTTAAAATTAAGATACGGAAATGGTTGTTAAACTTACCTAGACAAACCTCCCATCAGTTTATTGACTTAAGACCCCTTAATATATAATATATAAAATTTTAATAATAGAAGAAAAAAATAGTTACAATAGGCACACTGATAAAATTTTCTTGGCCATTACTAGAACTAATAAATTGGCATTTATATTAAAGACTAGATTGAGAAATTAACATGATATACATTTAGGAATAGTGTTTGTATATTGTTAATAATGTTTTAGGTATTACTTTTATTATTTTTTAAGATCACCATTAATTCATTCATTTGTTGTCTATTAAATTTACATTAGAAGTAGAAAGTAGAAATGAACTACCATTTTTAGATATTTTAATTAAAAAATTTAATAATACAGTTGAAACAAGCGTTTATAGAAAACCAACACACACAAACAGATATTTGAATTTTAACTCAAATCAGTCAATGTATGTTAAAAGGGGTGTCACAAAATGTTTTTATGATAAGGCCAAAATAATTTCTTCTAATGATGAAATATTAGAAAATGAGAAACGCTTTATAAAAGAGGTTCTTATGAACAATCAATACCCTCAAACCTTTGTTGATAGAACTATCACATATATGGAAAATATTAATCAGGTACTACAAAAACCTGAACAACAGTACACTACGTTAATTCCTTATATATACGGATTATCTCTAAAGGGTACGACGCATAGGCAATAGATTTGATATTAGGACGATATTTGAAACGGGCAATACGTTGAGATCTATTTTAACAAAAACAAAACCGCTAAATCATGAGCAAAATTCAAAAAACTACATTTATAGTATTTCGTGTGAGTGTAATAAACATTATGTGGATGAGTCATCCAGACCATATAGTGCTAGATTGGGTGAGCATTCTCCCTAATGTATCCCATTAGGGAGAATGAGACCTGGCTGCCAATGTTAAAAGAAGAACTTAACAAGCTGAACATTGTTTAAAATAAAGCTCTTAACAGTGTAAACAGTAAGTATCTATGGATACTGAATATAACAAATATATTCTTCAACCTGCGTATTTAATACACAAACACTTATAATACGCTTTCAGAAAGAAAACAGGTTCGCTTTCCGAAACGTCAGCAAAATACATTATTTTTATATTTTTGTTCTCATTCATTTGTCAAAAAACGCCCTCTAACTGCTCCTTTGACGTAAAAGTCACAGGCGTGGAGGTATTTTCCAGTAAAATACTGGATAATTGTATTGTTTTGTAGATTTCACGGACATTGTATAGAAGAAAATACATGTGGCAGAGCATCCCAATAAGAAACCCAGAAAAATTCATTCATTTATCTTATCAGAATACATATAAGTAGCAGGGGTATGGTTTATTTGTCGACAAGGTTTGTCCTTTTGCCCCACATCTACGATTTATTTACCATAAAGAAAGATTATACAGGGCGGGGCAATAGTGTCTCGAGTTCTACGATAGCTTGAAATAAAAAAAAATACAAGTAAACTAGATGAAAAAGTCTATAACTGGAAATTATTTTAGAATATACAGGATCGAAAGACGAAATTACAGGATCCAGTGCTTTTTTTTTTAAATCGAATGCTACGTATTGTAACGATGTATTTATGTTCACTCTTAAATGTAATAGTACAAACTAATGAGAGTGAAGTGGGTTTATCACAACGAACAGATCGTTCTAATTTAACTATAACAACGACGTAAATAATGATACGTCACAGACCTAGCAACCTTCCACTATAAAAGTCGATGCAGGAGCTCAGAAATTCATACCCAAGACCCTGCGGGTACCGGACAAACAATCGTCCAGTACCTGTAGTCACCCTGGCTCCGGGCAGACTGAAAATGCTACCAAAGCAGTTAGGTCTGCCCTTCCTCGAGCTACACAGCTCATCCATACCCTACCGATGATCCGGATGACAAGGTGTCTATTGGCATCCTGTGTACCGGCAGTCAATCCCTGCCGAAAACCCTAAACACCCCACTGACAGATGACTACCCCCGGGGGGGGGGGGACAAGCTGGCGAAGAAAGGAAGATCAAGACAGAAGAACGCCAGAAGAGGCCTTAGCCAGCAAGATCCAACGAGCCAGGACCCAGGGAGGTGGGCCGAAATCGTCTGCACCGCCCACATTTGTGAGTGGGGCCGACGTAAAGTAAGTTAGCCCACCCTGCACGAGGCTGGTCCTTGGTCTACAGCGATGTATTGGGGTAAAGGACGATAGTCCTGGCCGGCCCCAGTCATCCAAGACCGACATCTATAGCCAAGAATATTGGCAGAAATTCGTTCTCATCCAGGAGAGAACACTAGAAGGTTCGCAACATCCTAACCTCAAATATAGTTGTCACGGCGTATGAATGACACTTGTCGGATGGTGAGAGTTCTTGACACAACGTTTGCGTCTTGTTTGTCTCAGCTAGTAAATCCGCCGCTATGATATACATGATAATCACTTCGAGTTAGATGGTGAGAGGTTTTGCCCTAGACGAACGTGACCTTTCGATTGTTACTACGTACAAGACCGCCGCTACCCTACGCGAGAGTCGTTCCTACGTTAAGCATCAGTATTTGTTGAAAGGAAGTTGCGAACTTAATTATTTGCCTAAAGCCGCGTATCTTCAGAACCAAAGTGACCAACGCTGCGTCAACTGAATGTCAAAGAATTTGGTTATCGATATAACAGTTATTTATTCATTGTCAGAGTGACAGACCTTAGACTGTTAATTGTTGTAGCGACAGCTGTGGGTCGATTATCAAGGCAACATAAGTCAGATTAAACGGTTTCTAAGGCGATATTTCTAAACGCCAAAGTTAACAGTCAAGCGAGATTTCAATTGACGTATCGGTTCTCACATCACTTATTTTATCCTTTTATTTTGAACGTTTTCGATTCACAAACTACATACGTTCGACGACTGGTTATAGTGAAGGTTTTTAGGTTCAATCAAAGTCAAAATTATCAACACCCTCTTTTCGCGTTTGTATAATTTATCATTCATATCAGATTGAATATAACATTGTTGTTCAATACCCTAGACTGATATTAGCAAAGATTATGTTTGTATACCAATATTTTATTGTTTAATAAAAGTTGGAGTTATTTTCTCAATCGATTTATATGTATGATCTCATGTCTATAAGACCTAAATGTTAAATAAAACTTATTGAATTGATAACATCTTATCTGACTTTTATTGAACCCTGGAATTACTCCACTAATCACTACCTACGTTACAGTATATCAGTATATTTTTTGAAGCCTCTTTCTAGACTCCATTCATTCCTATATTATTATTGACTATCTCCCAACCACTTGAATGTAATGAATTTTTTGTTGAAATAATGCCATCTGCAGCTGCATATTGAAAAAATCACCAAAGTCACAATTACGGGTTTTAAAAAAAACTTATGTGACCTCTAGTTACGAGACATTTAATTAATATTCTTGAATCATTTTCACTTGTACAGGATGGTCAAAAATAATTTTTCAATTAAGAAATTTTTAAATTTAATTTTCTCAATTTTTTCAAATGGATGAAGATATGAAAAATGAACATTTTCCCTATGGCTAATTACAACCATTTTCGTACTAAATTCGAGAATAAACTTAAAAAATAGACGTTTCTTCAAATAATTTATTAGAAAATATTATAATAAGTGCTCCACATGTTGCCCATTTTGATCGACACACATCTCCATTCGCTCTTGAAATGAGGTTTCTACTGTTCCTAAAATTGCCGGTGTGATAGATCTAAAAGCAGTTATTATCATTTCCTTCATATTTTGTACTGTTGTTGGTGTGTCTTTATAAACAATTTCTCTCACGTATCCCCATAAAAAGAAACCCATTTTTGTAAGATCTGGGAATTTAGCAGGCCATTTAGTGGGTCCATTTCTTCCAATCCATTGAAGTGGTTAGGTATTATTTAAGTGGTCTCTAACTGCATTTAAATAATGTGGTGGAGCACCATTTTGCTAAAACCATATCCTATTTCGAATCCTTTCATGAAGATTCACCAATAATTGTGGCAGATAGTTTTCCAGAAAATGAAGATAAATAGCTCCAGTCAATGTACCTTCAAAAAAATGTGGCCCTATTACATGTTCTCCAATAATTCCTCCCCAAACGTTTATAGACCATCTGCGCTGGTTATCAACTTGCCTAAAAAAGGGAGGATTTTCCGAAGCATAATAATGGAAATTGTGTCTATCAACAAATCCATTTTTATGAAAAGTTGCCTCATCGGTGAATAAAACATTTTATCTCTAGCCCAATCACAAAACTGTAAACGCCTTTAAAAATCGTCATCAAATAATTCCTGGTGCATTTGAATATTTTCATATTGCATGAAACTTATTTGTTTTTCTTCATTCACACGTTTTATTCTTTCACTTTTTTTATATTGGACATTTCCGTCTTCCACAAATCTATCGAGAAGGTTTTGGAAGCTGCTAACATCAGGAATCCTTCTTTCAGGATACCTTTGTTTATAAAGTTTAGTGGCAAGCAAACAATTTCTGTCCGACTCACGACTCGCCCAAAACAAAAGTCATGTCTACAAGTTCCGCTTTATTAAAATTCATTTTGTAAGACTCGAACTATTTTAAATTCAATGCAAATGATAAATGACGATCGATAAGTGCGATAAATGTTCATTTGTACGAGACAATTTATATCAAATTTAGGTTTTATTGCTTGTCGATTAACGAAAACAGCAAAAAAAGTAAATGACCAGTAAAATACCATTTACCCACTTCAATATGGATTGGAAGAAATGATCCTACTAAATGGCCTTATTTCAAAATTGCATAAAGACGTCTCTCAATCAAAATGGGCAACATGTGGAGTACTTATTATAATTTTTTCTAATGAATTATTTTTAGAGTTTATTTTTGAATTTTGTACTTATTGCTCAATAAAATGAAAATAGTTAAGTACTTACAAAAATGTTTGTTTTTCATTTCTACATTCCATTTGAAAAAATGAGATAATTCAATTTAAAAATTTCTTAATTTAAAAATAATTTTTTGTTACCCTGTACATTTTTAGGAAGTAAAAATGATTCAAGAACATTAATTAGATGTCTGTAACTAGTACTCATATAAGTTTTTCTTAAAATCCATAATTGTGACTTTGGTGATTTTTCATCTGCAGATGGCATTATTTCAACAAAAAAATTCATTATATCCAAGTGGTTGGAAGATAGTCAATAATAATATAGGAGTGAGTAGAGTCTAGAAAGAGGCTTCAAAAATGTAATAATATGCATAGCATTCCATTTAAAAAGGGCACTTGATCCTGTAATTTCTTCTTGGCTCGCCCTGTATATTCGAAAATAATTTCCGGTTATGGACTTTTTTTATCTAGTTTACTTGTATTTTTTTTTTAATTTCCAGCTATCGCAGAACTCGAGATGTCGAAGTCCGACGCACTATTGCCCCACCCTGTATAATAAATTATACGTTATTATCTTTATTGAAAAGTTCATTTTTTATATATTATTGTAAATCTTATAGTAGAGTGCATTAATACGCTTATTGTGACTTCCGTGGGGGTTTCATTGTTACAAGCTGAATTTTTGATTGATTTTTGATTGATTTACCAGCGTGCGGTAGGCATTGCTGCCACTCCCAGGGTTATACAGCTGGGCCTGCTACGTCCACGCTGGGTTGAACTAAGGTCATGCTTGTTGCCAGCAGCGAGAGCCACATGGCGCATGGTAAAGGAACATGGGATGGGAGGTGTAGGTATTTATGAGATGCGTTACCGCATTGTGTCGTGAGGGAGCGTTTAAGCTCCCTTTTTTGTGTTTTTGGTTCTGGGAATCTGCCTCTTCTGAATCTTCGTGTGAAATATGTGCTGTGTCTTGATATGGAGTGCTTATGTTCCTCTTTTTGTGTTTCTGCTTCTTCAAATCTTCTTTTTCTGAGTCTTCTGATTCCTCGGTTTCCGATGCTGGGTTGGATTTGGGTCATGCTTGTTGTCAGCCGCGAGAGCCACATGAAGCATGTTTTTTCCTCGCTTTTCTTTCCTACTTTTTTTTTATCCCCTCGATTGTTTTTCCACGTGTAACATGGTCTCCCTATTTTTAGTTTGCTGCTGTTCAGTGTTAGCGCTTTCTTCTGCTGTCCTTTTTGCTTTAACCTTCTAGATCCTTGCCCTTATCTCTCTGCTTACCAGGGTATGGTCTATTTGTGTGATTGAGCTTCCATTACTCCAGGTGTCAATGCAGGTTTGACTTTTGCTCCATGTATTTCTTATTGTTAAGTCAAACATGTGTGCTAGGTTTTTCAGCGTGTTTCCATTTTCGTTAGGCCATGTGTGGAGTATATGTGCATCGAAGTCTCCTAATAGTATAATGGACATTTTTCTTGATTTTTCATAGCGTTAGTGTGTGCCGGTTTTCTTTTCCTAATTGATGGCTTAGTGCTCCATATAGACAGTCCTCTCTTCGGTTATTACTGATTTCTTTCTCCTCTTTGCCGCCTGGCACGACTTCACTGCACTATATATACCATTATTTACTGCGTGAGAGGGGAAGCACTGTGTAAAGTTTTGTTTTGAATACCTAATTAAACACCAGCTAAAATTTCTTATCAATTACTAAAAATGTTCCGAGATATGTATTATTTTACAAACACATCCACTATACTTTTTTTAACTATATTTTTTACACGTTGTCACTATTTAACTTTTATAAACTTTTATGGGTATCCATTGGTGACAGAGCATTATAAAGCAGGTCTGGTCGCCTCGACAGCAAGATGACAAGTCCAATGTGTTGTCGCATTGTGTTTGTTATTTAATGTTTACGCTCCTCTTTTTGTGTTTCTGTTTCTACAAATTTTCTTCTTCTCCTTCTAAGATTTCTGATGCCTCGGTTTCTGGTTCTGGTAGGGTATATCGCTGCGATTTCTTTGTGGAGTTCATTTTTCCCACTCGCTTTCTTTTCCAGTATGTTTGGTCGCTTCTCAGTTTGTTCATGATCCTCTTAGTTGTTGTTTTCCACGTGCAACCCGGTTTCCCCATTTTTTCTTTTTTCGTTTCTTCTGGTTTCTTGAGTCAGTTGCATGAATACCCTTCCTGCTCTCTTGTCTGATTGATCAATGATCAATGATCTTGATCATTTTGTATGATTGCCGTGGCTATGTTTTCGTTTATATTTTCCGTCCTTATTTCGATGGAGCTCTCTCGTCTGGTTACCTATGCAACTCCACTACTGGTCTTTTCATAGTGTTGGCGTGTGCCGGGGTTGTTATGTTTTCTCCTTCTAACTGATGACTTAGTGCTCGATTTTTGTATCAGTAGCTGATGTGTCTTCGTTGTTACGTTTTGTAGTGGATACATTATTTTTGTGTTCTCTGCAGAGTTATTATTTCTTGCTTACTTTTTGCGTATTCTTACGGACCTAAACGTTTTTAATAAAATTCCTTACCAGAGCCGTACCAGATGTGAAGTGTAGACAGTCAGTATGTTCTTATAGCATGCATGAGATTTTTTAAATTTTAATGGCACTAAAACCAAGCTAATAATGGGCAACAAGATATAAAATTAATGATGATATACTGATGTTTCAAAATCTCAAAGCCGTCAAAAATTGTCCTACTCAAAAGGTCATTATAATCAAAAAACGAGTTATTTCTTAGTGAATTAGGTGTTTTGAAATTTCTACCTTTAAGTAATGAATAGATCTAGTCAAAATAAGTAGATTTTCGAACAGACCCTCCTCGAGAAATCATGCCTGCTCTCCCTGCCTCCCCTCAAAGGGGCTGCCTGTATCGGCCTATATATTTTTTTTTCTCAAAAACGGTAGGAGCTAGAGGAATGCTCTTGGCGCCATTCGATAGAGTATAAAATTTTGCATAAGACCCTCCATTTACTTTTTGCTATTTTCTTTTTTTAAGGCCCCACAACAAAAAAAAGCCTTCGAACAACGACACATGTTTGGCTATACCTCTAAAACGGCCCAATAAATCAAAATTCTACAAGATATCAAAAATAAAGACCATTATTTTTTCTATCGGTATATTATTTGTTTATATAAAGCCGTCAGTGGCGTACAAAGGGAAAGATGCACATGAGCATAGTGAATTTATTTAAAATAATTTATTATTGTTGTTACAAACTGCGAAAATATTGATTGTACCTGTTCAAAATTATTACATTATTATTGTTTTTAACAACAATAATAAATTATTTTAAATAAATTCATTATGCACATGTGCATCTTTCTCTTTGTACGCCACTGACGGCTTTATATAAACAAATATTATATACAAATAATATATCAATCGATAGAAAAAATAATGGTCTTTATTTTTTGTATCTTGTAGAATTTTGATTTATTGGGCCGTTTTAGAGGTATAGCCAAACGTGTCGTTGTTGGAAGGCTCCTCACCCTTTTTTTTTACTGTGGGGGCCTTAAAAAAAAAGAAAACAGCAAAAAGCAAATGGAGGGTCTTATGCAAAATTTTATACTCTATTGAATGGCGCGAAGATTATTCCTCTAGCTCCTACCGTTTTTGGGAAAAAAATATATATATAGGCAGATACAGGCAGCCACTTTGAGGGGGGCAGGGGGAGCAGGCATGATTTCTCGAGGTGGGTCTGTTCGAAAATCTACTTATTTTGACTAGTTCTATTCGTGGTTAAAAGGATTTGCTATTACTCAAAAGTAGAAATATCAAAACACCTAATTCACTAAGAAATAACTTGTTTTTCGATTATAATGACCTTTTGAGGACATTTTTTGACAGCTTTGAGATTTTGAAACAGTATATCATCATTAATTTTATATCAAATTCAGCTTGTAACAACGAAACCCCCACAGAACTTATTTTTATGCGTATATCTGGGCACCGAGCACTCTACTATTAAGAGTAAATAAATATTGTTATGGCCACCTAGTTTAGTTTAATGGTTGTTGTAGTGTATCATTTGGATTTCTGCAAGTAATGTCAAAGCAGCTGTCTAGATTTGCCAGTTACTCACTAGATGTGGCTGATGGTCTTGAATTTATGTTTATTGGAGTTCTTGAAAAAAGTTAATTTTTTTTTTTTTTCTCTTATCTGATATCTAGATTCGAAGAAAGCCATTAATTGTGTGACTTGCATTTAGAAAACATAATGGAATAGTAGATAGTTTTTATAGTATATTATTATGGTTTGATATATTTAATTCGATTATTAATTATAATCAGTTACAATTCGTTAGAAAATTAGTGATATAAATTTCCTGAAATTCCTTTTTTCCTTTCCTTGAAACTTACCCATTTTTTACCCTGTGAACAACAAAATATCGTGTTTGCAACATCTTTTGGTAAGTTTAAACACATTTAATAGACTTTAGTATACAGTTCCACTATTGAATTGGTTTTTTCTATTCTAATGAAAAACATTGGATTTAATATTTAATTTAGCAATTTTTTTTTCGTAAATATACAAAACATTTAATGGTCCGTTCTTCGAGCCGCGGATACTGTGAACTAAATGTAGCTTTATTTTGCATATTTATGAATATACGGTAGGTATACATAGGTATACAAGCAAAATTTAAATAGAATTTTGTAGTTGATATTTCATGTAGTTTGCCATAGTGAAATATAGATTTCATAGCTTTTGTGGGAACTTAGGATTGATATTTGGTTCAATCATTATTATTTGCTATCATTATTATAGAAAGATGTTAAGCCTTGTTATTGAGTATTGGTAAAATCTTGGATTGATACTTTGTTTTTTTGCCGGTGTTTTTTGCTTTACATACATTATAGAGTAGGTTAGATAAAATAAAAAAAAAAAATAAAACCTGTTCTTTGTTTATTGGGTTTTTCAATATACTAATAAAAGTGCATTTTTGCACAAATCTGAATGATACATTTCGTAATTTAATTTATGTACAATAGTTAACTTGAGAATTCTATAAGTTTCAAATTTCGTAATATTTAAAATATTTAAAACAGGATTTAATTGCAAGATTAATAATTATAATTTAGTTTCATATAATTTAATACAAATATGGCACAGCTTAGAAAACAGCAACAATTAAAAATATTGGTAGCAAAAAGGGAGCAATATTTTTCAAGAGTTCAGAAATTATATGATTGTAGTAAATTAGTTGAGGACGCAATTCAGTTAGATTATTTTCGTAGGAGATATGAAACCTTACAAACTACAACAAAGGATTTTTTAAATGTGGTAGATGATATTCATACGTTAGAGTATGAACTAGATCCTGAGTATGTTCCTTCGTATCAAATTATAGAGGCTTTTGATGAACTTTATTGTTATATTCAAGTGGTAGCGAAAAAAGTTATAAACGTTCAAGCAAACGAAAGTAATCTTAATAATACTTCTAATAAAGCCGTTCCTAGGTTACCGAAACTCAAAATTCCTCACTTTAGTGGAGATCTTAAAGAGTGGCCAATATTTATTGAATGCTTTAATAGCTTAATTCACAATCACAGAGATTTAGATGATACTGATAGAATACATTATTTAATTGGAAACGTGAGTGGTAGTGCGTTGAATGTATGTTCAACTGTACCCCCTACGGGTGATAATTATCGTGTTATTTATCAAGCTTTGGTTGATAAATATTCGGATAAACGTACTCTAGCTAATAATTATTTATATCAATTATTTACATTTAAACAAACTCTAACAGAAACCTCTAGTAGTTTAAATACGTTCTTAGAAAAATTTGATACCACTGTTAGAGCCCTAAAAAAATTGGAATTGAAAGATTTGGCTGATTACATGCTAACCTATCTGGCACTGTCAAAAGTCAATCCGGAAACACAACGTTTGTTCGAGAATAATTATAGAAAATCTGAAATGCCGTCTTATGAAGAGGTTATAATTTTCATTAAAGAGCAGGCTAAAATTTGTAATAGAACTTCAAGTGCTAATAAATCGAGTAGTTTCAATAAGAATAGTAATAATAAATCGAAAACAACACATTCATTTGTTGTTCAAGATAATTTTACCCAGGATAAATGTAGACTTTGTAGGAATAATTCACATCTCATTCTAACATGTACAAAATTTTTAGGAATGCCTCCTACAGATAGATATAAATTTATTAGAAGTCAGAATTTGTGTCTGAATTGTCTGGGTACTCATAAAATTATTAATTGCAGAAGTAAAGGTAGTTGCAAAACATGCAAATTACGTCATCATTCATTATTACATTTTAAAATGCCTATTAGCAGCGCAGAAGAAAACTCAAATAAATTAGATATTGGTACTTCGGCCAGTGGAACCTCTCAGTCATTTGTAGTAGAGCCATCGACTTCTACCGGTGTTACTCATAATAATTCGCAACCTATGGTTAAGTTTAACGATTCGTGTCTGAATGATATACATTCAAAAATTGATAAAACAGTTGTAAATTATTGTTCAACTACGGATAACTCACGAATTACCAATCATAGTACGGTATTATTATCTACTGCCAAAGTTTATATTCTAGATAGTTGTGGAAGACAGCATATAGCTAGATTTTTATTAGATAGTTGCAGTCAAGCAAATTTTCTAACCTTAGATTTTTGTAAACGCGTACATTTAAACATTTCAAAACTCCATACTGAAGTACATGGTATTGGAGCCTCTTCTAGTAGAATTTATGGACGCACAAATATAGTAATAATGTCTCAAATTGATTCAGTTAAGCGATATCCATTGGAAGTTTTGATTGTTGATAAGATAACCAATCGATTACCGCAAGTTGAAATTAATACTGCTGCCTGTTCCCATCTTGTCGACATATCTTTAGCTGATAATAATTTTAATAAACCAAGTCAAATCGACGGCATTATAGGTGCAGAATTATATCCTTATTTATTAGGTCAACATCGTATCGTTGGTCCTCCTAAAACTCCTGTTGCTGTAGAGACTAGTTTAGGATTTGTGGTGATGGGCGCGGCTCCCACTTTATCTGCCCACAAAGTTACTCAAAGTTTTTGTACCATTATAGAACCATCACTTGAAACTTTAGTGAGAAATTTTTGGGAAATAGAGGATATTCAATCCCCCGTTATACCAAATCCCGATGATGTTGAATGTGAAAAAATATTTCAGTCTACATTTAGTCGTAGTAAATCTGGTCGTTATATAGTCACACTCCCGTTTCAACGTGATAGTTCATTTTTAGGTGATTCCTATGCGATGGCCCATCGTAGGTTTTTATCTTTGGAGAAAAAATTCATTAGGTTTCCAAATTTTAAAATTCAATATGTTGAAATTATCAATGATTATTTATCCCAAGGTCATATGACTAAGGTTTTAGAAGATAGTTATTCCTCACCTTCTTACTACATCCCGTATCACGCAGTTTACAAACCCGATTCTGTTAGCACTCCTCTTAGAATAGTTTTTGACGCTAGTGCAAAAACGGACACCCTGTATTCATTGAACGATTTGTTGTATACGGGTCCAAAATTACAAGTAGATATGGTAACAATGTTTCTTAATTTTAGACTGTTTCAAGTTGCATTTATAGCCGATCTCCGTCAGATGTATCGACAAATTCTTATAGATAAAGATCATCGGTGTTTCCAACGTATACTTTGGAGATTTTCTCCAAATGAACCAATATCAACTTATGAACTGAATACAGTGTCTTTCGGTGTAAGGTCTTCACCATTTTTAGCACTCCGAACTATACACCAGCTAGCTAATGATGAAGAAGCGTCATTTCCTTTGGCTGCTGAAATAGTAAGGAGGGATATGTATATTGATGACTTAGTTTCTAGTATATCTACTGCAGACCAAGCGATAATAGTATATAACGAGTTGGTAGAATTTTTTGCACGAGGTGGTTTCGATTTAGTAAAATGGGCAACAAATTCCGAGCAACTTTTGCGGCACATACCCGAACAGAATCGTTCTACTAATATGATTGGTTTTGGCATTGACTGTCTCAAAGTGCTGGGGTTACAGTGGCAGCCACAATCTGATATGTTGTCATTTTCTCTGAAAATTCAGGAAAATGAATGTACTAAAAGGAACATACTCTCAACAGTTGCCCGATGTTTCGATCCCTTAGGATTTATATCACCTGTGATCTTGCAAGCAAAACTGTTAATTAAAAATATGTGGATACTTCGTATAAGTTGGGATGAAACTCCCCCTGATGATATAGTTCAGTGGTGGAAAGAGTTTCAACATTGTTTGAAATTTTTAGTTAATTTTCAAGTTCCTAGGTATATAGGGATGATACCGCAAGCTTCAGTAATGTTAGTAGGTTTTGCTGATGCATGCGAAACATCGTACGGTGCAATGATATATATTCGTATAAAATCGTCGACTTCCGTTCAGACGAATTTATTATGTGCCAAGACAAAGGTATCCCCTATGAAAATTATATCAATACCTCGACTGGAGTTGTGTGCTGCTCATTTATTAGCCAAACTTATTTCAGTTGTAGAAAAAATTTATAGTCCAAGGTTGAATATAGAAAAAATAATTGCCCTTTCTGATTCTACAGTAACACTTAGTTGGATAAATGCATCACCATGTAAGTGGAAAACGTTTGTTGCCAACCGTGTGTCTAAAATACAGGCTTTGGTTACTTCCAATTGTTGGTTTCATGTTGATGGAAAAGAAAATATCAGTGATTGTCTTTCTCGAGGAATGTCCCCTTCGCAATTTATGGAAAATAAATTGTGGTTATCTGGTCCAAGATGGTTAATGTATGATATTTCATGTTGGCCTATTAAACCTATTGGTTTGGAACATTACACCATGTTGGAAGAAAAAACTGTTACATTGGTAACTTCGAATAATGACATTCACCCCTTTTATTTGTTAGCGGAAAGATGTTCATCTTGGATGAAATTATTACGTTCCATTGTGTTTGTACTTCGTTTCGTAAAACTCTTACCCCGTGCAACCTTTTTTACCGTCCACGATTTAGCTAAGGCTGAGAGAGTTTTGCTAAAAGTTGTACAAAATTTTCATTTTTCATCTGACATAAAAACATTAGAAAAGGCTGGTAGTTGTTCTTCTCATTTAAATCGCTTACGTCCTTTTATACATGATGAAATTCTTCGGGTTGGTGGGCGTCTAGTTAATTCCAAATTAAATTTTGATGTGCAACATCCCATACTACTCCCCAAACGTGATCGTGTTGTAGATCTGTTAATTGATCACTATCATCGAACTAATCTTCATACTGGACCTAATTTGGTTTTATCATTACTTAGACAACGTTACTGGATTTTATCCTCCCGCGGAGTTGTTAGATACCGCATTCAAAAATGTAATATTTGCTTTAAATTAAAACCCAAAGTACAAGTTCCCTTGATGGGAGACCTTCCTTCTTGTAGGGTTCAAGAATCCAAAGCTTTTCTTCATAGTGGCGTAGACTATTGTGGTCCCATTCAGACCATACCCTATAGACGAAGAGGTGTGCGGTCACAAAAAACTTATATTTGTCTTTTTGTTTGTTTAGTGACAAAAGCTATACACCTCGAGCTCGTGTCAGATTTATCTACCGCTCACTTTTTACTAGCTTTTAAGCGCTTTTTATCACGTAGAGGCTTAGTTACTCATATGTATTCAGATGGAGGTACCAATTTTATAGGGGCAAAAGGATATTTGGATGAGTTACATTCATTAACGAATTCTCGTGATTTTAATAAAAGTGTAGCCATTGATCTTTCTGAGAGAGGAATAAATTGGAAGGTTAATCCTCCATACGCACCCCATTTCGGTGGATTGTGGGAAAGCAATGTTAAGTCGGTAAAATCGCATCTTTTTAGAGTTGTAGGACATCAGTTATTAACTTATGAAGAAATGAATACATTATTAATTCAAATAGAGGCACTTCTTAATTCAAGACCCTTGGGTGTACTTAGTTCAGATCCTTCTGAACCTTTGGCTTTAACTCCGGCTCATTTTCTTACTTTGACACCATTAAAATCATTACCTTCCACAGATCTTAGTACTGAAAACGTTAATCGTCTAGATCGATTTCAACTAATAGATAGAATGATTTCGGATTACTGGAAACGATGGCGTCTTGAATATTTAACAGCCCTACAAATTAGACAAAAATGGACTGCATTGGCTTCACCCATAAAATGTGGTACTATAGTTTTGGTGGAACAACCTAATATTCCACCTCTGCACTGGCCATTAGGCACAATTATTGAAACTTTTCCCGGAAAAGATGGGCAAGTAAGGGTAGTTTCGGTAAAAACCCAAACTGGCATTTACAAAAGACCCATAGTTAAAGTGTGTCCGTTGCCCACACAATAATTTGTTTTGTATTTTTTTTTTTTTTCTTTTTTTATATAATCCTGAAACTTCTTCAGGGTGGGGGGAATGTTATGGCCACCTAGTTTAGTTTAATGGTTGTTGTAGTGTATCATTTGGATTTCTGCAAGTAATGTCAAAGCAGCTGTCTAGATTTGCCAGTTACTCACTAGATGTGGCTGATGGTCTTGAATTTATGTTTATTGGAGTTCTTGAAAAAAGCTAATTTTTTTTTTTTCTCTTATCTGATATCTAGATTCGAAGAAAGCCATTAATTGTGTGACTTGCATTTAGAAAACATAATGGAATAGTAGATAGTTTTTATAGTATATTATTATGGTTTGATATATTTAATTCGATTATTAATTATAATCAGTTACAATTCGTTAGAAAATTAGTGATATAAATTTCCTGAAATTCCTTTTTTCCTTTCCTTGAAACTTACCCATTTTTTACCCTGTGAACAACAAAATATCGTGTTTGCAACATCTTTTGGTAAGTTTAAACACATTTAATAGACTTTAGTATACAGTTCCACTATTGAATTGGTTTTTTCTATTCTAATGAAAAACATTGGATTTAATATTTAATTTAGCAATTTTTTTTTCGTAAATATACAAAACAAATATTATTATTATTATTACTCTCAGCGACTAATTCTTAATATTTTTAAACTATTATTGATTTTTTTTACGTTTAGAATTAGTTTCAACCCCTCGGAAGTAAAAGATAATACAGGAGGTTTCAGGTCAATTCATTCAGTGGACGAGAATTTACAGGTTTGATGGTTTTTACGGCTTCATTGGCCATACTACAAGGAATTCATTTTATATTTAAATTTTAAAAATTTGTCGAAAATAGCGTTAAATTTAGTAAAATCACAATGATATTTAATTCAGAACAAATTAATTTATTGAAAACTTACTTTTTTAATGCAGCTATCTCATTGTTCAATGCAATTTACAGAATATGGAGAATTATAAAATATACTAAATTTGACGTCACCACGATTCCTACTCCACTGCGACTTTGGTAGTCGATTTTTCATAATACTGCACAAAATGACAAAGCACCCTTTGATTACATTTTATCACAAAATCTGGCTTAAAATGTATTGTTATGTCCACCATCAATATAATAAGCTTTCACTAATAAAATTGCTAAATAGCTGCGGAATACTAAAATTAATTAATGTCGTCCATTATATTCGGAAAGACAATACACTTTTCTGGATAAAATAGCCATTAAAAAGCATCGGGGTATAAGTTTCATACTGTTGAAAACGTCATTTTGATTTTGATTGATTATATAGAGGAACCGTCACAGGCCATCATTTTTTATGTAAATCCCCTATCTATTTACATCTTAAAATGTAAATGGCGCAGTGAAAGCAAACAAAATAACTCTCGGTTTTTAAATTGCAAATTTTCATAAGGTGTAGGGACCCGCCAACAATACTTGCTGAATTTGGCACATGAATACAAAAATAACATTCCTGCGGAATGTAAATTTTTTATTTGGAAATAAAATATAATTTACATAGCATACTAAGATTCGATTTCTCCGTTCAGGGGAGACCATCTTTAAAAGATTTTTTTGAAGTTTTCTATTTAACTTTTATATATACACTTTTGAAAATTTACATACTGAATGTTTACTTTAGAAAAAAATGGCAAATGCAAATTTCCAGAGGGTACTTACAAGACACAAATTACGGTCCTATAAACAATTTAATTAAAATTGTATATCTCAGCTGCAACAGAAACATTTGAGCATTTGAGCTTCTTGGTTTTGACAAAATATCTTTTTAAATTGTTTCTTTATAGAAATGTGAAATGCAAGAAGCAAATAAATTGTATAATATATTGTACATTTTTACTTCCATGGCTTACATAAGGTGAGTGCTGTAATCGTGAAAAAATCAGATTTGTTTAGAGTTTTGCATTTCACAGTATGTAGATTTGAAAAATTAAGGTTTTTGAAACACATCTGCCTGTCTGTTTGTTGGAGCTATATGATTAACAGGCACAGAAAAAAAAGTCAATTTTCTGAGGTTTCACATATACAGTGTGTCCCAGGATAGATGTACAAGAGGTGTAATGGATCAAAAATTTTGGTATACCAAAAATGACTTTATTTGGTGTTCTACAAGGTGTTTTATAAGCAAAGTTATAAAAATCACCACTAATAAAGTACCTTTATTTTTCAAAATATGAAAAAATTCCACTAAAAAAAGTTATTTAGAATGCAATTTTATATCTCTATACCAAATTTCAGGAATATAAAATTATTTTTTTGAAACTTCCCATTTTTTCAATAAATTAGTACCTATTTTATTTTGAACCATTCAGTTAAAACTGCATATTAATTATTTTTTGTGAATTAATGTTTAAAGTTTTGTAGAAGCTAAATGTAGGCTATGAGAAAAGCAGTGGATACACATTTATCATTTATTATTGACATATCTATCAGACGTAGCCAATATTATCCTTAATTTCTGGTTCAAATTAACGAACCAAGCATAAAAAATTAAGTGAAAATGGTTCTCACAGTGCGTGAAAAAATTTATATTGTGCAGTGCTACGGAATTGGCGGTGAAAACTCGCTAAGAGAAGTGGTAAGCCAATTTAATTTGAAATTTCCAAACACTGCTTTGTCACGTACTCAGGCTATGAGAATAATTAAAAAGTTTCTGGCTACTGGTAGTGTTCTTAACATGAAAAGAAAAATAAAAGCATATGATGTAGACAATGTTGGGGCTATTATAGCTCATGCCTTTGTTATAGAAAATCCTAGGATGCCACTAAGAGAGAGATCAGCTCTATTAATATTAGCAACTCTGAACTCCAAAAAATTTAAAAGGCAAAGAAAATTAGGGCATATAAAGCAAATTATAAACATACGCTTGAAGAGGGAGATGGCGGCCGTAGGTTGGATTTTTGTTTGACCATTGTAGAAAAAATCATGGAAGAGAGATTTCTTCATCATTTCATAATTTTCTCAGATGAATCCCCATTCACAACCAATGGTGTTGTTTCATCTCAGAATTGTCGGTTTTGGGCTTCTGAAAATCCAAATTTTAGAATTCATTGTAGAAGACAATATTATAAAAAAGTGAATTTGTGGTGTGCCGTTTCTTATCACGTTGGAATTATTGGACATTATTTCAATGAGGGAAGGTTAAACCAGCACACTTATTTACAGCTTCTTGAAAGATTTTCTGAAGAACATTTAAATATTTTAAGAGATATGCCCTTAGTTCATTTTCAACATGATGCCACTTCACAGAAATGGTTAATCGGTGTTTGAATTTAAATTTTGGAGAGAATTGGATTGCCAGGAATGGACCGATAACATTTGCTCCTACACAACTTAAAATATGAATTCAACTCTTAATTCGCAAAAAATGGGAAGTTTCAAAAAAATTATTTTATATTCCTGAAATTTGGTATAGAGGTATAAAATTGCATTCTAGATAGCTTTTCTTAGTGGAATTTTTTCATATTTTGAAAAATAAAGGTACTTTATTAGTGGTGATTTTTACAACTTTGCTTATAAAACACCCTGTAGAACACCAAATCAAGTCATTTTTGGTATACATTAGTTTTACAACAAGCAGGACTCAGTCCTCAAATACCATTCCAAAATTCCAAAATTTTTGGTCCATTACACCTCTTGTTACATCTATCCTGGGACACACTGTACATATATTCCAAAAATTTTTTTTGCGTCAGATTACTTATTTTGACTACATATCCAGTATACTATTTATACACGTATATTGGATATGTAGGTTAAATATTTTTTTTTATGAAAGTTATTAACATTTATTTTACCCATAATTTCACGAATTTTTGGGCAAAAAATTTTATTTTTTTTTTTTTTTCGAAATAAAGAGAGTTAATTTAATTTTTAAGGTAAATCCCCTAAAAGCATCTTAAAGTACACATTTCAAGCTTTAAAAATAGCACCTACAGAGATCTAATAATGCGGTTTAAACCAGAGTAGTAGGTGGTTAAAGTTAGTTATATATATCAAATTTTATCACAATTTTGAAATTTGGAAAAGTTGGAATTTTTGAGATTTTTTCACTCATCAGATCTTTTTATACATTACTGCAAGAATAGAATGTGAAATACCCAGGTTTTTATCTTAAAAATTTTAGAAATGGTAGAGCTTTTGCCGATTTCATAGCAAATCTCTTTATGTTCCGACTTGATATGTACTATTCATACATTCATTTTTATATTTAAAAATATAATAATCCAATAGCTACATGTTTCTTCTTTGGTTTAAGCTTTTGTGAGGTCAAAAAGTTACGACAAATTTAGTGTAGCACGCACTAGGCCTCGCGCGCTTCACTCAATACTTACGTGTCGCCGCTTTCTATGTTCGTGCGTTAAACAAAAAAATCTGGAGCCTACATTTCTAATCATACAAAAAAACTTCACATACATTTTTGATGTGAAATTTCCCATACTTTTGAATGACGCAATTAGTTTTTGGAAGAAAAATTACTTTAAGATATATTTGACAAATACTGGTATTTTGCAACTAATTTGTTTAATAGCAAATTACGCTCAAGGACTATTGTTGTTAACTTTTGGTATGTTGTTCCTGACATGTTCAGAGATGTATTCTCAAAAGTTACCGCTTCCCGGAATTTTTCCGCAGTGGAAACCTCTATTGACTCCACTAATTAGGATTTCCTCAATTTGAACTAATCACAAATTTCAGCATCGCCTTACATGAATATACTCATAAATGCATATCTATTTTTTACACAAAGTTATAGCGATATAACTAATCCCAAATTTTAGATGTGTTAAATTTTATACTCCTAGAGCTGAAGCAATGCAGACAAATTTACTTTATCTGCCAACTACACGAACGAATATAAAGAAAAAACGTTCTTTTCAACAATATGTGCAACAATTTAAATTAACAAGTTGAATTTGTAATTGAGGCATCTCGTTACTTCTTTTTTGTTGAGTATTTTCTGTTTTCATCTGTGTTGTGTATTTATATTTAATATTTATTTTGTTATATTTTATCGATTAAGTATTAGGGCGGGCAGAAAAAAATGAAAATTTGATTTGCAAATGATGAAGCTTATAATTTGTTGCTACGTATCTAAAACTAATTCGGTTAAATTTTTAGCCAAATCGGTTAATCTCTAGCCGCCCCCCCCATGGCCTTGAAAATAAAGGACAATGTCAATTTTTCGATTTTTAACATTTTTCAAATTGACCTTTGAAATACTTTTATGACTCTTTATTAATGTCTAAACGTGTGTGGCAAAAGTTTTCTTAATAAAATATTTTTCAGTTCCATGGAAATTAGAAATTTGTCACTAAAAAGTAGAATTTGACGAAAATAAGGTTTTTTGTACAACATATCTAATTTCCCTGAAACTGAAAAATATTTTATTCGGAAAACTTTTGCCGCACACGTTTAGGCATTAATAAAGAGTCATAAAAAAACTTCAATTTGAAAAACGTTAAAAATCGAAAAATTGTCCTTTTCCTTAATTTTAAAGGCCGTGGGGAGGCGGGCGGCGGCTAGATATTACCCGATTTGGCTAAAAATTTAACCGAATTAGTTTTAGATATATAGTAACAAATTATAAGCTATATCAATTGCAAATTCAAATTTTCATTTTTTTTTTCGGCCCGCCCTATTAAGTATATACTTTTTCCTGTATTCTCCTATTCAGTAATTGAGTCCATCAACCTGTAGAATAGTGTAAAAATATAAATAAATACATATATAAATAAATAACGTTAAAGTTCCAAATGTGCAGCAACAAATATTGAACAATCTCATGATTCAAGTAAAGGACTAAATATTGTTCGATAAAAGAAAGAGAGAAATGATAAATTTTACCTTGGCAGAACGTTTACAAATTACTACTCGGTCATGGGTGCTCCAAAAATACTTAACTAATCTATATTTTTATTCTTTACTGGCGTGGATACTTATACCTACCAAAGTATATGCTAAATTTTCATTGAATTTTAGATCATAAACCGTAGACCAAATAAAGAAACTCTATAAAAACAAAGTTGATGATAATTTCTTGTAGGTTACTTTCATGAAACTTCTTTCCTAATTTCCAAAATGTAAAAACTCGTTTAATCCCAGCGGCTTTATATCGAAAATTATCTTCAAATTAGCCATTAATAAACTTTTATTAATATGTACGCTTTGGCAAACTTTGGTAAAAACTCGTTTTCGGACATCTGGATAATTCCAAACAAAGTTCATGCTATATCTACAAGCGTGATATCCTTTTAAGAGGAAGTAACATCTGGGATATTAAAGATCAATGAGAAAGTTATTCTGCTCCCATCGTAACCTGTGGGTTTCATTAGTATATCCTTTAATATGTTTTTTGCAGTATGCCCTTATTTATATTGAATTGTATGAAACATTAATTAGCTATTTGAAGCCATAGAGCTTCTCTTTCCGTTGAACTTACTATATTGGGATCTTGATAATTAATTAGTCAAAGATATTACTTGTACGGGATTTGGGGTTTTCTCTAAAACTATGGCAAATAGACAAAAACCAATATAGGTGACCTGACCTCGATTTTCTAGAAACAAATAATGGCGCACACCGAGATCGACTATCTTTTTCGACTACCGAGTTACAGAGCGTTTTTGGAAAATTGGCAAATTTTTAAATTACCAAGTGTCGATTCGAAAATCGAGCAAGGCAATTTTTTGAGTAGAATCGGTTGCTGATAAGAAGGAAATTATGCATGCCTCAGTTTTCGAGGTACAGACATAACTTGTTTTTTTAAATGGAACACCCTGTAAATTATTTCATTATTCGATTGCAACTTAAATTTGTTATCCAACGGATATCAAATGTCATATTTAGAAAAAGTGGTTAATTTTCAAAAAATTTAATATATTTGTGAGGAGCCCTTGGAAAACTATTAACAATCGTCCTGGTTGAGTGGTAGAATAGCCTAAAATAATTTTTCGAAAAATAGGAAAAACTAAACTACAATAAATGTTCGAATTGTCTTCCATTGACATCTATGCATTTTTGACACCGTCTTAAAGCATTTGTTGCATTTCCAATCATGACAGGAGTTATTGTCCGAAACGCAGCTAATGTTTTGTTTTTCAATTTTTCTATGTTATTAGAATGTTCTCTACAAACAATATTTTTTAAATAACCCCAAAGCTAAAATTCGGCAGGGGTTATATCGGGAGATCTAGCTGGCCACAGAATAGGACCATTATTCACTGAAAATTAAACAACATATAAACTACTTTGTTGTTTATTAATGTCCAGTTAGCTAAATTAATTGTTAGATATCAATTAGTTAACTTAGCTAACTAGACATTGATAAACTAGTCCCGAGTGGTGTATTCAATCCTCCCCAAATTGAGCATTTAAATAATTTCGTATTTTATTTGACGTATGACCTGGGCCACCATCGTGTTGATAAATTAATGTTTTAAATTGTCTTACAGGCTTATTGCCTACAATTTTGTTTGAAAATTAACCACTTTTTCTAGAGATAAATATGACATATCATATATCGTTGAATAGATAATTTGAGTTGCGATGGAATAATGAAATAATTTACACGGCGCACAGAGGGGTCGGTCGATAGCATCAAAAGTTGGCAAAAATTATTTTCTGTTGTTTTTGTGTTTTAAATTGCAAATGGAACTCAAAAGAATGTGAAGATATTATAAAATGAGAGATTCGACCAAGTAACATATACAGTGTGTCCACGAATGGACTTTACTACACTTGTAACCTTTTATTTTTGGTTTTTCAACAAAAATTCATTCTTCATAAAAAATGTTGGTTGTTCTGAAAAGTTCTTAGTCATTTCCAGGATTACGATTTACTATATGGGGTGATCAAAAATGAAGAAAATTACCCTTAAAATATTTTTTTATCACGATAGCTTTAAAAGTAAGTACATTAGCGGAACAATGACTGTTTTTTAAATAAAAAATAAAGTTTAGGGATTTCTTGTTGCCATTGACTGTAAAATTAAAATAAAAATTTAAAAAACTTATTGTTTTCTGTTAATATGATGTATTACTAACATGCTCAAATTTTTTGGAATTTTTAAAACACTTATTTTAGAAAATACTATACTTTAAATTATATACGCGATTATACTGGAAAAGTTTATTTTTTTTGCAAATAACTCAAAAACTATCTATTAATCCGACAGAAATAAAAATAAAAATAAATTGGATATTTATCGCTTCATAAGCTTTATTTTTGTATTCTCTCATTTTTTCTGTTTTAGTTATTTAGAAAAAAAAATCCACTAAAATCGCGAACATCCTCAATTGAAAGTATAATGTTTTCTAAAATAAGAGCTTTAAAAATCTCATAAAATTTGGACATGATAGTAAATATGTATACTAACAAAAACCAATAAAGATTTTTTATTTTCCAAAACACTCACTGTATCGCTCACAATTTCGGGATAATCAAAAAATATATTAAAGATAATTACAAGTACTCTAGTTACTCTAATTTCAATCATATTCATCTTTAATGTCAGACTTGTTTGTTTTTTTTTTTAGTCTCCTTATTTAGATTAATGTCCTCAACCAGGTCGGACGGACACACATAGACATCACAACACCCATTCCCTGTGACATTGCCATCTGCCGCAGCTGAGACTCGAATTCAGGAGAGGAGAGCGACTAGACCGTGTTGTCTCTCACACAACCGCAGTCTAGCCCACTGCTTTTGTACTGTGTCACTCTTTCGTTAAAAGTATTACTTTTCGCGTTATTTACGAAAAACCGTCTCGAAATACTAATTTTTAATTTTCAATAACTTGGAAAATATCTATTTTCATGAAAAATTGTATACCACATTTTCTTCTTAGAATTGGATTCTTTATCAGATTCCGTGATTAGTTTTTTATTATTTTGTTCATCCCTCCAGAAAGGGTAGAAATCACCCTCAAATAAACAACAGCAATTTTTAATAAGTAAACATTGCTTTAATTAGTGTTCAAAACATATTCTCAAAGTTTCGTTAAAATTCGTTCAGTACAACTGGGTTCCAAAGTTTTCCGTTTTTTGAGTCTAACGATACTCCACTATGGATAACCCTTAATTACTCAAAAAAGTGCAAATATGTGTTACATTTTTTTTACTAAAATGAAAGAGTACTGTATTACAGATAACACTAAATTTGCAGCGAAGCTCGATTGCACACCTAGATGAACTAAAACTCCACATTTATTATGAACGAAATAAGAAACAGGTAGTTGGTGGAACATGTTTTTCAAAAATTTATTTCAAACTCAATATACATTTAAAGCTAAGTTTTATTTGAAGAAAATAATCTTATTTGTAGCCAATGAAATGGTTTATCCTGAGATCAGAATACCATATTCATATGTATTTTGAACCGCTGAACACGAATTTGTGTTCCAAATTGCGAAATTTTGCACAATTTTTTTAAACCTCGAAAAACATCATAAATATACATTTTTCTGCAATTTATCGGAAATAAGAAATATCTGAAGATTTAAATGTCTCAACAAATGTCATGAGTACCATTTTGTATATTTCGTGTTCTGACTGGTCAGTCACAACAGACCAAGTTTCATACATTCAGAACCTTAAAAGCTTTAAATACCCTAAAAAGCATCATATCTCGCCATTTTGATGCAATTTGTCGAAAATAAAGAACATATGAAAACAAACATGTCATGAACACTTCTTTTGTGTATTCTATATCCTAACCGTTCATAGTAACTCAATTGTTATCAGTTCGGAACCTAAAAGAAGCATTGAAAATCCTTTAAAAAAACATCATATTTCGCCATGTTGCTGTAATATGTCGCTAATAAACAATATGGAATTTCCAAAAATGTCGTCAATATTATGATAAGTTTTTCTTATGTTTCTTTATGCCTCGAGGAATCTCAAGATTAGAGCTTATTATGCCGTACAAACATATTCGAAAGATCTTCTTAGCGACAGTCCCTTGCGTTTCTTCTCCGTTAAAGATAAATAAGTCTCTTATTATGTTCATCCCATCGTCCATGATATCGACGTTCCATGTCCTTGATATCTTGATAAAACTGCTCTTCTTGCTCCTCACTGCACTCAGTCGCAGTCAGAGATTGTAAGGGAAAAAGTCAAGACGAGAGTGAAGGAAATTGAAAATCATTAAACGTCCCAATTTTCGAGATATACAGAACAATGGAAATTCAGTTTTAGAGTCAGCACAAGTTATGAGAAACAAAGATGTAATATGATATCTTGAAGATAAACAATTAATAAGAGAATCGTATAATACGATATACCTTTGAAGGTTTTTTATGACTGAGTCTTAATAAGATAGCATGTAGTTTTATATAACAACTTCCCCCTTAATGAAAAAGTTGATGTTATGCAGCAACTTTTGAAATTTATTAAAAATGTTCAATGAGTATAATGCAAAATAAATTGAAACAATGTTGAATGAATACAAAGCAAGCTAATAAAATGGCGTAAAAGTTAAAATTGGTGAACGATAATAATAATAAGTGAGTAAAACCTTACATAAACGTAATAAAGATAAAATACAATGGTCTAAATTAATAGACAAGGGTAAAACTCCACATATGAAAGTCTATGTTAACTCGATGTCCTCTTCTTCTCGAGGTTTAATATCGAGTCGATTTCTTGGAGAGATTAGTCTAGGAAATTTGGTAAATACTCTGCTTCGCTCTGAAGGAGGTGAAGGAGGGTTATCCATTGAAGGTTGGATTCGCAATGCTCCACGTCTTCTTCTACATTTACAGGTTTTGTAAAGTAAAATTTAATAGAAGTATGTAGGTGATTATGAAATATGTGAACCAAGATGCATGCTTGGTCACAAAAGGTTCGTTTATGAAGTCATCCAGGTCTTTAGAATATTGCTCTAATTTGTTTTTAGCAATATTTAAATCTTCTACATTGAGACTGTTTAATTTGAGCGGTTTTAATTTTGAGATTTCGATTTTATCGAGCATGTGATTACAGCATTCAAAGGGAATTTGGATAGGATGTAAAGTGTCCTTAATTTTGGAAAAGTCCTTAGCAATGGCTTGTATTCGAGAAATTCCTGCATAGACGTAACGTCCTGGTTGTAGTTTGATGATGCAATATTTGTTGGTTAACTCTGTTGTCGATTCTTTCTTTGGACAGTTAATGGTAATGTGAAGTGATTCGGAGTTAATTACTGTTCATGTCATGTCTTTGAGTTCTTGGACATTGTATCCTTGGCTAATAATGTAGGAGGTCTGGCAGTTTTCTGGGAGTCTATCTAGTGGTTTGAGAATTCTGGCTTCACATATGACATTTTGAACGATGTGATAAGCAAGTAGTTGTGAACATAACTTGGTTCCAAAATATACTGGTTTACATTCTTTCAAATTTGGTATTGGTATGTACATTAAAGAATCATCGTCTCTCGCGATAAACCTTTGTGAGATAGATAAAATGTGATATAGACCAGTTCTGTTATCAATTATACACGAAAGGTGTTATAATTTTGAGGTTTTTCGTTGTCTAGAAAATTTTCAACAATGCATTTAAAACTAAGCCACGCAGCTTTCTCAACTCTGTTTATTGTAGTTATAAATATTATCCCTCAGAAGAGTTCGGAGGACCGTCGAAGATTCTTTCTTTTAACTTACTATCGAAAATGTTTGAAAACTTCTTTTCGACATAATTGAAACAGTTACCTTCCTTATTAGGCCGGGAGCCCGTGTATAAAATGGCTGACTATCCGGCGAACTTTGAAAATATGAAAAATGGATTGTTCTTATATAAGTTAGCAATGAATGGACCGTCAGCTGGTTGGGTAGCGGTGGGGGTGGCTGTCAAAGGGTTGAAAACACGTAAAAAAAATTGAGAAAAAAACTATCCGGCGAACGCTGAAACTTGTATGAGGGGAAGATTATGTTATATAATGAAAGTAGAACATAGTCAGCTGGACGGGAGGCGGTGGATTTACCGTCAGCTGATCGATCAAACAGGTCCAAAAACATGAAAAATTGAAATTATTCGGCGAACTTTAAAATTTGGGTATAAAATAATATTTACACTGAGATTCACGAAAAACATAGTCAGCTGCAAGTTTGTGGGTGGAAAAGTCGTCAGCTGGTACAGAACAGTGCCGAGTGCCGATCACCTGCGAAGCAGCGCGCATCACCTTTCTTGCATCAGCTGACGACTTTTCCACCCACATACTTGCAGCTGACTGTGTTTATCGTTAATCTTAGTATGAATATTATCATATACCCGAATTTCAAAGTTCTCCATAGATTTAATTAGTAATATCGATATTGATAACTTAATGTTAGAAAACGTGCGTGTGGTATTCCCGAGTCTCTTTTTTTTAATTTGATTAAATATTCAATTTATTATTAATATACATTATTTTATGAGAATACAAATTAATACATTCGTACATTTCAAAATTATATAGGATGATCTGCTCAGAAAATTTATTTAGTTTAGTGAAAATAAAAATAAATTTGTTCGGCTTCCGATAACAGATCTTCCTCATTCTCATTTTCATCCAACTCATCACTATCTTGCTGCTCAGTGGGTGAAAGATCATTTTTCTCTTTGTCACTCGCTCTAAAAAAAAAATTATTTATAAAAAATTGATTAAGATTTTAATAGGATGAAAAGTGAAAAGCACAAATGATATAATACCTTCAGTATTTTCGTCATCTCGGATAATCATTTCCACTTATGGAGGTAACTGATCTCCATCAAACCACTTGCAAGTTAAATTTGTTTTCCTCAAGCTGTCACCCATAACCAAGGGATCTAATGTAGATGGCACTTGTTTGTGTGCGTTGTTCCAAATCGTATACATACATACACAGTTCTTAAAACGTGCTGTACAAGTTCCGATTTCGATGGAGGCGAGAGAGATGCATCAAAATGTTTGTGTGGTAACCGAAATTCTTTATTATTTTCGCTAAATTTATACACCTTATTGAAGGTAGCTACACGAGCATCATTGACGTTTTTTATAGCTTACCTACATCGTGCAAACAAACTTCTCTATTATGTTAACATTATTTAGGTTCTCCTCTGGTAAATTATTCAAACTTTTAAATGCTTCAATAAACTCTTGATCTTTTCTTAATATAGTAAAAGGCTTCTTTTTCCTTTCTTGAAAAATACGGGATTATAATCACATCTCGCGAAACCGTGGAAAGCGGGCAATGCGTTACACAAGTCGTCGCCAAGTGCTGAATACAAATCGTTTAGATATAAAAATCCTTCTTTATTTCCTACGTTTCTTTATTTCCATTTTTATCCAAATTTTCACATGATTATGTACATTTTTCAGGTTTCCCAGCATGATGATAGGAATGTCAGTATCTGAACTTATGACAACACTGGTGTTCTCATTTATACGTGAAAAATCATTTTAGTGTCCGCCTCCTCGTAACTAGAACACGATAAGCTTTCCACGGTTTCTTAGGTGACACTAGATTGGATATAGTCGTTTCGAACTCAATAACTATAGCAGTTTTCAGTATTTAGGTATAGGGTTTTATTACCTAAGAACGGAGCCATTTCATCACTTGCCCATTACATTGAAAGAAACTTGATTAGAGCTTCTAGAAGAAGTTATTGAAGCATTTAAAAGTTTGAATAATTTACCAGAGGAGAACCTAAATAATGTCGTTAACATAATAGAGAAGTTTGTTTGCACGATGTATGGGTTTAAAGCTATAAAAAACGTCAATGATGCTTCACTAAGATGTATAAATTTAGCGAAAATGATAACGTATTTCGGTTACCAGACAAAAATTTTCCCTCGCCTCCGTCGTAATCGGAACTTGTACAGCACGTTTTAAGAACTGTGTATGTATGTATACGATTTGAAACAACGCACACAAACAAGTGCCATCTACAGATCCCTTGGTTATGGGTGACAGCTTGAGGAAAACAAATTTAACTTGCAAGTGGTTTCATGGAGATCAATTACCTCCATAAGTGGAAATGATTATCCGAGATGACGAAAATGCTGAAGGTATTATACCATTTGTGGTTTTCACTTTTCATCCTATTATAATCTTAATCAATTTTTATAAATAATTTTTTTTTAGATGCCAGTGACAGAGAGAAAAATGATCTTTCACCCACTGAGCAGCAAGATAGTGATGAGTTGGATGAAAATGAGAATGAGGAAGATCTGTTGTCGGAAGCCGAACAAAATTTTTATTTTCACTAAACTAAATAAATTTTCTGAGCAGATCATCCTATATAATTTTGAAATGTACGAATGTATTAATTTGTATTCGGAATACCGCACGCACGTTTTCTAACATTAAGTTATCAATATCGATATTACTAATTAAATCTTTATGGCAAACTTTTAAATTCGGGTATATGATAATGTTCATACTAAGATTAACGATAAACACAGTCAGCTGCAAGTATGTGGGTGGAAAAGTCATCAGCTGATGCAAGAAAGGTGATGCGCGCTGCCTCGCAGGTGATCAACACTCGGCACTGTTCTGTACCAGCTGACGACTTTTCCACCCACAAACTTGCAGCTGACTATGTTTTTCGTGAATCTCAGTGTAAATATTATCTTATACCCAAATTTTAAAGTTCGCCGAATAATTTAAATTTTTCATGTTTTTGGACCTGTTTGATCGATCAGCTGACGGTAAATCCACCGCCCCCCGTCCAGCTGACTATGTCCTACTTTCATTATATAACATAATCTTCCCCTCATACAAGTTTTAGCGTTCGCCGGATAGTTTTTTTTCTCAATTTTTTTTACGTGTTTTCAACCCTTTGACAGCCACCCCCACCGCTACCCAACCAGCTGACGGTCCATTCATTACTAACTTATATAAGAACAATCCATTTTTCATATTTTCAAAGTTCGCCGGATAGTCAGCCATTTTATACATGGGCTCCCGGCCTATATCTAAAGCTTTTACGTATTGCTTCATGACCCCAAGCTTTATGTGCAGAGGTGGAAGAAGGATTTTGAACGAAAACACCAAAGGTTCTTCAACGATGTTCTTAGACCCAGGGCTGAGTGATTTACTTGACTTCTAAAATTGACCAGAAACCGAAAAACGACCTTTTGGTAGAATTGGGAAGTCCGGTCGGTTGACTTCACCATACCCCCTTCCACCATCGGAATCGACGAAGTTAGCCGGACGTCCCCAAATCGCTCCACCGACTCTCCTAGCTGAAAAACCTTTGCCCCCTCCCCATTTTTTTCCGGGGGGGGAACTAAAATTCATGTGTTCTTTATTTTCGACAAATTGTATCAAAATGGCGAAATATGATGCCTTTTAGGGTTTTTGAACTTCTTAAGGTTCGGTGCATAGTTCTGTTTTGCATAAATGAAATTATCCACTCCAGTAATTTTCCTCTAATATCAGTAGCTCTTATTAATAACAGGATAAGATTGTATTTCATAGAATAGAAGATGGTATTTATATATTTTATTGTTCATATTTAAGTTTTAACCACTGATGTAGTTTAACTACAATAACCAGGGATTGAAAAAAGGAACCGAAAATTGATTTATTGCAAATTCAACTGTCGCACTTGAAATAGACATCTTGTAGTTTGGTATCTCAAGACTGCCAATAAAATGTCAATTTAAGATAATAAAGCAGGGACGCTTTAAAGCTCAGATTTGTCTTCGACCTAAAGTCGACCTCATATTTTGTTAATTGACATATCCTTCTGTGAGAAATATGCTTCGCAGACAAATAAAATCAGTCGCAATTAATATCAGTTAGAAGATTTATCTTACCCATGGACAGCTAAAGGAAATGTATGCAGGCGTTTCTCGAATTAATTATAGGAAAACAGTTTACGTTATTAACAAAATGTTTTGTTTCACACAAACTGAAAAATATTATTGTAAATTGAGTATAAGATAAACAACTTAGCTTTACTGTTTATGTCAATTTTAAACTAGGAATGAAAGATTGTGTTCCTCAGAAATAAGTTTATATATCAAAATATAAATAAATGTCAATACATGAATAAATAAATGATGTTTATCTACGACTAATATATAGTATAAGTTTTATATGTGTCAATTTTGCTACACAATGCCATATGTTATTCCCGCAGGGATTAATGATGAGGGAATAATGGATCATTATTCCTTTTCGTAGAACAGTCAAAGAACAGAACTTAAATAATAATAATAATAATACTGTTTATTGTGCAAAAGGAAATACATATTTTAAACAAAAAGATGAGGTTAGCAAAGCTTCCTTCCACCTCTCCCAAAAGATTTAAAGACTAACTATTTTAATATTAAATTATAAGTATAAAAATCAAGTTTCAAAAACTTTATAATGTAAATAAATTAAAATAGATATGCACATTAAAATATTAATATATAAAATACATATAAATATGCCTACATGCTAGCTACAAATCAGTCTACAAATAACAGTTCCGAGAGGGTGTCCTAATTATTTAACATTATCATTACTTTTGAACTGAAAAAAATCTGAGTTGGATATAATTTTATTTAAGTACATTGGTGCTATATAAGAAAAACATCTTTCAAATTTATTTGTGTGATGTTGGGGAATTGTAAATGTATCTATTCTTATATTTACTTCATGTGTATTCGATCTTCTTTGAATCAAATTAAATAGATACTGGGGTGTTTTATTCTTAATTAATTTATACAAAAACATCGTGATTAGATATTGCATACGCTTTTCAACATTTAATTCATTTAATCCTCTGATGTAGGGAGTCACATGAGCCATATATGGAATGCAACAAACAAAACGTATGCATGCATTCTGTACTCTTTGCAGCTTATTTTTATTATACTGTGGTAGAAAATTATAATAAACTGATGAACAATAATCTAATTGAGGATATATTAATGTTTTAACCAGTTTTAGCTTTATATTCTGATTTAATTGGTTTTAACTGAATATAATGTTTTTAATTTATACATAGATGTTTTAAAGATATGTTCAATATGGTCATTAAATGATAAACTTCCATCCATAACTACACCAAGATTTTTTGCTGAGGCAACTCATTCAACATTTGCATTGTTGATATTCAAGTTATATTTTCTTTCAATCTCAAGTTTTTGCCGTTCTGGCCCTATACATATTGCTACTGTCTTATTGGGGTTTACACGCAATCCGTGCCGTTCAGAATAAGTAAGGATGTTCTGTAAATCCCTGTTTACATAGTCAATAGATGTTTGTATTTCCTTATATGGGAAAGATAAGTACATTTCGATATCATCTGCATAGAGATGACTTTGACATTTTGATAGAGCGGCAGCTAGATCAAATATATATATATATATATATATATATATATATATATATATATATATATATATATATATATATATATATATATATATATATATATATATATATATATATATATATATATATATATATATATACATATATAGAAAAAAGGATAGGGCTCATAACACTACCTTGTGGAACTCCCGATGCGGTTTCTTTTGTTGAAGAGCAAGTATGTGTATTATGAAAAACCCTTTGATATCTACCTTTAATTTAATTACATAACCATTCAAGCGTTGCATTTTCAAAACCTATATATTTTAATTTTGCTGCAAGTAAGTTCAAGTTAACTAGATCAAAAGCCTTACTCTGATCCAGTAACACTAAAATGGTACAACAAGACTTGTCTAGTGTAATTCATCAAGTGAGTTATTACCATTACCGCAAGTTGAATACTATACTTTATCTACGATTATAACAATAAATATTAAATTGAGAAAATGTTGTTTAAATTAGGTACTCAGTTTGTTTATTAATAAAATTAACTGTAAAATTTAATTTTTGTACACCCTTTTATATTTGTTGTCTTCAAAGATTTAGCCACCTTTAAGCGGAGGTAGAATGTGATTTTTAATTGAAATAGTGCATAAACTGCTTGTAGACAAAAATTAGCTTTTTATTCGGTCAAAAGTCTTGTTTTTATGTTAGAGAAAAAATAAAAAAAACTTCGGAAAGCTCAATAAATTCTCTTTACATAAGCTGTCTACAAATTTTTCGAAAAAAACGATAATTATCGAGATATTCGAGGAAATGTAAGAAATTGCACGTTTTTAGAGTGTATGTAAATCTAAAAAAAATAATCTTTCTCAGAAACCTTTAATTATGGTAATATGTACCATAATAAAACATCTTCATCATTTAAGAACGTATATTAAATAAAAAAATAAAGAATTAGTATGGTTCTCTTATGAATTATATCATTATATTAATCAATTAATAATATTGATGATGTTATATATTTTAAAATTGTTATTCTATTATTTTGTTTTTCTTCCTGGTTCCATGGCAACTCAAATGCTTAATCTACGGTAAGCAAGTTGCTACATATTTGTTTCGAAGAGGCAAGATTAACGGAGTGTCAAAGTAGTACATGATATTAAATGAACATCGTATATGAGATCGACTTCAGTTAATTACCGATTAATTACGGTAACAAAATGGAGAAATTTTACCGAAGAAAGAGTCCCAAATCCCGTCCCCTCTAATTCCTTCATTTTTGTCGAAATTCAAAAAATAAAAAAAAGAGTTTTAGCAAATTTAATTCTAATTACATTAACTAGAGTAGTCTTTTGGCGTAGGAGCCAAGATTAAAAACTTTCCAACTGTAGAAGCTCAAAATTTGCGATTTTTTGCCGTACATGTCCAACATTCCAGTAGTTATCTCCGAAACGAAAAAAAAAATCAAAATTCTGATGGTAGCAAAAGATTCGTAGTGGAATGTACTCGTTTGACCATTTATTTCGCGCTAACTCCCACCGTTTTGGAGATATCTTCATATTTTTCGAAAAACACCATTGGGACGGCCATACGATGTCGCGACGTAAAGAGGAAGTCTTCCAGATAAACCTGATCGTAAATTTCTCGGCGAAATTCGAAAATTCGGCTTGGCACGAACGAATCGAAAGTATCATTTTATGACATTTCAGAAAATCGATCACTTTTTGTAACATGTTGTTTCATTTTTTACTCATTTTTGCAACACTAAAAGTTTGGTAGACTTGCACTTTCATCATTGATACTATTTAAGCTATCATGGGAAAAAATCTAGATTTATATATATTAACGCGAAAAATCTGTAGCTACCTCCCTGGCTACCACCTTCGTGTGTCGCGTGTTACGTCGATTGGACAGGCTAGGGATGAAGATAAAGGTAATTGGCTCTGTACCTAGTGATTTATAATAACTCACTCATTATAACTCACGCTATTTATTTATGGATACTATTAATTGTTCAAAAGCAGTTCATTAATTAGGATATAACCTAATAAGAGTAGATAAAATATAGTATACAACTCGCTATAATGAATACTCTATTCCCGCGGATGACTACAACACTTGAGAATAACAGTATTCATTATAGCATCGTTGTATAATATACTATTATTAGTCTTTCGGCCATATACTTAGACAAGTTGCTAATACAATATTATAAGTACATACTATTAAAACAGCCAGATTATATTAAAAAATAGATAAGAGGTGCTATCGCATCCTTTACAATTCAAGAAATCCGTAACGGATATGAGGAGCTACGACATAGAATTGAATTATATACTTGAAATATTCTTGAATTAGTTTATTTATTTTTTTGCTCTATTTTCCGATTTTTAGAACACATTTATTAATATTGAAGCTGTAATTATTACAGATTTGTCTGTTTTAAATCAAACAAAATTTCTTATTCCTTTGACAATTTTTGTAAAATTAACAGAAATTCCGTCTTGTAAACTCCATCCGAATTAAATCAAATTACCAAATTAAATTATCTTTATTTCGTTAACATGTCATTCATTAGGTCATTTTATTTCATTGTAGAATCATCTTTGATAACACTGCGATACAAATACACGACTCAACCACGCAAAGTAACGCCGCGGCCAGATGTTGCGGCACAACGACTTTCAGACTATGTTGTTACACGTTTATTAAAGATGGTCTTCTAATAAAGATCAACCGTGTTTTTGTTTTTGATATTGCTCGCTTGTGCTTTGTTAATTAGAATTGGTGTTATTCGAGAATAAGCAAGGAAAAGAAAAGAAAAAACCCTGCTTCAGGTGTCAACAGATAAAAACGTTTGCACAAAGTGCAGTTTTATATGGCATATGATTTCAGCGAGAGGTCTGTAACGGTGAATTTTTTTAGTAAATTTCTATTAAAATCCATTAAATTATATTATTTTATATCTTTATTATAAAAATTACCTATTTTGTTATTTTTGTAAAACAAGATTTAACGCCGGCCCTGTCAGACAGTAATTGTTTACGAGTTAACATTCTAGAAGTCCCAGAAAATGAGCGGGTAAAATAGCCGCATGGAAACTGTTCCTCCAATGGAAGTACAGATATGACAAAATGCCTGCGTTGCCCTTGGTCACAGACCCTGAAAGATAGTTCTCTGGGTGCTCGTATAAAACCGAAAATGAATGTGATATATTCTAGAAATGGGCGGTCCGGTTCCTTTAGTGGATTCGGTCCGTTTGGAACCGTTCCACTTGTGGACCCGTTCAGTGGATTCGTTCCATCGGATCCACTTCAAAATGTTTACGCAATTAGGTAGGAAACTGAAAATTGTCCAATCATTTTTTCCTATTTTTATATAGGTAAGAGGTAGGTACCTATCGGCACATCGGCAGTTATCACACACATATCATAGCAGATCAATAGACCGCAGACCCGGTTCGATCGTCATCGTGGATTCGGTCGGACCCGTTCCACCTCCGGATTCTTTCACTTAGAAGGGGTCCACCCAGACCGCCCATCTCTAATATATTCACTACTTTGGAAGCGGCCTTCATGCTCGCCAAGTCTTCAAAATCAAGGCTGGAATTTGAGCCATTTAAGTGTGTATTAGTTTTTGAGATTTAACTTTGGTGAATTATACCGAGTAGTGAGAAGTTAACACCAAAATTTGATGGATGGATTTGATCAGTGTAGACGTTCTGAATTAAAGTAGGATTTAATAAGTGTAATGCTATCTGCTTTAATTGAGTTAATAACAAAATTATAGTCAGTGTTACTATACCTATGGTATAGTTTTGTACAGATTGTGAGGTTACAACAGGTACCGACCTATAATTTGAGCTTGTAACCCATAACAGTATCTTCGTCCATTTTTCTGCAGTTTCGTAAGTATAGAAACATTTTACATTTCTCCCTTGTGTGTACCAGCAACTGATAATAGTCCCTGGCTAAATTTAGGTAACTTTGTTTCACATTGTGGCTAAAGTCGCCAATTTGGTGCAACTTTCAGTGTTATGTGCGGGCATTTCGTTACATCCTTTTCGTGAGTGTTTGTCCCGTCTCTTAAAGACTGTTAATAAGATTTCTTATTTAATATCTGTAAATAATTTTCTACGCAGAGCATTTTTGGTATGTATGTAGCCTTAAAAGCTGCTATGTATTTCATTTCCTATGTTATTTATTACCTTTGTTTACGTTTAGAGATTTGTTTATGATATAAAATATCAAAATTTGTTTATTAGTAAAATATCACGTAACCTTTTCATTTAGTAAGAACTAAGTTACCGAATACATTTTCCTTTTTTCAATATAAATATGATAAATCTTTCTGTTCCTCTGTACATTTTTAATTCTGTTGGATCTTTGTAAACGTAATTCAAGCACATATTTTATTTGCCCACTCCTGATTTGTCAATTGCTCTATCATATCTTTTTAGATTTACAATAAATATTGTTATTGTTAAATAGTTGATTTTTAATTTAAATATTCCCCTTCAGAAAATAACGACCTTATAGGTCAAGGAGGGTAGAGGGGATGCAAGTAGGATGGTTTTATGGTTTTATGAGGGTTTGGGTTTCAGGGAGACGTAAACTCAATCCAGAGACTTAGTGTGTACCACATATTTGGCCTTTAATATAAAAATACATGTGTCTTCAATTTAACGCCAAGATTAATAATAATCAAACGTCTAGAACGTATAATTCAAATTATGTCATAAAACCAGTAATTTCGAAAATGTAATATATATAATAGAGGTGTATGTGGTTATAATAAAATAAGCTTCGGTTAAGATCAGCAGCGTATATCCTGTTTTGGTCCTTAAATTAGGGTAGTATACAACTTTTGCAATTATCCACGATATGTTACATCAGTCGTGAGTTATAGCGTCACAAATAATGTTTTGGAGTAATTTAGTTTAATTGCTTGAGATTATCAAGGGTCGTACGACAATCCGTTAGACAGAGAAAATTATACAACTAACTGCAGATGGTGTATTTCTACATGCGTGTGATAAATTTCTTGGATTGATTAACATTAAGTGTGGTGCCGTTGAACATTAGTTCAAGATATTATTTATCTGTTTATCTGATCAATTTGATCAAATCGTGTGATGTTACAAAAAAGGTGTCATTATTATTTGGATATATTAGATTCAAACACTATTTTATTATTAAATATATCGTTTGAGCTTCCCCAAAAATTAAAAATGTTTTTAAAAATTGTAGAAGTATAAATGTGTAGCTCTTTTAATGTTGTAAACACCTCACTCCCACGTACAATTTTAGACACATGATCCATGCATATAAGTTTTTTCTAAATAATTTGGAAAATATATTTATTGTTTGAAAGATCTGCCAATGATTTTTGTCATTTATTTTATAACCACAATTCGGAACTTTAAATTTTAAAACATAAGAACATTCGGCTTGTTACTCCAGCATTATGTTACCTATATTAATTATATTGTAAAAATTTTGCACGAGTTGATATAATTTTTTATAGTTATTTTAAGAAATCAATTAATAGTGATAAACTCATTCAAATAACTACATCATCAAGTAAACAAATGATTCCGTGGAGTTAAGAATTATTAGGGATGATACCACAATACCTGTTTCAGTGGATTTCTTTTGGTCCTCTTCTTCAAATAAGTGAAATATACAAGAATATTTTAGGCAAAAAATTTATAGAAGTTCTTGATTATGATGTATGTCTTAGTTCCTTTGAACATTCAAAAGATAATACCGTATGTCTTTGTTTCTATATTCACACAAGCGAAATTAATCCTTCTAGATACTACAGCTTAGAAAAAAAAAATCGGCAGCTACTGAAAGCGGCTGGAACCTCCCCACCCGGTGAATTTTTGAAGCCGAAAAGAGCACTAAACAATATGAACAATCTCATTTAATTATATTTATTAACTTGAGATATTTTTTTCATATTAAATCAGAAAAAAAAGTTTTGCGTTCGGTGGGATTTGGACTTAAGAACTTGCGTGTTAAATTTATAGTCTGCACAACATTAATGTTTTATTCAATGTTTTAATACAAATAATATATGCTTCATCAGATCCTAGCCCGGAGCCAGCCAGACAACCACGGTGAACACCGTCGGGTGTGAGGCTGGACGTGGTAGGTCCGGTTTGGCTTGGAGAAAAATAGAAAAGCAGCTTCTGTCTTCTGTAGGCAGGCTTAAAAACTAAGTTAAAATTCTAATGTGTCCACTTTCGTCCATTTACAATATTTCCACCTATGTTTCAAATTTCAATTCAGTAATTCCAACCGTTAAGTCGATATCTGTACCAGGTTGTTTGTTGTAATAATTTTTCATTTTTGTGACATCATGTGCGTAGGTGTATTATTAATTCACTCGTAATCCGTTCGTCTACAAGATTTATACCTACGTTTCAAATTTCAGTTCGATATCTTCAACCGATGCCGAGTTATCAGCCGAAATCAGTGAACACATCTGTCATTATTAGAATATCACCCTGTACATTGCACTGCTTTGAGGGCAAAAAACTATAAATTTCACTTGGCGGAGATTTTAAAAATGAGTATCAAATATAATTTGGGCATATGGGGAAATCGAAATTTTGTGTTGAAACATATATAGCAACGACACCATTAATCCTACAGAAATATTTTGAGAAATCAAATTCATTATCTTTCTAATACATCCCTACCATTTGTTTGCTAAAACCAATATTTATCCAGATATTCGCAAGAGAAAAGAAAAAACACGTTTCCTTGGAAAATGTAAATTTCCAATTGTATCGCTCATAGCGGCCTTATTTTTTGTATTACGGCAAAAAGTAAAAAATAGTTTTTTGTAGATTATTAAATTCTCTACAAGTTATTTAGGGCAAAGTATTTTGGCCTAGGGGGCACCGTATAAGAGTTATGGAGGTTTAAAGAGAAAAAAATCGAGATTTTTTACGAATTTCAAAAAAGTCTCTACTTTGCCGACCGTATCTCGGTAATTTTTGGAGCAGCATAAAAATCCATATTTTTGAGCTATCTCTAAGAGTTTCCGAGTTACAGATGAAAAACCGTTTTCAGAGTTGCGGCATCAGGGGGTAAATTTTGGTCGAAAACACGACATCTAAATTTATCGTATTTTAAAAAATACGATACCGCGACGGCCGTACTATATAGCGATGGAAAGAGGAAGACTTGTAGTTGATCCGCATTGTAAATTGCATGTTGAATTTCCAAAATTCAGCTCGGCACGAACGAATCAAAAGTGACATTTTTGGAATATTTCGTTTGACGTTTCTCGATCGCGAATTTGTGTTAGAAGAGTGTCCATCTTCCATCTCGTTCCGCCGCAAAAAAAGAGATAGACAGTCTTTGCGCGTTGATAACTAATTAACCGTAGATAATTAGTCATTCGGAATGTCGCATTGAGATGTAGAATTTCACTCTCGACAGATCAGTAGTCCCAATTCCGTCAATAGTCTCTAAAAAAAACCTTTGCGGCTGCAAATTTGCAAAGAGTAAGGGGTACAGCCCTGTATTATTTTGTGATATAAGTTCTCTGACACTAGTCTATCGAACGTTAGGTTAGACTATAAAATTTATCTTATACAAGAAGCGTGTTATTTTGTTTTTTAATTTTTTTCACGGAAACCAAATCGAAAAAGTGCAAGTGTGATATATCGTTGAAATCGGAATTTTTACTGCTTTTCAATGGTTCAATTACAAATTGTAAGTAATCATAAAATAAATAACTTGTTGTGCCAAAACGGCACTAAACGTAATCCGATCTCAACCAAAACCTTTTCAGATCTTCTGGAGCACTAAGGAAATCCTCATGCAAAGTTTCATTCAAAAATCCGTTTAGTAGCTTCACCGCTATCTTGCTAACACACATACACACACACACACACACACACACACACACAGATATTTTTCAAAAACCACTTTTTTGAGTTGCTGGGACCTCAAAACGTAAAGATTTGATGTTATCTCAATTTTCGATTTTGGACTAATTGTAGTAACCTCCCACAATTTTATTGTGAAGAGGTTAATATTACTTTTAAAAAATTGTGAACATCCGATTATAAAATTATTCCTCACATAACACATTCAACAGAGACTCGAGCAGTTACTTTATCTTCGAATACTAGGGTTTTAAATTACTTTTGCATCATTTCCAAAAATCAAAACTAGTTAGAAATGTGGTTTAGAATAGGTAATAGAATCAACATTAGATATATCAATCCACAAGTTCCTACAAATCTATGGTTCTGAATTATATAATATAATTCTAGCGGCTCACATAGTAACTGGATGCAAAATTGGTTCCAAAAAATATATTTTGGAAGTTCATGCTATAAGGCGTCTCAAAAATTTTGGACTAGGTCCTATAGAAGCGCAGCACGGACTGAAGAATTTCTAGTGTTAACAATAAAGCCTTTTCATCTTCTAAACAGTTTGATCAACTTATTATAACTCGAAAAATTTTGTTCTAGAAAATTTACCACCTACCTCGTTCACTTGTACTTATTTATTTATTTATTTATTTATTTAAAGATACAACTGCCCAGACAGAAAGAATCCAAATAAAGGGCAGGAAGATACAAATAATAAGAACAAAAGTATATATCTCTATATAAAGACAATCTTAAATACAATCCTATTATACAGGGTGTCCCATAAGTAATTGTACACAGAGCATTCCTTACGTCAAAATATTACGATTTAACCGAACTTACCTTAGTCCAAACGTTGATAATAACAGAGATGCAGGGTGTCAAAGTTAAATTTTTTTGTTTTTTTTTTTTTAGATAATTTCTTTAAAAAGTTAAATATTTTAACAAAATTTGGTAATTCGGGGGTTTTTTGAGGCGAGAGATTCAAATCTGTTCATAGTTTTGCTGTAGTATGTAGAGGGCGCCACCTACGGTAGTTTGCGTGTCGTTTATACGTCATATATTTTTTGGCGATTTTTTAATTTTTTTTTAAATAAAAATTCCTGTTTTCCTGTCATTTTTACGTAAAAAAGGCATACCTTCTAAATGTCGCTACAAGTAACCGTTTTCGCGATATTTGGTTTTAAAGTATTCAATTTAAATTATGATTTAGGGATGTACGATTGTTGTACCAAAATCTAGGTGGCTTGTGACAATTACTCTTTAAATGTCATACCTAAAAATTTGGTTGTACTAATGAATGCAATTTAACGATTGTTGTACATAAGTCTAGGTGACTTGTGTCAACTAGGTAATATTGTATTGTGTTGGCTGGATTTAGATAATCACTGATTTTTTAAATTTGTTTGGATTAATCATGCTTCGTCATAACAACTTTTCAAACAGTGAAATGCGAGATATGGTATGCGTCTACGCACAAGAAAATTGTTGTGGTAGACGTGCCCGCCGTACATATCTACGATTATATTCCGATTATATTAAATTGGTTGCATTGAATACTTTAAAACCAAATATCTCGAAAACGGTTACTCGTAGCGACATTCAGAAGGTATGCCTTTTTTACGTAAAAATGACAGGAAAACAGGAATTTTTATTCTAAAAAAATTTTTAAAAATCGCCAAAAAATATGCGACACGCAAATTACCGTAGGTGTCGCCCTCTACAAACAATAGCAAAACTATAAACAAATTTGAATCCCTCGCCTCAAGAAACCCCCAATCACCAAATTTTGTTAAAATATTCAACTTTTAAAAAAAATTATTTAAAAAAAAATAAAAAAAAAACTTTGACACCCTGTATCTCTGTTATTATCAACTTTTGGACTAAGGTAAGTTTAGTTAAATCGTAATATTTTGACGTAAGGAATCTGCCATTGCTCTGTGTACAATTACTTATGGGACACCCTGTATAACTTAATTACCTAAAATGCATTTCCTAATATTACAAATACTATAGTTAAAAAGATTTAAGTCCGTCTGATATTCGGTAAACTGTGAGCACATAGAGTAAATAGGTGAGAATTTTAATAAATTAGTACGAGGAGTCGGTAAATAAAATAAAGAATACGATCGAGTTTGAAAAGAGGATATATTGAAGTGAATTTCACTTAATAGCTCAGGACAGTCAATTTTGTTGGTTAAAAGTTTATGTAAAAAGAGTACAGCAAAGTATGCTCGTCGTAATGCTAATTCATTTAAGTTAAATCTAGCCAACAGTTCAGATTGCAATGTACCAACAGCTGGATAAACACCATCAGAATTATAAGAAAGGTATTTAACATGTCTAAACTTTTTCTAAGTTAGAAATATGAGTTTCATAGTTTGGGCTCCAGACAACTGAAGCGTATTCTAGTCTAGAACTGACAAAGGCATTAAACAGTAAAGTAATTGCTGAAACATCTTTAAAGTGCCTTGAGTTTCTCATAATAAAACCCAGATTCTTATTGGCATTAGCTATTATGTAATTAATATGAGGAATAAAAGTTAGCGTGGAATCAAAGATAACACCCAAGTCCTTGAATTCGGAACATGTGGTAATGGCTTCACTACCTATATTATACGAAAAGGTTATTGAATTAGTTTTCCTTGTGAAGGAAATGGCATTGCATTTTGATATATTTAACGGTAACTTATTAGTATTACGCCAATTATTAATTTTGGTGAGATCTTGCTGTAATTTATCACAATCACTTATTGACTTAATCGAGGTAAACAGCTTGAGGTCATCGGCATATAGGAGAGCATTACATGTCTCAATGTCCTGACAAATATCATTAATGAATAATATGAAGAGCAGGGGTCCAAGAACTGAGCCCTGCGGTACTCCCGATGTTGCCGCCACTTGAACAGATGTGAAGCCACGACAATGTACATTTAATAGCCTATTAGATAGATATGAACAGAAAGAATTGATAAAGTGCATGGTTAGCCCAAAGGTTGATAATTTTTTCAATAAGATACCATGATCTATCCTATCAAAAGCTTTGGAGAGGTCAGTATAAATTACATCAACCTGACCACCTTGATCAAGTGATGTAGCAAGATAATTGGTAATACTTACAAGATTAGTGGTTGTTGACCTACCAGCTAAGAAACCATGCTGATGAACTGATATTTGAGATTTCGTATGAAAAGATACGATATCATATAAGATAACCTCAAGAAGCTTGCCAAAGTTACAGAGAATAACTATAGGTCTATAGTTCTCCATTGCATTCTTGTCACCTTTTTGAATATAGGACAAATTTTTGACCTACACGAAACTTGAGGAAATGTTTCTGTTTCAAGAGCTAGATTAAAGATAATAATAATAAGATAAGCGGTAAAGCGAAGATAATGACGCAGTCTCTTAGTAGAAAGGATGGAATTCCATCAGGACCAGTAGTTAATTTGTTTTTACATTTCTTTAAGGCTATAAGAACTTCTTCCATTTTGATATTTGGAGTATTAAGTTGTGGGATATCGAAAGTGTCATCCTGATCTGCTTTAACGTAATTAGATGATGATATAAAAGCAGACTGAAAGTAACTAGCAAACGCATATTAAGCTGGCTGTTGCCGTAGTACATTGATTGAGGAATTGTAGATGAATTACGCATGTTATTAAGAAAAGACCAAAAGCAAGTAGGATTATATTTAATTTGCGATTCCGAATTTTCGATATATTTTTTATGTGCAGAATCAACATCTCGTTTGATTTTGGAGTGTAATAACTTAAATTGACTCAGATATTGTACTTCCCCCTTTTCTTTATATAAGTGCCATAAACGAGATTTTTCTTTAATCTCTCTAATGATACTTCTGCTGAATCAAGATGGATATGAAGCGTTTTTCGGGGTTGTTTTGGGAACACTTTCTGCAAAAACAGCATTTAATACATTTTTATAATCAGTTAAAAAAGATAGTCAATGCTACTCAAATCATGGTACAGTTTATTAAAATCCGCTTTTTTGAAGTTAAACGATGAGTAATTATGATTATTACGTTTCTAATAGCCAGAATTTAGGTTAAAGCATAGATCTAAAGGTGGATGATGCAAATCCTCTGAAAGCAAGTAGTTATCAGATTTCCGAACATGAATATTGAATCTACTAAGGACTAAGTCTAAGAGTCTGTTGTTGTAATTTAATATTTCATTATACTGTTTAAGATCCAAGAACTCGCAAAAATTAGTTATTGAGGCAATATACCGATCCATAATAATGTTAGTGGACTTGTAAGTTACGTAGGTTGGAATATTAAAATCACCCAATATAACTAACTTCTCTTCAGTCAGAAAATATGTGGCAACTGGGTCTAAAAAAGCCTCATAGGTTTCAGCATTGACAGTAGGTGGAATATATAAGACCAGAAAAATAACAGAAAAACAAGGAAAACATTCTAATTCCAATTAAATCTATATCAGCAAACAAACCAGAGACATCAGTAAGATCTATTAACGTTGCATTAAACGATTTCCTTAAAACTTATAATATTAAAAGAGCATACTATGTTGTTAATTTGTATTTGAATATAGAGTAATTAACTATGAACTATAATATTTTTTTTAAACCAAGGATAGTTTCTTTTTAACGTGCTCATGCAAAACAACATGGGTAAAAATGTAAAAATTGTAAAAAAAATATTTTTTTTCAAAGAATATCTCTAAAAAGTAAAAAATAAAATTTCATTCAGTTTTACAAATACCTGTCTACCTATTAGTGGAAAGTAGCAGGGAATTGTACCTTATTACCAAATATTAATTTGAAGTCGGTGCAAAAAAAATGACCATTTCAAAAGTACGTTTGAAAAAAATATTTCTTTTTTCAACCTTCTTAGTAGCTTCACATATTTCAAGGTCCCTGCTTGGAGGATAAACAAATAATACATCATAACCTCACTTCAGTTCCACTTTTAGTGCATAGTTCATAATATTAAATAGTCGTTTACTTTTTGGTTTCCACCATTGCAACAGGTTTCACGTAATTAAAATCCATCATCCAATGAAATCGTCATCATTCACAGCGTTGGAAACAACACCATGAGCAAGAGCACACTGTATAATTTGTTTGTAACAGCAAATTGTTCAACGGGCGTTTCTCAATAAAAGTCTCAGTTCATACTCTTGTCGTGGGAAACATTCTTCGGCTGATTCGCCTTCATGCAAGGCTCTCTTTCATTGCGAAATTGTATATTGATAGGAAGTTACAGTAATGCCCTGTTGTTTGTGCATTATTATAAATCGAGAACTAAATTTTTAATTGCTGTGACCGGCGACTCCGCCAAATCCTCGAATATGCTCGTAATAAAAAAAAACATTTCTAATTTTTGTTCACCTTACACTAGATGTAGCTTGATAAATTTAATGTGGGACCACCGTCGAATCATAGCCGACAGTTTGTGGCAGGTTTACAGAACGTGCTTAAGCTACGGGTCGAATTGATAACCTCCTCCTTTTTAAAGGACCCCGCACAAAAGCAATGGAAAACGACTACCCGTCGATTTGACTGAAACTTTTAGAAAACGATTTTCTCGGCATCCCGAACAAAAGTCTCCATGGGCACAACAAAATTCTATGATTAGTTTTCGAGTTATGGGACGTTGAAGTCCCAGATTTTACGGGATCCTAGGAGTGCAAGTAGCATAGGGTAGGTATAATACTGCTGATAATTGAGTTATTATTAATTCCCAACGCAATGAAAGTTATATCTCTTGATATTGCAAGACTTTTCACTGAAAACCAAGCTTAAAAAAGTCGGAAAATGTTGGAAAACTCCGGAAAATTCATGCGAAATTCACGATTTTAAATACATTGCGTTGAAACGCGTACAAGTATCTAAGACTCAATGTACCACAAGATTTTTCACTTGTAACTCAGCGATTTTCCAAGGTTTTCCACATCGCTAAATCTGAGTTACAAGTGAAAAATCTTGTGGTACATTGAGTCTTAGATACTTGTACGCGTTTCAACGTAATGCTTTTGTGCTGGGTCCTTTTGTGAAGTCGATTAAAAAATGACGTGCCTTGTTAAAAATTCTGCAAATGCAATTCTTTTAATTTGTGTCAACACAAATAATAAAAATTATAATAGTAATTACAGCAAATATCTTATTTTGTTTTATAACATAAAACGAAATACTAATGTATTAAAGTATTTATCATGCAGATTTCTTACAACTGATAAGTGCAACTAGTACTATTAATTAAGCCCGACTGGACGAAAGTGACTGTATCTTTCTTATTTTTAAAATTAATATGGTGGATAAAACGCGATTTTATAGCTAAACTGTTGGACTGCAACTTATATTAAACAAATATTTTTGAAACATTGCAATAGAAAAAGTGAACGGATGTGATTGAAAAAATATTGATTGTTAATTTTTATTTCTTTTCATATCAATGTTTGCTTCGTTACCTTAAGAGGTACTCTAAAATTCATAATAGCTTTTATTTGTCTACATAAAATTTGTGGTCGAACTAAAAAACAAGCTTAACATCGCACTAGCGAATGCAGAGATGGAACGCACTTCCGGTTTGACACAAAAACCAAGATGACGGACTTCCTCCCACTTTTCATCCCAATGTAATCAATGGGATAACCAATTAAGGTTTCGAAGTCAATCTCTCTGCAACTCCGTTGGTCAATCAAAACTTTGTCAGGGGAAGGACTATAGAATGTGATAGAACTTCGAGATTTTAAATTTTACGAGAGGAGAATAATATGGAAGGACCAGACAGATGAAGATGCAAGAAAAATTGGAGCAACATAAGATCATGACGGCTGGCGAAGCAAACTTGGAAAAATTAATGCCCCCCTAGGGCTGTAGTACTATTGATGATGATGATAGATAGGTATTAAGATAACATTTTCAGTCTTTAAGTGTAAAGCATTTATTATTATACAATGGCGACATAGATGTTTTTATAGCTATTGTAAAATAATTAGTGTTAATTGGGCTAGAAACAGATTATATTCTGATCTTATTCAGAGGAAAGAGTTGGGGGCTAATTGAGGTAAAGCAACTCAACCAGCAAAATTGTTTTATACTTTCAGGCCCGGTACTTTCATCTCCAGTTAAGTCTATTCTCCAGATAATTTCCTTGGATACAATTGTGTCAATAATTGTTTCCATGGGATCTATCTATAGGATGGACTTAACTGGAGATGAAAGTACCGGGCCTAAATGTTATACGATTATTTTGTTTTATTGTTATTTTATTAATGCTTCTAAAATGCTAATTGATTATATTAGAGTTGCAGTAAACACTATCTGGTTGCCAGTATCTGAACTGTTTTATACATTTGTTATCAAAACGTCTTTACAGCAAAATTATAGAATATCTTATAAGCAGTTAAGAAATTATTTTAGAAACGTTTCCACAACTAAGCTATAAAACATTTTAGCTCATAAAACTGAATAGTTTTATAGCATTTTTTAGTAGCACCGTTATAAATATACAGGGTGGACCATTAATAATGGGCCATAGTTCAAGGGTAGATTCTTTGGACCAAAATATGAGGATATAACCAAACATGCTTTAGTAAATTGTTGCTGTGGAAAAAGATACAGGATGTCAAAATTGTACTTTTTTTTTCTTTTTTTTTGCAATATCTCAACTACCTCTTGACCGATCTTCTCCCAATTTGGTAGGGAAACATTTTTTAGGCTAAGAAACAATAATTTGTGTATTACATCACGCCAGCCCGTGGAGGGCACCTCATGAGCTATACCTGTTGATGATTATTTTTTCTCTTTTTTATTACGAAACGTAGTGGCACTTTTGACTAGAAAATCTCATGCAGGAGTCATTTCTACGTAAAAAAAGTACACTTGATAGAACTTGATAATTCCAACTGTTTTCGAAAAAACTGCCGCATAGATATCAAAAATTCTTTGAAAACAAACCCAATTTGAAAAGGAAAAATTATATTTATTAGAAAATGTGCTTTGGTGACGTCTTAGTTCTGTCAAAATGTCAAACTAATGAAATTGTACGTGTCATATCAGAACTTGTAGTGCTCTGAAGATGATAATAAACGTAACGAAACGTTGGCTTTTTAGAAAAATTGATTCCTTTAAAATAAGATCTAATTTTAATAAAAACTGTCAAGAATTATAAATATACAGGGTGTCCTACTTAAAACTTCCTGCGCCATATTCTCGACAACCAAAAGCGATATTTGAATTCTGTAGAAGGTGTCCACTAGAATAAATAAATGACTCAGTTTTGAGTAAAAATGGTTATTTTACACATTGAGGTATAGATGGCGTTGCGATGCAAATGAATTGTTCGATTCTGAGAACATTGAAATGAGGTGCATCAGATGGAGAATTATTGTTTATAATTTATTATTTGTGGCATATTCATGATTTCTTAGTTTGTTGGGTATTTTGCCACTGTAAAAATATTTAAAAATTTTGATGAAATAAACCTCTGCGCCAAAAGGATCAGACAGAGGCTGGTTTTTATACTTCTATTACAAAATGTCTCACACCTAAAAATATATAAACTAAAACAAAATTGTTAAATGATAAATTGAAAAAATTAAAACGAAGGCAGTTGACGTTTCGGAAAATAGTTATTTTTCCGTTATCAAAACTTTCACTTTTGAGAATGTCAAACCAGACAGTTTGTTGTTTATGTATTTCCATAGTCACGTGAGACATTAAATTATATTTATTTTATTTTTACTTACTTCGTCTCTGAGGATCGGCAACCAGCTGGTACAGAAATCTACAGAATAATTAGAAACACATTTATCCTCATTTAACAAAATAATAGCGTTATTACTTTGTTAAATGAGGATAAATGTGTTTCTAATTATTCTGTAGATTTCTGTACCAGCTGGTTGCCGATCCTCAGAGACGAAGTAAATAAAAATAAAATAAATATAATTTAATGTCTCACGTGACTATGGAAATACATAAACAACAAACTGTCTAGTTTGACATTCTCAAAAGTGAAAATTTTGATAACGGAAAAAGAACTATTTTCCGAAACGCCAACTGCCTTCGTTTTAATTTTTTCAATTTATCATTTAACAATTTTGTTTTAGTTTATATATTTTTAGGTGTGAGACATTTTGTAATAGAAGTATAAAAACCAGCCTCTGTCTGATCCTTTTGGCGCAGAGGTTTTTTCATCAAAATTTTTAAATATTTTTACAGTGGCAAAATACCCAACAAACTAAGAAATGGAGAATTATATTTTAAGCAACTTTTTTAATATGAACAATTTTCGAAAAATCACTGGTTTTCGAGATATTTGAACTTGTGTAATTGTGTAAACAATGTAATTTTTCAAGTAACAAAAATCGCATTCTTTTTTCATGTCTACAATTTACAGTGTAAAATCTAGTCGAACATACAACAAAAACATGATGCAAAAATTAGACAATACACAATAAACAGAAATATCGAAATCTTTAATTTCCAAATTACAGTTGCAGCCCCACCTTTGTTTTGCTTGAAAAAAAAAAAAGTGTTTTGAAATAAATATGTTTCATTACCATCTAAATACCAACTCATTACGAAAAATGTTCCAAAGTACTTATCGTCTAAAATGTATTCTAAAAAGGTTATGACGATTTTTATATTTAAAAAAATTATATTGAAGTTCAAATATCTCGAAAACTAGTGATTTTTCGAAAATCGTCGTATTATAATGTCCCATCACTTGCACCTCATTTCAACGTTCCTAGGATCAAATAATTTCTTTGCGTCGCAACGCCATCTATACCTCAATTTGTGAAATGACCGTTTTTACTCAAAACTGATATCACTTATATATTCTTTTACAGAATTCAAATATCTCTTTTATTTATCGAGAAAATTGCACCTGGAGTTTTAAGTGGGATACCCTGTATACAGGTCGTAAATAAATGCAAGTTATTTTGAATGTCGGTGTATTATATAAAATAGCGTTTGCTCGTAATTATAAACTTTATTACTATCCATTTGTAGGATTACCAAGGAAAATCTAAGCAAGTAAGACGCTACATCGAGCTTATTTAAATCACTTGTCGTTAGTTTGTTAACGTTAAATTGTAACAGAAATAATAACGGTTAAATTATATGTCTCGTGTGGTCCTTTTGGCACAATAGGCGCTTCTGTTTGCCAAGACGACGTAGTAATTTCCCCTATCTGTTCGGAGATTACTAAACATGGACCGGAGCAGCACAGTATTGTCATTTGAGCACAGGGCAAGCTTCGGATATCCTTGAAATTTTACTCCCGGTCGACCTCTGTTCTATATAAGGTATTTAGTAATTTGGATTAGTGGGTTTAAACATTGTAGTCTTTGAAGTTTCGATGACTATCTTGTTATTTGTACAATCAAGTATATCGTACAGAGTTCATGACAAGGATTAAGTATCAGAATTTGAAATACGAATTGATACGTAAGTAATTCTTATGTCTTGGTTATTTTTCAAGGCTCTGATGAAATATGTTCTATTGAATATCTGCTGAATAATATAACAAGTTAAATGCCTTTTGGGTTTATTTAGTTTTTGTCTCTGTTCTATAATGGCCACCTTATAAACGAGTGATTTATGCCAGATTTATTAAATGTTAGATGTGGACCAAATTATATGGGATTGGAGGTTTTCTCTAAAACTATGGCAGGTAGATAAAAACCAATATGGGAGTCCTGAGCTTGATTTTCGAGAAACAGATATGGCATAACTACAGAACGTTTTTGGCATGTTTGGATGACCTCTGACCAGCAACGGATTCTACTCAAAAAAGTGCCTTAAGAGTGTGTTAATCAATTTTCATGTATGACTTTAAATTGCGGTTATACTTGCGACAAAATTAACTAGAATGTTCCGGGTATGCCGCTTGATAATCCAGACTACACGTTATTTTACGTTAAATAATTGTATTGCCTAAAGAGTCGCAGGAAATGAAATGTAGAATATAATTCAAAGGTTTTAGTTTATCTGTTCATTTATCGTTAAATCCGCATAGAAAATTTATAAACTTAGCTAACAGAAAAATATGTATTGTCCGATGCTATGATAAATATGCATTTTTTGTCTTAATGGTTTGATGAAATATGTCATTTTGTGAAAAGACTAGACAGTACATGAACTGCCGGCATATCATGCAAATTCTTGAGGTTGCATAATCTGCTAGGTATTTCGTGAAACGCCGTGGTCGTTTCGGCACTTGACACTTAGAGTCATTCTACACGATCTGCCTATTTGTTTTGTTTATTATGGAAAGTAAGAGTGAATAAGACCTGTTTAGTGATCATTACAAAGAGTGCTATGAATCTTAAGCCGAATAGACTAAGAGCTGGCGGCCGCGGAGGTACTACGATATTACCTCCGGCTGGAATTTTGAGAAGTGGTTGGGGGGATCATCAGGGAGTGCCATCTGCAAGAATTTTGTTCAAAACCCCTGCAAAGGACACGTCAGACGGCTCAAAAATGAAAAAATGTTTGCTCAAAAAATGATCATACCTCCGGCTGAAAATTTGTACATTACCTGTTTGAAGGTCACAGATAACGTATGTAAATCGTCAAACGCCTAGGTCGCTGCCAAAGGGGTGTCAGGTGCCCTCAAATTTGTCATTTTTTTTTCAAAAATTTTTTTTCCTTACCTCCGTCTGACGTTTTAACATATTGCAACAAAGACCATTCTAAGCACAAATTAAAATCGTCAGCCGAAAATGCCGCTGCGAAGTCCCCCTACAACGTTCACAAAGTTCTAGCCCACCTGAGAGGTATACTTTTTTTTTCGAAAATTTATTTTCGTTAACGCGATCGTGAAATGTAGTGTCTAGGAATCTAAGTAATAATATTAGTATTTTTTTTTCTTAAATAAATTTACAAAGCGAACAAGAAGAAATCTATGGAATTTATTTAATAATCATCGACCACTTAATAATCATCGTTTACTTTCAGATATTCAGACTGTGTTAAATGAACTACTCATTGTACTAATTAATAGTATAACTACATCTTTCCTCTTTGATAAAAAATAATACTTGCTTGAAACCTCTTGCATATTGATTTTTGATAGTATAACAAGATTAACATTTTTATTTTTATTTTATTCACACGGAACATCCTTTACTTTTTATGTATATGTGCTAGAAACTTTTCTCTTGAATTGACTTTCTTTTATAACGTATAGTGACTCAACCAGTATTTCATTAAATTTAAAACATGTTGAAACAATATTCAGTAATTTAGGCTGGAATTTCGCGATATTTCAGGGGGATTTTGCAGCGGTATTTTCGTCTGACGATTTACATATGTATTTAAAATTGTCTCTAGGATAATATGTAAAAACGTCAGACGGAGGTAACGAAAATAAATTTTCGAAAAAAAAAGTATACTTCTCAGGCGGGCTGGAACTTTGTGAACGTTGTAGGGGGACTTCGCAGCGGCATTTTCGTCTGACGATTTTAATTTGTATTTAGAATGGTCTCTGTTGCAATATGTTAAAACGTTAGACGGAGGTAAGGAAAAAAAATTTGAAAAAAAAATGACAACTTTGAGGGCGTCCCTTTGGCAGCGACCTAGGCGTCTGACGATTTAAGTACGTTATCTGTGACCTTCAAACAGGTAATGTACAAATTTTCAGCCGGAGGTATGATCATTTTTTGAGCAAAAATGTTTTCATTTTTAAGTCGTCTGACGTCCTTTGCAGGGGTTTTGAGCAAAATCCTTGCAGATGGCACTTTCTGATGGTCCCCCCATCCACTTCTCAAAATCCCAGCCGGAGGTAATATCGTACCTCCGCGGCCGCCAGCTCTCCGTCTAGAATAAATGACAATTAATCGAGGTGCGAGAAATATTTAATTCATTTTGAGGTTAGGTTAGGTTAAGATGTTATATCCGTAATTCGTAATTTCGTTAGCAATCTGAAACCCGAAACGTACCAAATAAATCTAAACCTAACCTCAAAATTAATCAAATCTCCATCTCTCTCTTTGTATAATGTCTTTTTCGCGCTTAATTTTTATAATAAACAAAACAAACGGGGTTTATGCAAGAAATAATGGGTTTCAGCACATATATTTTTTTTCCATTTTTAAAGACTGCAAGACTGCAAATACTTAAAAAACCTCATTGCCCTGTGTTGACCCAGGCTACCATCTACAAGATATTTGGTAACTACAAAGAAAATACCTCATTGAAGCTTATATGAACTCCAAGAAATCTAAATTTTGGTCAGTTTTTTTAACAGTTTGTTTTAATACCGATTCGACGTCATCCAAAAATTCCAATATTCCAAAAACGCTCCATAGTCGAAAAAGATAGATAATTGTGGATTGCGGCATTATTTGTTTATGTTTTTTTGTTTCTCGGAAATCGAGCTCAGGATACCTATATTGGTTTTTGCCTATGTGCCATAGTTTTAGAGAAAACCCCAAATCCTATCTAATTTGGTCCAACCTGTACTTAAAGATAGTTTGGTCTTAAAGTAAGTATTAAAAAGGCATTCAAGTATTTACATTAAAACTAAATTATCTTTTAGTCTTTATTTGTTGATGACTATCTCATCAAGCCTTCAATAAAACTCTTGGAGATCAATAAGTTTCCAGTCGAACTTTCATAAATCCAACTTCGTATTAGAGTTTTGGACAAAAACTTGTAATAAATTAGTCTTAAGCATGGAAGGATTTTGTTTCCCTTTGTATTGACTATGGGGTTTTAAAATAGGCAGTTTTAAATTTGTGCTAAAAAATAATCGTTGGCATTTCGTATTTTTGTAGATGACGTGTGTACGTGGATGCATGAATAAACATGCACAACAGACATTGTAGGCAACCACCAAATCCAAAGCAAAGGCTGTTCGGAAGGGGGTTACACATTTGAAAAGACGTAGACAAAATTCATTATCCACCGAAATTGCTTATGTCGATCGAACCCAGTCTAACTATCACTAATTATTCTATAATAGCTATAAGACAAAAACATCAATATCACCACTGTATAATTAAGATCTGAAAATGTTTCATAGATCAGCATCTATGCAACCACTATATACCCACAATAAACACAGGTTTATAAAACCTATTTTTCGTTTAGAGGCCACAGAAACAGTAATAATACAACTATTTAGTAACATTCTTACAGCATCTATGAAATATCTTAAGAAGCTCTTAAAAACTATTTTATTATAAATTATTATTATTATTATTTCCCGTTATTTTTGTTGCAGGTTTTCATTGTCGATGCATTATTACTGTATAAATGTTCTTGGTTGAATAGTTTAAAGAGATTTCTCGTTTTATAACTGTTGAATCTACGAACTCATAAAATATGGAAACATTAATTCGTTCCGACTTCGACTTTTGTTTTAAAATTACTAAAGCTAAAATTAAGTTGCAATTGAATTTTTATTATCGATATATGATACGATATTCCATAAATTAACAATGCGCCACTGAAATTCTTCAAAGTAAGTGACTGAGCAAGATGTATGGAAAAAATTGTTCTTCAAAATACTGACTCCTATGTAACTAAATTGTTGATAATTTCCATAAATTAATTATTTAAATCATAATTAATTCAAGTCTCTTTAAATTTGCTGATGGTGTAACAATATTTTGCATGCAGTGGTAGGTTATTATACTACTTCAGCCCATTAGAGTACAGATTGTTTTACTGTAATTTGTATTTGTATATTATGAAAATTTTGTTATTCTTTTCTTATAGTATATGGGCCAGCCAAGATATTGGTATAATTTGGGGGTACTAATTTTCCTTCATACCGCAGTTATATGGGGGTACAGAGATAGCAAAAAATTATGATTGCCATCTGAAAGTGGTAGCTAATAAAAATGGTGGCCAATCCAAGATGGCTGATGTAGATGTTTAAAAAAAAACGACCGTATCTCTGTAAGTTATTGTCCGATTTAAGTGTTCTTTTTTTAAATGACAGCTTTGTTGTGAACTTTTTGTTCCCATTAATTTTTTCCATATAAGCAACCATTAATTAGCAAATCGCTGATTAGTGAAAAATACATTAGTTTTTACAGATAATTTGTTTATTTATCATAAATTTTCTTAAAACGTAGACGTTTTAGAAAAAACTGTTTCAAACAAATATTGTAGCACAAATGATTAGCATTAATTTGGTTTATTACACTTGTGTGTTTGGACAATGTGCACTGGAACAATGCTGTGTGATAAGAATAACAGTATGGGCCAATTTCATAATCGAAAAGTGAGCTTTAGATAAAATTACATTTGATTGTGATAGTAAGTGAGGGATCTGTCGCAGTCAAATTTAGCCTTAATTAAAGTCAATTTTAAATTAGATTAGGAAATTGACCTTTTGTCATGAAAAAATATATGACCGACAATAATAATCAATACCGATATAAGTTTTATAATGTTTAATAATGAAAATTTCTGTTCTAGCAGATTATAAAGATTTTTATAAACAATTGTTTATTATTCCTTTTGAAATATTTCTTAATCATATCGTTTCAACTAAACTTTCACAAATCGTCTTCGCTGTTATTACATTCATATGGTTCATCAAAAAAGACATCTTTTGCAGTGTCCTTGGGGTCATGGATATTTTCACATTTAATCAGCTTACACGCACTGGTACATTTCAACTGATTCATCATAGAAGTGTGCGATGGTAGTTGGCATGACCTTGCACAAGAACAACTCAAAAGTTTCAAAACTGCTTCGGGTGCGGTTGCTCCCGTCATCCAGCTGATGCAGAGTATTCCATCATTGTCTATTATCCATCCATGATCTTCTGCTTCTGAAACTTAAAGATAATTTTCCAGACATCACTTCCAAATTGCTGCTCGATAGTTTGCGCTCATAGAATGTTGGCAAAGACAGTCTTCACATGGAGGAAGTTGTGTTGATTCAACATCACCTTGACTACTTCAGAAAATTTGGTATCTTAGGTCATTTATGCTCTCTATTTTGATATTTCTTGAATACAACTGACATGTAAACTTTTGGATCAAATAGCGCCCATTTCCACTGCCAAGTCGCTAAGTCCCGCATCACCAAACAGCTTACCAATGATAGAGAGTAGGTTGCATATTGTATGAAATGCACACGTCACTAAATCATGTGGGATGGCACCAAAGAATTTCAACAGCCTTTGCAAAGATAGCCTGATCTAGAACCAATATAATTGTTTTGACCTGCAGCTGTGACTGAATCTGTTCGCACTGTCTCAAAATTTCATGAACAGACGACATTTCTGTTGCAGGTTTGTTTATACACGGCAAGTAAGCAACGGTGTCAGCTTCAACAGAAACATTATTTCTAATCGTTATGTTGAATCCGGTCCATGAAGTAACCAACTGATTTTCTGGGCTGTATAGTACTGTATAATTTTGAGACATTGCGAACAGATTAAGTCATAGCTGCAGGTCAAAACAATTATATTGGTTCTAGATCAGGCTATCTTCGCAAAGGCTGTTGAAATCAGGGACCGAAACCGAAATTAATTTCGGTTAATTTGGGTTAGGGTTAAATAACGTATACCATTTTCAGTTTTCATAGCAGCGAAAATTTGGTTTTCATTTACGGTTTCGGTTGTCAAGGCAGCAACAATTTGGTTCTCGGTTATGGTTTCGGTTTACAGATCCGCGGCAATTTGGCTTCTATTACAGAAAATTAGTAATTACGGTGTGGTTTTCGGTTTTGATTTCGGTTTTTGACTTTTTACTTGCCTTTTTACTTGCCTTTTACCTTATATAATCTTTATAATGGACGAATCGACTCAGGTATGGTCCAGCCTCTGCTAGAATGGTAAGTAAAATGGGTGGAGGTTAGGGCTCCTGTTTTAATAAGAAATAAAACTTAAACCTGACAATTTATTGAAAAATAATCATGAACGATTTTAAAATACTTAGAACTACTTAGAAATAAATAGAAAATGGCGAATTTTTATTTAAGCGCGCACACGCGCACTGTTTTAAGAGGTCGGGTTACTAGTACGGGGAAAACTCAATGAAAAAATCCGTTCGAACAAATGACAACCTTCATTCGATGGTCTACCTGCCTTCGGAAAGGTAGGGTGAAGGGGAAGTTATGATTTAAAAGGTTTTGATTTTTAAGAAGTTATTGGTCGAGAGGGGATTTTAAAAAGAACAAAAAGAAACAAAAGATCAAAAAGAAACAAAAGAACAAAAATAAGACTAATAGAGAGAATAGAGAAGGGGTTTGAGAGTAAAAGGTGGTGAAATGGAAATTTTGGTATAGGGAAAATTTGGCTAGGGAGGTTGCCGAAAGATAGGCACCGCCTGGTATGGTAATGGGTGTCTTATATCGAAAAGTATGGCATTATGCTGTCTGATTGGTGTTATGTCTCGAGTTAGCGGACTCTCGCGTCGCCCAATTTGAATTGGTAGAATTTTTGGGATGTTTCCCGGACGAAGTCCGCTAGTAAGGTTATGTCGTGGCAACGTGCGTAGAGGTTTCGGAGTCTGAAATGAGGCGCATAAATTTATGTTCTAAAACCTAAGTTTCCGCATTGTTCAAACACACAAGTGTAATACACCAAATTAAAGCTAATCGTTTGTGCTACAATATTCGTTTGAAACATGTTTTTGTAAAACGTCTACATTTTGAGAAAATTTATGATAAATAAACAAATTATCTGTAAAAACTAATGTATTTTTCACTAATCAGCGATTTACTAATTAATAGTTGCTTATATGGAAAAAATTAATGGGAACTTAAAAAAGTTCATTATTTAAGCTGTCATTTAAAAAAAGAACAATGAAATCGAACAATACCTTATACAGAGATACGGTCGTTTTTTTAAACGTCTACATTCGCCATCTTGGATTGGCCGCCATTTTTGTTAGCTACCACTTTCAGATGGCAATCATAGTATTTTGCTATCTCTGTACACCCATATAACTGCGGAATGAAGGAAAATTAGTACCCCCAAATTATACCGAATACTTTAATTTAACTAGTTGGCCCATATACTATTATAATAATTGATCATTTAACTGAATATAAAAATTTATTATCGTTAGATAGTGCATACATTGGTCATGTTGAATTGCATTGAATTGCATTATTCAATTATTTCCTAATTATTTATTTAGGGTATATGGAGACGATAACAGGGCAGACATTTTTGACTGGGGTTCGGTAAATATTATTTGTAGCTAATTATAATTGTGAAAAAAATCACTTTCCAAAGTGTCTTCGTATCATCATATTTTAAATTATACAAATACGTAAATTAAAATTTTTCATTCCGTTAGTATTTAGTGTGTCTGTGTATGTCTGTCGTTTGTCTGTCTGTTGGCGTTGGCAAATAATTGTCTGACAATAAATGTGGGTCATTGGGCGTGTCCGCTATTTCGAACATTCCGGAAAAACGACTATAAGAAAATTTATTAATAACCAGCTGATTTTCGCTGTATTAATTTATTAAAACATACAAAAACAAGTTTTCATATTGTCTGAAGAAAATTATTTTCCGATTTCCCAGTTTGACGCGTCAAAGTTGTCGGTTTCATGACAGCAAAAAATTTATTCATAACCTTCAGACATTGGAAAATTATATGCAGAAAATAGGTATTTAATTTGTGGTATAAGTTTCTGACAAATACAGTGGGGCATAACGAGAGCCTGACAAAAAAACATAATTTTCCAATAGCGGCCGTCGAAGTTAGGGCGATAAAAAATGAAATTTCGTTTAGTCGAGAAGACGGTTAAAAAAGATACGGTATTTCAACTTACGTATTTTATAATCTTTATTTTGAATTTTTTGAACTCTTTTAGACTATCTGAATTCGACTTACCCAAGTTTTAAGTTCGATAATATTGAAAAATACGTAAAACTTTTTGTAGAAAAAAGTAGCGAAAAATCGTCTTTTAGTACGTTTAAAATCGCTATATCTCCGGTACTACTAGTCCGAAAATTTTCATCCAGGGCCCAAATTAAAGGTCTTGAAACAAGCTATAAGATAACACTTTACAATATTAGTTATAACAAAGTACCTTTTATAAATGAAAAAACAATTAATCCATTTTCGGTAAATATATGAATTCAATTTAAGTGTGCAATTTTGCATCAAAAATATATGAAGTATGCAGGGAATAAAAAAAAAACAATATGCACCAAAAAATTTTTAGGGCGATGCTAAAAATTATCCTATTACATGAAAAACGAATTTCTGCAGCAGAAAAACGACATATTTCCAAAATTGAAAAATACTTCACTATTTTTTGATTTGCACAAAGAACACTCCATTTTTCAAAGTTATTTTATATACCACGTGCATCAGATAAACCGTTACAATTCTCTACTACTACCTACGTGTACTATAACTACTACTATAGAATACAATACGGAGTGTAGAAAGACGTTCCACACTCCTATGTTCTATTATAGAGCCTGCGTACTAAACAGATGTACACAGGTGAACTTGTATAAAACGATATATTTTCAATCGCGAAGTTCATGCAATTTATTTATGATTTTTGACACTGTAAAAATGATTTTTCAATGATTAGTATGAGATAATCATGACAATTTGAAGGAAATTACAACATTAAAAAATTGTATTTTCCAGACATCAAACAGAAAAACTGGAAAACACCTTTTGTCAGACAGTTAAAAAAGTGGATATGATTTATTTTTATTAAGCTATATTGAAAAAATCAGCTTGTTATTTATAAATATAGCCCCAATATATACATATGAATGTAACATCCAAGCGTAGCTTGACAACCACATAGAAAAACCTTTTATTTAACATTTCCAGCTAAAAAGCTTTATTTCACCGTCAGACAATTTTTTAATCGTATTATAAATTTTATTTAAAAATAAAAAAATTGTAAAAAAATGTTATGAATAAATTTTTTGCTGTCATGAAACCGACAACTTTGACGCGTCAGACTGGAAAATCGGAAAATAATTTTCGTCAGACAATATGAAAACATGTTTTTGTATATTTTAATAAATTAATACAGCGAAAATCAGCTGGTTATTAATAAATTTTCTTATAGTCGTTTTTCCGACATGTTCGAGATAGCGGACACGCCCAATGACCCACATTTATTGTCACACAATTATTTTTTCACGTTTCAATTCACGTTTTTAAGCTATTCTACTTGGAAAAATAACAATATCTATACATTTTTTATATGCCGTCAAAATGACATGTTTCGGAAAATCTAGCGGGAAAATGCCCCAAAAACAAAAAAAAATGATAGAGGAAAATGCTGTCAGACTAGGTCCAATGAAGCTATACACGAAGTTTGGAGAGAGTATGTATCAGCAAAATTTTTCCCGACGGGCACCTTAACTATCATATTTAACAACCTAGTCGATGAATAATACTAATATTTGACGCTGTTGTCAAGAAAGAGACTTAACAACTCTTAATGAGAAATATACAAGTTGGACAGTTTAAAAAAATAAAACGACAGCAAAATAATATCTGGAATGTGGTTGGAAAGGATAAAAATCTAATACAATTTTGGTAAAAAAATATTCAAAGTGACCGCTGAAAGGAATAAGATAATTAATGAATAGAAGGTGTCAAATAGAGAGGGGAGAATTTTGCAAATAATTTGTAATGAAGCATTCTTTAAATTCCTGCTCTATTACTAAGATTCCGGATTTACACACGACACCAATGTGCACATGGCCCGCAAACCTACCCATCTCCCGTCTAGAGGCATGGATTTGCACACGACACTAAACTAAACGCAGTTCTACGTCACCAGTAAGCGAGGATTCTCGGATATAAAAGCCGGCCACAAATCAACATAATTCAGAGTGGATAATTCTGCCAATCTGTCTACAGCGTGCTGAGCTGGACATATTGCAGTTTTGTGCATCTCCCGATGCAAACACGACGGAACGAATGCAATCTGACCCTGGGAATCCTACAGCGTGTCGAGTCGTTAGTCATTCCCCGGCGCCGTTTCGCCGCCAAAACCAGAGCGAATGAGCCTAACCTGGAGACCTCCTACAGCGTGTTGAACTGGGAAACTTCTTGAGTCGACGATATTCACCCGACGCCCGATGCCACTCCCGTAGCAACAACAAACGTCGCATCGCAATCGTTACACTCTCTCTCTCTCTCTCTCAGATAATAGAAAATGTTGTCCTAAGAACCGTAAAAGATACGGACATATAACCTGTACCTGTATGTTATGTAACACTGCCTGTTTGAAGAAGTAAATAAATTTTTTTATATTGTTGTTTATATTTTTATTGGGCTGTCTTATTAACTAATCTGGACCCTGATTAATCTCCGAACCAGCTACCCGACAACAAACCGTTACAAATTTCACAATTTCTTTATATTCCTCACTTACCGAAGAGAAGTATTGTAATCGCGAAAAAATCACTATTTCGGATTACTTAGGATTTTCACAATTCAGATTTAGATTATAAACATTTAAGTATTTCAATTCAGTCATTCAGTCCGTCTGTCGGTTGGTCTCTTGGCTCTCTATCTAAAAAAATATGTTTCTGAGACAAATAATATTCGGCAGGTAAACAAGGCTCATTGCCAAGGAAAAAAATCTGGTATGTTTTCATCGAAAAATATAGAGGCTGATCACCCCAAAAAAATAATAAAGAAACAAATTTTACGGAAAACGATAATATTTGACATGTAGTTTAACACAATTGCTAAGGAAGAAACCTATTTTAGTTTTAGTGAAAAATATATACGAGGTGGTCACTAACTACTCTAGGAAAAAGAGAAATCATTACACTGAAACAGGGCCGCGAATTTCTCGAAAATGTGAGTGCTGGTCAGCCTCCAAATAATAACTTCTCGGATACATTTTTAAACATCCCCATTAGGTCGAATTTCGGGGCGGGCATAGAGGCGTCTTGACTGTGCTGTATTTCGTTACTCCAGTGAAGCAACGTTCAGCGCGGTTAGTACTTGGATGGGTTAAATCCATCTTGGGAAACACAGCGCTCTCGTCCCACCTTCTAGCGGCTTGTATATCAGCGTATACGCGGCAGCTATGTAATTTCAAGACGAGGATTATGTAGTAGATATACAATCTTTCGGAGGAGATGTAAAGCAGGCGATCCCTTGTCTCTTAAACGTTAGGCAAGTAAAAGATCCCTACTCTTCTCAAGAGAAGAGGTTCGGCAAAATTTCCAGGTTGGGGGTAGCTCGTCTCCTGGCGTCGGTGATAGGCCCTGGTAGCGAAAATATGTCGACGTTAAATAAATAGTTAAAAAAAAAGGTCGCATTTCGACGGGCTCAGCTGGTATGATTTTAAAGCGTATATAAATGAAAAATATAATACCTGTAACTCCTCCTGGGTTGGCTTTATACATATATTGAAAGTGAAATTAAATGTAATATTCCCAAAGGCGCTTAACATCATATGAGCAGTAAATCGAAAATAACAGTGACATAAACACATTACCCACAGTAAATTACACTTTGAAATGTATGTTTACTTTATGTTTTAGCTATTTTGCAGGTACAAACACTTTATAGGATGTTAGTGACGAAGTCACTGATATTTAATAAACTTGATAGATTTCTGTATATATTTTTTTTATTTCAATCATTTCAGTACTATCACCGAGAGAAGAAAATCATATACTTAGAGAATGTTTATGATCCTATTTTATTAAATTAAATTATTGCTTATATTAATTGTTTGAAAATGACTACACTATGAAGAAATAAATATAAATGAAAAATATATCTATCTATTATGTCCATATAAATATAACGTTGTCCGGCTAGAAATTTAATTGATGCCACTGTGCGGCGTATTCTGGAGGCAATATACGCGTTTCTAGTTTTTTTTTTTTTTTTAACTGTTTAACGTCGGCCTATTTCCGCTACCAGGGCCTATCACCGACGCCAGGAGACGAGCTACCCCCAACCTGGAAATTTTGCCGAACCTCTTCCCTTAAGAAGAGTAGGGATCTTTTACTTGCCTAACATTTAATAGACAAGGGACCGCCTGCTTTACATCCCCTCCGAAGGATGGTATATCCACTACGTAATCCTCGTCTGAAATTACGTAACTTCCGAGTATACACTGATATACAAGCCTCTAGAAGGTGGGACGAGAACGCTGTATTTCCCAAGATGGGTGCCCATCCAAGTACTAACCGCGCTCGACGTTGCTTCAACGGAATATCGACTGATATTCACATTGAAGTCGCCTCTACGCTCGCCCCTGCGTTTCTAGTTACCAATTTAAATATTACTGTGAGTGGGCCGGCGAATATGGCTGTACACTTCTTTGATGATAAATGCAAGAATGTTGTCTTTTCCTTTATCAAATTTAGGTTTGATTTTTTTTTCAGATTTAGGTACTTCCATTTCAGAAAATTCCGTCAATGTTGAAATGGTATTATTGCTGCTATCTTCATAAGAATGACATTGATCTTCGTTATTATTAGGTTTTAATTATGTAGTTTGAAAGAACGTAGCAAAGGCATTGACAACATCCTGGGGATTTGTGTATTGAATATCACTATATCCAATATCATCGGGAATGGAACCACATTTTCTTTAACCGTTAATGTAGTCCCATAATATTTTCGTATTATTTTTTATGTTTCCTTGTATATTAATCCCTTAGAACAAATTACACAGGCACACAAAAAACAAAAAGTCGTGAACCTGAAACAAAACCTGTCAAAAAGTCAAACTTTTTCTTGAAAACTGAGGACGTTTGACTTTAATCGAATGTAGAAAAAAATTCCGATGACACAGGCCAAATCTGATGACAGATTCAAATTCAGAGCACAAAAATATATACATTTTGACAGGTTTTGTTTCAGGTTTACAACTTTTTTTTTTGGGTGTGTGCCGGTGCAAAAAAAAGTTGTGATCCTGAAACAAAAGCTATCAAAATGTATGTATTTTTGTGCGCTGAATCTGGATTTGCCATCGGATTTGGCCTAAATCATCGGAATTTTTTTCTCAGTTTTCACGAAAACCGTTCGACATCGAATATAGAAAAAAATTCCGATAACATAGTCCAAATCTGATGGCAGATTCGGATTCAGCGTACAAGAATACATAATTTTAACAGGTTTTATTTTTTTTTGTGTGCCGGTGTTATTGTTAAAATATTCTTTGCGGGCATAACCTTAACAAAACCTAACCATGTGTATTAACCTCTGACAGTAGACGGAACAAAAATAAGTTATCTAAAGAAGGTTGACTCAAACAGAAAAAATGTTTGCACCAACTGCTTTAACTTGGAAACCTTATCGAGACCACGACTGTACTTGCGCTCAACAACTCCTGGCAACATATAAATATTTCACAGTATATTTCCTTAACTCTGTTTACCGATTGTCTTACATGAATTAAAATTTACTGTCTGAAACTAGATAATAAATTTATGAATGTAATAGCTATTTATCAAATTAGGCAACGTAATTTAGCCACAGCTGACAGCATCCCGCGCAACGAGTGAAGATAAATTAGCAAATGCTGTCTATTTTCAAAGTCAAGAAGGTTGAAAGGCTTTTGGAAGTCAGCGTGTGTATAAATAAGCTTCTCAGGTAAAAGCTGCGAGCTGTTGGCTCATAAATAAATAATACTACCTTACATACCCATCCGTGCGGTCACATGATAACTAATTTAGAGGGGAATCTTAATTAAAGTTAATTTGATTAGAATGGAATAATTCCGAGCGACAAAATAACGTAAATTACTCAATATCGTGAATTTACAGGTATACAGTTTAGCCAACTTACTCGTTATTATACTCTTCGCAAAAACGAAGTATTTATAACACCATAAATATCGCGAGTAGACAAAAAATTTCAGATCATTGTGTAGTGAACAAACTCTGAACAACTTTCAAAATGTCCGTCTGTCTGTCCGTCACGTTTCTTGTAAGCATGATAACTTAGGAAAGCAAAGTCCGATTGTACTGAAATTTGGACAGTAGGTTAGTATTAGCTAGAGGAAGAACACCATTTTTTTATTGAACAAAATTTATCAGTAAAATAAAAAGTTATTAATCGTATGTATGTGTATATATCGTTTTAAAAATGGTTTTCTTAATTTTGATGGCTTGAAATTAAAGAGAAATCTTGGGAAATATTGTTTCCTAGCATCATTTATTATATTTGTTTATACATTTTACTAATATACATTTCATAGTAGTACAAGATCCGGCATAAGAAGTTAATACCCTCATCTCTTATTCATATAAGAAATAGTTTTTGTAAAAGATAACATATAGGCTAATAGATCGCGACTAGGTTGCCTAGCCATATCTTGACCCCATGACATTTAATTTGAAAAAAATTAATTAATTTTTTCTTTTTGTTGTCAGGTGAAATCGAAATTTTGTCTTTAAACGTATATAGCAGTGAAACCATTAATCCTACAGGAATTTTTCAAAGAAGCACATTCATCATCATTTTATATTGTTTCTAATAGATCTCTACCAGTTTTTTCCTAGAACCAACGTTTATCTAGATATTCGCAAGAGATGAGAAAAAAACACGTTTCCTTGGAAAATGTAAATTTTTAGTTGTATCGCTCCTAGCGTCCTTATTTTTTATCATAGGGCAAAAAATATAAAGAAACTTGTGGCTTATCAAAATCTCTACAAATTCGTTAGGTCATTTTTTGCCGTAGGGGCCACCGTTTAGGAGTTATGGGCGTTTTAAGCAGGGCCCAAACCAAGAGTCATAGTAAAATTTGGATCGCGGCAAAACGTTCGTCACATTATGTAGGTTTCTTCTATAGTTTTTATTTTAGAGCTATTTCTCACGGATTCCGAGTTACGGGCGAAAAACCGAAGGGAAATTTTCGTCGAAAACCCGACATCTAAATATACTAATATTTGCAAAAATACGATACCGCGACACCCGTACCATGTCGATATGGAAAGAGGAAGACTTGTAGTTGATCCGCATCGTAAATCGCACGCCGAAATTCGAAAATTCGGCCCGACAGGAACGAATCAAAATTGACATTTTTGGCATTTCTCAAGAGTGTTTTTCGCCCATCTCTTTCCGTCACAATAAAGTGATAGTTGACCTTCCCTTGTTAATAACTAATCCACCATAAATAATACAACAACTAAAGATAACCTAACAGACGTAGAATTTAATTTTAAACCGACCTGCACCTGTCCCGATCCCGTCAGATATGTTTAAAAAAAAGCCTTTGTTAATGCAGATTCGCAAGGCGTAAGGGGTACAGACGTATAAAAGTTTACTTCAAAAACCTGTTACAAGAGTCGAGCTATCTTTTATTTTTTGCCCCACGACAAAAAATAACGATGCTAGGAGCGATAAAACTGGAAATTTAGATTTTCCATGGAAATGTGTTTTTTCTCATCTCTTGCGAATATCTAGATAAACGTTGGTTCTAGGAAAGAACTGGTAGGAATTAGAAAGATTATAAAATGATGATGAATTTGCTTGCTTGAAAAATTCCTGTAGAATTAATAGTTTCGCTGCTATATACGATTTCGCCTGACAACAGCAAAAAATTTAATTAATTTTTTTCAAATTAAATGTCATGGGGTCAAGATGTGTGGCTAGGCAACCTAGGCGCGATCTACTAGCCTACATGTTATCTTTTATATAAACTATTTCTTATCTGAATAACAGATGAGGGTATTAACTTCTCATGTCGGATCTTAGACTATAATAATATAACATACGTGATGACTTTAATTTCAGGAGGTGATTCCTTGTCATATTTTATGAAAAGAAGGTCATAAGGCCTAACTTGCTTCGTTTTCGAGAAGCAGGTCAAAGTTTTATCAAAAACAATGTGGGTTGCAAAAAACTCAAGGGAGAAACTCAAACTTAGAACAGGGTCAGGTAACCCTTTACGACGCCATTGGAATTATTATTTTAAATCTAGTTACATCAAAAGAAGCCCCTTGTTATTGCTAACAAGCACACCATGTTTTTTTCAAAATCAGCGAAAAGACTTTTTAGTAATTAATAAATGGCCGAGTTTTTATTAAAACTTTGACATCCTGTTTCTTGAAAACTAAGCAAGTTAGGACATACGTTTACATGAATTTTTTTCATAAAATACAACAATGAATCTCCCCCTGAAATTAAAGTCATAACTTATGTTACACCCTGTAGTTATTTTATCGCTCCACCAGTGACGTCCTTACAAACATGTCCTCTGATATTTTTTACCAAAAAAAGTGGTACGCCACTGACATTTTTCCATGTGAATATTTTTTTTTTACAAAGTTGGAGATAATGCATGTCGTTTGGACATTTGTTTCACTATGGGTGAAAAAATTTTAGCAGATAGATCATTTCATCGAAACATTTTATTCACAGACGAATTTACTTTTACGACTCTTCTCAGAATGGTAGGTATTGGGCTCAGAAAAATCCTAATTTCCGAATTACCACTAATAGTCAAAAGTTTAAGAAAGTAAATGTTTGGTGCGGCATAATGCACCACAGAATAATCGGTCATTGTTTTATGGATGGGAATTTAAATCAAAATGCTTATTTAGAAATTTTGAATAATTTTGTTTTGTGCGAACTGGACAATGAAAATTTAGAATTTAGAAGAAAAACAATTTTTCAGAAAGATAGACGACCAGCACATTCTAGTTAGGCTATGGTTAGGCAATCACTCCCACGACAGGTGGATTGGCCGCTATGGACCAACATTAGGGTGCCCCTTATTTTTGAAGTTTTAATTTTTGAGGAGTGCCGGGCGGAATTTTGTTCCATTATGTTTAAAAAAAATCCCCACCAATTTTTAGCTTAATGGAATATAAGTAACACCGCGCTCGTGGCCTAAAATTTTCAAAAATCAAAAATTAACTTTTTATCGATTTTAGTTTATTTTTAGTCCTACATCGTCTTTTAAAATTGGTTTACTTTTTAGAAATCATAAATACATGTTATTAATTTATTTATTGTTTGATTTAAGAATACAAAGTTTTAAAACTCCATAAGTCCATAATCTAAAGTTCTACATTTCGAAAGTTTTTTGCAATACTTCTTTGGTTGCCTGAGGATGTTTATGGCGGTAATCTTGGACAGTCTAAAAAGAAAACCAAAGGGACAAATATATTAAGAAAACGAATCTTGTAGAGACTTTGAAAATATTAATGAAAAAATGACCCACCTGCAATAAAAATTGTTTTTGATCCTCGGATTTTGTAACTTTTTCGTTAAAATCTTGAATTAATTTTATTTCCCGTTCGGCGGAATCATTTACTAATTTCAATTCTCCAATGACTAGCTGTCCTTGTTTATACGCATTAGAATTTTTCCATTTGGATGGATGCAAGTGTAAAAATTGTCTATTTTAAATCTGTGAAATAAATCTATTGACTTATTACTAAGTAATTTTATTAAAACTTCATCAGACAGCTTTAAAAATTCGGAAATGTCTTCTTTCCTCATTGGCAATTTCTTAAGATTATTTTCTGTTTCATCTTCACTTTCATTTTCATTCCCTACCTTGTTTCCTACTGTTTCTTCTAAAAATTTTTGTGCCAATTTTGTATTTTCAGTAATCGAGTCATCAAATAGTGCGAAGGCGACACATTCATCAATCAAATAATACAAATGGTTCACTTTCCCAATAGCCACTTCAGCGATATTTTTATCAATTTCTTTTTACTGATCTAATTCTCGCAAGAATTTAATATCCATTAGTGGAGCAGACATTCCTTCTGACTCATAAATCCAGCATTTTACGTAGCATTTTACAATGAAGCATGTTGTTTGGCGAAGTGATTTTTCCTTGCCTTTCGTTAAATCGAATTGTGTTCGAAATAAGTTATTTTTAAGGAATATATGGCTTTTGCCATCCACCTGGCCATATGGTAAGCACCCGGATTTCTAAATTTTATTCCACCGGAAAGAACGCCTCCTACGAGTATTATTATGAGATTCAATAGTTCACGATAGTCTTCTCGTGGAAACGTTTTAGAAATTGCATCATTTATACTTTCTAGAATAGTTTCAGTATGATCGCTAAAAATTCATTTGATTTGATTTATTTGACCACAGCTGGAACGAAACTTTGAACGTTGATTCTAGACCAATAATTTTTAAACCTTTTATATAATGAACTATCTGATCCTGAAATAGTCAATTTGCTTTTTTCAAAAACTGCTGCCAAAATAAGTTCGAAAACATGGTGACGGCAACCAAAAAACAATATATTTCTTTCAAGTTTTTGTTCTAACAGCTTTCAAGCGCCTTTAATTCTACTCTTATTTGAAGCAGTGGTGTCAAAAAGTTAATGCTTGTACCTTTTCTGTTAAATCCCAATTTCCCAACGTTTCATAAACCGCCGAAGACATTTCAGCACCGGTAGCATCTGGAATATCTGGCACACCTATGTACTGCAGCACAAGTAGATCGAAGGGATCTAGAAGAAATAAAAAATCTGACAAAAAAGGGCGTCTCTTTTAGTACTGCAACACTAGCCAAACAGTAAACAAATGCGCATTGAGGGCAAGTGGGGCAAATATTTCTTTAAATTATTTTTCACAGTGATTATTATTTGTCTAAATCTTACTGAATATAAGTGGGAATAATTATTTTAATAAATACGTAGTCACATGAATGCATACATAATCGATGCCATTTATTAATTACTTGTTTAATTTCAACTAAGAGAATTCTGTAATCGTTTTCTCCAGTCACTCCTAGCCACCCGGGTTATGTCATTCGCCGGTTTTCATTGATAATTTTTTATGTCACGTTTATTCCTTCGATATACTACAAGATCACAGCTAATTAAAATGTTCTGTGGATTCTGCAATAGAAAAGCATTGCGAATACACTTGCGCATAGATTTTCATTACGTTAGACGCTAAGCGCGACGGATTAACAGTGTTCGATCGAGCTAAAATTTGGTAGGACATATCTTTACATCCATTGGAATAAAATTACGCCCGGCACTCCCCAAAATGTGAGAAAAAATTTCTGGTCATATAATAATAATGGGCACCCTAACCAACATCATGGCCAGCCCGTTCATGAGATCTAACCCCGTTGGATTGCTTCTTATGGGGGCATTTAAAGCAAAAAGTATATGCAAACGATTTCGAAGGCGCCGTAGGATTATTAAAGCAAAAAATTATGGATGCTGTTGCAATTATAACTGAAGAATTTAGAAAAAGTTTAGAGAAATGTGTACTAGTAGGTCTGCATGTGGAACAGTTTTTAACATGTTTCTTTTTTTTTGAGAAATTGTTATTTCCTTATTTTTCAACTAAACTCCGTATTTAAGCATTTCTTCACAATTGAAAAACTTTGTTAAATACAATTTTCAATAAAAATGTAAGAAAAAGCCAGTTTGCTTAATGTCGATTTCCTATTATCTAATTTTTAGAATACCCTGTATAATGTAGCTTAAGTTTGACAGCTGTTTATGACAACATTTTTTGTAAAGAATTATTTTTCTCGGCAAATCAAAAATAAGAAAGTTTACAGTCTGCCCTCAAGGAGGGGTATTATCTCCACTGCTGTGGGCAACCCTTGTTGACGAACTCCTCCGAAAAATTTCCGCAGAAGGCTTTTACTGCCTAGGATATGCTGACTATCTAGCGATAGTAGTCAAGGGCTGATTTGCGAACACGACATCAGAGCGTTCACAAAGAGCCCTAAATATTGTCGACAGGTGGTGTAGTGAGGAAGGACTTTCCATAAATCCCCACAAAACTACAGTTGTCACCTTTACATGGAAAAGAGCCTTGGGAGGCCTAAAACCTAAGGCTCGATGGAGTGGAAATTCCATTTGCCAGCGAGGTTAAATACCTAGGAGTCATTTTGGACCATAAGCTGACATGGAATTCCCACATCCAAGAAGTCACACAGAAAGCAATCATTGCCCTGGGAAGGTGCAGGCAGATGTGTGGAAAAAACTGAAGGTTAAACCCAAGATGACCCCTAGGGACTAGGGTTGTGAGACCCATGATAACTTATGGATCGGTGGTATGGTGGACCAAGACACTGCAGCTTGGAGCAATAAGTGGCTTACAAAGGCTTGCTTGCCTGTACGCTACTGGGTCCATGAAAACTGCTCCCACGGCTGCATTGGAAATCCTTTTAGATCTGACACCACTACACATATTTATCCAAGGGGAAGCTCGTTCAGTGGAACACAGGCTAATGCAAGGCACAACGTCCATAAGGCAACGATATGGAACAGAGCACCAAAAGTTATACTCAGAGCTGAAGGCAGATTCCATTCTGGGAATGCCCAAGGACGCTATGGTCCCAAAGTACAACTTCTACAAAAATTTTCAAATCAAAATACCAGACAGAGAGGACTGGAAAAACGGTCCTCCAATATCGGCGCGAACGATCTGGTATTCGGAAGGCTCCAAGACAAAACAGAGAGTTGGCGCTGGGACTTACTGGATCAGGTCGAAAACGAAAATCCCGATAAGTCTAGGAATACACGCCAGAATATTTCAGACTGAAGTGGCCGCTATATAGTGGTGTGCAAAGGAAATAAAAACCAGTCAACTCCCATTTTTTCCGATAGCCAAGCAGCGTTAAAGGCACTCAATTCCATGCAGGTCGATTCAAGACTAGTATTGGATTGTATAAATGCCCTTACAGACCTAACAAGTCAGAACAAAGTGACCGTAGCATGGGTACCAGGACACGAGGGACACAGGGGAAATGAGGAGGCTGATGAACTGGCCCGAGAAGGGACATCTAAGGCCCTAGTAGGACCCGAACTCTTTTGCGGTGTGGCTAAGCCACGCATACGAACATCCATTAATGAATGGGTAACAAAATAAATCTCTAGAGTGGTGGAAGAATTTCCCACAACAGAGACAGGCCAAAAAGTTCATTAAAAAACGATCGGCCAAATTCACGGAAGACCTACTACGCCAAAATAGAAAGGCCATTAGGATAATGGTAGGTCTTCTAACTGGACATTGTAGGCCTAATAGACATGGCAGAGGATGCAACATGCAGATCCTATCAAGAGGAAGAGGAAACCTCAATACATGTGCTGTGCCATTGCGAAGGCCTAGCCAGACTGAGGTTCCAACTACTTGGCGAAGAGAAACCAAGGGCAGATAACTATACCAAGGAGTCCGTATCAAGGCTATGGAGTCTGATGCAAAAGACAAAGTTGGATAAGGAGCTCTAAGTAAAATTAGACAAGGAGTTCCACAGTAGATCCACGGGGGTCGCGGTGGCCAAGGTTTGAAAAGTACGGGGGGAAATCTAATCTAATCTAATCTAATCTCGTCTGGGAACACATTGTATGTTGTATGAACCCTTAACTTACAATTTGACAAAGAAAATTAATTTTTACTTTTATCTCCGAACCCGCGTATTGAACTTTATTACCCAATATCGATATCATAATAAAGTTCAGTTAACAGGGCGACGGTAAAATATTATTTCATAATTTTTAGCGACCTCTTGAGTGCGTTTCAATTTTTTTTCAGATTCTTTCATCAAAGTTTAATGAATCCTTGAAAACATTTCAAAATACTTCCAACATAAAATAAAGATTTTCCCATGACTAATATTGCCCTATTATTAAAGAACTATAATCCCCTGCTGTCTATTAGCGTCTACTCAATATAGAGGTAAATATTTACCAATGCAATTGCAAACAATTATCTATACAACTATAAACTGATATTGGCCGATTTAAACCTAACAGGTAATTCGAAAATATATAAATCCAGACCATGACTGGGAGTAATTCGGTAATTATCACATTGTCAGTGTTGAATTAGGATGAGCCACTAACAATATATTCAATGGTGCATCTAGTTGGCGATAGTTCGTCTCAGGCGGCTGCGTTCGTTGTGACGTCATCAATATATCATGCGCTAACTTGATCCATTGTGTGTACAAGCAATTCACCACATTGTTCGCATGGTCCACCCGCATTTCCGTTCAAACCGTCATCTCGTACAAAGTACCGTCCATTTTCATACTTCCGTTGTGTATTTTCGCGTTCAGAAACACCAGCTAATGGCCGCCGACACTATGCTCCAGCAGTCGAGCGCTCGCCTGAGCTCCCATATAGTTTCACAAGTCTGTTTGCTGTTGTTTGTGACAATTTTATAATAATAACAACATATAGATCCCCTACTCTTGGGGATTTTGATATATTTTTGCAGAAGCTTACGTGTGCCTTGAACTTTATCACAAAAAAAAAACAAAAATGTAATTTTCTCAGGAGATTTTAATGTTCATTTTAATAACCCCGATAAACAGGTTCACACACTTATTAATTTATTCAGTTCTTTTGGTTTCATTGCATGTAATGATGCTCCTACTCGTCTCGGCAATTGTTTGGATAATATGTTTATTAATTTTTGCCTTGATAGTTGTAAATTGCAATTATTTGATACGCACTTGTCTGATCATATTGGTATCAATTTAAGTATAATGAACTGTGTCGGATCATATTGGTATCAATTTAAGTATAATGAACTGTGAGCCTCCACGAGCATCAAAGAAAATTTCTTTCAGACCTATTTCCGATATAGGTTTATTTAATTTAAACAGATATCTGCAACAGATCGATTGGGGGTTTATCGATGATTCTTCGATAGATATTGATGTTAAATCTGAATTTTTCTTAGATATAATTACTTCTGCTCTGGACATGTTTTTCCCAGTTAGGTCCAAGATTTTAACCAGTGACAAGAAAGTTAATGTAACTTGGTTCGCTGATGATTTGCGTCAATTGAGAGAGACATTATTACATTTCCTTCTTGATATTTATAAGACTAATCCTACTAGCGGTTTAAAAAAAAATGATTAATAACAAAAAAACGTATTTATAAAAATGAAACATTAAAAGCCAAGAAAGTAGCAAACGATGACTATATACGACGAAATAAGAATCAGCAAAAAGCAATGTGGAATTTGGTTAATGTAAACAAAAATAAAACAGACAATTCGTCAGAAATTATTTCTCCTGACGAATTTAATAATTATTTTGGAAACATTGCTCAAAATTTAGTTAAGTCCCTGTCATCTCACACCGACAATTTTGAAAATTATTTTACAAGTTCCATAGAAACTGGTGCTGACAAGGATTTTATTTTTACTGAAGTTACTTACAATCAAGTCTTAGATGTAATCGCTAATCTGAAAAACAAACAGAGTGAAGATGCTTATGATATCAACATTAAAATTCTCAATTGTATTAAATACATTATTACCATTCCACTCACGAAACTAATTAATGAATGCATTAGAAAGAATGTGTTTCCAAAATGTCTTAAACTGTCAAAAGTGTTACGGGTGTTTCTCTACTAACGGGAAAATTTGTATCCAGAGGAAACTAAATGTCAAAAAATATAAAATACTAATATTTTTTTCATTCAAATTAAAGTAAATGATTGGTTATGTCGACCCTATATTCTAAGGTATAACTACAAATTGCCGAAATTTTCAAATTTTATGGAAATAGAGTTAAATTGTCAGTACCCTGGTGTGTCTCAAAACTCTCAAACCTGAAATCAAAGATACCAACTGTTGTAAATATTAAATTTTCTTTTTATGCATTATTATTATTACCCAAACTATTTTATCATAATGGTTGTTGGCAATGTACATTGTTATATGATCTTTTTTGAAAATTATCATCTCAAAATACTGCATAAAACATTGTCCTACACTTTTTGACGTCAGTCCCCAGCCATATTTAAAAATCTACTGGAAGCGAATCTACGTCTGAATTAACCACGTAGTTATGCTAAACGGAACGCATCCGACATGAAGTTTGTACAAATGAAACATGACGTTTTGGCTCTATTTTGTTTAGTAGTGAATCGGTCTTTGGTGCTAAGCAGACGTGTCTGGACTACTCAATAAATCAGTTCTCTGGTTAGCTTTTTTGGGTTTAATTTTCTCGATTTGAATTATTGTTCAGTTATTATACATTTTATAAACAAAATTATACTACTGTTGCCACTAGTGGATTGCGTAATTGTTGTAACTTTTTTAATAACGATCGATTCTTAACGAAATTGTCAGTACCCTGTCGTCAGCCCCCTGCCAAAAAATAATAATAAATTAATAATTACCTAGTTTTTATATAAAAATCGACACAAAAATTGATATTCTAAAGATACTCTTAAATTCTTAAGAACCGGATATAAGATTTTAAGTGTAGAAGTTGATTTTCATTTTCTTTTTGATTTAGAATTGTTTTCTTTTTTGAGAATTTTAATTTTTGTTTCAAAAGAGTTTTGTTAATATATGTTACTCTAGAGAATAATAGAAAACTTTAAATATAATAATCTACTGTAATTTCTTTAATTTTTGATCCACAAAGTCGATTCAATGATCAAGGGTCTCAGTACCCTGGAATCATATTTTAGTAAATCGTAAATAAAATGAATACTGCTGGATAACTTGACTGGTCCTTCATAATAGAGGAAGAGTTAGACTGTACCTTTATATTAAAGTAGTGTTATCCCCTATTAATTAAAAAAAAGTCCTCGGACAAACTTGTATGGGCACATTTCCCGTTAGTGGAGAAACACCCTTAACCAATATTTAAAAAAAACTGTATTGATGATCCGGCAAATTACAGGCCTATTTCTATCGCACCATTATTTGCCAAAATCTTTGAGGTAGTTCTCAAATCACGAATTATTTTGAAAATTGTAATCTTTTCAATAGTTGTCAAAAGGTCAAAATTGTCAACGACGTTAGCAATTAATTCGTTGATAAATGTAATAAATAAAGGCTTCGAGGCCAAAGAATTTGTGTATGTGCAATTTTTAGACTGTGTGCCTCACAATATTTTGGTGAACAAACTAAAATTTTACAATTTCTCTGAGAGTAGCAAAAAATTGATTATGTCGTATTTGACTGATCGTCATCAATTTGTTCATTTTAATAATGTTAACTCTGGTACCACTGATATTAAATTTGGTGTCCCTCAGGGTTCAGTTTTGGAACCGGTTTTATTTCTTATTTATATTAATGATTTGCCAAACAGCAGTTCCTCAACAAACTTCACTCTCTTTGCTGATGACACAACATTGGCTCATTCCCATAAAGATTGTAACATTTTATTATCAGAAGCTCAAAACAGTTTGTCAATGGTTCACAACTGGTTTTTAAACAATAAGTTAGTATTGAATGATGATAAAACAGAGACTATGATTTTTTCTTTAAGACAGCACTCTGTGCAAATGACCTCTCATTCCGTTAAATTTTTGGGTATTATCTTGGACAGTAAGTTAACACGTCCTACATCTGCAAGAATATCTCACGCAATATTTTCTTATTGCGCAATTTAAAAAATTGTTTCAGTCAACGGTTTTAATGGCATATCATGCAATAATTCAATCTTCCCTGACTTATGCCAATTTAATATGGGGCCACTCGGCACATACCTCAACAGTTTTTTCACTGCAAAGAAAGGCTGTCAGAATCGTTGCTGGGCTATCATATAGAGATGATTGTAGGGATGCTTTTATAAGCCTTAAGATACTGACTTTACCCTGTAATTATATACTGCAGTGCCTTGTTAAAAATAACCTTAATAATTACATAACATGTGAAAGTGTACATAAGTACCCAACTCGTAATAGGGGCAATATATATTTGGATTTTTTCCGACTTTCAAAAACCAGAAATGGCACCTGCTATTATGCAGTAAAATTTTTCAACGTGTTACCGATTGCTGTACAAACACTTGACTGTACTCGCTTTAAAAATGTAATTAAACGATTCCGCCTTGAAAATGCATTCTATGATTTTGACGAATTCTTGTCAACTGATTTTTGTCGTTTAATTTTATAAACTTGATATGTGTGTGATAATGATTGTTTGTTATTCTATGTGCTTTATTGTTATTTACTTTGTTATTTATTTGTTTTATTTATTGTGTATATTTTTTTTCTTATTTAAGACAACCACTTTTTGTTGGTGTTCATTGCCATATTTTTTGACGTGTCAAAACATAATTTATGTATATATGACCAATAAAGATCCATCTATCTATCTATCAAAGTTGACCAATAAAAATATTTTTTTTTTATGTTAGAAAATTTCTAAACGATCCCTCAAGAGTTTTTTTGAAAAAAAGTTACTCTGCGTTAATAGAAGTTGGTTTACATTTTGATTATTAAGGTAATAAATTGCTTTTTTTTAAATCTCAGTGAAATTAATATTATAAGTAATAAGAAATCAAAATAAAGCTATAAAAAATTCATTGACATGTAAAATTTACACTAAGCTTTAATTTTTTATAGCTTTATTTTGATTTCTTATTACTTATAATATTGATTTCACTGAGATTTAAAAAAACAATTTCTTACATCAATAATCAAAATGTAAACCAACTTCTATTAACGTAGAGTAACTTGTTGTCAAAAAAACTCTTGGGGGATCGTTTAGAAAGGAGGAGGGTCGATTTGGGCGGTTTTTGCCCCAAATTATTTTTGGATGAAAAAAATCAGAAAACATTTTTTTTAATGTCTACTATAATAATTAGTCGATTTTACCCTAAACGGACGATCCCCGTCCTAGCCCCACCCCCCCTCAATCCTGAATATGCCATCACTTGCTAACAGCGCTCTTGGGGAGATATATCGCTTTCAAACTTATAGTTGCTTGATAAAATGGTGGTGTGGTATTTTATCAAACAAATATAAGTTTGAATGCCCAAGATCGCTGTTAGCAAGTGATGGCATATTCAGGATTGACAGGGGGGCTAGGGGGTGGGGGATCGTCCGTTTAGCGTAAAATCGACTTATTATTGTCAGTAGACATTAAAAAAAATGTTTTCTGATTTTTTTATCCAAAAATAATTTGGGGCAAAAATCGCCCAAATCGACCCTCCTCCTTTTCTAAGGAACATTAAAAAAAAAATTGGTCAACTTTGATAGCCTCTAGGCATTTTTTGGACTACTAACCTCGAGAAGCCCCACTGGGCGACGGCCGCACAGTGGCACGAATCGTGATTTTTTCGTTCAAAATTATCTAGAGCACTTGTCTCGCAACCGATTGGGATATTTTTTTTTTTAAGTACTCGTTATTTAATTTCCAAAAAACATAAGAGAGCAGATTTCGGCATAAACTAACAAAATATTTCATTTTTCATCATTTTCTAGAATTTTATAGCCGCCAATGATTCCGCCATCTTGCAGGTTGGTCTTTGACAATTTGGATGTCAGATTCGTAATCAGCGACCTCAAAAACCCCCGAGTAACAAGATTTATGTAAATTGGATAAGAAAAAAAAGTTTTTATTTGTAAGTTTTATTGAAATTTGAATAAAAAATGGGCATTTTGGCTAAGCTTAATAATTTTGGTTAGCATAATTAAAAAATCGGCTCTCTTACGTTTTTTGGAAATTAAATAACGAGTATTTAAAAAAAATATATACCAATCGGTTGCGAAACAAGTGCTCTAGATAATTTTGAACGAAAAAATCATGATTCGTGCCACTGTGGGCCGTTTAAAATATGCTACGAATTGGAAGTCAAATATTACAGTTAATATTAACGCTAGCGGCCTAATTTGTTCACTATATACTTGAAGGGTTAAAAATACTTACGGAAAATGAAAAAATAAATTGTAAATTGAATATCACTAAATGAGCCTATCGTAATATGGTTTTCGGGAAAATCACTTACTAGCAATGCCATAAAATATTTAACAAACCTCATGTAAAATTCCGTTGACCAATCGAGAACATTGTGTGTTTTCTTAGATTTAAATAAAGCCTTTGACATGGTTTATCACCAGAAACTCTTACTGAAAGAATTTATTGAGATTAAGTTAACATATTTTCAGAGCTACCTAAAAGATAGGAGACAGTTTGTTAAAATAGAGGATAAAATAAACAGACCTGAAATAGCAACATACGGAGTTCATCGGGGAACTGCGTTAGGGCCTATTATGTTCATAATATATATGAATGACATACTATGAAAAAAGCAGGAAAAATCCTCTCTTTTGCTGACGATACTGCACTTTGTTACGAAAGCGATTCATGGAAAAACTTCTACAACTAATAAAAAAATTATTTGATAATAAAAAATTAGCTATTAACTACAAAAAACATTTTTCTTGCCATTTACGTCATACAGCCCAAACTTGTCAAATTTTAATAAACCATATGTAAAGGATGAGAACGACGTTATATACATTCATCTGGCAAAAAAAAATAAATACCTTGGAATTACAATTGACTGTCATCTTACATGGTAAGAACATGTAAAAACTCTATTACAAAAAATATGTGTCCTAATATGTAAATTCAAACAGTTAAAGTCGGTTCTAAGACAAAACGAATTAATTGTACAATATAATTCAATACAATACAATACAACACGTTTATTGAAAAAACGAGCAGTACAACTACATACTTTTACAAAAGGAAGTGTATCAACACTGTTGTTTTCCAACACTTCCCGTGTACAAACATATAAAATATAAAAGTATAAGCACATACATTATACCAATTTTTCTTACCAATTTAAATATCTTTTATTTTATTTAACTATGGCTACATGTCAAAAAAGGTATTGCATTTATATTATTAGTATTAACAATATATGAAAGAGCTAAGTTACAACAACGCGAGAACCGCGCGATGTCATGCAGCGGCCAGACGTTGTGGCAGAAATGCTTCCAGATATGATAAAGAATAGAGACAATTAGCAAGTTTCTATACAGATCGCTTTCATTTTATTTTAGATGTTGAATTATGAAAATGAGACGATTAGAACTTTTGTTATTTAATGTAAGAATAATGTAATTTAATTGATAAGTGTTTTTATTCTATTGATGATTATTTTAATAACAATTTTAGTAATATAATTATATAAAATTATGTCTTTAATTTATATTGTATAAACTTATAATGTTTTTTTAACCTTTCCTGTATTGACTTGTGTAAACCAATAAGCTTACTTACTTATTTATTTTGTAATAGAAGAGACTGTATAGGGAAAATAAATAAAAACCCTATTCAAAAAAGTCATGTGTATAAAAACATATTATTGCATATGTGCCTAATTTATATGTTAAGGAATTTCACCGAGGGATTCAAAGGGGTATCAGGAAATGGGAAGTGGATATAGAATTGTGTATGTTGGATTTATATGTTTATGAGAGGTGAGGGTTTTAGGGAGGGAAGTTACGTCACTCATTTCTAGGTAAATCGTAGAGTGGTAGTCGTTCATGTAGAAGTTTGTGGACGTGTGGAATGTTGTCGTATCTTCTTGTATGTGTCAGGTCACGAGTTAAGTTAGATTTAAGGGGTCTGTGTAGTAGTAATTTTTGGGCAGTTTCGTCGATGTATTGTCGTATCATTTGCACCCCCGTAAGCCTATGCAAATCTTATATAATATACCTTTAAAGTATTTACCTAACTAGTATATTAGCGTGCCCAGATTAGGGCAACAATATACAGAAAGTAGATATTTTCATAATAAATAAAAAAGTGTGTGAGTTGTGATTTGTGTAATACCTAAATAAATTCTCTAATCATAATGAAAGCAAATAAATAAAAAATAATGAATTGTATAAATACATATTCCTAATTTAGAACATTTGTACATTAAAATTTTCTAATCTTGATAAGATTATGTCTTCCTTTAGTCTACGTTTTACTGATGTCACTCGTAAGATTGTGGCAGATTATTAATAATATATGCTACTATGAAGGAGAACGGCGATCGAAAAGATACATTTTTATGAGAGGGAATACAAACTTTATTTTCAACTTGCCTCAGATCTCTGCTATGAATTTTTGTACGTATTTGTATCTTATTGAATAAATAATTAGGTTCTCCTGTTTTGAAAATATTTAGAACAGATCCTAGAATGTGTAAGAATCACCTTTTACGCACATTTAATGAATTGAAAGCACCTAAATGTGGAGTAATATGACCGTATTGGGGTACAGTTGCAAAATGTCGAACACAGCAGATTTCAATTTTTTTTTAAGCGGTATTTGTCTTCTTGTGAAAGACAGGGACCGTATACAACATCTGCGTATTTAAATGGGATAGTTTCAGAAAGCAACATTTTAGTATTTGTATACAAATATTTTTTAAAGGCATATGACTGTTTTAAGCTATAAAAAGCATTTTTACAAAGAATATTAACATGACCAGAAAAGCTTAACGAAAAATCGAAATTAACACTAATATCTTTTACGCTGTTGGTTGATGTAAGAACCTCATTATTTATTATAATATTTAGTTCTCCAAGGTTGAGTAATTGCTGAAAAGTTCCAAAGACCATATTTTGAATATTTTGGATTGTCCATTCATTATATAAGACTTAAATCATTATTGATGCAAAAACTATGCATACTAGAAAAACTATGTATTAATTGAATGTCGTCAGCGTACATGTACAGTTTTGAATTTAGCGGAAGTCATGAGATATCTGCAATAAATATATTAAAAAGAAGTGGTACAAGGAGAGATCCTTGCGGAACACCGGATGCAACTGTGTGATATATGTATTGAGTTTCCTGAATTACCACTAGTAAATTGTTGTCTACCATTGAGATAATTTTAAAACCAGGAGAAAGTACTTCCAGATATACCACAGTAATTTTATTTTGCAATTAGGCAATTAACATATAAAGAGTCAAAAGCTTTAGTCATGTCAAGTAAGTACTTTGTACAATGCTTTAGTCGTATCAATATTAAGGTAAAGAATTATAGGCTGAGGTGTTGTTGGATCTACATATCGTAAATCTCTGGAAAATTTACAAGAAACAATCATTAAAATTATTTTAAATAAGGATTATTATCGGTATCCTACAGATTCCAATATTTAAAATTGCTAACGATTAGGCAGATATATTGCTACACTATCTTATTAAATAAATATAAAAGTAAACAAGGACATCTTGGATCAAATAAAATGACTAAAGCAATTATACAAAAATATTTTGGATATATTCATTGGAATAAAATTGTACAACATAGGAAAATTAGAGAAATAACAAATTTCAATAATTCCAAAAAATAAGTGAAAATATAGTTAAGGACGCAGGATATAATAATTTACTCAACATTACTCGACTAAAACAAATCTTAATTCTATAAATATTGTATTAGATGTAACTATTAAGTATTAAACATAAGCTTCTTAACAGTTTCAAGTAATAAACTACTGGCAAATTTTTTTAAATTTAAATATTTGTCAATTGACTTTTGACTTCTTATTACATGTCCATGTTAATTACAGGAGCACACCAGTCTACAATGAAGGTGGCAGGAAATCATTTTCCATGATTATATGTTATATCAACAAATTACACAAAAGTCTCAACTTTAAACACGTATGCATTGATACTTGTTTTGTAACATATTTGAAATATTCCTGTCCAAAAATTTATTCAATATTCCTTAGTACGAGCATGTGCCTCATCGGATCCCATCCCGGATCCAGCCAGACAACCACGGCGAGCACCGCCGAGGTGGGCTTGAGGCTAGATGTGGTGGGTCTGATTTGGCTTAAAAGTAATTAAATTAACTTAAAAACTAGGGTAATGTTAAAAATGTGTTCACATGGACCTAAAACTATTTAAGAACAATATAAAACTAAAAATTCACTAGGCCAACGCACTTTTGATAATTTTTATTGTTAATACGGGAAAAAGCTAAACGAAAAACCCTTCGAACGAATGACAACCTCGTGGTCTAACCGCTGTGGAGGAAGATAGGGTGATTAAAAGGATGTGGTTTAAAAATTTTGAATTTACGAGGTGTTATCTGAGTAGAGGGGATTTGAAAAAGCAAAAGAACAAAAAGGATAAAAGAACAAAATTGTACAAATATAAAGAGGGGACAGCAGATTGACAGCTGTCAAAATATTTGTCGCAAAAGTTTGTTGGGGAAATGTCACTTTTGACACTCATCACAAATTTTTGGTCACTGCCGGAAGGTCACTTTGAGTTATTTTAGGTTATGATAGTTTTAGGTCTTTTGCCGGCAGTGGCAGAAAAGTATTAAAGATTTTATGTCACCCCCACTAAATCTTTTTGAATTAGTAAAAACTCACTTTTCCTAATGTTCTTGAGTTACCTCCACTTGTGGGAGATGTAGCTCCCTTATAGAGACCTCTTGCACCTTGCACAGCTTAACTTCTCGAAGATTCTCCGAAAAAACGCACTTGTCACTGGATGACTGAATTATGTTATTTGTGACAAAATAGATAGCGTTGTCCCGCTGGCGCGCCTGCAGAAGTCTATTTTGTGAAAACACAGCTTAAATATGACACACGAAAAAAAAAATAATAATTTTAAGCGGATCTTGCAAAAAAGAGTGTTGCTGACTCCCGTACTAATATAAGTAATATACATTTTCGGTCGTGTTGCTCACGTCTCAGGACTCATTATTTATTCATACAGAGACCGTCCCTAATTTGAGAGCCGACATAATGAAAAGAAATGAAATACATTTATTAATCTGGTCGGTCACAAAGGAAATAGGACTGTTCAAAATACTACGTATAATATTATAAAAGAACAAAGGAGAGTGAATCAGAATAGCGCACCCATTAACAATAATTAAGATACATAGGTTAGAAACTCTTCTGCAGAGCGGACGTTGTTTTGTAATGATATATTGTTAACATAATAATAATAAACGACTTTATTATACTCTTCGCAAATACGAAAATGAAGAATATATTGCATTTGATTGACACATTTCTAAAACCATAAATATCGCTCGTAGAGAAAAATCTACATATCATTGCGTTAGTAGTTGAATTCTGAATAACTTTCAAAATGTCCGTCCATCCGACCGTCTATCCGCCATGCCATAACATCGGCAAATACGTCTCTTTCACGAGACGTGCGAATATTTTGTAAAGGACACCGCACGTTTTATAGGTAAATTGGGGGCTTGTCAAATTTGATGAATTTTTGATGTTCAACTGATTCTGAACAATAAGTTTCTTTGGCAAAACTCCAACTTATGGACAGTTTCCCCGATAAATGGCTCTAAAGGCTGGATCTACCCCTCGATACTTTATCAACGATATCTCAAACGTACTGCAGATATAGGAATGATAACTGCTGGAAATGGATAACCAGATTATTACCAATATTTGGTCTTAGATAGATGTGCCTGAACTTCCGGTTTTTGACAGAAGTGACGTCAAATCAAGTTTTTCGAATGCACAACACCCATTTACTACATCATATATATATAAGGAGCTTTATTAAAATTCACTCTCTTAACACGTTGACTGCCATCTCGGTCTATATGACCGAGGTTTTTATTGTCTATGAGGCCAACTCGGTCCATAAGACCGAGTACTTATATTTGCCCTGTGGGCCGACTCGGTCTATAAGACCGAGTCATGTTTTTGGGATCTCTGGATTTTCTGGATCTTTTCGGGATCTCGGAATCTCCCAGCGTCCAGCACATTTCTATCGTTATAAATAGACCGAGATGGCGTGGTAAAGGACCAAGACATTTTTTGACGTTTTTTTTTGGCAGTTTTTTTTTCAAAATATTGTGTGTCAATTCATAGTGCATTAGCCGATGATAGTCATGGCCTGGGGGGATATTTTATTTGGTTAAACCGTTGCTACCGGTTGGCGCCTTATGAGAAATTTATCTTAACCCGTATGGCAGTCAACGTGTTAATAAATAAGTAAGTGCATTGATTGATAGAACATTAATGGTAGCTTGATACCGGGTACATCATAATCTTGGTTCAAAACAAAGTTGTTTATTTTTCGAGATATACAATTTCAGTTGTGTCTGGTCAATGAAAACTAATTATTTGTGAGACCTTTAAGTAGAAGAGGCAGTTTTTGTTTATTAAATACATTTAACTATATTATTTTTAGCAAAAATTGCATAGCTGACGGTTTATATTTTTTAAATATTTACTTATTTTAATCATAATAGAAATCAAACCAAGAAAAACTCAAATTAATTAACAATGAATAGCATTCTTCCCCTACTACGTGTCGGAGGCAGCCAGATATACACAGTGCGAGGTGCAATGAAAGGCTGGATGAAACAAGGCCAGATTAGATTAAAAACAGTTAAAAAAAATGAACACAAGCAGGCTCCATTCGCCGCAAAGCGAACTAAAAAATATATAAAATAAGCAAAGTATATAGAGAAATTAACTTAAAATAATTAATGTATGCAAAAGGCGCTATTGTAAATAAAATACAAAAAGTATCATTGACTGTGAGGGAAAAATCGCTAGCGATGGGAAATTGCATATATTTTTTTTGTTTAAATTGATCAATTGTTCAAATGACTAAAGTCATTCTAAAATTGTGGCAGTGAATAGGGATTTAAAATGACAAAAACAACGATTAAGAGTACAAGTTTCATATAACTATAAGTAACTAATTTAAATCTTGTCTAGTTGCTAAACTTCGACAATGTCCATTGCGTCACGGTCTCCAGCATCTTCAGTTACCGTAGGTGTTGTAATTTTCTGGTATAAAATAAGTTTGCCTAGGGAAAAGTATGTAAAGCAGTAGAATCTCAAAGTAAAATTATAGTTTTACTGTAAATGAACAACGACACGTTACACCTAAACATTACTAAAACCTATATTATTCAGAAAAAATTGTATTTTTACAGTCATGCCATGGAAAATTTACCTAGTAAAGTACTCAATTACTCGGTAATATTACTAGTACTCTTATCAGTGTATGTATTATAACGAGATCTAGAACTATAATAATTTACGTTATAAGTCCGGTAGGTGACTTATTACAGTACGAGTTGTTTTACGGAATATAAACGAGTACTGTAACGATACCTACCGGACGTGTATCGTATAATATTTTACTTCATACTGTCCGGTAAATCCTTTTTAAAATGAATAAAAAGTTATAATTACTGAAATTTAAGAAATATTAGTTCGTTATCTAACAATCGCATTACCTTAACGATATTATAGCCATTGTTTTACCTAGCTAATTATGATTGTCTTTAGCTTGTCACTGTCAAATAAATAAAACCATAACTTTTGGATTGTTTTGTATTATGGAGATATCGGAGGAGACTTTAAATAAATCTGTGGAAGCAACGGGAAAATTAATGCCGAGAAAATCATCAGACAGATATCAAAAAGGATATGGATTGTTTTGTCTATGGAAACAAATAATATAATAGTGTTGCTAGGTAACACATTACAGTATCAGATACTGTAATGTTAGCTGGTAATACATTATGGTATCAGATACTGTAATGTTCTATTTACCGGCCGCAAATGAGTCCGGGAAATGGTCATTTACCGGACAGTATGAAATAAAATTATATTTTGATCTTATTCTGTTGAAGTGTTGGGGGATAAATGGGGATAAATAGGCAACGCAAGCAAGTAAGAGACCATAACATTATGATTTAGTGTGTATACAAGACATCAACTAACCCCACTATCGTCCCCATTAGCATTCTCACCCCATTATTAAGGGGGGTAAAAAAATTAAGAGAATTTAGTGCTTGTGCAACAACCAAGGGTCTCAATTTCTTTTTGACATCAGCCAACCTCACTATCATCCCCTTTAATAATAGGGAGGAGGCGGTAGTTGGTAGTGATTTTGATTTTCAAATTTTTCTTATTCTCCAGACGGTTTGAGGTTAGTTCATATCCACTTGCTTACACAGCTAAGAAGTCTGTTCGCTGATAGAGCCCCGGTGTGACATCACGAATGTCTGAACTAAGATGCCGTAGACTCGTTGATGTTTTCGAATGCGCAGTGTCGTCGCTTTGTCTTATATTTTACTTGATATAGTTAATTAGATTTATTTAAAGGAAATTGAATTATAAGCATATAGAATAATATCTATTATAAATTTATAGTAATTTGAGTTAAATAAGTAAATTATAATATTGAATTGTCTTGGTTTCAAGTAAAAAATATATTGGAGCAAATATACAAAATAAATACACTAAAATAGTTGCAGCTAAATATTTTTTATTCATTAATAGAATTTCGTCAAATAAAAATATGTAATCTTAAAATAAAAATATATACTTAATACTAATTATGCCGGACTCTATATAAAACAAATATGGCAGTAAAATACAAATACCTAGTATAAGATAAATAAATAAATTTAGGTTTCTTCGTCAATGTCTAATTCTTCCGAGTCCTCATCGTCGCTTTTATTATCAACACTTATAATGAGTGGCATAACTTCTTCAGTATGAACCTCTCGATCATGTGTGTCTAAAATCAATTTATTTGTGTGATTTACACACTTGAACCAAATTGACCTCGACACTTGAGATAAAGCCTCATTCCACGTGGCAAGAACGGCTTCGTCACTAAAACCATCTTTCCCGATGTGTTTGTCGTAATACTCATTACAAATTTCCCAGACAAGTTCTATTGGGTTAAACTGACAGTGATATTGTGAAAGCCGCAGTACTTCATGTCCATGCTCTTTAATTAAATTGTCGACAACGTAGTGTTGCTCTGTTCTGTTAGCTCCAGCTAATTGGAGTAATTCGGCTTTAAATGCGGTATCACTGAAATCAATGTTTTTGGTCTTTAACTAGGTTTGTATTTTTACTTTCGTCCAAGATCGGGTTGGTTGTTTTTCTTCAACCTGAAAGTGGTACTTAGCATTATCTAAAACAATAATACTTGGACTTTGTAACCCCGGCAAAAGTCTCTCTGTCAGCCATTTTTAAAAATTTTCAAAGTTCATGTTGTCATGGTAATCTGCCGACTTATTCTTGATGGAGAAAACTAAACTCGCATCTTCAGCAAAGCCATGAATAGATCCTGCATGTTAGAGATTAGAGAGAACGCGAGCAGTGCTTTCCACAAAGGAAAGCAGCCTGTTGCATCCGTAGTTCCTCTGGATGCAAGAATTGCCTCTCGAGGAGCCCATACCTTGACGCTCCTAATGGGGCGCAACTGCATGGGATATGAGTGATGGTTTCATCCTCCACTCCACACATCCGACAAGTTGGATCATCTCTCAACCTCATTGTATGTAGGTGATTGTTCAGAGGACAGTGCCCTGTTATTAGGCCCACCATCCGTCTCATTTTTTCTCTATCGAGCCCAAGCAACCACTTTTCGGTAGAGGCAGCCGAGGGCCTCTTTATGTGGAGCCTCGACTGCCTCATACCGGGGGCTCGAGCCCAATAGTTGTTAAACTGTGCCGCAGCCCAGTCTTGCAGTTCTAAGTGAATCAGACTCCTTGGCAGACCGAAGGCTGGCTCAGGGCCAGGGAAGGGAGTTTTTGCTCCTTCTCCCGCCAGACGATATGCTTCTTAGTTGCCCTCCATACCACTGTGTCCGGGCATCCATATGAGTTTAACCGAGTTGCGTTCACAAAGTTCGGTCAAAGCACCAGCCTAGAGGTCACCTTGTTTGTCATATGTAAATATGTTTGTCTACGAAACCTCTGCTGAGATTTTCGCTTGCGCACCGTAGTATGACATACACTTCTGCTTGGAACACACTAAGGTACCTACCAAGTGGCACCGATATACGAGCGCGGGAAATCGCTTACTTTTCTCCTTTTAGTGAACAGCATTAGCTCTGTTTTGCCAGGGTTGTCAGAGAGCCCATGTCTGTTGCACCATTCCTGAACCATATTGAGAGCCCTTTGCATGAGACCTGCAATAGTCTTTTCAAGTCGCCCTCTTATCATGATAGCCAGATCATCTGCATATGCTTGTGCATAGAAACCTGCTTCGTTTAATTCGGCCATTAGCCCGTCGAGCAGAAGATTCCACAGTAGCCAAATTCTGCATATACAACTATAAATCAGTTATCTTCTGTAGCTGTACGACGCCTTTTCTATTTACTGGAATCATCTTGACAAGAACGTTTTAATCCTCCTCTGTTAAAGATCCAAGTTCCGTCTAAGAACACCACATCTTTTGGGTCATTACTTTACAAATTTTTTGAGTATTTGCGTAAAAACTCTAGCCATTTTAGATAAATTTGTGGTTTTTCACACAGTACTTTTCTACTGTCATCTTTTTTAAAGGAAAAGCCTAATTTTTTAATCACTTTATATAAACTGGTACGGCCCATATCAACTATTGCCCTAGATTTTAGCTCTTGTCGTTTTTAGCCATTTTTCTTACAGTGTTTTCATCGATTTTTAAAGCCTCACCCATTCGCCTTTGAACAGCTTTTATTGACAATAAAGGTCCACCATTTTCATTTTCCTTTTGAAGATATTCCAACAAATTCAAAACTAACTGCTGTGATTGCGGATTTAAAAGTTTCCCATGATGCATGTTTACTATTTTACTAGAACAAGACTAAAATTGCCCTCTTGACACTAATTGAAAATAAGTGCAATATACCTGCTGTACCCGACTTCCGAGAAAACCAACCCGCCTCTGAAATCGCGAGCCACATTCGACGACGACACGAGTTACGCAAATTGGTTTGCTGTCGAACAACAGAAATGCCGCACGTCGGTCATAACAACCACAAAGATTAAAACTTACGTTATAGATTAGGTTACAAACAATATTTCAATAAAGACAAGGAAAGTTAGAGCTCCGGACAATATTCCTTACACTATACGACCGGGATTCTACCAGCGAACTGACTTTAGCACATCACACGTTATATTGCCGTTTGTAGTATCGATGACGTAAAATTTAATTACTAAAACTTGTCCCAAATTTTGTACCAAAATGGGTTCATTTATTTGTCTGAATGATTTCATGTCAGTTCTACGAAACAGTCAACAATCAATCTGTTTTAAATTGATTCGGTTATTAAAAACTCAACGTCATGCATCTACAGCTATTGATATTGGCAATTTATCCACCCAAATCGATTTACGTCAATTTTATGAAAAAGTCGATAGTGAATGTGATTTAAATTGTATAGAAATTAGCTATCTGACTCTATCGTAATGAACAATATATTATATGTATTCAATTATGGGGTTAATATATAAATTATACATGCAAAAATGATGCAAATGTGGGCGACGCAGACAATTCATATAGCACAAAACATGCACGGCTATTAGAATTATTTGTCTATATTTCATCATTTTTGGCACGTTCAGAGACCAGCAATATAAATTGTACTGCACAATATCACATGCGAAAACATTGATCAATGACACACAATAGGGCTCTATAACAAACCTGCCGCTTACATTTTTATTTATTAAATCACTTTTTGAGAAACTTTTTTATCGAAAATGAATTATTACCTCGTGCTTCATTGCTTTCCACTGATACACCGATTTGATTTTATGGCTACACGATTGATATTTTGCATTTTCCCCTATCAAATCTCGCCATTAAGCTCACATGGCGTATATATAACTTTTTATTGTTTAATTAGCCTGCATCGGTCCATGAAACGTCCATTAATAAAATGTAAATAGTTCCGAATATATATATTACTGTCTACTTCATTAGGGTAAATGAAATATCTACCGGAAAGAAAACTGAACCGCATCAGAAAAGTCGTTAAAATGATGAATAATTATTATATTGGTTATTTTTCATTTTCACACCGACCACAATGTCGATATTAGATAATAAGGTTCAACTAACTAGGCGACACCGACGCACAGTGGGAGAGGAATTCGAAAACATGACATTTAATCGTAAAATGAAACGAGCTAAAGGACTATATGTTTTTAACATATGGCAAGAGAGCATATCAGTGTATCATTTGCCGCCACTATCTAACTTCATTCAAGGTCACCTCGCCTACCACCACCTCCATGAAACTGTTGTTGTTAAGTAGTATTTGCGCATGATCGATGCGCTAAATTTTACAGAACTTTTAAGTGGATAAACTCATTTAGATCTGTAGTTTTTGACTTAATTAACTATGGATCCAATACCGTTAGCTCTGTACTCAATATATTACGTTATTTTACTATAATTGTCTAAGTTATATAGTAATTATAATTTCAAAAACAAGCCTATGCAAATATATCAATAAACTACAATATATTTTAACAAATACCTTACTGCGTTTCCATCCATATTAGGTGATGCAGCAGATAATCCGTGAATAAGGATATAAACTTCCAATAAAATAGTGGCAAACAAGAAATTATGATAAAACTATTGTGAGTTCGCATGCAAAAGGAATTTAAAAATCGAATGGGACTGATAGGTGATCAACCTAAGCATGGCTTCGGAAATTAGAATGACGGGAATAATACTGCAAGGAGGTTTTTCGAAAACGCAGACTTGGCATCTGAAATTACACGGGTGGACAGAAACCTAATAACATATTAACAACTTTAGAAGAAGAAGAAGAAGAAGAACTTTATTGAATTAGAAAGAGACCTAATATACATATGATAAAGAACCTATACTACAAAAAATACGTTGTAAAAGTAAACATAGGTATTAAAATTAAAAATAAAACATTAAAATATTAAAATACCTTAACCTAAATAGATGGTAATTTACAAATTACATAATACTAAGACAAAAAAAAATTATTTTGTTTATATAAAAATAGTGGTTCAGATGAACTACGTCTACATTATTTAGAGGAAAAAAAATAATTTCTCATTAAAAATAAAAGAGGCAAAAAAACCTTTTATGAAGACATTATAAACAAGTCCTCAAATCGTAACAAAATAATGTGGCAAATTGTTAATACTACCACAGCATCTAATCACCAAAAGGACAATAAAGAAATCACAATTATACATAATAACAACAATATATCAGACGAAGTTGAAATAAGCAATCTATTTTGTAAATATTTTGCGACAATTGCAGAACATTGTGTCACAACAGAGTTAGGTAATGAACAAGATAATGATTATCATTTAACAATAACTAAAAGTAGAAACTCAATGTTTTTTGATGAATTATTTACAGCTTTAAAATCGATAACAAATAGAGTCTCTACCGGCCCTGATGAAATAAACTATAATATTATAAATTCTTGTTTACATTACATATCAAAACCTTTGTGCTTTATAATGAACCTATCTATAGAATCAGGTATTTTTCTTTCCAAGTTAAAACTTTCATATGTTACACCACTACACAAAAGCGGAGATAAGCAAATGTTAGAAAATTATAAAGCAATCGCTCAAAATTCAATTATATCAAAATTATTTGAAAAAATAATACATAATAGAACACATAATTATCTTACGCCTTCAAAGTTGCTTAGCGAAAGTCAACATGGCTTTAGACCTAAACACTCCACTAATACTGCAGCATTTGACTTTTTACAGTTCATCTATCAGTCACTAGACAATAACCAATATGCAGTGGCATTATTCTTCGATCTCACTAGAGCATTTGACTGTGTTAATCACAAAATATTGCTAGAAAAACTAGATGCCCTTGGAATCCGCGGAAACATAAACAACTAGGTAAATTCATTTATAAGTAACAGAAAATTTTTAGTTAAAATAAACAATACATATTCCGACTATCAAAATGTAAACATAGGTGTCCCCCAGGGTGCTGTACTATCCCCTTTATTATTTATCATGTTTATAAACGACCTAGAACAATATTTTTTTGAAGTATCAAATCATGTCCGAGTGGTAATGTATGCCGATGATGTGTCTATTGGTGTAGCTGCATCATCAATCGAAGAACTTCAAGGTATAGCTAACAGAATCTTGGAATACTTTTTGAATTGGTGTAAAAACAACAGACTAGTATTAAACACAAACAAAACCACTCACTTACAATTTTACATAAGACGCATACCACCTTTGCTTAACTTAACTATAAGAGAATGTACAATAAAAAAGTCCACCAATCATAAATTCTTAGGTTTACAGTTAGACGAAAAATTAACTTGGGAAAACCATACTGACAGTGTGTGCAATAAGTTGAATTCAGCATTTTTTGCTTTACGAAATCTGATATACGTCACAACAAAATCGGAGCTAATAAATGTATATTATGGTATTGTCTATCCATATCTAAAATACTTGATACTATTATGGGGTTCAGTCACATCTTCACAAAGAGTATTCATACCCCAAAAGAGAATTCTAAGACTAATGTTCTCATTAGGGCCGCTAGAATCTTGTAGAGAGACTTTTAAAACTGACAAAAATTATCAAAATATAATAAGATTGAAATTATAAAATGTAATTTATTTACACTTGCAGTTGAGCAATTCCTAGCAAGTAGTCCAAAATGCTTCTGTTCGCATAATCAGCAACCACTGTTTGTAATCATGACAAGGCTATGCCAAGTTTCGATGATATGGGTTAGTAGAAAAAGTGAATTTAAAGAGAAAATGAAGAATGACTTTTTTCGAAAAAAATTTCGTTACCAATTTATTGATTATTTAAGGTTTAAAATAGGTAATTTTAAGGGGACCGTAATTCAAAAACCAAAAATCAAAATGTTGTTAAATTCTGGATATAGTGGTTCTACAACATGCTGATCAACAATATTGCACTAGTTTTCCAGCAAAAAAATGCCTAATATGATTTCTCGAGAAATCAACCTTTTTTTCTTAATAAAAATGCACGCCAATGACTGAAATAAATTTTGATTTACTCAAAAAAGATATAATAAATGTCTTTGATACCGGTCTAAACTTGATTGAAATTGGATGACTAATAACTGAGCTACGTGAAATGTGGGACACACTGTCTATTACTTTGACGTTCTTTTTTCTCCAAAACTCTTCTGATTCTATCCGTACATCCTTGTATATACGGTAGGTAAGCTGTTGTCGTGTATTTATTTTCTTCTTACACGGCAACAGCTTACCTACCGTATATACAAGAATGTACGTATAGAATCGGAAGAGTTTTTGAGAAAAAGAGCGTCAAACTAATACATAATGTGAAACAGAAGGTGGCACAACATTTTCCCAAATATCAAGGTCCAGAAGAACTAGAAACACCAGGAGTATATAGCATTCCATGTTCTTGCGGACAAGTTTACATCTAAGAGACCAAATGACGTATAAACACCAGACTCAGAGGACACAGAAATACAAAGAAGGAAAATTCTAGAAAATCAGCAGTTGCCGAACATTCAGAAGAAACTGGCCATTTGATAAAATTCGACAAAACAAAGAAATTAGCCAACACCAAGAATTATTGGCCAAGAAGATACAGAGAAGCCATTGAAATAAATAAACATCCGAATAAATATAACCGTGACACCGGACTACAACACCGCAACACGCCTCATGATAACCTATATAAATAGAGGAGCTCAGTCCAGCAGAGCTCACCAGAAACCTCCAGGAAGCGGCCACCTTCCTAGAGGACTGGTGCAACCGATGGAAGGTAGCCGTCAACGCCGAGAAGAGCAAGGCGGTCCTCTTCAAGAAAAGGAAGCAGAACCCCACAGGACACGTCTCCATGTTTGATGAAGACATCCAATGGCACGATTCCGTCAACTACCTTGGCATGATCATGGACAAAGGCCTGACATGGAGACAGAACACGGAGGCCATCGTCAAGAAGGCCAGGAAGACGAGAGCCCTAATCTACCCGATGACGGGTAGACAGAGCAGACTCAACCTGAGGAACAAGCTCACGCTTATCAGGTCCCTCATCCAGCCTCAACTGACGTACGCTTCGGTAGCTTGGGGCTACCAAGCACGGACCCACCGCCAACAGATCCAGAGAGTGGAAAACGTCGCCCTCCGGACAGCAGTCAACGCACCCTGGTTCGTGCGCAACGAGGACATCTTCAGGGACCTGGACTACACCCCGGTCACTGACATCATCAAGGAGAGAGCCAGGAAGATGTACGCCCTTGCTGAGGAGCATGGAACCCACTAGTCAGGGAGTATGACTATGACCCAGCAGATGCTCCGAGGCACAAGCGGCCGAAGATGCAGCTACTGGATAACGGGTGAGTATAAAACATACCACCGTCAGACGAAGACACCCCATGGAAGAGACAGGACGATCACCCAACCACCCACCCAAGACCCTGCGGGTACGGAACAAACAACCGTCCAGTACCTGTAGTCCCCCTAGCTCCGGGCAGACCGAAAATGCTACCAAGGCAGTTAGGTCTGCCCTTCCTCGAGCTACACAGCTCATCCTTACCCTACCGAGGATCCGGATGACAGGATGTCAACTGACATTCTGTGTACCGGCAGTCACTCCTGCCAAAAACCCAAAAACACCCGACTGACCGATGACACCCCCCCCGGGGGGGGACAAGCTGGCGAAGAAAGAAGATCAAGACAGAAGCACGCCAGAAGAGGCCTTAGCCAGCAAGGTCCAACGAGCCAGGACCCATGGAGGTGGGCCGAAATCGTCTGCACCGCTCACATTTGTGAGTGGGGCCGACGTAAAGTAAGTTCGCCCGCCCTGCACGAGGCTGGTCCCCGGTCTACAGCGATGTATTGGGGTAAAGGGCAATAGTCCTGCCCGACCCCAGTCATCCGAGACCGACATCTTTAGTCAAGAATATTGGCCAGCAGAGCTCACTTCGTTTCAGAAGAAGACAACGACAAGATGGACAGAACGGCAAGCACTCAACCAAGTCTACGCGGAGGAAGACCCGGAAACCAGCAGCCAGACAAAATAAAAAGAAAAAAATTTTCAAATCAAAAATATCTTCCGTTCGCGTATAGCATTCAAGGTTTTGAAAAATGACGAAATTTTGTAATCTTTAATATTGAGATATGAGTTAGTCATTTAAATATAATTTTACTTACCTTACAATAGTAAAATTGAAAGCAAAAAGTGAATAATAAGTAAGTAAAAATGAACCAGTTAAAAATGATTTTTAGCAGCAAAACTAAGCCCTCGCGCGCTGAGCGAAAATATAGCACACACCCTGCGGTGTGTTTAATAATAACATTTATAGTCAACTCAGTGCTATAGGTAAGAGATAAGATCTTTTATAATAATACCTGTTTTTTATAAGTAGGCTACAAGAAGAGAACAAGACCAATTAAACAGCAGGTGAACGGGCGGAAAATTGCTTGTTAGTGTCAAGAAAATCCCATTTGCCTCCAAAGCTTTAAGTCACCTGAAAGTCGAAGTTCTTGCGTAAGTTAAGCGAATTCATATTTAGTGAAAATTATATGGGTAATCACGTTGTGTTCCTAAAATAGTTAATATATTTAAAATTGTGTTTTATCAATCTGTTTTTGATAGAAATTTAATAATGTAAGTACATATTTTAGTTAGCTTGAAACTTTATAATAACCAAGAAACTTATAATTACGTAATGCGAAAACTTGCGATAAAGTTGAAGAAAGATATTCAATAGACACTTTCCTACTTTTAAAGCTTTGTTGTTCACATGAAAAGGAAATTTAACAACTCATTACCGAGTTTTGTTCACCTTTATCACTCGATGTGACAATGGTATAGAGTGTTGTCGCAAGATGAGATAAAGCTTGCACAATACAAGTTTTTCCACAGATATTGATTTTGTGTTTTTATAAGTTGCGCTTGTCTAGCGAAATATTTGGACATTGCCCAATACTGTGACGAAAATAAAATATCTTATTGAATATTAGGTATGCAAAAATTTTAAAGTGATATGCATCCTAAGAAATGGTTGATACCAAAAACTGATAATAATTGTCTTTATTAAAATTTTAAGTATACAAAGTAATAAAATATGTGTAGGATAGCAGAAGTAGCGAACTCTAGCTTTAAGGTACTCCTAGACTCAGCCACTTGCACTAACTGAAAATCGATTTCAAAAGTTTAATAACATACGTGTGTTACCGGATGCGGTACCGCACTCATGAAGTTTTTTATTTTTGATTTGCCGAGAAAGTCATTCTTTATAAAAAGTTTTGCTTATCTTAGGAGTTATAAACAGTTGTCAAACTTAAGGTAAATTATACAAAGTATTCTAAAAACCGCTGCCCAAGGAATCACTACTTCCACATCCAGATTTTTTATCTAAGTCACTCACAACGAAAAAATTTTGTATGTGGAAATAATTGTTTATGGAACATTAATAATATAATATTTGAAATCCTCTACCCCAAAAACCCATAAAGTGATACCCCACATCGGTAGCGGGGTGGGGGTGGTGATAGGGGGTGGTAGTGGGGGTGGATGAAGTAAAAAACATTTTGAGGTTTCTGGTTCTTGTACACACCCTAATTCACAATTTTTTTTCATCCCTTTTAATAATGGGGTGGGGGTGGTAATGGGGGTGGCTAATGCCAAAATTTTTTTTGAGACCTTAGCTTCTCTTGTATATACTAAATACCAATTTTATGGACTCTTACCTGCTTGGTATACCTATTTTCCCCAAATTTACCCCCCAACCCTTCGACGGAACAAGATGAAAATATAATCTAGTTCTAGATCTCGTTAAAGTACATATGTGTACCAAATTTCAAGTCAATATCTCAAACGGTTCCAGAGTAAACGTGCGCACAAAAAAAGTTACAGACAGACAGACCGACAGAGAGACCGACAGACCGACAGACAGATTTTTTTTTTCTCTCAAACTTAAAATCTCGACGTTTCGTGACATTCTAAGCCTATTTGAACAAAAAAAATTTTTTAAAATTTTTTTGTCGTTACTATACTTCCACTGAATGTGGAAGTAAAATTAGATAACATGAAATCGACGTTAAGCAAACTACCTTTTTTTAATATTTTTATTGAAAATTAACAAAGTTTTCTCAATTATGAGGAAAAGCTTCAGTACGGAGTTTAATTGCACAGTTAGGAAATAACAATTTTCAAAAAATGTTTATGAAAACTATTCCGCACGTAGACCTCCTACTAATACACATTTTTCTAATCTTTTTCTAAATTATCATAGACAGATGAGATCACATCTTCATTTATGGTTGCAACAGCATCGTATTTGAACATTTTTATATGGTGGTACCTTGAGACTTTCAGGAATGTCATTGTAAAGAGAAGCGATACGATATGAGAATGCGCAGCGAAATTGGCCAGTTTTACGTCTTCGGATGGTGATAGTTGCTTTGTGTCTTGTATTTAGGTTATGTAGATAAATAAATAAATAAACAAATACATAAATAAATAAACTTTATTTTCTTCTCAGACAAAGTGGTACACTTGTATAGGAATAGTCACATGCTTGACAAACTAACTGTTACTTTCATTGAACTCACCCAGACTATAAAAGCACTTATCAACAAGATAATAAGGAACTTGCCCAAACAATAAAATTGATTTAAAATATTCAAAATTGTAAACTAACATCATTAAAAACCCCATAGTCAACAAAAAATTAAAAAAATAAATCTGCCGGATTTTACTCACTTTCGCTTTGATAATTCCGCATGCTCATGCGCATTGGTCAGAAACAGCTAGCACTGAACACAACCTGACCTAAAATTTAAACGTATTCATTGGAAAAACATCTTCAGTATTCTGATATGTCACAAAATGCTACTTTTGATTCATTCGTGCCTAGCCGAATTTTCGAATTTCGCTGTGCAATTTACGATCAGGTTTATCTGGAAAACTTCCTCTTTACATCGCGACATCGTGCGGGCCGACCCAATGGTGTTTTTCGAAAAATATGAACGTGTCAAGATTGCACGTTTTTGCAATTTTTTCGACTCCGGAATGTAAGCTGTTTTTTCGAGTGTTTTTTGCTATTTTTCGCAGATATCTCCGAAACGGTGGGAGTTAGCTCGAAATAAAAAATAAGATCAAACGAGTATTTTCCACTACGAATCTTTTGCCACCATCAGAATTTTGATTTTTTTTTGTTTCGGAGATAACTACTGAAATATCGGCCATGTACGGCAGAAAATCGCAAATTTTGGCACAGTTGGCAACTTTTTAGCCTTGGCTCCTACGCCAAAAGACTATTCTAGCTAATTTAAATAGAATTAAATTTGCTAAAACTCTTTTTTTATTTTTTGAATTCCGACAAAAATGAAGGAATTAGAGGGGGCGGGGGACTTCTTTTTCGGTAAAATTTCTCTATTTTGTCACCGTAATTAATCGGTAATTAACTGAAATCGACCTCATATACGATGTTCACTTAATATCATGTACTAGTTTGACCCTCCGTTAATCTTGGCCCTTCGAAACAAAGGTTTCAGAGAAATTATTTTTTTAATATTTACATACAGTCTATAGGAAAACATGTAATTTCCTACATTTCCTCGAATATCTCGATAATTATCGTTTTTTCGAAAAATTTGTAGATAGCTTATGTAAAGAGAATTGATTGAGCTTTCCGACACTTTTTTTTATTTTTTCTCTAACAACAAAAACAAAAGACTTATGACCGAATATGCGGACGTCTCAAAGCCAACCACCGTCCAGCCCAGTCTATTAATTAGAATGAAGACGTACCACCGCTCGGCTAAAGTACGCCGTGGGACACCACGCCAAGTGACGTCACAGTGCTTTTCGTGTGGAGTGGCGAGGATTTCAACTTTAATTATTTATTGCAAAGTAAGTACTGCGATTTAACAGCAGATATTCGTTTTGGCGTGTTTTTATACATAAACACACACAATTTTAAAAAATGGGGAAGTTCATTGTTAATTGTCTTTTAAAAGATTTTAAACTTAATGCATTTTTTACATATGTCGGTAATTTTTTAAAAATATTTAGGCCTAAATAATTTGGTGAGTTGAAGTTATTTTATATTTACAATATTGCATATGAAAATGGTCTTTTTGCCTAGTATTTATTTGGTGAACATTTTTGTTTAAAATATAGTTTCCATTATTTTTATAAATAAAAACACGTAATTCATATATTAACAAGCACATAAGAGTCAAAATTTTGTAGTTTTTAAAAAGTGTCTACAAGAATACCTGTTAAACACACTAGCAATATATCTTAAGTATCTTACAGTAAATACACCCAATGATTGCGTGAAACTACCCCAGAAAGACACCCCATATCGCAGTCTAGAAGAGACTTAAGAATGAGCTTGGTACATCATAGTCCAACTTTAAAACAGTTTTTAAGTTTCAAAATAAATAGCATAGCGAATTTAATTTTGAAAGTAACTGTGTGCACTGCGTCTTCCAGTTGAGAGATTCATCGATCGTAATACCTAAGAATTTAATTTCTTGATTACAACTCAAAATATCTGACCCTATGCCAATGTTTAGCGGAGAACACTGTTTTTGTCTGTTATGGAATCTTATTACCTGGGTTTTTTTCAGTATTAAGGTAAAGTGTGTTAGACTTATACCAATCACTCATAATTTGTAATACGTTGTTATATTTGTATTCCAATATTTTATCTGCATTATCAGATATTAGAAGGGATTTGTCATCAGCATATATAACAAAGAATGCATCAGTAGATAAAGTATCTAGCTCGTTCATATATAGGGTGTAATCAGTTTCATGTCATTAAAAAAACTGGTAATGGGGACCGACTAGACAAACAAAAAACCTTTATGACTTTTTCCTCTAAGGGCACTTAAAACTGACCTAAGTCAACAATTTGAATATTAGGGTAGGAAATATTTGAGAACCACTGCCTTTCTGGGTCAATGGACGTGTACTTCCCAATTAGGAAGTTTCCATTTTTCTCATTTTCTCGTAATAAATAGTCGTAAAATTCTAAAAAATATTTGCATTTGCATTTAATTATTGTAAAAAATATCTGTAATTTTTTTTACATCTTATTTTTATCTCTATGAATAAAAAAGTTAGCGCTCATCTGGGCTGAGGCTCGAGGACGTCACAATATATGATTCCGTCAACAGCGAGCGGGCGCGGGCACCAGAAGTTTCGTTCATTCAGTGTTATTCTTACCGGACACAGCGTAAGATACTTTGTAGCTAGGCTTGTTTAACGTTTTAATTGTTTGAAGAAGTAAGTTATGCCTAAAATAACAGCGAGTTGTGTACTATGACGTCACATTCTAGCGCAAAATATTCAAATAAGAAATTAAATAAGTTCGTAAGTTTTTCAGAATCGAGATGATCTTTTTTTTTGTTTGATTAGTCAACTGAAAGACTACTAAATGGGTTGAATGTACATGATATTTCTTAAATAGAAAACTTCCTAATTATACAACTTTTAAATTGTCATAAAAAAGTGCACGCGGCGGCCCCCAGTTTCAAAGCAAAGAAAGGCGGCACCTTTGATGATCGGAACCAATTATAAAAATGTAAATAATTCGTTATCTCTTTTTGCAGAACTGCAAACACATGTGTTTTTTTAATTTATAACAAAATATTGGAGTTATTTTGTTGTTTATAATTTTTCAGATTTAAATATGGTTTATTAACATTTGTAACCTAAATGAGTATTCTAGGTTAAAAGCTTAAAAAATGAGAAATTATTGCATGACATTGGGAAATAAAAAGTTAGATGTCTGAGATACGATAACAGAAAACAATTATGTGAATTTTAAGTTATTATTTAACGAATTGCCGATCAGGTATCGAAAACTAAAATATTCGGTAAATCTAGAACTTACCCAATAAATTATTGTTGATTTACATAAATTGTACGAAATGGCTTCCGTCGGCATCAATACACTTTTCGGTACGTCGATCTAAGGACATACGCACTCCGTTCAACGCATTTGGTAAATTAGGATAATTTTTTATGGTTTCTATGCACATTAAAATACCACACTAAACTATCAACTAACGTTGTCAATAAAGAAAATAAAAATAAAAACTTGGTCCAAAATCCAAAAAGCAACACAAAAAGAATGAACAAGTAGTGTCTGTACGTAATCAAGAAGTTAACGACTTGAACGGTAAGTCAATAAAATAAATCTTACCTGTAAATACGTGGCCCAAAATTCAAAAAGAACAACAGCAACATTCGACGTGTGTACTTAACGAAGTGCCCACAGAAACTAAAATCTTACACAAGGGAGAGTAGTTTTCTACTTTTAAAAAGCCATAAAAAAGTGTGGTTATCAACTTGTGTCCTCGCCGACGCGCTGTCTCTAACAAAGGAGCGCCATACTTTGAAATAGCTGTATTAGCGTATTTGATGGTTAGAGGCGCCGATATACGCGAAGATAAAAGCCTATCCCAACATTCCAGCAGTTCGCAAACAATATTATTGAAAATTTTCGATTTTTTTTTTTTTCTAAAACTATGGGTTTTAGACCCCATGTTATATAAGGTTTTTTTGTTCGTTTAGTCGTTCCCCACCACTAGTTTTTTTAATGACGTGAAACTGATTACACCCTGTATAATAAAAATAATATCAGACCCAGTACAGAGCCATGTGGGACTTCTACCTTTATATCTGGATATTCAGATTTTATTGTGTTTCTGTTGTTATTGTCAGAATATAATAGGCTAACATTTTGTGTACGGTGATCCAAAAAAGTAGCTGCCCCACCTATGCTATACGAATAAAGTTAGATAACAGTTTTACATGATTGGCGCAGTCGAATGCTCTACTTAGATTACAAAATATCCCGATAGGGCACTCACCCGCCTCCATATATTCTGTTAGTTTGTTAAGAAATGAGTGAATGTTGTTTGTGTTGACATATCAGCCCGAAAGCCATGTTGATTTTTTGTAAAAATGTTATATTTTTCGATAAAGAGTAATATTCTAATATTTTTGAGAATCCGGATGGAATAGTCACTGTTCTGAAGTTTTCCATTAGTGGTGGTATATTAAAATTTTCTCTATTAATAGTGACATCAGTACAAACCAGAAGATTTTGACAGCGGTTGCATATTGGTTAATCGGTTACATAGTTATTAACGGGACACTTGAACTGGAATTATTTTTTTGTCAACATAACCTAAGATTTCTAATAAATTTTCTGACAAATGGATGCTGCAACAACGTTTTTTCTTTTCCAAGAGGAAATTCTGGATAGTAGCAGTAGTTCAAGTAGTGAAGATGAATTTCCAATGCGAGGCCATATGGTTCTTCTACCTAGAATACAAAATTACATTGACAGTTTGACGTACCCCCTCCTAAATTGAACCGCTGTTACCGATCTAAAACGTCGGTCGTTTTGGTCCAAGCTGAAATACCAATTTTTCAGGAACCGCGTTCCATAATTTAACTTATTTTCAGGGATATGACATTTATGGGACAGTCAAAGCCCAACGAAGAAAACCAAGTCGATTAACGGAACATATTCCAAGTGTATCGAGAAGTAATGAAGATAAAAGATGGACGTAACTTTTTCATTTGAAACTTTTTTTCTAGAATTAGCAGTTTTCGAGAAAATTGCAAATGAGTGATTGTTGGCCAAGTACTGCAATTAACTGCTATTAAATTTACCAGATTATGCGCTTCCGCGAGATTTTCAAGTTTTAATTTTACTTTTTTTTCGTCAGGTCAATAATAACAAAGTTATCGTGGAAAAACTTGTTTTTGCGAATTTTAAATGCGAATTCCTCCGCCATCCCGTGTGATTAAGCTGAACTAAGTTGATAACATGTTAAAAGAGAACGCGTGTAACCGAATTGTCAAAAAAAAAAAAATTAAAGAGTTGGTTTCAAAACTCCTCTTTTTCTCCCCAGGTCCACACCAGTAATACTAAAATTGTCTACTGTTGTCCGATGATCGTACAATATCATCACCTACTTGATCCAGAGCATTTGTGCTATATCCCTTGCGAAATCCAGACTGGTTAGTAGGTAATGTATTATTTAATTTTATGTGCTCCGTAATTTGTTCTATCATGATTATTGTAACGAGCTCTCTACCCCCAGAGACATCTATGTGAGTTTCCTACAAGTTCTGTAGTAACAGAAACTGAATTAGTTAGTTAGTTGGTTTGGCAATCGGTCCAAAGATGGCGCGCGGCGTCATAGTTTGAAAGTTGTCGAGAGCCTACTAGAAAAATTCCAGAAAGAGAAGAGAACATTTTGGAACTCTCATCTTTTGGTATACAAAGGTATGGAGAAGCCCAGAGTGGACAGTTTAGTTCAGATGGTGAATTGAGAAACATTCAGAACAAGTAAGCAAAGTGATCAAGTGACGGAAGTAGCGAATTATAGTATCTAGTGGTATATTAGTAAAGTAACTAATTATTGTAATTCGTACGTAAGTTAGTAAATTAGTGTTTAGTTTTACTCTGGTGTTTCCGAATCCATGATACAGGGTGTTTACAAAAGGGGTATAAACACGTAACATTATATTAATGATTTTGGACATAGTGGGTAATGTACTGATTGGTCTAAGATCCGTTAAATCGGATATATTGGTAGTCTGTCGTAATTAAATTATTTTAGATTTCTGAGATGTAAAACAACAAAATTTCTTTGGTAAGTTTTTTTACTAATATAGTTAATAACATTTTTAGTTACTCATCGATTTTTTTCAGAAATAGTAGCTGGTTCTTCCTTCAGGTAGCAGTAACCTACTATCCAAATTTCAACATGATCGGATTTTTCCTTTTTATGTTGTCATGATAGATATACAGGCAGACGGGCAGGCAGGCGAACGGGCAGACAGACAGACAGGCGAAGTTGACTATAATTTAATGTTTGTCACAATGATATTATTGTTTTACAAGCTCCATATTTATCGTTGCAAAAAATATCTGACCAACATAATGTGGGCACTCTTCGTCTCTATGAAGAGTATAATAACAAAATTAAAGTTAGAATTTTATAAATACTCTTGCTCGTCGCAGTATTATTATATGTGGCAATTCGTGTTTATGAAAGATTATTACTTATCAAACTTATAATTATCCAGGCGCTTTTATTTTTCCATGCCTGTGAATTGTAATTCAATGGAAATTGTATGTGTCCACGCGGTTTAAACTTTTGATGGACAGAAAATACAATACTCGTGGGAAAGTTTTATCCGACCCTCATTGCGACATTTCAACAAGCGAAACTGCCAAAGACAACAGTATAAATTACTTCACCGGACGCTACACAGCAAACTACTGAGATCCACCTTCTACCCTTATTTTTGTTAAGCGTAAACAATTCTGTTGAAATTATAGATCAGCTGATAGAGTGCCTCCAAATGGCCATTTTAATTATAACTAGTTAGTTTTTTGCAGTTGGTCATTAAAGTCTACTATGCAGTCTGTTTATTTTACTAGGGCCACGCCAATTATCGTATGTAATATCATTAGTGCTTAAAATTTTATCGAAAATTTTTTTTGAAAACGTTGTTGCCTGGTAATATAATTGCCAGTTTATTATCCCGAGCGCTTTAGCGGGAAGGATTTATTTTTTGATAATAAACTGTCAATTTACACGAGTTACATTACCTTTTGGAAACTTAGCTTGAGCAAAATTGAAAAGCACGAGTAGTATTTGGGGAGAATATTTCACGAATAAATAATTCATTAAGTACCTCTTTAATAGGTATTATGTTTTGTAATTAATTACCTTCAGACGTTTTCTTGTCACTTTTTGGAGTTTACTGACCTTACCTTCAATTCCAGTATTAATTCGATATAAAGAAATATTTCCAAACCGACTCATATTGTCAAAACAATAAATTTGAAACCAACGCAGTAGCAACATAATCTAGTGACGGTTTCTGTGGCAACTAGTAAATAAAACGAGTTGAAACCTTAGATATTATAATATATAGACTGGCTTAACACCTCTCAGGAGTTTCTGAGGTGCAATATGATGAGGAACGATAGAGAGAGCACTACATTATTGCCGATGTCCCGCCCATATATATTATGCACTCATGCTTCCCGAGATTGAAATGGAGCGCCATCTAGCGCTACTAGAGTTATATTCATCAGACAGCATAATAAATGTTCATTGACACGTATTTACGTATTTAATCCTTATTTTTAAGGTTTTATTTGTTAAGAAGAGAGAACTTTAAATACAACAAATTATAATGTTTACTGCGCAGCTTTGATTCAACGAGTTACTTTTTGATAGTTTGCCGTATGTAAGTACATTTTTAGTTTGTTTCCAGAGCGAATGTGTTTACTTGTACATTCGTAATAAATGATTTGCTTACCTCGTAGGCATTTCTATTTAATTTTAGATGCTGCCAGTGATAATTATTTTGTAACTATTACGTTATTTAGCTATTGAAAGCTGTGCTTGACTTGCTGTATGAGCTATGTTAAGTACAATCTTTGTATGTAATTGTTACCTGTTTGAAAAGAAGGGAAATTGAAATAATTACAGATAGGCAAGGGTTATCTATATATTTCAGACAAGTTTCGCTTTGGAACTGTTTACTATATATATGGTGTGTTTATGTTTATATATACTACTATGTAATACAATATTACAATTTACAAGGTACGTTAACAATCAGCAATAAGCTAGAGGATAATGTCTAGATAAACTTTAAAAATAAGAGTGAACTTATTTGCGGAAAACATTTCACGAAACAAAACATGACATATATGTCAAAAAAATTTCGCAATATTTATCGACGCAGCGACACAAAAATTAGAGCGATAATTTCTTCATGTTGGTACTGTCAAAAACCGATCTAGGTTGGATTACCACTAATAATGACGTTTGATTGTTGCAATATTGGGAAAAAACGGGCTCTCATTGGCTAGCGCGTTAATGTGTGAAATAATCTCCCTTAATATCTATTGTAGAAGAAAAAAGTTTTTTAGTAAAACTTATCCCAATTTTTGTGAGCTTTGTTTCAGTTAAAAGAAATTCGAAATCGATAACCTTTGAGATATACTACAAAATCATGAAAAATAGGAAAACCACAATTGCTTATATATTTCTCTTATTCGAAGATATACGAAAAATATTAAAGGGATGAGAGTTGACGGCAAATGCCATAAGGATAATAATATGTATAAAAGAAATCGAAAAACGGACATTCGCTCTTGTGCAAAAATAAAAGGAACAAATCTCAGGTCATGACACCATAAAATCGGTTACTTTTTTTCTTTCCAATGATATAAAACATGTCATAAAAATTTTAACTGTGCCAAAATTTAATATTTTATGAAAACCATAATATCTACATATCATTGAATCGTAAAAATAAGCCATGCCATATTAGTAAAAATTCACTATTTAATAATTATAAATCAGTCATTATTTATTACAGTTTAATACAAACAAACAAATATCTCATAAATAAAAATACAAGTACAAAACAAACATCCAAATAAACAAGAAACTATGTATACTAGTACTACCTGTACTACTCGAGGTACTACTATACTGGAGAGAAATTGTGTGTAATTATTCTACTAACTAGGTACATTAAAGTCATTACAAACTCTAGTGGTCATGATAATATTTCTAATAATTTGGTTAAAAAATGCAAATATGCGATAAGCGGTCCATTATGTTATATAATAAATCGTTCTACAGAGGAAGGTATATTTCCCAGTAAATTTAAAAGAATATACAAGAAGGGAGATCCAAATTACATAAGAATATGTTACTATCTCCTGTTCAACATAATTTCACAACAAATAAAAGCAGAGTCTGCGTTGTGTGATTTTCATCACAAAATCATTTAGACAGCAAGAAATCAGTTGTGGGTCTTTTCGTAGATTTCTTACGAGCTTTTGATTTGGTAGACCATCAGCTACTTAAGGCCAAACTAGCACGATATGATATTCGAGGAACTGCTATACAAATATTTTTCTCCTATTCAGACAACAGGACGCAAATTGTAAAAATGGCCGGTGGAATTGAAAGTATTATTTGCGATATTAAACAAGGAATTCCACGGGGGTCAATTTTGGCACCACTTTTAAATATAATATTGGCTAATGATGTGGTTAGTCAAATACAAAAAATACCAAATGTTCATGTGATCTGTTATGCTGATGATACAAACATTGTAGTTACCGGCAACAGCCTAAGTGAAGCAAAGGAACCCATTGAAAGAGTTTATCAAGAAATCATACATTGGTCTCAAAATAATTTTTTTTTTTTTAAAAACCTTTATTTAATAATATAGTACATATACATGAATAAAAATATATATCACAGTCTGGATTGGATTGAGTACAACATATACATAATGTTTTATAATTTTTAGAAACAATAGATTTTTTTGGAAAATGAATCTAGTTTTCCGTGTCTTAACTTCTTAAATCTATCATTCCTTAACATGTTAACATAGGTCTCGACATTTTGTTTAACTTCTAAGTTAAAATATATTAATGCACTTATAAACCATATCCACACATTTACATCTATTTTTTGTACAAAGAAGATCTGACACATATCTTTATAGTCGAGAGAATGTAAAGACTTGTTAAACCTCTTGATCGTTTTCTCATTCGTCCAATCCCAGACCTGCTTTGCACTTCCACATTCTTTGATTCTGTGCATTATATCATCATTTACGTCACATCTTAAACAATTGTTCGTGTTCGACATTCCATGTTTTTGAGCTACTGGATAATTTTCATTAAGAGCTTTATACACAGCGGATCTCCATTTGGTTGGAATATTCTCATTCGTACTCACTTCCCATATTCTTTCCCAATTGTACTGCGGATATTTCTGTTCAATATTGGGGGGCTCGCTTATGTTGGCCATTAAAGATTTATATATAAACTTTGATTTTAGTATTTCATCTTTTTTAAATGTAATGTTACTTTCATTTATGCCTTTCAGGATATTCTTAAATGCAGGATTTATTATGGTATTCGGTTTATCAAAGAGGTCATTTAGTATTGATTTGAAAATTATGTTATTCTCAATCGTTGTCCACGAAAGCTGTTGCGTCTTTACAAAGAGAGCCAAAGCCTTGATCTGTACATTTATTAAATTCAACCCCCCTTTCTGACACGGCAGCTGTAATTGTTCTCTTGCAGTTCTATATAAACTACCCTGCCAGATGTATCGCCCTGTTATTAGTACAATTTTTTGGCTGAATTGATGTGGCAAAGGTAAAACTTGCGCTAAATACCACACTTTGGATAATACATATGTATTGATATACCATATTTTCCTAATTATGTCCAAATTTCTCATATTCTCAGTTATTAAAGTGGTTTGTATATTTCTAATTACCTTTTCCCAGTTCGACTTGATCGTTTCTTTAATACTGTTGGTAATATACATCCCCAAAACTTTTATTTCGTTTTTTTCTTTAAACTTCCCTATACTATTATTAGACATTTCTGACCATTTCCCTAAAGGTAGAATAACCGATTTCTCTAGATTAACTCTGGCATTGGAACCACTTTCGTATATTTTAATTAAGATATCCATTCGTCTAAGGTCGTTTACGTTTTTAATATATACAGACACATCATCTGCATATGCAGTGACTTTCTGTGTTATATTGTTAATTTGTATACCCTCAATAGTGAAGTCAATCATGCGTATAAACGGCTCCAAGGCTAGGCTAAATAGGATCATGGATAACGGACAGCCCTGTCTTACTGAAGTTTTAATATTGATTTCTCTGGATAAGAAACCGTTTATTATTATTTTGGAAGTTGCAACGCCATAGATGTTTTTAACTACTTGTATTAATTTTTGGTGAAATCCCATCTTTTCTAAAACTCGCCACAGATATGTGTGGTTAACCTTATCAAATGCACTTACGAAATCCAGTCCCAAGATAGCTCCACTATTCTGTTTACTTTTTTCGAAAGCTAAGATTATGTCCCTTGATAGCATTAAATTGTTGTAGATAGACCGATTCGTGCCGCAAGTTTGTTCTTTTCCCACAATTTTAGGAATTATGTCTTTTAACCGTGTAGCTAGAATTTTCATTAATAATTTATAATCAGAATTTAGCAAAGTGATTGGCCTAAATTTGTTTAACTCTTGTGCACTTTTAACTTTCGGAATTAGTGTAATAACTGCTTCTACAAATTCTTTTGGCGGCTGAATTTCGTTAAGTAGGAAGGCATTGTATAGCCTCGTCAATTCTTCTCCAATTTCCTCAAAGAAAGTTAAATAAAATTCGTAAGTTAACCCATCAAGACCTGGCGTTTTCTTTTTTGTCATACATTTTAGAATAGTACCTACTTCTTGCTTGGAGATTTCTTTAATCAGAGTATGATTTTCGCTGTCTTTTATTTTGTTTTTCACGTGCGACAGTAGACATCTAACTTCCCTATCATTAATTGACGATTCCTCAAATTTTTTTTCATAATATTTGTTGGTGTATTCTAATATATCTCGTGTGTTATGTACTGTTTCCCCTTGTTCTGTCCTTAGAGTAGACAAGATCGATGCCTTATTTTTGCGTTGTTTCATTATATCATATAGTGTGTATCTGTCATTAATATTATCCTTATTTTTGTTATTAAATATCCGATCTAACTGTCTCTGTTTTAAATTATAGATTATATTTTTAATTTCCCTATATTCATTTGTAATATTTTCACCTGCGTTTAGTCTATTGTTTGCTTCAATTAAAGCCGTCTGATAAAATTCTAACATGTTTTTGTTTTCAATTGCATTTTGAATTTCTATGTTTTTAAAGAAGGCCCTGGCTCTCCTCTTAAAGACACAAAACCACCATCTGATAAAATTGTTGTTGTACAATGGATTACGTTTTAAAATACCAATCTCCTTTCTGAATTCTTCAATTGTACTTTCTTCCAGGTATGAGTTTTTTAATTTCCAGTAGCCCCATCCGTGTTTAAGATATGACGTATTATTGCTGTCAGATATTTTAAGGAAAAAAATAAAGGCATTATGATCAGAGAAAGCTACCGGCCTTATTTCACATTTATGAACTAAATTGCTATTTTCTTTACTAATGTAAGCCCTGTCTATTCTAGAAGCAGTATTTTCTCTGACATAAGTGTACTCTACCCTATTTTTGTGTATTAGTTCCCATATATCTTCTAATTTTAAATTTTGCACCATGTTATGTAGATTGTTACAAATATTTGTACCATTACGTGAATCCTTTTTTTTTATAACACAATTAAAATCGCCTAGCATAATTAGTGGAATCTCAAAATTTAAGTGTACTGTGATATCGTTTAGAAAGAAACTATTGCGTTCATTCAAATTTTGCGATCCGGAAGGTGCGTAAATATTTATATATCTTATGTTATTTATAGTCACAGATAAAACTCTGCCATCTGGTGAACACAAAATGTCTTTTATTTGACTTCCTAATCTATATATTACACCAGTCCCTCTTTGTGAGTCACCTATATTACTTAATATATCATATCCATTAGGACATCTTACATAATCTAAATTTAATTCTTGCAAAAACACTAAATCTAAATCATATTTCTTTATAAAGTGATTTAACAAACTTTGCTTTGTCGCGTTTTTTAAACCATTACAATTAATGCTTGCAATTGTATTTAAACGAGCCATCTCATATATATATATATATATATATATATATATATATATAATTATGTATATATTTAAAATACAGCGGAAAGAAGAACAAAAATGCACTTCCCGATTAGTGTCTCACAAAATAAACTCACTAATAAAATTCCTCACCGTTCTCCACATTATTATGGCCATCTATGCTTGCTTCCATTTCTTCTGCACTATCTTCAATCACCTCCTTGTTTACTTCCTTGGGCTGTGTCTTCTTTTTTAGCTTTATGGTGATTTTCGGAACTTTCATCTCCTCTTCAGAACTTAAATTGTGTTCTCTTCTCCTTTTAAGCCTTTCCATTTGTTCCCGGGTCTGTATCTCTTCCATTTGAGTTGCTTCTATAATGTCTGGTGACGAAATATTAGAGGTCGCCTTCTCGTTTGTCAATTCTCGATCTACCATTGCGTTCCAATCTGTTACGCTTGCATATGTTCTTCCGTCCTTGTTTCCAATGGCGTTCTTTGGGGCTGGTTCTATTAAGGGTGCTGCTGGTCTTCGTATTTCTTTAACTCGATTTATTATCCTTTTTGGGCATTCTCTGCGTTCATGACCTGGCTGTTCGCAAAGCATACAGGTCCGTACTTGATTGGGGTAGGTTACCAATGATGTTATCCCATCAATTGTAATATATGACGGAATCTTCGTTTTCATAACTATTGAAATAGACCTTATCCCACTTTCTACATTATAGACGTCTGCACCAGTATATTTTTCGTTCTTTATGTTTCTCACTATACCATATTTTTGTAATTTTTCTTTAATTTTTCCGTTATCAAGTTCCACTGGGAAATCAAAAATTCTAACCATTACTTCTTCACTTTCTTCACTTATATATACTTCGTGCTCTGCACCTTCCTCATCCGTAAATATTAGGACACCATCCACAAACTTTTGCAAGGTTGTTTTGAGTAACCACTCGGATACTAGCTTTATAAATACTTTGTTTCTTATGTGATCAAACTGTATACATATTATTTGATCTACGGAAAATTTTAGTTTTTCTTTGATCCATTTATGTAGGCATAAATTCGTTGGCTTCTTTTTCACATTAACAAAATTTAAAGTAATTGTATTTTCCCGTTTAACTGACATTTTTACTATAGATGTATATAAGGTTACGTAATACTTCCTCCGTACAGCTGAACGTCTGTACCGTACGGCTGCATACGTGAGACTGTGTAAATAATAACCTAATTCTAAATAAAACAAAGACAGTTCCAATACAATTATCATCGAGTAATAATTCCGAGAGCCTAACACTTTTCAATGATATTGACTGGGAAATAAAAACTTGTGCTGATGGTATACTCTTAGGTGTTACTTTTGATAAACACTTACGATGGACTGAACATATAGAAAAATTATGTATTAAGCTCAGTTGTTATGCTCTAAATATTTAATTATTGTGGCCAGGAAATTCTTAAAATACTCTATTATGTTAATTTTCATTCGCATTTTAGGTGCGGAATTGTAAACTGGGGCAATACTTGTAATGTGGCTAGGGTATTTTTATTACAGAAATATGCAATTCGTATTTTATTAAATTTAAATTAGAGAGAGTTGCCGTGATGCCCTTAAAAATTTTAAAATTTTGACAGTGCTCATATGTTCATAAACAAATCAATCTTTTTAAGAAATCAAGTGAGTCATTTACATAACACTAAAGCAGAGAATTTTCTACTGCCTGATTCTCATAGAATTGCTATGTACCAGAAAAGTTTTCTTTACCAAGGGTTATAATTCATTAGATGAAGATGTTAGGTCTTCGGGTAGCATACATATTTTCAAACATAAATTAAAAAACCGCTGCCCAAGGAATCACTACTTCCACATCCAATTCTCTATCCAAGTCACTCACAACGAAAAAACTTTGTATGGGGAAATAATTGTTTATGGAACTTTAATAATATAGTATTTGAAATTCTCTACCCCAAAAATCCATAAAACGATACCCCACATCGGTAGTGGGGTGGGGGTTGTGATAGGGGGGTGGTAGTGGGGGTGGATGAAGTAAAAAAATGTTTTGAGGTTTCTGGTTCTTGTACATACACTAAATCATAATTTTGTTTCATCCCCTTTAATAAGGGGGTGGGGGTTGGTAATGGGGGGTGGCTAATGCCAAAAATTTTTTGAGACCTTAGCTTTTCTTGTATATACTAAATACCAATTTTATGGACTCTTATCTGCTTGATTTACCCATTTACCCCAAACTTACCCCAATTTACCCCCCAACCCTTCGGCGGAACAAGATGAAAATATAATCTAGTTCTAGATCTCGTTAAAGTACATATGTGTACCAAATTTCAAGTCAATATCTCAAACGGTTCCAGAGTAAACGTGCGCACAAAAAAAAGTTACAGACAGACCGACAGACAGACAGACAGACCGACAGACAGACCGACAGACCGACAGACAGACAGACAGACAGACAGACAGAAATTTTTTTTCGCTCAAACTTAAAATCTCGACGTTTCATGACATTTTAAGCCTATTTGAACAATAAAAATTTTTAAAAATTTTTTTGTCGTTACTATACTTCCACTGGATGTGGAAGTAAAAATATTACTAGACAAAAATTGCTACGCGATAAATGAATTTTTGTAATTTAATATACTGGTTTTATATGACCAACTACAAGATGTCTTGTATGTTCATCTGTTTTATATATTTTATTGTATTGTTTTTTTTTCTGTTAACTGTTTGTTAATTTTTCTTGTGACGTTTTCTACATTTATTTTATTGTATACTTTTATTTGTAGGTATATAATTTTTTTGCAGGAGAATCCAAGAATGTAATATCTGGTGATCGAGATGATCATAGAGTGGATTCATAAGTGCCTATCCAAGCTAAAATAAGGATTAAATATGTAAATATATATATCAATAAACACTGTAATATAGTAATTCCTGAAAAATTCATTGGAATACATGTACAAGAATAATGTAGCGTTACTAGATGGCGGTACTAGAACAATATTTCAATTTTATTTCTGTTATCGGCTACCTTAGAACGTAAAGGCGGGCGGTTGGTAAATGCCGTAGAGCTCTCTCTCTCTCTCTCTCTCTCTCTATCTCTCTCTCTCTCTCTTTGTCTGCCTGTCTTTACTTGTAATGTGATTGGCCTAAAGGTGTCCGAGAACTCTTTACAGCGAAGACTTCTCAGCTGTTTTGGACCAGTCTATGCATTACAATACCAATGGTTTACCGTATTTTGTTTTTCTTGATTATCTCATTAAATTTTAAAATATTCCGTGAAGTGTAAGTTTTAGATAATAAACTGTTAATTTGCATTCTTTATATTACCAGGCAACAATGCTTTCGAAAAAATCTTACCGATAAAATTCTAAACATTAGTGATATAACATACGATAACTTGTTTTTCATTTTGGTATAGGTTTATTCGAATATTTAGCTCCTTTATTGCTGACGCGATAAGAAAAATAAAAAGTTTTTTAAAAACTCGAATGTTTCGCTTTTTTCTATGAGTGTATATCTAAACTCACACATAGTTTTCGAAAGTAATTGCAAATTATTACTTTCATGTTTGGAGCACATTAAAATATAATACGCTGTGCAGTATCCATTCCTAGTATATCAACGATAATACATGGTTGAGTATAAGCCAAATTTTCCCAGTAAGTACTCTTTATTGCAGTGATTACAAATGCATTAACTAATAGACTCAAATTTAGCAAATAGCGTGTGTTTCCGCTTCCAAATGTAAATGACAAAATGATTTCAATAAATGAAAATTTCCACGTTTCCATATTACTGACACCTTTTTAATATATAAGGTTCACTTACCTTTTAACGCGTGGCATTGTGAATGGTATAAACTTAAATGAGTATTTTAGTTATATATACATTGAAATTAAATTTCAAACTTCTCCAGTTAACTCTGGTTTTACTACTAAACTGCTGAAACTCGGTAGAGTTGATTTTCATTATAGTTTCCTATTCAGAAAGAGACTGACACTATCGATATTTCATTTCCTAGGTTGTTTTCCGAAAACCGCAGTATGTTTTGATCCCTATTTTTTATTTATTTAGAAAGTCTTGCTCATATTATTTCGATAGTTGCAATTTGTGAAGGTAATAATATTTTATTTTTTCTAATTTTCTATTAATATCTAGATATTAATCTGTTATTGACATTGCACATTTATTTCAAACAATAGTTTTTAAAACTTTGTTATAAGAAACATTCGAAGCTACAATCCATTCCTTTTTTAGATACAAAACCAGCAGAGTCTATAGAAAGGCTAAAAAGGAACTAGAAATATATCTCGGTATTAGATCTGACAGAAGTCGGAATCAACAGACAAGGTTTCCATCAAGAATCGTAAGATTTATCTGAGTAAATTTCTTTGACACGGACTTTCTTTTAAATTACTAAACTGTCTATAAGAATAAAATGCAAAATTTTTATATAAAATGGTAAAATTTTATAAAACTACGCATTTGCACAAAAAAATAAGTTTTTATTGGATAATAAAAATATCATTTTAAACAAGCAAATTATTATTTTTTACCTTTCATTTTCTCAAAAACATAAAATAATTAATTTCAACGAAGATTATTATTTCATTTTTTTTATTGTCTCCTATAGTATATGGGCCAACTGGCCAAATTAAAGTATTCGGTATCATTTGGGGGTACTAATTTGCCTTTAAGCCACAGCTATATGAGTGTACAGACATAGCAAAAAATATGATTGCCATCTGAAAGTGGTAGCTAACAAAAATGGCGGCCAATCCAAGATGGCGAATGTAGACGTTTAAAAAAACGACCGTATCTCTGTAAGGTATTGTCCGATTTCAGTGTTATTTTTTTTTAATGACACTTAAATTATGAAAATTTTGTAAGTTCCCATTAATTTTTTCGATATAAGCAACCGTTAATTAGTAAATCGCGAATTAGTGAAAAATATATTAGTTTTTACAGATAATTTGCTTGTTTATCATACATTTTCTTACAACGTAGACATATTAGAAAAAAAAAATGTTTCCAACTAATATTGTAAAACGATTAGCTTAAATTTGATGTTTTACACTTGTGTGTTTGGTCAATGTGCACTGGAACAATGCTGTGTGATAAGAATAACAGTATGGGCCAATTTCATAATCGAATTTAAAGTGTGCTTTAGATAAAATTACATTTGACTGTGATAGTAAGTGAGGAATCTGTCACAGTCAAATGTAGCCTTAATTCGGTGTATTAAACTTGTTGAAAATGTCTGCACAAAGAGTCAATTCTGTAGAATATGTGGAGGAATTTTCACATGCTGATGTTCCATTCTTCGTATTATAATCAAGGTATGTTATAACTAGTATGAACTATTGAATAAAATGTAAGTTGTTTTTAACTACTAGTAGTAATTATGACATTTATGACTTACTATTAAATTTTGTTTATTTCTTACTGATATCCATTGAAGACCATTAGAACCTAATCGTATCTTGTATTTGTTATTAAACCTGAAATGGCTGCAGTAAAGAAGGAAAAATTTGTGGTAAACACAGAATTAGCCCAGTCAATGAACGTTCAATAAGGGGGTCTAGAGGGAAATGCCGAGATCACAATTTTTTAACTGGGGGCTGTGTTTGCACTATTTAGGAGGTAAACATACCAAAAGTCCCCGAACGTAGGAGTGAGGGGGATGCAGGGGGCACGAAGAAGGCCCCGGTTTTTGGTTTTTCGCTCATATCTCGAAAACGGTTAGCCCTAATCAAAAAGTGGCTATATGCAAAATTAAAGCTGACTAAATTTTCTACAATAATGTTTCTATTAATTTTGTTCGTATCTGTTATGGTTCAGTAATGAATTGTTTATCTTTTGACTGTATTCTAGCTTTATTATAAATTTATTATAAATTGAAAATAAATTTTAATTATTATCCTAGAAAAAAATTTCTTATACAGATATCCGTTTCACAGCAGACTGAACTGAAATATCGAATTAAAAATGTCTTTGCGTCTGTAAGTGTGTGTGTGCGTATATATCTATGTGTGCGTGTATACCGTTTCTTGTAAGAACGATAACTTCTGCTAGACTTAAAATATTTGATTTCAATTTGGAACATATGTAAAACAGCATATTACCATAATTGAAATTGAACCACATCTGTAATAAATGGTGATAACCAAAAGCCTACAAAGTCTCATACGTAAAATACGTTTCATTTTAATTTCAGAGCAAAATATTATTAAGCATAGAAAAATAAGAAGATTTCTAAACCGCAATATACCCGGTGTATGTTAGGCAAACCAACTTTATTTAAATTAGATGATATATCAGTGTTATCCTAAAATATGGAACATGGTATTTTTAATAACATTATTATGAAGTGAGAATTGTAGGTCTCTGGTTATCACCATGTATTATAGATATGGCCCAATTTCAATAGGGATTATGGTAATATGCTGTTTTACTTATGTTTCAAATTGTAATCAAATATTTTAAGTTTAACAGACGTTATCATGTTTAGAAGAAGCGGTATACACGCATACATAGATATACACGCACGCACACACTTACAGACGTAAAGACATTTTTTATTCGATATTTCAGTTCAGTCTGTTGTGAAACGGATATCTGTACAAGAAATTTTTTTCTACGATGATTATTAAAATTTATTTTCAATTTATAATAAATTTATAATAAAGTTAGAATACAGTCAAAAAATATACAATTCATTACTGAACCATAGCAGATACGGAAAAAAAATAATAGAAACATTATTGTAGAAAATTTAGTCAGCTTTAATTTTGCATATAGCCACTTTTTGATTAGGGCTAACCGTTTTCGAGATATGAGCGAAAAACCGAAAACCAGGACCTTCTTCGTGCGCCCCTGCATCCCCCCACCTCTTACGTTCGGGAACTTTTGGTATGTTACCTCCTAAATAGTCCAAACACAGCCCTCTAGTAAAAAATTGTGATCTCAGCATTTCCCTCTAGAAACCATTCATTGACTGGACTAAATAGAGATCAGAGACGTGCATTTATATGTGGGGAATTAGCATCACCTAATGAAGTGCATCCGTTGAAAGACAGACACTCTTGGATCGTTTTGTACAATGCTGCAGTAGCAAGAAATTATGATCCAATCAAAAAACTGTTTGATATATCTGATGAATTGTTAGCAACTGTAAAATTTCATCGCCATTGACGAGCCAGTTTTACCAACATCAAAGTTTTTAAAAAAATTAGAAGCAGAATCTTCATCTTCCCATGCGTCATCTGAAAGTCCTAGTTCCTTAAAGCAGGCTGAAAAACGTTTCAAACGGATAGTTCCTGATAAAGAAGGTATGTAAGGTAAGGAAACTTGTGTTTTCTGTGACAAAGAAAGCAAATATAAGAAAGAGAGTAGAAGGGAAACACTTAAGTTGTTGAACTGAGAACTGATAAGAAACTGCGGGAAGATATATTTTTGAACCCACGAGTTGAATCTCAAAAGTACTTACTATCAGAACTAATCCAATACTTGAAAGATAATGTTGATGAAATAAAAGAATTAAAAAAAAATTCCGTTATAACTTAAACAAAGAATTTGGTTTCTCCTTAAATTTGTTCACTATTGACGGTCGGGTATATATCTCACCGGATAATCTGACTTACGATTTACTACTTTCGCATTACATAAGGACTAAAATCTCATTAGAAGAGTATACCTCGGCAAATTATGGGACCTATACCTCAAGCTGCTAAACAAATAAAAACTGATGTGAAAAATATAGAAAAACCACAAGACTGGCCTCCATCACCTCACGAGCTTCACATGAATTACGTCGTCACAGCTCCTTCATTATTATCCTTTTTGCAGAACCTTATTGGAGATTCGTCACCTCGACAGTCCGGACTGATATGGTCCATTGCACGAGATATATGCTGTTTCTAAACCGTTTTGACTCCAAAACACGTCCTTGTAGCAATGACAGTGAAGATGATTTCCATTTTAAATCGTTTGGGTCATGGATGTAGTCACTCCAGACTTTTGGAAATTGATACAGCATTGTGTTTGGAGAAATTAAACAGTGTCAGTGCTACCAAGCAGCATACATATCGATATTCCCACTGTAGTAGTCTATGACAATATAGATCGTATGGAGGAAACGTTGATGGCCCTGGCACTTCCCATCGAGTTAATGGTATTATAGTTCAAAAAACTTCGTCTATGCTTACCACAAAGGTCTGCTACAACAGTTATCCATAGTAAGCAAAGAAGTATTTCAGTGTCAGTTCCATGCATTCAAGATTACATAGTTGGGATAAGGAAAAGTCCCGCTGCCATAACTACCGCTAAACTTCCCAATGAAGCACTTGCCGTTGCTTACTTGCCGTGTATAAACAAACCTGCAACAGAAATGTCGACTGTTCATGAAATTTTGAGACAGTGTGAACAGATTAAGTCAAAACAGTTATATTGGTTCTAAATCAGGCTATCTTCGCAAAGGCTATTGAAATTGCTTGGTGCCATCCCACACGATTTAGTGACGTTTTCATAATGATGGGTGGATTTCATACAATATACAATCTACTCCTTATCATTGGTAAGCTGTTTGGTGATACGGGACTTAGTGACTTGGCGGTGGAAATGGGCGCTATTTCACAGGGATTCATCGGTAATGTATAATCTGCACGAATACAAATTTTCATTATAAAAATTACGAAATTTATCATCATATCGATTATTATCGGTTATATATTTTTCCGTTCGAATTTAAAATTGACTTAAATTAAGGCTACATTTGACTGTGACAGATCCCTCACTTACTATCACAGTCAAATGTAATTTTATCTAAACCTCACTTTAAATTTGATTAAGAAATTGGCCTATACTGTTATTCCTATCACACAGTATTGTTCCAGTACACATTGTCCAAACACACAAGTGTAATACACCAAATTAAAGATAATCGTTTGTGCTACAATATTCGTTGGAAACATTTTTTTCTAAAACGTCTACGTTTTATGATAAACAAATTATGTGTAAAAACTAATGTATTTTTCACTAATCAGTGATTTACTAATTAATGGTTGCTTATATGGAAAAAATTAATGGGAACTTACAAACAGTTCACAATTTAAGCTGTCATTTAAAAAGAATACTGAAATCGGACAATAACTTATAGAGATACGGTCGTTTTTTTAAACTTCTACATCAGCCATATTGGATTGACCACCATTTTTATTAGCTACCACTTCCAGATGGCAATCATAGTTTTTTGTTATCTCTGTACATCCATATAACTGCGGTAAGAAGAAAAATTAGTACCCCCAAATTATACCGATATCTTGGCTGACCCATATACTACTATAATATGCACACATAGTTTGTTAGAATAGCTATTTGCGCAACAAGTTAGGAAAAGTGTTTTTTTTTGTATTAGACGTAGGCTTTTTCCTTGCTACCCGTCCTAGTTCTTGAACGTTAATTTCTTGGCAGGCTTAGTCAATTCTATCACAAAACTCTTGCCTACTTCGGGGCCTCGTTATATAAACTTTATTTTTAATGGTGCCCCAAAAATAAAAATCAAGCTACGTAACATCCTGAGATCTGGAAGTCCACTCGATTAAAGGGAGGGTTGTTTCGCCGTATCCGCTTTGAGAAAAATTTATATTCAACCATTGTCGGACACAGGCACACAAAAATCAAAGAGTGGGCTGTTTTTTGACTAGACCAACTTATCTTTATGTATTTTGACTCGCTGAATTCGAATCCGGAGTCAGAATTGCTCCATCATATACCATTTTTTTTGGTAAGTCGCAAAAATAACTTAAACAAAATTAACAATATAGGTTATTTTCGGGATTCACTAAAAAAATGGTGATGGAACGGTAATGGAGCTAAATGGACACCTGATTCGTATTCAAAATACATGGGGGTTCCCTAATGGAGTCCCAGAAACAGGCAATTTTTTATTTGCGTGTCTGTGTAATGAATAGTGTGACGTGTTTCCACCTCTAGGAAACCGTCGTTGCAAAATCCGTCTGTTCAAAAAATTATAACAAGAGATAACCACTGACACACTTAGTGGATACTTCACAATACTATTAACTTAAATACATTTTTACTGACTAAAAATAACCTTTAACAATGTTTATTACTTGATATTTACACTTTGTATTCATCTGGTACTTTTAACCTTACTTGTCAATTCAAACTTCCACTTCCCGCCGAGAATACGGTCTTATATACCCTATTAATTGTTTCCTGAACTATTCTAGAACGACGCGAGCGTTTTCTAGAAGTTTCGATTTCTTTCTCCAATGTTCCAGAAATTTTCTACTGTCTCACAGATGGCGTAACGTACAACATGTATTTTATAACATGTATTTAGTGCTGCCTATCCCCAAGGGGTGTTTACTCGTTACACTGCCCCCTCCTTAAGCCTGATCGTCCCGGTCAAGCAATTTAGAATCATCAGTGTATTTTGCCAGTCTATCCAAATGTACGATCTTCATCTTGAACTTTTTGCTTCGTTGAATCCGATAAACGACATCATTAATTCCGGTAATAACGGTTACGGTCCATCCCAAGGTGGTTAATGTTTCGGGGATCTCCATTTCTTCCGCTGTGGGTTGTACATCCAAACTAGATCCCCCAACTTGAATCCCCTGTACTTCAATCGGTTACTAGCTGTCATTCTTCGGCTGTTCTCGACTTTCATTTCTGTAGTTGCTCATGGAAAATGGTTCCCCACTGGCAGCACAATTCTTAAACTTGCTACACCAGGCCTCCACATCCTGGCGACTATTAGCCCAATAGAACCGTTCCCATGCTCTACTCAATGTTTTGTTTACGGCGAAGTGTCTGCTGGACGTTTCATTATGCGCTTCCTGGAGTACTTCTGGTACACGACACCTGGGAATCACTAGATGCATGGTAACCTGCTTTCCATCCAGGCTTTCCCATGCTCTCTTCAAAAGCCCATCTACAACCGTAAGTGAATCCCATTGGGCCCACAAAGCCTTCAATTCAATTGCCTTGTCTGAAACATCCTTCCACGCTGGTCGAGTTCCTTTTTCCTTTGCTTTCAATATAGCCCCAGTCTCTGTGTCGTTGTTTTTTAAACTATTAATCTTTTTATGCTGAACAACTTTTCTTAGTAAATTTTTGCTGAATCTCTAACGCTAAGTAAAATATATAAAAATCTCATGTTTGAGTGGACACAGTGTGTTGGTGTAACAATTGAAATTATATTGAAAATCATGAAAAGATGCTCCTTGAAGAGTTTTGATATAAAACTGGTTTTATATTAAGGAAGTATTTACTCAACTCTTAATGAAATATATATGACATAGACAAAATTGATTGAAAATTAATAGATGTCAGAATTAATATATCAATAATTAATTACTGCAATGAATACATTGTCCACAAGGCTCCACTATTAACCTAGAAGCTAAACTGTATTCCAACACCCCCACGCCATTCGTGTTTTTAGCGATTAATTGGTTTTGTCAATAAATCAGCAACCATCACTTCTGATCCTACTTTGAAGAATTCTACTTGTTTCTTTTTTGCTGCATCACGAAGGAAGTGATACTGCACATCAGTATGCTTTTTTCTCGCATGATGCAATGAGTTCTTTGACAAGTCCAGAGCACTTTGATTGTCGCATGCAATTCTTATGGTGGCTTGGGCATTTGTTATCTGCAACTCTGCAGTTATCATCCGAAACCCCAAAGCTTCTTGAGTAGCATGAGCAAGTGCCTCATATTCTGCTTCAGTGGTTGAGCGTGCAACTGTTTGTTGTTTTTTGCTTGTTTGAACTGATAATACCATCCACCAGTTTGAAGTTATAACCACTGGCTGATACTCTGTTGCCACAATCGTCTGCGTAGTCTGCATCAGCGTATCCTGAAATTTGATTGTCTCCCTTACTATCAAATACTATTCTAGCTTTTAGAGTACCCTTGAGGTATCGCATAACTCGCTTGACAGCTGTCCAATGTTGTTTGCCAGGATTATTGTTGAATTTGCTCAAGACCCCCACTATAAATGACATATTTGGTTGTGTTGTTTGCGCTATATATAGTAGACTGCCTATAGCCATCTGATAAGGTACATGTCTCATTGAATCTCTTTCTGCATCATTAATTGATGTCAAATTCCTGCTTAATTTCTTCCCACGCTCCAAGCGCGTGGATACAGGATTATCATCGCTTATGTTAAACCGTCTCAGAACTGCTTCAGTATAAGCTGTTTGATCTAATGATATTTGGCCTGTTGTTCTCTTTCTTGTTTTGAAGTTGTAGCTTCACATATAATACAGATTCCTTACCAACGTTGTCAAGTCTCGACGTTTCTACTTGAGGAAATTCTTTAACAAGACCTGTTGTTAAAGTTGCGCCGCAGGGCCATAATTAAAGGTCTAAAGTTATCTGGAAGGCTAACACATATAAGAGCAGCTAGCACGCCATCTTTTATTTCGTTATCCATTGCCTTAAGCTGTTAAGCAAGCTTTACCTTTTTGTTTAAATACTCGGTGATACCTCTGCAGTCACTATAACGGATACTCACCAATTGTTCAATCAATGCGGCTACTCTTAAAAAACCTTTTGATTCGTATACCTTTTCAAGACGATCCCAAATTTCGTTAAAGTTTTTTAAGTCACGAATTTCCGTGTAAATGTGCGTCTTGACGCCAGATACAATAGCCGCCAGAGCACGCGATTCTAGCTTAACATCTTTCTTTGTGTCATTGTCACTAATTTAATGTATTTCCAGTCGATATAATTTGAGCTACCATCTAGCTTTTCGAACGATGCTGGAACTGCTGTATTTGTGGATTGCCTCTCTGCCCTTGTACTTTCAATTCTTCGGCACCGTGGGTCGTCGTTTTATCCACCTTCTTTACATTACTTTATTGAACCATCTACTAATTATGATCATAGTATGTGCGACCTCCTGGGCCCATAACCTTATAGAAAACTGGTTTCATATTAATAAAATATTTATTCAACCCTTAATGGAATATATATGACATAGACACAATTTCCAACTCCGAAAAAACACCCCCCAAAAAAAAAGTGGTCTGGCCTACGGACCAGATCAGTGTATCCTTATGTATTTTGACCCGATGAAACCGAATCCGAAGTCAGAATTGTCAAATTGTCTCTTTATTCACCCCTAACCCCCAAAGAACACCACCAGCCCCCCAAAAATGGTCTGTCCGGCGCGCCTTTTTTTGTTTTGTTTATTTTCTTGGGGTTGGGGGTGAAAAACGAGCAAATTTGCAATTCTGACTTCGGATTCGGCTTCAAAGGGTCCAAATACATAAGAATATACTAGTATGGTCCGCAGGACAGACCACTTTTTGTGGGGGGGGTTATTTTTTGGGGTTGGGGGGTGAAAAACGAACCATCTGATAATTCTGACTTCAGATTCGGTTTCAGCGGGTTCAAACACATATAGGCGTGCAGATCACCCCCGTTTTAACCAACTAACCGATTAGGTTGAGGTAACCACTTCTAACCTGGTTTTTCTTCAAGTTGACATCGAAGAGTACTTACAGTAAAAAATTAGCCAAAGTTAGTTGATCGGAACATATAAATAAATGCAAAAAACTATAATTTTTTTATATCACGAATTTTGTCTAATTTCATCTTCAACTCGCGATATCTCGGCAAATAATGAATATTTTTAGATGAAATTTCAGCACGACATTGCTTAAGTTATACTTTAAGATACTGAATTATTTATTTATTTCACAGATGAAAATAGTGATTTTTCAAAAAATTTCTTTTGTCAAGCCTAATTTTTTTTTTCAATCACAAAAGTTGCGTGACGAACTTTTAATACGATCATTTTTGACAAACTTATATTAAAGTACAATACTTAAAGAAGTTTTCTGTAAAGTTTCTCGAATTCATATTGTAAATATCAAAAGTTATTGCACTTCGAAGTAGCAGTGTTTAAATACGAAATATATGAAATGTTTCGAAGATGGACAATAGTTGGACAATATTTTTTGAAGTATTTTCGGAAACTATTTGAAACCTTTTCTGAGATTCACGTCATTTTCTATCGCAAGATAGGTATAAACTAAATTCTAATACTTACGATATTAATGCAAGTAGACTTATATCAGATTGGGATACAAATAAAAATGCTTTGAACCTATTTTTATGCGACTACATCGAAAAAAATATTGAAATCCCTCAGATTTCTGATAAAATTATTAATAAAAAATTATATTTAGCTAGTGGATACAAAAATCATCTTGTAACTAAAGAAATCACTGATTCACTTAAATGTGAGGATATAGATTTATTTTCGAATCATGCTGAAGCTGACTCTCGGATAATTTGTCATCTGATTTACATTTCTAAACAATACTTAGATACTCAGGACATGATAGTGATCGTTAAGTCCCCAGATACAGATGTGCTTATTCTTTTAATCGCACAACATTTAAAAATAAATACAAAGATTCAAGTATGATTTCAAACTGGAAAAAATAGCAGGAAAACGGATTTGCGGCGCTTTACACCAATACATATTACATGCCAAGAACTAGGAAGTAGTATTTGTTTAGCATTACCAATAGTTCATGCATTAACCGGATGCGATAAGACTTCCGCTTTCTACATAATTGGTAAGAAAAAAGCTCTCAAATTGAAAATAAATTAACACCTGAAACTGTTAATGCTTGGACAAAATTTGTGATTGGAATCTATGACTTCAAAAGTAAACAAGACAATATTAACGACGTGTGAATAATCTTAGCTCGAAAAAAAACTCATCCGTTGAAAAATTACCTCCATCGTACCCAGCTCTCCTTCAACACATGAAACGCTGTTTTTGGCAAGTGCACGTATGGTATAATGCTCACATACCCATTTCTGAAGCACTCAATCCGACTGATTTTGGCTGGAAATTTGAAAATGAAGAACTTTTGCCAATATATTTTGAAGAACCAACAAGTCTGGAGCTGCTTCAAAAGTATATTGGTAATTGCAGATCAAAGAAAACATCTTGTGATAATGAAGTTCGTTCGTGCTACGCTGCTGGAATAAAATGCTGTCTCATTTGTAACTCTACATAAAATTGCTCGTTGCAGCTCATAGATGTTGATTCAGATTAAAAATATTAAAAGCAACCCAATGTATTGTGTATTTTTTAATTTATCAACAATTAATTTGGTTTTACTTATTTCCACTTTACAGTAACTTATAAAAAGGGAATATGTAACAAAACATTGCTTTGATATGATAGTAAATGCCTGAACTACGGCAACCAGCACAATGAAACATGCCTGCTGCGCGCGGAGACGCTGCTTCAAAGTGCGATAACTTTTTATATATACAATATGAATACGTGAAACTTTACAGAAAACTCCTTTAAATATTGTACTTTAATATAAGTTTGTCAAAAATTATCGTATTAAAAGTTCGTCACACAACTTTTGTGTCTAAAAAAAAAAAATTAGGCTTGACAAAAGAAATTTTTTGAAAAATCACTATTTCCATCTGTGAAATAAATAAGCCTTCGGACCAATTCAGTACCTTAAAGAATAACTTGAACAATGTCGTGCTGAAATTTCATTTACAAATATTCATTATTTGCCGAGATATCGCGAGTTGAAGATGAAATTCACAAAATTCGTGATAAAAAAAAATTATAGTTTTTTGCAATTATTTACATGTTCCGATCAACTAACTTTGGCTAATTTCTTACTGTAAGTACTCTTCGATGTCAACTTCAAGAAAAACCAAGTTAGAAGTGGTTACCTCGACCAAATCGGTTACTCAGTTTCTAGAGCACTTATTAGGGTTCATCGGCACGCCTAATAAGGATACACTGGTCTGGTCCGGAGGCCAGACCACTTTTTTTGTGTGTGGCTGTGAAATTAATAAATGTCAGAATTAATCATATCAACAATTAATTACTACAATGCACACACTGTTGTTGACCAGAAGGCTCCACTATCAACTTAGAAGCTAAACTGTATTTCAACAAGTTTCATAGCTGAAAAAATTTGAAATCGAAATCAAATTATTACTGAAATATAGAACATTTCCAAACGTTAATAGAGAAATGCTGTATAAATAGTACATTATATTATTTTTTTTCCTATTCTATAATTGAGTTAAGACCTGTTGAATGGTTGTATAATAAAATAATATAAAATAGAATAAAAAAACCGTCGTTTTCAGTAACCGACACAAAATGTTTTAAAAAATATAACATACGGTTTAACATTCGAAATGATAAAATGGAAATCATGATAAAAAGTTACTATATGTCCCAGAAAAAGTTTAAAGGTTAGTAATCTCTTAGTGAAATATATTTAGGCTAATTTATAACTGACAGTTTGTTTTGAAAACATAGTAATCCTTTCGAATCACCTCGGCGTAATCCAATATTCTAAGAACGTCCCGAGCTTGCGGAAAAACGAAAACAACATCGAAATTTTATTGAAAACTCTTTACCCAAGTTAGTTAAAATTAAATTCGATACGCGTAGCATGGAGTAGGAGCGGTAATAAAACTAAGTGAATAATACTGAAACTACGAAATGATAATCAGCAATCGAACAGTCTTCTGTGCCTTTTTACGAATGAAACTAAAAAGGCATAGAGACTATTCTGCTATTTGTAGTTTCAGAGTCGAAATATAGCAAACAACCAAGAAAATAATTTTTATACAGCATCCATCTTCGATTAAAGAACTTATATCTTGATACATAACAGGCTATCTTTTCACTATATAGCTTGTTTGCTCCTAACAGTCACATTATATGTCCATTAAAAAGAATAGATGAACATCACATCCCATAGGCAACAGTGGCGTTGTGTGTGTAGAAAATGTGTAAAATGGTAAATATTTTCATTAAAATGAATTAATGCAATTCCTGCATTACCGGCTCTTTATATAACGTGATGTAGGCATACGATATTACAGTAAGATAAAACAGTAAGAGAAATATGTATTGAAAGGATATTAAAATTTAATTGCTATTTACTTTATAACTGTAAACTGAACTTCATCATGTTACGACTATGGAACGATCGATTTTCTTCTTTTCTAAACTGCTTTCTGCAAACGGCACAGCACTTCACTATTTATTTGCACTAGATATATTGTCATTAAACTGTATAAATATGAATAGAGAATATTATTTAGGTATTAAGCAAATCACAACTTAAAATAAAAAGACTTCTTCACCACATTTTGATCGAAAAAGACCAAAAACGCTTATTAACATTAATGGCGGATATACTATCAAAAGTGTCAAACTGAGATTATGGTAATCAAACTGAACCGATGGTGCCCGAATCGGCCGCGAATAGATCGACTAGCCAATCAAGAATTTATGGGAAGAAGTGCCTTAGATTGTGAATCTTTCAGGATCACACAAACTAATGCCATTATGTATCTAGATATAAGTTCTTTAATCGGAGGCATTCATTATAAGTGACGTTTTGTGATTTTTTTGACAACTCATAATAATTAACGCTTTTTGATTAGGCCATCGGAAAAAAGATTCCGTTCCTTTATAGCTCTCCTCTTTGCTTGCTAGCAACAGTTATTTTTATATGACCGTATATTAATACATAAAAGAAAAATTATCATTCGGTATTATATTATTGGATATAGTAACAACCAACATTAAAAAATGTTACTCCATTTAATCTGACGTCTGTAATACATGAACCAACGAGAATATTTTCTACTTTCCAAAATACGACCTCCACTACAATAGACTATGTTGTAATTAACAAACCTGATTTTATCAGTTGCACCAATTTTGATCCTGTTTTTTCGGATCACCACGGTTAGATGATAACATTTAAAGATAATATGTTTTTGGAAGAATCGATTGAGAATAACGAAACTGTCTATATTAAAAGAATCAATGACCAAACGATAGCAGCTTTTAAATCTTTATTTAAAGCCCTTGAATTTAACCTCATACATATCAATATACATGGGGATTTCAAATTGTTTTTTGAACATTTTCATTGGTGTTTTCGGGCTTCTTTTCCTGAAATGGTTCATACATACAATAAAACCAAGAAACCAAAAAAGTACCTTCTCTGAGAAACTTAAGAATGAGCGAAAAGAACTAGAAACATTAAATTGGTTGAGAAAAAAAGTTAGCGATGAAAACCTCGATAACAAATATAAGCATAAAATTACAAATAAATCGAGATATACAAATGGAAAAAAGAGAACATTATAGCAAAATAATAAGTAGGTACTTCAAAAAAACAAAAATAAAACAGCGTGGAATATAATAAAAATAACTTGCGGTACAACCTCTGAGAGACAACCTATTCCATGCATAGAACATAATAATAAATCTATCTGAATAAATACGAGATCTCCTACATATTTGGAGAATACTCGATGTTCTTACCTCCAGTCACTGCGGCAGATATCGAATTTGCAATAACACAGGTCTGCGAATAAAGAGGTCATGAATGTTGTTGGGCAGCTGAGAGTCATTTCCAAAGTAATTTTTTGCGCTGAATCCGAATCTGGCCTCAGAATTGGCCCATCACGTCAGGATTTTGAAGTATTTAAGGTTGAGTTCTTAAAAAATGGCTTTTTTACTTTTTTACTAATTACTTCGGAAATGACCTCGACCCAACAACAACAAAACCTGCCTTTATAAATTTCATTAGTTCAGTATAAGTAAAATTGTTAGACCCGTATAGCCCTAATATATTAACTAAAACCAAGAGGGAGAAACTTCTTTTTAACCTGAAAAAGTGGGGTTACGTACATCACAATAAGTATGGTACTCTATAACAACTCCAATTTTCTTTTCACCACAACCTGTGAAGACTAATTTGAGAGACAAATATTTTATATGGTTGCCTAATATGAATCAAAAGGTGGTGGCCATTTTAATTAAAATTAATAAAATGTGTAAAATCTGATGCAGAGCTCAAAAATGTTCATGAAATGGATTCAGCGACATTTAAATTAGCTACTAAAAATTTAATACCTCCTTTAAATGTAAACCAAGCAGCAAAATTGGCAAAAATTAAGATAAGAAAACACTTTGCTGGTAAAACATATTTCCCAAGTCAGAGTACACAATATTTCCCACAAAACTACTTGAATACTAATAACCTAAATGAATTTTACAAACTGGGCTATGCTCCAAAGCCTCCCCTAAGATATACGCTAATGTCCTCCATAAATAAGATGTAAATGGTCGCCCTTACCCTTTTTATTGTACCTTTTGCGAAGCCATGTCAACAGCTCTTTGTTTTCTTAGAGTTATATCTTTTTATGCCCTTATATTTTTTGAGAGATGCTCTTATTCAATGCGACTACCTATTTATTGTATAAATTCATATAATGAGTATTCAAAAAGAACTACATCAAATAAATGTAAATGTAAACTTGGTTTCTTAAGTTTGGCTTTTATATCATACTACCCCCAAGGCAATTGAAAGTGGTACTTTTTCAAATATTTGAAAAATAAGGTACACTTCCTCGCTACTTTCCACTAATAATATATTTGTAAAACTGAGTGAAATCTTACTTCTTAATTTTTAGAGATATTTTTTGAAGATTTTTGAAAGCGGTTCGATTTTTTTTTAATTTTTTTCAGCCTTTTCAGCAGCTTCTTTTATTCATTCAACTTCTACATATTGAAGGAAACTATTGTGAAATTCTCTTTATCTTGGGCACCATGTGAATGTTACTACAAAAATAATACTTACCCTGTTTGTGAAATAGTTGACATTATCAGTGACTCCGCCAAATATTCGAATATTCTCGTAATATGTCGGTTAAAAAAAAATTGTTCTTAATCTAAAGAAAAATTCTGACGTGATGGGGCAAAAAAGTTTCAGATTCAATTTCAGCGACTCCAGAAACATATGTTACACTGGGTTTGGTCTGGCGCACTCGCAAAAATATTTTGTGGACCTGTGTAATGAATAGTGACCGGTGATGTGAGTTTTTAAAATATAATATCAAAATTTGCAATTGAACCACTGTAGATATAGTTTGGCAGATCGTTAACATACAATATAAATACTAACGGTCGGTTGTTATACTGTCCCCTGAAGCACCCTTCGGGATGCATTAATATCTCCTGAGAAGTGTGTACCAATCTTCATAATTAATTTACAGTTTATTATGTATGAATTAATTCTCTCCAGAATATTACCCCACATACTAAGGTTAAAGAATTTAGATGTAATATAATAGTCGAATTATAACATTATCACATATTTACCTATACTAAACTACTATAAATATTATCAAGTAATCAGACGCTAGCAGTCTCTACTGATTTTCCATTACATTAGAGAGAGACTGGCTAATGTTATTAGTCTATAACTTTCTATATTTAAGAAATCGCAAGATTTTGACAATGGAACTACTAGTGTAGCGGCGTGAGCCCCCAAAAATGCATATTTAGCGAGCAACCTATCAATGGGGTAGAACAAAAGAAACTATATAAGAAAATGTAGGTCATAACTTATCACATCAGGAAATTCATGTTATCCAATCTATAAGTTGGTATAAGAGGTAGTTACAGCCTAGAAAGTAATTTTTTTAAAACATGTGTTTTTACTTACCATTTTTACTCTAATTCGATAAAAATACATGACAGGGCATATTTTTTTATGACAAAATGTTCACAACTATTTGCTGAATTCGTCCATACATACCAACTATATAAAAATCGCAAAAATAATGATTCACGGTAAGTTCAAACCGGGAGTAACGGTGTGTTTGCTACGGTAAGTCCAAACTTCTATTGGCCATAACTTTTGATTTCACGCTTACCAAAATTCTGATACATACATAGAAAACTTTGTTATTCTCTTAGCTTTAATTTAAGTATAAATACATGGAGGTACGTATTTCATTTTGTAATAATAATAATATAAATTGTAACGCAATGTCACGGATTTCTGCATACCAAAACTAAGTCGGTGTTATGAATGCGTGGCCGTGTGCGCTCGAAATCGACCTTATTGCTGATTTGCATAAGGGCATGGAAGGGAAAATATGCCGTTAACTCACGTTATAGGGTTTTGAGCTGTAATAATGAACAATTAAAATTAATTATGTAAAGTAAAAGTTTTATCTCATGATTTTTAAACATATAAACACTTTTAATAATAAATTGACAGTTACAAACTAAACAAAAAGTTCTTGTTAAAAATACAAGTTATTGAAACAAAACTTAGAAGCGAGTTTACATTTTTAGAATTACTATTTCATATACAGTGTGTCTCACTTTTCACCACTACATCCCAATATCTCGGCCATTTGTTGATCGATTTAGATCAAATTTGGTATACTTCTTTTGCTTCGGATTGTGATTAAAAAGTGATTTAAATTTTTTTTTTCGAAATTAAATACGCCTACTATGATCAAAAGAAATTGGCAAAAATTGAGAATTTATATTAGCGATTGAGATGGGGTTTTGTTTTTACAGAATCTTGTTCGGCATGGCCTAAAACCCCTGTATACCAAATTTCATTAAAAAATATTCATTCCTTTAAAAAAAAATCATATATCATATCTAAGATTTCAATAATAATCACCCTACTATTCGAGTTATTTATTGTCGGATATTTACATAACTTGGCAGTCGTGTAATAAAGACGCTAATTAAGCATTGGGACACATTTTTTATCCAAAACACTATTATGAAATGAATATTTGAAAAATTGTAGCTATTTTTTAAAATACTTAGAACTCAGCATACCAATATCTTTGTTAACATGGAGTGCTTTGGAATAGATTTGACAATTGCATCGAATGTCAAATTAAACTTAAACATGGCTGCACAACAATTAATTATTGCTGATAAAATTGAAATAATAAGAATTGTCAAATCCATTCCAAAGCACTCCATGTTAACAAAGATATTGGTATGCCGAGTTCTAAGTATTTTAAAAAATAGCCACCATTTTTCAAATATTCATTTCATAATAGTGTTTTAGATAAAAAATGTGTCCTAATGCTTAATTAGCGTCATTATTACACCACTACCAAGTTATGTAAATATCCGACAATAAATAACTCGAATAGTAGGGTGATTATTATTGAAATATTAGATATGATTTTTTTGTAGAGGAATGAATATTTTTTAACGAAATTTGATATACAGGGGTTTTAGGTCATGTCGAACAAGATTCTGTAAAAACAAAAACCCTATCTCAATCGCTAATATAACATTTGGGAAAAAAAATATCCCCTGTCATGTATTTTTATCGAATTAGAGTAAAAATGGTAAGTAAAAACACATGTTTTAAAAAAAATTACTTTCTGGGCTGTAACTACCCCTTATAACAACTTATAGATTGGATAACATGCATTTTGTGATATAATAAGTTATTACCAATATTTTGATATATATATAGTTTGCTTTATTCTACTCCATTGATAGGTTGATGATACAATTTGAATGGACGGCCGCTGCATTATACGTGCTTTCCCACACCACGCCTACTTATCCACCCACACCCTTATCTTATAACTCGACTTTATAAACATATAGTTATATAATGGAACTACAAGGATTCTTAATCACAAAAAGTTGATTTTTATAAAGTCGAGTTATAAGATAAAGGTGTGGGTGGGTAAGTAGGCGTGGCGGGGGAAATGAATTAGTGGGGAAGGTAGTCTAGATGAAATTTTTGAAAAAAAAAACTTTTGGAGGGTTCTAGACACCTTTTGAATGCAAAAAAAATTAACTGGATTCTGGTTATCTAATACTTAATGGGGGTAGAAGTGGCGGGTGGTGAGTGGTGGGAGATTCCGTTTGGGGTGAAATCAATTAAATATTCATGACAGACGAAAAAAAAATGATTTTTATAAATTTAAATCTAAAAATAAAATAAGCCTAAAACCGGCCTTCGCTCCCTCCTCCTTTCCGGAGCACCAAAGGAACCCTAAAATATAATGACAAAAATAGAATTTAGTCCCTAGTTAAGATGTAAAGGCGTTAAATAGTACTTACGGTTGTAGCCAGTTCCTTTAAAAAAAAAAAAACGATGCCAAGAATCAAAATGGAGGATTATACCACCTTGAGATCCCCCAAAATTTGGTTTCGTCAGCGGTTTCCACACCAATATAATAACCACAGTTTCCAATAAATATTAAACAACAACCAAATAGAAATCCCTGCGATCAAGGCTGCGTCTTTCAATTCCGTGTTTCCACGCTATTCACATTTACAAAACGCTATCGCCCAGCGGTTAGCGTACTCCACAAGAACCAAAAACCACCAACAACTAGCGGAAATCCGCCACGGCCAGCGCTAACTTCCCCATCATTTTATTCGTTAACAAGGCCAGATGAGTTCCACTGTTAGGCAACTCCACATACACAGCCACAAGCATAAGTGGTTAACTACCTTCGGGACGCAGAAATTATTGAAATGTAATGTGAGAGACCGAAAAACGTTCTTAGGGAGTTTCTAGTTACAAGCGAGCCAAGCGGTTGTAACAGTTGCAAATTTTCCTTTTAACCATTATTTTTAAACAAAAAAGGGATACTTTTTTTATCTTCAGAAAATGCACCATTATCGAGATATTTACATTTTAGAAAATCCTGTGCATCCATAAATTTTCTTAACTTTTTGGTAGTGATCCTCTCTTTCCTCTTCAAAATGCATATTATGTAATATTCTTTTCTTCATTTTAACAAAAATAACTTTTAATACCAAACTGAAGAGGTTAAATGGTTAAATAGTCTAGACGACAGAGAAAATTTTTTAGTGAAACCCACAAAAATTTGCAAACTGAATAATTTTTTTTAAGGTGTTCGTGAAAGTGGATAGAATAATATCCTGAAAAGTTTACAGTTCGCTCGGATACATAACATAAAAAAAGTGAAGAAAAAAAATTTTATCCATTTTTTCAAAATTTCAGGGTAGTAAGAAATAAAAAATACAGGTGTATAGACCACGTGTTTCTGAACAAAAAATACTCTAATAAAATTTATCGCTAAAGCCACGGTATTCCTGGAAAAAAAATAGTGAAGTAGCTTTGTCACTCTGCACGGTTAAATGCATACTATGGAACCTCTAAAAATTCTTAACTGTTCTATCGAGTAAAATTAAGCTTCTTTCTCTTTCTGACTACAAATTTTTAACATTTTTCTTAGTAAATAGGAGGATAAATAGTGAGTATAGAGTGAAAATATATAATTATGAACGCATACACAGACACCACACATAGCCGCTGAATCGCTCGCATGAATTTTACGTGCCTTTACTGTATTGTACTTATTACAGGTACACCTATCCACATTTCAGCTATATCCAATGGATTCCTTATACATTTGTTAATGTATTGGAAAAGTTCCAGAATTGATATTCAAAACAATCAAAGATATTTTCGGGGATAATATAATTAGTGTTATGATTATCATCGGTGATAGCCCGCGGTAAAAGCGATGAAAATTGACCAAGTGCGAAGCACGAGTTCAATTTTCTATAGGTTTTAACGAGTGGTATCACCGATTATTAATCATAACGCGTGTTATATTTGGTGAGAGAATATAATGAACGTTAACAGAGAATACATTTTTTAAAAAGTCAAAAATATTAAACGATCTGTCAGTTTGATAGTAGATATTACAATCAATACAATAATTATTTATTTATTCATTACAATACATATTTTCAACGTTAAATGTACAGCTTTGATATACATCAGTACAATAATTATTTATTTATTTATTACAGTACATATTTTGAACGTTAAATGTACAGTTTTGATATACAACTTGTGGATTATCGCATTCGGTATGGGAAACTGAAATACTATTAGATGTTTCAATCCTTCTCATCTTATTTACTATTTCAGAATGTCGTGGAGATTGCAATTGTAAATAAGAATTTAAGAACTTTTGAGTTATCGTGACCAGTTATCTTCATGAGTTGTTGCTCTGGTATATCTGCGTTCGCCAAATGGGTTAGAGCTGTTGATCTATAAGAGTGATTTGTCACTTTTTTGTTGGTGGTATCAATTCCAACTTTTTGAGTGGTTTCCTTTGTCCATTTGAAGATAGTATTAACACCTACGGGAAGGTTTTTATACCATGCTGTAGTACTTCCTAATCTCCAATTTCTGTTTGGTGTCAGGAAAAATCTATCGGTCGTTACATTATCTGATCGTTTTCCCATTAGTTTTAGAAACAATCGAACTGGACACACATCAGGATCTACTGTATTAGGTATTAACCATTTGCTATCTCAACAAGTTTTGTCCTCTCCTTGATTCGTTTTGTTGAATACTGGATTGTATTCAATTTGGTTAGTAAAGTTTGCAGAATTCTTTCTTGAAGTGATAAATGGATGCAGACGCAGCTTCGTTACCACGCCATGCCAATTCTTTAACGACAATGTTAAAGAACTTTTTTTGAAGCCCTTCAGGCGTATTCTCGTCCCAGATTTTTTGCAGTTTTTTACATTCTTCTAGTGTAAAAGCAACAGCACTAACCTTTCTTTTTTCTTGTATTTCCTGCAGTTGCTTTCTTTAGAATCGCGAGCTACCCTTGCTTCTTTAAATTCCATGTCAGTAAATGGATTGAACTTGATATTATATTCAGTGAAGAATTTTTCTTGTATAATCTTTGCCGCGGAGTTCCATAATGTTTTGACAACACATTCTTTATATTCTTGGCTGTCTTTTCTTCTCGTGTTGCAAGCATAATTTCTTAATATTAATGCAATTTCTGGAATCGTAGTCTATTGCGTTATTTTGATTCTCCTTGGAGCCCAAAATTCCATGAACTGGTTCCACTGAGATTCTTTATTAATTTTGGTGTTTTTTGGTGTTTTTTTCTCAATTAATTTTCGAATCTCTTCCTCGCTAGCATCTCCCCATCGACGGTGATCTACTGGTTGAAACATTTTTCTGCTTAAGAGCACTATTTTCTGATTTCGACACATCTATTGAAACTTTCTGTCACTTTGTCAGTAAACTATTTTATTCATTAAAAACAAGTGACGGTCAATATGCGGTGATAAAATTATCACCGATTTGATAGCCTATTATGCTCTTTTGTTTCTGTATTTTGACCAATGAAATTAATCAAAAATGTACCATGTGACATGTGAATTATATTCTCATAGTTATGAGGATAATATCGTGAAAATCGCAATTTCTTATCATGATCGGATTGATCATATTTTCGAAAAAATGTATACAGGTAAACAATTTTGTGTTTGCACATTCGAAAAGTATACATTTTTCCGAAACAGTGGTATTTTATTTTTTCCAATGGGTCAATTTCTCGAGAAGTTACAGCCTCCAATACATATATTTATCAAAAAAATCATCAAGCAAGGAAATTAAAATGATTTGAGATGTACTTTTTTTTTAATCCTCGTTACTACAACTTAATAAATCATTATAATCATGACTTTGCTTGTAGTGCTTAAAACAAAAAAGCATCAAAAAGCTACAATTTCCATCTTTTAAATGAGCCAACACTCATATAGATTGAACAAATTGTAATTTAGTGACATGTAATTCAGTGCGTCGGTGTCACAGTCATGCGTATTCAAGCGCTCGCACGCATGGATCTCTGAAAAATGGCTGAAAAAAAATTTTTTTTAATGTTCTGCATCCGAGCGAAATGTAAACTTTTATACATTATTCTATACAGTTTCACGAACTTTTAAAAAAAATTGCAAGTTTGACTGGGCTATTATACATAATTTTCACTTTGAGCTGACAATTATAAAATATTTTACACATGTCCTTTCTACGCTTTCGTAATTTTTAAATGGCATTAAATTAAAAAAATGCAGACTGCACTATTGACGTTGCGTTTTGTTGACACCAATCCGGAATTAAAACATCTGTTCTTGTCGTTGTTTTCAGAAACATTTCGTGCTTATCCCTTGAGAAATGATAACTTCTATCAGCAAAAATATTACGCAGAAATTTGACCATTTTGTTTACTACGTTTAAAGACACAGAAACGATGTTTTAATACATTTGCAAGCGATATTTCATATACGTTTTTCCTTTGTTTGTATTGATCTTAGGTTATTTTTAGTCTCGAGAACTTTTCTGCTGAATTTATTACTTGCCGACTTTACCGTATAATTCGTCTACCGGTTTTATCAAGGATGTATTTTTATAGCACCTGCATTTTTACTCTGCTTTAAGAATAAATTATTAATGCTATATTTTATTGTCGGCATCCGATTTTTATCTTTATTGGTATTTTCCTTAGTCATTATGAACATTAAAAATTGAAAAATAGTATTCTAAAGCTATCGTAAGTTTTATTTTCAAAACATCAATTGCAACATTTCATGTAGGCACTAAAGTGGATGTTATGAGAGAATTATTGTATAGCAATTTTTCTTTTCTCTTATTTTCTAAGTGCACATTCAACGGTACTTAAGATATAACGTCTTCATAGAAAGACATATAGAGAGATAGTAGTAGTAGTAGTAGTATTCGCAATATTGGCTTTGATTTATTAATAAATCATTAGCTCAGCGCCACGTGGAAGTTGATGTGTTGTACTTGGTAATCATTATGACACCTCAGGCCGGTTAATTTTGTAAGTTATTATTATTATCATTTTTTTTTTTAACTTATACTCAACTGTGGATTAAATTTAATATGACTACTTCCCATACCCATTATACAAAATTATAATTTAATTCTAAAAATATGTCTGCCTAACTATTTCTTATTTATATTTTAATATATACATATATATACATACATACATATACATACACACATACATTTTTTTTTATGTATATTTCATGTACTTATTATTGAATTGATTTATAGTTTTTTTTTTTTATTTTATTCTACTTTTTTTTGTATATTTTTTTTCCATTTTAGTTTTTTTGTTGTTTTTTTTTCTTTTTTTTTATAAGGAAGTTAACGAGGAAAGATATGAGTGCGTCAAGGGGTCCTTCATGACGACTTAAGACGTTACTGACTAGACCACGGAAAGAATGGGGAACCACATAGGGAAAAAACAGAGGATACTTACAATTAATTTAAAACTTTTCACATATTATAAATATGTTACAAAATTTCGTTGATTAACTTCTATTCTAAACATGGTGCTTATTAATTTCCTTATATATCAATGTTTTCAACCCTAATATAATTGTAGATACATAATAAAACCTTTTCATTGTTTAGCGTTAGTAAATTTTTTAGATTAAAAGGCTTGTTTATATTCATTTCGTACAACAAATCGAGTAAAATATTTATTGAATTTCTCTTTTGATGACATTCTAATATTAAATGCTGTAATGTGCCTACTTCTCCGCAAAAACAATGAGGATTATCAATAATTCCTATTTTATTTAAATGATATGGAAATCTTCCATGATTGTTTCGAAGTCTACATATTGTCTTAACAAAATTTTTGTTTGTAGTTCGAAATGAACTAAACCACGGTTTTTTGTTAATGCTTTCATTTATACTTTTATAATACATTCCTTTTTGTTCATTACTATATTCACTACTCCATTCTATCCTGATTTGTTTAATTAACTTGCTCAAGATATCTTCAGATGGAATTCGGTAAAGTCCACTGTATTCTACATTGTTAATAGAATTTTTCGCTAATTTATCCACAATTTCATTATTCTCTATTCCGCAGTGACCCTTAATCCATGCTAATGTGAAATGTTTTTTATTACCTTGTAGTGAGTTTATAGTATTTATGATTTCGCATAATATATAATTAATTTTCGTGGAGTTTTTCATGATATTTTTAATTTTATCTACAGCACTTTTGCTGTCTGTGAGTATTATAAAATTTTCGTGTGTGTTTATATTTTTTATATAATTGAGAGACTCCAATATTGCCACCAATTCAGCGTTGTAAATACTAAAATCATTTGGTAATTTCAGTGTACTATTAGTTTTGAGTTGTGGGTCATAGAATGCACATCCGGTACCATTGTCTGATTTTGATCCATCAGTATATATCTGATAAGCGTTTGGAGCTGTAGCTGTTACATCATAATTGAATATAGAATTTCTAATTTTTGAGGGATATGTTTCATAGTTTCTAAAATATTTAATATCTACTTCTTCTGGAAGATTTAAATGTGTCCTATATAGGGGAATCGTATTACTTGTGTATATATTTTCAGATGTTTTTAGTATTTCGTGATAACAGCTTATTAACAGAAGAGATTTTTTATTTGACCAATAGAGATGTGTTAAATCCATTAAAAAGAATGAGTGAATTTTGTTTATGATCAAACTTTCTTTTTCGAATAACTTAATGACGTATCTCGTACATAATATTTTCCTTCTATATTTTAAGGGAAGTTCTGAACTTTCCGCTAGTATATTAGTGGTAGGGGTGCTTCTAAGTAATCCTAAACATAGTCTTAAACATTTTAGCTGCATCCTATTCAGTTTGTCCAAATGACATTTAGCTGCTTGATCGTAAAAAATTGAGCCATAATCTATAATTGTCCTAATATACGATTTATAAATCAGAAGGCTGATACTTGGATCTGCTCCCCAAGTTGTATGAGTAACTATTTTCAATATATTAAATATTTTTTCTACTTTTTCTATTATAGTTAAAATATGCTGTTTCCATAGAAGTTTTTTATCAAGAGTGACGCCTAGAAAACGAATAGATTCCTTGGTTTCGTAAGTTTTGTTACTCAATTTTGTTTCAAATGGAATTAACTCATGTTTTTTAGTAAATACACACACTTTAGTTTTATTTTCATTGATATTGAGTCCGTTATTTTGTGTCCATGTGTTTAATTTTTCCATAGCCTGATCTAAATCTTCTATTCCTGAAGATATACTACAATTTTTTTTGTAAATACATATATCATCGGCGTATTGAATAATGCTGATGTCATTTGTTAGTTGTGTTTCTATGTCGTAGGAGTATATTATATATAACAGAGGACTAAGTATACCTCCCTGAGGAAGTCCAATATTACATGTTCTAGGTCCTTCAATTTCAGAGTTTATTCTTATATATAATTCCCTATCTATATATAAATTTATTATATGATAGGCCATCTTGGATGGAATATTCATTTTTAGCATTTTTTTATATAAAATTTTTAAGTTTACATTGTCGTAAGCCCCTTCGATGTCGACAAAAACGGCACTCAGTGAGTTTCTGTTACTAAAAGACAAATTAATGTCTGTAATTAAATGAGTTAGGTTGTCAAATGTTGAACATTGTTTTCTAAACCCATATTGGGTTACTGGCAATTTTCCATTTAGCTCTAACCATGCTTCAAGTTTATTTTTAATCATACGTTCATATGTTTTGAGAACACATGACGCTAATGCTATTGCTCTATATGAGTTTGGATTATTTGGGTCTTTCTGTGCTTTTAATATTGGTATAATTAAATATGTTCTCCAATCCCTGGGTATATCATCAGATAGCCATATATAATTATAAATTTTTAATAGTAATGTTTTTCCATTATTCGATAAGTTATTTAACATTATATAATGAATATTATCTAACCCGGGAGCGGTATTTTTAGTGGACCTTAAACATCTTTCTAGTTCAGAAATGGAGAATTCTTTTAGTAATTCGTGTTCTTGAATATGATCTTCATATTTTTTTATTTCTTCTATTGAAATTGGAGGAGTAAGTTTACAAAAAAAATCATTTAACATGCCATTTTCGAATGGATATGATTTAGGTTCTACGATACAGTTTTTCAATTTTTTTACTTGTTTCCAAACATCACTAATTTTAGTGTTTTTATTTAGGCCATTGCAAAATTGTATCCAAGCTTGTTTTTTACTTTGTTTCATTATTTTTTTTGTGAGTGCATTTTGTTTTTTATAATTAATTAAATTTTCTAGTGTTGGTCTTTCTTTATATTTTTTTAACGCCTCCTTCTGTTCGAAAATAGCTGTTTGACAATTATCATTCCACCAGGATTTATTGAACTTTTGATTGAATATTTTCTTCTTCTCCGGTATGCATATTTCATTAATATTATTTAATTTATTCTTAAAAGAATCGTAATCTATTTCATCTGAATTACTGAAATTGTTCGTTAGAGAAGAAAAAAGTATCCAATCCGCCTTGTTAAGGTTCCACTTTTTGTAGGAATTATTTACAAATTTATTTTTATTGAGATTAGAATTAATCATATTAAATAAAATCACATAATGGTCAGACCCTAATGTGTCCTCCGTTACATTCCACTCGAAATCGGTAATTATTTCTGGATTGCATAGTGTAAGATCTACGGCTGAAGCGTTATATTGATTTATTTTTCTAACTATAGTTTCATCTCCATTATTTAAAAAACTTACGGAACAATCATCCATCGCGTTCAATAGATTATCCCCTTCCACATCCGTCCATGAGCATCCCCAAGCAACGTGATGCATATTGAAATCTCCAGCCACAATGTATGACTTTTTTAGACTATTAAAAAATCTTTGCCACTCTGCGTCACTTACTTTGGAATTAGGTTTAACATAGATAGAATAAAGGTTAATATTTTTGTCCTTAATATTAATCATGACTGAAACTGCCAGGATATTATTTATTTTATATATGTTTTTATTTTCTACAAAAGGAATATGTTTTTTAATCAGAATTGCTACGCCTCCTTTACCATCATTTCTATCCTCCCTAAACAAATTGTATCCACTAAACACAACATTAGATCCTCTTCTGAACCATGTTTCAGAAAGGAATGCAACGCTTATTTTTTTTTCAAACAAAAAATTTTCTAGATTACCTTTATTTGATAATACGGATCTACCGTTCCACTGTAACATGTTAATATTATTAGCCATTATTATTTATTATTTCAAGAATATTAAATTTTATAGCTTTTTCCAATTCATTATTGTTTATATTTTTGTTTGTTATTAAACTTATTACCATATTACATATTTGAGAGCTTATTCTTGTAACTAAATTATTATTTGCAATATTATGATATTGCGGTGTACATCTATAGTCCTCGTAGTTTGTCGGTTCTACCCTAGGAATTTCTAAAATTTCTTTATGTGCCCGAAGAAGAGTGTTTTCGTCGTCTGATCTTTTTCTTTTAATTTGTGAGGTATGTGTTGAAGGTACATTATTTGAATTAATTTTTGTGACAGTTGAATAACTGCTTTGATATTTTTTTATAGCCTCTCGATAAGTGACATTTTCCCTACCCATAATATTTTTAATATTTTTTTGTTTTGAAAATTCTGGACATTGTTTATGGTCATTCGCTTGATGACCTCCCTCACATGTAGCACAACGATATTCTTCAATTTCACAAACTGACGTTTGATGTTCTCCGCTGCATTTTGCGCACCGTTCTTTCCCCTTACACTGAGTGCTGAAGTGTCCATACCGTAAACATTTCAAGCACTGTACGACTCGCTGTATATAAGGTTCTACGTTACATATTATTTTATGTATAGATACTTTCGTAGGAAGTCGTTGTCCGTTAAAGGTCACAACTATAGTTGTAGTGGGTACTAATTCTGTTTCCCCATTACTATTTACCTTTTTTCTTTTTATTCTACGAATATTATTTATTTTAAATGATTCCCCAAATGTTGGTTTAATATTTAGTTTTAGTTCTTCTTCTGAGAGTTCGACATCAATGTATTTAACTACCCCTTGTCTAAATTTATATAATCTAGGAAGAAACGCTTCTAAGTTACATTCCTTTAAATAAGTGCTATTAATCAACATATTTGCACTAAAATGAGATGCTAATTCTACTTTTACACGATTTATACCAATACTATTTATGGAAATTATATCTTGTTCATATTTAGGAATACTTTTATTAATAATTTTTCCCACCGAAATTACGTGTGCTCTACCGATATTTCCTATTTTACTTTGAACATAGACAATATATGGGCCGTTATCACTTGATTCGTAATAAAAAACCTGTCTCCTTTTATATGTGTTTTCTATGTTTGTGTTGTTTTTTTCTGCCCCTTGAAATCTTTTTTGTAATGTGCTATTTCCACTTACCTGTTCACTGTTTATATCTTTCAATATTTTATTTCTTAAATTATTTAAACAAGACGGTACTCCCTTATTCGTAGCCTTTTCTTTTTCCACATCCATGTCTGATTCAGTAACATTTGTTTTTCCTCGGTCAGGAGCATCACTATCAGTTTCCATTTTTAAATTTACAGTTGAATTTGCTCGCACTAGTTTTAAACGCGTCCACTCACTAATACTGTCAGAAACGCACCTAGAGAGATAGTAAATCACTACTGAATTATATATAAGTAGTGGCATAAAAATATTAAACCGCCTGCGTCTTCAAGAAAGTTTGCTAAGTAAAATTTCGCAGTCGTCTAATTTAAGATTAAACGACTTACCTGGTAAGGAAGTTCAATCGTAATTATATGACTGGTCCGTTCCGTATAGAACACCCTGTAGTTGCTTCCAAACTGTCAACAGCGCACTTGGTTGAAAGAAAACATAGCTGATTCAAGCTGTGCCCATTGCCTAGTACACTATATCAATTTATAACGCTTCGCAGAGAAAAATCTGTAAATCGCTCTGAATGGGTGGGAAGTGAAAAGTGTATTTTCTTTATTTATTCATTAAAGGGTTGGGTGTGTTCTATACGGAACGGACCAGTCATATAATTACGATTGAGCTCCCTTACCAGGTAAGTCGTTTAATCTTAAATTATACTTCCTGTCCGTTCCTAGCAGAAAACCCTTTAAATGTTAAAAGTTGTTCGGCGATTTACTGCTATATAATTTGGGTAAAATTAGGTCAAACTTTCCGTTTTATTTATGTTATATTTTAATAATATTTTTCAATATCATTTCATAACAATATTAATTACAGTTTTTGTGGACAATAACAAACATTGTAAAATGTATAAAGGTAATCTAGTGCCTTAATAAATTCTTGGCATATTTAGAGTGGTTTGCAAGGCTATATACTGCAAAAATGTTACTAGCAAGTCCACTTTTTTCGAGGGTTGTTTCTATCAATCTAGATATTTTTTGTAAAGACGCCACATTATATATGACTTCTTATGTGAATGAAACGATCTCTATCTAATTCGTGTAGTTTTGTTTATATAAAATAATAGTGTCAAAGCTACGCAAAGTATGTCTCTCGGAAAAATAAGGCAACATTAAGTTATGTTACCGTTTATTTGGTGACGAGGTCTTAAATTTTTTAAATATTAATACCACCCTAGTGTAGTGTTTAAATTTCCAATATTGTTAATTTTAATTTTCGACAGTATCTGTAATCTGTGACAAAATAAAGGGTCACTAAAGTTACTAATTGTAAAGTAAGATTTTCCAAAGATCTAGGAAAAATAATTTTGATATATAGTGTAAAACTCTGTAAAACTCCCAGTTGTTTTGTGTTTTGTAAAGACTGAAAATTCCCTTTTAGAATACCGTTGTCAGTCTTTCCTCCATCTTGTATACCTTAATGTATTCAAAAGTGAATAGCTCGCACTATTATTATACTGTTCATTTGGAAATTCTGGAAACACTGTTGTAGATGCTTAATATTGTTCCATTTTGTGAACGTTATAGAAAAGGAAATGGCAAAGATAGATAGAAATAAATATTACTCCAGATGACTGTAAATCCATCTATTGCAATTAAGTCTGTGATCTATTTTCCAAGAAACAGATTAACTGATTTTTAGCATTTATATTTGTTGTAAACAGGACAATTTTTGGAATACCAAATGCTAAGCCGATTTTTTCAAATGCAATATCATTTATCTCTTGTATCTATGCACATAATATCGTGTTAAAAAATATTTGACCTTATCAGCAAGATGTAAGTAAACACAACATTTGAGTAATAAGATGGTTGTTATACATGGCGATCAAGCTGTGTATTTGCTTTGCTTTCATGAATCAGCGAGGAATTGGCAGTTAGACAGAACGCTTAATACAGTTTACATGTAGAATATTGTATTATTAATTGTCAAATAGTTTTCTAATACATTTTAAACCAATCGGCGTATTATTTTCTTACATATCAGAAAGGGGATTATACTTAAAGTTCTCACCCACCAGTGTTGAAAGTGATTGCATCAGATTACATGTCACAACGATCATCTCAGTCGCATAAGTTGCAGACTCTTTCCCCTATTCCTGGCCCTTCGGGGGTAATACACTAATCTACCCGTAAATGAAAAATGCTCTCGAAAGGAAAGCTGAGTGGAAAACAGAGAGACAGCTCAACATCGAGTTCAACGTCGACGTCGAGCTCAAGTTCTTCAAGCAGTGATGGCCGGGCGAGGAGAAAAAAGCATAAACGGCGACGCGTAAGGCACAGTGAGAGCCTTTCTACCCCGACCAACCATGGCGATGAAAAGTTGATTCCTGTGTTTGATTCTCAAAGGGATGAACAATTAGTAGATTTGTGGGTTCGTCGAATTGATCAATTAGCGTAATGTTATAAGTGATTCGATTAGTTACAAATAGACTGGTTGGTATGATTCCCAGGATCAGCTTGCAATAAATTGGAAAAGGATGAAGAAACTCCTGACTAAACAATTCACGAAACCGTTGCCGTTCGCTAAACTGCTTTGTGAAGCTGCATTATATGAAACGCACAGTAGTCAATATTTAAGTAAATACTGTTTCAATAAACTAGATAAATTAAAATCTTTACAGCTGAATATTCCAAGAGTTATTTGGTTGATGCAGTAATAACAGGGATTACCGACGAAAATATTGCAAGATCAGCCCGTCTAGGTTTATAAACACAAACAAGTTATATGCATATTTGAGTACATTAGGACGCGTTCCAGAAAGTGTAAACATCAACACTGGGAGAAAAATATTCAGCGGTTCTGCACAACAGTGTAGTGATATCCGGTAGAATCCAGAAGCCAGAAATTCAGTGCTTTAATTGCGAAGGACTTCATCGCGCGAGAGATTGTCCCAACCCAAGGTAGAATGTTTCCATTGTAAACGCCTTGGACATAAACGAAACAAATGCAGGAATAAAAATAAACAAAATAAGAGCGACAATATCAACGAGGTTGTGGTATATAATGAATATTGCTTTAAATGGGAACGAGTGTAAGTTCATGTACTATAATTTTTAGGAGTGTTGTTGTCAACAAACTAGGCCTTGGTCTTGAAAATAAAGGGCCTAACACAGTGAAAAGTTTTGAGGGCAATTATTTAATGCCGGCCAGGACAATTATAATACATGTACGTCTAGGCCAACCTAGTGCAATGATAAAGGCAATAGTGTTAAGTTATCATCAAATGAAACATGATTGCATCATCGGTCGAGATTTTATAAACTTGCCGAACTTGATATTATTGAAAATCGAAGCTGATGTTTTTGTACGAGAGCTAGGAATGAATGTAAACACGGTTTGTGATTTTGAATGTTTTGAAATTCGAAAAGATGGTAATGTTAAAATAAACCTTGGTAAAGTTTCTGATGAACAGAAAATGAAATGTGAAGAACTTTTAAGTCAATTTAATGATAAGATTTCGACATCTATGGCGAATCTAGGAAAAACTAATACAGCAAAAATGGAAAATAAGCTAATAGCAAATGTACCGGGTAGAGCAAAAAACTGTTACCAATATATAAGGGACCATTTAAAGTGGTTAGAGTGCTGTCTAATGACAGATATGAAGTAGAAGATCTACAGGAAAATCATAGAAGGAGCAATGTCCGTACAGTGGTTGCGGCCGACAAGATCGATAACTATGATGTAAATGTAAGTTGAAAATAAGTTGATGTATAGGTACACATTAGATGTGTATGTAGGTCACGAAACGTTGAGACGTGGATAATGATAGCCGGGGCCGATACTGCCCGGCTATTATTTGAGTCGAGACATATGGCGTAGATGAGTTTAATAAGTATGATTGGGTGTGAGACGTAGATTCAAAGAAGATAACAACTGAGGCCGACACTGCCTACTTCTGAGATGAGTCTGAGTTGACACGTCCACACACCATTTGAGATAATAAAAGATGAGACGTTGCTACGAGGAAGATAACAACTGAGGCCGACACTGCCTACTTGTCTGAGTTAACACGTAGAGACACCATTTGAGATAGTAGTAGAGTAGGTGGATACGCGGATGAGAATGACTGAGGCCGTTACTGCCTACTCATTTTTTGAGTTGACACGTATATGAGATAGTTGAAATACGTTAGAAAATTAGCCATGGATGCGCGCATGAAAATTAAAGTTACAGGCTGACACTACCTGTTTGTTATCATAGCCTTGAGTAAGGCCATGGTTAGCATAATTATTGCTGTTAATAGGTAAACGAGAGGTTCTGTGATGGCTAGCGGTCTGGGACAGCCCGCATAGAAAGTTTGGCCGAATGTTAGAAAATTTCTGACCTTATCAGCAAGGTGTAGGTAGACACAACATTTGAGTAATAAGATGGTTCTTATAAATGGGGATCAAGCTGTGTATTTGCTTTGCGTGCATGAATCAGCGTGAAAATGACAGTTCGACAGAAAGCTTAATACAGTTTACATATAGAATAGTGCATTGTTAATTGTCAAATAGTCAAACACATTTTAAACAAGTCTGCGTATTATTTTCTTACAGCCGATATTGAATTCGATTAAAAATACTGTTGAAATCGTTATTTTCTTCATTTTTACACCTCCTTCTTTTTTTTGTGAAGTTGGTTAGAAATAGGAAACCAACCAAAAAGAAATCCAACCTCTCTCGACATTAATTAGATTGCACCTATCCCATTTTAAATTGCAATCATTTACGTAATAGCACGTCAGTACTGTATTATAATGCTATTTATAATTGTCAATATACTTATGTTATGAAATTTTTAGAACAAACATTATAAAGGCAAACACAGGCCCACAAAAATGCGGTCTGTTCTGGGGTACTGACCATACCTATCCCCTGTATTTTGAGCCACGAACTGACCTTAGTTTTCCCCAGCATGTTAGGTTTTTTTTACTGAAAAAGTCTGTTGGATCGTAATATTGCTTACACAGCTCAATTAAATCAGACTACAAAAGTAATTCAACTTTAAGACTTTAACCTACATACATCCACAACCTCGTGATCCCATAATCACAACATCCCATAACCCCGTAACCTCTCAACTCTGAATAGTCAACGGAAAAATGGAGATTCTGAGTAGGGTGATTCGTGCCATTATATTAGAATCTTAGAAACAAGCACCTTATGGCGCCATAGCTCTTTAACGGCAGTCCCTCTATCCTCATAACCCCATAGCCATGAGGATTCAATGAATAAATAGGAGGCTCTCGATTGGTAAATCAATTATGTTGTGCCCTTGGAACCTCGTTACCTTGTTACCAATTAAGCCTATTCTAGCAGCAAATCCTTCCATTCATAACCCAGTAACCCCGTGAACCCATAACTGCATAACTCTGGGAATATAATAGAAAAATGTGAAGAATCTGTACATAGTCGAGGAAATATAACACAAAAATAGCCCCAACCTCCATTTTTTTTGCAGTAAGTCGGATTGAGATGGGGTTTTTTGCCTTCGCTTCGTTAACTCGTCTAGAAACTTTGTGCCATATTTTGGTCTTGTACTTTTTTGAAATTGCATTGCTGCATCAAAAAGTGCATTCTTATAAGTGCAGCATAAGTGCTTTTCAAGTGATGAAGAAAAAATTCATATCGTCCAGAAAAAACTCCCGAATCATACGAATTTCAGTAGCCGGGGTTTTCTTTGAGTCGCTGGACCTGAATGTGATGTCCAAATGAGCCCAGCGACTCAAAAAACTCCGGGTACTGAAATTCGTATGATTCGGGAGTTTTTTTTTGGAAGATATGAATTTTTTCTTCATCACTTGAAAAGGTGCACTTATAAGAATTCACTTTTCGATGCAGCAATGCAATTTCAAAAAAGGACAAAACCAAAATATGGCACAAAGTTTCTAGACGAGTTAACGAAGCAAATGCAAAAAACCACATCTCAGTTCGACCTACTGTAAAAAAAATTGAAGGTTGACTGCTATATTTCCTCGCATAACAGGGAATTCATAAGATTGTGTTCTCGAAATCTTGAAATCAAGTAGCCCGTGACACCTTAGCTTTTGAACAGCAAAACTTTTAGCCCCGTGATTCTGGGAATTTAATAAAAACAGATTAGGGAATCTTAACTGGTTATTCAGTGAGTATGTAACTTTGGAAGTGGAGTATTTCTTCGGGTGATTTCTGTTTAGATGACTTCATTTGATATCTTGCTTTTGCGAACTCTTTTATCTTCGAAGGACCTATATAAAGATTTATTTTACGCTTCTTGCTCTATATGACATGTTCCCTCTTCAACATCCAACAAAAGTCTGTCATTATATGCTCATCCTACCTTCCTTGTTACCGTAAGATAAAAAAATTGCAAAGGCAAGAGATCAAATGAAGTCACCTAAACAAAAATCACCTGAAAATATACTCCACTTCCAAAGTTACATTCTCATTGAATCCTCAATTAAGATTCCCTAATTTGTTTTTATTGAATCCCCGGAATCACGGGGTTAAACGGCTAAAAGTTTGTAAGCTGTAAGCCGTTGCTATTCCAAGAGTTATACAGTTAAGGGTCTACGGGGTTACTGGGTTATGTAGTAGAAGGGTTTTCTGCTGGAGTGGCTTACTTGGTAACAAGTTAATAAGATTCTGAGGGCACAATCTAATTGATTCACCAATGAAGAGCCCCCTATTTTTTTTTCATTATGGGGTTATGAAGATAAAGGGATTGCCGTTGAACAGCTATAGCACCATAGGGTGCTTGATTCCAAGATTCTAATGTCACAATGACACGAATTTCCCTACTTAGAATTCCCATTTTTTCCGCTGGATCCATCAGAGTTAAGGTGTTACGGGGTTACGGGATGCTGAGGTTATGAGATCATGAGGTTGTGGATGTATACTCAAGAACAATGATCCGAGGTCGCAATCTCATTAACTCCCAAATGAAGATTCCCCACTATTTTCATCGGATTCCCAGGGTTGAGGTTAAGGAGTGGTTTTTACAGTTTCTTTGAGCTATGGGGTCATTACTGAAGAACCACGATAGTATTAGGGTGAAGTTTTAAAGGTAAATCACTTTTGGAGTCTGATTTAAATGAACCGGGTAAGCAATATTACCATCTGCTTTTTTGCTGTTAAAAAAAAAACCTGACGTGATGGGGAAAAACTAAGGTCAGATTCGTGTTCAGCGGCTCAAAATACAAGGGATAGGTATGGTCAGTACCCCAGCACTTTTTTTCTGGGCCTGTGTAATTGTATAACAGTAACATTTAACTTAATATAATAAAAAAGGAATCTTTTTTTTTCAAAATTCGGGTTCCAGTGATTTTTTGGAATTTCGGTAAGCTTTAATTTAAAAAAAAAATTGTTCATTTCCGACAATATTTGCGCTCTCCAGCCATTTTTGAACAAAAAAAATCCAATTTGGGACCACTGTGCGACGGTGAAATTTTATTTCATAATTTTTAATTTTGTTGTTGAATTTTTACATGTTTTATTTACTTATGTCGACGAAAGGAATCTATCTTAGAATTACATTGATATGTTGTTGATAAACCCCATATATTTTTTAAGCTAAATATTATTGTTGATTATTTTGAAAATGACCTTTATAATTTTATAAAGTGGACGCGATATCAAAGCATTTTTTGCTAAAGCGGGTTTTTCCAATATTTGTCCATATAGATAAATGTCCGTCCTTGCAAGCATGAATAATTTCATCCGATGAAAATGTAATAGTTCATAGCGCCGTCGTCCCAATTATGATATTATCGTTTTTAAAATTCACTAAATCCCCGAACATTTTAATTCAGCTAAACGATTATCGCCTTGCCATTGCAAATAGCCGTAATCGCACGTAAAACTGGAACATGTGGTTTAAATCGCCACTAGGTTGGTAAACCTGACAATTTCCCCGAATGTTGGGTTTAGTTAAATATTGCACTTCTGTGATATTTGAATTTGATAATTATCGCCATCATTACGTACATATTTTCTCTAATGTGGCTGACAGCTAAACCAATTATCGATTCCATTTATTGATAATTTTGTCACGCTTAAAGCGTACTAAGAAAGTTACAAATTAAATGTAATCATTAATAACAACAATATTTATTCAAGAATAGCAGTAATAAAATTATAGTATAAAGTATAATAATTCACAATATATAAACCGACGATATTGTGGCTCTTAGGCACGCTTCCAACGGGATAATAACTTAGGTCTATTTAGGTGCTCGGGTAGACACTACTTCCATGCCCAGACACCCCCGTTTGGTGACCAAGTGGACACTGCCTATCCTAATTTTCTTCCTGTTTTGAATACCTGAGTTAAATGGTACGTCAGCATTTTGTAAGTACATGCAAGGACAATGTTTATACTGTTTATTGACAATAGTCTTGTTTACGTTTACTGAAGGTGTATGTTTATAAGTATAAAAATGTATTGAAATAGTACTGATTCAAAATAATAATGACAAAATATTGAAAATAATGGTATGGAGTTTAATTACGACTTGCTTCCACTTGTAGATAATATACATTATTCAAGTAACAATTTTAGTTTTAAAATACTAAAACCTTATTTCTAAGACTGCTTATAAACGTAGTTGGTCTGGAACAACTCTGATTAAAACTGATTTAAAACACTTATAAGAGTACAGAGGACATCTAGAGAAATGCCTACATGCCTCTTTTTTAAACTACTATTAAATCTTTCAAGTTTTAATAACTAAATATTTACTCGCAAAATATCTGAAGGGTATTATAAAACCATACTTCGTTTAGGAAAAAGCACTATATTAAAATTTAAAAGGCATACTTGACTACTAGAAATAATGGCGGCTGTATGCATAAATCCTATTAGTTGTGAATAATTCCACTTTAAATATGCATTGTCTTAAAATGCCTATTAAAATACCAGTTGCTCTTTGAGTACGTCGATTTATTCTTGTAGAAGTATATTTTAAGTCTCACTGGACTTAATAAAGGGTGCATCACTCTTAGAAGCAAGTCATATTACTTTTTGCAAATCTATGTTTTTAGAGTAACTCGGCCCCGCTGATTCCAAAAATTTTGGTCGTCATCTCGAATTCGGGGTCGAACCACCTCAAAACAACCCTTAAAGGTAAATTTTTTCGATTTATCGAGAACATTTTCGTAAGAAGTGAATTGTTAGGAAAATGTCAAGAGAGTTGAAGTGTAGTTTATAAAATTTTCTTTAGAATGATGTATATAAAGTTGTACTTCCATTAGTTCATTGGCGTGCAATACGTGTCTAAAATGAGACATATTTCAAAAAAAGACAAAATAGTTCTTCATACTTGTTCAGAAGGATATTTCTTCACATTGTGTGTAAAATATATTCAGATTTTCGTCATTTTGTAAAGTTTGAAATTCCATGGGTGTCCATAGGGGTAAGCAACATACGTGAGTTTTAATATTTCTTTTTGTTTCCAAATAGACATTAGAATGAATTCTTGTTAGTTTTAGCTCAGAAGATATTGAATTTAGTGCGTGTGTGTTGTGTCAGAAAACAAAATCTGATCGTTTATGCGTGGTTGAAGGTACAGTATAACAAGATAAGAAATGGGCCAGTAGAATTTTGAAACTGGAGAATATTTTAAAAAGTGACGTCGCGAAAAGTCATAAATATCATAAATCGTGTTAATTGGATTACACTTACAAAACTATGATAGAAAGCCTTCGGAAGAAGTTAATTCATGTCGCTGCTGATTCAGGAAATATGGAAACTGTAGATCGAGAATCAGGAAAATGTTTGCGACATCAAGGAAGCTATGTGCCTGATTGAAAATTATGTATTTTTGCCAGAGTGAAACAAAGGAGCAATCTAAACAAATGTCATTTAATATGGAGAGCAAAATAAAGCAACTTACGAAAGTCAACTACGAACTTCGTCTCTATATTGCAGGTATGCCAAATCTAATAGCTTCTGAGGCTCATTACCACAGCAGCTGTTTACTGGAAACCCAGCAAAATGCGAAGAAAATTGAATGTTTGCCTTCAGAAGTGACACGCAATGCTGCTTTCTTTCAGATTTGTTTCGAACTTACTGCTGCCACAAATAAGGACACGTAAGTAGATTGTGGAGAAATTAGTTAAAATTAAAATTTCATATTATTTTTTGTAGATATTCCAATTAAGCGATGTATGGAACAGACATTTGATAATGAAAATCTAAATATATTTTACACATAACGCAAAGTAATATCCTTCTGAACAACTATGATGAACTATTTTGTTGTTTTTTTGAAATATGTCTCATTTTAGATCCTCATTGGGTGCTAATGAGCTAGTGGAATTATAACTATATCTATCATTTTAAAGAAAATTTTATAAACTTCATTGACATTTTGCTCTCAACTCACTTCTTACGACGATATTCTCGATAAATTGAAAAAATGTACCTTTAGGGGTGGTTTAGGATAATTCAACCCCGAATTCGAGACGACAACCGAAATTTTCAGTAACAACGGGGTCGAGTGACTCTAAAAACATAAGTTGGTAAAAAGCAGTATGATTTTCTTCTAAACATTCGAATTTGAAGAAATATCCTACTATCTAAAAAACCAATATTTTTTGAGATATTTCTATTTTAATGAAATCTGATGCGAAAACCAATCCATAGTTGGAAATTAATAACATTCGCTATGGTAAATTCCGATAACAAATTTTTCTCCCATATATCTATGTGAGATGAAGCTTATGTGGACTCAAGCTAAAAATGCCCCAAAGTATACAGGGTGTCTAGTAAATCAAGTCCAACTTCGACAATTTTGACCTCTATTAAATCGTTTACTTCAAATGGAGCATACTATATTTTATAAACCTATTCGCTTCCCTCTTTTGTTACCTTTCAACCTATATGTACATATTGTACATTCCCTAAAGTTTTTTAGAAAAATGGTTAAATTAACATGGACAATATTGTGCCATGAAAATACAGTAATTAACAATAATTTTGTAAAAGAATCACAGTAGATTCATTAAAGTTGATTAAAGTTCGTCAGGGATGGAAAAAGTTCGATTTATTTGTGTTTTGTAGTCTCTCTCTTTTTGGAAAGAAATTAAATGTTCAGAAAATATATGTATAATATGAAATCATTTCCTACTGGGAGAAGAAGGAGACGATTGAGGAAATTGTTAAACAACAAGAAAATTTACTTATCAACTCTGTATCTGCTTATAAACTATAAGTCTGACAAAAAATACTAAAGAGAATATTATGTATATTGAATTACTGAAACCGAAATACAGGAGAGGCAAACTTTGAATTAAACCAAATGTGTGTATGCCGGTACTGCTGTAAACAAAGCATATGCGAAAGGCCATAAAAGTACGTATAACAATAAAACTAATTAGAGAGTGGCTTTGTTGGTTGTAAACATAAACCACATAATCGCATTAATAATAAATTCACATACGTTAGATGAAGGGGTTTTTGCAAAACCATGCTAGTTGTTTATGATCATAAATTATAGAAATATAACAGTGAATGTATTTTCCTAAATTTGTAATTAAAAATGATATGTTCATTTTTTTAAAGCTTTTGTAGCACAGTCTTGTGTAGAATACCATTGTACTATATAAATGCTGCTTAAAAAATCGACACAGGGAATAATAAATATTTTGAAAAATAGATACCCCTTAAAAAGGTATTAAAGCAAAGTATTTATATTTGTTTAATATAATTTATAATAAAATAGAGATTTTCAAGTAAAAAGTAACAAGTATATATATAGGTAACACAGCAATTAGATAAAAATAAAAATTGATGTACTCTACCACAGAAGATGAATTGCATAAAAAGACTGAAATCAAATATTATTGAGGGTCCAGATAAACTTTCACCTTTTTATTTCGTGATCTTACTCTCCTAATTATGTCTTTAAATGTAATATCCGAAATTTGAAAGGTGCATGTCTTGTCTTCAAAAATGGAAATCTAAACAACTTAGAGAACTATCGCCCTATAACAGTAGTCTGTAATTTTATTAAAGTGAATTCTATATCCACGATATTTTAGTCATGAAAAGTACTATATTAGTATAAACCAGCATGGCCTTTTGAGGAGTGGCTCGACAACAAAGGACCCCGCTCAGATCTTATGGGAAGTGGCCCGCGGTGAAATTGGCTGAATTTTTAATATGTAGATTTCGATTTTCTGATCAAAAGCTATCATGGGCCCAACTCCCATATTATGCTAGTTTCCAAGATACAGCTCAAGAAATGTACAAGAATGACCTCTTGTACAATAAAAAAAAATTCGAATTCGTGATTTTTTTTTTCATACATTTTATATTGTGATACGTTCTAATAGCCCTGTATAATATTTTGCATTAAAAAAAAATTGTTGTTTTAATAAAAATAGCGTAGAAAAAAAAACTGTTTGAAAAATGTTGGCGAAGGTGCCGGGAAATCTATATAAAAATAACAAGTGAAAAAAATATTCGGTCAAATTGGCTAAAACATTTTTACATAAAGTATGCGTCTTCCTGATTAAAGAAATTGAATTGAAAAACTTTCGGAAATTGCTCCTTTGACCTCTAATACCCCATTAGCGGAGCGGATCTGGTTTTGAAATGAAACCAACTTTTTTTTTAAATTTTTTTTTGACAGTTCGGTTTCACGCGTTCTCTTTTATCATAGTGTTAACTTAGTTCAGCTTAATCACACGGGGTGGCGGAGGAATTCTCATTTAAAATTCGCAAAAACACGTTTTTCCACGAAACTTTGTTATTATTGACCTGACGAAAAAAAAAGTAAAATTAAAAATTGAAGATCTCGCGGAAGCGCATAATTTTTTTCAAATCGGACGGTAACTTTTCGTGAAATTTTTTTTTAAAAATACTCGTTTTTTTGCCCTAGCAAGCACTAATACACAAAAAAGTAATTCCTTAATTTTTTAAAAAAAAAAGAAGTTAGGGGGATGAGATTCTTTTGAGGTAGGTGAAATAGATAAGAATTGATGAAGCCGGAGGATTGGGGCGGTGAGTCAATTATGGGAGGGGAGGGAGGTAGGGAAAGGAAAATTATTCAACCACTTCGAACTTTTTTCCCTGTCGTGCGATTTTCAAAAACCAAAATGGAATTTGTTCGTTATTACGTCTAATATTTGGCTGAATAATTTTTAAAAATTTTTTCAAATAAACTTGTGGGAGGGGAAAAACTTTTTACATTTTTTTAAAAATGCGTTTTTGAGTACGAAGGAAAGGGCTCAGAAGATAAATTTTTTACAAGTAAGTGAGATTTTTTTAACTTTATTTTAAAAAAAAATTATCGCAATGCAAGCAATAGGAAGGGAGGGAGGGGGCATAATGCGTTCGCGGGAATAAAGGGTTAAGGAAACGGGATAGGGACTTCGGATATATAAATCTTTTTTCTATCTTAATATTTTGTCAGTCTACCCTCCAACAAATATTAAACCTATTATAAATAATTATTTAACACCGTCACGAGTTTTCGCGCCGCATTTCTGTAGTTTTAGGTGTGTATTGGATATATATAACAATTATTTTTCCGCTTAACTCGCTCTAACTCAAAAACGGCACAATGGATTACTTTCATCAATTTTTATCATGTTATCACTATACATTTGTTAATAAAATGTGTTAATATGTAGGTCAAATTTTAATAAGTGTAGAAAGCATTATTTTTTTTTAAGGCTATGTCGAAAATTTGCATTCTCAAATGTAACATGCGGGAAACTTTTTTATCTTTCAAAATAGATACCAAGTGTATCGAGAAGTAACGAAGATAAAAGATGCTATTAGATTTCCACACGTTTGCAGTACCTGGCCAACAATCACTCATTTGCAATTTTCTCGAAAACTGTTAATTCTAAAAAAAAAATTACGTCCATCTTTTATCTTCGTTACTTCTCGATACACTTGGTACCTATTTCGAAAGATAAAAAAGTTTACCGCATGTTACATTTGAGAATGCAAATTTTCGACATAGCCTTAGAAAAAAAAATAATTCTTTCTACACTTATTAAAATTTGACCTACATATTAACACATTTTATTAACAAATATATAGTGATAACACGATAAAAATTTGAGAGTAATCCATTGTACCGTTTTTGAGTTAGAGCGAGTTAAGCGGAAAAAGAATTGTTATATCCAGTACACACCTAAAACTAGAGAAATGCGCCCCGAAAACTCGTGACGGTGTTAAATAATTATTTACAATAAGTTTAATATTTATTGGAGGGTAGACTGATAAAATATTAAGATGGAGAAAAGATTTATATATCCGAATGTTAAGCTCCGAAGTCCCTATCCTATTTCCTTAACCCTTTATTCCCGCAAACGCATTATGCCCCTCCCTCCCTTCCCATTGCATGGATTGCGATAATTTTTTTTTTTAAATTAAAGATTAAAAAAACCTCGCTTACCTGTAAAAAAAATTCTCTTCTGAGCCATTTCCTTCGTACTCAAAAACGCATTTAAAAAAAATGCAAAAGGTTATTCCACTCCCACAAGTTTGTTTATTTGAAAAAAAATTACAAAATTATTCAGTCAAATATTATACGTAATAACGAAGAAATTCCACTTTGGTTTTTGAAAATCGTACGACAGGGGAAAAAGTTCGAGGGGGTTGAATAATTTTCCTTTCCCTACCTCCCTCCCCTCCCCTAATTGGCCCACCACCCCAATCCTCCGGCTTCATCAATTCTTGTATATTTCACCTACCTTAAAAAAATCTCATCCCCCTAACTTCTTTTTTCTTAAAAATATTAAGGAATTACTTTTTTGTGTATTAGTGTTAGGGCAAAAAAACGATTATTTTCAAAAAAATTTTTTCACGAAAAATTACCGTCCGATTTGAAAAACCACTTTACCACCAGATTATGCGTTTCCGCGAGATCTTCAATTTTTTATTTTACTTTTTTTTTCGTCAGGTCAATAATAACAAAGTTATCGTGGAAAAACGTGTTTCTGCGAATTTTAAATGCGAATTCCTCCGCCACCCGGTTTGATTAAGCTGAACTAAGTTGATAACGTGATAAAAGACAACGCGTGTAACCGAATTGTCAAAAAAAAAAAAAATATAAAAAAGTTGGTTTCAAAACTCCTCTTTTTCTCGCCAGATCCGCTCCAGTACATCAATAAATTAAAAGTTCGGACAAGAAACAGAATTTTAAAAGAATTTATAGCTGTATCTCGGAAACTAGCCATAGGATCAAATTGGGCCCATGAGAACTATTGATCAGAAAGTCGAAATCTACAACATGTTAAAAATTCAGCGAATTTCACCGGGGGACCACTTCCCATAAGATCTGAGCGGGGTCCTTTAATATGCATGACTTGGTATTGGGGCAAATCACAAACGGTGCGACATCTCTTATGTAAATATGGACTAGTGAAGTGAGGGTATTAGTTAGGTTACGTTTGCCACTTCAAAAACCCATCCGTCTTTCTCAAGTGATCAATATTAGAAAAAAATTAAATTAAAAAAAAAAATTGTTAAAAACAAGCTTTTGTCCACGACTATTAAATATGTACTCATTATGTATGTGTTTCCTCAAGGATAATGCAATTCATTATTTTCTGCAGTGAATAATGATTTGATTATTCACTAGTGAATAATGAGGACAGTCAGTTGTTTATAAGAAATCACGTTAGTGACTTTTTACTAAAAATTTAAAATGTCAAAATTGCAGCGATAAAAAGACAAGTGTTGTTGTCTCTCTAAGTTTTCTAGGAAGCATTCAAATGAAGAGGTACTTTAATGAACACTCAAAAACTACATTAGTAAGTTTTTTTCAAAGCATCATCTATTAGCAACACGCGACAATCTCCAACATTGATTTTGAAACCATTTACCTACATGCCTACAAACTGTATTATTTTATTAGTAAGCCATGACAATGTGTCAAAGCGTAATTTTGTTATTGATTTGAAACGTCAAAATTTGTGCGTCATATTTACCTCGTTCATTTAAGTTTGTTGGTTGTTTAAAATAAAAAAAGTGAAACTATGGTTGGTGTACTTTTCCGAACTATCCAGAAATTTTTTATCATTTTGTTTTTAAATTTTATTGAGTAAGCGGTTATGTGTCAAAAGAACTGTCAAATTGAATTTAAACGTCAACGTTATTTACAATAATTTTACATTAAAATGTTAAAAATAAATGGGACTTATAAATTTCTTTAGTAAACAATTTAATGAAAAATATTTAACAGTCGTGGACAAAGTATAGTATTCTACTCGCATATAATGGCTATTATTCACTCTGGTGATTTACAACACTCGCCTATGGCTCGTGTCTTAAACTTCACCCTCGTGAATAATAGCCATCATTATATGCTCGTTGAACAATATACTATTATCATTATTTAGGAAAACGAAAAAAATTAAAAAAATTAAATTGTCTTAAAAGCTTGCCATATTTTTTTCTATTCACACGATAAGCTTTTAAGACAATTAATTTTATTAAATTTTTTTTTTCGTTTTAGTACACCTAAATAATAAAAAGGCTTGTTCTTGAGAATTTTTTTACATTTTATTTTATTTTTAAATGTTTATTTTATTTTTTATTCATACCTAATAATCCGCGTCTCCAAAAACCTTAGATATCGAATTTCAGTCGTATCGAACCATAAATGAAGAAAAATAGTCCGTCCGCTTAAATAAAAGCTTTTAAAAATATCATACAATCTAATTTCAATATTCGACATATTAGAAAATAGGCCTGGAGTCCGTGTATAAAATGACTGACTGTCCGGCGAACTTTGACAATATGAAAAATGGATTGTTCTTATATAAGTTAGCAATGAATGGACCATCAGTTGGTTGCGTAGAGGTGGGGGTGGCTATCAAAGGGTTGAAAATACGTAAAAAAAATTGAGAAAAAAGACTATCCGACGAATGCTGAAACTTATATGAGGGGAAGATTATGTTATATAATGAAAGTAGAACATAGTCAGCTGGACGGGGGGCGGTGGATTTAGCGTCAGCTGATCGATAAACAGGTTCAAAATCAAAATTTAAATTATTCGGCGAACTTTAAAATTTGGGTATAAGATAATATTTATACTGATATTCACGAAAAACATAGTCAGCTGCAAGTATGTGGGTGGAAAAGTCGTCAGCTGATACAGAACAGTGCTGAGTGTTGATCGCCGGCGAGGCAGCGCGCATCACCTTTCTTGCATCAGCTGACGACTTTTCCACCCACATACTTGCAGCTGACTGTGTTTAGCGTTAATCTTAGTACGAGTGCTATCATATACTGTAGCATTTAAAAATGCCACATTATTTATTACATCGAGAGTATACCGAATTTCTAGATTGATCAGAATTTTCAAGGAATTATTTGTAAAACATGTTGAGTTCGGAGTCCATACGGTATAGTACGCGGTGTTTTCAATGCTCCCAATGTCTCTGCATTGAGCTGCCCTCTGCCATAATCTTGAAGGACTAAGAATTTAAAATTAAGAAAAACGAACATTAGGTGAAAGAACTGATATGTGATAAGGTGCTATTCTGTGAATGTTAATGTGAGAGCACACAAAAATAGTTTGCACTTGTGCTTAAATATTATGATATCTTATCAGCTTTGCAAATAAAACCACTGGGCATTTTTGTCTAGTGCAATTCTCAAATTTAAAATAGTAAATGAGCAACCTTTTTTAATAAGGCCCACACAACATGAGTTTTTTCCACTTTTGTAAGTGTTTGCCAATTTTAATTTCGATTTTTCTCCTTCTCTTTTAGGCCTTTCTTTTAGTTCCCCTTTATTCATTTAATTTTACGTCTCTAGTAAAATATATGTAAGGATTTGTTACATGATTTTTGTCCCGTTACTACGATTTTTTTGTTCCTGTGCCTGTTCCTGTTTAAGAAAAAACTATAGTATATATGTCTTTTGGATGTTTCCCTTTTCACTGTTGGTAAAAATTCATGAAATAGTCGTTGGATATATGGATCATGGTAACATCCCCTGTAAAATTGTTGCTATCCACGAGTAATGTCCAGATGTAATCCAGAATATTCCTAGGAGCAAATTTCTTATTCCACCAAAGGATATCTCAGTTAAGCAATTATTTCATTACACTTTTTATTTGATTAAAATTATATGCTAAATTTACCATTACATATTTATATAAAAACAATTTTGAAAAATATTCATATGATATTACATTTCATTTACATAATTTTTTAAAACAGTAAAATTTCTGTAAAGCAAAAACATACGTATGCCATCGCTAATCATATACTTTATAATAATTAATTAATATATCATTAACCCATTAAAGCCCGAATTTTTTTTTTTTTAGTTTTTCTTAGAACTTTTGTATTATTTTAATGATATTCAACATAAGTTAGTCAGAAATGATGATAAAATGCGATTAAATATATCAGTTTTTTGTAAAACGTGCGTTGCCATATGGCAACACTGGGACTTTAAGGTATAACATTTGTGGTATTTATTAAATATCTTTAATTTAAAATAAAAAATTTTGAGTATAAATTATTTAGTATGGAATATATAGTTACATGGTAGACATAGTCCGACATTACATTTTTTGCACATTGTGCGGATAATAGAACAGCAGCCCTCACCAGCACATCTTCTCTTCTTCTTTTCTGGTATCTCCACTAGCAAATGATCTTGTCTATCGTATCTCAAATCATCGCTAATTCTGTTTAACGTTACGCTGTTTTTAGAAGTTGATGGTCTTCCCGCTCTCTTAGGAGCATTGCCATATCGGGTTAAATAAACATTCACTATTTCACGTCTAAAATCTAGTTGTGAGATCCCCTTACCAGTTTTGCGCATAAGGATCCAAGCATTTACAATAGAAACGTCAAGAAGCCACGTGAAAATGCACCACCACCATTTTTTTGAGCGAATCTCAATTCTATAGCAGTTTACACCTCCGTCCATCAGATCTGTCCCGCCCATTCCACTATTGTACTCCCCAATGACAAAAGGTCTCGCTACTTGGATGTGCTTTTTATCTTTTTTGGAATATCTCTTTACTTGACTCATTGGGGAAATGCCGTAACAGTTTGATGCAACTGTAACCACACTGTTATCCAGCCACTTAGTAAAGAGTATTCCATTAGTTCGTTCAATTATTGAGATATGATCTCCTTTCTTTCCTGTTTTGGCAAAATTTTTCTTATCTAGTAGAGGACAATCTTTCGGTACTCTGTTTTCTCTCATTGTCCCAGAAGCTGTGTATCCATTTTCTCTGAAATAAATCAACAAACTAACTGTTGTAAACAAGTTGTCAAAAAAGAAGTTATATGGAAGCTTTTTCACAGACTCGATTTCTGAAAGCATTGTAATAAATGGAGCAGCACATTTACCAAACTGGTTTCCATCTTTTCCTATAGATTTGGGGTCTTTACCCTGATACATATCAAAGTTCAATAAATAGCCAGAAGTGGAATTTACACACCACATTTTAAACCCAAATCGTATAGGTTTGCCACGGATGAACTACTTACATCCATGGCGACCGTAATACCTAATCATTGATTCATCGTAGTCCAAGTTCTTTTCTGGTACAAAATTATTCAAAAATTTATTTTTTAGTTTATTCATGAGAGGCCTGAGTTTCCAAACTTTGTCATGTTCATTAATTTTTGTATTATCAGCGCAATGAATGAACTGCATAATTTGGAAAAAACGATTTCTGCGCATTGCCTGGCTAACCATTTTATTTTGCATATCATCGTGGGAGTCCCAGTAAAATCTTTTTCCTGGTAGAGAATTGTATCCAGACAATATAAGAATACCAAAAAAACATTTTATGTCTTCCTCGGTAATGTTTTGGTCAGTACAATTCTTGAAAGCGGTATAATTTCTTGTTTCATCTACCAACCAACCAACATTTGCATGACTTCAGAATCGAAAAATAATTCAAACAATTCAACTGGGCTCTTGTCTGCATAAGCACTGTAGTCAGGAGTGGGAAAGACTTTCTTTTGTGGTTCAAAATCTCCCTGGATCCAAGAATAATTTTTATCAACAGAAACACGAATAGATTTATGATCAAAAGAGGTTCCTGGACAGTTTTCTGCTTCTTCAACTTGATCACCATCATCGTCCTCATCACCTATCCTTTCACTATTACTCAACACTATTTCTGCTCTAGCCGATAGTTGTCTCCCAGGGAGTCTATTTATATCGCACTCATTTTCGTCATCACCGGATTCTTCGTCTGTTAAGACATTAGCTTCCGGTGGTTCTATATATACTTGATCTACATCCAAATCATCAGCATACACAATTTCAAGAGCTTCTTGTAGAGTCAGCCCCCCTCTGCAATAAAATACAATGTTTGTAAATCAGAATTCTGTATGAAGTGTATTGTCCCAGTGTTGCCATATGGCAACACTGAAAAACAATGCATTGTGGACGGCCCAAATAAAGAGAGAAGTGTAAAACCTAACAGCCATTGAAACAATACATCCTTACATAATATACTACTGAATATACAAGAAGAAATCTGAATTAATTATTGTATAGTTATACTTACACGAAATGAATGTCCATTTTTACAGAATGAATAAATTTACACCAAGTTCAAAAACACTTAACACACAGATAAACAATTCTAACTGAAGTCAGCACAAAACAGGTGTTTATTTAGGTCTTTAGTTAGTAATATCCAGAGCCATCTGTATTACAAAGGCATAAGTACGTTTATAAACCTTTATTAAAAGAGACGTGTTTATCGTTGCCATATGGCAACGGTGGGCTATAATGGGTTAATCAAAATAATATTTTCTATACATTTTTATAGTATTTTTAAAGTTTAATCAGACTTATTATAATCCTGCTTATTAGATTTCCCTAAGGAATTAATGCTATCTAGGTATATCATGAAAATACCCTTTTTTGTCTATATGTGTGTGTTCGTCTATTTAGTAATATAAGTCTCAAACAAAAATATTTTTTTGTCTATCTCATTTTAACAAATATAACCATCTATTAACCTTATAGTTAAATTTATTGGTTGGTTAGCTATAAATTAATTTTTTTAAACACTGTTGGTTGCAATTAATTGGCGCCCTCTATAAGTAAGTATAGATAGTTAAAAAAGAACATCAGCATAACAACATAAAAAAAAATAATACAAAAAAAAAAGTAATCCACGACCTAAAGGCTCCCGTAAAAACTGAGTAACCGTTAGCGTTTACGGTGTTACCTAACTTTTCCAAAAATTACGGTACAATACCCGAATTTCAAAGTTCACAATAAAGATTTAATTAGTAATATCGATATTGATAACTTAATGTTAGAAAACGTGCGTGCGGCATTCCCGAGTTTCTTTTCTTAATTTGATTAAATATTCAGTTTATTATTAATATACATTATTTTATGAGAAACAAATTAATACATTTGTACAGTTCAAAATTATGCAGAATGATCTGCTCAGAAAATTTATTTAGTTTAGTGAAAATAAAAATAAATTTATTCGTCTTCCTATAACAGATCTTCCTCATTCTCATTTTCATCCAACTCATCACTTTCTTGATGCTCAGTGGGTGAAAGACCATTTTTCTCTTTGTCACTCGCATCTAAAAAAAATAATTATTTATAAAAAATTAATTAAGATTATAATAGGATGAAAAGTGAAAAGCACAAATGATATAATACCTTCAGTAATTTCGGCATCTCGGATAATCATTTCCACTTATGGAGGTAATTGATCTCCATCAAACCACTTGCAAGTTAAATTTGTTTTCCTCAAGCTGTCACCCATAACCAAGGGATCTAATGTAGATGGCACTTGTTTGTGTGCGTTGTTCCAAATAGTATACATACATACACAGTTCTTAAAACGTGCTGTACAAGTTCCGATTTCGACGGTGGCGAGAGAGATGCATCAAAATTTTTGTCTGGTAACCGGAATTCTTATCGTTTTCGCTAAATTTATACACCTTCGTGAAGGTAGCTACACGAGCATCATTGACGTCTTTTATAGCTTTAAACCCACACATCGTGCAAGCAACTTCTCTATTATGTTAACGACATTATTTAGGTTCTCCTCTGGTAAATTATTCAAACTTTTAAATGCTTCAATAACTTCTTTTAGAAACTCTAATCAAGTTTCTTTCAATGTATTGGGTAAGTGATGAAATTGCTCCAATCTTAGGTAATTAAACCCTATACCTAAATGCTGAAAACAGCTATATTTATTGAGTTCGAAACGACGATATCCGATCTAGTGTCATTCAAGAAACCGTGGAAAGCTTATCGTGTTTTAGTCACGAGGAAGCGGACATTAAAATGATTTTTCACGTATAAATGAGAACACCAATGTGGTCATAGGTTCAGATACTGACAATCCTATCATCATGCTGGGAAACATGAAAAATATACACAATAATGTGAAAATTTGGATAAAAATGGGCGTAGGAAATAAAGAACGATTTTTATATCTAATCGATTTGTATTCAGCACTAGGCGACGACTTGTGTAACGCATTGCCCGTTTTTCGCGGTTTCACGGGATGTGATTATAATCCCGCATTTTTCAAGAAAGAAAAAAAAAAGCCTTTTACTATATTAAGAAAAGATCAAGAGTTTATTGAAGCATTTAAAAGTTTGAATAATTTACCAGAGGAGAACCTAAATAATGTCGTTAACATAATAGAGAAGTTTGTTTGCACGATGTATTTAAAGCTATAAAAAACGTCAATGATGCTCGTGTAGCTATCTTCACGAAGGTGTATAAATTTAGCGAAAATGATAACGAATTTCGGTTACCAGACAAAAATTTTGATGTATCTCTCTCGCCACCGTCGAAATCGGAACTTGTACAGCACGTTTTAAGAACTGTGTATGTGCAAGTGCCATCTACATTAGATCCCTTGGTTATGGGTGACAGCTTGAGGAAAACAAATTTAACTTGCAAGTGGTTTGATGAAAATCAATTACCTCCATAAGTGGAAATGATTATCCGAGATGTCGAAAATACTGAATGTATTATATCATTTGTGCTTTTCACTTTTCATGCTATTATAATCTTAATCAATTTTTTATAAATAATTATTTTTTTTAGATGCGAGTGAAAAAGAGAAAAATGATCTTTCACCCACTGAGCATCAAGAGAGTGATGAGTTCGATGAAAATGAGAATGAGGAAGATCTGTTATCGGAAGCCGAATAAATTTATTTTTATTTTCACTTAACTAAATAAATTTTCTGAGCAGATCGTTCTCTACAATTTTGAACTGTACGAATGTATTAATTTGTTTCTCATAAAATAATATGTATTAATAATAAATTGAATATTTCATCAAATTAAAAAAAGAAACTCGGGAATGCCGCACGCACGTTTTCTAACATTAAGTTATCAATATCGATATTACTAATTAAATCTTTATGGCGAACTTTAAAATTCGGGTATATGATAATATTCATACTAAGATTATCGATAAACGCGGTCAGCTGCAAGTATGTGGGTGGAAAAGACGTCATCTGATGCAAGAAAGGTGATGCGCACTGCCTCGCAGGCCATCAACACTCAGCACTGTTCTGTACCAGCTGACGACTTTTCCACCCACATACTTGCAGCTGACTATGTTTTTCGTGAAACTCAGTATAAATATTATCTTATACCCAAATTTTAAAGTTCGTTGAATAATTGAATTTTTCATTTTTTTGGACCTATTTGATCGATCAGCTGATCCACGGCCCCCCGTCCAGCTGACTATGTTCTACTTTCATTATATAACATAATCTTCCCCTCATATAAGTTTCAGAATTCGCCGTATAGTTTTTTTTCTCAAATTTCTTTACTTGTTTTCAACCCTTTGACAACCACCCCACCAGTAAATGGACCATCTGATAGTCCATTTATTGCTAACTTATATAAGAACAATCCATTTTTCATATTGTCAAAGTTCGCCGGATAGTCAGTAATTTTATACACGGGCTCCCGGCCTAAAATGTTTACAAAGCTATGGAAATTCAACGTACAACAGAAGTGGCGCAATGACAACCACGTGTCAACCGCTAATGTTTCTCACTTTATCCGACATATTTGGAACTTACAGGAACCATCTTTTGAGTGTGATTTCCTCAAATATATTTGGGACTTTAGATGATCAAGGACAGTCATACGTAGTTTATACTGATTTCTCCAAATCTTTCGATAGGCTCAGCTTATTCATAGTAGCTTGATAAATAAGCTTTGCTACATAATGCATTTTTACTTCCACATCCAGTGGAAGTATAGTAACGACAAAAAAATTTTTTTTTAAATTTTTATTGTTCAAATAGGCCTAGAATGTCCTGAAACGTCGAGATTTTAAGTTTGAGCGAAAAAAGTTTTCTGTCTGTCGGTCTGTCTAACTTTTTTTGTGCGCTTGTTTACTCTGGAACCGTTTGAGATATTGACTTGAAATTTGATACACTGTACTTTAACGAGATGTAGAACTAGATTATATTTTCATATTATTCCGTCGAAGGGTTGGGGGGTAAATTAGAGTAAATTTGTGGTAAATAGGTAAATCAATCAGGGTAAGAGTCCATAAAATTGGTATTTAGTATATACAAAAGAAGCTAAGGTTTCAAAAAAAAATTTGGCATTAGCCACCCCATTGCCACCCCCACCCCATTATTAAAGGGGATGAAAAAAAAATGTGATTTAGTGTGTGTACAAGAACCAGAAACCTCAAAATATTTTTTTACTTCATCCACCCCCTATCACCACCCCCACCCCACTACCGATGTGGGGTATCGTTTTGGTTTTTGGGGTAGAGGATTTCAAATATTATATTATTAAAGTTCCATAAACGATTATTTCCACATACAAAATTTTTTCGTTGTGAGTGACTTGGATAGAAAATCTGGATGTGAAAACAGTGATTCCTTGGGCAGCGGTTTTTAAATCTTATCTGTCTGATCGATTACAATATATACGTTACAGAGTCTTTATCTCAACTAGATTGGAGTGGTGTTGTTTATTCCTCAGGGATCCATCTTGGGACCTTACTTTCAACAGATTTATTAATTGCGCTGTTAGATGTTTGAATATTCCTTATCTGCCGTACTCAGATGATATGATATCATTACCTCACTTTCCGGTACAGTTACTTTGTCTTCATATAACTCGTTATTACTAGGAGATTTCCTACTAATGAAAACTATTAAACAGAAGAGACTAATTCATTCGTCTTAAAAAGACCTACGAGTACATATGAACCTAATGAATTATAAAATTAATAAATGCAAAATAACTAAATAAATTTACTTAATTTGATTTGTGTTTATATATGTACATGTTACATTATTAGAAAATAATGTAATTTTAAAGTTGTTTCTAATGCATGTTTTTTTATTTTCAGGTAAGCTTTATACGGAATAAAGAATATCATCACTTCAAATGGTAAGATTACACCAAATAATAATATACAATAATTGTATCATGTCATTTAGTAAATTATTACTCTGTCATGTGAGATTTATTAGCATTGCGTTAACATTAGCTGTCTCCTCTTAACTGTGCCATTTGCACTTTCGAAAGGAGAATTTCTTATTAATGCATCGTAACGAAGATCAAGTAGTACGTCAACATATCTAAGAAGTTTGTACACTCATATGAAGTAACCAGCAAGAATCCTAGATTTAAATCCAACAGAATATCTGTAAAACAAGATAGAAAGGCAAGTTTGAGCTTTTTTATGTTGTTCTTTCATCTTTTTGCAACTTATTTAGTACCTGATACAGTGCAAAAATAAGTGGGAAATCCATACATTTTATTATTTTATCTGCTATTCCTCTAAATCAATAGCTTTTACCGAAATTACAATAAGAGGACCTTCTTTTTCATAACGTGGGCGCGAATTCAGAAAATAGTTCTCTATCACATCTTTCAATATGCAGATTCGGCAAATGTTTTATACCTGAGATAAACGAGTGCAAGAAAGAGAACAGAGAAATAAGGAAAAGAATGACGAACATACTCTTTCCAGTATGCTCCATACTTGAAATTTTATTTTTATCACGTTGTCTTGTATCAACGCAGGGCATCGGTACCTGTCCTTTCTAATCGTGTGCGCATTGTAGTGGGAGTATATACGTCTTTCTTTTACTAATGTCTCTGTTTTCTTCCTTGCAGTCGTTTATCTCAGGATACGGATATAAAACTACATTTGTTGAATCTGTATAATAATGACTCAATCCATGACTTCTTCTCTGGTAATAGTATTCCGAAGAACCCCGCTTGGTGGCAATGGAAATTGGTTCTCGGTTAATTTCGCTCAAATTTTAGTATGATGTTCCTTTGACCATCCTGACTAAAGGTCTCCATGGGCATAACCTTCTAACTCCTTTCCTTAAAGCTACAGAAGCCTTAGAAGATTAATCCATACGAAAGTTGCAAGGATAGCGATCAAACATGGCAACCCCCCCGTTTTCGAGGGCGGCCAACACGATGATAATAGTCACGCGGTCCCTGACCGCCTCGAATTACGCACCCCCTTTTTCCATTTTTCGTTGTCAGGCATGTGAGGACTTGTTGGATCGGATTTCTTTTTGAGGACACTCAATATGTCATGTAAAATTTCGCAATCGGATATCCTAATGACCCGCGAGGGTTTCAACTCGCTCGGGTCGTTAGGATGTCTCTTCCTCAATACCGAAATATGCAAAAAACATCCAAACGTGCTGAAAATAGTTTTCTACACGTTTTCAAGGGCGGGGAACACGATGCTGATTATTTAACCTCCCACCCCTACCCTTAAATGCATAAAATCCTTTTTCCCATTAAATTAACATTAACAAAATGATGTACATAATGTGAAAATAAATATATAATTAAAAGTCGACTATCCATATACACGACTATATATACATGCGCATAACCCGTCCAATCAAACTCCTCTTAAGCTGCAATAAAAAAATTATCTTCTTAGAAAAGCTGATCTATTGAGCGCTTGTGATCTTACTATAAGAAAAACCAATAGTTTTGGGCATGCAGGGGTAGTTTTTGAGGACTAAGAGTGAAAGTGCTGTTACAATCGTGTTCTCCACTCTTGAAAACGGGAGATACCTTCAAAACCTTCTCTTTAAGGGACATTTCAGGATTGATGGAGGGGGTGGTTTCAATTCCCGGGGATCGCTAGGATGTCTGGATGCTAAATTTTACAGGACGTATTGAGTTTTCTCAAAAAACCACGATCCAGCAAGTCCTCGCATGCCTGATAACGAAAAATGGGAGGCTAAATAATATCAGCATCGTGTTCCCAGACCTTGAAGACGTGTAGAAAACAATTTTCAGCACATTTGGATGTTTTTTGCATATTTCAATATTGAGGGAGGGGGTGGTCGTTAGGATGTCTGATTGCGAAATTTTACATGATATATTGAGTTTCCTCAAAAAAATTCGATTCAACAAGTCCTCGCATGCCTGACAACGAAAAATGAAAAAACGGGGTGGTTTGTTACGTTTAGAGGTAGTCGAGGGGGGTAGGTAACGCGTGACTATCATCATCGTGTTGGCTGTCCTCGAAAACGGGGTCGCTACCCTTGCACTTTTGGGGTTTAACACTTTTTTATTTTTACTTTCATATAGACTAATCTTCTGAGGCTTCTGTAGCTTAAAGGAAAGGAGTTAGAAGGTTATGCCCATGGAGACTGTTATTGAGGGAGATCAAAGGAACATCCTCGGGAACATCATACTAAAATTTGAGCGAAATTAACCGAGAACCAATTGCCACCTTGCGGGGTCATTTTTAAGGATCAAACTAATTATTTTAATCGAAAACTAAATAAGTTTACCTCACGTAGAATGTCATAACCTGAATATGTGACACGTATAAAAAATATGGCCTAGGGATGATTCTTATTTGAGGGGGTAAATATTAACCCTGCAAATGTTTCAAATCGACCACCTTTATTTGGTTCCAATATAAAAATTAGCACTTCCTACAAAACCTGAGCAAATCAGAATTACTTTAAAAGGTCGCGTCAAACCTTTAAATGTCGAAATTTTCAGGTTTTATTAATGTTTTTACAGTTTATAGTAAATAGAAAATTCTTGTGAACAATGATCCACAATCCTTTGATATCACTCAGAGAAATTCCTATTACTTATGCAATTATTATTGTTTGAGCTATTCTCAATTAAAGTATTTAATTTGATCCTCTTAAATGCGACATTTCTGTGAACGTTTCAACGTTTGTATACACTGAAAGCAAACGGTAAAACTAGAATTCGAGTGATTACTTTCAATCCTTTTTGCCCCACTGGGAAACTGAAATAACAGTTCAACTTTTTACTTTTTCAAATAGATTATGAAAAATGTCAGTCACGCTCTGCAAATTTTAATCCGATAAAATGTCTGCTCCCATCAATCTCACAAAAACAGGTTCTGCAGTAATGTAAAGCAGTTTCAGACTAATACAGCAGTAGGCAAAATACTCACACAAAGTGTCATTTTTTATCATCTGATAAAGTTATGTGACTTACCTGTAATCACATACTAAAAACAGTCGCATTAAAGGAAGTTTTGAATAAATTTTAAAGTGAAAGGGCCGCATCTGAGACAGATATGGCAAGATCAATTTAACATACAGGTTTTATAAATAGGCAACAAAATAATCCCTATAACTTTTAATTAAAACATTTTTTCATATTTCTTATAAAAAGCCAGATATTGGACACACTTCCACTAATTTGTCGTCATGTATTTTGTCAATTCATTATTCGTTGCTTCAAATCAAATAATTCATATATTATAAACGTAGTTTTATACTGGTGGAAATAACTCAGATTAAGGTTTATCCATGTAGTATTTTCAAAAGTTTATTCCTCTGCAAACCTCTAAACTAGTGTGATATACATATGAAATGCCCGGCTACGTCTAGTTGTAATATGTTGCAGTTGCTCCCGGGTATTGTATTTCCCCATTTAAATAAAATAAAGCTAAGCCTTACCTTTTCAGTTTTAGAGGAATATATGACGTTATTTTTGAACATCTGCAATTTGTAGTTCTCTCATTCTCTTTCAGTTAAGTTTTCTGTTTCTATTCTAATAGTTATTCAACTAATAGTTTAAAATAAATGAAAGGTAATTGATTAAATTGCAGTAGTTGTACACGCGATATTATGGTGACTCTTACTTTGAAAGTTTTGAAATGTCGCTGTTGATATCCGCTACTGTTACCATTTCAGTCAATAAAATTATCGACCGTGTTTAACTCATTTTATCGACACTATTATGAATTTATAGCATCGGTAAAAATAACGCATTTTGCGTTTGTTTGAATCTTAACAAAAACTCATCATCTCTTTCCTAAAGACGCATAATCATCCCACCATCGGAAAAAGGCGAAAGGTGGTCGTTTATAGAGGTGGGTTGGGTTAAAAACTTGTTTCACCATTTTTTTCTGAATTTAGCATCCTGGGGGGGGGGGGGGGGTAAGTAGGTGTCATCGATGCAGCAAATATTCGGGGTCTTATGGCCATTGAGACTTTTGATATGTTCTAATTGTGAAAAAACATTACCTGATTCTAAAGTGTGGTTTGAGAAAGTTGAATTGATATTGTTAAGTCTAAAGAAGCGTTTGTGTTCATTGTACCTAACTTTAAATGGACGACCCGTTTGTCCTATATAGAAGGCATCACAGTCTGGGCACTTTAACTGATAAACTCCAGGTTTTTGCAAGTCATTAGTTGTATCTTTAGCATTATACAAACGGTGTGAGAGTTTTGACTGTGATCTGAAAGCAATTTTTAGATTATGTTGAGATAAAATGCTCGCTATTTTTTCTGAAACGTTGCCGTAATATATTAGAGCTATATATTTTGTTGAGCTACTATTTTTAATGCTCGCTACTGTGGCAAGCTAGTTTGTGTTGCTTTTTGCTTATTAAATTTTCTATTGTTTTTCTTTAAAACCTTTGTTTACTGCTATTGCTTTGATTGTATTTAATTCAATTATTAAACTTGACTCTGAGAGATAAGATAAGATAATAGATAAGGCTCTGTGTATCATGGAGTTATAGGCTGCCAATCTATTTATGACTATGACTATGACTATGTGAGTTATGTGATATAGTGGTGTCAGTAAAAGTTCCGATAGACATCAAACATAATTTTCTTTTAATCATATGTTAATGTTAAGTTCAAGAAATTGATTTTACCATCTTTTTCAGTCTCTGGAGAAAACATTATATTTGAGTCACCCTTCCAGATTTCTCCGAATTTTCACGTTTCAATCTATTAGGCCAGTCATTTTAAACATCGTAGGTCGCAAAAAATTGCACTGTTCTGATTTTTTGGGATATTGTTAGGATAGATACCAGTAGTGTAAAACCAAGTTTGCAGCTTCGAAAGACCTCTGCTAAGTGCGTTTACAGGATAATCGTTCGATCTGCTGCCAATGCCAAAGTCCACTTCGCTCGTCTGCCCTCAACCGAAGAGGCTGCTGTCCAACATTCCTACAGAACCTACCACCAGGTGCAGAAGTGGTTGGAAGTTGAGAAAGAGCCCACCAACTGGGGGTGGACAAGGAGCCAGCATGAGCTGACACCGGTGACCTCAACCAAAGAACCAGCGCCGCTAACCCTGCTGAAATTCCTGCCATGCCGCTGCAAGAAAGGGTGCGGAGGGGGAAGCTGCTCCTGCCAGACAGCAGGGCTGAAATGCTCTGCTGTCTGCAAAGTTTGTCAGGGGAGGACCTGCCTGAATACTCCTCCCTTAGCCATGGATGAGTTGGATGAAGAAAACGACGTCGACGACCCTTCATCACTAGTATCTAGGAGTAGATCTAATCCGACAACATGGGAGTCTCCGGAGCCCCAGGAAGAGTCGACTGACGAACCTGGGCCTTCCAAAATAACTGTCTCGCTAAGTGCGTAAAAGTAAGTCTAATATTACATACCTACCACTTCGTTTTAATTTATTATAAAATTGATTACGTATTTCATAAATACTTATTTACATTGTGTTGTCTATTTATATCGCAGGAGTCAGCTGAGGTCCCGCCATCACTTCACGTTCAACATTTCACGTCCCCCAAACTATCAAAATAGTTTTTCCAGATAACAAGGGAACTATTGGCCCTGCAGGGTTTCGCTTGTGCTTGAATTAAAGCAAAATAACTGCTCTACAGCTTCATTTCCCATGACTTTCCTCGTAAGATGAGTGTTTTAGCCCATATCCTGCTCGGAAGACGGCTAAAACTACAATGTCGAACTTTTTGGAAAAAATGGCCAATTTTTGAAGTGGTGTATCTCGGGACCTATTGGATCTACGGAGCTGCGGTTGCGCTTAAATTGTAGCAAATTTTGTCTACTTTAAAAGTGTACCGGACGATTTTTTCCGCAGGATACACCTTTCAGAAGGTATAAGCCAAAAACTGAAAAAAGTACGAAAATTTCAAGGTTTTTTCGAGCACCACTCAGTTACCACCTTTCGAAACTGCAAACTTGATTTTACACTATTGGTACCTATCCTAACAACTTCCCAAAAAATCAGAACGGTGCAATTTTTTGCGACCTAACGCGATTTTTGTGTCTACGGTGACTGGCCTATATGTAAATTTTGAAAATTAAAGTCATTTAATTCTGTCAAACTGTATGTCTGTCCGTCTATCTGTCTGTCTGTCTGTCTGTCTGTCTGTCTGTCTGTCTGTCTGTCTGTCTGTTTGTCTGTCTGGTGATTATCTGTTTGCTGGTGTTGTATCTACGAAACCATTTGACGGAGAAGAATAATATGGTAGGTAGCTGACGGTATTGGCAACGAAGAACAAAGATATACCTACGCTGAGAAAAAAATCGCCACGTTCCATAATGGCACCGGGAGTAGTAATTTAAGAATTTCCGGAAGCTGGACCTGATTACGAAAAATGCTGTCAAGAGTATTTTTGGATTTTCTTAGGCCATCTTAAAACATGTATCGAATGAATAGCAAATCATTAAAAATCCGATCTCAAATTTCAATTTGAATTTTACAAGTCACATGACTGCTCCGACCACCAAGAGGTCTAACCTCCTACTTCACCCCTCCTCCTTATATAAATGAAATTAAAAAGACTCAAGATGTAAAACACTGCTATAAAAAATAAAAAATAAAGTATCATTGGAATTTTATTTTGGATAGATTTGCATTTTAAATTGCCATTGTTTAAATAAGAAGAAGTGAAACTAAATAAAAATGTAGAAAAATAGTGCATCGATTAGTGTATGTAATTAAAGAAAAATATGAAATATAAAAAATGAGAAGATTTTTTTTTGGAAATCAATAAGAAGAAAAAAGATGGAGAATATGTCAGAAAAATATTAAATAATATAGTTAAAAGAAATAGCAATTCACCAAGAATCCTGAGATAGAGAATAAGACTGAGTTTTAGCAAACACAAGAGGAAAGTTTTATGTAATCACAATAATATATTTTCTGTACTCTTACAAAAATATAACTATTCTAAATTGATAGAAACAGAGTAAAGAAAGTTAGGTAAGAAACATATTATTTGTCACCTACTGACAAATACACAGAAAAAAATTGAGTGAAGTAGGTACATGTCTGCCGCCGTATGATGGACTATATTATATGTAGCTTCTACGGTTCCCCGATTAGATTATATATATTTTCCTAGCGTCACGCTACCCATTCCCTAAACATTTCCAATGTTAAAATTCTACACTTTTTATCTAATTTATCCTGTACTTTACAGACGTACTGTATGAAACATACTACACAGGGCACAGATACACAAAATAATACTTATGACAGCGTTATGCTTTCCATATTTTAATTATTTATTGTTTAGTGTTGCATTGTGATAAATAAACCCATTAATGCATAATTTTACTTTATTTTTGTTCATGTAACTAGTAACTTTTTGTTTGCCTCTAATTTCATTAATTACAACAGTACGTCATTACGCTATACACACACCTATGGGATCGTTACCAGAATCATCCTTTTTCCGCCGAGCACTACATAAGACAAAGGATTTTTGAAATAAGTTTCTCGACTACCCAAATAGAAAGAGGATTGCATTTTTGCTCATTTGCTACGTGTGTCGATTTGATGCACACTACTCTCAGAATACTGATTGTCTTTGTGTCAATCCCTAAACCGGGAACAAGGTATGCGTGGAATACACGTGTTAACGCGCTGTCGCAACGCGACCCGAAAATATTTTTTCATTGAGAAATTCCTCTGCTAATTTCAACATCGACTGTTTAACGTTACATTGTGGGCTTTGGCTGCTGAAAACAGCGAACAATGAGATTGGTTCAGACAATACAAACAATTAATTATCTAGGTTAGTAATTAATTTAAAATCGTTATTAGGTACTAATAATAGTGATAATAATAAAAATAATATCTTTATTCGTCATTTGTTGCTACAATAATAGTACATATGGTAAGTCAAATAATGTAAATATAAATAAAAACAACGCAATCACATATCAAAAATACAGTGCATTTCAATGAAAACTATCCAGCACAAATAAATTTGGATATATTGATTTTTGCAAAAACACGTCAAAAAGAAATAATTGTTGAAATTATTAAAGGACACAATATTTCAAGTATTTGATAAATATGTGCCAAGTCGTCTAATTAAATTTACAAAACCCCCATCTCCTTGGCTTAATTTTATTTTATTTTATTTTATTTTTATTTTAGAAATACACCACCCAACAGTACAATTACAGGGTGGGAAATAACAAATAGTATAGTAAATACATAAACAATACATAATAAGTTACATGACAGTGGGATTACAACATAACATTATAACATTACATTACATATATGATATTACAATCACATATATGACATTACAATTTCAAGTTTTTTATTGCTTTTAATTGCGTATGAAAAACATCAAATTTGTCCTGCAGGTGATTGTAGGTGTTACAAATAAAATGAAGTGGGGAAAATTTTAGGAGATTTGTTCGAGGCATGGGAAGATAGAAAGTATTCGTGTGCCTAGAATTAACACGTGGTACAGAAAATGTTAGTTTTTCTAAAAGTGGGGGATAATTTAACATATTTTTAATTAATTTGAATAAAAATAGCAAAGCTTGTTTATCTCTACGCACTTCAAGACTTTCTATATCAAATCTAGTAAGAAGTTCTTGTTGTGGAAACCCCACTGCAGGGTAAACTCCATCAATTTGATACGACATAAATTTTAGAAAACGCCTTTGAATATATTCCAAAGAGTCTATATGGATTATATACCCAGGATTCCAAATTAGCGATGCATATTCCAATTTTGATCTTACGAAGGTGTTAAAAAGCAACAAAAATACATTAACATCTGTAAAATCTTTAGAGTTCCTCAGAATAAAACCCAAGTTTTTATATGGAGACTGCACGATTTGCTCAATATGCTTGTTAAATGTCAGTTTGTTATCGAAAGTGACGCCGAGGTCTTTGATAATTTCGGGACGAGTTAGCGCAATATCATTTAAATTATATTCATAGAGGATGGGATCTTTTTTTCTATTATATGACATTACGTTACATTTCTCTACATTGAGGGGGAGACTATTTGCATCACACCACTTTCTTATTTTTAATAAATTATTCTGTAATTTTTTATAGTCGGTAACTGAATTTATTGCGGTAAAGATTTTTGCATCGTCAGCATACAGTAAGATGTCAACATCCAAATCATCCACTATATCATTAATAAATAAAACAAACAGGAGAGGGCCCAGAATGGAACCTTGTGGAACCCCAGAAATTGCCTGAATTTGGACGGATTTGAAGCCACGAAATTCTACATACTGTGTTCTATCGTTTAAGTAACTGTGGAAAAATGTAAGCAACAAGGGTGAGAGACCTGCAATACGAAGTTTACTAAGTAAAATCCCGTGGTCAAGTCTGTCGAAGGCTTTGGAAAAGTCGGTGTAGATTACATCAACTTGTATGTTAGAATCTAAATTTTCCGAGATAAATTGCGTTACATGGAACAGATTTGTTGAAGTAGATTTGCCGCGTATAAAACCATGTTGATGCATCGTAATCTGCCCCTCAATATGAGTATACAATGTCTCATGTAAGGCAAATTCAAAAACTTTAGCGAAGTTGCAAATTATAGTGATAGGCCGATAGTTTTCGATATTACATTTTTCACCTTTTTTTGTGAATCGGGGTAATACGCGAATTTTTCCATGCTTCTGGAAATTTGCCAGTCTTTAATGATAAATTAAATAGCTTGGTGATGATATAAAGCAAAATATACAAAATCGCAATCACCTAAACACTGGAAAACTTATAAACATATTAAAAATCAGACAACTGGCGCTATATGAGCAGCAAAGAAAGCATATTTTACATCTGTTACCGAAACACTTGATTCTAATATCATATGGAGAAGTTTAAACAATTTGAATTTTAATAAATCCAAAGTTCCTATTCCTCCTCATTTATGTAACGTTAATGATATTAATCATTTTTTCTAAACAGTGTACCAAAATCTAACAATGATCACCTAGATTTAATTAATTACTATAAGAATAATTATGATCCTAATATACCTCCAAGTTTATTTCCTTTCGAATTAGTGGACTTGGATACAATTTTATTTGCTTCAAATAAAATAAAAACGAATTCGGTGAGTTTAGATGGCATTAACTGGGAAATGATAAAAATATGTTTCCTATTATTCAGTATCACCTATTAAATGTTATAAATAGTTGTATTTTAGAAAAATACTTTCCTGAACAATAGAAAATTGCTCAAGTTATACCAATTCCTATAAGTAATAATGTTGAATAATATAAAGATCTCCGACCTTTAACGTGTTCCAAACTACTTGAATCAATTCTAAAAATATAAATTAGGGAATATCTGGAAAAAAAAAATATTACCGGTACATCAATCTGGATTCAGACCGCAACATTGTTGTACTACAGCTCTACTTCACATTACTGACGATATCCTAAAGGCAAATGATGAGGGTATGTTAAGATTACTAGTATTGTTAGATTATAGTAAACACTTCGATTCAATCGATCATGCTATAATGGCAGCTGTTTTGCATCATTTAGGTAATAATAATAATAATAATAATAATAATAATAATAATAATAATAATAATAATAATAATAATAATAATAATAATAATAAAACTTCTACATGGATGACCTAAAACTGTATGCCTCCGGAGAGCGAGAACTTCAAAACGCTCTGAGGGTGGTCGAGGAGTACACGCGGGCCATTGGTATGGAGTTCGGGTTGGACAAGTGCGCGGTCGTCCACCTCAAGAGAGGGCGATGCGGGGAATTTTCTGAGGACGCGCAGCTCGCAGACGGAAGCATCCTAAGACATCTGGATGCCGGAGAGACCTACACATTCCTGGGTGTGCAACAACACCACATCCAGGATGTGCAACAAATCAAGAAGTCTCTCCGCGGCAAGTACAGACGCCTACTCCGAAAGATTTGGTCGTCCGAACTTTCGGGGAAGAATAAGGCGTCTGCCACTAACATGCTTGCCGTTCCTGTTCTGCTCTACTCCTTTGGGGTAGTAAAATGGACGGTAGATGAGCTGCGCCAACTAGACAGAGATACCCGCAAGATGATGAACATCCATAGGAGTATTCATCCTAGATCGTCCGTTCCTCGTGTTTATCTCCCACGTCATCGGGGGGGCCGAGGACTCTTGAGTCTGGAGTGTATGCATGGCAGAGTAGCACTGAGTATGGCATGTAACATTCTCAGGAGCTCGGATCCGCTCCTGCTATTAGTGAGAGATCATGAAATGGCAGGGGTGGGCGCAGGATTGTTCAAGGCAGCAAAAAGAGCCGCAGATGAACTTGGTCTCGTATTCGACGTCAGGCGAGGTGGCCGGCGCGGTGCTGATCCAGAGTCAGTCACCGAGCTTCAGCCAAATCGTCTGAAAGCCCAAATAAAAGCTGCCGAACAGGAGAATCTGTTCAGGCAGCATGTCGATAAACCCATGCACGGTGTGTACTATAAGAACATAGAAACACTGGGTTTATCGACTAGGCTGACATTCGCCTTTTTAAGGTCAGCTGGACTTAAGTCGGAGACCGAGGGATTCATTGTGGCCTGTCAGGATGGTGTAATAAACACCTTGGTCTACCGAAGCCGCGTAATGGGTGTAGAGGTCCCTGATATCAACTGCAGGACCTGCCGTCAGGCGCCGGAATCGCTGATGCATTTGCTTTCAGCATGCCCGATATATGCGATTTCGGCCTACATCCACCGCCATAACGCGGCTTTACGAGTGCTATACTACCACCTACGGCACTCGTACGGGGTAGATCAAACACCAGTGCTGCCTTACATCTCCGGAGATATTGAGTCCGTTGTCGAGAACGAGAGGTGCCGAATTTATTGGAACTACTCGTTCCCGACCGTCAGGCTAATTCAAGCCAACAAGCCTGACATAGTACTCCTCGACCATCAGAACAAAGTGATGTTTGTCATCGAATTCTCAGCACCTGCTGAGACAAACATCGCTTTGAAGGAGGGGGAAAAACGGACCAAATATCGTGATCTCCGGTATGAGCTCCAAGTGCTGCACCCAGACTACTCGGTCAAGATGGTCGTCCTAATAATCGGCGTACTCGGAGGGATGAAGCCTTCGCTGCTCTCAGAATTAAAGATCATACCGGCCTGTCAGAATTCGGCAGAATGGTTGGCAGGTCAGATGCAGAAGGCGGTTATCTTGGGGTCCCTTCGTCTGCTTAGGGCACATGATTCAGGTGTTTACAGTCACTAACTCCACAGGTCGTGGAGAGTGGCTGTAATGAATTAGCCGGCGCGGCTACCGTGTGGTGTCGGAGGCCACGGAAGCCCTGTCCGGCAGCGGGAAACCGAAAAAAAAAAAATAATAATAATAATAATAATAATAATAATAATAATGTTTATTTACATTAACTTACATAGCACATATGCATATATTAATTAGATAACAGCGTAAATAAATATTGAGAATAGTGGTAGACTATAATAGTTACTAAAAGTAGGTGTCCGAGACTTCCTTAAGTTTTCGAAAAAACTTGACTGTAGGTCTCGAATTCCTGGGGAGTAATGTATTCTTTCAACACTATTGCTACATTCAATGTAATAAAATACTATAATAACGATAAGAAAATTAATTAATAATAGGTGACTAAAGTGATATTTAAATATTATACAATACGTAAATATGTATATACATTATACGTAGACATATCTTATGAAAAGGGAAGAAACAAAATATATAAACATATACATAAAAAATGCAAATATGTATAAAGAAATAACAACGATTCTGTCAAATGTATATTTACACCATAGAAGAATGAGGTAAGAAAAAGAAAAGCGGATATAATAATGAGCTTTCATAAAAGCGTAGGTTTATTTTCAATTAACCACTGGCGAAGTTTTATTTTTGAGGACTTTTTATATATTATTTGCTTTAATTCGGGTGGTAGAAAATTGTCGATAAAGATTCTATAAAACTATTGTGTTCTTATCTTTCTAACAGAATGCATATTAATTAGTAACACAATTTCTGAACCTATGCAGATAACATCAGGTATACCCCAAGGATCAATACTTGTGTCGCTTCTTTTTTCTCTTTATACAACTAATTTTCATAAATATACTAACCACTGTGAAATTCACACGTATGCTAATGATAGACAGCTTTATCTATCATTTAAACTAGATGAGTTAAATCTGGCGGTTACTAACTTAAATTCTGACTTAGAATCGATTTTAAAAGCATCCAACGACCACGCTTTAACTCTCAATGCATCAAAAACGAAAGTTTTATTATTTGGCACAAGTAACTTACACCAAAAGAATGTCAGTGATATTAAGCTTAAATTGAATAATGTCGAATTGGACGTAGTTACTGAAGCAAAAAATTTGGGATTGTGGATGGATAATTCCGTTAGATATAAATTACATGTATATAAATGTATACAGAAGACCTACAGCTGTATGCGATTGATGTAGATCATATCTTAGCACAAGAATAAAAACAATTCTCTGTAAAACGATTGTCGTGTGTCAATTTTCCCACTGTTCCTGTGTTTACAGTTTTTGTTTAGATTCTGCACATAAATATAAGATACAAAAAGTCCGAAACTCCTGCCTTCGATTCATTTTTGGCATAAAAATGTATGATCATATCTCACATAAGCTTAGACAGAGACAGTGGCTTAATTTGCAAAATCGTTTTATTTTACAGTCCTCAACTCTGTTTCATTCGATTATTTTTATTAATAAACCTAGCTACTTATGCGACAAAATTATAACCCGCTCAAATATACATAATGTCAGTATCAGAAATAAGAGTGCTTTGACTGCTCCATCACATAGAACTGCACAGTTTGAAAGATCTTTTACTTTCAACATTTATAAAATCTACAATGGATTAGATGATTCTCGAAAAATCCTTAAAGTTTCCGTTCTTAAAAGCATATGCGAGAGTTGCTACTTAAAAAACAAAATCAGACAAAGTAATTTTGTCTGTTTTTCCTTTGTTTGAAAACACATTACGCAGCAACTACCAAACCAATTTTAATGGGGTTTTCACAGGTAAATTTATCTAAGCTTGGAGTAACATTCAGTTTTTATTTCATCGAAATCGGCCTTACCATAAACTAACTTTTATGAAAGTCGGTTTAGTAGAACCGGATATACAGCTTGATCTCTACAATGAGCGTATTTGCAGGCATAAACTTTCATGATTAAACTTCTGTAATACTCTAGAATATTCAAGAGTATTCTGAATCATTCCAGAAAATTTGAAAAACTTCTGAAATATTCCAGAATATTTTGTAACATTCCAGAAAATTTGGCAGTCTTCTGAAATAAATCAGAAGTTTCCGTAATATTCCAGAAAAGTCGAGATCATTAAACCAACCGTATAAAGTAAATTTTATTCTTTTGACAAAAAAATTATGTTACAGCAGTTAAGCCCACAAAAATTATGTCTTACGTGGAAGTTTCCTGAATAGAATATGGAAACGAACAGGTTGTCGAAAAAAATTTTCGTGTACCTTATGATATAAAGGGTTTAGCCGGATAAGTATGACCAGTCGGCCCCCAAATGACGACCTATAACGAAACTTATGTTTTAATAACGACTTGATGTACGAACGCGATTTATATGTGTTTTGTCGCCGTACTCCGCTTTGACCTTGAGATATGGAAAAAAATGAGCGTATGCATGACTATCGTTCAAAGAGACATATCTCGAAAACTAATTGAGCTAGAGAGGTAAAAGCAAAAAATAAAATTCGACGCGCACTATATCACATAAGGATACAAACTTGACATGGAATACACATAAATATTTTATGAATTGGAATTATTACTAGAAGAGAACTTGAAAGAAAATATAAATATTTGTCACGTAAATATCTATTTCATACGGCGCACAGTGGCACGAATCGTAATTTTTTAGTTCAAAATTATCTAGAGCACTTCGCAACCGATTGGGATAATTTTTTTTTACATACTCGTTATTTCATTTCAAAACGACGTAAGAGAGCCGATTTTTGAATTATGTTAACGAAAATTATTGAGCTTAGCCGAAATGTCCATTTTTTATTTAAATCTTAATAAAACTTACAAAACAAAAATGTTTATTCTTATTCAATTTACATAAATCTTGTTACTAGGGGGTTTTTGAGGTCGCTGATTACGAATCTGATATCTAAATTGTCTTAAACCAACCTGCAAGATGGCGGCTATAAAATGCTAAAAAATGATGAAAAATGAAATATTTTTGTTAAAGTTTATGCCGAGAAGTTCTGAATATTTCTGAGAAGTTCTTTTAAGTTAAAATATACTAAATTTTAAGTTCCAGTAAGAAATTCGAGATGGCGGATCCAATATGGTGGCAATAAGATGATAAATCTAACTTAAAAATAAATTAAATGCATTAAACTAGATGGGCTATTCCTAAGAATTATTAAAAAATTTAAAAAGGAACAAATTTTCTCTAATTTTCAAATATATCCAATATGGCTGCAATACATTAATTTTCAATCGTAAATATGCGATTCAGTCCTCTATTTATATAAATAATATATTTAATTTTTAAATGATATTTAATATATATATGTTTAATATAATATAAAAATATAAAGGACTTTATTATTTAAATGTATTTAGGATAATCAACAATTAAAAAAATTATCAACTCAATTGGAGTATTAATATTATTTAAACACTAAGTTAGGTTCTAAGTTCATGGTGTAAATATATAATAGCCTATTTAGTTTAATGCATTTAATTTAATTTTAAGTTAGTTTTATCATCTTATTGCCGCCATATTGGATCCGCCATCTTGAATTTCTTCCTGGAACTTAAAATTTAGTCTATTTTAACCTAAAAATACTTATCAGAAATATTCAAAACTTCTGGGCATAAACTTTAACGAAAATATTTCATTTTTCATAATTTTTTTTGCATTTTATAGCCGCCATTGATTTCGCCATCTTGTAGGTTGGTTTATGACAATTTGGATATCAGTTTCGTAATCAGCGACCTCAAAACCCCCCGGAGTAACAAGATTTATGTAAATTGGATTAGAAACATTTTTTTTTATAAGTTTTATTAAGATTTAAATAAAAAATGGACATTTTGGTTAGCATAATTCAAAAATCGGCTCTCTTACGTTTTTCTGAAATTAAATAAATAATATTTAAAAAAAAATTATCCCAATCGGTTGCTAAGTGCTCTAGATAATTTTGAACGAAAAAATTACAATTCGTGCCACTGTGCGCCGTATGAAATAGATATTTACGTGACGATTATTTATATTTTCATTTAATTTCTCTTCTAGCAATAATTTCAATTCATAAAATATTTATATATGTGTTCCGTGTCAAGTTTGTATCCTTATGTGATGTATTGCGCGTCGAATTTTATTTTTTTTTTGAAGTGTTGCACCAACTTTTTTCTAACGCAACTTTTATGAGTAATAGTGCATATAAACTAGCACAACATATATTATTTTAGTGATTGTAACTCAGAGAGAACACGGAAATATTAATTATTATATTTCTTATTTATTTTTTAATGATGTGCGTAATTATTCTAAAGATTCAAAGAAAATACTGTTAGTAAATACACACAGCCAGCAGCTACAGTAAAACATTAACTTGGACAACAATAAATTCATAAAAACTATATTGACAGACAACTATTACAGGATCAAAAACTTACTTGATTTTCTATTAACATAAGTACATTACAAAACACAATAGGTGTCACTAGCTTACAATAAACAAGTTAATTTAACGTATTATTAACATTCCCCCTTAAGTTAGGGACACTTCAAAAATAAATAATATACCAATTAAATTTAGTTCAATATCATTCGAGAATTTTATCTTCTAAACCAAGATCTCGAACAAACTTGTTGTGTTTGACATTACAAAGTGCTTTTGTTAAAACGTCAGCAATCATGTCACTTGTAGACATATATAGCAATGTAATTTTGCCACATTCAACTGCTTCACGAGTGAAATGATAACGCACTGAAATATGTTTAATACGATTATGGAAGATTGCATTTTCAGACAATTTAATAGCACTTTGATTATCGTTGTAAATTATAATCGGCTTTTGAATACATTGTAATTCACATATCAAATTCTGGAGATAAATAGCTTCCTTTACTCCTTCAGATAAGGCCATGTACTCCGATTCTGTACTTGATAGTGCAACTGTTTTCTGCTTTCTACTACCCCAGGAAATTGGTGTGCCAGCAAACTTGGAAACAAATCCACTATAAGAATGTCTGTCGGTTGCATCACTGCCCCAATCTGCATCTACAAAACCAGTCATAGAATCTTCGGTTGATTTAAATGACAAACATTTATCCATTGTTCCCTTTAAATATCTTAAAACGCGCTTAGCGTGCTTCCAATGTTCTATTGTAAAACATGAATTAAACTGACTTAACATACTGACCGGATAAGCTATATCTGGACGTGTGCATGTTGCAAGATACATCAGTGATCCTATGAGACATTGATAAGGTACATCAGGCTTGACTGAAACATCAGATTTAGACAATTTTAAATTTGCTTCCATAGGAATTCTTGCTACCTTCGACTCTGACATTTTAAATTTGTCTAATAGTTCCATGATATAACGACTCTGACTCACATAAATCGTTCCTGTTGACTTATCCCTAGATATTTTCATACCCAGACAGAATTTGGCTTCACCTAGATCTTGCATTTCAAATGTTTTCATTAGTTCTTGCTTTAAAAAATTTGCTTCTTCATTATTATTCGAGAACACAAGAAAATCATCTACATACAATGCTACAATTAAAACTTTGTCCTCAGATATCTTGAGATAGACACATGGTTCATGTTCCGACTGTTGCAAACCTAATTCGACTAAGACATTATGAATTCTTTTGTTCCACATCCTCGAAGCTTGCTTTAAACCGTAAATAGCTTTCTTTAAAAGACAAACTTTATTTTCGGAACCTTTTTGAACAAATTCTTCAGGTTGAGACATATATACGGTTTCTTCCAAGAAACCATTTAAGAAAGCAGTTTTTACGTCAAGATGACTAATATCCAAGTTCATCTTTGCAGCCATCCCGAACAGTAGTCTGACTGTTTCTCGTCTAACCACCGGTGAGAAAGTCTCATCATAGTCTACACCTGCTTGCTGTGTAAATCCCCTTGCTACGAGTCTAGCCTTATATCGATTTGATTTTCCATCAACTCCTCTTTTTAGTTTAAAAACCCACTTTGAAGACACTATATTTTGATCGTTAGGTTTGTCAACTAATACCCAGACTTTATTTTTTAGAAGGGAATCATACTCCTCCAACATGGCTTCGTGCCATTGTTCACGATCACTTCTTGTCATAGCATCGTAAACAGAAGTAGGATCACTATAAACATTATAAGCATCACTGACAGTATGATATGACAAAAGACCATGATAGTCCGTCTTCTTTCTGTCACGCAAAGGATACCTTCTGGGAGCTGCCGCATTTTCGACTTCTTCAGATTCTTCCGAGACCAGTTCAATTTCAGAAATCATTTCTTTCTCGATTAATTTGTCACTTTTACCTTGGATATTATCATTTGAACTACTTTGTACCAACTCATCTGAAGACAACCAATGATCTACAGGTGTTACAGAAGTACTCAACTTGTCACATTCATTTGATTTTGATACTTGTTTACTGTAATCTTCGAGAAATATAACATCACGTGCTCTGATAATATTGTTATGTTTATCCAACAATCGATAACCCTTTGATTCCGTACAATATCCAACCATTTTGTGTTCCTCACTTTTTGCATCCCATTTCCGTCTCTTTACTTTAGGGATATGTACCATCACCCTAGAGCCAAAAATTCGGAGATGACTTAAATCAGGTTTCACACCTGTCCACATCTCTTCGGGGGTTTTTCCTAAAACAGCAGCATGAGGAGAACGGTTCTTTAAGTATACTGCAGTGTTGCTAGCCTCAGCCCAAAATTGTTTAGAACACTTAGCATCTTGCATCATAGCTAGCGCTTTTTGACAAATAGATCTGTTAGTTCTCTCCGCTACACCATTTTGTTGTGGTGTATGAGGAATAGTGGTTTGATGTTTGATTCCATGTTTAAGAAGAAATTCTCTAAACTGATTATTAATGTACTCACCGCCATTATCAGACCTCAATACTTTAATCGACTTATCAATTTCATTTTCAACAGCAGCTTTGAATTCAACAAACTTCTTAAAAACCTCGTTTTTCTCTTTGAGGAAATACACAAAGATTTTTCTTGAAAAATCATCAATGAAAATAAGCATATATCGACATCCGCCAAATGATTTTTCCTCCATAGGTCCACAAAGATCAGTATGTACCAATTGAAGCAGATCAGAAGCTCGCTTACCACTTCGTTTAAAGGATTGTTTAGTATGCTTTCCTTGAACGCAAGACACACACGTGCTAGTATTCGAATTACTGAAATTCACACCATTTACAATCATTTTAATTTGATCCATAGCTTTTCGATTCAAATGACCTAAACGTTTATGCCATAATTCTTGCGATGAATACGTTGTAGATGCACACGCAGTAATTTCAGGTTCATTGATCTGCACTTTACTTTGAATACCTTTTCTCTCTAGTTCGTCTAATTTATAAACACCATTTACATTTGTAGCTGTAAATCTGACATCACCATATACATTAAAGTCATTTTTGTGATATACTTTACAACCACTATCATAAAATACAACTATATGGCCCCTTTCAGTCATTTTTGACACTGACAAAAGATTCGTTGAAAGTTCCGGAACGTAGACTACGTTCATGATTGTTTTAATACCTTCCTTTACATGCACAGATACCTCACCAGTACCTTGTGTGAACACGTTTTCGTTATTGGCAACGGTAACTTTTAGGTTTAAATTCTCTTGATAGTTTTTCATCCAATCCTGTCTATTTGACATATGACATGTTGCTCCCGAATCCACATACCAACCCTCACTTGGGGTATTATTATTAACACCCAAAGCATACAACATAGCAGAAGATCCAGACCTCTTGTTGAACTGTTTATTGGTACGGTTATACTTGCTATCATGTTTTGCAAGTTCAGGACAGTCAGGTCTTATGTGACCAGGTTTATGACAATTGTAACATTTACCTTTAAATGTTTTCGAACGTCCATCAGCTACAAACGCTGTTTCTTTAACATCCTTATCTCTACGATGATCTTCCATCAAAAGTTTCGTTTTAACAAATTCGCTAGTTATTTTTTGTCCACTACTTTCAAGTGTCATAACCAACGGATCAAACGACGATGGTAGCCCACTAAGAAGTATGACACCCACAAACTCATCATCAATAGCTGCATCCATATCAGTTAATTTTTGAGATAATGTCATTATTTCTGACACATATTGCGACATATTTGCAAAATTTGCCAGTTTTACTCCAAAAAGTTTCTTTAGCAAAGACAATCGACCAACTAAACCACGATTATCAAAGGTTTTTGCTAGATTATCCCAAGCTTCTTTGGCACTTTTTGCAGTATGCACATGAACATACAAACAAGGTTGAACCATCAAACAAATTTTTGCCATTGCTTTCTCATCCTTCTTTGGATCTTTAGTTTCTACTGCATCTGTTACATAATCCCAAAGGTCTTCATGTTTTAACAACATAGTCATAGCAAACTTCCAAGTTTTGTAATCTTCCATGCCGCTAAGCTTTTCAATAGCCGCTAACGCATTTGCACCTCCACTGGCCATGTTTGTCTTAGTTTTTTTTTTTTAATTTTAAATACCAGATTCACAGCAAACGTCTTGGGCCTATAACCTGTTAGTAAATACACACAGCCAGCAGCTACAGTAAAACATTAACTTGGACAACAATAAATTCATAAAAACTATATTGACAGACAACTATTACAGGATCAAAAACTTACTTGATTTTCTATTAACATAAGTACATTACAAAACACAATAGGTGTCACTAGCTTACAATAAACAAGTTAATTTAACGTATTATTAACAAATACAAAATATACACTTTAAGGTTACCTACAACCTCCCGTTGGTTTTACCTTTCTAGTTCAATTAGTTTTCGAGATATGTCTCTTTAAACGATAGACATGCATGCGCTCATTTTTTTCTATATCTCAAGGTCAAAGCGGAGTACGGCGACAAACACATAAAAATCGCGTTCGTACATCAAGTCGATATTAAAACATAAGTTTCGATATAGGTTGCCATTTGGGGGCCGACTCATCATGCTTATCCGGCTAAACCCTTTTGGTCCTTTTTATAAATATAAAACTTGTCTTACGGCCCAAAACCCCCAGAATATTTTGTCTTACTCTTCAGTTCTCGGCTAAGAGAGGGTTTCCGCACAATTACCTCGTTGATTTTTTTCATGTAACATATGACGTAAATTTCGGCCCTCTTAACAAAAATTTTTGTGTTAAAGCGGTTAAGCACACAAAAATTTTGTCTTACGATGGAATTTCCTAAATAGAACATGAAAACGAACAATTTGGCGAAAAAAATGTTCAAGTACCTTATGACGTAAATTTTGGCCCTTTCTATAAATATCAAACCTGTCTTACGGCCCAAAAGCCCCGAATATTTCGTCTTACGATCTTGACCCTTTCTTGAAAATTTGAGAGCCTCTACTGTCATAGCTGTCATAGCTACAATTGTGTGAACAATTTTACTGTTATTATGAAATTTATGATTAGATAATTTTATTTAACATTTCAGAAACAGACCCTTTTTTATATACAATTTCGTTTTTAAATTTATTGAGTAGGCCGTTATGTGTCAAAAGAATGGATTGTCAAATTATATTTAAACGTCAACGTTATTTACAATAATTTTACATAAGTATTACCCAAAAAGCATAATATAATATAACTAATTTCTTCAGTAAACAATTTAATAAAAAATATTTAATAGTCGTGAACAAGGTATAGTATTCCACTCGCATACAATGGCTACTATTTACTCACTACACACCCTCGTGTATAATAGCCATCATTGAATAATATACTATTTATCCACGACTATTGTATGATAATTGCATTCTACATTTAACAATTGACAAATAATGATAATCATTATTCCAAGTTAACGAATAATGAACATAATCTCTTTCTAACGCACCTTTGACCAATCAGGAACTAGCAATTTTCACAAGGAACGGGCGAGTCCGTTTTTTCCAATAGAGTCCATGTTTTCGTGTTTGACATTTAAAACGTCAAACAAAGTTTTACAGTAAACTAACTCCATTTTTTCACTTTTAGACTATTAAAACAATTAAAATATACTATAGTCGTGGATAAAGTATAGTGTTCAGCTCGCGTGTAATGACCATTACACGTCCGGGTGATTTACGACACTCGCCTTCGGCTCGTGACATAAGCATCACTCTGTTAGTAATAACCACCATTATACACTTGCTGAATAATCTATTATTCTCCAATTTCGCAATTCCGAATGAATTTGTGAAAACTTCGAATCCTTCGGGAAATTCTGCATAAAAATCTAGTTTTCGTTTTTGTATGCTCTTTAGTCAACTCCCGCTTGTCGACTTCGAGACCGTAGATCACCAACTATTTGCTGGGTAAATAAAAGCCGAGGTATTGTTTCAACAGACACATTAAATAAAAACTGCTCTATCCGATAACAGAAACAAGTACGTCTTGTAAAGTTTTACATTTAAAAGCTCCTTTTGTGAGAACGCCACTTTTTATAAAACTAGTAATTAATAAAATCCGCTTCAAAGTGAACAGGCCACCGAAGCGAGGGCAAAAATGTAAATGTAGACATAGAAATTTCCAACAAATTAAAACTGTTCAAAACATATAAAATGGGAAATTAATGTTACCCATCTGTCTTGTCACCCAAATCAGTTCGTGTGGATAAACCAAAGCAGAAAACGAGGGTTCTCTGTCAGGGTCGGACTAGGACGTTCTGCCACAATTTAATTATACATTAATTCTAGTTCACTATCATAAATTTAGCTAATTGAGGTGGCGTGGCAGTATATGCTACAGTATCTAGGACATCTATTATATAGCCAGTTCACATGTTCATGCAAAATCCAACACGGCGGATGATTTTTTTTTTTTTTTAGAATTTAACAATACTTCTGTTTTGAGTTTTGGGATATTCACAATTTTCTCACACAATTTTCTTCTAACCCTAATATCCGTGAAATCTAAAAAATAATACAAAAATGAATCAATTATATTTAGTAATAATAATAATAATAATAATAATAATAATAATAATAATAATAATAATAATAATGATAATAATAATAATAATAATAATAATAATAATAATAATAATAATCAATATGGATTTTCCTTGAAACATCAGTCCATCGTTCAACATTAGATCTCCCATCTTATGTACATGGATGATATAAAATTATACGCCGGTACTGCCACCCATATAAAGGCACTTCTAAGAATTGTTGAGATCTTCTCTAAAGATATACGAATGGACTTTGGACTTGATAAATGTAAAACTCAGATGACCTCCAATGGAAAACACCAAGCTGTTGGATTCGAACTGTTGGACGGCAACATCATTGAACCAATGGGAGATGAGGAAATGTACAAATATCTCGGCATGTTACAATCAACCCATACAGAGCAGAAGGCAATCAAGCAGAGGATTGTGGGAAGTACGTCGAAAGATTGTGCAGCCTTTTAAAAACAAAACTTAGTGGCAAGAATCTTATCAACGCCATAAATACTTATGCTATACCAGTCATTACATATACATTTGGCGTGATTAAATGGACAAACACTGATATAGCTGAAGTGGAGAGAAAGACAAGGACAACTCTCACAAAATATCGCTTCCTCCATCCTAAGTTAGCCGTAGAAAGGCTAACAATTCCCCGAGAAGAGGATGGTCGGGGTCTAATTAATTTGACATTCCTCCACCACAAGCTCACACACGACCTCCAACAATACTCTTTAAATAAAAGGGAAACAAGCCCTCTATACGCTGCTGTGTGTTCAGCTGACCAAAACTACACCCCATTATGCCTAAGTGTAGCCGCTCCCGCAGATGCTATAAGCAGATTGGCCCATATAAGATCCATACATGATCAATGGATACAGAAACAACTCCACGGTAGGCATCCTAATGACCTCAGCTTAGAATATGTCGACAAGACTGCGTCGAACTACTGGTTGAGTCCTGGAGACCTGTTCCCGGAAACTGAAGGATTCATGATGGCTATCCAAGATCAAGTTATCGCCACGAGGAACTATAGGAAACAGATAATTAAGGATCAACGCACAACTGATGATCGGTGCCGAAAATGTAGGTGCTCCCCAGAAACGATCCAGCACATCACTGCAGGTTGTACGCAACTAACATCGTCCGACAATTTGCACCGCCACAATTGTGTTGTCAAGATTATTCACCAGCAGTTGGCAACAAAAATCGGACTAAACATGGAGCAAGTGCCATATTATCGATACGACCCCCAAACTGTATTTGAAAATGAGAACCATCGACTGTACTGGGACAGAACGGTACTCACGGATAGAACTATAACTGCAAACTGACCCGATATTATCTGGGTCGATAAAAACAGGAAGAAGACCTTCCTCATAGACATTGCGGTACCTAACACAAATAATATTCGTGACACATACGTAGCACAAGTCAGCAAGTACATGGATCACGCTATTGAAATGCAGCAACAGTGGCAGCAAGACAATGTCCGAGTGGTGCCCATAGTCATCTCGTCTACTGGAGTTATCCCGAAGAGTCTAAAGGTTGACTTAGCTGTATTAAATATAGAACTCTGGGTCATGAGGGATATCCAAAAGTCAGTAATCTTGAATACTTGTAGTATCGTCCGCAAGTTTCTCGCTTAGCCGTGATTCAAGCATCGTACATCTTGCCGCCAGGTTGATGTGCATGAGGAAAGTACCGTTTCATACGAGAGAAAGAAGATAATAATAATAATAACAATAATAATAAATTGTCTTTATTTCCAGTGTTATGTGTAAATACAATATCTAGGGCGAAGTCTAGTCGAAACTACTGTACGTAACCTTAACCGAACATAAACATTGACACTAAGGGCCGGTTTTGCAGGTTCAGATTTAAACATAAAGGTTTAAGTTGTAGATTTTAGTGTTTTGTAAAATACCGTTTTATAAGCGTTTGTCAAGATCGTCAGTATCATTGCTATAGAACCTCCCAGAATTGACCTAAGTCGAGGAATAAATACAAATTTTGACTTAGGTAAAAATTTATCAAAAGACAATGAATTTAGAGCATAACATATTTAAGGCATCAGCGCCGAAAACAGACACCAAAGGACTCATACACGCACACAGAAAAGTAAGGAACAACAAGGCGCACAATTCAAAAGTATCCCAAAAATTTCACTTCTTCCTTGTCCACAAAAAAAATAATTACTAAGTAAAATTTTTGGCGTACTTTTGCATTGTGCGCCTTACTTTCCTGTGAACGTATATGTCCATACTTGTGCATTTTACATGCGTTAGATGTATGCGCTACAGCGCATGCATGTAACGTACGTGACGCATGCTCGAAGGCATGCGTCAAATCAGTGGAATAGCGCCGTTTTCGGTGTGGCATGCAGTAACGCACATATTTCTAGCAACAGTGGATTTCTGTTCAATTTGCCGTGTCTTTCGGGAAAGTTTGGTTGTTTTTGTTATTTTGTTATACATTGTAATATTTAATAATGTAAATGTAAAAATGTAAATGTAAAAAATATAAATTGTTATGTTTAATTATTTTGTTATGTTTTTGTTGTTATGTTATTATTATGTTTTGTTATAAATTGCTTCGATAACGATAAGTAAATTAAATGAATCACCGGTGGCCAATATATTAGGTGTGATAGCTTATTTCACTTCAGCTAGTATTGCTTCTCTGATCCAAGTATATTTTTAACGATGTTTGGCTTAACCATTTCCAAAAGCATGTAGAAGTTTCTCATAGACATTCGCATAAAGTTCTTAAAAATCATGTTTTCATTCAATTCCAATTGCCTCAAAATTTCAGAATTCCGTGTCTTTAAATTAACTTTCATCTATATCGATCGCTGTCTCTTATTACGCCTTTTTCTCACTTTTTTCAGCACTAAAATTGCACCACTTATACTCGCCAATAACATAGCAGTATCAGCATCTATAACATCGTTATTTGACGCACAGGTCTAGACAGTTAAAGGCTTGCGTCCAACGCATTCAATTTAAGGTATGCGCTATACTACTCTATGTTGAAGATGGAATGAAAGCGATGTTGAAGATGAAAATGCACAAGTGTAGACAAACGTTTATAGTCCTTTTGTACCAATCTTCGGCGCTGACGCCTTAAATATGTTGTGCTGTAAATTAATTGTCTTTTGATGAATTTTTATAATAATAAATATAGACAAATTTCAAAAAATTTTACGTTTCCGCTAGGGGCCCTTATCCTTCATCAGAAACATATTTTATTATAAATTAACAAGCGAAAATACATATTAACATCTGAAATAATTTTTTAAGGTTAACAATTGTGCAAAATTATTTAATTTTTAATTAAAATTTTTTTTTTGTAAAATTGTTAACCTTAAAAAATTATTTCAGATGTTAATATGTATTTTCACTTGTTAATCTATAATAAAAAATGTTTCTGATGAAGGCTAAGGGCCCCTAGCCGAAACGTAAAATTTCTTTGAAATTTGTCTATATTTATTTCTTCTCAACGAACCTTAATTCCCAAGAAAATATACATAATTATATGTATATAGATTTTGTAGCTACAGAATTCTCACAACCATTATATTATATTATATCAAGTAATCGTAAAAAATATATTTTCAAAGTTTAACATAATAAACGTTGCAATAACAAATTATTAATATTTAGTGATAGTTTCTCAGAAATCACATGGAAAGGTTTTTATGATTACAAGGCACAGGCCTAATACGAAAATAGTGATATAATTCAGTAAATGAAAATAAAAATAAGTTAAGTGAAATATGCATCAAATATTAATCCAAATTTTATAACGAGATTACGTTATGTGACAAAAAAAACCTTGTGAAAAGGGTTTCACTCAGCTGTGCGTTCTGAAAGAACTTTCCGACGTTCACTACTTCTTCTGAGTTATAGTTCCAGGTATAATGTTGCCATATTGAAGAAAAAGTTTATTAGCGCTAATGCTAATCCACGTGAACAATGATTTATTCAAAATGGAAAGGAAGAAATACTGAGTAATGATGAAAATCGACGAGATGAACTCGATGAGGTAGAAATGGAAGAGATTATGAAAAAAGACAACCAAATATCTACAAGTCGAAGTTAATTACTAGTAAAATTATATCCAAAAGCATTTTGAGCTCATAGTTGAAATTTATACTTACTTTATTTCCATTTATCCTCCATTTCAGTTCTAATTTTGCACAAGTTTTTTAATTAGATGGATTAAATTACAACATTATCTTAAACTGGAGGAACCATAGTATTCGCCTTCTCTATTCATGATGAATGCAGTATAACACATAATGTAAAAAATATCTTATGTTTTAGTATAGTAACGACAAAAAATTTAAAAAAATATATTATTCAAATAGGCTTAGAATGTCTTGAAACGTCGAGACTTTAAGTTTGAGTTTGTCTGTTGGTCTGTCGGTGTGTCTCTCTGTCTGTAGCTTTTTTGTGCACACGATTACTCTGGAACCGTTTAAGATATGACTTGAAATTTGTATGTCAACGAGATCTGGAACTAGATTATATTTTCATCTTATTCCGTTGAAGGGTTGGGGGATAAATTGGGGTAAATGGGGGTAAATAGATAAATCAAGCAGTTAAGAGTCCATAAAATTGGTATTTAGTATATAAAAGAGAAGCTAATGTCTCAAAAAAATTTTTGGCTTTAGCCACCCCATTACAACCCACCTCACCATACCGGGTGAAAAAAAAATTGTGATTTAGTGTGTGTACAATAACCAAAGGCCTCAAAATATTTCTTTTACTTCATCCATCTCCACTACCATCCTATCACTACCCCCACCCCACTACCGATGTGGGATATCGTTTTTTATGGGTTTTTGGCGATTTAAAATATTATATTATTAAAGTTTCATAAATAATTATTTCCACATACAAAATTTTTTCGTTGTGAGAGACTTGGGTAGCGAATCTGGATGTGGAAGTAGTGACTCCTCGGCCAGCGATTTTTTGTTCGTTTAAAGCACTTGCCTTTGAAAAATTTTAGTTTAGCGGTTTTGTTTTTGTCGAAATATATTTCAAAGTGGCAAAAACAAACCTGCTAAGTAGATTCCAGATAATTAGTGACGTAGCTAGGGAGGCTAGAGTAGCACTTTGTCCCCTCTGCCCATTATGTAGCACACCTGCTGCATATAAAACAAAATATGATTTATTTTTTATTTGCAACCTTATTATACTGCTCCCGTAATTGGATGCCCCCTCCGCTCCAAAGACCCTGGCTACGCCACTGCAATTAATGACTATCATTAAAAATGTTTTACCTATTATCTTACACGATATTTACTAATGTGCACCTATATAGGGTGATTTACCATGACATGCGGAAAATAAAATGGTGTACTAGTTTTCTATGTGGGAAAGTCCCTGTAAAAGTTTAGAGTGATCCGAGGTAATTTAGTGATTATAGTTGCATTAAAACTTGCAAAGATAAGCTACTGTTACTTGTCTGTGGTCAGTATAGAGCAATAAACTTACTTGGGAAAGAACATATTCGGAGATGTTTACATTTCCTTAATTGGCATAAAAAAATAAGCTGGCGCGTGCGGTACGGTTTTAAGTAAATATCTATTTGTTGTTTACAGTTCACTAGCATAGGGTCAATGTTGTTTCGAAGTATTTTACTATTTTTGTAGTGTGATTTGGTTAAAACCAAAAAATCTACTTCTACCGTCTCCAGCTTTACTGTCAATGCCAAGTCTGATAAAGAATGGGGGGGGGGAGGGGGAGGAGTGGTTCTACTTCGTTACGTTAGATTGGTTAACGTCATTGGCGGCACATTTCTACAAAGGAAATAAGGTAATTTTTTTGGTCATATTTTTTTAATTGTTCATTTTTAACTCCTTGCGGTGGGGACAACCTACTGATAAATTTTTCGCATGTCATGGTAGATCACCCTATATATACTCAGACGGTTAATTTAATAACTTTGACTTAAAGTGAACATCTAAGAATGGTACAATGGGTTTATTTCACAAAGGCGTTATACAATTCAATCTCCCTCCTCGGGAAATTGACACCAGCATTACAACACTTGAACGACTTTTGTATTCTGTACCGCCTGCCAACCAAATTAAGAGTTGTTCTAAATGCTTTGCTGCACTTACTTTATATCGATTTTTTTTATATCATTTTGTCTTGTGACATAATAGTTCGATTATCTTATCAATTATTTGTATCTATGCTGTCTTTGGTTAAATACATTAATAATATCTTTATATTTTAAATTCATTAAATAACCATCTGTAATACACTAAAGTGTAAGGGACAGCAGCGTTTATTCTCATACATCTTTTTTGCAACGTAAAAGCCTCTTCAGTGTCAGTAAAGTTTCTCCAGAGGATAACACCAGAGCTCAGGCGTGACTGACGCACCTGCGTGATAAGCATTTAACTATGTTTCAATATTTACCAGGGCGTAGAGAAAAATATCTAGATTTTCTGTTATAAAGCTATTTAATATGAGAAGACCAAGTATGTGATTTATTTATTTATTCACATTGTTAAATCCAAGCGATTTCAATATTCGTCACGTTCTGGGCTTATGTTTACATTTTTACCTCATTCTTAAATATAGACACCCATTTTTGCCCCAAATTTACATCATAAGATACACGAGTGAAATGTCTATGCAGGGTTACGGGCGACTTGACGTATTCCTGTCAAGGGGTGTTAGAGGACCTAGTTTGCAATCATTTCAACTCACATGTGTTATAGCGATAGAAGCCGATTAGATGAACAAAAAAAACCAAGGGTTGCCTCGTTTCCTCCTGGCACGTTTCTCAGTAATCCGTCATTTTGGATGCCTCCCTGAGAAGCCGTCTTACGCTATCGACTACATGAATGTAATCATCAGGGATCGCCGTAGGGCTCCAGATCGGGGTGTAGACAAAAAAAAAATCATGTCGGTCCTCCCTCCCTCCATTTCTGATATTTTATGTACGCCAATTCACAGTGTGCAAAAAATACAAGTCGGAGATCAAAATTCTGAAACTCTCCATTCCTTCTTGGAATATCTAAAGACTGCTGGGAAAAATCTTGGAAAAATTTAATATGTGCTCGTAAGCCATTGCTTACCGCGAAGATATTTTGGCCGATCTCAGCCCGCCCTAGAGTGCAGAAGTACCACCAGAGACCAACCGCCAAACGTAAGTGGAAATATTTCAATAAAATTATTCATTAAGTCAGTAAAACCTGCTTTGATGAAACTATTCTAAGTTCAGCCTACGTCATTTGATATTTGTACGCATCGAATTGTGGTCATATCTCCTACTTTTTCGCCGTCGAGTGATATAGACTAGCTACCAGTTAAGTTGAGAAGGGACGATGAGTTCCTCACGAGCTCCGCTACAAATCAGACGTGCTGAAGCAGGATCCAGAACTAAGTAAGTGTGACAGCGATTTTTTTCAAGACCGAAACCGAAAATAATTACCAATTCCACAAACCCGTTGTGGTGAAATTTTATAAGTTGACGTCACCGTATAAACTTGTACGCACCGTGCCTGCTCATAGCTTTAGGAAGAGAGAGACGCGGGGGGCGGGAAATCGAATGAAAAATACAGACATATCTGATTTCCGTGCAAAAGACAGAGACAAAGATTTCGGTAGGGTCTACAGCCTGCGTCACCTGTAGACACTACAGGCATCTTTGTCTCTGTCTTTTGCACGGAAATCAGATATGGCTGTCTCTTTCATTCTATTTTCCGCCCCCCGCGTCTCCCTCGTCCTAAAGCTGCTGATCGAGGTAACCGTATCATTTATTGACCGTGTGCCAGTTCCACTTCACCGGCCGACCGTGGAAGACATGCTACAGCAGGACCAGCAAGTAAGTTTGGTAAAAGGAGTCCTTCAAGGCGTGCAAGTATCCGTGTTCCGAAAAATCACAAGTCCAGCCTACGTCACCACCGGTGCGCCGAAGACACAGAGTCCCCCACTCTAGTGTTGGGTAATTTTGTTTTGGAAGCCGCTACACAGAAAGATCAGTTCCTCATCCATGACCGCCAAAACCAGATGTACCCTGGAGTTGTAAGTAAGCCGCGTAAGTTAGTATGTTACTTTGTAAATAATAGTAATAAAGTATGTATTATGAATTGTACGTTTTACTGCTGTGTGTGAGAGTCTAATTTTCCCTATTTGACCCACTGGAATTTACCGTTTCTCTACTGTAGTTACTATTTTTAAGGACGTGGCGTTCCCCCACGTAATATAGGGAACTGGCGCCCGAGCAACCGATCCGTAAATAGCGTCGTTGCTAAGGCGCCAAAAGTGACGCTTTCAGGCTTCACCAGGAAAGTACGTCACAGTACCTTCCAGGCTGGGATAAGGCATCCCTACGTTTTTTAGAGCTCCTGTCATGCTATTTTCTCTACAAGATGGTTTCATTTATGTATCTTATGTGGTCGGGTTTTATGCATCGCCGCGCGCCGTCCAGTCTAATAGCTTATAGTAATTTAAATTCGCTTAAAAGTGCTCGTTCTGTTGTAGAGGTAGGTCGTAATGTTTGAGATTTCCTCTTCCATTTTATAATCTAAAACAAAAAGAAGAATAAGAAGAACTGTTATACCTGCATGTACAACTCTGCGCACTGCATGCAAGAAGAGAATTATTAGAAAAATTAGTTGAAAACTAATGTCATATCTGTATCAGGAATACATATTTTTAGGAAGGTGAGAATATTTTTATAATTGTTGGGTACTTAATGCTTTCTATGTTCTACGTTATTATTAAGAAAATGTGAAAAAGTACATTGTTTCTGTCGTAACTTATTTGTTTTCTATGCTATAGAAATAACCAAAAATCATACGAAAGCCTAATTAATGTATTTCATTTTGATTGTCAGCATTTTCAACGTAAGTGCCATAGTTTCTAAGATATTTAACATTTAAACTAAATACTTCGTCTTATAGAGGTTCGGACGCCACCTTTATACTTCCAGATCTCCCAAACTATTAACTCTACAGAAATTAGATAGAAACGAAATTAATCCACAATTGAGTAGCTTTCTTATTTATTTCTAGTATGTTTTCGCTCAACGTAATACCTTTCCAGTTATTTGACGAAAACCTATTTGAAATACCTCCTTTTCAATCTAAAATCCCGATTTTCTAGTCATTACAATCAATTTGTAAGAAAAGTTGCACAGAACCTTTTCTTCTCAAAATCTGATACTCTTTCAGCTTCAATGTTTTTAGTTGCCACCCTCTGAGAATGGGTGGCATCCACCCTCTATAAATTAGCAAGCCTTCGCATAATATAGAAACTTTTCTTTGATATATTCACTATAAAGTTGCCAAAATCTAATTCATATGACATGATTCCAAAGTTAAAACCTCTATTAGTGCAACTCTGTTTAGTGTTGGAATGTTCTTCGATATTTAGAACTTGAATTGAGGCAACGTAGATTTCTACCATATTTTAAATTAGGATGAAATAAGATGTGAAATTTCAATCTCCATTTAGATTTGTTTCTCAAAGTTTTATTCTTTCTGTAAATTATTAATTTTGACATTTCGTGCAACCGCTCAAGAAAATAAATTTAAGGGGAGCAAGGAAATGTTCAGGGTGACCAGATTCTCAAGGGAGGTGTAATGTAACACCAAAGTAAATACAGATAGAAATATTCTGTTGGTACTTTTCTCTTATAAAATGTTTGTAAAATATAAAACAATATTTGGTGAAAATGTGTTGTATTTTTACTACGGAATAATGTTTAGTAACACTTATCAGTTCTTTCATTATTAAAATTAATCATGTGCTTTTTGAACCTAATTAGAATAGATGGCCACGTTTGCCCAACATACGTTAAATTGCAATACTTAAATTTATTTTCGGAACTGACAAATATTAGAAGGCCTTTGAAAGGTTAATATGTCACATATTGTCATTGAGCAGAAAATTCATATTTATATTTTAAAAATAATATATAATGAAAGAAAGAAAACTAAATTTCACTCTACATGTGTATTTAACCCAATAACGGCCAAGACAATAAGAAGTTGCCATTTTAGAGATACTTTTTTAAAGTACATTAAGAATACATAAATTAAGACTAATTTGGCATTAAAAAGAAAATATGTAAATATTTGAAAAAAAGACACGTAGGTGCGTATACGCACCTTTGGCGGAAACCGACATGTATATTATTAAAAAAAGAAAAATGAAATGAATCAGAATAATTTTTTTTCCGAAAAATCTCGAAGCAATCTGGGTGCAGACGCATTTTGCACTTCTTTACATAGATAAATAATATTACTTGACGTTTCGTATTTAGCCGTTGCTCAATTCGTCATTTCCTCATTTCATTTTTTCATCGTCAGACATTTCTTCCTACGCGGCTCGTTTTTCCGCTTTGTCGTGATTTTCTTATTTCGTCCTTATTGATTATATCGTCAGGTGGACTTTTTGCTGGCCGATCTTAGGATATGCTATTCTGGTCTGCTGTTCAAGTTTCCATCGCCGCAACGGTTTTCGTCAATTTTTCGAAAACGGAAGAAGATATCGACTTGTGAATATGAAAACGATATCGTCGTACTGTTTTGTGCTAGAGTCAAAATAAGTTGAAAATGGCGGTTCCGCTCTTATTGTTTCCATCATCGGGTGTTTTTTTTTCGATTTTTCCTAAAAAGAAAATTGATATCTACTTGCAGTTCACGTTGTAATAAAGTAGGTACTTTGTATATGACGCATATGCGAAAGCGAAATGTCGCCATATTATATTTTCTGTTGCGTGAGGCGTAAGGCGATAGTATTTGACAAAATAATTTGGGACAAAAAATAAATAGTGGCAGGGCCGTGGAGAGAAATACCGGCTTTGGGGGGGGGGGGGGGTATTTTTTTGAAAATTGATGAGCGAGGGAGAAAAAATTTGAAAAAATTTATTTTTATTTTGGTCCGAAAATCATCCTCGCACGCCCTCCCCCCTCTCGACAGGATTGAATAGTGGACCCGTGTCTGCTTCCACGCACATACCGAGATTTTCGTCTTTTCCACACTTGAAATAAAGTACATAAAAATGTTAACTGTTATTGGCCAAAGGTGCGTATACGCACCCATTATATATATATGGTAATATGGACTTCATTTTTAAAATATGAGTAAATACAAAAATATAGTTATCACAATGTATGTATTTTATTTATGTATAGCAAGAAAGAATTGCTGTTGTTTTATAATTGCTAACTCAAAAAAATAATTTGATGGTGATGTACATAACCGGTTAAATTGTGGCATATTCAAAAAAGTTTTAAAATATGAAAGAAAGATATTTTTAATAAAACAAAAATATTCGTACACTCTCTGAACTGTTGATATACATTCTGTAAAACTTAGAAGTGTAAAATATTGGTCTCGAACGTGAAAAAAAAATTTGGTTGAAAGGGTGCGTTTACGCACCTTTGGCTGTTAATGGGTTAATTAGTATAAGAATAATTTGTTTATTCTAAACCTAAATTTAAATATAAACATCAACTTATTAACTATTACAAAATTAAACAAATAATTTCTGACTATTTAGATTATTGGGAACAGGTTAAAATTACATTAGGATTTCCTAATAAAGAGCAGGCAATTAAACAATATTGCAAAGACGGCATGATTGCTACGCGAATTAATTGTCGGCATTGGATTCTTAGGGCGTTTTTTCACTGACCGATACGATACCGATTCGTCGTCAACAACTCCAATACAACGATATCGGGGCAGCACAAACGTATAAAATTCTATGGAACTCTTTTTCACTTGCCGATACGATACCGTTTTGTCACATTTTGTCGGCGTCATGTTATTATATGCTATTCTTCAGTATCGGTACGACATTGTCGGTATCGTGTCGGTATCGTGTCGGCCAGTGAAAAAACGCCCTTAGTTTTTGAAGCGGTTAGTAGTGTGCAGTGACATATCCCCTCAACAATGGGTTCCAAAGTGTTAGTTAATGTAAGTACAATTTTGTTACATTTCACCAACCCCTTTATATTGTTTATTAGTTTTTAAATAAATATTTATTTTCTTAAAGTCACTTTTTTCTGTTTCTACACCCCTAGTGCGTATATGCCTTTGGGAAATCATGTACGTAACAATATATAAAACAGGAATAATTGTGATGTGGTAATTTTTACAAAAAAATACATCCATGGTTGGAGAACTATCAAGTGTTTTGGCATTTATGGAAACTATTTCAGAGGTAACGTCACGCCGAAGGTTCTCCATGACTTTGAAAATCAATTTTCTACCCTTTCGACTAGATCTCTAGTAGCTTTGCCCATTGAGCATATATGGGACATTATGGAAAGGACATTGACAAATTTACCACATACCCGCAATTTAGGACCCCTTGACTTGAGCAGTAACATAGCATAGCTAGGGTTTTCTACCCCCCACCCCCATTATGTGCCGATGTGGCGTCCCATGCTGTAGTTAGTATTCTGTATTTGATTTTTTACTTGCGACTTTTTTATACTGCCTTGCAATCTACTGCTCCCTCCGTTTTAAACAGCTGGCCACTCCATTGTGCATGAAGTGTAGGTAGCATGGTACCTAGGCCGATTATACCCAGAGATTGGAAAAAAATTAATACAGAAGTTTCTTAACGGAAATGTTAAGAGTATAAGAAATAAAACAGATAAATTAGAAAAAAAAGGACGTATTTACTTTCACTTTCATGGGAACCGATGCCCTGTGTGGATACACGACAAGGTGATAAAAATAAGATTTCACAAAGTGTGGAACGTGCTGGGAGCAGTACATCCGACTTCCTTTTTCTAATTTCTCTGGTAGTGGTGTGGTAGTGTAATATATTATAGCGATAACATTTCCAAGTCCAAGTTACTATTTCCGCTTAAAAAAAAATATTACACATAATACGTCCCAAAGGTGATTTTACTGGACTCACAAACTAGTCCAGTAAAATACCACATTCGGGACTTGTTACGTAAATAACTATTCTGAAAATATGTTTATTACTTAAAGTCAGTGTTGCGACCTGGTATTTTTAAGACCCCGTTATAAAAACCAAAGCTTAAGTTTCTTTTTCTAAATATTTATTTTTTTAATTTCCAACTCATATTTTTCGAATTATTAGCAATTTCTTGTAAAAAAATGCCAAAATATTAGATTTTTCATGTTGTATAAGATGGCTTAAAATTAATATCAACACCAAAAGTATTTTTTAGTTTTAAAATTTTTTTTATTCTTAATTTTATTTCGGGTTATTGCCAAATTTGAAAATCCAAAATGGCGGCTTTTTTCGCAAGTTGATTTGTGTGTAGTTTTAGCATGTTATAAACAACCTCCAAGGCACACATATCCGTTGATAAACCTCTGTTCTTAATTTCTTCCCATTTCGCTGTTAGAATTCCTGGGATAATAAAGTACCACAAGATTAGAGAATATTATTTAGGTATTGACAACGCTTTAAAACAGTCATCATTGGAGAACCAATCAAAACAACTACTCTTCTAGCTAATATTGACGAAGTATTGAATTACATGGTAGGATTCCTAGCATTTTAATAGAAAAAAATATATTGAAAATAATTAAATCATTTATTTAAATTCACACTTCACACTTTCACACTTTTTTATTTATTATGAAATTATCTACTTTCTGTATATTGGTACCTTAATCTGATCAAGCTAATATACTACGTAGGGAAACATTTTAAAACACTCATCATTGGAGAACCAATCAAAACATCTACTCTTCTGGCTAATACTGACAAAGTGGTCAATCCTCTCAACAGCCGCACCAACTTGCTTCTACCGGGACGGGCTTCATATGTACACGACAATCTACCCCTTCGACAAGTGCAACTGTTCATACTTCAACAAGGCCTTCGGTCAACAGAAAAGAGGACAACACTAATCTTTTTCGTGCCTAAACAAAAAATTACAGTTATGCATCAAAATATAAGAAGCTTAATAAACAAGGTATTACCTCTTGAACTTGTTTTAGCTACTAAAAATGTCGATATTCTTTTAATCACCGAACATTGGCTAAGTCCAATGGGGATTGAATCTATACATATACCAAATTATAAAATTTGTTCCTCCTTTTGCCGTACCTCGAGTGAACACGGTGGTAGCGCTATATTCTGTAGAAATAAAATAAAGTATGAGGTAACTGACGTTAAAGACTATTGCATCGAAAATGTTATTGAATGTTCATGTATACAACTACGAGATTTTTCCATCACAGTTATAGTTGTGTACAGGCCACCCTCTGGCGATTACTATCAGTTTCTTGAGTATTTCTGTGCACTACTTAGTCGATTTGAAAATACGTCATCAATTATAATAGGAGGAGATTTTAATGTTGACCGTTTAAAAAATACTGCAAATAAGCTGATGTTTGACGATTTGCTGGTGATGTATGATCTTAAGTCAACGATTAATTTACCGACGAGGGTAAAGGATAATACTGCTACATGTATTGACAACATTTTTGTAAATGTAGATCTTGTCGATTATATGATCAATAACATTAATTTCTGTCTCTCTGACCATTATACTCAAATATTAAATTTTGATGTGTATTGTAATAGAAATGAATCGAAAAAATCAAAATCTATAACCAAAAGAAACATGTGTAAAAAGAACATCGACAGGTTTAATGACCTCTTAGAAAATAAAAACTGGATAAATGTTTTTTCTCAAACCTGTCCAAACTCTGCTTTTAATGAGTTCGCGGATACTCTAAGTTATTATTTTGAGATTTGCTTTTCTTTTCAACGTGTCAAACAAAACAGAAAAGAATCTCCACCTGTGTGGGTTTCGGAGGAGCTTCTAGAATTAAGACAAAGAGTGTGTTTGATCTCAGACCTTGCTCAAAAATATCCTCAACTAAAGCTTATCTGCAGAAATGTAAATAATGAGTATAAAAATAAACTAAAAGAGAGCAAAACAGCTTATAATAATAATACAATTTCAGAATCAACAAACAAGCTTAAAACAATGTGGAATATGATAAACGAGGTGGTAGGAAAATCTTCTGCTTCACAGACAAAAATAGTTGTTCACGAGGATGGTCCCCTTTTGCCAGATAATGTTATCGCAGATAATTTCAATGCCTATTTTACTACAGGTCATATAAATGCCCAAGTTGATCACATCGATTTAAATTTCTTAAATACAAACACACCACTTTTTTGTCAATCATTTTTTCTTCAACCAGTAACTGAAATAGATACGTTATCATTTATTAGTAGGCTCAAGCCATCTAATTCCAGTGGTCTGGATAATATGTCTAACAATCTATTAAAGAAATGTAAAAATAGTTTCGTTTCACCGTTAACTTACATAATTAATCTATGCTTTGTAAATGGAATTTTTCCTGACGACTTAAAAATTAGTAAAGTAATTCCACTCTTTAAAAAAGGAGACAAAAACTCTTATAATAATTATCGTGCGATTAGCATAGTTTCAAGTATGTCGAAGGTTATAGAACTTGCATTTTTAGAACAGTTAAGTGGATTCTTTCATAAAAATAACCTCTTATTGCCAGTTCAGCACGGTTTCCTAAAAAATAGAAGTGTTGACACTGCATTAGTAAACTTTCACAGCTCAGTAGTAGACGCCCTAGATAAAGGATTATATGCTTTTCGTCTTTTTATAGATTACTCACGAGCCTTTGATTGTGTTGATTATGACTTACTTATTGCCAAGTTGTTTAGATATGGTATCAGGGGTCCTGCTTTAGATTTTTTATCCAGCTATATTAAAAACCGTGCGCAAGTAGTCTATGTGAATGGAACAGAAAGCAACAAATATCTAATAAATGCCAGTGTACCACAAGGCTCCATACTGGGGCTATTTATTTACCTTGTTTTTGCCAACGATCTTGCATTATACATTCAAAGCAAATACAACGTTTGCATTACTTGTTACGCTGATGATACTAACTTTTTAATTATTCAAAAAAGTCCCGACGCAGTAAAAAATATATCGAAAGATCTATACAGGGATGTTATAATTTGGTCAGAGAAAAACCGGCTTACAATAAATAAGGAAAAAACAACTACTGTATCATTTAGGTACAACATCGAGCAAAACCCTAACGACGAATTTTTAGTAACACATTCTGCTAAAATCTTGGGTGTTATGTTCGACCGAAATTTGACGTGGACTGCTCACATAGATAGTTTGTGTGAAGCTCGGTAAAGGTTGTTACGGTATGCGCAACTTAAAAAATCACTGCGGTAAAGGTTCTCTATTGACATTTTATTACTCTAACATACATTCCTATCTACGGTATGGAATTATGTTGTGGGGATTGAGTAGTACCTATGTTCGTCGGGCATTTATTCTGCAAAAGCGTGTCATTAGGACTATGGAGTTTACATCCCCGAGAATCGTGCAGAGAATCCTTTAAAGCCCTCAAAATATTAACTCTGCCTAGTATATATATATATTTATGAAATACGTTGTTATGTTTTTAAAAACAAATCAACTTTCCTTACAAACCAAACACACCACAATTATCAAACTAGATTCAAAGATCATCTAATTCCTCATCATCATACAACAGCAATGTATCAAAAAAGTGTGTTTTACAACGGATGTAAAATTTATAATCATTTGCCCATTGATTTAAAAAATTGTAAAAGCCTATTTACTTTTAAAAAGAGGATAAAGAATTTACTAGTTGAAAAGTGCTTGTATGATGTTAATGAATTTTACACAGTCTGACTATTTATATATTTATGTGTTTATTTATTTATTGTGTTTTTATAATTTTGTAGTTTGTTATTATGTACGTGTTGTCGCTTATACAATTTTACATGTATTTTATTCTATATTTTGTATTGTATTATGCTTATGCATATTAGCTCAGATTTTTTACGCACTCCTGAGTTACTTGTATGGTTATTAACTAATTGTACTTTTGATTGGGAAATGAAAGTTATTATTATTATTATTATTATTATTATTATTATTATTGTTATTAAGTATTGAATTGCATGTTTGGATTCCTAACATTTTAAGGCAAAAAAATATATTGAAAATACTTAAATTATTTATTGAAATTCTGTCATTCGAAACAACTATTGAACCTTACATTCTATTTCAACTCTGGAAAAGTTATACAAATTTTTTCGAACTCATTAGTTCACATTAGTAGAGTAGTACATTCATTCATTATATACAAGCCTATTTTTGATTTATTTTTAAAATTAATTATTATTTAAAATTAATGAGTTTTAAAGTATTTAGTATATTAGCGTGCCCAGATTAGGGCAACAATATACAGAAAGTAGGTAATTTCATAATAAATAAAAAAATGTGTAAGTTATGATTTACTGAATAATATTCTTTAATCATAATGAAAGCAAATAAATAAAACATAATTAATTTTAAAAATAAAAAATGTCCATAGGTTCACATCACCATCTTACCAGATCAATGCCCGGAAGACTCATTGAATGTGTAGTATATTGAGGTATTCCAACATATGTATTATTGACTGAAGCTAGCTAGCAATATTGGTTAAATCGACCGTCATTTACTAGTCTATTAAAACTGCATTTGTGCTTTTAGTGGACACACTGGGGTAATAAATAACAGTATTTATAGGACAGTATTTGTTTGTTAATTATTTAAAAATATACAATACAAACAATATGAATTACAAGCTCTGGAAATAAGCTACGTCAATATATGTACAGTTTATGCTGTGTTATTTTCTAAACAATACATTGGAAAATACACACAATCTGTAAACTGCGAGTAAGCTTTATCAGTTGTTGCGAATTATTTGGCTACACTTTTTCATGTTTTTATTTAATGAAACAAAAACGTTTTATATTGCGAAATACATGCCACACTATGCATAAAGTTGTCAAAACATAAACCCACACATATAAAATTAAAAATATAATCAAGCGAGAGGTTGAGTCTGGTGTGGCCGATGTTCAAATACACCAAATTCATTTTTGCATGCTGTCACTAAGGTTAAAGACACAGCTAGCATCTTTTATATTTATTATACTCTTCGCAAAGACGAAGAATATATTGTATTTGATCAGCACATTTCCAAATCAGTAAATATCGCTCGTAGAGAAAAAAATTTCATATTACGAATTCTGAACAACTTTCAAAATGTCCGTCTGTCCGTCCGTCCGTCACGTTTCTTGTAAGCACGATAACTTAAAAGTCCGATTGTATTGAAACTTGGAAAGTAAGTTAGTGTTAGCTAGAGAAAGAACCCTATTGTTTTTGAAGAAAATCAATCAGTAAATAAAAAAGTTAATCATTTAATTAAAAAAAAATGTTTTCTTACTTTTTGTGGCTTGTAGTTGCGAAATATTATCGTATGTAATGTCACTAGTGCTTGAAATTTTATCGATAAAATTTTTTCGAAAGCGTTGTTGCCTGGTAATATAAAGAGTGCAAATTGACAGTTTATTATCTGATTAAATCCCGACTGCTTTAGCGGGAGGGATTTAATCTTTGATAATAAACTGTCAATTTGCACGAGTTATATTAACCTTATGGCAACTTAGCTTGAGAAAAAATTTATAGATAAAATTTAGAAGCACGAGTGGTATTTGTGGAGAATATTTCACGAATAAATAATTCATTAAGTACATCTTCAATATTATATTCAGTAATGAATTGCCTTCAGACGTTTCCTTGTTACTTTTTAGAGATTACTCACCTTTATCTTCAATTTCATCATTTACGTCACATAAAAATGCATTTCCAAAGCGACTCATCTTATAAAAAACAAAGTAGGTTTAAATGTTAGCTTAACTTAACTGCTACCTGGCCTAAACAGTGAATTGAATTATTAGGTATATTAAAGTGTTTATTAATATATATTTATGTATTTAATCCTTGTTTCTAATTTGAGAAGTTTAATAGTTAAGTTAAGGTTTACTTGTTCAAGTAGAGAGATTTTAAGTACAACGAATTATAATGTGTATAGTGATACTGCAGAGTTTTGATTTTCCAAATAAGTGTTAGCTACTTTGTGATGACTGATGACTTACCATACGTAAGTACCTACATTATTTGTGTATTTATCATGAAATAACTGATTTGTCTGCTTCGTAGGTATTCATATTTAATTTTAGTTGTGAAAATTATTTTGTAATTACGTTAGGTATTAAGCCATTGAAAGCTGTGTATAACTTGTTCCGAACCTATATAAGTTCCACACAGCATTGGCTTTTTAGGTTATTAATACAGTACTACAATGTACAATTTACGTTAACAATTGGTAATAAGCTAGAGAAGATATTTATAGATAACATTTAAAAGCACAATTTGTCCTATTTGCCGAAAACATTTCAGGACACAAAACGTCAAAGAATTTTCGCAATATTTGCCGCTGCAGCGACCTAAAAAATTAGAGCGATAAATTTTGTATGTTGGTACTGTCAAAAGCCGATCTAGCTTGAATTGCCACTAATAATGACATTTGATTGGTGCAATGTTGTGAAAAAACGAGCTCTCATTGGCTGTAGCGTTAATAAGTGAAATAATCGCTATAATATATTTCTTTTGTTTATACTGTCACGCACGCCCAAAACGTGCTCAAGCTGAAAATTATATCCGAATATCTGTATTCGGTGCCGGGTAGACATTTTTCTGTCATTGTTTACATGTTCGTTTAAATACCCCGGCAGATGATGCTGGCATTCACAGTTCAATGTTGACCTTGTATACAAAATATAACTAACCTTGTCGAATCAGCGATTCTCGGTTTTGCTTACATGTATTAATTACATGTATTAGTGCAATGTGATTGAACTAAATTGTGTAAAACATTCTGCACGTTTGCTATGAATTGTTTATATTTTTAAGATAGTCTATTAATAAATTAAATTGGTAATTAGGTTTGACAGTACATTTCACTAATATATATTTCATAATAATATGTCTAATGCGTTGAAATATGATTCTCGAATGATATACTACAGACATCCAATTTTTGTAGTCATGTGGGATGGTCCAGTGGCTAAATTTATGCCTTGTAATCCAAAGATCGTGTGTTCGAATCCTAGGTTGGATGTTTTTTTTTAATTTTTTTTTCATATATTTTTTTTCACAACAAAGTTGGTATCAATTTAGGATATCCAAAAACTAACATTATTTACAAGAAAACTGCGACGAGTATCCTACAGAATGTGTAACAATTATATAAAAAGCTCAGTAAATTGGCGAAGAGTACGTTTTTAGCTTGTCTTTATTATACTCTTCGCAAAAACGAAGAGTATATTGTATTTGATCGGCACATTTCTAAATCAGTAAATATCGCTCGTAGAGAAAAATTTTTTATATCGTTATGTTAGTGAACGAATTCTGAACGACTTTCAAAATGTCCGTCTGTCCGTCTGTCAGTCCGTCACGTTTCTTGTAAGCACGATAACTCAAGAAAGAAAAATTCGATTGTATTGAAATTTGGAGAGTAACTTAGTGTTAGCTAGAGGAAGAACCGTATTGTTTTTTAACAAAATAGATTGGTAAATAAAAAAGTTATTAGTAATTTGAAATTTAAAAAAATATTTTTTACATTTTTGTATGGTTTATAATAAATAGAAACCTTGCGAAATGTTATTTCCTATCACTATTTTTTTTTAATACATTTTACTAATGTGTGTTTCCTAATAATCACAATAAATTTTCTAATGGTATATATTACACTCATTAACGATTTTAGAAATAAGAAATGGTAGTGTGGCGGCAAGAGTTTCGTCTCGCAATCCAGAAATCAAAAAAATCCTCAAAACACTACCTAATTTGAAAGCTCCCGGACCCGATAATATTCCCAACCTTCTACTTAAAAACCTCCCTAATAAAGCCTTAATTCAGTTTTCCCACATCTTTAATTCGATGTTAAAACTGCAACATTTCCCTGCATCATGGAAACTAGGGATAGTGATCCCCATCCTGAAACCAAATAAGCCCCCATATGACCCTCGCAGCTACCGACCTATTTGTTTGCTTAACACTATGGGAAAGGTGGCTGAGAGGGTCGTATTGAGACTTCTACGCAAAAAATTAGCGAAACACCGCTTGATACCGGTGCAACAGTTTGGCTTCAGGGAGGGGCACAGCACAACGCTGTCCCTGGTTAAAGTGGTGCAGGACGTAATAGACTCATACAACAAGAAGCAGTGTACTGTTATGTTGCTCTTGGATATTGAACGCGCCTTCGATACTGTGTGGCATAACGGGCTGGTCTACAAGCTCCAGTACGTTTGTGGACTACCCGGGTATTTGGTTTCCCTCATTAAAAATTACCTTTGGGACAGGAGAATAATGGTCCGGGTGAACAATACCTATTCAGAGTCGTATAGACTTTCAGCGGGGGTACCTCAGGGTTCCATACTATCCCCCATCCTCTTTAACTTATTTATTTCAGATATCCCAACCTATCCTAACACCAACTTGTTACTTTACGCTGACGATACTACACTGTACGCCAATAGTTTCTATGGACAGACTGCAACACAAAAAATAAGATATCACACTATAAATTTATTAAAATATTACAAACTGTGGAAGGTCGCAATCAACCATTCCAAATCGGAAATTGTGACCTTTCACAGAAAATTTACTAACACAAAGACAATAACAAAACTCAAACTTGACAACCACGACATCACGGAACGAAAAACAGTTAACCTACTTGGACTTACGCTAGACACGAGACTAACATTTGCACCCCATGTAACTAAAGTCATTAACAAAGTCTATGCGGCACTCAGTAAATTGTACCCGCTAGTTAACAGACGTAGCAAATTATCTATTGACAACAAAGTCTGCTTATACAAAGTTATTTTCAGACCTATTCTTACATATGCCTGCGCATCTTGGAATATAATTTCAGATGCGCAGTGCTTACGCTTGCAAAGAACGCAAAATAAATTGCTGCGTCTGTTAACTAATTCACCCAGGTACATAACCATAGCAGATCTGCATAGGCTTACGGGGGTGCAAATGATGAGAGAATACATCGACGAAACAGCACAACGATTCTTCATGTATAAAATATTTAATTCACCACTCACACAGAATATAACAAACATAAGACGAAGACACAACATACAACATACGCACAAATACATACATGAAAGACTACCAATTTACGACATTCCACTAGCTGACTGACATAACTTTAACCCTTAAAACTCACTACCCCTAAGAACAACCATATTCCTTAAAAACCAAATAATCTATAACCCTTCCTTGAAACCCCCCCTGACCCCTCGCTGAACTCTATAATACCATCAAATAATTTGCTTACCACAAAGCAAATAACTGATTTTATCGCTTGACAGCTGAAACAGGGTTTTTTCTCATCTTTTCCCTGTGTATACTAATTATTACTCCAATTCTAAAATAACACTTAATTTAACTCAATTTAATTTTGAAATCGCCTGATATGCATATCAATAGCTTACGGTTTAACTTATTAGAGACCGTTCTCCCAAAATAAAAACACAGAGTCAGAAAGTCATTAGCCGGAACAGCCGGCCGCTACGTCACTCGTGCGCTCAGACGCGTATCTGTTACGTAGTGAATTATTTATTTGTAATGCAATAATAAAATAAATAAATAAAATGATATATAAATTGACATGTGCACCACAGCCAAACAAAATAAAAAGAATTGTAATTTGCTAATTTGCTAATTTGCAATCCAAGGGTCCCGGGTTCGATCCCTCACATCGTGATTTTTTTTCCATATATTTTTTTTTTCACAACAAAGTTGGTATCAGAAAAAGAATGTGCAAAAACTAACATTATTGACAAGAAAAATGCGAAGAGTATCCTATAGAATGTGTAACAATTATATAAAAAGCTCAGTAAATCGGCGGAGAGTATAATGCTTCCTCTAGTTTTAAGTTTAATTTTAATTTTATTCTTATTCAGTTTTCTTTGTATTACATTTGGTTTTAGTTACTTATCTATGATGTGTAGTCTGTATTAAATATGTGTTGTTTCCCGTCTTTTAAATGGTTTGTGTTGTTAGATGGTGTATAATTAAAATAAAAATAAAAAATATCCGAGTGCAACTTTCCCTCGTTTCGTTATAGTACTAAACAGACTTTAGTAATATTTTAAAATAAAACCGGTACAGTTCGTTTGAATCTGGCACACTATACAGAGTGTTCCAAAAACGGATACACTGAATAACTTCGTTAGGATAGCGAGATATGAGGAAAATTACTTTTATACACAGTGGTCTTCAAGCTGCAGAAAGTTTGACTAAAATGGATCCAAAAACGAGTTTCACAGAACGTTTTCAGCATATCTGTAAGGTAAAAAAATGCAAACCGGAAAATCCTAGCTGATCCCTTCGCGAGATATTCAATTTTTAATAGCACTGCCCCACAAAAAAAAAGTGGTCTGCCCGGAGGACCCGACCAGTGTATTCTTATGTATTTTTCAGATTGGCTCATTTTTTATCTCCAACTACTAAAACGAAAAAAAAAGTGGTGAGTCCGGCGGATCAAACCAATCTGTTGTAACATGCCTCCTTCGCTGTTCAATAAATTATTAATTTTTGTTATGTGTTTGAGATTCAGACTGAACTTTATATTATTTAGAGGAAACGAGTTACTACACCAGCAGCTCAGAGACTCGGTAGACGAGTCATGGGTCAGAAAACACTTTACAAATGGTTTTACGTGTTTGGTAGATTGTAATTAATATATGAGAGATGTTGATTTGACTTGTAATGATAATTTTCCTAAAGAAGTGCGGGGCGCCAATATTTCTATATTCGTCATTTACATTAAGAGTGAGGTTTGATTACAAGAAAGATAAACTAATCAAATTATAAAGAAAGTATAAATTGTTGACTATAAAAAGTGTAAACTAATAATCCAAATTTAGCAAAAATCAAGATTAGATTAATACTTGTAAATATTTCTAAAAGATATTCAACTTTTCTTTTACAAAAAGGTTAATTAATTAATTCAGTAGGTATTATCTAAATGGTTTGTATAGTTTGTATAATTTGTATCAAAATGGTTTGTATCAAAATACCTGAAATAAGTGGACTAAGTGATTATAAAATTGATTTCATTATAAACCAATCAAACTGGATGTGTTTTTGTTAGAAAACGACTAAATTAAGGCCTTACAATTAAACAAATTTATGTACAACAGAGAAAACGAATGGACGATAATATATTACGTAGATATTTTTTAAAATATTGTCTTAAACATGAACCGACAATATGGTGTTTAAAAGTCATAATTAATTATTTAAATATAGACGTTTCGTAGAAATTGTGAACACAGTCTTTACAGAGCTTTTCATATATTTGTTTTCAATTAGACGTTACGCCGATAATTTACACCCTAATAATAATTGAAAATACTAATTGTTCTTTGAAAACATATTAAAGATAAAATTGAAAATTGAAATAATTTCAAAAAAACATTTGCAGTTTGATTCTTTAAAGAACTCTAAAAATGTTAAAGCAAAAAAATATTAGATATATATAAAAAAAAACATTAGATAAAAATGTTATTTGTGACACTTATCTGGAATTCTCAGTGAATTAAAGTAGTGAATCCAAGTGAGGGATGATAATGGTGAAATCCAACTCACTGTGATGTAATCGCTGATTTCTAGATGAGCCCAATATTAAGTCAAGGAGTTCCCAGTACCATATTCGACGCTTCCAGAAATTCCATAAGGACAATTTACATCTATCCTACCATATTACCGTCGCGATCTCCGAAAAAAGTTGTCCTAGACTAATATATACATTCCATCTTCTAATTACGTAGAGGAGAAGAAAGACAACCCCATTAGATAATTAAAAAAATAAAGTTTCCAACCCAAACTTCAATGTGACATTAGAAAAAACGTATCTAGAATGCATATCTACAATGTGCATCTAGAATTAGAAGGCTTGCATCCAAAATTAGAAGATTTGCATCCAAATTGAAAACCCTGGAAAGAAATGAAGTGTAAGCGTGGTTTGCTGCAAAATGGCCGTTGCCAAATCTAAGTTACAAAAAAATTATTTCTTCATAAATTACTTACGGATTAAACCGGTGAAAAACAATTAGGCCTGCTTCATGTTCATGAAGGGGGACTATCCACCTTTTCGATGTTGAAGTCGTTAAAAAAAACTTAATGAAGACACATCACCATTCAAAAATTTAGCAGACAATTACGAAGTTCCAAGTTTCTTGTAATGGAGAAATATTCGTTCTGTTCGCCCTCTCGTAGTATGTAAATCGTGTCGTATCTTTACCCTCTCCATTCTTAAAGTTAAGTTAGACGTGACTCTGGTTGCATACCGTTGTGTTTGTTTATGAAGAAATTTTTAAGAAACAATATTTGAAACGTCCGCGGTCTTTCACGCTTGAGTTAAATTATGTTTTAATTTATGAAGCAGCAATATGCATGCTACACTGTATCTTTATGTATTTTGACCCGCTGAATCAGAATCCGAAGTCAGAATTTTCATATTGGCTCGTTTTTCATTCCTAACTCCAAAAAACACCTAAATAAAAAATGCTCTGTCCGGCGGATCAGACCAATATATCCTTGTGTTTTGACCTGCTGAATCCGGATCCAACATTGCCAAATTGGCTCGGTTTTCATTTCTAACCTCAAAAAACACAAGTAAAAACCGGTTTTTTGCCTTTCACATTGTTATGGAGTTGTAGGGTTATGAGGTTACAGTGATATGAGGTTATGGCGTTTAAGGTTATGAAATAAACGTATTCAAAATAATTTTTAACTACTCATTTGAATGTGAAAGTCGAAAAACTGGATTTTTGTAGGTGTTTTTTGAGGTTAGACGTAAAAATCGAGGAAATCTGACTACTTTGACTTCGAGTTCGGATTCAGCGAGTCAAAAAACATAAGGATAGATTGGTATGATCTGCCGGACACAGCACTTTCTTTTATTTGGAGGTGTTTGTTGCAGTTAGACGAGCCAATCTGACAATTCTGACTTCAGATTCGGATTTAGCGGGTCAAAATACATAAGGATATATTGGCTTGATCCGCCAGACATACCACTATTTTTCGTTGGAGTTAGAGATAAAAAACGAGCCAACTGAAAATTCAGATTCAGCAGGTCAAAATACATAAGGATACACTAATCTGGTCCACCGCACAGACCATATTTTTTGTGTGGATGCAGTGCAATTAGAAATTAAATATGTCGGGAAGATATGCTGAAAGCATTCTGTGAAACCCGTTTCTGGATCCATTTTGGTAAAACTTTCTGCAGCTTGAAGACCACTGTACATAAAAGCTGTTACAGTCATCGGGGGCCACCACTTGGTCCCATTGTATTTGACCTTGAAAGGGTTTTTTCAAGGTCATTTGAAGATCAACTTTTGTTGCGCCTATTTTTGATCCCAGATGCTGAAAGAACGAAAAATTTTGCATTGGGGTTGTAAGAGGTCAAATGTCTCTCGAAATTTGCAGGCTGGTATCTCGTCATGATAGCGAGATATGAAGAAAATGACCTATACAAATGTTGTTATGGTCATCGGGGACACCATTTGGCGACTTTATACTTGACCTTGCAGGTCATTTTTTAAGGTCATTTTAAGGTCAACTTTCATTTTTTTTTTAATTTTGACCCTGGACTATATACAATACAGTTTTAATATCTTGTGCACTTAATCAGAAATCTCAAAATAATTTGCTCTGAAAAGTCAATTTCAATTCAAAAAGACTATTAAATATTAAATAGAAATACATGCGCCTAGCAGGAATCTGGCTCGAAGCCAACCAAACAACCGCGGGGCACAGGTGGTGGTTAATGTAAGATTGGGCGGGGCAGGTCGGGTTCGGCTAAGAACAGCAATTGGTTGAGTACTTCGAGGTTGTTGCACTGTGCGCGCACAGGTCACAGAAAATTTTGATTACTGTCACGTGAAAACAGAACACAACGAAAAAACCCGTTCGAAGTAATCTCCACCCTGGTGGTTTTCCAGTCTCCAGGAAAATAGAGGAAAGATAAAAGTTATGGTTTTAAAGGTTATAATTTTTAAGAGAGGTAAATTTTGGGACAAAAAGAGGACAAAAGAACAAAAAAGGGTAAAACAATGAACAAACAGAAAACGAATAGAAGGGAGTTGAAATTGTAAAGGTAAAAAAAATCATAAAAAACAAAACTTTAAAGAATTTTATAAATATTAGTGTGGCGTCTTAGCCCACAAGACCAAGTGAATGTTGCATTACAAACATTACATATAAACATGTTTACCATTTCACAGTATGACATCAAATATTAAAAAGTAGTAGGTTGTCCCTGTTTATCCATATTTTAATCTTGTTTTATCCCCCACCTCATCCCACCTTGTGATCCCCTGTCCCACCTTGTCCAACTTTGTCCTACCTTCTCCCACTTTGTCCTACCTTCTCCCACTTTATACTACCTTGTAAAACCTTCTTCTAATTACCCTTAATTACCCTTACCCCGCTAATTACCCCCCAAGCCCCGCCCCTAGTTACGTCACAAAAAGGGTGGAGGGAGAAGGCCTAGGTCCTACTTCAATATCCTACTCCGGCGTACTTTCGAAAAAATTTGGTGTACCTCCCAAAGGAATTTGGTGTACTTTTGAAAAAAATTCGCCATACTTTGGGAAAAAATTATGAAACTTTAATAATGTAATATTTGAAATCGTCGACTTCAGAAACCCATAAAACGATATGCCACATCGGTAGTGGGGTGGATGAAGTAAAAAAAAATGTTGAGGCCTTTGATTTTTTTACACACGATATCACAGTTTTATTTTCGTTCATCCTTTTAATAATGGAGTGGTAATGGGATTGGTGGCTAATGCCAAAAAAATGTTTGAGGCCTTAACTTCTCTTGTATATACTAAATAGGCGTCTGAATTTAAGATGCCAACTCCGAAGTGGAGAACTCGTGAACTAATTATAGGCTTTTTGTTTGTTTATGTGGAGAATACTTATATTGATTTTTTTCTGTTTATTGTTATTTTTGGCGTTAAAAATAATAACATTAATAATATGTGATCTAAAGGTTTACAAGATTTTGTTGTAAGTGATTTGCAAGACGTTAATGGCATTATTCAGCAAAATTCATATTTTTTTTAGGTTATCTAGTTTCTCCCTTGAAAAGTACAGTTTCTTCGACATAAATGGTGTCTGGCTAGTTAAATATTAATAAACTTAAATATTTCTTTAAATTTATGTACAGTTGTAGTTTAAATCACTTTTTTTTTCAGGAAACATGAGTGATATATTGCAATGTATGGAACATTTGTAAAGCACTAAAAATGTAAAAATTCTAAGTGTGTGTATGAAGGGGAATATGATTTAAATGCAGGACATATTATTTTGTGTGATTCAACCCATATTCAACACAAAATTTAATAAATAAATGTGTATGCTCTATGTTTACAAACAAGTGTCTCAGATTCAAATACCCATGAAATTAGTGGTGCATTGAATGTAACTAAAAAGACATTTATTAATTCTTTACTTAAAATAAATGAAACAGTATTTTGTAAAATATGAAATAGAAATATTCAGGGGTTAAAACATAATAGTGCATGGTGCAATAGCATATATTACTTTTAAATATACTGGAATTACATATATTTACTTATTTCAAAAATTTCACTTACAATGTGTGATTGTCTAGGACATTATTATTGCTACCCGGGCCACGGTTATTTGCACCAGCTTTTTCCCTCTCAACGCCTGGTTATAGTGTCTACATCAAAGAGGGTATGCTTTGAACATTGTCGTGCCAACTCAACTTTCACGAGTTGTCCCTGCGATCTACAAAGGATACCGACTAGGTTGGCTCCAGCAAATTGTAGCCTCTTTAAACGCTATCATATTTTTAATAACTTAGCATCTCAGTTTATCATTTACTTATTGTTGATATCATCGTACACTAAAGAGACAATAACAGAAAAGCCCATAATTAGTTTGACTATAGACCACCAGGTGGCGTACTCCTTATTTTCAGACGCCTATACCAATTTTCTGGATTCCTACTTGCTTGATTTATCTATTTACCCTCATTTACCCCAACCTCTCAACAAAATAAGACCAAAATATAATCTCATTAAAATACATACGTGTGCCAAATTTCAAATCAATATCTTAAACGGTTCCAGAGTAATCGTGCGCACAGACAGATTTTTTTTATTCAAACTTGAAATCTTGACATTTCATGAAATTCTAAGCTTATTTGAACAATAAAAATTTTCAAAAATTTTTTTGCGTTACCATACTTCTACTAGGGTGGAAGTAATTATAATTTACATAGTATAATAAATAATACCCATATAAAGTCATGCTTACAAAACAAGTTTCGTAACAAAAAACATATACCTATATAAACATACATACAGAGATAGATTTCATACCAAGACTATTAAAATTCTGTTCTGACATTTAGACTATTATTATCATTGTCATAAATTCCACAACACGTTAAGACTCTTATACTATATAATGATAATATAAAGTTGCCTGTTGGTAATATTCTGTAAAACTAAAAGAGTTCTGTTCTGAAGTTTTATCTGTGTTGTTAATAGTAAGTGTTAAGTTTCTGAAAGCAAAATGGTAATTGGCATAATTTATAATTACGTATGAAAAATATGTTTTAGTCTTTTTTAAAATTTAAGCGCATGTTACATACTTATATTGAATAATAGATATCATATTTTATGTTAGAAATGTTACAAAGTAACTAGTTTTTTATTACCGCTAGGAGTTGTCGGCTTAGCTCTAAATCCCAAAGGATAAGGCAAATTGTGGATGTCTCTTAGAAAGCTGCTTGACAACATTTAGATTTATGTATTTAACCTTTCCCAAGTTCTTATTTGCTTCCGCAATTTTTTTTAAACAGTACATATTTATAAATGACACAGCTATATCGCTGTGTCATAAATATATATTTGCTTTTATTATAATTTTGGAAATTGGTTATGCCCCAATAATATATTTTATAAAATTACATAAATGTAACTTACGTTACTTAACGTTTATTGTAAAATATTAAATTCTATACGATAAGATGTCCAAAAATTGAAGAAATGTGGTGTTCCACAACGGTCAAAACTTGGCCCTGTACTTTTCAAATCTACGTCAACGATATGATTGATATTTACAATTAATTAATATACTAATATTCTAATATAATAATATTCTCTGACATGTTTGATCACTTCCAAAAAATAATTATCGGAATATAGGAAATATTAAATGATATAAATTAGTGACTCTCTGCAAATAATCTAATATTGAATGTAAGTTAAATACACAACACCACATTTTATTCAGGCCATAATCACATTCAACAAGATATCCCAACGTGGCACTATCTCGTAGGTGGTCAGTATTAAATTCTTGGATGTGTATCCGGATGAGCGTCTGAAGCATTTTATATTACAGATGAAAAAGGAACATTTCGATGCTGCGTACGCATTATTTATTAGACAAAAAAAGTATCGTGCTGGAAATATCAATAATCGTATATTAATTATATTACAGGTTGATTACACTAAATTGGGACAATTTAATGTAACTGATAATTTTTAACAAAAGGAGTCAAGTTTGTATTCCCCTTGATCTATTTTAGTATTTATTGAATCCCCTTTATATATTACTGGTAGTTTATTTTAGAAAAAACTTAATCAGAATTCTGAAATTTATATCGAAAGTACATTATAATCAACTCCATGGACTGTAACCGCCCGCATGTCCACGTGAATTATCTACCAAATTCAGAGATTTACTGCTAATAAATTTTATATTTCTAGAAGATAGGTACTAAAATACCCTAGGTATTTAACACGAACGTTTCTTATGTAAATTATTTAGAAAGTTCAATTTAAACTTATACATCTCCTGTAACCGTCTAAGGCCAACTCCATGGACAATCAAATACGTGCAAATATTATGGTAAGGTGACGCTAATATCGATAAATGACAAATGGGAAGAGATCATATCGATCAAGAACATTGTGAGTATTGTTCGTGTTTTTTTTGGACCACCAACTCCATGTATATTTTTTTCTAAGTATATTTAAAATATTGTTAACCTTAACCATAGATGTATCAAAGTTTGGAGTGCTTTTATCCTATGGTCACAAAATAATTTACCTCAATTTTTTAATAACTCCTCCAAATCTAATTTTATCATATATCGTCAACTCCATGGACATCAACTCCATGGACTTCGTGGGTCCATGGAGTTGATCGCTGACCATGGAGCTGAATTTATCTATGATATTTTTAATCTCCTTCAGAAAAAATGGTTGTACATAAACAAAGTAAAAACAGACGAAAGCAGAAGAGAGGATGCCGAGCGACAAAGGAGGGAAAGAATAAAAAATAACCCAGAAGAATAGAAAAAAGCTAAAGGCAAAGAAAGGGAGCGATACCATACGAGAAAGGAAGAGGGCAAAATAAAATCCATTAAAGAACTATCTTTTAGAGACAGATGAACTTTGAGAAGGCGTTGGAAATCTTCATCTTCTAAATACAGAACGAAGATAAAACAATTTTTTTTTTTTTAATTTTTGCTTAATAAATCGTTTAAAACCTGAAATCGATCTCGAACTGCTATACCAATTAGTTTCCAATTATTTATAGAGCTCGTATACCAGACACTACAAATATATAAAGAAGTAAATATTTTTTTGTTTCTTGAATCTGTTTTGTCCCAATTTGCTGGAATTACCCTCAGTATGAGATTGAATTCTGGGAAGATACCACTGAACGCCAAAATTAGCCTTCTTTGATGATGAAGATATGATATGATTGATGATGGTATCGTAATAGAAAGGTATTTGAAAGGGGAAGAGTTCTGTTTTCATTATCACATACATCTTTAACCGCTTGACTGTGCCGCACATGAAATACTTCTGGAAAAGATGAGTTTTTATGGTATTCGAGGTTTGCCATCGAATCTTTTCTATTCCTATCTTAACAACAGACTTCAGTGTGTCTCCATAAATAATTTAAACTCAGAACTACTTCCGGTTAAACATGGGGTTCCTCAAGGCTATGTTTTGGGGCCCCTACTCTTTATATTATACGTCAATGATTTTCTTCACGTTATGTCACCAAAAAACGCTTATACTGTGAGGATAGCTTTAGTTCCATCAAATAAGTTCTTCGAATAATCTTAAATTAAACGAAGAAAAAACCCAACAAATCGTTTTCTCAACAAATATTCACTAATCAAGGATAACAGTGTTAAAATTTTTGGCGTTGTTTTAGATGACATTCTTAACTTGTCCAGTCATATGGAGCAACAAATTATCGCACAAATTATTAAGTTCGATATTCATGCTACGTAGGCTAAAAAAATCAACTCTGTTTTAAAACCTCAAGAACATGCTATTTTTCATTATTTCATACTCATATTAATTATGCTATCCTTCTGTGGGGTGGATCATCTCGGGCAGCTGTAATCTTTCATTTGCAGAGGAAAGCAGTGAGGTTAATTGTTAATGCAGGTTGGAGAGATCACTGTTTACCAATATTTAAGAGTCTTGGTATAATGCCGGTTCCTTCTCTTGACATGTATGTTACTTTACTTCACAAGAACGGAAATTCTTTTTGTACTAACTCAGATTTTCATTCGTATGGCACTAGGTCTGCCAATAAACTTAGGCAGCCTCGGCTTAGATTAACAACATCACAGAAAAACTCTCTAAACCTTTAATTAAACAATCACATTCCCAATGACGTAAAATCTTATCTTTAATAGTTTCAATAACTTAATAGAGAAACACATTTTAAAATATTGTTTGAATAATTGTAGAATTTACAAATTTCTTGTTATCTTTTAGTTTAACCTCTGCTTGTTTGGTATGCTCTGGTCATTTCGTGGCTCTTCTTTTTTTTGTTGTATTTTTTATATTTTGCGAAATATTTGCATATGTAGTGATGTGTATACATTTTTTATATATCTATATTTTGGTATTTTCTATTTTTGACTTGCCAAAAACGTGGTTTGTAACTTGATCCAATAAAATATCTATTTAACATTTGTTTTTGCGCTGAAAAACAAATTTAAACTGTCATTATTAGAGCCAACTTCGTTAAATATGTATAACTTGGAATACGCTCGTTAATGTAATAAATTCATTTGCTTCATGTGCAAATCGTATGGATAGAAAATTCGTTGACTTTACATTTTTTGTAAACCTCGTGAATTCTATAGTTTACAAAATTTTGATTTCAAAATGCTCTCAAATGACGAAACATATACATAGGCAGATGGAGAAATCCGTAAATTAAAGATAGGGGCATGCACTTTTGATTAGCAATATCCATTCACATTTACTAGGAATTTACATTACATGTACCTTAAAATTGGAGTTATTTTATAACAATATATTATGCAACGACCATTTAATGATGGTTATTAAGACACGAGCACGGCTCATGTCATAATGAATGCGAATGTCTTACTAGCCATTAAAAGTGAGTTGCATACGCTATTTTTTCACGCTTTTTTTCTGAAATTTGTTAATTATAGGTCGCGTTTCTATTGGTTATAAACTTGTATCTTAATGGAAAATTTGTATCTTATTATGAATCTCATTAAAGTACAGGTAGGGAATGTCTAATAAACGAATTAAAGTATGGGAGTAGAAAAATGTATTTCCTGTTCTGAATACTGAATACACATTTTTTATTCAATTGTGACCTACGGTGAACGAAAGATGAATATTACTTTTTTCGATCGCATATAGTGAAATTTTGTGTAGCGATCAAGTCACAAAATAAACAGGTACAAAACTTCGAAGAAAATTATTTTTTTTTTATTCACGTTAAATTCACGTTGTACCTGTATTTTGTATATTTTTTTAGGTACTTATATATATAACTTTTCCACACAATCAAAAATTTTTATTTTTTAAATCTTTTTACTCTGCTTATTATAAATAGCATAATTTAAATAAGTACTTATTATTTGCTTATTTAATTTTCTACTAAATACGCATTGATGAACAGTGAGGAATTGCTTAAAAATTGGTTAAAAATGTGTTAAGAACTAGAAACTGGTCATATATTGGTACAATACTATTTTTAAAAACCCTGTATATACAGTGTGACCCCCTTAAGATCGTTAATTGATGCTTGATTAACTTCAAATTTTGGTGGTAAGAAAAGATCGATAAGGTGATTCTATGAACTTGGTAATATGTGATATATGTCATTAGCGAGCGATTTTAAGGGGGTTTCAAAAGCCGATTTTTCAAAAAAAAAGTATTAGGGATTTTTTTTAGAAAAAAAATACTAAGGTATTCTTAATCAGCACCTTTAGAAACCCATTTGTACAAGATTGCATCGTAGTGGGTACAAAGGTGTTTGAGATAGTGGCTGTCGAAAATACAATTTTTTTCAACCAAGACTAATTTTTATTTGTAAAACGGATTCCCAAATCAAAAAAATCTATTCTTCATTTTTTGTTCAAAATAATGCATTGTACTAGACTGAATTGATTTTATAACAAAATAAGAAACAAAAGGTATACAGTGTGGCCCACTTAAGATCGCAACACCCCTGCATACCCGTTAATTGATGCTTGATTAACTTCAAACTTTGGTGGTAGGAAAAGGTCGATTAGGTGATTCTTTGAACTTAGTTATGTGATACATGTCAGTAGCGTGCGATTTTGAGGGGGTTTCAAAAGCCGATTTTTCAAAAAAAAGTGTTTTATAGAATTTGTTATTCAAATTTCGATTTGATCAACGTAAAAAGCGCCATTTAAAACCCCTAGATATCAATTTTAAGTGAGATCACTTACCTGGTTACTGAGATGTAAGCTTCCAAAAATTAATTTTTGAACGTTTTTATTTAACGTTTTTTCGTAAGTGATCAATTTGTTTGAGGTTGCCAAAACTGAAAATGTACATTTTCTGAGAATTCACAACATTTCTTTTTTTGTTCATTACATAACCAGTTTTTGAAAGTATACTTTACACTACTCTATAAAATGACCAAGACTCTTCACTAAATTCCTAAAGAAGTAACTAAATTTATTTAAATTGTTGTGGTTTCTACCAAACCTCCATTTAATACAACACACTTATCATATCGTTTCTGTATATTATTAACTGCATTACTTAACCGTTGAGGCGTAATTTCTCCACAAGCTTGTCGTATTCTCGCACAGAGATCTTCTCGATTTGTTGGACGTGCTTTGTAGACATTTTGAGCCAAAAGACCCCATAAGAAAAAGTCAAGAATTGTGAGATTGGGTGACCTGGGGGGCCAATGAATTAACCCACTACCTCGGCCTATCCAACGGTTCGGAAAATTTTCGTTTAGCCATTGTTTAATAATTCTTGCGTTGTGGACTGAATAACCATCTAATTGAAAACGTAAATTTCGTATTTATACAAGTGGAAGTTCACCTAGTGCATCCGATAATTCATTTCGTAAAAAATGTAAAAAAAATTGCTCATTCAGATTTCCATAAAAAAGAAGGGTCCTATTACCCTGGTATTCATTATTCCGCACCAAACATTAACCTTTCTGAATATTGTCTTCTGCAGTTAATTATCCAATTTGGGTTTTCATTTGCCCAATACCGAACATTTTGGGACGATACTACTCCATTTGTTGTGAATGTAGCTTCATCGCTGAATAAAATACGGCGGAAAATGTATAATCAGTTTTGGCAAAATTTACGTCAAACAAATTGATCACTTACGAAAAAACGTAAAATGAAAACGTTCAAAAAATAATTTTTGGTAGCTTACATCTCAGTAACCAGGTAAGTGATCTCACTTAAAATTGTTGTCTAGGGGTTGTTGATGAAATCGAAATTTGAATAACAAATTCTATAAAACACTTTTTTGAAAAATCGGCTTTTGAAACCCCCTTAAAATCGCACGCTACTGACATGTACCACATAACTAAGTTCAAAGAATCACCTAATCGACCATTTCCTACCACCAAAGTTTGAAGTTAATCAAGCATAAATTAACGGGTATACAGGGGTGTTGCGATCTTAAGTTGGTCACACTGTACACTTTTTTTTTAATTTTGTTATAAAATCAATTCAGTCTAGTACAATGCAGTATTCTGAACAAAAAATGAAGAATAGATTTTTTTGATTTGGGAATCCGTTTTACAAATAAAAATTGGTTCTGGTTGAAAAAATTGTATTTTTCACAGCCACTATCTCAAACACCTTTGTACCCACTACGATGCAATCTTGTACAAAGGGGTTTCTAAAGGTGCTGATTAAGAATACCTTAGAATTTTTTTTTAAAAAATCGGCTTTTGAAACGCCCTTAAAATCGCACGCTGCTGACAAATATCACATATTACCAAGTTCAAAGAATCACCTTATCGATCTTTTCTTACCACCAAAATTTGAAGTTAATCAAGCATCAATTAACGGGTGTTGCGATCTTAAGTGGGTCACACTGTAGTTTATATACAGAGTTTTAAAAAATAAATATCTTGTATTTTTGCTTATATTATTGTTAAAAAAAAATAAATAAAAACATGGTCAGATTAAGATCAATAGTATATGAAAGGAACGAATGGTTACTTTGAAAGTTATCTGCTAAGTCCCCAAAATAATATTTTTTAATTATATACAGGATGTCTGCGGTATACGTACAAATATTTTACAGGATGACATGTTGTTCCAAGTCCCAAAAGAAGTAAAAAATCCTTATGCATTTTTTTTCTAACTCAAACCTATTTTTTTATTTAAAATTAATTAGAAATAGGCAACATTTTCAGTTTAGACAGTACAACAATAAATAGAAGACGGAAGAGACAGAGATATCGGCCTCACTTATCGTATCATTGACATTTTTACAGTGTTGCGACACTGTCATTTAAAAATAATAAAACCGTTTTACTTTTACCTTGTTTAATCAGTTTTGAAATAAAAATACTAACTGACATTAAATATTAATTTACTCATTGCCATTTTGGCATTTTTTTATAAATCACAATTATTTCATAGGTTTTAGAAAAAGTAGGACATCCAGGTCGGTTTTTGAAGCACCTTGTGTCTTCAGTGAAAAATGCCACTGATCTCAGTAATTTACTGTCTACAGAAAATGTATTATAGATGAGAATAAAATTTGCCATTTTTTATTTATTTTAGAAAATGCATTTAACCACTGTAGTAATTAAATTAATAGCAAGAAGGCATTGAACTTTATTTTATTTTGACCGGCAATACTGACCTACACAATATTTTAGGTACTACCTGTCCTGAAAATATTGTATTTTTAGAAAATAATTAATTTAAGCAAAACCGTTGGAGTAAGGCAAACATTTTACACGACTTGTTTGCTTCTTTTGACTCAATGCATTATCATGCAAAATATGTGTACGGGTATACCTGACATCCTGTATAGATTTGAATTCAGTGGCTCAAAATGCATAAAAGTCACAGAGATATTGTCAACAATTTGACATTAAACTGATGACCGATTCGCAATTTTCTCTTCAAATTGTATCTGCTATCTTATAATGATACGAAACTTAACTGAAAATGTGGTGTTGCGTTTCTGATTTAAGCCACTATATATTAACATGGTTGTACAATGTTCATAAAGCCGCCTGATGTTTGGCATTGACCTAGTTAACTCCTATCCAGGGCAAACACAAGCAGGAAGCATAATAATATTTTTTAATTGTTGTTCACATCTAGTTGACATTTTTATTTTACTATATAAAAACCTCTTGCGTTAGAAATTATGCCTTTGAGGCGATGAGAAAAATATCCGTGTTGGTACTAATAGTAGAGCGGCAACCCAGAAAGGAGCGGCTATTAGTGAAACAATCTTGTAATTTGGTATACTAATTTCTGTCATTAAAATGATTATTTTTCCGAACAGCGCCAGATCAAAATGGCTTCCGGTTTCAAGATGGCGGCTGATTTAGAAAATTTAAAAGAACGAGTTTCCTATCTAAACTAATAATGTTACAAAAATAAGTTGTTAAGAAAAATTGTTCCAAATTAAATTGTGAATAAAAAAGTTTGATACAGCTTTTTACCTAAAGCTAAAAATAAAGGCGGTACATAGAAAAATATAAAAAAGTCTAAAATCTAAAGCAATAATTATAATATTCTTGTTGAGTATTCCTTTACGAGAAACTGAACACACATTATTTTTCAACCTAAAAATAACAGGTTTACAAAAAAAAAAAAAAACTCCGACCAATGGGATTCCATTACCGTACCCCGCAGGTTTTTGATGTGCTGAACACGATGCCGTAGTTCGTTTTGCGCCATCACGTCAGGATTTCGAGAAAACTTAACCTAAAAGTGCTAAAAATACTTTTTTCTCGTTCGTTCATGCACTAAAATTTTGGTTTGAATTTTGTTACTCGGAGGCTTTTGGGGTCGCTGATCACGAATCTGAAGTCAGAATTTGTTAATTTCTAAACCCAAGTATTATATATATATATAATAATTTTTTCTCGCAAATAAAATTTATTTCGAATGATATAAAGTTGTCTAATGATATCAACCTAATTTTAAAACCTACTTTAATTTTTTCTCGCAAGTTAAATTTATTTCAAATGGTATAGAGTTGTCTAATGATATTGAGAGGTAAGCACCCCGAGAGTAAGAGGCTAGGGACTCACCAAAACAAAGCACCCCGATGGTGAAAGGCAAGGGGACTCACCGAAATAAAGCACCCCGATAGTAAGAGGCAAGATCTCGAATTTGAAAATTCTTCAGATTCGTGATCAGCGACCCAAAAAAACCCACAGTAAAAAGTTTGATATAGTGAATACTGTAATAAAAAATGTAGACCTCAGAAGGGTCCGCCATACTGGATCCGGATTTAGAAATTTTCAAATTCTGACTTCAGATTCGTGATCAGTGACCCCAAGAAGCCCACAATTTTTAGGCCATAATCTTCAACATTTGAGTAATTTCTGGATTTTAGCATCCGCCATATTGAATCCGACATCTTGGATTTGAAGATGGATAAATTTGTATATCAGCATCATAATCAGCGACCCCAAAAACCCCCGAGTGGGCCACAATATTCAAATTTTGATGAATTTTTAGATTTTAGCAGCCGCCCTCTTGGATTTAGAAATTGTCAAATTCTGCTTCGTGATTAACGACCCCAACAACTTCTGAGTAACAAAATTCAGGCCAAAATATTGAGTGAATTAATTTGTGCATGAACGAATGCGAAAAAGGTATTTTTAGCACTTTTAGGTTATGTTTTCTCGAAATCCTGATATGATGGCACAAAACAGACTACGGCATCGTGTTCAGCACGTCAAAAACCTTCGGAGTATGGTAATGGAATCCCATTGATCGGACATTTTTTTTTTGTAAACCTGTGTAATTTAATAAAAATGGGTAAAGAGTTTTTTTAGTTAGACTTACATACCTTTTTTAAGATAGTTGCATCCTCCTTTACAATTTGTGCAAAGTAACGTGCATTGCAAGCCAGCTTTTTTACAACCACATTTGCTTTCAATGCATCCTTTTTTGCAACTAAAAAGACTGTCCCCAAATGTGCTCACTTTGGAAACTAGCCCGTAAAATGTATTGCTCCAAAGCATCCTTTGTCCTGTTCTTGGAAGTAAACAGTTCCTTACGTACCTGATTTACATTAGCGCAGGCAGAAGTATTGCAGATCATTAAAACAACAAACCGTTAGAATAAGTTTAAAATTTGTTTACGCGATTCGCTTACAGGGCCGAGATTTAAAATATTATGTCTCCTAGTCTTTTAATTTATTCTATAATTCAACTCTGATTGTTTCTTTATGGTCAAAGAATAACTATTATGACAAGTATAGAACATTACTTTGCATATTTTGTAAAATATCAGAGGAAACTTACTTTGTGATATTTTACCCCGTAGAGTCTTAATTTTTAGTTTTAGAAAAAAACTTATAAGAACTTTCTTGTTGAAAATTTAATGTGGAACAAGTTTTCTTAATAACTTTTTTTTCATAAAATCAATAGTTTAGCTCTAGAAACGTCGATTCTTTAAATTTTCTAAAACAGCCGCCGTCTTGAAAACGGAAGCCATTTTGATTTGGCGCTGCTCGAAAAAATAGTTATTTCAGTGACAGAAATCAGTATACCAAATTACGAAATTGTTTTACTAATAACCGTTTTCTAAAAGTTTTACTGTGTTTGCCTTGCCGCCTTACTATAAAGTCAGTTTGTCAGCAAACTCGCATTTCAAATCGACACTGTTTGATTAATTCTGTATTAATTGGTTAATCGGACCACATATTTTTCTTTGGCGAATAAATCCTCAGGAGACAATTAAAACTAGAAATCTCACACGTATTTCACTTCGCCATTTATTCAGATGTATTTTCCAAGCGTCAACTCTGCGCTGCGAATTTCATGTTTAGAAACAAAAAATATATATTTGCTCAGATATCTATCAGCGCCTGTGGAACTAGTGGGGCATAGTAATGCCGGTTTCGTAAAAAGCGGCTCAGTTAGCCGAGGTTCTGCCAAGCGGAGAGCACGAAAGCGGAGCGGCGGAGCTAGCAGGAAAACGGCAGCAGGAGTGGGACAGCAGGATGGATGGATCGATAGCAGGAGCCGCCCTGACGGCCCGCTGAGCCTGATCGCTATCACGGTCAAAGCGTGAGAAATATGACACAACACCTTCCTCTGTTCCGTTAAACGTGCACACTTGCTTTCCTGCGGAGCACCTGCAAATCAAAAAATATTTTTATTGGAATATTAATCTCTGGTTCGGTTGGTTTTTGTACGGGCCGTGGAAATTTAATATCTTGTCTGTTATGGACTTCGCACAGACGCTTGGACATGTTTGGATCTTTAAATAGGGTCGCATATTGCTATAGTTTCGGTGCTCCAATGTGATAAGACTTCTTGTAACAGATACTTTGCAGAAAAAAACGTTTATATGTATTCTGATATTCTGTATAATTATACTTTATTGCAATGTAGATTAATCAATAGCGACAGTGATATATTAGTTTTGTACCTAGAAGTAATAAATATGTAAAATTTCGGTATAATTTCATATGTAATGATAATTTTACTTCCACATCTAGTGGAAGTATAATAGTAACGACAAAAAATTTTAAAAAACCTTTATTCTTCAGATAGGCTTAGAATGTCACGAAACGTCGAGATTTTAAGTTTGAGAGAAAAAAAGTTCTGTCTGTCTCTGTCGGTCTGTAACTTTTTTCTGTGCGCACGTTTACTCTGAAACCGTTTGAGATATTGACATGAAATTTGGTACACATATGTACTTTAACGAGATCTAGAACTAGATTATATTTTCATCTTGTTCCGTCGAAGGGTTGGGGGGTAAATTGGTAAATTTGGGGTAAATAGGTAAATCAAGCAGGTAAAAGTTCACAAAATTGGTATTTAATATATACAAGAGAAGCTAAGGTCTTAAAAAAAAATTTGGCATTGGCCACCCCCATTACCACCCCCACCCCATTATTAAAGGGGACGAAGAAATATGTGATTTAGTGTGTGTACAAGAACCAGAAACGTCGAAATATTTTTTTAATTTATTCACCCCCACTACCAACCCTATCACCACCCCTACCCCACTACCGATGTGGGGCATCGTTTTATGGGTTTTTGGGGTAGAGGATTTCAAATATTATATTATTAAAGTTCCATAAACAATTATTTCCACATACAAAATTTTTCGTTGTGAGTGACTTGGATAGAAAATCTGCATGTGGAAGTAGTGATTCCTTGGGCAGCGGTTTTCTTTATGGATTATTATTCCAGTAAAAGGTATCGTCTTCAATTTATATATGGTCCGGATACTTGCTCTTACCGCCAAGGGTGGAAATCACCCCTAAATTTAAATATTCAATATTTGAAAAAGTATTGCTAATTTATTTTTGAAACGTAGGATAGTTATGTTTTTGAGATCACTGATTACGAATTTGAAGTCAAAATTAAAAAATTCAAAATGGCTGCTCTAATTTGGCGGATGGTTTTTTATTCCAAAACAAGTATTTTAAACAGACAAAAATAATTGAGCATCTAGGTGATGCCATACATTAACGAGGAACAGCATTTTTTATTTAAGTCACTCACAACGAAAAAATTTTGTATGTGGAAATAATTGTTAATGGATCTTTAATAATATAATATTTAAAATCCTCTACCCCAAAAACCCATAAAACGATACCCCACATCGGTAGCGGGCTGGGGGTAGTGATGGGGGGTGGTATTGGGGGTGGATGAAGTAAAAAACATTTTAAGGTTTCTAGTTCTTGTACACACCCTAAATCACATTTTTTTTTAATAATGGGGTGGGGGTGGTAATGGGGGTGGCTAATGCCAAAATTTAAGACCTCAGCTTCTCTTGTATATACTAAATACCAATTTTATGGACTCTTACCTGCTTGATTTACCTAATTTCCCCAAGTTTACCCCAATTTACCCCCCAACCCTTCGACGGAACAAGATGAAAATATAATCTAGTTCTAGGTCTCGTTAAAGTACATATGTGTACCAAATTTCAAGTCAATATCTCAAACGGTTCTAGAGTAAACGTGCGCACAAAAAAAGTTAGACAGACCGACAGACAGAAATTTTTTTTTTCGCTCAAACTTAAAATCTCGACGTTTCGTGACATTCTAAGCCTATTTGAACAATAAAAATTTTTAAAAATTTTTTTGTCGTTACTATACTTCCACTGGATGTGGAAGTAAAATAAATTCATTCTCAGTTTATGAGCTTCATTTTTGGTGTCCACCGTATTTTCTCTAAAACTAATAATTATGGAGATATTTGCAAAGAAACAAAAATGTTACGTTTTTTCTAAAATCCCTTTAAAGTTTAAAATGCATTTTTTTTTCTAAAGCAAGCGCTCAGAGCGAACAAAAAATTTGAGCGTCTAGGTTATACTATATATTAACGAAAAACGGTAACAATATTTTTGTTAATTACTGACTACTTACATTAACAAAATGGAGACTTTTTTATTAACAAAATTTAAAAGAGTACATTGTTCCTGTCATAACTTCTTTATTTTTTATGCTATAGAAATAGACCTTTGAAAGCCTAATTAATAATATTTCATTTTGGTTGTTAGCATTTTTGACGTAAGTGCCATAGTTTTTGAAATATTTAACATTTAAACTAAATACTTCGTCTTATAAATGTTTGGACGCCACTTTTATACTTCCAGATCTCCGAAACCATTAACTCTACAAGAATTAGAGAAAAACAAAATTCATCCTCAATTTAGTAGCTTTCTTATTTGTCATTAGCATGTTTTCGCTCAATGTAATACCATTCGAGTTATTTGATGAAAACCTATTTGAAATACCTTTTTTTTCAAGCTAAATTCCCAATCTTCTAGTCGTTATAACTTAAAGACTGAAGAAGGTTTTAGGGCCAGTTTTATAATATCGGATTAAACTGCGGAGTGCGGATTAAACTAAGGCCTTGAAAAAAAGTCTGTTTTAGAATGTCGTTAATTTAGTTTTTATATGTAATATGATGGATATATTCGAAATATTTGATTAGTTATTATTTATTTATTATTATTTACTGTATAATGACGACGAAATTATAATAATGTAATAGAAGGTGTTCGAAGTTCTAAGTTTAAACTGCACAGTTTAATCTAACATTATAATACTGGCCCTTATGCAACTTTTCATAACTTAAACGGCTCCAGAGTAATCGTACGCACAAAAAAAAGTTACAGACAGACAGACAGACATGCAGACAGAATTTTTTTTGCTTAAACTTAAAATCTAGACGTTTCATGGCATTCTAAGTTTATTCGAACAATAAAAATTTTCAAATTTTTTTTTGCTTTACTATACTTCTACTAGATGTGAAAGTAATTTGCTTATTTGGAGGGAATAAAATCACAATTTTGGGTAATCTCAGTTGTAATTGAAAACTAGAACATATAAATGTAACATAACTTATTCAATAAGATATTACAATATTAAAAAAAACGGGTCAAGTGCGAGGGTTTCGTACAACTAAGACACTAAAATAACTAACTAACTATATACAAAGCACGTTAAATAAAAGCTTGTAATATATATGTCGCACTTGAAACTGTAACACCCTGATGTCTTTTTCTGATTTGAACCAAATTTTACTCAAAGATAGAACACATTAGGATCTACTTATATCAAAAAAATATTCGCTGCCGCCACCTTTTCTTTTTTTTTATTGTCGATTTTCTCATCAACAGCAACAATGTTCTTATTAACCAGGGAGAACAGCATTAGTTTGAATATACTCGGAAAATGTAATAATTATGTTTTATCTATAATAATAAATATGTAAAGATATCTTAATATGTTCTATCTATCACTTTTAATTGATAAAATAAATATTGAGGAGTAGGTGAGTTTATGTTTTACAAGTCCATTGTTTTATTACAACGTTTTTTCTACCAAAAATATAATGTTTTATTTCTCTCACTGTAACAGTGCATGTGGCATCATACATTGAAACGTCTATATACAGGTACTTATAGCATCTGATGCCGTAATCGACTTTAAATTATTTTCCCTCTAGCTCCCACAAAAGTGAGAGTATCACTATGGCGATTATATCAAGTTAAAATATGATCATTCAAAGGTTAATCTACATACGTAGGTTGAATGATGCCATTTTTTGGTATGTTGCCCAATTGCCTAACACATGTGCTGCACCGGGTATGTGTGTGTGTCTGTGTAATATATGAATATCACCCTCCGATTAAAGAACTTATATCTAGATACATAACAGGCTATCTTTTCACTATATACCTTATTTGTTCCTAACATAGTCACATTATATGTCCATTAAAATGGATAGATGAACATCACATCCCATAGGCAACAGTGGCGTTGTGTGTGTAGAAAATGTGTAGAATGGTAAATATTTTCATTAAAATGAATTATTGCAATTCCTGCATTACCGGCTCTTTATATAACGTGATGTAGGCATACGATATTACAGTAAGATAAAACAGTAAGATAAATATGTATTGAAAGGATATTAAAATTTAATTGCTATTTACTTTATAACTGTAAACTGAACTTCATCATGTTACGACTATGGAACGATCGATTTTCTTCTTTTCTAAACTGCTTTCTGCAAACGGCACAGCACTACACTATTTATTTGCACAAAATATATTGTCACTAAACTGTGTAAATATGAATAGAGAATATTATTTAGGTATTAAGCAAATCACAACTTAAAATAAAATTACTTTTTCACCAGTTTTTGGTCGGAGAACACGAAAAACATTTATTGACATTAATGGCCGAACTGTCAACTAAAATTATGATAATCGAACTGAAGCCGATCGTGCACCAGCGGGCGCGAATACGCCGATGGGCCAATCAGCAACTTATGGGAAGAAGTGCCTTAGATTGTGAGTCTTTCAGCGACAAATAAATCAATGCCATTATGTATCTAGATATAAGTTCTTTAATCGGAGATATCACCAGATCCTCCGCCATTTTCTAGAAAATCGCATATGCAATTATATTACACAGACACAAAAAAAAGTGAAATCATCTATTTCTGGAACTCCATTAGGTAACTCCTGTATATTTCGACATGCTGAGTATGAATCAGGTATCCGTTTAGCTTAGTTACCCACCAATTTTTAGTAAATCGCGAAAATAAACTAGGTTATGAGTTTTTTTAGGTTATTTTCGCGATTTAAAAAAAAGTGGACACCAATGGAGCTAAAGAGACACCTGATTCGTGCTCAGCACGTCGAAATACGATGGAGTACCAGAAAAAGACAACTTTTTTTATTTTGTGTGCCTGTGTAATATATGAAAACGGCAAACAACTTCCAAATACAACAACTTCCAAATATCACAATCTGGGATACAAATAATCCACGACGCAGCGTAGTTCTGGGTATGCTTCCAACGGACAGCCCCTGGGTCTCTTTATGGGCGCCCGCGTAAATACTCCCTATCATTGTTTACTTTCTTCTTTAAATACCTGGATAAATGATGCATGGCATTTACAATTCAATGTTGACTTTGTATACAAAATATAACTAACTTTTTCAAATCAGCAATTCTCTGTTTATGCTTATAGATAAAAATAATTTTTAGTTGAAAATATTGACGGCCTCTATCTCATACACCTTTGAACCCACTACGATGTAATCTTGTACAAAGGGGTTTCTAAAGGTGCTGATTAGGAATATCTTACTAGCTTTTTTTTTATTGCTTATACCTTTTTTTTTGAAAATCGACCGAATCAGGTATCCGTTTCCGTCCTAGAATTGGACGCCTCTGATTAAAGTCAAATGTGGTTACTTCAAGAGACTCTCTTTCACCATCAAAAGGAGCATGTTAAAAAGTTGATACGTTTGGCCTAAGCTGGACAACGGAAAATGAACACGGTTTTTGATAGCATTTTTCCCGTAGAATGGGATGATGTATTCGGTGTAGCATTTTAAACTCTAATTTCTAGTAATTTAGTATTTGAAATTGATTCAGAGCCGCCTAAAGCCCACTATTTGTCTTCATGACTAGGTAGGCAACCAACTTGCATTTGACGGTGTGGCGTCTGCAATTGCAATTGCTTCAGATTGGTGATTTGATGATGTCATTTCGAAGGTGTATAACTGAATTAAGTTTATTCATTTATTTAATAGGGTTTAGATGGTTTCAGTCTATGGAATTTACTCCTCTTATGTTCTCAAAATTGGGTATAACACGTTTTGTTGCTCAAGGTAGTAAATGAATTTTTTTGTAACTAGTTTTATGTTGATAACGCTGGGGGAACGGTCGAAAGACGTCCTTCTTGCGAAAACCGCGAAGCCTTGCGGACACGCTCTTCTTTTGGAGGAATTTTGGTGGCATCGTAGCTAAAGTGATATTTTCATGGATTTGTGGATGATGTCCTAGCGTGTCCTCTCGTACTGCTCTTCCCGCGAGTGTTCAGAAAGCTGTTTAGCTGAACTTTCAAGTTGGCGTTTTTTTTTTGTTGGGTAATGCTCTCTTCTATGGAGGTAAGCTTTTCATTTTGAATTTGTATAATAGAATTCTTATTTGAGTTGTGCATTGCAGAGTGTTTGGAATGTTTGGATCCAGTGATTTGTTCTGGTAATGTTCTGGAAGGAAACACGTGGTTTTATTATTGGTTATGTTGATCCTCTTGGAAGCGCCTCGTGCTGGCTTGTCTAATTGGTCTTGGTCCACGCCATCCTGTCACTCACTGTGATGAAATTTATTCATGTTAATCCGGGGACACCCTATGCTGGAGTAGCAGCTGTTCACTGGAATTTTGTGGGGAGATGTCGCACGGAGACACTAAAGCGCTGGGAGATGTGCTCTAGGTATCAAGAAGGAGTCAGAATCTCGCCGGTCTGCCGGAGTTTACAAGGTTTTTTTCTTTCTTAATTTTCAGTGGCTTTAAACCACCAATTTCGTAATTTTTTTTGTGACGATAATTAAATTAAATAATTTTATGATATTAGATCATTTATCGAGTCATAAGTTGTGAACCTTCAGTTCGATTTCAAGTGTACTCAAATGAATTTCTGTGAGCATGTCGCTGTAAAAGTCATATGGTACCATGGTGCTTAGTAAAGACTTTTCAATAGTAAATTTATTAGCGAGAAGGATAAGCACCTTGTCACATACTCAAATTCATATGCTAGCAAGATAACCTAGAGTACTTTGATTGAAATTTTACACCAGTGTAATTAATCTTAAATGTTAATTGTTTTTGTACATACAATCTGGGTAATTTTAATAAAAGTTGTCTCATTCTTTGATACTCATCCAAACTTTGTTTAGACTATTTAATGAATAATTACGTACTATAGTTAAAAAGATACTAGTTAAAATTTCAGTATTTTCCATCGCATGTTATATTCCAGCTAAAATTTTGTTTCTTGGCTGACAGAATTTCAATTTTTAAATTAACTATTGACCAAGTGGCGCCCTCTATTGTTTGTCTGTGTTTACTCTATTACTCACTCCTCTTTTTGCTCTCCGAAACAAACTAGCTGCCGTACGCATGTGAATGTTTTTTGTGCATTAGGCATAAAAAGCGTTGCATCGGTTTAGCGAGAAAATGGCGGAAAAATGTGGAAAAGTTAAGAAAGTCATGCCTGAAATATTCACAAGTTAAACTTTTAGGATCCATTATATTTTACTTTAGATTATGGTGCTTTCTTTTAGTATTTTTTTCGTAAAAAATGATTCTCTACTTCGATTTGCCGAACAATGTCAGGAAATACGGAAAACTTTTTAATGATCCCGAGCTTATTATGCGAGATTCAGGTGGTTTAGGTAGTATTTTTCCCGTAGGATACGAGGGTCAACTCATTTTTGCGGAAAAATATTGGTAAAAAGCGTAAAAATTAAAAAGTTGCTTGAGAACTCGCAAAATCTAGCCCAACATAATCAGAATTTTAACCTTTTAAGGTGGAGAGTGTATAACTAAAGTTCGAGGTGGTTTTACTTCCACATCCAATGGAAGTATAGCAACGACAAAAAATTTTTTAAAAATTTTTATTGTTCAAATAGGCTTAAAATGTCATGAAACGTCGAGATTTCAAGTTTGAGCGAAAAAAAATTCTGTCTGTCGGTCTGTCTGTCGGTCTGTAACTTTTTTTTGTGCGCACATTTACTCTGGAACCGTTTGAGATATTGACTTGAAATTTGGTACACATATGTACTTTAACGAGATCTAGAACTAGATTATATTTTCATCTTGTTCCGTCGAAGGGTTGGGGGGTAAATTGGGATAAATTTGGAGTAAATAGGTAAATCAAGCAGGTAAGAGTTCATAAAATTGATATTTAGTGTAGACAAGAGAAGCTAAGGTCTCAAAAAAAAATTTGGCATTAGCCACCCCCATTACCACCCCCACCCCATTATTAAAAGGGGAGGAAAAAAAAAGTGATTTAGTGTATGTACAAGAACCAGAAACCTTAAAATATTTTTTTACTTTATCCACCACCCACTCCCACCCCGTCACCACCCCCACCCCACTACCGATGTGGGGTATCGTTTTATGGGTTTTTGGAGTAGAGGATTTCAATTATTATATTATTAAAGTTCCATAAACAATTATTTCCAGATACAAAATTTTTTCGTTGTGTGACTTGGATAGAAAATCCGGATGTGGAAGTAGTGATTCCTTGGGCAGCGGTTTTTCATAGTATTTTTCCTTTGGAATAAGGTAGTCTACCCTGTTTTGCGTTAAAATGCCTAAAAATTGTAGAATAGAAAAGTCAAGAAAATGTCCGATGACTCACAATATCTAGTCTGCGTCATTCCTAAATGAAATATATTAGGAATCAACTTTAATAACTTGAGATTATAGTGGTTTCTCATACTTATTCAGTGAAAAGACAAGGTTAACACAGCTATACGGGAAACCCCCAGGAATGTTCGGAAAAATAAAAAAAAATTTAGCCTGTAGCAACCACAAGTAAAACAATTTTGGTTTTGATCATGAAGTATTTGAAATAGTAATAGGTAACTTATAACATGAATATACACCACAGATAGTAGACAACCCCCTAATCCAAAGCCCAGACTGTCCGGAAAGGGATTACACATTTGGAAAAACTGAGACAGACATTCATACTCACCGGTGTAGTTGTAGAACTCTCCAAAATCGTCCTAAGTTGAAGACAGAATCAAAATTCGACTTAGGCAAAAATTTAATTTAAAGACATTTTTAAGAGTCTGCAGAGGCACAGATCAGTCCACAAGGACCGTTTTGGGTTCTATAAGGCGTTAGAAATGACCAGGTGAAAATTCGAAGAAACACCGAATTTTCACTTAGGAAAATATGTTTTGGTTCAGGATATGAGCAAAAGTATATAACGACAAAGATTTATGAATAATATACTTTTTCAAAGGTACCACAAATTGGACTTAAAAATATAATATTTTTCAAAACTGCGTCGAAATTTGGCCTGAAAATTAATTTGTCCAAAGTACGCCAAAGTTGGACTTAAAGATTAATTTTTCAAAAGTATCCCAAAGCCAGTTTAAAAAGTACCACGAAAATATACTTTAAAAAATATTGAAATATTTTTCATTTTTATTCCTCCACCAAAGACATTGACCTTTGAGGTATGGTCATTGAATGCCCCGTTCTAAAGTATGAGCATAAAATTTTAGCGATGCATTGCATCTAAAAGGCAAAATAGACGATTTTGACAAAGCCGGCGTAGTGCCGATAAGCAAAAATTGATAAAAATCAATGCACATGCACAAAGCCGGTTTCTCGCATAGAAAGGATTTGGATTAACTCAGCGGCTCGCAATTTGGTCGAGCGCGTTGAGTGGTCCCGACAAAGCGATGGTAGGAAAGCCAATAGCGGGGATTTCCAAATGACAAAGTTATAGAGGAAAACGCCTTGTGCATAAAATACCAAAAATTCAATTACTTCCACATCCAGTGGAAGTATAGTAACCACAAAATTTTTTTTAAAAAATTTGTGTTGTTCAAATAGGCTTAGAATGTCATGAAACGTCGAGATTTCAAGTTTGAGCGAAAAAAAATTTCTATCTGTCGGTCTGTAACTTTTTTTGTGCGCACGATTACTCTGGAACCGTTTGAGATATTGACTTGAAATTTGGTACACATATGTACTTTAACGAGATTTAGAACTAGATTATATTTTCATCTTGTTCCGTCGAAGGGTTGGGGGGTAAATTGGGGTAAATTTACAGTAAATAGGTAAATCAAGCAGGTAAGAGTTCATAAAATTGATATTTAGTATAGACAAGAGAGGCTAAGGTCTCAAAAAAAAATTTTGGCATTAGCCACCCCCATTACCACCCCCACCCCATTATTAAAGGGGATGAAATAAAAATGTGATTTAGTATATGTACAAGAACCAGAAACCTCAAAATATTTTTTTACTTTATCCCTTGAGGTCTAACTGGTGAGTTTTTATTTCTTAATTTAAACTCATGCATATATTAAAATATATATTAAATTGCAAATTATATTAGTTACTTCGTTCTTTTTGTTTTATTTTGTCTTTACTGAAAACTGAAAATATTTACCAACTTTTCGTGCTACTGAAGAGGTTTTCGTGTAGTAATTTAGCCTCGCAACTAGGAGACAATTCATGAAAAGAGAGACAGCTTCCCCCATTATTAAAGAAGGTCTCGGTAAAATTCAATAATGAAAATAATCGTCATGAAATAAAAATTAAGGAGCCGGAACAAAGACATATACTAAAAGAACGACCACTGAATTTCCTTCAATAAAAGAGGGTGCCTTGTTGAAAGCAGATATATATTTCTTGAGTGTCCTTTGTAAACAACGGTTTTAAAAATAAATACGAATAGCCGTGGAGTAATAAATATGATTTTTTATTTTATTTTTATTTAAGAGGAATCGTAATAAATACTGTTAGAGTTTTCATCCTGTAACTAACATAGGGGATATAATACTCCTGCTTTCAATAGCAGTTACTTGCATACAGAATGATTTGCAATAATTAACAAAATTATATGCAGAATTTTTCGTTGATTGCAATAAGGCAGAAGTAATGACTTATTTTTAATTTAAGGAACTCCCGTGTAGAAAGTAAGCACATCATTCGTGAGCCGACTATTGACTATTAGCTTTCCAGTGGAGTCAAATAAGGGATTTTAATGTGAAGTGTCTGGTCAGGGTAGTTTTTTATTTCAACGAATTCAGGGACCCAACTTAAGTTCACAGTTCAGTATTGCAGTTTCAGTGAGGTTCACGTATTGCTTATTTAAACAATTTATTTACTTATACCGTGTTTTCCGTCGATATAAAATAGAAAACGTTAATGATTTCAACCCACATGGATATTCTGTATATTACACTTATGGAAATTATAAATATTATTACAAATTGATGGAGTTTTAATATATGTTAGTAAAATTAAGCAGAAAGTTAAAATATCTAATATAGGTGTCATATAAGTTGAACAAGTAAAGCTTAAAATCCAAGGCAAATCTCCATTTTATATTGACATGTATAGATCACCTTCTTTATGTGTATATGAATTTCTAAATAACTTAAGAACGTACTTAAGTAACTTAGAATTAGTCGATTATGTAATTAAAGTAGTATTTGTGGTATGACTTCTTTCATACAAATGACTGTGAGATAGCTACCAATACAATAATAGATGTCTAAAGTAGGATACAATAACACTAAGAAATTAAATTATTTGATATGAGGAAAAATGTATGTTTAATGGATTAAACAATTTGATTTTTGGTAATATATTTGTTTATTTAGATTTTCGCGTTTTAGTACCCTAGTCACTTTTCTATTTCAGTTTAAAAATAAATAAACAATATTTGGCTTGTCCCTTGGGTAAAAACTTTTGTATTTTACTGTAGCTCCATAGCGAGGGCTTTCTTTTTGCTTTTGCCTGGAAAAAGCTAACCATTATAGAGTCACGTTTGTAAAACTGCTGTATCTGTCACGAGGGATAGTATTACATTCAAGCCAAACTCATTTTGGCTTTGGCAATAATGAACTTGTACACTAAATAAATGGTGTAAGTAAAGGAAATGTCTCCTCGTTACAAACCCTTAAAGCTTACAGGAGATCTTATTTATTTATAATACATAATATTAAACTGTATATATGCTTCTATTACTCTGTATTAAATAAATAAATAATCATTATTGTATTATTGTATACGTATTATTGCCACATTTTCAGCCTTGGTCTACTTATAAATTGGTGTCATTTTTCACACCAAATTGGTGTTGATAATCCTTTCGGCTAAGGTCAGACTATTTTTATTATAGCGTGTCGGCATGGTTTTATGCCAACACAGAAAAATTGCTTAATATTATTATTAATTCCATATCAGAATTGCCTTAGTTAACGTAATAGCCATAATATTTTCCTAATTGCTTATTATAAATATTATTACACGCCTAGTTTCCTAGTGCGTGTTAAATCGAGGCTAATTACAGCTCGACAAACCTTTAGTCAATAAAAAAAAAATTAACACTAAAAGGGTAGCCTAAAAAACAATTTGCTATATGATACATTGGCTAGACTGTGTAAATATATACAGGGAGTACCAAAAACTCCCAGATGAAATATTTCGGAAACTATTTAGTCCAGTCAACGAATAGCTCAAAGGGTGGTGTAGAGTGCGTGAGCAGGGACCTAAGCGATTCCTTTAGAAAGTTGTTCAGGGTACTTAGGGAGTCAACATACTAAAAGTCCTGACGCCTAGGAGGTGAGCCGGATGGGTGGGGGGGAAAGAATGTCCCACTTTTCTTTTTTTCGCTTATATCTCGAAAATGGTGCGTCGTAGGGAAAAATTATACTTATACCAAATGAAAGCTCATGAAAGTCTCTACAACTTTCATTTTATACACATTCTTCGAATTCGCAACCGTTTTCGAGCTACACGCTCCGGAAAAGTAAAAATTTTCGAAAAACAGATTTTTACCTGAAAAATAGAAAATTGTATTTTAAAGATGATAAAAAAAGTCACATATAAGGTAAGTAATTTTATTAATTTAATTTTATACACAGATCATATAAACTTAACGAAGATACCTCTATTTAGAGTGCCGAGGCTATGGCTATCCTCAAAGCCTTAGAATACTTCGTCAGAAATGAACATGAACATTGCACTATTTTATCGGATTCACTGTCTGTTCTTCAAAGTATTGCTAACAGTCAAGACATTAACTACACTATTCATACGCGTATTGCTGAAATTAAAATGTTAGTAAATAAATTAAAAGAATGAGGAAGGTTAATTAAATTTGTGTGGGTTAAAGCTCATACAGGCTTAGAACATAATGAAGAAGTAGACATCATAACAAAAAAGTATTAACGATGGAGAAATTTTGAACAGTGGACTACACGTCCAAGAGTGTATAAGTATATTAAAAAAAAAAAGTAAAAATGCGTGGTCAACCTTATGGAAAGAATACGATGCTGTTCGAGTTGGTAAAGAGGCAATGAATAAGATAGTGGACTTGCCATTCTCAGACTTCAAGTTGTCCTGCAAAGATCGTGCATTCACTCTTTCCTCTGTCAGCTCATCGATAAAAATTCACGATGAAAAGGTTGCAGTTGACCCAACATGTGGGGGTGGAAACATGTAGGAGACACCCTGGTGCCAATTACAACAGAAGATCCACCACCATCGGAGGTCCTACTGAAAACGATATTTTGCCGCTGCACCAAGGATTGTGGTAGTGGCAAATGTGGATGCCGGAAAGCAATGCTGAACTGTTTTGCGGCGTGCCTCCACTGCCAAGGGAAATGCCTCAACGGCATGCCTGTTTACGACGAGGACGACGATGAAGACGACGTGGAGCTCATTCAGCAAGAACTACCCACCACTGAGGATGAGGATGCCATGGACGAGGAACCCTTGTCAGGAGCCTCACGGCCAAAGAGGATGAAAACGTGAAGGAAAGGAATATATAACAACAGGAAAAAACAAAGGAATGGATATCTAGCCTATTCTAAATGTGGATTTTAATGTCTTTGAGTTATTCGAATATTACGTCATAGAATTTTTTTTATTTAAAGCTAATAAATGACAGATATTATTAGGAAGGTAAATATTCAGACTACTTTATTTTTTATAGAATACACGGCTTTCTACTTAAGCAGTCAAAAAATACATGATCCAAATCTGCAGTGACATTGCAAGTATCGCACAAGTTGTGTCCACAATTCCTATCTTCTTAAGGTGCGCCTGGTAGCACCTGTGGCCAAATTATAGTCTGTTTATTGTAGTTACTTCTCTTCTTGAGTATTTTAAATCTTTATGCCAATAACAAGTAGGAATATCTGGCTGAATGGTTGTGTAGCGAGTAGGATTTGTTATGCTATATTCTTTCCATAAGGTTGACCACGCATTTTTACTTTTTTTTTCAATATACTTATACACTCTTGGACGTGTAGTCCACTGTTCAAAATTTCTCCATCGTTAATACTTTTTTGTTATGATGTCTACTTCTTCATTATGTTCTAAGCCTGTATGAGCTTTAACCCACACAAATTTAATTAACCTTCCTCATTCTTTTAATTTATTTACTAACATTTTAATTTCAGCAATACGCGTATGAATAGTGTAGTTAATGTCTTGACTGTTAGCAATACTTTGAAGAACAGACAGTGAATCCGATAAAATAGTGCAATGTTCATGTTCATTTCTGACGAAGTATTCTAAGGCTTTGAGGATAGCCATAGCCTCGGCACTATAAATAGAGGTATCTTCGTTAAGTTTATATGATCTGTGTATAAAATTAAATTAATAAAATTACTTACCTTATATGTGACTTTTTTATCATCTTTAAAATACAATTTTCTATTTTTCAGGTAAAAATCTGTTTTTCGAAAATTTTTACTTTTTCGGAGCGTGTAGCTCGAAAACGGTTGCGGATTCGAAAAAAATATATAAAATGAAAGTTGTCGCGAATTTCATGAGCTTTCATTGGGTATAAGAATATTTTTCCTTACGACGCACCATTTTCGAGATATAAGCGAAAAAACCAAAAGTGGGACATTCTTTCCCCCCTCACTCCTCCGGCTCACCTCCTAAACGTCAGGACTTTTAGTATGTTTACTCCCTAAGAACCCTGAACAACTTTCTTAAGGAATCGCTTAGGTCCCTGCTCACGCACTCTACACCTCCTTTATTGACTGAGCTAATTAGAGATATTTGAGTTCTGTAAAAGCCCATTGCTAGAATACATAAATGGCTGTAGTTTTAAATAGAAACAGTTTTTTAATATGGTGAGGGATAGCGGGATTAAGAGATAGATAAGGGATAGGCGCTGCGGTACAAATTATTTTTTAAATGATAGGAACCTAGAAATGTTATCTAGGTTAAAGGGAATTTAATTTCAAGTAGATTTCGTGATGCGAAAAAAAAATCGAAAATCCAACCGTTTTCGAGAAATTTGAGTTTAAAATATTTAATTTTTGAAAAACTAAAATCGCCATAACTTTCTTACATTAAATTTTATAAGATAGTTCGTTTCAAATTTTCTTCATAAAAAGATAACGTGAATAATGTGGCAGTAAAACTTTTTTTACAACTTCCTGTTAAACCGAAAATTTATTACAATTTTAAAGCTCCCGCCCCTGTATTTTATTCAACAATATTGAATAAAAATATGTCCCATGCATTTTTTTCAGTACAACCATAGTAGTAACTTAGTAATAAAGGAAATAACAATGAAATAAAAAATTTATTTTTATTTTACTTAATAAAAACAATAAAATAACTAAGTAATAATAAGTTATGGAAGAAGGTGTTCGAAATTATCGCCATTTTCGTTTGTACGTATGGAGAATCTTTTCAATAGCTCTTTACAAACTTTACGTAGTGTATTCCTGTTGATGGCTCCAGCTGCATAAATTTTATTATAAAGGTCAGCCATGTTTATGATTGGTTCTTTATAAACCTCACTTTTCAGATAACCCCACAAACAGAAATCTAATGGGGGTAATATCAGGAGATCTAGCTGGCCACTTGAGTACCCTATTTGTACCAATCCGTCTTCCTGGACATGTTTGGTTTAAATAATTTTCCACAATATCGCTATTATGTGGGCCAGCGCCATCTTGGTGAAACCACATAATGTCTAATTGAACTAGTAAATTATTCAATAGCACAGGTAAATCATTTTGTAAGAAATGTAAATAACGTTCACCATTTAAATTTCCTTGATAAATATATGGACCAACAATGTATCCATTTATGATGCCACACCAAATATTTATTTAGCAAATTAGGATTTTCCTCTAAGATAATGGAAAAGTATGCCAAAAAATCTAGTCTGTGCTGATTATCTCCCAGTGTTAAGTGGTGCACCAAATGAATTTTATATGAATAAAGTTTATTATTTTTTAGAATCCTTCTACACGAAGTTACAAAAATATTAGTTTGCTCATTTAACTTACGTAATGACGTTTGGGGATTATTTTCTATTGTCTCTAACACTAACTCTGTATTTTCAACTGTTACAGCTCTCTTTGTTCTAAGTGTTCTTGTTTTTTTTTAAACTTCCATAATGATCTAAATTAGCACCTAAACTTACAAAAGTTTGGCGATCGGGCCTTGGCCTCTCAGGAAGTCTTCTATATATTTTCATAGCTGCAGAAGAATTTTTACGGCATTCTCCATAAATTAAAACCATGTTTAATTTATCCCGGTTTGTATGAAGTACCATGTTTTATAACAATTTAACGAAATACAAGAACTAAATACACATCATTTGACAGTCAAAAACTAAAACAATGTCTAAAGCAATGTCAGTATTATTGACAGTATTTTTTATGAAGAATTCCAAAGGCGCCTTGATTGTATTTTGCGTATGAAGTCGTTTTATTTCATCAAGGTGAATGTAATCAATATAAAAGGTATTTTTTGCCCACGTTAATATTTCCTTTATTGCTACTATGGTTGCACTGGAAAATATGCATGGAACATATTTTTATTCAATATTGTTTAATAAAATACAGGGGCGGGCGCTTTAAAATTGTAATAAATGTAATTTCCGGTTTAACCGAAAGTTGTAAAAAAAGTTTTATTGCCAAATTATTCACATTATCTTTTTATGAAGAAAGTTTGAAACGAACTATCGTATAAAATTTAATGTAAGAAAGTTACGGCGATTTTAGATTTTCAAAAATTAAATATTTTAAATTCAAATTTCTCGAAAACGGTTGGATTTTCGAATTTTTTTCGTGTAACGAAATCTACTTGAAATTAAATTCTCTTTAACATAGATAACATTTCTAAGTTCATGTCATCCAAAAAATAATTTGTACCGCAGCGCCATCTATCCCTTAACATATTAAAAAGCTATTTCTACTGTAACATGCTACCCTCGCTGTTTAATAAATTATTAATTTTTTTTATTTATTTGAGATTATTGACTGAACTTTATTTAAATTAGAGGGAACAAAATTACTTCACCAGCAGCTCAGAGACTCGGTAGATGAGTCATGAGTAAGAAAACAAAATTCAAATGGCCTTACGTGTTTTGGTAGATTGTTGTTAATAAATGATAGATGTTTTTTTTATGATTTAACTTAAATAATGTTGACAAATTTTCAAAAGAGAGCCAGGCGCCAATCTTTCTATATTCGAAATTTACACTAAGAGTAGTGATTGATTATAAGAAAGATAAACTAATCAAATTATGGTGAAATTACAAATTGTTGACTATGAAAAGGTGTAAAGCAATAAATTAAATTTAGTGAAAATCAAATTTAGATTAATACCTGCAAATATTCCTAAACTGTATCATATTCTTATACATGAAAGGTTAATTATTTAGTTTAGAAGGAATTGTCTGAATAGTTTGTATAGTTTGTATCAAAATACCTGAAATAAGTGCACAAATTAAATATAAAATTGATTTTAATATAAACCAATAAAACTGAGTGAGTTTTTGTTAGAAAACGACTAAACTGAAGCCTTGAAATTAAATAAATTTATGTACATAGGAGAAGACGAATGGACAATAATATGTTACTTAGTAAATATTTAAAATACTGTCTTAAACATGAAACCGGCAGTACGGTGTTTTAAAATTAATAATCAAGTATTTAAATGCCAACGTTTCGTAGAAATTGTGATCACAGTCTTTACAGGTCGTTTCATATAGTTATTTCCAATGGACGTTACGCAAATAATATATACACAAATAATAATTGAAAGTTACGAATTGTTTGTCAAAAACATAATGAAGATAAATGTCGAAGATTGGAATAATTTCTTGAGAATAAAAAAACATTTTGCAATTTGATATTTATAGAACACCAAAAAAATTAATGCTTAAAAATATGAGATATATAGACCATAAGATAACAATTTTTATTTTTGACACTTAGCTGAATTTCTCAGTGGATTTATATGGTGAATCCTAAGTGAAGGATGAAGATGGTGAAGTCCAACTCACTGTGATGTAATCGCCGAGTTCTAGATGTGACCAATATCAAGCTTAGGAGTTCCTGGTACCGCATTCCCCACATCCAGAACTTCCATAAGGACAATTTACATTTATTCTACCATATTACCGTCTATGGCCTCTAACAAAAAGGTAGTCCTAGCCTAATATGTACATCCCGCCTCTAAATACGTGGATGATATGAAAAATAGCCCCATTGTGTAACGATATTAACTTTAGATGTTAATACGAAAGTTTACAATCCAAACTTAAAATGTGAAATTAAAATCTGTATCTAGAATCCGTATTTACAATTCGTATCTACAACCCCGAAAAGAAATGAAGCATATAGCATGGCTACTACAAAATGGCCGTTGCCAAATTTGAGTTACAAAAATTATTTCTTTATAAATTACTTACGGATTAAACCGGTGATGAATAATTTAAAAGCCCTGCTTCATAGTTCACGGAGAGGGACTATCAACTCCTAGGATGTTGAAGTCGGTGGTAAAACAACTATAATATAATGAAAGATCCACGTTATCATTGTAAGCAATAAGTTTTATTCTTACCGAATTCGACTAGTGGTGACCCATCGCAACCCCATAAATAAGGTAACACGTTAGGCTCGTTGTAGCCGTGATAAAAATGACCATATTTCTCTGGACACAAGTAGTTTAGCGCACAAAAATTAGAACAGCAATTACGAAGCACTTTTTCTCGTAACGGAGGTTTTTACTCTGTTCCTCTATACGCATGATGTTTTCCGATTTGCGTGTTTCCCTTTCTTCTTTCTTAATGCTAAGGTAGAACATAGGCTACTTTTGACTACACTTACGTGTGACTCTGGTTGCATAAAGTTGTGTCTGTATATAAAGAAAATTAAGAAATAATATTTGAAATCTTAGCGGCCTTTCCATATTTGAACTGAATTATGATTTAATTTATGAAGCAGCAATATGCATACTACACTAGTTAACACTACAGCCATTATGTGTTCTAGGAATGGGCTTTTACAGATTTTTATTGGTTTCGAAGTTACAGGCCTTTTAAATTTGTGAATAGAAAAAATTATGTAGAAACTTTTCTAAAAACATATCTTAGTTATCCGTGAAAATAATAAAAAACATTTTATTCCCGGAGATGACAAAAATAAGTTTGCTTTTATTATTTTTTTTATTTATTATTCAAAAAATCTACAGGCCCGCAACTTTGAAACAAATAAAAAACCGCTGCCTGATTAATCGCTACTTCTACATCCAGATTTCCTATCCAAGTTTCTTACAACGAAAAAAATGTTGATACCGTATGCAGTTCGGATGTGGAAATAATTGTTCGTAGAGCCTTAATAATAAATTTGAAATCGTCTACCACAAAAACCCATAAAACGATATTCCACACGGTAGCGAGGATGGTACTGGGGATGTTAGAATGGGTGGCTAATGCCAAGAAAGTTTCTGAGACTCTTGGTTCTTGTACACACATTAAATCACAATTTTATTTTTTACCCCCCTTACTAATGGGGTGAGTGTAGTATCGGGAGTAGTAGATGGGCCCTTAGTTCTTTTATACATACTAAATACAATTCAATTTTTTACCGCTTTTAATAATTTGGTTGGCAATGTAGGTGGTAGAGGGGGGGGGGGGGTCTAATGCCAAAAACAATTATTGAGGCTTTGGCATATCGTACATACCTTAGATACCAAATTTATGGACTTCTACTTGCTTCCTCTACCTATTTACCCTAATTTACCCCCATTTACCCCCGAACCTGTCAACAGAATAAGATCAAAATATAATCTTGTTCCAGATCTCGTCATAGGAATTTCTAGTCAATATCGTACACCGTTCCAGAGTAATCGTGCCCACAAAAAAGCTACAGACAGACGACTGATAGAAATTTTTTAACTTAAAATCTCGACGTTTCATGACAATCTAAGCCATTTTACAATTAATTACCTTTTATTTATTTGCCTTCATTATTATTAGAAAATATTTAGGTATTAAGCAAATCACAACTCACACACTTTTTTATTTAATATGAATTTCCTACGTTCTGTATATTGGTGCCACAAGCTGGTCACGCTGATATACCAGTTAGGTAAACACTTTAAAAGACTTATTATTGGAGAATCAATCAAGACAACTATTCTTCTAGCGAATTACATTAATTTCTTTAAAATGCTAGGAATCCAATCAAGTAATTCAATACTTCGTCAGTTAGCTATAAGAGTAGCTGTTTTGATTGGTTCTCCAATAATGAGTGTTTTAAAGTGTTTACCTAAATAGAATATTAGCATGACCATATTGAGGCACTAATATACGTAACATAGATAATTTCATATTAAATAAAAAAGTGTGTAACTTGTGATTTTCTTAAAATAGTTTCTAATTCTAAACCTATTTGAACAAAAAAAAATTTGATAATTTTTCTTGCGTTACTACACTTCCATTCCACTACGTGGATGTGGAAGTAATAAACTTGCCAATTTTGTGTATTTTAGCTTACAATTAGAATTAAGTCTGCTTTATGCTCCCAAAATTTGACATAAATATGGGTCATCTTATATAAAGCATTGCTGAAAAGTGTATGAATCTTTAAAGCTTATAAAACATGTTATTATGGGCCATTTATAGATTATAGTGTAGTTTTAACTATTCATTTGGATATATACTTAAATAGAAAGAAAATTATGTGTCCTATTTAAGTATATATCTGTATTAATAATTGAAACTAAATTACAAACTATAAATGGACCATAATGACAGTAACTGAAGAATACATTATATTGAATAGATACTTAAATGTTATTGGATTTATATGTTTTGCATACAAATTTGTTGGTCCTTATTCTTTTCCAGAGGTATATAATCATTTAAACTTTATAGCAGGAACTATTTTAGTACCATCAATAAGGTAGTTTACAATAAAGTACATAAAGAAACTAAATATAAAGTTAATGTGCGGGTTTATTGAATTTTTTATATAATTGTTGAAGATTAGCATATTATTTGCTGTTTTTTGAAAATAAGTTAATTTTAAGCGTAATTTTAATTTCAATCATCTCCTGATAGTGCTATATTGATCGGCGAAATGTTTTTTTTGTTCAAATTTTATTTCAAAGAAAGTCTTACACCATATAGTAATACGTTAAATGAAATAACGTCACAACATCCATCTAACTTCTTTTTACAAAAAACTCACCCGGAATATAAGGTTCCAAATTTACAAGATACTTTTTTACTTTTTTTTAACTTTATTAACATTTTCAATGCGTTTAAACTCCTCAGGCAAGTTGTTATATAATTTGACGCACATGTAATGTGGATTTTTTTCTGTTAACGTCAGCCTATGCATTAGGTAGTGTATATCAACAGTTTTTGTATCATACATATTGTGATTAAATAACACTTCTTTGTTATTAAAGATAAATAAAAGGCACTGATATATGTATATAGATAGCAATGATTGTAGATATATTTTTTATTATACATTAATCTTATGATTCTTTTTGTATGATGAAAACATTACACAGGCCTGCGACCAAAAAACTTATTTGAAACTAACAGGTGATCTTTATATATTTTTGGGTGCTGAATCCGGGAAAAATAATGAAAAAAATTTCATTTCATCAGGCGACCAAAAAACTTATTTGAAACTAACAGATGATCTTTATAGATTTTTGGGTGCTGAATCCGGGAAAAATAATGAAAAAAATTTCATCACCCTCAGTTTTTTTGCAAATTTCATTTTTTCTGGGTGTTGGTATGAAATTTTTAGTTGAAAAGCAGCCTCACACATTTCCCTATTCCTTTTTTTTTATTGGAATATGATTTCATTGAAATGGGGGCAGTGCTGGATTACCCTATATGCTAATTACGCAAGTTTGTAAAGCGCCAGATTTTTGGGGCGGCAAGCAAAATCAGAATAATAAAAATTCGCTTGACTGCACATCTTGCACTTATAACTTGTAACATATAAATGGACATAATTTTTTCCCTAACATTATTTTTAGGATTTGACATTAATAAATAATAAGTTTTAATAAGTGTATCGACCTCCTCAGTCCTGGGTGATATTAGATACATAAAAAACGTCAGCGTCTTTGAGTGGTGGTACAATTTGTACCGCCATCCCTTTGAATGGCGTCTTTACGCCGACGTTCTTATCTAAAATAATAACATAATATCACCGAGAACTATATAGCTACATACATATTTGTATTTGAGTATTTGTATTGAAGCTACTGCTGGTTCATCGAAAGAATCCGGGTGTTACTCACAAGAGGAAAAGTAACAATCGGAGCTTTTCCATGAATAGGGAAAGGAAGTATAGGGCCATCAATGTGGATTAAATTAATTGAAAATACATTAACAGTGTCTTTTGTTGTAAAAAAACTTAATTTGGCATAATAAAACCTTTTTAAAATTTTTTAAGACACATCTTTACATTCCAAAATGCCCATTAGGTTCAAAATATTGGGTCGAGTTGCGGAAAAACGATTGGTGATGGAGAAAATCTGATGTCATTTTCGCTTCAAAACTGTTGGATCACCCTAAATAATAAAAAAGTTTTCATAATTTTTTTTGCAGGCCTGTGTTATTTATGTCCTTGTTGATTCCCCAAAAAATAATACCAAATCTAGCAACTGACACGAAATTGACAATGTATATGTTCCTTATAGATTTCTCATTTAAATATTTACTTATATCTCTCATACTATAGCAAATTTTGTTCAGCTTTTTACATACAACATTTACTTGAAGTAACCAGTCTAAATTGGCATCAATTTGCACTCCTAGAAATGTTATGTCTTAACAATTTTTATATTTTTAAGTGACTCAATTTGTAATTGTTTTGTTCTAAATAATATAATGTTGATTTCTCTACATTTAAGAAGAATCCATTTTTATGAACCAATCTCTAGCTTCTACAAACAACATGTTACTGTCAATAACAATGTCTGGGAATACTTTTGAGGATACCAAAAGGTTTGTATCATCAGCATAATTTATTATCATCGTATTGGCTTGCGTTAATATGATAGACAAATCATTCATAAAAATAATAAATAAAATTGCAGATTTATCTCTGCTACCATTTTTATAGATTACAACTGTTTGCCTAGGAGAAGTAAGATATGATTTGAACCACGCTAGTGCATTTCCACGTATTCCATAAAGCTATAACTTTTCCAATAAATATGCAAGATTAAGACAGTCATATGCCTACGATAGATCTTTCATCTGTATACAGCATTTTTGTACTTGTAAAATTTTATTAAATGTTACGACACTTTTCATGTGCATTTTTTTCTTAAATTGTTTTATCACTTTGATAAATACTGATCTATATTTCAGGGTTCCTGGCTAAATAACTAACTTACAAATTTCAATACAGTCGGACTGTTCTGCCTTAAGTTATCGTGCGTACAAGAAACGTTACGAATGGACGGACACACAAACGGGCATTTTGAAAATAGTTCAGAATTCAATGACTAACACAATGATAAATAATTCTATACTATTTTCTCTAGAAGCGATATTTATGGTTTAGAAATGTATCGAATAAATGCAGTATACTTCGATTTCGTACTTGCGAAAAGCTTAACACATTCACTGCCGGAGCTCATTAGTGACGATTGATCGTGTGCCACCTATTTTCTTTTGCAATTTATTAATTTAATGTTTGTATTAGCTAGTGATTAGCTAGTGGACACTCTACTAAGTTCAAATTTTCCATTTTTTTTTGCTAAAAAAAATTAGTTTTTTTCCTTTTTTTTTCATTTCATTTTATCTTTTTTTGTCTTTTTTTTTTTATTAATTACAATTTAGTGCAACGCTGTATTAGGTATATAGAAGAACACCTCTCGGGCGGTCACGGCATTTTTATCAAAATCGGATGAACGCCCCTGGGGCGGTGCTGGCAGTGAATGTGATAATAATAATAGAATAAACGAAAAACTTAAACTGACTTTTAATTTTATACAAAACCAACAAACATTCTGAGCAAGAAATTATATTTAAAAGATTTAAATTTAAATAAAAAGTGTGTAAGTTGTGATTTGCATAATAGTGGGGTAAAAAACAAGGGAAAAGTCGCTTCTTTCTCGAGTTTTTTTTTTAATCTTAGAACAAACTGAGACATATACCATTTCGTTAAGTAGGTCGATGTTCATTAGAAATCATGAAATACGACATTTTTTAGTGGTCATGGACATTGTTATTTTTAAAAAGGTGTGAAATTTTGTTTTTTTTTTCAATCACGTTTTTTTGAACATCTAATGCCATATCTCAAAAACGAATGCAGATATCCACATGAACTTTTTTTTATTATAAAACACACACATAAGCGCTTCTATCTGTGTATAGTATTGTTAATTAAAATATTTTTAAGCAAGTTAAAAACTTAGATACCTTTGAAAGTTCAGAAAATACGCAGTCAAATTTTCACTAAGCTACAAACTTTTTTGTTTTTGAAAATTTTGTATAACATGCTGCGAAGAAAATAAAGCCAAAAGACCAAAAAAGTTTTTGATAGCATAATTCTTATTGTGTCTTTGATAGTTTAGGTACAGTGATTTTTTGGAGCGCGCGAATTGCAGAAATTGAGTATTAATACGCCCGCGTCCACTAAAACTAACTAGTCTCAGGGCGGTGTACGATCAACGTTATTCGTTTTCGTCGAAGGTCAAATTATAAAACCGCTGCCCAAGGAATCACTACTTCCACATTCAGATCTTCTATCCAAGTCTCTCACAACGAAAAAAATTTGAATGTGGAAATAATTGTTTATGGAACTTTAATAATAAAATATTTGAAATCGTCTACCCCAAAAACCTATAAAACGATATGCCACATCGGTAGTGGGGCTGAGGGTGGTGAAAGGGGGGTGATAGTAGTGGTGGATAAAGTAAAAAAAAATTTGAGGCCTTTGGTTCTTGTACACACACTAAATGACAATTTTATTTTTTCGCCCCCTTGAATAATGGAGTTGGTAATGGGGGTGGTTAATGCCAAAAAATGTTGAGACCTTAGCTTCTCTTATATATACTAAATACCAATTTTATGGACTCTTACTTGCTTGATTTGCCTATTTACCCCCATTTACCCCCCAACTCTTTAACGGAATAATCTAGTTCCAGATCTCGTTAAAATACATAGGTACGTGTACCAATATCAAGTCAATATCTTAAACGGTTCCGGAGTAATCGTGTTACAGATAGACCGACAGACAGAATTTTTTTTTGCTCAAACTTAAAATCTCGACGTTTCATGACATTCTAAGCCTATTGGGACAATAAAAATTTTCAAAAATATTTTTGTCGATACTATACTTACACTGGGTGTGGAAGTAAAATGTGTAACGATATTCTTTCCCTTATTACCACTTGTATTATATTGTAGAACGTATGGCCATTGTGCGAATTGTGCGTGGATTATCTGCTAAAAAAATATTTAAGATAAAAAAGCAATCTAAGTTTCATTGTAAAATGGAGTGGATTTTATGTGGCGTAGTAATAGAGGAGAACGATAAACTTGTGCACAAGCCATGGAAACGGGGTTTCTATAATTAGGGCTGCGGAAATTAAAAGAGACTTAATTTAGAATATTTTTTTCTTTTTTGTTACCTAATTTAGGCGAAAATAACACGTTTACTCAATTATTGTGTGGATCTAGGGTAAAAATGCAATGCATGGGAGTTTCGGATAGGGACTCTGACACAGGAAATGTCGGATACAAATATTAAGATTGCCACGTTCAAAAAAAGGGGCTTTAAGAAACTGTCTTTTCTGTTTAGCTCCAATAATAACGCAAAAAAAGGAAAACCCGATAGTTTACTTTTTATCAAAACACTACAAAATTCTTACTTTTCCTAAACTTCTGTTTATGGAATTTTATTAGCCCCTAGTTGCGCAACTTTTTTTTCCATTTACTATATTATTTTTTACCGTTTCCGAGATCCCAATGCAATGCATTTTTATCCCAGATACTCTATTTAAGATTTTTAATTACTTTTTGCCTTCAACCTTAATCCTTAATGCGCCACTGGAAAAAATAAGTTATCCTTTCAGATCCTAAAACGTGATAAAACAGTCCTAAACATAAAAAAATAATAATGAAAAGTTCCGTTACACACAATACATAATCATTATTATTCTTAAGTGCCGCGCGCGTACGCTTCGACAATTCCTCCATACTAAAAAATTCGTAACTAGCAAACTATTCCTAATAATGAAAATTTGATGGCGTATTCTCTAAACTTTCAGGGTCATCTACGTTTTTGGCATGTTCACATTTTTTTTATTAACAATCCTATGTATAGAAAGAAGCGCTTAAGTGTTTGTTTTATAATAAAAAAAAGTTCACATCGATAGCTCAATTCATTTTTGAGATATGGCAATAGACGTACAAAAAACATAATTTAAAAAAAATTAAATTTTACACTGTGTTATTTACATGTATGCGTTCATGTTACAAGACAACCTAGTCTACAGACCTTCATTCAGATTAACCTAAAACAGGAATAATAGGTTCATTCCGTTTGATTATCCTAAAACACGAGCCGCAATTGCTCGCCTTATTCTGCTCGAAGCAGGAAGGACAATAGGACATTTCGTCTTCTAAGGTGTAATCTTGCCATGCCAGGGACTTGACGCACTCAATACAGCAGATATGTTTTAAATGGAAAGTAGAATTTTCTGCCAGATGAAGATCAACTCATCGCAAGCCTTGTATCTCGGGAAGCCCATAATTTTCGCATACACGTTATCGATCATTGCTTCTAGAAATCACCGAGTATACATTCCTAAAATTACAGAGCTTTACCATCCTGAAGATATAGAGCTCTATCTAGAGACTGAATTTCTTTGATTTAAATCTAAGAAGGCCCTCGGATGTTCTAGATTACACAGGCCCACAAAAAAAATCGTGAGCAAGAATTAAGACCCACTTTTTCTTATGTTTTTCGGGGCGCTGAATACGAATCTGAAGCTAGAAGAGCATGTTTGTGAACTAATTTTCGAGCTACAGGTAAAAATTGGACGAAAATCGTGAATACTCGGGATTTGTGACATTTTCTGGTTCGAAATGAAGAGAAAAATTAAGGAGACATGGAAATATAATTTTTGGGGGAAAATACAGTATTTTCCAATGCATTCCGTTAGTTGATAAAACGGTGGTTTATAAACATATTCATGTAGATTGATTTGGGATTGTTCTTGTGCTCGTGGTGCTAAACAGAATTACACACAATGAAGAAGGCGATAGTAGTGATGGAAATAGCTCTAGAGATGATGATTACGCTTCATCTGCCAGAAAAAGCAAACAAGCACAAAAGTTTACATAGGCAGAACTCAATGACTTAGTACGTGATCTCGGACTACCAAAAGGTGCCGCGGAATTATTGGATTCCAGATTGCGAGCGAAAAATGTCTTGGAAAAGGGTACTAAGGTTTCCTTTTATCGAGGTAGAGATAAAGCATTCCGACAATATTTCTCCCAAGATTCAGATACAGTGTATTGCAATAATATTAACGGTTAAATAATGAGTTAAAACCAAATATATACAAAGCAAACGAGTGGCGATTGTTCATTAACTCATCAAAGAGAAGCCTCAAAGGAATATTATTGCATAATACACATAAATATGCCGCTGTGCCCATTTGACAGTGTTGGAAGAAAAATACACCAATCTAGAGATAATACTAAAACAAATAAAATATGAAGAACATAAGTGGCAAGTTTGTGGTGATCTTAAAATTACTTCCATGATTTTAGGTCAACAGTCAGGATTTACAAAATATCCTTACATCCCTTGTGATCGGGATAGTAGAGATCGAAACAATCACTACAAGAAAAAGATCTGGCCCACGCGATCATGCCTCTTGCCGGGTGATAAAAATATAATAGAGCAACCACTGGTTGAATCGTCGAAAATCCTCCTTCCACTCTTGCATATAAAATTAGGCTTGATGAAGCAGTTTGTAAAAGCGCTTGATAAACAGGGTGACTGCTTTGAATATTTGAGTCGAACATTCAGTCAGTTGTCGGAAGCTAAACTTAAGGAAGGGATATTTGATTTAAAAGATTTTGAAGGATGATATGTTCATTACAACGATGACTCCAAAAGAGAGAGCCGCATGGGAAAGCTTTAAGGCAGTAATCAATTCCTAGGGAATCATAGAAGTGATGACTACGAAAGCATTGTAGCTGAGATGATCAAGAATTACCAAAAAATTAGGTTGTTTAATGAATTTAAAATAACATTTCCTCGCATCTAAGTTATTTCCCTGACAATCTAGGTGACTTCAGTGAAGAGGCGAGCGATTCCATCAACATATCAAGAAAATGGAGAAACGGTATCAAGGAAGATGGGATATCAATATGATGGCAGATTTTTGTTGGTCATTAAAGAGAAAAACAGTCCAAAAGACACGTGAACGAAAAAGAAATCCATTGCGTAGATCATTCGATGACAAAAGAGTCAGGAAACGAGCAAAAAATAACTGATCTCCAAATTTAGAGGAATGCATTTTGTTAAACGAATAAGTTAGAGTGATAAATTCAGACTGATAAATGTTGAAACGCTCAAATAAAAAGGTGATTGTATCAGGAGTGCAAAGTCGTCAAAAGGTTTCATCACAAATCGATGCCGGCGAGGGTTCATTCTCACAGGCTGAGTGTTCCATACAATCCCGAGATATAAATCCCGCCTCTTTTCATTGTTCTTTCCTCATGTGCAGTTCTGCTTAGCACCGCGAACACAAGTAAAATCCCGAATCAATCTACATGAATATGTTTATAAACTACTGTTGGGACTAATATCCTCGGAAATTTTGTATAATAATGCGGTCCAAAGTGGACTCATCATACATGAGGCTCTATCAAGCAATGCAATACATTGGAAAATACTGTATTTCCCAAAAATAATATTTCCATGTCTCCCAAATTTTTTCTATTCATTTCGTACCTGGAAATATCACAAATCAAAATTGTTCATGATTTTCGTCCAGTTTTGACCTCTAGCTTGAAAATTTGTCCACAAACATGCTATTCCGACTTCAGATTCGTGTTTAGCGCCCCGAAAATCAAAAAAGAGTGGGTCTTAATTCTCGCTCACGAATTTTTTTTTTGTGGGCCTGTGTTATCAACAGATCAAACAGGGACCTCTTTCATGGGGGAAAGGAAATGAATAATATTTATGACATTTTACAAAATTAAGTAAAGCTTCCACCAGACATGCATCGTTATATAAGTTCACAGTACTAGGTTATATAGTTTAATATGGCTCATAAAATTTGACAATAAAACAACGCCTAAAAAATTTAAATGCGGGACAAATTCCCTTTAGTGCTTTTATTTTCCACCTGCCTCACGTTAAATTTGTTAGACGGCTGTAAATTCCAAGATAAGTTCATAAATCGTGCGATTTGTTAAATAATTGATCTGGTAATTGGCTGAGGAACGCTGTGTTCGCTACAATATATAAAGTCACAAAATTATTGTATCATTCTGGTGAAACAAGTAAGTAGTTGATTAATGAGAATGAGCTGGTAATATCTAAATATTTATGTTGTATAACTGCTTCTAGTAGAAGAAAGACGTGACTTAGTACTAGAACTTAGAATGTAGGTTGGTTTATGACGTCAACCAAAATCCCATAGGCATGAAACCATCATCGTCACCTTAATGTCACCACCGTTAGAGATGCTCCCTTTCTGACCTTATTTGTAGTGACGCGTGTTAGAAAGAGAGCATCTCCAACAGTGGTGAGTTTAAGCTGACGTCGATTGTACGTTTCCCAAGAAATTGAGGCAATCCCAATAATCTGAAAGCTGGCTACCACCAATCCAGGCATAGTGCTTCTGGATTTAATTGAGAAGAGAATATATGTTATTCAGTTCTCTTGCCGAACAGAGAAAAACGTTACAACGAATGAAATTCAGAAGCGATACATATAGTCCACTCAAATTAGGAAAAAAGCGGAGAAAAACTCTGAACAGCAGTTTCTCTGCATGGGAAGTAAGTATTCAACTTTTAGAACAAGATTTTGCTTATGCGCAGAAAAAAAAGAAATGATTTTTGAGACATATACATATATATACGTTTTTTCGTGTTTTTCTTCATTTAGGCGTATATATCTCGAAAAATGCGTATGCGTTTTTAAGGCTAAGCGAACGTAAGTAAACGTGTTCAGAAGACGACTTCCTACAAAAAAGGTTCTATACATTTTCCGATTATCCCATTAGCTTTTCCGGAAAAGCTACTTGAAAAATATATACGTGTTTTTTTCGTGTTTTTTTTTTTATTTTGAATGCAAATATCTCGAAAAGTGTGCGATTTTAGGACTAAATGAACATAAGTAAACTTGTTAAGAATGAGATTTCCTACAAAAAAGAGCCTATGCATTTTTCCGATTACCCTATTGATTTTTCCAGGAAATCTTCTTGAAGAATATATATATTTGCTTTTTCTTGTTTTTTTTTTTTTCATTTTGACGTATATATCTCTCAAATATATACAACCTTTTTTGTAGGAAATCACATTCTGAACAAGTATACTAATGTTCATTTAGCCTTAAAAATGCGTACTTTCCGAAATATATATGTCCAAATGAAAAAAAAAAACACGAAGAAGCAAATGTATATATTTTTCAAAGAGCTTTTCCGGGAAAACCAATAGGATAGTCGAAAAATGTATAGGAGCTTTTTTATAGAAAATCTGATTCTGAACAAGTTTGTTTATGTTCATTTAACACTAAAATCGCGTGCTTTTCGAGATATTTGCATTTAAAATAAAAAAAAAACGAAAAAACATATATATATATATTTTTCAAGTCGCTTTTCCGGAAAAGACAATGGGATAATCGGAAAAATGTATAGAACCTTTTTTGTAGGAAATCGTATTCTGAATATGTCTACTTATGTTCGTTTAGCCTTAAAAACGCGTACTTTTTGAGATACATACGTCTAAATGAATAAAAACACGAATAAACTGTTCTAAAAGTTGAGTATTTACTATCTACGCAAAGAAACTGCTGTTCAAAAATTTTTTCGTAAAACGGCGTTTTTTTTCCTAATTTGAGTGGACTAATATACAGAGACTTATTACTCGAATTCACGCCAGAAAGTGTCATGACGAAAACTAGATTAGTATCACTAAAAGTCAATGCACATATGATTATATGATGATTATATCATTGTTTTAAGTATTTTGAATGTTAAGCTTACTTTGGTAAGTTTAATCTATATGTGCTAAGCTTCCTTAGTAAGTTTAACATTAAGGATATTGAAAACAATGGTAAGATTGTGATACTATAGTTATTTCATTTTTACAAAGGTTGGGAATTACACTAATTGGTCAACATATGCACCATATTTTAGTGATAGATATCAATCTGGTTTTCGCCTTGACACTTTTTACCAAACTTTGCCCTCCCGTAACAGACTCTGTGGAGATTGACAACATTTCCTGTCCACTCGTGGGTAAAACATGAACTCCTCTCTGACCAACACACCCAGGAGAGTTCTTGCACAGGGACCTCCCCACCTCTTAGTAAGGGAGGCTTCAAAGTTGGGTCTTCCTACCACCTTTACACCGGGGAAGGCTCCTCACAAGAGGCCTTCCCCAACCTCCCCAATACCAACTCCACCCACGAAGGGAGCTAAGCTTCTAGGGATCCCTCATATTCCCCTAACACCGGGGAAGACTCCTCACTTAAATACTTGTTTTCCGGTGCTGGAGGAAACAGGGAATGCCCCATAGGAAGGATTTTCCCCTTGGGTTTGGTTTTGCCTTTGCCTTTGGGTTAGAATCCGACCTGAATGGGGGAATTCACTAATTTCGTAGCGGTAGCACAATGGGTCACAATGTCTGAGTGCGGCGATCGCCCCGCTAAAAGAAGAAGAAGAAGGTAATAATATTACACCGCCGCACAAAAAAAATTTGAAGAAAGAAAGGGCCGTTTCTGACAATAAATTTGTCTCTCCGCCTAAATAGAGAACAATATTTTTAAAGTTATGGCGAAGGAGCCGGTTACAATAAATAAAATTTTGTTGTACTTTTAAACGATGATTTTTTTTATTTACTTTTATTTTATTTTACAGACTCAACAGAATTTACATTCCAATTACAGGGTAGGCACATACAGTCAGATGTAAATTGACATTTTATTTCATTAATAGTACAGAACAAGATGTTTATTTATGCTCTATTCTGTTAAAATTTCTATATATTTCATATGCAAGAGAAAGTTTTAAAACATTTGTTCTGGAGCAGGAATACATGGTGTGAGGCCGAAAGAGAGTATAAGTCTCTTGGACGGCACTCCACTGTATTCCAGACAGAAATTCTGGCTATACTCGAGTGTGTACGACGATACGTGAACCAGCAGATCTCAATCGCAACAGATAGTCAAGCGGCACTTGGGGCACTAGCCTCTAACAAAGTGTCTTCCAGACTGGTTTGGGACTACCACGAAGAGCTCAAAATTCTGGGTGAGCGGAACAGAGTAAGACTACTCTGGGTGCCGGGATATACCAGTATAGAGGGCAACGAGAAAGCTGACGAACTTGCTAGACAAGGAGCAGCGAATATATTCTATGGCCCAGAACCTGCGCTGGGTATCACAAAAAGCTCAGCCAGAAGGGTAATTAAAGACTGGGTCAAGACTAAACACGACCACTACTGGAGAAATATTCCAGGAAATCGACATGGGAAAACACTTATCAATGGACCATGTTCAAAACAAACTAAAAAACTGCTCACAAGGAACAGGATTCAGCTGAGAATCATAACTGGCCTTCTGACGGGACACTTTCCCGCCAAGAAGTATCTGCATTTAATTGGAAAGTTTGCTGGCAACCTTAACTGCAGACGGTGCGGTAAGGTACCAGAAACTGTAGAACATATTATACATGACTGCGAGGCATTGGTCCGCAGAAGGTATAATATCTACGGGCAAGCATAAACAGACCCGGAAACCATCAAAACTCATCGGTTCTCAGACATGTATCACCTTGTCAGTGGCCCAGGAATATTAAAATGGAAAGTGTAAACTAAAAACTGAAAAAACAGGGTAAGCACAATAAGCCCAGGAGGCTGCAGTGTCCTCGGAGTATTCCATACAGACGAGCCCTAAGAGGAGGTGTTTTAGTCAGTTGGAGCCTGACACTCAGACCTATTCCTAGTTGGGACAGGCAGCCCCTGTGGATTTCCCCCCTCGCAAAAAAAACATTTGTTCGAAGTCTTTTAAGTATTGAAGGGACATGAAATTTTTTTTCCAATAAGTCGGTACAGCTAATCTTATTGTTTAATAACTTGAAAATAAATACCACACTGTTAAGATCTCTTCGTTCTTGTAAGCTTGTGAAATTAAAGCGAAAATAAGAAACTGTGTTTTAGGCCAACAGGTGGATAAATGTGATCAGTAGTAAATGTTAAGTATTTTAAAAAAGTATTTTTTGTGTATTTTCAATACTGGCAATATGAGTTTCATAGCATGGATTCCAAACCAAACTAGCATATTCGAGTTTTGAACGCGCGAAGGTGTTAAAGACGTGTTGAGCTCTCAGAGAAACTGCGAAAATTTCTAATAATGAATCCTAATGACCGATATGAGGAGGAAACTAATAAATCTATTTATTCAATAAAGGTAAGCTTACTGTCAAAGATAACTCCCAGATATGTTACCTATGTAATATGTAGATGGAAAAAAAATCTATAGAATTATTTAAAAAACCACATTTTTTCAATTTATTCATAATTATAGCATAGTTCAATCTATCAAAAGCTTTTGAGAAGTCGGTATAAATGACATCCACCTGTTCTCCAGAAACAAGAAATTTAGATAGATTATGTGTAACACAGATTAAGTTAGTAACGGTAGAACATCCAGAAACAAACCCATGTTGGTTTTCAGATATTTGTTGCGAAACTTGAGGGTAAATAGAGTTCTACAAGACAATTTCAAATAGTTTGCTAAAATTATTTAATGTTGTTATTGCACGATAATTTTCAATCTCTGATTTATTGCCTTTTTTGTGGATGGGACAGATCTTTGACATTTTCTGTTTATCACTGAAAATCCCACATTTTATGGATAACTTAAATATGTAGGCTAACAGGCCTGCCAATATGTCCCAAACGAAACTTTCTCCCACTCACCTCCCCTTTTTGTACCCCCCTAATAAATTTCTTTCTTCTTAGTTGAATTTAGTGCGGGTAATTGAAACATTTTAGCATGACTGTTGCTGAGTAAAGATATTTTTTATTTTGTACGTGTATTTTATTTATTTCGGAAGAGGTGGGAGAGGGAGAGGTGGTGTGGAAAGTTTCGTTTGGGGTGGAATCGATTCGATATTGATAGTAGATAATAATAAAAAAAAAATCAGTGTTTGTTAATCAAAAATAAATTAGGCCGAAAACCGGCCATAGGGATCCTCCTCCTTTAGTTTCCCCGTAAAAATTTGCATCGATTGTCACATTATTTCTATCGCTGAGATAATTGACGCAGAATGGACAATAACTATATATAAGCATCAATGGGCAAAATAAAAGTACAACCTATTAATGTTTGTCACTACTGTATGTGCACCGTACATGCAATTACTCTCATTCTATTGTTACTTTTCAATTTCGATTTGTCTAAAATTTGCCGAAATTCCTTCTCCATTCTCATATTTCCCCTGAATGGAATGTAGATTAAACGTGCCGCAAGCTGTTTACAGCAGAGTACCGGCAACACCTGTCCGCATCCATCTTTCACCTGCGCCCTTTTCATCCTGTCATCCCAGGTCAGTGTTTTGACCATCCATCGATTATGTGATCTTTTTAAATTTATTATTATCTCTTTATGCTGTATCGCTTGGTTTGATTTTCACGTACACATGAAATTGTTTTTCCAGATGCCAAACAGATTAAAAATACAATTTTCCTTTAAAAATTAATAAAACTTCGTCAAATCTAATAATTATATTTACTCACTTGTACTTAATCGATAATTTTTAATTTGGTTTCTTAACATTTTTGGCGCAAGTGCCATACTTTCTGAGATATTTAACCTCTATAGAGATATTTTGACTTAAAAACTTTCAGCGCTGTTTTTAACATTCTTACCTCCGAAAAAGAAACCAATTTTAGGGAGATTTTAAAAACAGTAAATTGTTCCTTGGTTTGTGAACTCTTTCTGTGAGACTTTTTATTTTTGAACCGCGAATGATACTTTTCGAGTTATTCGACAAAAACCGTGTTGAGTCTCCCGTTTTCTCAGTCTGCGAAAAAGGCAGAATACAAAATCTATAAATATAATGGGGGTGGCTAATGCCTAAACGTTTTTTGAGACCTTAGTTTCTCTTATATTATTATGTATATATTAAATACCTATTTTATAGACTCTCACTTGTTTGATTTACCCACTTAGCTCAATTTACCTCTCAACCCTTTAACGAAATTATATAAAATATAATTCACTCAATATATCTAAAGCCGTGAAAATGTGGCTAGATAAAAATCTTTTAACTCTTAACTATCATAAAAGTAATTTCATCGGCTTTTCCATTTCAAGTATGAATGAAAACCATATAAAACAGTTCACTTTACACAAGCATAACTGTAGACAAAAAGAGTACCAAAATTGTTAATGCAAAATAAAAATTAAGTTAGTTGACGAAATAAAATACTTAGGAGTTATAGTTGACCAATATTTAAGATGGAAGAGCCACATAGAATTAATTTCCAAAAAATTAAAAACTTTTATAACCCATATTTTATCAGTTTAGAAATATATTGCATAGAAAACAGCTAATGTCTGTATATAGAGCCTTGGCAGAGCCCGTAATAAGGTACTCTATTACAATCTGGGGAGAACTAAGTAACAATGCTCTCAATATGTTAGAGGTGACACAAAATTACATAATTAAAGTATTGCTAAAAAAAAATTTAACGCAACTGTTATATGCTGAAACCAAATTACTGAATACTAGATTGTTGTATATTATTCAGTCAATAATTCTTGTTCATACTAAATTTTCAGCGCGACAGTTACAACATAGCAAAGACACCCGAGCAATGACGAATAAAAATATAGAGCAACCATTTTTTACAAAGTTATTTTGTCAGAAATTCATATCATATTTAGGAACGAAACTATACAACACAATACCTAACAATATAAGGACAATACAAAGTTTTAAAAATTTTAATTATAAGCTAAAAATATACGTCATAGAAAACAAAACTAAATTCTTAGACTTCTTTTAACAATAAAGTAATAATAATAATAAACGATATATAACTTATTTCAGCTCATCTAGTGAATAATAGAAATTAAATAATGTGGATGAGTAAATGCATATACAATTAGGGTGGCCCATCTCTATAGGGGGTGAATTTTTTTTGCGTATTTTTTAAGTCTCACCCCACAAAAATATACTATTATACTAGGAATAATTTATGTCAAAGTTTCAGATAATTCGGTGAACGGTAACCCGTGCCGCATTCAGGTAGAAATTTGTAGATAAGATTTTATTACGGTAATACACTTAAATTTTACTTAAAATACAAATATCTACCTCTTTTCTCATAATGTTTTATTGGTGTAATTATTTCCTAGAAATTATTTGTTTTGGAAGTTTGGAAATATAATGCACCTACGGTAGGTTTGTATGTCAGTTTGCAATTGTGTTTTACAGTGGTGACATTATAAGTTCTAGCATACGTTCCTTTTTGAAAAAACATTTAACGATGGCTGATGTTAGATCCTTACGAAAGGATACTTTCATTTACTTAGTTGGACACTATTCGTCACAAATCATTGGCAATAAATTGCCGTCTAATAGACAAGTATTACAAGTGCTCTTTTATTCTAACATTCGTGAAGTGAAGCTAAGTGTACATGAAAGTGCTAAATTAACAATAAAAGACGTGTCAGTTTTTTGGGATAAAGCTCGCATTCCGACACGTCAGGATTTTCATTGTGTTAAACAACTAGATAAACTTTATGCAGAGTGGAGGAATTTACAAACATCGGCTAAAAGGGCCAGTGCGGGAGGTAAAGAAACAAATTTCGTTGAAAAATTGGACGATCTTTTTGACATTTCTCATGCAAATGCATTGGAGTTGATGAAAATAGATGAAGATAAGCAGTTTTTAATTAACCAAAGAAAAAAGGGACGTCCTGGGTTTATGCATGGTATTGATTACCAACTTGCTTCTCAAGAAAAATCAGCTGAGGAGAAATTACAGAAATTATCCGAACGAATGCAACGAAGTCAACAAGAAAAGGCTAGATTAGAGGAAACAGTCACCTGTCCATTATCAAGTAGTAATTGAGCCGACTCCAACGAAAATGAAGATGAAATAATCGAAGCCCAAGAAGAGTTGTTACAAGACCAGCCTGGCCCGTCACAGCCAAAAAAGAGGAGATTGTATGGAACATGTAACATCATCACACCAAAAATAGCCGCTGCATTTGATGCTTGCAAAATAAGCGACAGGTATGGAGTCCATATTTTGACGGCAGTAGCAGATGCACTAGGACATGACACCACAGCTTTGTCCATCAGCAGAACCACACTTCAGCGCTCTAGACAAGGCATCCGCGAAGAAAGAGCTGAAATATTAAAAACTGCCTTCGGTAATTCTGAATTGCCGGCCCCAGTCATCCATTGGGATGGAAAACTTTTACCTTCTCTCACTGGAATGGGAAATATCGATAGACTTGCTATCTTAGTTACTAGTGGAGATATTGAACAACTACTTGGAGTACCAGCTTTGCCCAATTCAACTGGAAGAGAACAGACTGAAGCAGTTTATGATGTGCTTTGTGAATGAAATTTGGACGAAAAGGTAATAGCTTTGTGTTGTGATACAGCATCAAATATGGGTTATATAAATGGGGCAGCCACACTATTGCAACAAAAATTAGAAAGAGATATTCTATATTTTTCTTGTAGACATCATATTTTTGAAGTGGTTTTGAGAAGTGTGTTTGACACAAAAATGCCTTCCTCATCTGGTACAAATGTGCCACTATTTAAACGTTTTAGGGAATTTTGGCCTAAAATAGATCAAAATAAACTAAAAACTGGATTTCAGGTATCAAAAATTAAACACATTTTACAACCAGTTAAAGCCGAAATTGTAAAGTTTCTAAATGCAGCTTTAACTTTGCAACAGCCTCGTGATGATTATAAAGAATTTTTAATACTTTCTAAACTTTTTGTTGAAGAAGAGCCCACTCACACGACATTCTATCAACCAGGGGCATTTCATCATGCACGTTGGATGGCCAAAGCCATTTACTGTCTAAAAATATTTTTTTTCCAAGATCAGTTCCAACTAACTAAAAAAGAAAAAATAGGTATTGAAGATATATGTCTCTTTATTGTAAAGGTTTATGTAAAGGCCTGGTTTACAGCGTCATTTGCTAGTAAAGCACCGCTTCATGACTTAGACTTTTGTAAAGAACTCATTAATTATCAAAATATTGACAAAGAAATATCTCAAGCCGCAAGTAGGAAAATAGTGAACCATTTGTGGTACCTTAATTCAGTAAATGTTGGCTTATCTTTCTTTGATGACGATATTTCAGTTACCACTAAAAGAGAAATGGTTAAAGCTTTGAATAGGAAAGCACCAAATCAAGAGGGTATTAAACGACTTATGATTAGTAACATTACTGACGTTGAAAACAAGGAAATTCAGGACTTCATATGCGAGAACACTAAACAGTTTTTTCAAAAATTAGGTTTGTCTATGGAATTTTTGGAAAATGATCCAACAACATGGAGGGAAAATGAAAGTTATACCCGATGTTTCAATATTGTAAACAAAATTAAAGTTGTAAATGATGCCGCTGAGAGAGGAATCAACCTTATTACTGACTATAATGACATTTTAACAAAAAATGAAGACCAAAAACAGTTTTTACTACAAGTTGTAAATGATTATAAATCACAGTTTCCAAATGTAAAAAAAGAAACCCTGTCGCATGCTTTGGCCTAGTGCAAAAAATATTGTTTTTATTACTATATGTCTTGTAGATTTAGGATAATATTTGGTACTATGTATGAAAAAAACGTTTCATAATAAAATACACAAAGATAAAACGAGAGTTTTATTTCAAAAACTTCTAGTCTAGTTTTCTTAGACTACGAATTTACAGTAGTATGACACATGTCATAGTCACAACAGATAATATCTTTGATATTTGTATGACTTGATTAGTCATTCTAAAGATAAATGTTGCTGATTAAAAAAAAACAATGCATCAACCATAGAATGTAAATAATTCCATTTACTTTTATTATTGCATAATAATGCATTCTGCGGCACAATAATATTTTGAGGGGACTGTTTTTTCTTCAAATGGAACCATTTGCAGGGGTGAGAAATAAAAAATTTCGATTTCGAAAAAGATGGGCCACCCTAAACATGCATGTATGTATATATGCATTTTTGTATGTAAAAAACTTTATTCTTAAGATTAGGTGGTATAAATACTGTGGACTAAAGCATTATTATTAATTTATCCTAAACTACTATATATTTTATTTCATTATAATGAATCGCTATCTCATTTGAATTGAATTTTTTGAAAATGAATTAAATAAATGAAATAACGTAGTTCCAGATCTCACTGAAATTCATACGTATACCAAATTTCAAGTCAATATCTTAAACGGTTCCAGAGAAATCGTGCGTACAAAAATGTTACAGACAGACTGACAGACAGAAATGTTTTTGCTCAAACTTAATATCTCGATGTTTCATAACATCATAAGCTTATTTAAACAATAAAAATTTTCAATTTTTTTTGCGTTATCACTGGATTTGGAAGTAAAATAAATTAATGCATTTTCTAATTTTTGTGGTAAGATATTCAATACATTATTAATGAAATAGTAACATTTAGAAGTAAAATACGTCAGAAATATAGCAGTTCTAGATCTGCACTTATTGTAGCGTAAATCGCAATCTTTCCCACCTAATTGACTGTTTCCCTTTTGTTTTGTATTTGATCGGGGTGCTGAGGTATATGTTCCTGCTCTCTGATTTCTTATACTTCATTGATTTTTTATGTCTCTACCCTCCCGGTCCATTGTGTTCCTTTCCATTATTAGTATTAATAGAATTCCCTCTGTTTCTTTGTTAATTCAATATATTGGTTTACGTTTGAAATACGAAATTGGGGCACGTATAAGGGCGGCAGGGGAATTATCATTATAATCAATGCAGACATTTAATCTAAATTTTTATAACTTTTATAGGTCACCGGCAAACGAAAGCTGGGTAAGACTGTATACGAAAATAAGACTAAACTTTTTCAACAAATGCTTGTTTTTAGTAACAATTGATAAAAGCAACATTACTACATACGACGTGCTATGTGCAGATAAATATACCTTCTGCACGTTTTGCATACAAGATTTTTTTTAATAGTAATAAGCATAACACAAAATGTTTTCATCAATTATTTTTGTTTGTACTTACGAAAGTTTTTTGCCAAGCAAATACACTGCGTAAAAATAAAAAAGAAAAAAAGTAGCTAAAAATTATGAAATAATTCATAATAATGTCACTGTCACGCGTAGCCCAGTTAATTGAACACTATTATCTAATAGTACAGTAACTAGAAGTTTTAACTTCGGAATAATGTCATATGAATTAGGTTTCGTTCATTTTTGGCAACATAATAGTAAATGCATCAAAGAAAAGTTTCTGTATTATGCGGGGGCTTGCTAATTTATAGGGGGTGGATACCACCTCTTCTCAGGGCGTGGCAACTAAAAAAAAAACAAAAACATTGGAGATCAAAGAGAATCAAAAGATAAGAAAAAGTTCTATGCAACTTTTCATATAAATTGATAGTCTTTAAGTTATAACGAGTAGAAAATTGTGATTTTAGCTTGAAGAAGAGGTATTTCAAGTAGGTTTTCGTCAAATAACTCGAAAGGTATTACATTGTGCGAAAACCTGCTAGAGACAAATAAGAAAGCTACTGAATTGCAGATGAATTTCGTTTTCTTTTTCTAATTTCTGTAGAATGAATGGTTTTGGCGATCTGGAAGTATAAAGATAGCAACCGAAGGTCTATAAGACGAAGTATTTAGTTCAAGTGTTAAATATCTTCGAAACTATGACACTTACGTCAAAAATGTTGACAATCAAAATTTAGCTCCATTTATTATTCTTTCAAATGATTTTTTGGTTATTTCTATAGCATAAGAAATAAGAAAGAATGTACTTTTTCACATTTTTTTTAATAAATACGTCGCCATTCTGTTAATGTAAGTAGTCAGTAATTAAAAAAATATATTTCCTTATACTGTTTTTCGTTAATACATAGTATGACCTAGACACTTACAGCGCTTGCTTTAGAAAAAAATTGCATTTGAAACTGTAAAGAGATTTTTAAAAAAATATAACATTTTCGTTTCTCAATAAATATCAGTTTTGGCAAAAAAATAGTGGAATAAAATATGAAGCGTATAAACTGAGAATGAATTTGTTTTTATATATGTCTGGGTAGGATTGGTACTTTTGGATATATTTGATATATTTAGATATATTTTATAGATGGCTTCCGACCGTTTTTAGGATGAAGTATTATGATTAAATGTTGAGTATCTTAAAAACTGTAACACTTCTAATCAACAATTCTAAGAAACACAATTAAAGATAATTAATCAATCTTTAAAATGATTTTTGTTTCTTTTTACATAACAAAGAATAAAGAAGTTATGGCTGATAAAATATGCGTTTTCACATTGTTTTTAATAATATGTTGCCATTTTGTTATTGTAATTGCTCAGTAATTATGACAGCCTAACATTGTATACTTTACATAACAGCTTCACACAATCAAAAGACACATCAGAATAATCGTTAATCCACGTTTTTACTGTTTTTGAAGATGCTGACTGCCACATTATTCTTTACATCCACTTATGCACTACAGTAAACAGAAAATATAGAATGAATTAATTAGATGTAAGATTTTTGTACTTGTAATTGCTTTTTTTGTCATTTTAATCATCTCCTGATGATGCCATATTGATTAGCGAATCGCTTATCAGTATAATATGAAGTACTTTTGTGTTTGTAGAATCTCATCAAGTAAATAATTATATAATTAAATACAATACTATTTATGTGTATTTATTCTCAAAATGATTTTTTTAAAAAATAACAGGGTTCTTCCTCTAGATAATACTAATTTAATGTCGAAATTTCAATTCATTTTTTATTGTGGATTGTGCTTATATAAAACATGACGAATGGCCGGATGGACAGACAGACAGATAGATATTTTGAAAGTTGTTCATAATTCGATAACTAACACAACGTTTTGAATTTTTTTCTGTACAACCGATATTTGCAGTTTTAGAAGAGTGTGGATCAAATGCAATGTACCTACTCTTCGTTTTCGTATTTAAAAAGTGTAAAATAAAAAACGTCTCTATACTCTCCGTACACACTATACATTTATACATTAAAAGTTCTCGAACTGAAAAAACAATGTCGCTAAATGCATAGAGCAATGAAGTAAACAAAAAAGTCAATTCAGCGGTTTCTTTGCTCGTCGGTGCCGATTTTACAAAAAAAAAAAAATAACGTGTAATGCGTAAATATTGTCTCATATTACAATTTATTTTATTACTATTATATCGCACGTTTTCAGAACGTATTATTAGATTTCAAGTCCGTCTCTGTTACAATGCCCAGAAATCCTATGATTGATTGTATTATTTACTTTAACGCCTAGTTTTCCTTAATTAGGGAATATAAATCTAAAATTTGAAAATATTTATTCCGCCATGATGAGAAATAAATCAAACATTTTACAAAAAGTAGTTTTAAAAAACTTAACAACTTTTTTCGTGAACTTAACTGAATATATTAGGTTAGATTATTACGAGGGGGCAACCGCTGAGGGGAATAGTGTACAAATCGGAGGAATTTGGAAGGAATTAGACAGGAATTGAAGGTATTTCGGAAGGAATTATTAGGTATTAAGGGAATTACAGGGGAATTTGGACGAAATAAATATTATTACGAGGTATTAGAAGGGAATTAAGAGGAAATAAAAGGTATTAGGAGGGAATTAAAGCGTAAAGATATTGAAATGGAATGTTTATCTGGAATAATTACATACCAATTCTTATATAAAGGACGTCAGTGTTGTAAAAACATTAGCTCAGAGATTAGCGCTAAAAATATCTAGTAAAGAAAAAATATTTAATTTAATTAAACTACTAATGATACTATGGACTTCTAGTTCAGTAATATAACGATTTATATCGGACAAAATTCATAAAGTTTTAAAACGTTAAGGACAGCATAAGAATTACTAAACCGAAAAGTTCCCACCCCTAAATAGTGTGCTTCATCCCCTAGCCGTTTCCACCTCCATTTTGAAGTTTTCTAGATTATCCCGGGAACGGTGCACTTTTTGGTCAATTATTCCTTATAAAATTCTCTATGAAAAACGTCTCTACACTTTTTTTCCTAAAATTAATAGTACCGTGGGAAATAAGGCGCACACATAAGGGTTGGTTCCGGTCAACACAATAAATTGTAATCTTCACTATAATCTACTTTAAAGTTCAATGCTTAACGCTAAAGCAGTAGCTACTAAACTCCACCTAAAATTATAATATATGTACCACTTCCACCCTCTCACCTCTATAAAATAACGCGATTTTTAAAGAAGCGAAAATATTGTATATTGTACTTGTTTCCACGCCACCCTAGAGGTAAAGTACTTGGCGTGTGGTGTCCCCTGTAGGCCGAATCTACTAATTATCAAAAGGTTTCCTACGTTAATTAATCTTCATCGTCTTCCATAGATTCGACATTCATGCATGCTTGTGCGTGGTAATGGTAACACATTGTGGAGAAACGTAAGCCTGCTCTTTTGCAACTGCACCTGTTTTCGCACCCTAATTTGCATGAACAAGAAATTAGTGTTATACCGGATTCTTTTGTTGTCATAGTTCGGGTTAATATACCGCCAACTTTTTTCCATCCCCAATCAGTAGCTTCTAGAGCAACGTTTTTCCATGTTTGAATTTGGTAAAAAAACGTGATATGAGTGTTGCCGAGCAGCAGCAGAAGTTGTTGGTAGTTTTGATAATATTACAGTATTGTTCGCTTTACCAACAAATTTGTTAAAAGTCATGAATCTGTATACATCTAGACTTTTTTCTGCGGAGGTGTTGTATAAAACTAGAACAAATCGCTCTCCTACGTCTACAATTTCTCCATGACTAGCTTTTTCATTATTAAAACTTTGCACGATGTCTTGTAATACTTCAATAATATAACAGTTAAAATTGTAATATATTGGACAAAATTCATAAAGTTTCAAAAATTGCGTGCTTCATCCCCCTAGAGGACGTCACTTCCACCCCCATTTTGAGGTTTTCTAGATTATTTCTGGAACGGTGCATTTTTCCATAAAAAAACCTATATACAGAATTATTCCTTATAAAATTCTCTATAAAAAACTTCTCCAAACTTCCTAAAATTAATAGTACTTTGGTAAATGAGGCGCAAATGTAATCAGCGCAGGTCATATAATTCGCTGAATATCCGTATGGTTATTTCCAAAGCTGTCTTTACGCGAAAAAAGTATAAATATCTATACACCACCACAATGTAAAAAATTTCAATTTCTTCCACTACCTCCCAGACGACCCAAGGTCACTGTATTATTTTAGAGCTTGCTGTAAACGCTGTTACTGTTCAGGGCTGCTAATGTGCGGGATTTTACTCAAAAACCGAGTATTTTAAACCCACTTTCGGGTAAAATCGAAACCGGAAGTCGGACATTTTGGTTTTTTACATTATATAATTGGAAATTATATCCCATATCACCACACCAAATTTGAAAAAAATCCATTCGCCCATTCAAAAGTTACAACAATGTCCCTATCGGCTGAGCGACCCGGTATACAATATTCCAGCTTCATCAAAAATCGCGTTATTTTATAGGGGTGAGAGGAATTTATTATAATTTTAGGCGGACTTTAGTAGCTACTGCTTTAGCGTTAAGTATTGAACTTTAAAGTAGATTACAGTAAAGATTACAATTTATTTTGTTGACCGGAACCAACCCTTATGTGTGCGCCTTATTTCCCACGGTACTATTAATTTTAGGAAAAAAGTGTAGAGACATTATTGATAGAAAATTTTATAGGGAACAATTTTGTATATAGGCATTTTTATCAAAAAGTGCACCGTTCCCGAGATAATCTAGGAAATAAAGGTATTTGAGGAATTAGGGGAATTACAAGGAATTAAAGGGGAAATAAATGGTATTTTTCTAGAATAGGTATTTGGTGTACAAAATTTCGCCAGCGGTTGCCCCCTCGGATTATTATTATTGATATTTGAAAAAATCATTATTATTATTATTGAGATTTCGTACTTCTTCACGAGAACACGAATTTTTTAGAAGTGCTATAAGCTATATTTACAGAAAATTTTTCTTTGCAACTAAATTTCTTGTATGATTAGAATAGCAGACCAAAATCATTTTATTTAGGTGTTGCTGTTTCTAACTGTAGCTGGAGACATCATGCATTTTAAATTTTCACCCATCTAGCAAAATTTGTTGCTGGAACATAGCGACAACTATTGTAGGCACTTTAGAATACTAGAAGAGTAATATCAGAAATCGTGAAAATTAAAACGAATGCAAGCAACATTATTGTCAAAAAAAGGTGATAAAACGTCCGAATCTGACCACGCGCCTTTATAATTTACATTTCTTATTTAAAATACTATCTTTAAAATATTTGAAATATGACCGCCTAGATGCTAAAAGATATTTTTTTGGAACTTGATAGTAATTTTTGATCTATTAATTATTATGTGTGTCCGTCCTGGTTGAGTGGTAGAATAGCCTACGGCTATAAACTCCGCCAGGATATTAATATAAATAAGATGACTAAAAAAAAAAATCATATAAAAGGCGATAAATTAAATTTTAAATTACTTGTGATGTCATGGTTCATGTTTTGTAATGTAACTTTAAGGTTATATTTATTACAAAGCTCCGAATGGGACTGTAACGTCACTTTAAAGTCGTAGCAAAGTTGCGACTACCAGAAATTGCCTGTTCAAAGTTCCCGCTGCCACTTCATAGTTATATTTTTCCTTACGTTGATTCTGAAATTCTTGGCATGCTGAACGCCGTACGTCCGACGTCTGAACTGAACGCGTCCCTATTTTAAATTATAGTATCTAATTAACTTCATATTTACAAACCTGTCACCTGTCGCATGCTGTATTTTGATTTGTTGTATGCACAGTTTCTTCATAAAATCTATTAAAAAAGTAGGTGTAAAGTAATAAATACATATATAAGTCGGGTAGAAGGAGTTCTGTCGATGCCTCTTTGGATCTTTCCAATAAAGAACATATTTATTTATTATTATATATAGGTCAGGTTTGTTATGGCACCATATACATTTCTAATTTATGATTAATATAGGGAACTAGGGGGCGCATATTATTTCATGGTGAATTTAAAAGGTGACACGCACTTTGTAGTTGCTGGGCACAGTGAAGTTCAGTTCTGCAGATAGCAGTAACGTTATTAAAAAAATAAATATTATTTGCAAGTTCTACGACTTTAACAAATAGTGAAGTTTCCCAGAACGTCGCGGCAACTATCAAAGCTACTTAACAGTGATTGCAACATTGAAGTTATATTTCGGTTACGTGAGTTAGTCGCTGCTACCATCGTTTACCACTTTCAACTTCTAAAAACTCGAAAGTCGTCCCACTAGTAACTACGACGCACGCACCCATGTACCGGAAAAGCTACGTAGAAGTCACACAATTATAAAGTAATCATTAGTGGTAGAGACTACGAGGCAGCGACTGTAGATTTGTCAGATAAAGTTATTTGTACATCAAAATCGTAAATATTGTAGCGATTAAGTAATGATTACTAATTCGAAGTTCTGATCTCCGTTACTGTTACTTTGATGCTAGCTGGGGTATATTTTATTCCAATAATTCACAGCCACACAAAAAAAAAGTTATGTGAAGCGGACCAAATCATATAGATTTGGTGTATTTTTCGACGCCGAATCCGAATCCGTAGTCCAAAAAAGGATTTATCATGTCAGTTTTGTTTTTTAGTCAAAAACATCCCTTAAAATGGTGTAAAATCATAGAAATAATGTAACAACTCTTAATGAAGTGTGAAAAATGGTAGATATTTTGTAGTCGAGAGTAGAGAATATAAATTCCAGCCACAGTAAGCTATTTCTATAAATTAAACCGAAATCCGGCCTTAGGGGGGTGAAAATTACCGCTAAAACTCAAAAGACGCAAGTGAGTGTAAATAACATGTACAAAGGCCAAATTTTTGTATCTCTGCAAAATATTTGACTCAGGTGCGATAACCAGCTATTACTCTCAAAGAGTAAAGACTCAACCCCATGGAGGTTAAAACTACCCCCGCCTCTCATAGGTTTCAAAGCGGGAACAAAAATTCATGCTTTTGTAGTTTTAGGCAGGGTGGACAAATACATGACTAAAGACTACCCTTGAAGGGTGGTAAGAGATATGCTCAAATGTTACATATGGGTGTTATTAAAATTCGGGAAGGGTCAAATACTTGTAGCTCATTGTGCCAAATATATAAATATGTTACGACAACCACCAAATCTTTTTAATAAGGTTGAAAATCACCCCTATGGGGTCGGAAATCGATAGACGGAAATTTAGTTTGTATAGATAGAAAAAAATGGTCACTGAAAAGATATATCATATATCTATGACTAAAAAAAAAGGAAAAGAAAACCACTGAAAAGATATTTTGAAGATAAGAGAGAAAAATCATAAGAAAATAAAGTATTTGGATTGATGGTCGAAAATATGATATAAATATAAAAACGAATAGCTTTACACAGACTAAAAGATAGATAAGTTGATAAATGTTAAGATAAACAGTTGAATAAGTAGGTACGGTATAATAAATAAAACACAACTGGTCGGTGCTTAAGGATTTTGCAGAGTGAGAGGGAAATATGCGTTTATATTCGGTTTATTATAAATATTTAAAAAATCATAAATCGTATACTCTTTAAAATAGTTTCAGATACTTCGGGGAGCCCTCCCTAGCTGTACTTGCACCGCCCCGCCCGATCCTTGGGGACAATGTTTTTCATAAAGATTAAAGCCTAAGGAACAATTTAAGACATGTTCTAGAAAAAAAACTGGCTGTACTTTCAAAATGGCGGCCATATGTTGAAAAAAAACTGTTGCCAATGTTGTTTATGTCATTTAACACAAAAACTAAAAAAGATGGACAAAAACTTTTTTCACAAAAAACAACGTCCATAAAATTTTCTACAATTTTGTGCCTATACAATATATTGATAGGAGTTACCATTTTCCAGATAAATGAGTCCAAAATTAATAAAATATGGAAATTCATATATCGGTAAATCACTCAGAGGAAATAACTGTGACAATTATTGTAAGGCGTTTAATATAACTGTATATTATTAACATAAAAATAAAATAAAATAAACTGAAAAAAATTAATAATAATAATAATAATAATATAATTTGCAGACATTTATCTCGAAAACGGTAACAGTGGTATCTGGAAAATGGTAACTCCTATCCAAATATTATTGTGGAAAATTTTATCCACTTTGTTTTTTGTGCAGAAGGTTTTTCTCCATCTTTTTTAGTTTTAGTGTTAAATGACAAAAACGATATTTGCATTTTTTCTAAAACGGACGCCATTTTGAAAGTACAACCAGTTTTTTTTTAGGACATATCTTAAATTGCTCCTTAGGCTTTAATCTTTATGAAAAACATTGTCCTCAAGGATCGGGGGGGGGGGTGCACGGACAGTTAGGGTGGGCTTCCGTAGTGTTACGTTTTATATTGAATTTTATATTTTATTTTAAGAGATGAATCATTTATCTGGAAAATGGTAACTCCAATGCAAATTTTGTATAGGAACAAAATTGTAGAAAATTGTATGTACTTTATTTTTTGTGCAGAAAGTTTTTCTCCATCTTTTTTACTTTTTGTGTTAAATGACAAACAATATTTGCAAATTTTTTTTTTAATGGACGCCATTTTGAAAGTGCAGCCAATTTTTTTAATGACATGTCTTAGATTGTTCCTTGGGCTTTAATCTTTATGAAAAAAAAATATTGTCCTAAAGGATCGGGGGGGGGGGGGGGGGTAGGGAACACTTAGGGTGGGCTGGCTGTGTTATTATTCATTCACCAACATGCAATTCTAAATACTCAATCTTCTAGCTTTGTGATTAATAGCTCTTTATTTAGGTAATAAATAGAAAACCTTAGAATTGCTATATAAGGCTATATATTCTACTATCTTTTACCTCTAACAAAATACCCTCGCTTGCCTATTTTCGACTTCGAATTTATTTTTTTTTTTTTAAGTGGACAGTTGCAGGTAAATCTGCCTGTTATTAAATTGGTAGACCAAATGTTAATAGGTCGAATTGAAGTCATTCTGACTATACATGTTAGTTGAGATTTTTATTCATCTCAACAACAAAAGCTCAGATATCGGTATTTTCAAAATATAAAATATACATCTTTAAAGCATAGTCATATTGTTGGCGACAGGAAACTTCTTGCTTTACTTTCGTGAAGAATTGCATTCTGTTCCTATTAACAGTCGTCAGAGCATCACTGGAGAAAGCAATAAATCACAAAATTACTTTGGAAACTAAGTAATTACATTGCTCGACCTATTTTCAAGTAAGAATTTTTTTAAATTCAACATACACATCAAGTTTCCTTATAATAAATGGTTCATGTAACAAGAAGAAAATGTATGAATATCCAACTTCCATTAATATCTTAAAAGTACAATGACACCAAATCTCGCTCATATTGATAACATTAAATCCTGTTTGTCAGAGAATATAAATTTTGATGAATGTTCCAGCGATCTCGCACAGCAAACGAACATCATAATTTACGACCTACGTCATTCTACTAAGGCATTCCACTAAAAGTACCAGAGTCGTGTATTTGAACGGTAATAAATACCGTATCTTTGAAATTGTGACAAGAGTTAGTCGTAAAGCACACCGGCGAAAATTCTGCCATTTTACAAGGCCTTCTATTGAAGCTATTGAAAACTACTTTATAAATCATTCGGTTGCGCGGATGACGCCCTACAAATTCAGTTCTCCTCAGATGGTTCTAGAAATTAATGGAAACATCCAGGCAATAATTTTTATTCGCATCGCATCCATATTCCTCGAGAAGTAGTGCGAATATTTGATCAGGTAAATACGGTTAATGAGACGTGATTTGGGTCATATAAAAATTTGTATACGGCGATGTAAATGTAGGCTCGTCCTAGAGGTTTTAGTACAGTCTATTTCATATTTAGTGATTTTCTCTAATTTTTTATATATCTTTGTTTATGTCCCAAGGTCCCAGCGACAGCGCTCGAGTGTGCCTCCTCATTCAATTTGTCACTCTTTGTCTAATGATGGTAATACTGCCCAAAAAAGGCTAAAGGCAGGCCTGTAGCTGGGGGGGGGGGGGGGGCAGGGCGGGCGGCGCCCGTCCGGGAATAAGTTTCGCCCGACCTACGGTGATCGTAATGGGGGCAATTTTAACTGTCTTTTTAATATTTTGAAAGAGATTGGGTAAAATATTTTTTTTATTTTTATTAAAAAGTTTTTGTTGGATTTTTCTAATTAAAAAATTGACAAAAAAAAATATTTTTGGATTTCTCCCCGCTCGCCAAAAGATTTTTCGGACTTTTTTACGGGCCCGTCCTGAAAGCACTTTCTAGCTACAGGCCTGGCTAAAGGCAGTAAGTGAAAAAACATTGATTTAAAAGCCTTCCGTAATAATAGCACGATGAAGTGAAAATGAGATCTAAACATAAATAAAAAAATCACAATTTTTTTCGTCGATATTCATGGAATGTGTTACTTTTTAATTTAAGAAAATAATCACATACTGCCTTCTGCCTAAACTTTTCTGTAATAATTTGACTAAAGCAGTGAGCAGTAAGTGAAATAATTATGAAGAATTTCTTTTCAAAACATTTATTTAATGAATTTTTGTATGCATTTAAGTACTTAAATCATTGAGATCACCTTCTCTAAAATTTATCCAAACAAATTTTCGGTTTTCAGACATCAGTGGATCCAATCCTGTTAATATTCTATTTTTTTTTGTCAACTGGAATTGCTTTTGGTCCGGCACGCAATTTTTCTGGGACTTGAAATTTGAAATTTTTTCATTAAGAGATTTCTTTCTTGGAACTCGTTGACTGTTAAACTGTTTTTGTAAAATATACTATGTGAATTTCTTCTGAACTGAATGAGAGATACATCGCCGCGGTGAGTTACAACTAAATTTAAATCAAAGTTGATGCCACTCGGATTTTTTTTTTACACATTCTTTGATGTATATAGAACCAATCTCCATGATATTTAAAATCATTCATCGCAGAAATTTTTTTTTACTTTTTGTTTAATGACACAGCCGCACAAAAAAGTGGTCTGGCCTGTGAACCAGACCAGTGTATATGTATTTGGATCCGCTGAAACCGAATCCGAAATCAGAATTGTCAGATTGGCTAGTTTTTCACCCCTAACCGCAAGAAAACACAAAAAAATGGTCTGTACAGCGGACCATATCAGTGTATCCTTATGTATTTGGACTCGCTAAAACCGAATCTAAAAAGATGGTCTGTCCGGCGGATACACTGGTCTGGTCCGCAGGCCAAACCACTTTTTTTGTTTTATGGGTGTTTTTTTTGGCGTTTTGTGGCGAAAAACGAGCGAATCCGACAATTCTGACTTCGGATTCTGTTTAAGAGGGTCCAAATACATAAGGATACACTGGTATGGTCCGCGCCGGACAGACATTTTTTGGGGGGTGTTTCTTTGTGGTTGGGGGTGAAAAACGAACCAATCTGACAATTTTGACTTCGGATTCGATTTCAGCGGGTCCAATACAATACAATCAAACTTTATTATTATTATTATATATTACAATATATCCCAGACACCCGTGTCCGAATACTGTCAGACATTCACGGAGCGCAGCTCCGTGACAGTTGAATGACAGGACGGAACGGACTCTGGTCAACTTCAAAAAATAAAACTTTGACCTGAACTCCTTTCACCATGGGGCAAATTAAAAAAGGTATTAACAGATAAATTTCCAAAAAAAAAGGATTATAAAACTTAATATTAACTGGAAGTAAAGCGCACTGTTTTACATTATGATACCTATGCTAATACGGGAAAAAGAACCAAACCAAAAAACCCGCTTCAGATAATGGTGGTTACTGAACGAAGCGGATGCCAAGCCGCTTAATGTATAGTTTAAAATGTTAACAAATCTGGAGGTTAACATAAAATAAAGATTATAATTAGGAAGAATAATTTAGAACAATGGCAAAGAAACGAAAAGAGGACAGAACAGAAAATAAGGAATGAATGTTATCGTTAATGAAGGATTAAAAAGAGAATATAGGGCTAGATAGGTTGCCTAAAAATAGGCAACGCCTGGTATGGCAAGGTGTGTTTTATTCTAAAGGGGGCATTATGTTCTCTGATCTGGGTAATGTTGTTTGTTAGCGGACTATCACCCAGTTTAAAAGTATAGAATTTTTGAGAGATTTGTTGGATGTAATCCGCTAGTGGTGTTATGTCGTGGCAATGTGCATATAATTCTCTGAGGGAGGTATATCTTGAAGAATTTGAAATGAGGCGCATAAACTTGTGCTCCAACACTTTTAGTTTCTTTAGAGTCGTGACCGATGCACTGCACCACACCGGTGCCGCGTATGTTAGGGCCGGCCTCACTACAACAGTGTAAACAAATTTTTTATTTTGTCGACTTAGTCTGCTATTTTTGGCCAGGAGCGGGTACAGACTCCTGGACATGGAATAGACTTTTCGTATAGTTTCGTTCATATGTTTGTTGAATGTCAGTCGTTGGTCCAGATGTACTCCCAAATACTTCACGCAGTTTCTAGTTGGAATTTGGTTTCCCCTGATCGAAATAGGTGTTAAAATTTTATTTTCAGTGAACCTGCGCGTGAAGACTATCGCTTCCGACTTTTCAACGTTTACCCGAATCTTACACCGGTCATAGAACGCCGCGGCACGGACCATGTGGGCTTTCAGTAACATATTTGCCGCTTGAGCGTTGTGACTATGTGCATACATGGCAGTGTCATCAGCGTATTTGGCCAGTTTAGTATTAGGGAAAACTGGAAAGTCAGAAACGTACAGGTTATACAATTTAGGCGCGAGAACCGACCTTTGCGGGTCGCCCGCCCGAATTTCCCGCAGAGTTGACAGTTTGTTGTTCACTCGCACTTGTAGCGATCTGCCCGTCAGATACGAGTGAATCAGTTTCGTTATATATCGCGGAAAATTATATGTGTGCATTTTATATAGTAGACCCGGAATCCAGACCGTGTCGAAAGCCTCCTCAACATCTAAGAGCACCATGGTGGTGTTTTTTCCAAGATTGTATTGCACTTTCACATCGTTAACGATTCGTACGACCTGTTGCACTGTGCTCCGACCCCTCCTGAAGCCAAACTGGTGTTCATCGTTCAAGCTAAAAACTACATTTTGATATGCTTTTTATCCCTGTTGGGCTGACTCAGTACTTTTTTTTTCTTTTTGCATTGACTAAAGTAAAGGCTAACTACATTTTGAAATGCAGAAAGGGCATCGGTTATATTGTGGTCATGCATCTTTGCAAATAACTCGTTTATTTTTAATTTTCTCGAAAAACTCTATTTCAGATTTTTTGTCCGAAAAGGTCCGTGCCTTATACCGGTTATAGAGATCGATCGACGGAATACTTAATTTTCGATTTTTATTAGGAAACTGTTGGGTATTTGTAGAATCTATAAAAAAAATCAAGTTTTCCAGGATTTGTAGATTCCCTTTTGTTTTTCAAATTCCCACAAACGTCACCTAATAGACTTAATCGAACCCTACAATCGCCATTTTTGAAAATCAAAATCGGACCTTCGGTTCGGGAGTTATCAATATCTTTGGAAAATCATACTCGGCCTTGGAAAAAATACTTGCGGTCAACGGATTCGGGCCGCCAGCAATAGGCTTCCTTTGTGGCCGTGTACCTTCGATCCCACCAAGTCTCATCGCAATCGATCGATATCTTGGACAGTTATCGTGCTTCATAGCCCGATTTCGAGAAAACCAGTTTTTTGCAAAAAAATTCAATTTTCATTTGTTTTTCGACATTGTCTCCCGTATACTTATCTGTAGATCGTTGCTAGCGGCACCATCTCTTTTTTGAAATATCTCGATCCGACCGCCCGTTACCGAGTTATTCAATTTTTCTCGAAAAACTCGAAACGTCTATATCGGGTACTTCCGGTTTCCGAACGAAGCCGAGCTTCCAGCGTTAAGGTTTTCTAAAGGCCTCCTATTAACCACCCAAGTTTCATCGAAATCCGAAAACGGATTAGGGGGTCTGAGCGTGACAGACAGACAGACCGACAGACCGACTGACCGACGGACGGAATTTTCTAAATTCGCTCTCGAGTCGATAGATATGACTTTCATTTCGATCAGACGTCTTTTTCGGATTTCGATGGTCCACTGGAAACATGCAAAACCTATACTACATTTTTTTTCAACGGGTCCAAATACATAAGGATACATTGATCTAGTCCGCAGGCCAGACCACTTTATTTTTGTGTGACTATTAGGCGTGGAGTGAAAATGGCCAAGAAATTTTTTTTTCCATTAATCACTTGGCCTATATATGGAATAGTTGCCTCTTTTAAAAGTGAATTACTGTACAAAAAATTGGTTTGCCAATTTGACATCTAAATTAAAAAAAAAGTAAAATACTTTTATGCAGCTCTTCGCTTATTTTCATAATAAATAACCAGAAAACTTGCTTCCTGAATGAAAATAACCCAGAACTCACCACGTGGTGGTGACTGCAAGTCGAGTTCCACCACCCACCCACCCTTTTAACCAGTTTCTTTATATTCAGTTGTCTTTAAAAACTTGTGATAGTGACCTTTTGTCTCGAATTTTGGTAGGGATATTCTGGAGGCATTTCTAGACCTAATAAAGCCATCTCTTGCTTCATAACCACATACTGCCGCTGATGCTTCTGTAACTAACTTTACACAGCGTTCGACGGCTTAGGAATGATACGGAAATTTTAAAATATCAATTTCAGCAGGAACGACAGAGATCATTTCCTGGAGATCACTGTTCAAAATTTCTACTGTCAAAGGCGGCTCTGTGACTGTTATTGACGGCCAGCCAACTAGTTCAAAGTACTCATCTGCATTAAAATTAAAATTGAGAATAATAAATTGACGAACTTGGTTTTCATTATGCTTTGCTTGTCTGCATTTTAATATCGTCCGAAGACCTAATTCTCTAATATGCTTCCTTTCGTCAGCTAGCATTGCCAATAACAAATTTTCAGGGTCACCGTAGTAGCCATTTCTTTGCAATACTGGATCTACTACTTTCTTAAGCTCTTCAGGCAAAATCCTACTTTTTTTTACAATGCCAAAAAAATGATAACTACCGTGTGGGCATGACGGTCGGACCTTAAGTTCAAATCAGGTTGGTGCGTAGACTTTCATAACGTATTCTTTAATTATATTTAAATTGTATGAAGGATTTTCGGTAGAAACATACAATCTCAAGATTCTGTTGGCAGTTGTTAACCATCTTGAATATGCCATTTTGCCTGGTTCTCGTTGTGTTAGACTTGGCGAAATTGTTCCTTTGGAAATTGCAATGCAAATCTCACAGAGATATTTTTGATCTGTACTTAGCTCGGTAAAATCAATTTTAGGATAATTAACATCTATTTTTCTAAACTTCACAGCCGGCTGTTTTTCGCAGTTTTCTAATTTTTTTCCAATTTCTCCGCAATAACCTTTTGGTCCAGTAGTCTTTCCATCTAAATGCTGCAATAGATGTGGCAATGGTAGTTCATTAGTGTGCATTAAACACGCAAACCACTGCAGAGGATGCGCCAAAAATTTTCAACATCAATCAAAATAAGTTTATTATATATTAAAGTCACAATTATGCACCTCGCCGGAACCTTGCCCGGAGCCAGCTAGACAACCACGGCGCGTAGCGTGCAGCGCGTGTGGGGCTGAGGGGGCGGACTCAGTGTGGCTTAACGAGAATTGAATTATAATTAAAATTAGAACGCCCATCTGCCGCAGGCAGACTTAAGACTAATATTGACATTTGAAAATGCTGCCTACAACGGCCTAAAACTAGTGGATATAAAAAAACTTAAAACTAATCTGGTTGATATACTGAAAAAATGTTAGCTGTTGGTTTGAGCAAAAAGCAAACGAAAAAACCCGTACGAGAATTGCCGCCCTGGTGGCCTCCCCGATGCCAGGAAAATGTGGTGGAATAAGAGATATGATTTAAAATGTTTGAATTTTTAGAAAGGTTATCGCCCAAAAGAGAATTTATGATGACAAAAGAAGGACAAAAAGAACAAGAAGAATAAAAAACGAGAACAAAATTAAACATGAAGAAAAGAGATAAAAGGAATTGGAAAGATTGTAAAGTTGAAGAAAGATCAAAAGATGGGGAAATGATAGGTTGTGGTACAAGAAAGTTTGATATAGAGAGAGAGGTTGTCGGAAGATAGGCAATGTCTGGTCTGGTAGGGAGTGTTTTATATCAAAATATATCGCGTTATGCTATCTGATTTGGATTATGTTGCTGGTTAGTGGACTATCGTCTAGTTTGATCTGGCAGAATTTCTTGGACGTAGTCCGCTGGTGGTGTTATGTCGTGACATCGTACGTATAAATCTCCGAGGGAAGTGTGCCTGCCGGCTCCAGAAATGAGGCGCATAAATTTGTGTTCAGGAACTTTGAATTTTTTTCATTGTCGTGGCCGGTATGATGCACCACACTATTTGTTGTCTTTGTATTGTTGTATATTTCTCAATATATTTTCGAAAATTTCATACACTAAATAAATGGTAGCCTTATTTTTGTTGCCTATTGCTTTTGTAATTTTCTCTTACTTCTCTCACTTACCGAAGAAAAGTACTGTAATCGTGAAAAAATCACACTCCGAGATTTCTTCGGATTTCCATGTTTCGAAGTACGTAGATTAAGAAAATTGAAGTCATTTAATTCCATCAGTCTGTTTATCTGTTGCCGCTACAGCTACAAAGCCACTTGACGGAGAAGAATAATATTTGGTGGATAATTAATGCCACTGCCAACGAAGAACTGGGTATAGTTCCAGGGACCCCATAAATGACGGTACGCAGTAAAATTTTACATGCAACTAACACAACTATCTAGCAAGAAAAATATGAAAAATATGAAAAATGGTGTATGTTAGGGCAGTGAGCAGCACCAAAGTACCCATTTATTACGGAAATGCCTACTTTGAGATACATCAATAAAATTTCATTACCTTGACATTAAAAACATCTTCTTCATATAACATTTTTAATATCCTCCAAAAAAACGGATACTTTACTCTTACCATAATTTCATGCTTCCTTATTTTTTAACCACCCTGTATATTATTTCAAAATTCTGACTCTGGCCAAGGACTTTTCAGGGTAAGCAAAACTTTTCATAAAGAATGACTTTTTCCGTTAAAATGCGAAATTAGAAAGAGTAGTTCAGTTAGATTCATTCGAGGACACCCTGTATATCTATCCATTACTAATCACATCAAAGCTTCCGTCACTCTTCAGGATCGATAATATAGAATTTTCAACACAATCCTAATATAATCTTAAACTTAAAAGTGGTTTCAACAATTACTGTGTAGTTAAAATATTTAAATAAACGAAAATTTAAATTATTGTTAAACTTATTAGGTACTCTGTTTTTAAGACAAATTTTAAATATTTTAAAGAAAAAATACCGTCATCTTAGCAGAGAAACGCTTGGCTCTTCTTATGCATAAGTACAATAATCTGTAGTAAAACTGTATTCGTATCTCCTGAAGCAAAAATATTTCAAACCCCAATTATTGCACTAGCTTGTAGTGTAACTGAATAGACTGCGACTGACGGGATTATTGAAGTATCCCATTCCAAACCCTTTATCCCGAAAATCCTATTGGATAACACGCAAACTGGGCGCCTGGGATAAAGCCGGTTGAACCACTAACGTAGGAAGATATTTCTCAGGAGGAACGACGGCATGTTTTGATAATGAAGCTGATAATCCATGAGAATATATATTTTTTCCTAAATTATACTTAATAATAAATAATTATACTTATTTTACTTAATATCACAAATTTAAAGAAAACACGTTGAATTAAAATATATGTTTGCTTTTCTTCGACGAAAAATATTGTACAGGGCGAATTAAATTAAATGCCCTTTTCCATTATAAGTACTAAATTATTTTAAGGCTTGCTTTCCTATATTCCTTAACCTCATTGCTATATCAACGTCTTCTCTCGAGCATGCTCTAAACTGATAGAATCAGAAACTAAATTTAAGAAAACAGATGAGGTTGATAAGATATAGCTGAAATAATTTGAGTGTAAAAAATCTGAATTAGTAAATGAACAAGGGAAATGAAAAATTGCGTCAGAACGAAGATCATCATCATTAATTAGTCTGATTTTAATTTCCATTAAGATAATTATTTTATCAATACTTGGTAACTTCTCAATTGTGAGAAATAGAGCTAAGTGAAGTACATAGGGTAAATTTTTACCCCCGTGTCTTCTAAAGATTATTATTGTAATGTAATGTAATTTTTTTGCAACTTGCCAATTTTCCGAGTTACATGCAGTTTTTTACGAAGATAATGTGCTACATTTTTTCTCATTTTTAATTTAAATATTATATTGAATCTTTAAAAATGGTATAACTATGTAGGTTTCGTATTTTTTTATAATAATATACCGGGTGATTCAGTTTGGTATTCGCCCCCCTGTATCTTTTTTATTTTAACAGAAAACTACAATGAACCATATATATTTGTAAATCTATCGAATGACGTCCTTAAATCATCTCTTTGATCACATATGGCAAAATAACGATAGTCAACTTTTTTTTTTCAAATGGTATGCTATACATTTTTTTGCCGATTGTTGTAGAGCTTCTCTTTCTGCATTCAACCATGTGAAAAAAGTATACACTTCCATAAGGAAAATTTCGAGAAAATTAATAAAATACTAAAAAACTTCATTTAAAGGTTTTGTTTCTGATTCAACATAGTTAGCCATGGAGACAATTGAATTTTGTCATTGTTAGTAATGTCAAATTGAAAATACTGTTATTTGTGACTGTGTTATTCGTTTTCGTTTTATGTTATACTTCTAAATAGATTTACACAATGGTATCTTACACTAATGAAGAAAAATTGGACATGATATTAATTTATGGAGAGTGCGGAAAAAACAGTAAAGCAGCCAAACGTTTATATCAAGATCGCTTTCGAAATAGGCCGGTACCATCAGACAAAATGCTTGCAAAATTGGCAAGAAATATGAGCGAAAGTGGAAGTTTTGAGAAAAAAAGAAACGTTTTTAAACACCGTTAGATTTCTTCCTTTGGTTCTATTTAAAAGAAAAAGTTTACCCCTCTAAATGACATCGCAGATCTTAAAACTAGAATACGAATTGAATGCCGCTGATTAAATGTTGAAATTCATTCTTCAACACAAGGAAAATTTCCCGAAGCCAGTGAGGATTATCCTGCGACCAATAATGGCAGTTATGTCTATTGACAATTCCATTATTAAGGAAACGGGATTCATCTGACCACATGATGCGATCTAATATAGTCATTTCTTGAGCAACTGCCAACCACGCTACAAAATTTAGACGTCTCTCGTAATCTCCTGGAAGCAAGCCCTGATGTGAATGTATTTTATATGGTCGCAGTTTATTGTCTCTCAGAATTCTTTGAATTGAAGAATATGAAATATCAGTTTCTGTCGCTAACTGAAATAGAATAGAAATATGCGGGTCTACGAAAACATGGGCTAAAACTGCAACTGTATGTTCCTCATCTCGTGCGGTTCTGGGCTTAGAAACGTTTCTTTTTTTCTCAAAACTTCCACTTTCGCTCATATTTCTTGCCAATTTTGCAAACATTTTGTCTGATGGTACCGGCCTATTTCGAAAGCGATCTTGATATAAACGTTTGGTTGCTTTACTGTTTTTTCCGCACTCTCCATAAATTAATATCATGTCCAATTTTTCTTCATTAGTGTAAGATACCATTGTGTAAATCTATTTAGAAGTATAACATAAAACGAAAACGAATAACACAGTCACAAATAACATTATTTTCAATTTGGCATTACTAACAATGACAAAATTCAATTGTTTCCATGGCTAACTATGTTGAATCAGAAAAAAAACTTTAAATGAAGTTTTTTCGTATTTTATTAATTTTCTCGAAATTTTCCATATGGAAGTGTATACTTTTTTCACATGGTTGAATGCAGAAAGAGAAGCTATACAACAATCGGCAAAAAAATGTATAGCATACCATTTGAAAAAAAAAAGTTGACTATCGTTATTTTGGCATATGTGATCAAAGAGATGATTTAAGGACGTCATTCTATAGAGCTTGACAAACGATTTACAAATATATATGGTTTATTGTAGTTTTCTGTTAAAATAAAAAAGATGCAGGGGGGCGAATACCAAACTGAATCACCCGGTATATAAATCACGCTCATTTTTCGAATGTTCATGTATTAATGTGCAAACAATATAGTACATTATTTATCGTGAAAAACTGCCTGTAACTCGGAAAATTAGCAAGTTACAAAAAAATTCCAAGAGACAAAAAATGCTTAGAAGGCCTCAATGCATACGTCTGAATTTTGTCAAATTTTTATATTACATATTTTTAAAGCGCTACAATTTTAAAGAAATGGTTTTTCATGTTTTTCCGGAAAAACTCTGTGAAAACGCACTTTTACAGAAAATCTGCAAATAAAAAAGTCTTGTATTTCAATGATGCATTCACATAAATTTTTTCCGATTTTTTTCCAACTTTTACATTTGCCCCCCCCCAATTATCGAATGGCCATATCTCGAAAAATATGTATTTTCAGAAAAACTTCATAAGAGTAAAAACATCTTATTTTGGATCAAAAAAGGTAAATACATTGTTTTTTTTAATTTTTGATCTAAGTCTACAAGTTACGGAACCCGTGATAAAAGGGATGTAGTGTGTAATAATCAGGAGAGGTAGAAAACACCGCTCCTGATTATTTAATACTTTAATCTTTTTTTCAACTTCTTTATTAACATCATTACAAACACATTGCATAATGTAAAAATATATTGATTCACCATGATTCACCATGAACTAAAAGTACCTACAAAAAATATACTTTATTTATTACTTTTATTATATTTATTATATTATATTATATTATATTATATTATATTTATTACTTTATTATATTATTTTAGAGGAGCCATCATAAGGTATTACAATAACCTACAACGATCTGCCCAAAAAGGCCTAACGGCAAAAAATGGAAGGCATGACAGATTTTTAGAAAAAAAATCGGTATCTTATAAAATAAGTGAGATATCAAAAATTGGAGAAATTACTTTTCCCCCATAAACCAGTGACTAAAAAATTACATTTAAAAAAATGTAAAATAATTTTTGTGAAATCTCTGAAGTTATAAAGTTTGATAAAAAAAACACAACCTGTAGATAGCAATGTGCTTCAAAATAAAAGAATTGGGCAAAACTCTCTGTTTCACAAATAAATTATCTCTTAAATCCTAAGAACCGCATATCGATATTTATTATTTTTCTCAAAAAATGTGGATTTAAATTTAAGTTAAAAATTCGCTTGGTCCGTTTCAATTGGCCGGCGGTTAAGATTATATTTTCATCTTATTCCGTTGAAAGGTTGGGAAGTAAATGAGGGTAAATAGGTAAAGTAAGTAAGTAAGAGTCCATAAAATTGGGATTGGTGTATGTACGAGAAGTCAAGTTCTCCAAATTTTCTGGCATCAGCCACACCCATTACCACTCCCGCACCATTAGTAGTGGGGTAAAAAATGAAATGGTGTTTTTGTGTGTATAAAATAATCAAAGGCCTGACATTTTTTTTTGTTTCTACTGATCTAGATGCACTTTTTTGGCATCCAAATACATTATATTTCGGTTGGTAAACATTTCCTAGTTGAGTCCATTTTCTCTGCCTGAAGACCGGCCTATAAACCAAAGTTCGTTTAAATACGTTAACACCGTCTTTATAACATTTACGAACTTAGAGATTAGCAACATCTGTGAGACGTATTTAATTCCTGAACGTTAATTCAGACAGCGCAAGAAGCCTTAAATATTTATTTTTATTTCCATTAACAAGGTACCTTAATCCGAAAATTCCTCCTTGAACAAGACAATGTCGACTTCACAAGGGAATTCTCTTGTAAAGAACTTACTTTCCAGACCTGCACGGGAATATTAGATTTGCAAATGGTTAAGCGAGCAGGCCTGACATGTTCTATTTAATTTAATAAAACGTATTTTTAAATAGGACACAAAGTAGAATAGTGTGATGTTTGAACTACTTATGATAACTGCTACAACGCTGTTATTTTTTTCTGAAAGGGAATTATCCCAAAAAGAGACAAAAAGCATAGCCCGGCTGTTCTATAAAAAAACTATATTTTAAGGATAGAATTTTGCAGAGTGAGAGGGAAATATGCGTTTATTTTCGGTTTATTATAAATATTTAATAAATCATAAATGGTATAATCTTTAAAATACTTTCAAATATTTCCCAATGCCCTAAGGAATACAACCATATACAGTTTTTATTATAAATTTCGTTTATAGTTAAATGCCATTCTCTAAATATGAAATTAGGAACTATTTTCATTGACAAACTACGATATTCAAGTACAACAGAAATTTATAATAAAAAAAATATAGCTGTATTCGTTAAAACAATAGCAATTATTTAAAACAGTTTTAAAGATTATGCTATGTTTGGTTATTTAATTATTTATAATAAACCGAAAATAAAATCATATTTTCCTCTCACTCTGCAAAATCCTATCCTTAAAAGCAAAATTCGTAAGGAACATATTTTTGAAATAAAAATTAAATACTTAACAATAACAAAATTTATTAAAAAGATATATGAACCGGTAGAGCATTGAGGTTTGTAGGGTGGGCCGAAAAAATTAAAGTTGAAATAATAATTTGCTATACTTATTAAAAGTTGACTTTCAGTGTGTAGAGTAGGGTGGTGGTCCTTAAATTAGAGTAAAATTTTTTTTTCTTAATTTTCTTTGGGGCACTCTGCCATTTTGATCTACTCTATTAAAAAGAATTACTGTAATTTTTTGGGATTCTTTAACTCAGTTTTAGGGGTCGCTACCGCCCCGTAAAGATTCAAAATTAAAAAAAAAACTAGTTAGGAATTAATAATTCAATTCAATTACAAAAGAAATTATGTTCATTAAACATGTAATTAATATGTACAACTGTACAGCAATTACAATGTTATATACAACAGTGTGTCTCACTTTTCACCACTACACCGCAATATCTCGGCCATTTGCTGATCGATTTAGATCAAATTTGGTATACTTCTTTTGCTTCAGATTGTGATTAAAAAGTTATTTAAAAATTTTTTTTTCGAAATTAAATACGCCTACTATAATCAAAAGAAATTGGCAAAAATTGGGAATTTATATTAGCGATTGAGATAGGGTTTTTGTTTTTACAGAATCTTGTTCGGCATGACCTAAAACCCCTGTATACTAAAGGGCATAGCCGGGTAAGCATGGTATGACTGCCCCCAAGCGTCTGGCGCTTATATTTGTGCAGTAGGAAGCAATCTTGGAAAGTAGCAATTTCACAAAATATTAGCCCGAAAAAGGGACCGGTTTGGGGTGAGTAAGGGAGGGTTGATTTTAGCAAAACTATTTTTTTTCTAAGAAACGGCGCATTCAATCGTTTTGTAAAAAATATATGTTAAAGACCTACTGAGAAAGTACTAAATAAAAAATCATGCTCAAATTCCGAAAACAGATACAGTAAAAAAAACATATATATTATTTTCATTTTTTTTTAGGGTAACTTATCCCTGGGGTACCAGCCTGAATTTTTTTCTGTAGCATGTCTATGGACTCACTTATGTTATATTTTTTTCCCAGTCTTGTTCGAAGATTACGCCATACTTAAAAAAAATGCCGAAGTGTGCAGTGCCGTATGCATATTTTGTGGACAATTAACTCCTTGCAAGTAAAAAATGCCAAACTGCAAAGTAAATATGGATATCTGAGTAGTGTATACATATTAGTGACTAGCGATTATGGAGATGGTGAACGTTGTAAGAGAAACTAGCATAAAGCTGCAACGCTGACAGTTAATTAGGTGCTCAATAGAGTTGACTCTTGCGCCGCAAAAATCAGTTTATAGCCGTAATGTTAAATATCATTAAGGGTAAAACCTAAAGTCAGCGGTACTATGGAGTACCTTGTCAAAGACTGTCATTATTCACATATTACCGTCGGCGGGGATAAGAACTTGGTTGTTAACAATTTGCAGCACTAAATCGTAGCATTACTAATCCTGGGCAACAACTAGTTGCAGGGTAATTCACAAAAGACCTTTTATGTCAAGGTGAAGAAAGGCCAACCCAACAATCTACAATCTATATTCTTTTATTACTCAAATAGGCAATCGCAGTCAGCAACGCCCTACTGCAACTCTTGTTTGTTTCACAATAGTCTTATTAAAAATACCCCCTTATAAACATTTTAAGGTGAACGTCTGTCCTAATTCATCAAAGGGCATAGCCGGGTAAGCATGGTATGACTGCCCCCAAGCGTCTGGCGCTTATATTTGTGCAGTAGGAAGCAATCTTGGAAAGTAGCAATTTCACAAAATACTAGCCCGAAAAAGGGACCGGTTTGGGGTGAGTAAGGGAGGGTTGATTTTAGCAAAACTATTTTTTTTCTAAGAAACGGCGCATTCAATCGTTTTGTAAAAAATATATGTTAAAGACCTACTGAGAAAGTACTAAATAAAAAATCATGCTCAAATTCCGAAAACAGATACAGTACATGTTAATCTTCCTCACTGTCATCTGCAATCACTGTACTCATGCTATCCTTCTGGAACAATAAGGAGAGAACTTCTGCCGGTTTAGGTATGCTTGTAGTCGAGGAAACATCGGTAAACCTTCGTTTTGATGTGACGTGAACAAACTTGTATTTTGAGTACATTGGACTGGTCCTTAGAGTACTGAAGATTAAGTGTTCCGTCTTCATTTATGATTTCGAGGTACGAAATCGTTTATTTATATTGATACGATCCGGTAAAAAACAGTTTTAAATCCGTCATTTCTGGGAAGTCCAGTACATCTTTGCTGGAAATATCTACAAAAGGCAGTTTTGCAATTTCTTTGAATGTGCCAGTGGGAATCGAACTGTTGGATGTTGTTCCCATGTAACTGCTGTCGTGCATTATCTTTCGCAAGGACGATATCTATCAAGCATACCTAAACCGGCGGAAGTTCTTTCTCTATTGTTTCAGAAGGATAGCATGAGTGCAGTGATTGCAGATGACAGTGAGGAAGATTAACATCCATATCCATCACAGGTTAGTAATGCTACGATTTAGTGCTGCAAATTATTAACAACACATGACTGTTAAGACCAAGCTCTTATCCCCGCCGACGGTAATATCGATAGTACCGCTGACTTTAGTTTTTACCCTTAATGATATTTAACATTCCGGCCATAAACTGATTTTTGCGGCGCAAGAGAGTTAAACTCTATTGATCACCTAATTAACTGTCAGCGTTGCAGCGTTATATTGGTTTCTCTTACAACGTTCACCATTTCCGTAATCACTAATCACCAGTATGTATACACTACTCAGGTATCCATATTTACTTTGCATTTTGGCCTTCTTTACGTGCAAGGGGTTAATTGTTGACAAAATATGCATACGACACTGCACACTTCGGCATTTTTTTTAAGTATAGCGTAATCTTCGCACAAGACTGGGAAAAAAACATAACATAAGTGAGTCCCCAGACATGCTACAGAAAAAAATTTAGGCTGGTACCCCAGGGATAAGTTACCCTAAAAAAAATTTGAAAATAATATATATGTTTTTTTTACTGTATCTGTTTTCGGAATTTGAGCATGATTTTTTATTTAGTACTTTCTCAGTAGGTCTTTAACATATATTTTTTACAAAACGATTGAATGCGCCGTTTCTTAGAAAAAAAATAGTTTTGCTAAAATCAACCCTCCCTTACTCACCCCAAACCGGTCCCTTTTTCGAGCTAATATTTTGTGAACTTGCTACTTTCCAAGATTGCTTCCTACTGCACAAATATAAGCGCCAGACGCTTGGGGGCAGTCGCACCATGCTTACCCGGCTATGCCCTTTCGTTAAAAAATATTCATTCCTTTAAAAAAAATCATATCTGAGATTTCAATAATAATCACCCTACTATTCGAGTTATTTATGGTCGGATATTTACATAACTTGGCAGTCGTGTAATAAAGACGCTAATTAAGCATTGGAACACATTTTTTATCCAAAACACTATTATGAAATGAATATTTGAAAAATTGTAGCTATTTTTTAAAATACTTAAAACTTAGCATACATCTTTGTTAACATGTGCTTTGGAATAGATTTGACAATTGCATCGAATGTCAAATTAAACTTAAACAGGGCTGCACAACAATTAATTATTGCTGATAAAATTGAAATAATAAGAATTGTCAAATCCATTCCAAAGCACTCCATGTTAACAAAGATATTGGTATGCCGAGTTCTAAGTATTTTAAAAAATAGCCACCATTTTTCAAATATTCATTTCGTAAAAGTGTTTCGGATAAAAAATGTGTCGTAATGCTTAATTAGCGTTATTATTACACCACTACCAAGTTATATAAATATCCGACAATAAATAACTCGAATAGTAGGGTGATTATTATTGAAACCTTAGATATGATTTTTTTGTAGAGGAATTAATATTTTTTAACGAAATTTGGTATACAGAGGTTTTAGGTCATGCCGAACAAGATTCTGTAAAAACAAAAACCCTATCTCAATCGCTAATATAAATTCCTAATTTTTTCCAATTTTTTTTGATCATAGTAGGCGTATTTAATTTCGAAAAAAAAAATTTTTAAATAACTTTTTAATTACAATCTGAAGCAAAAGAAGTATACCAAATTTGATCTAAATCGATCCACAAATGGCCGAGATATTGGGGTGTAGTGATGAAAAGTGAGACACACTGTATATAAAACAAGCTAAAAACGTACTCTTCGCCTGTTCACTGAATTTTTTATATAATTGTTACACATTCTATAGGATACTTTTCGCAGTTTTTTGTAAATAGTGTTAGTTTTAGACATTTTTAATTTTATAGTACGAACTTATTTGGTAAAATAGAGTAAAAATAAAAAAAAACATTCCAAACTCCATTTGGGTTTCGAACCCGGGACCCTTGGGTTCCAAGTCAAAAGCGTAAGAACTACACCACCACCTTACACGTAAAAAAATGTAAATTTTTACACTATAAGACACAAGCTAAAATTTTTTTTTTCAAATTTATTTCATTCATAACATTTTTATTTACCGATCGATTTTGTTCAAAAACAATAGGGCTAACACTAACTTACTGTCCAAATTTCAATACAATAGGATTTTTCTTTCTTGAGTTATCGTGCTTACAAGACGTGACGGACGGACAGACGGACGGACGGACGGACGGACAGACGGACATTTTGAAAGTTGTTCAGAATTCGTTCACTAACACAATGATATGAAAATTTTTTGTCTGCGAGCGATATTTACTGACTTAGAAATGTGTCGATCAAATACAATATACTCTTCGTTTTTGCGAAGAGTATATATAATAATATAAATGAAAAAGTTGTTAACAAAATACAATTGAGTTGGATTAAAGTGGGGGACAATTGTATTAATTTAATTGATGATCAATGTCATTTTGATGTTCATTTGATTTATTTTGATAAAAATTTTGCAAAAATTCTCGTTTATCTTGAAAATTCAAGACTTGGTAGCGACCCCTAAAACATTATTTAAAAATCGGAAATTTTTATGAAAGTCTTTTTTTATACCATAGAACAAAATAAGAGGGTGCCCCGGGTAAATTTTAAAAGTTAGTTTTTAAGGACCACCCTAGTGTAGAGTCACTGTAATTTTTTTCATTTTTTAAAAAAATATCTTCAGCCCTCTTCCTTTAATGACCTTTAAAAAAAGTAAAAAAATAAAAATTGCAATACCCATCAAATGTATTTGATTGAGTATAGTCACTCCAATTTTTTTCAAATTTTTTAAATAGTATCTTCAGCCCTCTACCACCCGCCTCTAATAATTGTGTCAAGTTTGTACTTTCATATGTATTTAAGTCGTAAAAGTTATGATAATAAAATTGATATTAAACAAAGTATTTATCTTAAAATAACATTAAATACAAGCAACAGGTTATTATGAATCATTTATTGCAAATTTTGACATGTTCACAGGATAGTCTGTTATATACGCTGTAGGTACCTAAGCTTGAATATTATTACATACTCAGAAGTTAATCAGTGAACACTGAACATCTCAGGCTGGTCTCTAATTTGTTCTTAAAAATTAATGCAATAATTTTGTTTTGTGCAGTGAATAAATTATAATAATGAATACACCGAAATTAAACATAACAAGAAGTAAAGTGGAATGTCCTATTTTTGGTAGTCCTATCGATTTAAACAGCCTTGCGTTGCCGACAATTGAACAAATGCTTCGATGTTATTTGTTTATTCGGTACGAAATAAAATTTAACAAACAGTGCGGAAAGGAACCAAGTTTTGTAGAAGATTGCAATGAACTTGTGCCTAAAATTGACAATATTTGGAAAACGGCATCAATTCCAACAGTTTCAAGGGATCGCATCGTACAATTGATACGCAAATACCAAGAAAAGTATTTGAGCCTGCCTAATAAGATACCCGAAAAGCAAACGGAATACACAATATGAGTCAAAGGTAAATAGTTTTAAATTAGACTGTTCGGAGAAATTATTCGACATTGCTGCATGTAAATGCGAATTTTCTGCATGTAAATGTGAAAAATTAAGAAAAGTGCCGATTCAAGAACAAAATTTTCTTTTGGATCAAAGATCGTATAGAAAGATGACTATAGGAAATATTGATCGTGCAGAAACAAAAAAGTTAACTGCCAAGAAAGATAGACAATCAAGAGAAATAGAAAGACTAGAAAAGTACAGATCCAGATCTTATGATTTGACACCCGGTAGTTCTACTGAAGTAAGCACATTACTATCAGACTCAGACAAGTCTTCAAAGTTTGAATCGTCATCGGAGGACGAACTAATAGACGTCAATTTACCTTCAACATCAGAATGCATTCAAATGAGGCTGAAGTTACCCACATTAGGTATTGTATGCGATAAATATGGCATTTCTGACAGATCGGCTGCTGCTATTGGTACTGCAGTATTGAAAGATGTGGGAATTGTCAGTGCAGATGATCCCTCCAAAGTAATCGACAAAAACAAAGTGAGAAGAAAACCAGAAATACATTTTGTAAGGAGTTCCAGACTGCAAATAGAAACATTAAAAGTTTTTAGCTATAAATAATGTAGATCTAGGGAATTTGGTGGCGATCGGTAGTGACGGTACTGTTGTAAACACTTGCCATAAAAATGGTGTAATCAGAATCGAAACTGAACTTAAGCGTCCGTTACAACGGTTTATCTGCCAATTACACGCAAACGAGTTACCTTTAAGACATTTATTCCAATTCCTAGATGGCGCTACAACAGGACCCCGTCAATTCTCTGGAGAAATTGTAAAATCATTAGAAAAATGCGAACTTCTCCCAATTGCAAACTTTACCAGAATTGAATGTGAATTGCCAGAATTGACAATAGAGTCTAGTAAATTAAGTTCAGATCAATCGTATCTATACGATATTTGCAAGGCCATATCAAGTGGCGACTTCCATTCAAATTTAGCAAATCGTAACCCTGGCAAGTTAGCTCATTCAAGGTGGCTCACAATGGCAAATAGAGTACTTCGCCTCTATGCTGGAACTGAAAAGCCAACAGCAAACCTTAAAGATCTTGCCAAATTTATAATTAAAGTTTATGCAGTAATGTGGTTCCACATAAAGCTTAACTCAAATTCAACACACGGTAGTTTGCATGTTTTTAAGACCATTGAAAAATCAAGGTATTTAAGAGAAGATATAAAAAGTATTATAAACCAAGTAATTCAAAGAAATGCGTATTTTATTCACCCGAGAATCTCCTTCTCTGTATTTTAAGAGATAATCGTCGGTGGGTACGAGAACTATCTTTAAGAAGAATTCTTAAAGCCAGACAACAATAGACGACTACAGTAAGACATGTTGTGATACCGGAATTGAATTTAGTGCTACGGAATATTTTGATTTAATCCACTGGAATGAGTGCGAAATAACACCACAACCAGTTATGGCTGACATAGCAAATGATGACCTCAACCGTTTGAATAATGATGCCGTGACTCCAGACTTTGACTTTTCCAAATTTCCGTGTCATTCTCAAACAGTAGAGAGATGTGTGAAATTGGTTACGGAGTCATTTATTTTAGTTACAGGTCCGGAATCCAGAGATGGCTTTATCCGTTCAAGAATAAAATCAAAGGAGATTATTCCCACTTTTCAAAATAAAGGACAATTTAAAGTAACCTAAGTTGAAATACGAAAATTACTAGCGTTTACTTTTTTGTGTTATGTTAAGTTAAAAATTATTTGTTTATGTTTGCTTTTTTAATAAATGCTTTGAATAATTTCAATTGTTTTAGACATATATCCATTAAATTTGATTATTATTATTATTACGTAGGTACGAAAGTACAAATTTTACATATTGAAGGCACGATTAAAAGGGTGGTAGAAGGGTCAAAAAAATATTTAAAGAATTTGAAAATGATTATAGTGACTATACACAGTGAAACACAACATTAGATGGGTATTGCGAATTTTATTTTAATTTCTTTTTGAAGACCATTTTAGTGTTGGTAGAGGGCTGAAGATATCATTTTAAAAATTTAAAAAAATCAAGGTAACTATACACAGTGAAAGGCAACTTTTGACGGGTATTGCGATTTTCATTTTAATTTTTTTTTTGTGATTAAAGGGTGGTAGAGGGCTGAAGATATTTTTTTAAAAATTAAAAAAAGAATCACATGGACTTTCCACAGTGAATGGGTATTGTAATTTTCGTTTTTCAATTTTTTTAAAAAAGGCCATTTTCGGCCTATATAGGTTGTGAACAAATAAAAATATGCTAACGATAGTAATATTCTTACAAACAAATTTTAAATGGAAGAGTGTCGTATAGACAAACTTCGCCCTCAACAAATAAAGGCGTTTATTATTATTATTATTATTATTATTATTATTATTATTATTATTAAATAAAAGGTATATAAATAGAGACAGACATGAATAATGACAAAAAGCAATTTGTAAAAACGTAAGAAATAAGAGATTGTAAATTGGCCAATTCCGATTATTATAAGATTTTAAATATTATAAACGAAGAATTCATCCGCCTGATATAAGAAAAACTATAAACAATGCTTAAAAATGAATAACTATATATTACCAGAAATTATGCATTCCAAAGCAAGGTAATAAACTTAACTAAACCGTACCAAAATATAAACTTAAAAGCCTTTCACGTGTTACATAGGTTATTGTAAAGAAATATCTGTGAGTTTTGAATAAAAAAACGTAGACTTGTGAAAACTATTTTGTCTGTTTATTAAGATGAAAGCAGGTAAGCAAAAGTTATGATCGTGGTAGTGGGATGCAAAGTAACAAATACGCACTTCGCTACCGGTGGAAATGTTAAGAAGCAGGCAAATTGCCAACGGCATCACCGAAGAAAAGGGCTCATAATCTCTTGATAAGGGGAATCATTGATGAACGTTTGTAGGGAAATAAATGTTTGTGTACTTACAATAACTCCCAGACACTGTAGTATACACTAAAGGAATGGTTGCAGCACAAAGATATAAATTGGCATCAGTTGTATTCACCATCAAATACAAAATTATATCCTTCTAGGCATAGTAAACACCAGCACTATAAGGTCCTTTAGTATTAACTATTCGTAAAGCAAACATAGTTACTTTACCAGATTTTTATTAATTTACTCGTTTTTACGAGCCAGATGATGTTGTTAATATTTGAACTATTAGGTAAGATTCACCATGGTTAGTTAAATAACACTCTTAAACAAATGCAGGGCTCAAATTTTAACCACTATTGACAGCTTTGCAAGCCCAAAGGCCGCTTCGGAAGTGAATTCTAGTGATGATGGTACAAGAATCGCAAAAGAACTCGATTCCTGAAAGTACTCGCTGTACTCGAGTAGTAGTAATAACACCTCGTTAGGCAGAGTTGTGAACTTTATTATAGTCGTTATGTACTCGACCCTCGACCAGTGCCAGCGTATCATATGGCGCTAACTCGATTCACGATCATAGATTAAAGAATGTTATATGTATATTTCACGATGATTCGGAACGGAATCGGTGTCGTGTCAGGCGAATTCAAAGTATGTCGACCAAAGATGTTAGTTAAAGATCTTTGATGGCGACCCGCTCATTGACTTATTTAACAATTTTTGTCGCCGTGCTCTGGCTTTTGTTTTGTGTGAAAGCATGGGGAGCAGGGGTGTATTTATAATATTTATTAAAGAAATTAATTCCAAATTATACAACATGTTTTAAACTCTTGTATAACAAGAAACAAAATGAGATTGGAATCGGTATTTTGTGGATGCATCGTATAAAAGCAAAGTTCGTTTTCTGTACTCGAGTACTCGGGACTCTTGATTGTTCTCGAATACAGAGTACTCGACTCTTGAAAATGTCCGATTCTCCCCAACACTAGTGAATTCATCACACTATTTTGCTGTTTTATATTCGCGCCTTAACAAACTATTTTCTGGAACTGTAACCAAGGCAACCAGCCATTATGCAGGGATCTCAGCGAAGTTATGAAAGTCATTAAAAGTCATTATTTTTTTTGTCAGTCAATAAAAGTCTTTTTTTTTCATTAAATTATCATTATTGTCATTATTTTACTTTATTTACATTATTTTACCTTAACAAAATACAGGAAGCGAGCTCCAAATATTTAATTACGATTGCACAAAAATTTCCATTTGAAATAGATATCGGAGAATTAGGGGATGAATTGTGCCTCTTAAAATCAGAGCCACGGCACCGGCATACACAAAAAAAAAATCTGAACTGATCACCCAAGCTGAATCAAAATCTGTTGATAAAAAGCACCAAGTCATCAAGATTTTGTCATACTGTCATTTTATTCCTCAAATAATGGGATATTTGAAGAATAAATTGACAGGAAAAAAGTTTGATGACTTAGAGCTTTTTTATCGTCAAATTTGGATTCAGTGCACTAAAATACGTATTATAAAATTATGTTTCGTCATAACAAGTTCAGAATTTTTTTTCTGTGACGGTGTACCAGCATACACAAAGAAATTCTAAACTGATCACCCGACATAACATTTTATATGTATTTTGGTGCACTGAATCCAAATTTTATGATAAAAGAGCTCTAAATCATCAAGATTTTTTCCTACTGTCAATTTGTTGCTCAAATAATGGGATATCTGAGGAATAAATTAACAGTAGGAAAAAATCTTGAGCTTTTTTATCATCAGATTTGAATTCAGCCCACCAAAATACATATAAAATGATTAGTATGTCTGATCAGTTCTGATTTTTTTTGTGTGTGCCGGTTATTGTATTATTCTAGGCATTGTTTTTATAATTTTTTTCTTTATGAAGTGTTATTTTATTCTTGTTTTTAATTTTTTTATTTGCTAATATATATTTATGTTACTTAAAGGTTAGTAAATGATCAGATATTTCTTAATTCTGTTTGTTTAGTTGTTATTTACGGCGTCTGTAGCTCAGTCGGTTAAGGCGTATTCAGTGGCGAATATGCTGACCGACTGTCTATCGCGCTCTGGGTTCGAGCCATGAATGTATGTCTGCTACGATACTGGCTGACGCAGGAGCAGACATCATAACTCTTAAGAAGCATGGTGGATGGAGAGCATCGAATATGGCAGTGGAATATATAGAAAATTCCGTTGGATATAAACTTCAAGTAGCATACAAAATATTGGTCCAAAAAGATGTTATTAATACAAATATTAGCTCTGCTGCCACTTCTGCTAACACATGTGCTGGTATTTCATTTAAAAATGTGAATGTTAATATTTATATTTATCACAGTGAAAAATAATATGTATAGGTATCAGTATTAATAAATTGTTATTTTGTTCTAAGAACATTGATTTAGAGAGCGGAAATATCTTTTTTCTTCAAGCGTATTAAAATGTTTAAATTATGTCACCAAAAACAGAAGTAGAAGTAGGACATTGTTTTACTAGTAACAAAATGTTAGTACCGAACGCCACCGTAGTGGACATTGTTTTACTAGTAACATAATGTTAGTTCCGAAAGCGCCGCCGTAGTGGGTATTGTTTTACTAGTAACATAATGTTAATACCGAAAGCCACCGGTGGCGCGCTATCCACTAGCCACTTGTCATATTGTGTCAACATGTAAGACTGTAGTTTGAATATTTGTACATTTATGATAAATAAATGAATTTTTGCATTTTAATACGCTTGAAGAAAAAATAGTATATATTATTCCTCTCTAGTTAGGAAAAGTTCGACTTATCCTGGCTCGGCTACCAGTAACCTAATAGTATGCCATTGATTAGTTTGTGTCTAGGTTAGATTCAACATTCACTGGAAATGTGCCGTAAAAAAATAATTTATTGCCCTTTTTTGTTGTTAATTTATTACCTAACCGTATTTTATTTTAACGACTGTTTGACCCTTTAGCGGACAACACGACAAAGTTTATTTATGTAAGAAATTTTGTTAGGCTGTCTGTAGCAACTAACAATAAGTAAATGAGGTAAAGTAAAAACAAAAAACTAATAGGAAATTATTGACCTGTAAAAGAGCATTAGTATTACAATTGAAAAATGTAAGGGCTTGTCTTATCGCAATTTTCGGGTATTTCCAGTGATCTCTAATGGTATACGATGCCACGGTACCTTCGGTATTGATATTTTAACTACTTCTCAGTTGTCACCAAGTGTTTTAGCCAATTGTTTATGAAATGAAAGGTTTCAAGTAATATTACATCTGAACACTTCATCGGTTTTAGCCGAATTTATACACATATTAGTAGAAGCGGCACAAAAAGCTCGTCCGTCGTCTAGCAGACTTCTCGAAGGTTCCTCGAAAGACCAAATGCCTACTTGTGGAATATTAATTAAAAATTATTTAAAGAAATTCGCATTTATATTTCACATCCAATAGGAGGCTTTAAGAGTAGTGCCACTCCTTCACTGTTGAAAAATTATTTGTAACAAACAATTTATCACAAATTTTAAAAAAGTAGTAATTTGGCCTATGAACTAATTTTATGCGCATAGCACTTCTTATTGAATAAAACTTTCGGGCTTTATCCTTTTGGTTCTACCAGCAATTATAAATATTATAAATATTTTACAAAACAAATAAAACTTTTTTAATAACTCAAAACTCTTTTTCACGGTATACCACTAATAAAAATCAAGCCGATTAATATAAATCCGATTGAACATTAAAACTCTCCAATTAACTTTCTCTCCGTCAACAATTATACACCAATATTTTATTTGATTATCGATTACATTACAAATATTAGACAGAACAGTTTTTATCGATGACTGTTTATCAAACAAATAGTTAAATTACGTTTGATTTCATTGCCGGTACCGAAAAAATTGTTTGTCGATGATTTGAATTGGCTGTTTATTCAAAACATTTACGGATTTCAACGTATAGAAGAGCAATTTGTATCTGTTTCGGAGACTGAAATAATTTAAATGATCTAATGGAAGACGTGTTTTTAAAATTTCATATCATCAGGAAATGCATTAATTGAAATATTCATAAAGAGTGACCGCAAAAACAGGCCTAAATTCGCCCATTTTTGCACCTCTAAATTTCACTGTAAATAATGATTGTTTACAATTAGAACACGCCTCTGATAAAATTTCAAGTTGAGTATATCATTAGTTAGTGAGATATGAGTGATAGATGTCTAATTTAGGTAATTTGATTCATGAAATCATTGTAAAGTACATACATGTACTACCTCTTTGTACGTATTTAAAAAAATTACCATGAACATATTTTGATATGTATTTATGTTTTGGAGGTCACTGAATTCAAATCTGAAGTCAGAATTGCGAAATTCAAGATGGCGGGTCCAATATGGCGGACCAAATTGTCAATAACTTCGATTATGACCACGAAAACTTATATAAAATGTTCTTTTTGCGATTTGGCAACAAAATTGCATATACTCGGATTTTTGGGTCGCTTATTACAAACCTGAAAACATAATCCTAAGATTCAAGATGGTGGATGTGGAATTCAAGATGGCGGATCCAATACAATAGACCAAAAAGTCAAGAACGTTCTGTTTAGTCTCGAATCATTTTCGAATCATTCATATTTCACATTATGAGGTGCAGTTATATTTGCTCTAAGCAGCCTATTTTTTCTTGAGTATCGCAATAGTTACAGTCGCTTGGGCGTTAATTGATTAAGTAGCTGGATTTTTCGTCGATCCTAACGTAAATTGTATTCGTGAATTAAGAAATAAGAAGAATGCGCGGCCCTTTCTATATCATTTTATACGTTTACTTAAAAAAAAAAATGTATCGTATAGTGAAGAATTTTTACTGAGAGTTAGTGCAAAGAATTTTGGCTTTGTTAATCACTAAGCCAACAATCCCAGTATATAACTTTTCGAGACCAAACAGAAGATTTTTTTACTTTTTGTCTGCCATATTGGATCCGCCATCTTGATTATTGAATCTGCCATCTTGAATTTCAGAATGCTACCATCAGATTCGTAATTAGCAACTTTAAAGACTTATTTTACATTTTTTCGTAACCAACCAGGCCGCTTTTGAATTTTTTCTGCCAAATTGGATCCGCTATCTTGAATTTCAAATGTACCATCTTGAATTTTAGAATTCTGATTTCACATTTCGAGACTGAACATAACGTTCTTGACTTTTTGGTCCATTTTATTGGATCCGCCATCTTGAATCCCACATCCGCCATCTTGAACTTATGTTTTCAGATTTGTAATAAGCGACCCAAAAACCCAAGTATATGAAATTTTGTTCTCAAACTGCAAAGAAAAACCCTTTATATAAGTTTTCGTGGTCACAATCGAAGTTTTCGACAATTCGGTCCACCATCTTGAATCCACCATCTTGAATTTTGCAATTCTGACTTCGGATTTGAATTCCCCTTCCTTCAAAACATAAAAATATATCATATATATGTTCATGGTAATTTTTTTAAATACTTACAAAAAGTACTTATGGACTGTACGTACTTTACAATGATTTCATGAATCAAATTCCCTAAAATTAGACATCTTCTATCACTCATATCTCACTAACTAAGGATATGCTCAACTTGAAACTTCATCAGAAGCATGTTCTAATTGTAAACAATCATTTAGCACATTATTTACAGTAAAATTTAGGGGCGCAAAAATGGGCGAATTTTGCAGTCACTCTTTGCAAGGAAATTAATTATGTGAAAAATCTACTGATGTTTGAGTTTATTAGTTATAAACTATGCAACAATATAAAATATGATTATACTAGTTAACATTCATATTGTATAATTGTAATGAGTAACGTTTTAATAATGATTTCTATTATAAGCAACTCATTGGCGCAGTGTTTGCTCATTTGGCTTGATACCACGGAGTTCCGGGTTCGAATCCTGACTAGGGTATGGATGTTTAATTCCGTTTTTAATGTGTTACCGAGCCAGTAGCAGTGGACTAGTCCACTGTTGAGTGTTACAACACAGCCAGTCGCTGTTATCTCTCATGAATTCGAGTTTTAGCTGCAGCAAGTGAAAATGTCTCAGGAAATAGTTGTTGCGTTATTTGTGTGAGCGTATTCTCGTTGAGTACTGTAATAGCCACGATTAAATTCTGCCAGGATGGGAATGTATATAAATAAGGCGATTAAAAAAATTATACAAAAATAAACTTTTACTATATATTATTTGATTATAGTGATCAGTCCTTTCAAGTCTCATATGCCATTATGTAAGTCTATATTGAAACCCTTAGAAGTTCTTTCATTGAAGCTTTTTGTTGGCTTAATTGATGTAATTGGCGTAATTGATATACACTATTCCGCAGATAATAGTAATAACATTAATTTAATGTATACATATGTGACTTGTCCGATACAAGGAAACGAAGTGAATATTGCAACATGTATTGTGTAATCATGAAGGAGGAGGTTGTGAAGTATAATTGATATTTATAGACGTATTTTCATTTTGAATGAGCTATACATGCATGCATATTTTCTGCTGTTTGCTTAATTCTAACAAAATGTTTAATGTCTTCCCTGAAAGCTGACAAAATAATAAAATTAAGCAAGCCCAACAGCCCTTTATGGTTAGGATTTTTTTCTACTTCTTTTTATTTATTTATAAATAAGTAAGACTTAATACTAGGGAACTATTTTCTGCCTCCTCTAAAAGCTAAAAAAATATGATTCATTTAAAAACTAGGTATTCAAATTAAACTAGTCCAACAGCTGTTTATGACTAAAACTTTATTTTCATTTCTTTTCATATAATTATGGCTAAGTAACACTTAATTTTAAGGATTCGTCTTTAAAAGTTAATTACACGACAATTCTCTAATTATAGGAGCACCAATTTACTAGCTCTTTGTCTTTATTGATGGATTGTTAATTATACAGAGAAAAGACTTATCTGTAATAATATAACTCGACACGATTTATATACATTAATTAGGGTAAAAAAAATGTTATACTGAAGCAATTTTTTTAATTTCAAAGACCATGTTACAGTGGTATGGAACATATAAAAAAGAAACAGACGTTTAGTGGAAAAAACCCAGTGAGTATTTGGGTCTTTCCAGTGTTTGTAGATTTCAATTGATATTTCGGTAATTTCCTGATGATGCCAACTTGATTGATGAAGTAGACGTCGAATGTAGTGCGGATATTTTGATGTCTGTGGTTAATAAATGTAAAGACTATTATAGTACAGGTAAAATACAGATTGAAGAATGAAAAAAATGGTGCCTTCATAAAACTGTGGGAAAAGTAAGTCATTTTTAGTGCAAGTTTGAAGAATGTGAAGAGCCCCTAAAACTGGAAAGGCGGAAAGGTGTTTTTCCATTCAGGGGGGAGGGGACTTATAAAAACCAAAAACTTAATAAAACAGGGAAACAGACAGGTTTTCTTGATTGCTGAATTTAATAAAAGCAAAGTCAAGTCGATAAAACCAACTTCTGTATAATAAAATGACATTTTATTGGATAAAATTCTTTAAAAAAAAAATTGACATGAATGGACCGGACCTATGAAAGAAGACAAAATATTGTTATTGTTCGTTGTCATCATTAGCAGTTCACATTCCTTTTCACAGATTACTTCTTCACACGTTTTACAAGGTGATGAACATTTCACACTACTTTTTGCACATGTGCACAACATTGTGGAATAATTTCCCTTGCAGGAGCAGGATATCAGTTTCATTATCGGCTCAGGAGCTGGATCAAGTGTCGCTTGCTTTGGCCTCAAATCTCCGTGATGCTTTTCCCAACCCCAATTATATGGATTTAACATATTTCTAAGTCAAGTTTGGAATTGGTAATATGTGCAGAAGAAGTGCATCACTTGCCTCAGTAGGTGGGAGTGATTACAATTTTGATGACGTTTTCTTCAATGATCACTGAAACATTATGAACCGAAGTTCATTGAGAGAGTTCATAGTTTGCACTTACAATGTCACAACTACTGAACGCATGGGCTAAAAGAATGTCGTTTTTAACATCCGCATGTTGTCGCTGTAATGAAGCAGAATTTTAAAAACTGTAATGGGTTTTAAGTGTTGTTTTGCTACTTCTAAAAATTCTTAAATAGACGTGAAAATGCATATTGTTGAATTGTATTGTAGGTATTTTGATACATTTTTTCTACTCCCATGCTTTAATTCGTTTATTAGACATTCCCTACCTGTACTTTAATGAGATTCATTAAGACACAAGTTTATAACCAATAGAAACGCGAGACACAGCAATATTCTGTTAATTTCAACTATTGCCTCGAACATCTGATAGATGGCATGGCACGGTAGATTTAAGGCGTATTGAGTGGCGAATATGCTAATCGACTGTCTATCGCATTCTGGGTTCGAGCCCCAGACCCGGTGCTGACAACATCGGTGGATATGGCTGTATGTCTGCGTTTTTCCAAATGTGCAACCCTCTTCCGGAGAGCCTTGGCTTTGGATTTGGGGGTTGTCTACTATATATGGTGTGTTTATGTAAAACTTATCAATTTTGGTAAGTCATACTTACTGTTTACCTAGCAAATTTTCAAACTTTGTGCTTATTGCAATTAAAACTGTGAACATGTGTGATAGTAAAAGTGAAATTGAAATAATAGTCCATAATACTTCCTAGGGTTAGTTTTCATAATATTTCCTAAACTGTAATCTATAATTAACAAATTTCAGAAAGAAAGAACTTTTCTATTTTATCTTTATTATTATGACTGGTCGTAGAAAAAATAATGTATGCAACTTACATTTAATGGGAATTTTGCTTAAGTTATTTACTTTTCAAATTTATGTTTTTTTTGCAAATGTTAAGAACCGTTATAGTCTGAGCAATTTGCTTAAAAATCGTTTATAAAATTCCCGCCTGTTTGGTCGGTGCATTCAGCGCTACGTGCGACGTGAGTTCGAAACATGACTGAAATAGAGGAAGAAAGGAGTTTGTGGGAAATAGATGGAAGGAGTCTCCAAGACCATCGAACAAAGGAACGAAGGGAAAAGTAAGGAAGGGAAAGGATGGGAAAGGAATAGAAAGGAAGGAAAAGGAAGGGAAAGGAAGGGGAAGGAAGGGAAAGGAAGGGAAAGGAATGGAAAGGAAGGAACAGGAAAGGAATGGAGGGGAATGGAAGGAAAGGCAAGGGGAGTTGGTAGGGAAGTAAGTAGTAAGAGAGCGGAAAAAGGAAAAAGAGGGACAGAAAAGATAGTAAACCTGTCTCCCTTCCACAGTTGTTTCCTACCTTCTCTCTATATCTCTTTCTTTTCATATCTCTTTCTTTCTCTCAATTAATCTTACTTCTATCCAAAGTAGTCACAACACTTACCTTTTTCACTCTCATAACACATGGATTACGTTGGTTTCATTTCATTCAGCAAGCAAAAAAAATAAAAGGTTGGAAAACAGTTCTTTCAACTTTCTTGCTTTAATTTCAATTTTTTAGTAGAATCTTTCAAGTTATATACCATTACAGTGCCTTTTTCATAGACACATAGACACAGGTTGATTTTATCATTTTCGTTTTATTCCTATTAGATCCAGCAGTAAAAAAAAACCTAGAAAATGACACCTGTAACGTGCCTCATCTATAATGAATGAGTATATCTAAGGTAACAGCTGAGAGATTCATATAGATGAGAGTAGGCTAAAAAAAAGGGGACAGATAAAATTAATTAATTAGAAATGTCAAAAAAAAAATTATAGAGAAGATAATTAAAATATGAAAATGTAAGGTTTAAAATAAGAAGGTATTTGTATCTGATTAAACCAGAATAAAAGCTGTAAAACATTTGGAGTTGTTAATGGAAAGTCTCACGACAAGAACTTGCAAGGCGACCCTGAGAAAGAGAAGCATCACATAATGGCGACCAACTAGTGGCATCAAGTGAGTAAATTTTCCATTTTCATTATTGCCGACACCGACGCCGACGTCCGAAGGCCGCAGGCGCAGAAGAGTTTATTTATAATTTTGAGATACAACGTTGTTATGGGTAAATTGTGTTATTTGGGTTGAAAGAAAACTGGAAGATTAAGATTATTGTGACAAGGAGTATTTATGGGACATTATCAGATTATTAGACACTGAGAAATATTGTGACACTAAGTGTTTATAAAATGACATAAGTATCTAATATTATTTAGATATTATAGTTGTAAGATCGCATAGGAAATAAGTTCTGAGATAAGGTGTTGTTTTGCTTACTAATATATAATTAAAGTTACTGTTTTGTAAAGGAAAAACATCCATTTACTCAAGAAAAAGAAATATCTCGTAGTAAATTAAAAATACATTTAGAAAATGACAGATAAAAAAAAACTAAACAAGCCAGTGACACGGTAGAAGAAGAATCGCGGGTCCATGATCTAGAAACTAACATGGAAAGTTTGACTAAAAATATAGCTACTATGCAGGAAATAATGAATCAAATAATTACTACTATAAATAAGCAAGGTACGAATGATTCTGAAAAACTTTTGACAACAGATGAAAACCCTGAGTCAAGTCAACAAAAATTAATGCATTCAGATAGGGAGTATATATCTCTTTGGAAAGACTTGGGGGGTAATACTATTCATTTTACACCTGGAGGGTCAATTCATCCAGTAAAATTTATGCGTAAATTAACTGTGGCATTCGACGATGCTTGTGTTCCAGCCTGTAAGCGCGCTCATTTGGCTGTGAACGGACTTCATGGCTCGGCTGCGACGTGAGCAGCTGCAAAAGGTGGTACATTTGCCACATTCAAAGATTTTTCTGATGCGTTTTTAAAGAGATATTGGGGTGTTGAGGAAGAACGGGACGCTTTTCGGAAAATTCAGTATGGGAATTATGAAAGCGGTTCTCGCAGTGAATATTTTTTGAAGTTAGTACGGGAAAATAAATATTTGACAAAACCATTAACAGAAAAAGAACTAATTAAATTGTTAACCAAACATTTTGATCAACAAATTAGACGTGGTATTTTAAATAAAGGGCTTGATGGGATTGATGAAGTAGATAACTACTTAAGAGAATTAGATACAACATATGAAGAGTTAAGTGACAATAGGGAGTATAGATATTACAACAACAGAAATAGAAATTATGAATGTTTTAATAGAAATAATAGAAATAACGGAAATTTTGATAGGTACAGAAATTATGACAATTTTAATAGATATGATAGGAACCGAAATGAACAAAGTTTTGAGGAGAATGGAAATCGGGAACATAGTAATAGGGTGCATGATGAGAATAGGGAAAATAATCGAGGAGATTCGGCTATGCATCTGATTGCACCTTCCGATACTAATGTAGTACAAGAGCAAAACTCGAAATTTCAACCTCCCACTTTTAATAATAATATTGAATCAGATTTATTAAGCAAACCAGAGGTAGTGGTAAACAACCATAACGGGTTACGATGGCCGTTACTATTGATTAAAGTTCATGAGCTTTCTGTTAATGCTTTAATTGACTCGGGAAGCCAATTTAATTGTATATCAGATGATTTTTTCCAAATTATAAAACAGAGTGACCCACTGTTGCCTACATTTCCTGTGTCGGGGTTAACCGTAAAAGGCGCAGTTGCATCCAAATCGAGAGAAATTAACTCACAAGTTTTAATTGCGATAAAGTTACAGGATTTTCTCATAGAAGATTCGTTTATTGTAGTTCCAACTCTTGCAAAATCAATTATTTTGGGCTGTGACTGGTTAAATGATTACAAAGCCATTCTAGATTTTGAAAAACAGAAAATGAATATAATTCTTGGAATGCAAAGGTGTGAAATAGATTTACTTTCATGTGAGGACTATCAAGATGTAATCACTTTTATTACAACACATGAAAGAGAGGTTGAGCCACTACAAGTTGACTAAGAGCGTGTGTCTTATTCAAAGGACGATCTATTTAAAATCGTGCAATCATCGTCTTGTTTTAGTGAAAGTGAGAGAAAAAAATTGTTGTGTTTATTATCAGAACATAAATATATTTTCTCTAATCAACCAGGTTTGACAGAATGTTATCATCATGTTATTTTAATGCACGATGATTCTCCGTTTTATTTTAAGTCTTATCCGATTCCATATCAGCATAAAGCTGCAGCACGAACACAGATAAAAGAAATGTTGGACTGGGGGGTAATTGAATTTGCCCAAACGGAATATGTCAGTCCCTTAGTAGGGGTTAAAAAAAAAGATAAAACTTTAAGAGTATGTTTGGATGCTCGTCATCTTAATACTAAAATGGTAAAAGATCACGTGACACCCCAAAATCCTGGCGAGATGATTTTCGAATTTTCAAACGTAAAATTTATGAGCACTAATGATTTGACTTCATCTTATTGGCAAATACCGATTGAGGAATCTAGCAGAAAGTATACCGGTTTTCAATTTGAGGGTCACACTTATCAGTATAAGGTATTACCTTTTGGATTAAGCACGTCTGTGGCAAGTTTTGTTAGAGGACTTGCAATTCCATATGTTGACGACATATTGATATTTTCTTCATCAGCTGATGATCATATACGTCATCTTGATACAATTTTTACAAAACTAAGCCGAGCTAATATGACAATTAAATTACGGAAATGTTGTTTTGCTAGAGATAGTGTAAATTTTTTAGGACACATTTTAACCCCTAACGGAGTAGCGATTGATCCGATGAGAATTAAATTAATTGTGGAATTTCCGCGTCCGAAAAATATCAAACAATTAAGATCATTTTTAGGTATATGTAATTTTGATAGACGTTTCGTAGAAAATTATTCTGATACAACTATTCCTTTAAATCGCCTATTAAGGAAACAAATTAAATGGGCGTGGGATGAAAAAGAGGAGAATGCTTTTAATAGTTTAAAAGAGGCATATCTAAATGTTTGTTTTCTTCAACATCCGATTATGGGGGATAGGTTTTATGTACAAACTGATAGTTCTGGATATGGTCTCGGCGGTTGCTTGTACCAAATTGATAGAATTAAGCAACATAAAAATATTATAGCTTTTACTAGTCGAACTTTAAGGGGTAGTAAGCTTAACTATACGATTAGCGAAAAAGAAGCCCTAGCTGTTTTACATGCATTGAGGCAGTGGCGTATACTTGTTCTCGGGCAGCCTTTGACAGTGGTGACGGATCACGAGGCTTTGACGTATTTATTAAAATGTAAATTATTAAATTCAAGACTAACAAGATGGACATTATTCCTTCAAGAGTATGCGTTTGATGTTATATATTGTAAAGGTAAAGATAATATAGTCGCGGATAGTTTGTCAAGATATCCAGTAGATATCAATCCAAAAAAAGATGTACCTGTAATCTGTCTAATGTTGTTGAAATTTTTGCAATCAAACGTGGCGAGGCCTATAAAACAGCCATGCAAAATGTAAAGGAACTACCTGAAGATCAAAAAAATGATACATTTTGTAAAAAAATAATTTCTTATTTAAAATCTGGAGAATGTCCAGTAAGTGTAAACCAGTGGTATATTATTAAAGACGACGTTTTATATCGACGTAGTGAGAAAGATGATGAAGGTTTAAGAGCCTGTATTCCAAAAGAGCAGGTTATTTCTCTTGTAAAACAGGAACATGAGGAGCATGGATATTTTGGTTCCATCAAATCATATTTAGCTCTTCGTAAGTATTTCTTTTGGCCTAAAATGAGAGCATATATAAGATCCGTTGTGGGGGGTTGTTTAATTTGCCAAAAGCGTAAAATCTCGGTACGTCCGTATGGTGAATTCCATAGCGTAATCGTTAATGCTCCTAATAAATTAGTTTGCTTGGATCTGGTAGGTCCTCTACCTGTTTCGAGGTTTGGGGCAACGTAATTATTAGTGGTCGTTGATGCTTTCACGAAATTAGTATCATTATACCCGTTACGAAAGGCTACGATGAAATCCATATTTCATAAAATAAAACAAGACTATTTTGGTCGTATTGGGAAACCAGAAGCTATTTTATCAGAGAATGGGACACAATTTACTAAGAAATGGCAGGAAATGTTACAGATAGGGTATTCGAAGTTATCACACTACTTATTATTAGGTATCCCCAGGGGAATTTAACAGAACGTGTAAATAGAGACATCGTCGTTTACTTAGGTATTTATGCCATGAAAATCATTCAAAATGGGCACATGTCACCAAACAAACTGAAATTTGATTGAATGAAGCGGTACATGAAGGGACCGGTTTTACACCACATGAATTACATTTTGGTAAATCTCGTGTTGAGTCTTTGGTGGACAAATTGGGTTTACCACTTAAAGAATACCTGAATAGAACGAGGGTTCTGACGTTAGCTCACGAGAGACTTTTAGGGAAGGCGGAAAAACGTAAACTAAAATATGAGGAAAAGCACTCAGCTACTGTATTCAACATTGGGGATCAAGTATGGATCAAAACCCACCCAAAATCATCAGCCGAAGATGCAAAAATAAAGAAATTTTCTTTATTGTATGAGGGTCCGTATACGATAACTCAACAAGTTGGACCTAACGCTTTCGAGGTGTCAAATGATGTTGGTGTTATGGGAAGATTTAACATTTTTAATCTAAAGAAATATATTGCTCCTTGTTTGAGTGCAGCTGTGTTGGTTTAATGATTTTTTTATGTTCTTTGGTTGAACTTTTGATGTTACTTTGCTGAATTACCTTGTAGCATGCTTCGTAACTACAGGTGTTATTTATTTTAAGTTTTGTATTGCGTTAGAATTAAATATGTTACTTTGATGGATATTTTTCTTAAAAAAAAAAAAAAACTTAAAAGGGGGGTAAATGTAACGTGCCTCATCTATAATGAATGTGTATATCTAACAGCTGAGAGATTCATATAGATGAGAGTAGGCTAAAAAAAAGGGGACAGATAAAATTAATTAATTAGAAATGTCAAAAAAAATGATAGAGAAGATAATTAAAATATGAAAATGTAAGGTTTAAAATAAGAAGGTATTTGTATCTGATTAAACCAGAATAAAAGCTGTAAAACATTTGGAGTTGTTAATGGAAAGTCTCACGACAAGAACTTGCAAGGCGACCCTGAGAAAGAGAAGCATCACACGCCCCACTTGCCTGTTTTATTAAGTTTTTGGTTTTCGATAATTTCTCTCCCTTCCCCACCCCAGAAACACATTTTCACGCTTCCAGTTTTTAGGAACTCTTCAGATTGTTCAAACTTATGGTAAAATTAACTTATCCATAAAGTTTCATGAAGAGATCAATTTTTTCGTTGTTGATGTACTTTTCGTTGCTATTTTACCTGAGCTATTATAGTACAGTCGAACTGATTTAATTTTTTTTTTTTCGGCGGCAACATTCCACCCTAAATTTTATTTTTGATTCTTATGTATTATGACCTCCTGATTACGAAAAAATATTGGCGCCCAAATGCTTCGTGTGCGTCAAAAGTTGTATGCACTTTCACGGATTTACAACTTGATTAATATATCTGGTAGTAGTATTCGTATGGGACTTTTAAAAATACCAGCTTATCTAAAATAAAATTCTTAAAAAATATAGACCTCTCCGATATGTATTGGTCAATACGCTATCTTGGAAAAAATAGAAAACACCAAAAATAGCCCAAAAAAATTGAATATCTTTTCTATAACAAGAAGTAATTTCGCCAAGGTTGGCAAAAATAAAACCGATTTATGGTCAAATATAATGCACCAATCCCGGGCATCGTATGTCAAATAGAACGGTCAAAGATGGCGGACTAAATACATTTTTTTAATTTTTCGTCAATTATCAAGGGGGCATTGTACGTCACTTTTTTTTCTATTGTGTGTTATTTTATGTACTTTGGGGATAGAGTTCATTTTTTTTTATTTTCAAAATAAGTACATTTTTACCATTTTCAAAAATGTATTTTCTTCAACCCTCCTTTTTTTCACCAAATTTTCATCGAAACAAAATGAAATATACGATAGAAAGTCTCGTATAACTTAAAAAATTAATACAAAATGAAACTGCATTAATTTGAAAAGGAAATTTATTAAGCATACGCATGGTAATAATAATAATAATATATGAATATATGATCAATAAATCAGAACCGAGCAGTCAAGACTAGAGTAGTATTATTTTTTATGGGTATGCCCATGAACAGAATAGCTCTAAGAATAACGAGCGCATTCGTCGTTTAGAAACAGAATGTTTGCGTAGATATTTCAATCACAAGTGACATGATTTAATCCTTGGTTAGTAAAAAAAATTGTAGCTAATAGTAAAACTAAGGATAGCTTTATAAAATTATTATGCAAACAGTTAATAGACAATGATTTTAACGTTAAAATATGGAGAGAAAATGCCGATGCTACAATCGTTAAAACTGATATTTATTTAAAAACCGAAGACAATCAAGTTGTAATAGTTGGTGAAGATGTTGACATTTTGGTTATAATGGCTCAACTAGCATGGAATCATATCATAAAAAAATCTATTATTTACAAACCTAAGATTAATAAAATAATGGGGTTTTCAGTGATTTTTTTTTATTGCTGATGTGATAGTGTTTTATAAAAAATTACGTCGTAGCATGATTTCTATCGAAAAAAAATCAAAAGTGAGGAAATAAAGCGCGCGCTTTGAACGTGACGTCACGCACTCACCTTAGTGACGTCGACGAGCCTACGATTTTCATAAAATTAGTTCCCTGTTTTTGACAGTTGACATTGAAATTGCCACTTTGACAGTCGTTTCTCTTTAGTTTGGATTTTTGTGTTTAGAAAATTGTACAAATAACAACATAAATTGTCCAATCAACTTTCGGCAGATTTTCTGCACTTCCTTTAGAAAATTCTGGCTCCATTTTCGTCCACTATTATACAGAAATAAAGCAAAACGCAATTCGCAACAGAACACACATAACATAACCCCAAAATAAAGCGTAAACAATAAACATGTGTCAGTTGTGGTGTGATGTTAGTGGCTATTAGGCATTCTAGCAAATGCTGCAAACATAAGTCCGGGATGTGTGACGTCACTCAGCTTCAAGGTCAAATGAGTGTTCAAATTGCCGTAATATATGTTTATTTTTTTATTAAACACTGTGAGATTTATATTTGAAACAGAGTTGCACAGGGTGAGTATCTATCAGTTAGCTTTCAAATAAACATATTTGTATTGAGATTTAAGAATCTAGTGAAAAGGTCCATTGACAAACATGATGAAAATAGAATTGTCTGCAATTCGACCTGCTGAAGAGATAATAGAAAAACTCTGTTTAAGAGTATATTTCCAAGTCAATTATCTCCGTTACAATTCGGGTGGTATAAAACTGAGAATGGCTTAATGCCTGATGTTATGAGTGAAAGTAATGTTTTTCCTAAAAATGTATTAAGTTGTCTATCTTGTAAATGTAAGAAAGGCTGTAAAAACAATCAGTGCAGCTATAGGAAACTGACTATATAATTTATTTATTTATTTATTTAATATACAACCATTCAACAGGTGTTAACCCAATTACAGAATGGGAACAAAAGTAATACAATTAATAAATATACAGTTTACATAGTAATTCGATATTATGTAAGCATAAACATAAGTGATATATAAGTAACAATCGAAAATAAAAATAAGCGAAACAAAACAAGCAAGAAAGTAGCTTATGACAGTTTTTTTATGGAGGCTACACTGCAATTGAATATGACAATTCTATCTTGAATTTTATATTTGTCGCATATTTGATTAATAGGAGAAAACTTTTTGATGTTTGTTCTCGGCGTCGGTAAATGAAAAGTTAGTGAATGCCTAGAGGTAATTCTAGGTACCTGAAAGTTAATACGATGAAGAATATCACTGCAGTCTATTTTACTGTTCATTAGCTTATATAAGATTATTTGTGATTTCATACGCCTATTCTCGAGACTTTCGATGGATAACCTGTTCTCCATTCGATCATTAGGAAAGCCAATAGCGGAATATACACCATCTTCTCTATAGCAAACATACTTTAATAATCTTCTTTGTACGTTTTCTACAGCATTCACACGGAGATCATAATAAGGACACCATATTACTGAAGCGTATTCAACGTGATCTTACAAACGAGACGTATAGCAACTTTAATGTACTAGTATTAGTGAAATCCATGCAATTCCTAACGATAGCCTAGCGTTTTAAAAGATTCTGATATTAGGTTATTAATATGATCTTTGAAAGTGAGTTTATCATCGAAAGTGACTCCCAGATCTCGAATGGTGTCAGATCGGGATAACGTTGATTGACTTATTGAGTAGTTGTAATTTATTCTATGCAATTTATTTGTGAAAGACATAACATGACATTTTTGAAAATTTAATGGTAATTTGTTTTCTGAACACCATAGATTTATCTTGAGAAGATTTTCTTGTAAATTATCGCAGTCAGCTGTGTTGTTAATAGTGGAATAGATTTTCATATCATCAGCGTAAAGCATAAACGAAACATTTAGATCAGATCCAATATTATTTATAAATATGTTAAACAATAGTGGATCCAGATTGGAGCCCTGTGGAACTCCAGAGGCTATTTCAACAGACTGGTAACCACAACATTGCACGAGTTGCTTTCTATCGGTGAGATAAGACTTGAAAAATTCAAGGAGTATTCGAGAAAATCCATTATTAGTAAGTTTTTGCAGTAGGATGTTATGATCCAGTCTATCGAAGGCCTTGGAAAAATCTGTATAGATTACGTCCGTCTGCATGCCAGCATCTAATGAGTCAGATAGAGTTTCAGTAATAGATAAGAGATTGGTGACAGTTGACCTGCCACGCGTGAAGCCATGTTGATAAGGAGTGATGCGATTTTTCATATAATTAGAAGTATATTCATGAAGAAGCATTTCAAGAATTTTGGCAAAGTTTTTTATAATAATGATAGGTCTATAATTTAGGATGTTATTGCGATCGCCTTTTTTAAAAATTGGTGTAATTCTAGACATTTTCCAAGTACTTGGGAATGTTTGTGTTTTTAGAGCTAAATTATAAATTATTGTCAAAGAAAATATATTCATTTTGTTTCGATGAAAATTGGGTGAAAAAAAAAGGAGATTCAAAGAAAATACATTTTTGAAAATTGAAAAAATGCACTTTTTTTTAATTAAAAAAAATTAACTCTATCCCCTAACAGTACATAAAATAACGTGTGTAAATACATTAGCGCAGTCTCTTATTATAAATGCGGGTATATTATCAAGCCCCGATGTGGTTTTCGGCTTTAATTTTTTTATGCAGTCATATACTTCTGACTCTGTAAAACTTTCAACATGAAATGAGTCTGTTATAGAGTTATCCTCCGTTGGGTCAGCCAGGTCATCGCTCGGTATATATGAGTCCTGAAAGTGTGAGGCAAATGCATTAACAATGCTTTCTTGATCCTTATACTCCTCGTTATTGAGAATCATATAGATAGGTATAGTGGATGTATTTCGCTTAGCGTTAAGTATGTAGTATTTTTCATTTTGTTTCGATGAAAATTGGGTGAAAAAAAAAGGAGATTCAAAGAAAATACATTTTTGAAAATTGAAAAAAATGCACTTTTTTTAAATTAAAAAAAATTAACTCTATCCCCTAAAAGTACATAAAATAACGTACAATGGAAAAAAAGTGATGTACAATACCTCCTTGATAATTGACGAAGAATTAAAAATTTTATTTCGTTCGCCATCTTTGACCATTCTATTTGACATACGATGTCCGGGATTGGTGCGTTATATTTGACCATAAATGAGTTTCATTTTTGTAACTTTGGTCAAATTACTTCTTATAGAAAATATATTCAATTTTGATTTTTTCGGCTATTTTTGGTGTTTTCTATTTTTCTCCAAGATGTCGGATTGACCAGTACATATCGTACCGGTCTATATTTTTAAGAATTTTATTTCAAATAAGCCAGTATTTTTAAAAATCCCATCCGATTACTACTACAAGATATATTACTAGTACAAATATTTTTTTCGTAATCAGGAGATCATAGTACATAAGAATCAACAATAAAATTTTAGGTGGGATGTTGTCGCCGAAAGAAAATCAATTCATCTGCACTATTATTAAAGTATTAGTTTGTTAATTATTTTCCGCATTGTTCGGAATTCGTCCAACGGCTTTTAAAACATTAATCCAATTGTCTTCTAAAGTATTTCTGAGGTGTCACTGTTTTGCGAAGCTCCCATTAACATCATCAGAAGAATCCGAAATTCCGGAAACAAACAATTTCTCTTTCTGTTAAAAATGCATGAAAAAATCGCAAGCAATAATAAAGTTTAAATTCCTTCATTACAGTGGGAAACTAAGTCTGGGAAAGTTTTAAACTAGGCTGACACAAGAAATGGACCGGACTTGCAAAGTGACAGGCGTGAGTGATGAATTAGAAGTGTTTTTATCTGTTTCAGAGTTTCTAGTTTTAGTGGGGGAAAACAAATGAAGCCTGAGGAGACCGTCACCCTCTAAGTCCAATGGCGACAAATACGTTTACTTCACAAACAATCAGATTTATGATAATGTGCTACTCAGTGAAGAGTAAACTAAAACTACACGGAGAATGCAAATATCGAGTTTTTGTTTTGAGTTTTAAGTTTCTTCTTCTGGTAAATTGCTAGATAAAACTTCCAGACGGCCATTTTGTTGAACTTTTGATATATAGTGAGAGTAAATTCATCCACAGCAGTTGAATGTTTGTTCTTTGTATTTCGTTCGGGAGTAATAAATTACTTTTTAATTAATATTTGCAGGTAAACAACCGATTATATAGATAAATAGGTAGATGTTTATTTCATTATATATTTATTTATACAGGGTGTCCCGTAAATAATGGATAATCCTGAAAATGGTAATAGGTCAGGTCATAACCTATCAGAATATCACAACTTGACCTTATTGAAAACCCTACGGTTTTCGAGATATGGGCCCTTTTTGGAAATTTTGAAAATTTCTACTCTAGACTAGTATTTTGCATGCCACTGCCACAAGGTAAGGATTTTTTCATTCTGTTCTTTGGTGAGTATTCTAGAACAGTTGTGCTATCAAAAGTGTATAGAAGTTTTTAGATAACGATGGCGGTATTCTAAAAAAAAAATTATATCCTCAATTTCAGTTTCACCCAGATTCCGTTTGCTGACTTTGACCTTTGATGGTGTAAAGAAAAGTGCCAAGCAAAACTTGCCACTTATCTTAAAAACTAGCCCACTTATTATTATATTCTAAAATGTTTAAAAATTCTGATTCTTTTTGTTAGAAAAAAAGATATAGCTGTTTGAATAGTGGAGCAGCCAAATTTATCAATTTAAAATTTTTAACAAGTAAGCCTTGTTTTTAATTGCATGTGACGCATGTCATTTTGTACGTCTGGTATTACTGATTCAGACTTTGTTTGTCGATAATAACGAATTAGCATTTCTTTGGACTTATTGGAACTTGTTGAGAACAACAATGCCCCGTATACAGTATACACAACATGAGTATGCTAATATGCATATTATTTACAGCGAATGTCGAAGCAATGCTAGTGCATCTTCTGTGCGTTATCGAGAAAGGTACCCGAACGCACGCCATCCTAACTATCGTGTATTTATTAGAGTGCATAATGCGTACTGCGAGGGAAGGATTTCTAGTCTCCGTGATATTGGTGGTGCCAGTGAAGGAAGACCTCGTCAAGATTTCGACGAAGTGCTTGATGAAATTAACAACGATCCATCTACTTCTGTGCGTACCATATCATGACGCACTGGCGTATCTAAAACAACGGTGCACAGAATTTTAAAACGATACCAACTCCATCCTTTCCATGTACAACGTGTGCAAACACTACTACCCAGAGATTATCCCTCGAGAGTGGTATTTTGCCGGCGAATGCTGCGGATGATACGATGATACGAGAGGATCCAGATTTTTTTAATAAAATTTTGTGGTCTGACAAATCATCGTAGAGAAAAGATGGCTTTGTAGATTTACTTAATCTGCATAGTTTTCAGTTTGAAAATCCCCACTTTGATGAGAGAAGATCGGTCACAATACCAATTTAAAGTAAATCTGTGTACAGGCATCCTAAATGGTCAAGTGGTAGGCCCATTCGAACTGCCACCAACATTAGCGTTAGACAATTATTTGGAATTACTTCAAAACGACCTACCGGTCTTACTAGAAGACTTTCCTATATCCCTGAGGCTAACAATAAGACAATGTGGTTACAGAACACATTATGGGAGAGAGGTGAGAGCATATCAAAATTTGAAATATCCAGGAAGATGGATCGGTCGCTTAGCTCCAATTATGTGGCCACCCAGGTCACCAGACCTAAGTCCTTTAGATTTTTTTACTGGGGATGCATGAAGGATGCATTGGAGTAGCCGCTGAAGAAATCAGCCGATCCGGATATTCAAGCCATTTAAAATGTTCCTCTATTAAAAGGTGCAGAGGAGAGCAATTCGAACATTTATTATAAGTTGTTTGATTATTTCTTTTTAATAATGTTTAATAAATGCAGGTGGAATTACTTTTCATTTTATTTCGATCTTTCATCGTCCTCTTACCTCAGAATTTTTAAACATTTTAGAATATATTCTCGATAACGACATTCGCCGTAAATGGTATGCATATTAGCATACTCACGTTGTGTATACTATATACGAGGCTTTGTTGTTCTCGACAAATTTAAATAAGTCCAGAGAAACGCTAATTCGTTATTATCGACAAACAAAGTCTGAATCGGTAACCAGACGTACAAAATGACATACGTCACATGCATTTAAAAGCAAGGCTAACTTGTTAAAAATTTTAAATTCATAAATTTAGTTCCTCCACTATTCACTATTCACTTTTTTTCTAACAAGAAGAATCAGAATTTTTAAACATTTTAGAATATAATAATAAGTGGGCAAGTTTTTAAGATAAGTGGCAAGTTTTACTTGGTACTTTTCTTTACACCATCAAAGGTCAAAGTCAGCAAACGGAATCTTGGTAGAACCGAATTTGAAGAAATAATTTTTTTTTTAGAATACCGCCATCGTTATCTAAAAACTTCTATGCACGTTTGATAGCACAACTGTTCTAGAATACTCACCAAAAAATAGAATGAAAAAATCCTTACCTTGTGGCAGTGACATGCAAAATACTACTCTAGAGTAGAAATTTTCAAAATTTCAAAAAAGTGCCCATATCTCGAAAACCGTAGGGTTTTCAATAAGGTTAAGTTGTGATATATTGATAGGTTATGGCCTGGCCTACTACCATTTTCAGGATTATCCATTATTTACGGGACACCCTGTATACAGCAGAGTATATTTGCAGCAAGTCATAAACAGAAACTGTTTTAGTCAAGGGCGGATCTGGACCTTGAGTTTGGGGGGGTAACACTGAACCCAAAATTTTTTGATGAGGGGGGGGGGGAGAAATCCAAATAAAATTTTAAAATGAAAGTTTCTTGGGGAGGGTAATTACCCTGTTAAAAAAAAATTTCTTTCCAAAATTAACAAAAATCATAACATTTTAAAACAAAAGTTGATAATTTACAGAATCTTGGGGGGGGGGGGGTAATTACCCCGTTACCCCCCCATAAATCCGCGACTGGTTTTAGTCAATATAAAAATAGTAATAAATTCAAATAATAGAATTATAAAGCAAAGTATATTTATTTATTTTATTTTACAAACCCAACAGAATTGACATTCGAATTACAGGGTAGGCACATACAGTCAGATGTAAATTGACATAAAAAATTTCACACCAGACACACTAAGCATCTTGCTTATTGCTTCATTAATCCCTATTAATGATGGATTCTTGTTGACAGAACAAAACAAAACTTGACTCTAAAAAAATCAGGTCGGCGTAAAAACTCACCAAAGTAGTTCAAACCTATTCAGAATTTCTCCAGGATTCTGAAAATGAAATAATATACAGGGCGTTCCGTTTAAAAATCAAGAATTGGCGTCAAATACGTCAAACTGTGGCATTAACTCTGCCGAGTTTCATTTGAAAACTTTGTAAAACAATGGACAAAATTATATCGTTATCGGTATTTTGAAAACTCGGTGCTGTGCTGTTCATGTCTAATTTACCACCAAGTATCGAGGATAGAACATCGACTATACAGGGTGTTTTTTAGAGTTACGCCGGGGTCATTTGGCATCTATATGACCAACCATAACCTATATGAAAAATTTTACGGTTTTTTCTTAAAATGCCGATTTTGCACTTTTTAAAAAACATCTCCATTTTTCATCATTTAAATAATTACTACGCACTAAGTTTAACATGATATTCTGACTTTTTTCTGTATCTTAAGTAAATAAACTGCGAATAGAAAAATAATTTATAAGTTTCTGTTGGCTAAGAAAAATAAATAATACATTTAAGAGTGGCAGTGCGTGCTTAAGAAAATGATTTCGTAATTCAACAATTTCTCCTATATCTCTCAATGGATTGAAAAAATTCTTTCATAGAGACAACTTGATAGAATTATACCAGATTATTGAAATCAATAAAAAAAAACTTTTTTTGACTTTTGCACGAGAAAAAAATTTTCCTTCTTTAATTTTCAATAGCCTAGTGCTATTCTATAAAGTTATCTCTAAAAGCCCATCTAAAAATTTTTTGAATCGGTTCGGGAATGTAGGAATTACGTTCACAGCACCACCGCCCACCTTAAATGCGATGGTAACTTAAGATGTCGAATTTGAGAGTCTTATAATAATGTTCAAAAAAGTGGTCTAAACACTTAGCCCAGTCGTTGAAGGTATCTCCACCAAAACCTTGCAAAATAGATTTTTTTTATGAATTCGTGAAAGTGTGTAGAATAATATTCTGAAAAGTTTACATCTCGCTCGGATGCAGAATATTGGAAAAAAAAAGTGAAGAAAAAAATTTTGTATCCATTTTTTAAAAAATTTGAAATTAAGTCAAAGTAGGAAAGAATAAAAATGATTATTTGTCATAAGGTTGGGAATGAAGATTTTTCGGTATTAATGCAGCAGCCTCTTCTTGGGAAACATGAAGCCCTGAGTGACCCAGCGAATCTTGCAGCTCCCCTCTAAGCAGCAGCGCAGCATGGACAAAGGTTCGAAAATCATGATCTAGCACTTGCCCCGGGATCGGAACATCTTGATCGATGTCTCCTAAAGCAACATCCGCAGTCACCTTGGCCAAAAACTCCTCGGGTATAAGGAAAGTTTCCGTTCCTGTGATGTCCTTGTTTAAGGGCTGGAAGAAAAGGAACGAGTCCTTAATGCCGTTCTGCAATTTCTCTTTAAAAGTTGACAAGCGAGATTCAAATGACGTCGGTATCTCAACGTCGATTGTTCTCGCCAGGTGAACGTATCTTTCCCAAGCATCTGAGAGTGACAAAACGTTACTCAGTGAGACTGAGACTTCGAGCTTTTTGCAAATTTGGATCATAGGTAAATTAGTTTTGCCACACTCCTTCATCTGCATCTGTACCTTTTTCTGGCTCCTCTCGGCCTTCACTATACACAGACTGTGATATTTCACCTCAGATGCTATCAAGAACGGCATACAATTGATGCAAACGAACAGTTAGTGCCAAATTTGAAATTTTTATAAGGTTCATTCCACTATTACACGCAGTAACACAATTTTGTTACCAAATTGTATTTCGGAAGGTGTAAAATATTACTTAACAACACGTAACACACACACAGTAGCACACATTCAACCACTAAAAACTATATATCTGACAGATTTTGCACTCCAAATACAACAAGACTCAAGGAGCGCACGTAAACACAACAAAGTTTCGGCGGCCATCTTGGGCGCCACTTTTTAACCCATGCACTCCAAACTTAAGGTAAGTAAATTTTGACCATTGTAATGTGTTTGGCATCCGACAAAACCCCTAAGCAGACGTTTAGATCATTATTTTAAGCCAACGGACAAGGGAGATGTAGGGCAACAGAGTATAGGTTGCCATCTTGAATACCGGACTTCCGGTCCAAATTTCGCTTTAGCAACAGGCAGATTCGTATCCAGCGGATTCGAAATACTCTAAAAACGTTGTTTTCCGAATTGTTACATGAAATGCTTCTTGCATTGTTCTTTTTTGAAAACGTGCCTAGTCTAATAATATAGAGAGGTTTTCCAATAATTCTAACATATAGACGACTTTCTACATTTTTTTAAAAGACGGTAATGGCGACACGATAAAGAAAAAACATATTTCAGAATATCAAAAGTTCAAATTACATAAATGATGAAAAATGGAGATTTTTTAGAAAAGTGCAAAATCGGCATTATAAAAAAAACATTTTCCATATTGGTGTATTTGGTCGTACAGATGCCAAATGATCCCCTGTACCTTCCAGTTCAGGGTCGACATCATTCTACCAAACACTCTATTTTAATTTGCTTCCAAAAGACCCAAGTTGTCGAATTTACAATTTGAAATGGGCTAGTATTATTTTTGATGCACAAATGACATTATTCTGATAAATTCTAAAAGCGCCAAGATGCCAAAGTTATCGGTAAAAAATCTGTAACGTCTGAAACTGATTCCTTTCTCTTATATATCAGCGATAGGAACATACATATGTGGAATATAGGGAATAACGTGCAGAAGGTTTGAAAGATTACTCCGGCGCCTTATGACTATAGATCAAATTTGTGTGTAAATTGCATGCCTGGAAAAATATATGAGTATACCCCCAAGTTCATCACATAAAATGAAACCTTTTTTATTACAAATCTCGAAAGTTTTAGACACGATATCGTTACACATACAAACTTGTCTCAAGATGTTAAATTATCACGGTTTTTTTTAATAGCTTAGATTAGAGGCCTTTTAGTAAGATAAAGGACAATTCGTCATTATTAATAGAATACTGGGATCAAGACATGTCAGTATTAGTTTATTTGACAGCTGAAATTGAGTGTCGCTAGCAGATGTTAGTTTATTTAGATTAGCCACTACATGATGTAAGGAGACAAGGTGTGCTTATGCGCAGCTTTCGGAATCAGCCAATAGCGTAACCCATCCCTATCGCGTCCATGTTGAATTTCTGACGATCGAGAAAGGGGCATTAAATAGCGGCAAATTCAAAATGCAATTATTTTTATAGTCTTGTCATATGATTATGTTATTTTAGTTAGTTTAGTTTCATAAAGTTGGCAATGGCCAGAGATAGATTGTTTGGTTAAGTTAATAGGTTATAAAAAGGAAAGTGTTTCTTTTTTTTTAACTATTTAACGTCGGCCTATTTCCGCTACCAGGGCCTATCACCGACGCCAGGAGATGAGCTACCTCCAACCTGGAAATTTTGCCGAACCTCTTCCCTTAAGAAGAGTAGGGATCTTTTACTTGCCTAACATTTAATAGACAAGGGACCGCCTGCTTTACATCCCCTCCGAAGGATGGTATATCCACTACGTAATCCTCGTCTGAAATTACGTAACTTCCGAGTATACACTGATATACAAGCCTCTAGAATGTGGGGCGAGAACGCTGTATTTTCCAAGAGAGGTGGGTCACCCATCCAAGTACTAACCGCGCTTGACGTTGCTTCAACGGAATATCGACTGATATTCACAATCAATCAATCAATCAATCAATAGTATTTATTCAGTATTAATAGTACAATACGTGCCTTCTCGGAGCCCAACCCAGAGCCAGCCACACGACCAGGACAGGTGACGTCGAGGTGGGTGTGGGGCTGGGCGGGGTGGGCCCAGACTCAGCTTAGAGATAGTTCGAGTGGGGGGCTAGAAGCTCCTGTCCACCGCAGGTGGACTTAAAAACTAGGTTAAAATATTTTATTGTCCACATGGATCTACAAGTAAATTAAAAATAAATACAACACTAAAAACATTGGCGAACGCGCACTACACAAGTTTGGTTATTGACACGGGAAAACTGAACGAAAAAACCCGTTCGAACAAATGACGGCCTTGCGGTCTGATCGCCGACAAGGAAGGTAAGATGGAAAGATAAAAGCTGTGATTTAAAAAATTAGGATTTGGATAAGTTTCGGCCTGAAGGAGATTTAGGGACAAAAAATTACAAAAAAACAATAAAAAGGATAAAAGAACAAAATTGCAAAAACATGAAAAGGAGAGAGAAAGTGGTTGAAAGATAAAGATAGGGGAAAGGTAGGTTATCGTAGGAAAGAGTGTGGCTAACGGAGTTGCCGGAAGATAGGCAACGCCTGGTATGGTAGGGGGTGTTTTATATTGAAAAGTATGGCATTATGCTGTCTGATTCGAGTGATGTTGCGGGTAAGCGGGCTACCGTCCAGTTTGAACTGATAGAATTTTTGAGACGTTTCTTGGACGTAATCCGCTAGTGAGGTTATGTCGTGGCAACGTGCATAAAGATCTCTGAGGGAGGTGTACCTATCAGAGGCTGAAATGAGGCGCATAAATTTGTGTTCTAGTACTTTTAATTTTCGCATTGTCGTGGCCGGGATGCTGCACCACACCGGCGCCGCGTATGTGATAGCCGGCCTGATTACCATCGTATACAACAACTTTTTATTGGTCCTGTTGAGTCCGCTACCCCGCGCCAGGAGCGGATACAGACTCCTGGACATGAAGTAGACCTTGCGAATCGTCTCGTTAATGTGAATGTTGAATGTCAGTCGTTTGTCTAGGTTCACCCCCAGATATTTCACGCACCGCTTAATTGGAATTTCTCTACCCCCGATCGAAAGTGGCGTTAAAATACGGTTTTCAGTGAAGCAGCGCGTGAATAGGATCGATTCTGACTTCTCGGGGTTTATCTGAATCTTCCACTTGTCGTAGTATGCCGTGGCACGAGCCACGTGCGCCTTCAGCAGCATATTGGCTGCCTGCGCATTGTGCGAGTGCACATACATGGCCGTGTCGTCGGCGTACTTGGCAAGATTTGAATTCGGGAACTCCGGGAAGTCGGAGACGTATAGGTTGTATAGTTTTGGAGACAGACACGACCCCTGGGGGACGCCCGCGTGAATGTCCCGCCGAGTTGATAGTTTGTTATTCACCCTGACCTGCAGTGACCTGCCTGACAGAAAGGAGTGAATAAGTTTCGTAATGTGCGTTGGGAAGTCCAATGAATTTAGCTTGTAGAGTAAGCCCGTTATCCACACGGTATCAAAAGCTTTCTCAATATCGAGGAGCACCATGGCGGTGCTCTTCCCGAGGTTGCATTGCACCTTGACGTCATTCACGATCCTGACGACCTGCTGCACAGTGCTCCTGCCCCGCCTGAAGCCGAACTGGCCCTCGTCGTCGAGTCACATTGAAGTCGCCTCTACGCTCGCCCCAAAGGAAAGTGTTATTAATATGATTATTAATACCTAATAAGCATCACACAGAACGTGACAAATCTAATAAAATATTTATGAAACATTAATGAATTTAGGAATTCCGTAGTATAATGAAAGTTTATATTTGTGCTCTGTACTTTGCATGCAAGTAGGTCGATGTTTGCATAGCAGTTTTTGCCGAGTGTTGAGCAAATGGGCAATATACCTACCAACTAAGTATGCACTTAAGGCCAAGTAAGATGGAGATTTTTAAGAATGTATATAGAAGAATCAATAATTTCGCGAAATCATAAGATTCATATTATCCATGTCGAGTTCAAGACCTACCAATATCAATTTTAAAAAGTATATTAAGTTCATATGAAAGAAGTAATTATATGCATCAAGATAGATTAGTAGATCTTAAATTCGTAAAATTGGTCCCCTATTTTCGAAATTTAAACATTTTTGAATGTAAATAGTTCGCTCATAATTGCTTGTGAGTTCCTCTCGTTTGCTCATTATCGCTTACGTAGAGATTTGAAATTGATAGCTCCCTGCATCTATTGATTAAAAAAAATAACAATAACAAAACAGCAAATTGGGCAATTTGCTTGTTTTCTCATCTAGTGTCTCTGTTTGTTCATCATTATTTATAATGATATTCAATTTTTTAAGCAGCAAGCAAACAAACGAAACTGACGAGCAAATGATTCGCATTGAAATATGTTTCAATATCTAAAATTGGGGGCCAACTTCACAGGTGTCGATATAATAATAATAATAATAACGTTTATTTACAATATAACTTTAGTAATAATAACATAGATTTCTTAATATTAGCTTAAAACCTTGTAAATAAACAACACAACTCACGAAGGCAAAGCCTTGTCCGTGAGTAACAATAAAATATTTCATACTCTCAGAGCATAAATACATAAATACATAAAAGTACTAATATAAGAAGTTGATTTGTACACAAATCTGTAATTTATAACGTACATTACTACTATAAGACTTAGCTCATAGTTGAGCAGTGAACAGTGAACACGAGACAAAATGAACGAACAGCCGGCGCGCGGCGGCTCCAGGAGTATAGACTAAGAATTGGGAAGTTTAATGGTGGATAACTCTGGATACATGCATTAGTAAATTATCCTAGTTATGGCAGTAATATTAGTTACATTTTTAGTCTATTAAATCATGTATTTCTTTCCTAGATCTGTGCAAGACGTACATCTTCAGTTTTTTTTTGAATGCGTGGATTGACATATGTTGAGTTTTTAAGTTTAGAGGTAAACTATTATATAATTTTGTCCCCAGAAAGCTGAAGCTTCTTTGCCCGATAGTTTTATGCATCATTGGAGGTATGTGATATGTATTCCGCTGTCGTGTTTGGTATGCATGTGTGAATGAATTAAGTGTGTTTTTATTTTTGTATTGTGCAATATTAACTGCTATAAAATAAAGTTGCCTCAAGTCTAATAATTTTGAGTCTATGAACAATTTTTCCGTTGGGTAGAGTATATTTTTTTGTAGTAGAATCTTTATAAATTTTTTTTGTGTTATTTCTAGGTTGGTCAAATGATTTTTGGCAGCTCCGCCCCACCCTATTATACCATATTGCAAGTGGCTTTGTACCAATGAATAATATACGATTCTTAGTTCCCTATCATTCAATATATTTCTAAGAAGTCTAAATTTATATAATAAGAATCTAAGTTTTTCCGCGACGCATTTAATTTGTAAGTCCCAGCGTAGATGTTTGTCAATAATAATGCCCAGATATTTTATTTTATCTACAGCTTGGATCTTGCATTCCTTGCCTTCATTATGAATCGTGATAAAATTGAAGGCTGGAGCAGTAGATTTGTTGTTAGAGAACGGTGTATAATAAGTTTTTTGTAGATTTAAGGTAAGTAGTTTAAAATCAAACCAATCCTTTAGGTTATCTAAATCCTTTTCGACTTTTATTTTCAGTTTTTCCCAAGATTCATCTTTATAAAAGATGGCAGTGTCGTCTGCGAAACTAATTATATCTCCACTACTCCGAAGTGAGAACAAGCCGTTCATGTATATCGTGAACAGAATGGGGCCTAAGACAGTCCCTTGGGGAACGCCATACTCAATAGGTTTATAATCACTAGTAATATTATTAATTTTTACAGCTTGTTGGCGGCCGGTTAAATAGCTTTTGAATAGATTAAGGGCTGTTCCTCTAATACCAAGGTCATCTAATGTTGACAGTAGTTGGACATGGCTTACCGTGTCGAAGGCTTTAGCTAAGTCTACAAACACACACATGCACGGGCTACTTCCATCCAGAGTAGTGTAGATTTTTGTCGTTAACGCCTCAATGGCATCTTGTGTAGATTTGCCCGATTGAAAGCCATATTGCATTGGGGAAATAAGTCCATATTTTGTTAGATATTTAGATAACCTTACTTTAATGATTTTTTCTAGTATTTTTGCAAAGTTAATGATAAGGGATATCGGTCTGTAATTCGTAATTTCTTTATTATCCCCATTTTTAAAAATTGGTGTAACAATGGACGTCTTGAAAGCAGATGGGCACTTACCTAATTCAAAGATTTTATTAATTAAATATGTTAATGGCGCTGCTATTTCATTAGATATATGTTTTAAGGTCTCTGCTTTCAAGCCGTCAACTCCCACCGATTTTTTATTTTTTAACTCTGCTATAGTTTTATTTATTTCTTGAGTATTAGTAGGTCGTAAGAAAAATGTGTTTATGTTAATTTCCCTTTTTATTTTATAACCCTTTTTAAACTGTATCTTACTTGCGAGTGACTTACCCAGATTTACATATGTATTATTAAACTCCGCTGTGATATCATTCATATTTTGTATTACTTCATTATTCACATTTTTTATGCATGTAATAGTATTGTCATCTTGCCTAGAATTAGTAACCTCATTAATTATGTTCCACATGTGCTTTGAGTTGTTTTGGTTTTCATTAATTTTGTTTTTGTAGTAGTTATGTTTTGTTTGTTCGATTAGCCTCGTTAGCATATTTTTGTAATTCCTGTATTGTAATTTTATTTCTTCATTATAGGGGAATTTTTTGATTTTATTATAGAGTTAATTTTTTTTATTCACTGATTTAATTATTGCTTTGGTAATCCAACATTTCCTTTTTTTTTTCACTCCGTTTAATTTTAATATAAGATGTACATGACTCTAATATTCCAGATATGCTTGTAATAAAATGGTCAGTTGCTGTATCAATGTCAGTTGCCTGGTATATTTGTTCCCATTTTTGGTTAGATAGTATTTTTTTAAGTTTGGTAGTATTAATATTTTTGTAATAATTGTCTTCTTTTATTAAGTTTGATTTTTCTGTGCCTAACACAATTTGCAGTATAATTGTGTAGTGGTCAGTAATGTTATTTTGTATTATAAGAGGCAATAGACAGTTTTCGACATCGTGGGTCGTTTTCAGAAATATATGGTCAATACATGTACTAGACACGCCTTGACATCTCGTGTAATTATTTATAGTCGATATGAAGTTACATTCAGATAAAGTATTTAGATATTCTGAGCTAATTTCAGTGGTTTCTGATATATTTATATTCATATCTCCTACTAATAAATGATAATCATGGGAATTACCTTGACTATTTTCTAGGTAGCGTCTTAAATTTAAAATAAATTCGTGTGAACTTGTCGTGGGTGACCTATAGACTGCTGTAATGATAAAACTTTTTTTGCTTACTTCTGCTTTTACTTGAATTAAATTTGTATTATTAAAATCTATTATCTCATACGAGAAATTAATACTAGAGCGAATATAAACTATTAATCCGTCGTTTTTGTTTAATTTCCCATTATTATACAATAGCCTATAACCTTCTAGAGCAAATAATCTAGTATCATTAATCTGGAATGTTTCAGTAAGGACGATGCAATCGTATTTTATATCAAAGTTCTTTAGAAATATTTTAAATTCATCTAAGTTTTTAGCAATACTACGGATATTTAGATGCAATATCTTAAAGTTACCCACGTTATCATTTATTTTTAGAATTTCATTTGCCTCATGTTCATCTTGTAAAGTAAATGTTTCTATTTCCCGCAAGGGAAAATCTCTGATATAAGGATCCATTAAGATTATATTAATTATACAAATTATAGCTAAATGTCATTCACGGCATATACTGTAATTTATCTATACTTATAATAATTAAATTACACAATTTATACTTCTAATAATTAAATTTCAAAAATAATAAATAGAGCATCAATGCATATCATTTTTAATGTTGAAACAAAAAGACATACATGAATAAAAAATTACATCAGAGTAATATCATAAAATAATGCATCAAAGTTATGGAGAAAAAAAGACAATAAAATAAATCTATAAGATAGCTAAGTATGTGATTAAAAAAGACAGTTTATATTGAGTTAGAGGTAATACTAGACAACAAACAAAAGACTATCTATCTATTTTTGTTTGAGTGTATTTGACCTAAGATTTTTTTGAGGTGCTTTATCATTTGGTGGGTGTTTTTCGTTGTTTTTTATTTCACATGGTTTTGATTTCTTTTTATCCTGTTGATCGTTATTATCGTTCAGATCCAGGACTCGAACTAACCGTTTTTGTCCACTATTTATATTTGTAGTATTTCCTGGTACTTCTTTTTCTTCAGATGTTTTTAAATCTGTGGATTCCAAACTTTCTACGGTATAGATTTCATCAGCTATAATTAGCTTGTCACCTTTAATACGAGCTTGTAGGCCTTTTGTTTTTGCTTCTTTTAGGTGTTTATAAAGAAGTTTTAGTGTAGTTTGATCTTCTGGGCATTGGTCCTGACCAATAAATATATTGTTCCCTCTCAAGGTTCTTGCTATTTGTAAAACGCTTATTTTTTTCTGATAGGAGATAAATTCCACAATTATAGGTTTACTATCTTTGTTATTATTTTTACCTATCACATATGCATCATTAATGTCAGCGGGAGTAATTTCAAGTTTTAGTAATTCAGTGAGTATTTTTGCTGCGTTCTCAATTATGTTTTGCTCGATCTCTTTTACCCCAAAGATAATTATGTTGTTTTTCCTTACTTTTCTCTCTATATGTATCAAATTGCTTTTCAATAATTTGTTTTCTTGTTCCAATTCAGATATTTTTTTTCATATTTGTCTACTACTGAATTTATTTCTTCCTTTATTCCTTGCGTTTGTTGTTTTAATTCGTTTTTTACATCCGTTATATTTTCATGAATAATAGTTTTTAGGTTTGTAAATAGGCTGCTTATATAATCTTTCTGTATATCACTAAAATCAGTCATAGTATCTCTTTATAAAAATTTATAGCCAGGTAGTGTATGGACCACTTTAGCTTAGCCAGGGACCTTCAATTATTGATACTGTTCGTTATCACTGATGGTTATCAGGTTAGTTGTTTTGTTTTGATTACAGTATTATATATTTATATGCTGAATATTAGTGGGTAAATTAATGGTGATGTATTTTACTTACATTCACATAATCATAGGCACAATTTTAACATTTTAATTATATAGAAAAACACTTTAAATTTCAATTTTTGCAGGAGATATTTCACAGTATACGCTTCTATATAAAGCAGCACACACGCTTGTTCATTAGCTAATATAAGGAATGCTGTACAATAAATAAAACATTATTAGTTTACAGAGAAAACATATATTCATTATAAAATAGCATTTCCCATTATTATATTATATTTACTTAATATTTACATTAAATTATTACGCTGTTAAGTAGTTTTATATAATAATTTTATAATGCACTTATTTTTTTTTCTTCTTAAAAATCTAACCCTGCATGACACGCTCCGTAGTGTTATTGCAGAAGTAATGTCTTCAAACAATCACTTCATACATTTTTGATTAAGCCGTTGAAGTTGTCCCAATTGTGAAATGTGTGAATTTCAAAATTTCATATACTCTTTATCGTGCTTCTTTCGCCATCATTTCAGTTGCTTTTTTCAATGCAACTTTAATCCTTTAGTTCTGAAATTTCAACGTTCACTTCAAGATCTTCAGCTCGTAATTTAGTATTCTCAGTTTCTACCTCGTTAACGCTAAAATTATCTTGCCTGAAAAAATATTTACGAATTACTTTCTAGTTTCATCAGACTATAGTTTCATTTTAATTTACCGTCGTTGAGGTTAACTACGTCGCGGTCACAAAAATTAATCCACACTTTTACTATATTTTCATCCTTTAGGAATCCAAAATAACTAATATTACTATTTTTGATGTTCACATTACAATTTTTGCAACTTTGTACTAAACAACCTGACATTTCAACATAAATGAATAACAGACATATTAAACATGGCGGCGTTTGGAAAGGCGCAGTAGAGAACGAAAATGAGACCTTAATTTACACACACCATATATCCTTACATCATGAGCCACTAGGTACTTATTTGATGAATTTATATAATATACCAGTCAACTAATTAAATATGGGGTCGGATTTATAGGCTCCGTTTGTAATATGGCGGCCAACACAGTAAAAACCCTTAGAAAACGGCTATTAGAGAAACAATTTTGTAATTTGGTATACTGATTTTTGTCATTAAAACGACTATTTTTCCGAGCAGTACCAAATCAAAATGGCTTCCGGTTTCAAGATGGAGGCTGTTTTAGAAAATTTAAAAGATCGACATTTCTAGCTAAACTATTGATTTCATGAAAAAAAGTTATTAAGAAAAATTGTCTCGCATTAAATTTTGAACAAGAAAGTTCTTATAAGTTTTTTTCTAAAACAAGAAATTGAGACTCTACGGGGTAAAATATCACAAAGTGAGTTATTTCTTATTGATAATTGCACCATTTGTTTCATGTTTTGTATAAGGAGTTAGATCACAATTTATTGTCGGTCTAGGAATTGTCCAAGAAGGTAGTTCACTAAAACCCAAATCGAAGGCATCCGGTAGTTCTACTTCAATTTCTTCAAGTTCTTCTCTAGGTCGAGTCCCCGCTTAAATTACAAACTTAGGTTTAGGTATGTCTACGTTGAATTTGATTGTTTCACTATTAGTGGAGTGCCGTTAGATTTATACCTAGGAACCCGGTTCCTATGAACCAATTTTAATGAAACTGTTTGCATTGTGTTGCTAAAACCTAATACTAAAATGTTTATGGTTTAGAAATTGACGTTTTTACCCTGGAGGTGAATGCCACCCCATCTCGGGGGTGGAAATTATTATGTTCAAAGTAACTGCAGAAATCGATAGAGGAATGAATTCTAAGCAATAAATGTTCTATGCAATTTCTTTGATGAGTCAATACTTTTTGAGTTATTCTTGATTGAAAATGTTGATTTTTCATCTAGAAGATGCATGTTTTAGAACGATTTTTCACTATTAACTCGAAAACCTTACGTTTTACCAGAATAATTATTATAAGCAAAAATAAAGCTTATAAAATAGGAAATTGATTGTTTTTTTTTATTTCTGTGGATGCAATACAAACCGAGTTATGGCTCGAGGAAAGTGACTTTTGTTCGCCGAAAACTGAATTCGATTCTTTCAACGTTAAATAACGGAAAAACGGAAAATTTTTGGAGGAAAACATATAAGACATTTTTAAAAATACTTGAAAAAACCTTTAAAATGAACTTTGGTAAAAGTCGTTAGCATGATGAAAATAAAATGGTTGTCAGTTTTTTCGGAGAAAAAATCAGCAATGAAACCAATGGCTTCACTGAGAGAATTGAAATTAAACGTAATCCATTTACAATTTACCTTATTTAAGTACTAACAATATGTTCTGGAAGTTTGACCTATATTTGAAAAAAAGTTTGATTCAAAGAAATGATTTTTGAAATTTCTTAAAAATTTTCATTTTTTCGCAATAATTCAAACTAAATAAGATACGTAAAAAATGGTACAGTGCAAATTTTAGAAGCCGGAAGGTACTGCACAATATCACTGTATTGAGCTGCCAAAGAGATAAAGTTGGAAAAATATTTGAGAGGATCGAATTCAGTTTTCGGCGAACAAAAAGTCACCTCCATCGAGCCATAACTCGGTTCGTATTGCACATTTTAGTATTAGGTTTTAGCAACACAATGCCAAAAGTTTCATTAAAGTCGATTCATAGGAACCGGGTTCCTAGGTTTTTTTAGTTTTCATGCCTAACGGCACTCCACTAAATTTACAAATTTAGTTATTTCATGTTACTAAAATGAAGTACTTGATACATTAAAGTACTTTCCAACATTTAAACAGCATTCTAACATCTATCAGTATAAATTTTCAATAAATATATAACATAAAATTGGAGTAATTGAACGGGCTGTGAGTAGTGGTGGCGTCATCGGCTGCATTAATATAACTAACATAACCTCTAATTTTAAGTTTTAAAAATCTTATTCGCCTTTTTAACGCTTGTATTCGCACTTTTCGCTTGAAGCCAGTATGACTGCAAGCGAACAGTTAAAGATTCACGCCAATGTGTGTCAATAATGTTGATTAAAACACAACAATATATTGAACAAAATTTTAGACGAAAGTACGAGAACCAAGCGAAAACTGTAATAATAGCGACATAGTACTCGAAATTTTTTAAAAAGATACGTATTTTAGAGATTAATTATATTTACCATCTTGTGACCGATGCGATGGCGTTATCAGAGCCCGTTGATGTGACGTAGTGCTTTTGGCGGTAAAATTTTTACTCAAATTTAAAGATGCTTGTTTTGGATATTACCCAGAGAGCACATGATAACCTAGTATAGTCCTAGTATATTCCAGCTGTCTCAGATTTGATATTATCCCATGGACATATCCCTAGATCCTCCTAGGGTTGACCTGACTGGATATTAATATCCTGTAAAGATTCAGATTATGGATATCCTACGGATATCCGCAACTGATTGCCTACGGATATCCCAACGGGATATCGGTATCCTATAGGTATACAACATATGTATTTCCTGCGGATGTAATAGTACGGAGGTGTAACCCAGGAGTTAACTACTAATTATTATGTTTCTGCATTATTTTATTATTGTTATTATAAGTTATGCATTATGTTGTTTATTCTAATGAGTTTTTGTTAGTTTTGACAGCAAGTCACCAGTGGTGTGACATCGACACTGGACATCAATTTTCATTCCGAAAAACCGATGACACGCATATGGTATAATATTTTTAATAGTCAAATTAATATTGTTTTTTGATAAAACGAAAGTAGAATATGAAAAACAATTTACGTCAACAGCCGACTCAGTACTGAAGTATGTCAATCACCACTTTAGTGACACCGGCCCCTCCTGAGAGCAGCACCTGTCACCACAGTGTTGCCACCGACAGTGAACGTGTAAGAAATGGGCTGCTAAATTATAGGTTGAATTTTCAACCTACAAAAGGCGTCTTATTTTACTAGGATAAAATATTCATGAACGTTACATTGAACAAGATTTTAGTCGAAAGTACGAGAACCAAGGGGAAATTATAACTAGAGGAAGCATTATACTCTTCGCCGATTTACTGAGCTTTTTATATAATTGTTACACATTCTATAGGATACTCTTCGCATTTTTCTTGTAAATAATGTTAGTTTTTGGACATTCTAAATTTTGTGATACCAACTTTGTTGTGGAAAAAAATATATGAAAAAAAAATTCACCATGTGAGGGATCGAACACGAGACCTTTGGATTGCAAGGCAACAACAACAACAACAAGCATTTATTAATGTTTCACAAGGTACAATAATGCGCCATTCCGGAGTCCGGCCCGGAGCCAGCCAGACAACCACGGCGAACATCGCCGAGGTGGGTGTGAGACTGGGCGGGTAGGGTCCGGTTTGGCGGTGACGAAAATTATTTGCTGAGTTAAAACTCCTGCCTAATGGAAAAAGGCTTAAATTTAACGGTATCGTATAACGTAATACACAAGGGTACTTAAAAATAATTAAAATTAAAAACTGTAAAAAACTATCGATTTCGCGCACACGCGAACACTTAAAAATTTTGATTGCTGGCACGGGAAAACAAAACTCAACGAAAAAACCCGTTTGAGACAATTCCACCCTGGTAGTCTTCCTGACGTCAGGAAAGTGTCGTGGATAGTTAAAAGTGGGTAATGTTATGTGAAATTTTAGTTTGTTAAGAATTTATTGGTCGAGACTGAATTTAGAGACAAAAAATAGACAAGGAACAAAAAAGGTAAAAACAAATAAAGGGAATAGAGAGGGGTTGGTTGTAGGTTTTGGTGAAGATTAAAGGTGGGGAAAGGAGAAGTTGTCGTAGAGGGAAGTGTGGTTAGAGAGGTTGCCGAAAGATAGGCAACGCCTGGTATGGTAAGGGGTGTCGGATATCGAAAAGGATCGCATTATGCTGTCTGATTCGTGTTATGTTGCGGGTTAGCGGACTATCGCCCAGTTGCAAGGCAAATGCTTTAACCATTGGGCTATCTCATCTTACCAGAAAACTTGAATAAATGTCATTCAAAAATTATAATTCAACGGATTAGATACATTATTATGAAATATATATATTGGTAAAATGTAAAAACAAAAAAAATTATAGAGAATAACATTTCGAAAGATTTCTATTTAAGTACAAATAACAGAAATTTTGAAAAAATTTTTTTTTTATTTAAACGATTAATAACTTTTTTATTTATTGATAGATTTTTTTCAAAAACAATAGGGTTCCTCCTCTAGCTAACGCTAACTTACTTTCCAAATTTCAATACAATCGGACTTTTCTTTCTTAAGTTATCGTGGTTACAAAAATCGTAACGGACGGACAGACGGACAGATGGACAGACGGACAGACGGACGGACAGACAGACGGACATTTTGAAAGTTGTTCATAATTCGTTCACTAACACAATGATATGAAAATTTTTTCTCTACGAGCGATATTTCCGGTTTTAGAAATGTGCCGATCAAATGCAATATACTCTTCGTTTTTGCGAAGAGTATAATAATAGCGACATAGTACTCGAAAATTTAAAAAAATATATGTATTTTTGAGATTAATTGTTTACCTTCTTGCGACCGATGGCATAATCAGGGCCCGTTGATGTGACGTAGTTCTTTTGGAGATAACATCTTCATTCAAATGTAAAAATGCTTGTTTTGGATATTGCCCAGACAGCACACGATAGCCTCAGAATATCCTAGTATAGTCCCGCTGTCCCAGATTTGGGTTTATACCATGAACATATCCCAAAGTCAAGGTTGACCTGAGAATATTAATATCCTACAAAGATCCAAATTATGGATATCCTCATCTGATTGCCTACGGATATCCCGACGGGATGTCGGTATCATACAGATGTACAACATACATATATCCTACGAATGTAATAAAATCGATATCCATGGGTTATCTTGTCCAGTTTGCCCACGAATATCCCAACACGGAAGTATTTTTGCCATCCTTTTTAAGAAACATATTTCTACAAAAATGTTAAAACATGAAATTATATCTATATACTTATGTATTAAACAAATTTAACACAAAATAAAAAAAAACTGAATGCGGTGGAATCGAACCAGGGAGCTCTTGAATCATAACTATGAGCGCGTTAGGTTAACATACTGTTGTAATATGACTACATAATATATACTTCCAGTATAGTTTTGTTCACAATTAACATATTCTAGTGTAAGGGCCTATACAGAATCGGTAAGTCCTGGGTTTGCTATTGCGCTATTAACCGACCGCCCACAATAAAGACGTCTACCAGTACTCTAACAGAGGCAAACAGTGACAGGCCCCTTTAAGATAATTATGTACACCCTTGCTTCCTTAGCTCTCGCTTGCTCTTATTGCCATACCAAACTGAACACTCTCCGATACTGTATCTATTATAAATTGTTAGCTTATTTCAATAAAACAAGAAAGATAAAAGAAAAGAAGTTACTATATATGAAATATGTAAGGAACTCTCATAAACACTCTTTTTGTCTTCTCTCAAAAGTGCTGTCGCAGTCTATGTCCAAGTTAAGTTTGTTAGTAAATGCGTTTTATAGTTTTTTGTGTCCTGTAAGTTTTTCCACAGTTAATAAATAGTTATTCAAGTTCAACTACTATATTATTGCCTGCAGTTGCCCTGGTTCTTCGTTTATATCCACTATTAACAAAAGAAGTAAAAACAGTGTTATTGCATTGTTTTTATATCTTTTTTTAATAGTGGATATAAACCAACACTAGGGCAATTGCAGGATTTCAAACAGTGTTTTATATTACCAACATCTGTTTAATTAATCCTAAGTGGAAAAAGTGGTGCGGCATGTTTCATAAGTTTTACAAGAGGTGGGTCATCGCCAGTATATATTAACTCGTAAAATTAAAGAAACTGAATTTGTTGGTTGCATACTGACTTTATTAATGATAAACGTGCTTCTTGTACTTTTGGTTTTTTTATGAAATCGCAAATAAGGATACAAAATGGAACATAAGAGTATGGGAAGACAAAGTACCCTTATTGCCAGAAGGACTTCATCATGGTCTTTATATCAACTATCCATAAAAAAAGATATCTGAATAATCTATAATTTATCAATTAGATGTGGAGGAATAATTGATATATTTTAGTACATAAAATGTTGATTTCTTAATTATTGCTGTTTTATACCATTCTTATCATAATCTGGAAAAGCTTCCTTCCTGAATGCCAACACATATCACACACAGTGTCTATTTTTTCGGAAATTGTCAATAGACAGGTTTTTAAGATGTAAACATGTTCCTATTTTCAAAACCATCACATTTAATATCGTAGAATTGGGGTGGTAGAGCCGACTTTTCTGAAATCCAATACAAATAGTGCAAGCAGAAGATACCCAAGAAGTCACTGTTTAGTAATCCAAATAGCAAGACTGATCGGAAATTTGTTTTCAATGCCAGAAGCTTGTTACCCTATTATTGTCCTATGGCCAACGTGTGTGCTGACATTGTTTGAAAGCAACTTGCAGTTTGGCTATTTAAAAAAAGTACAAGGCTCAAGAATTACGTACAGAATGAAAATGAATAAAAAGGAGATATGACCAGCTTTCCTTCTTCTTATTCACAAAGTGTTGGTGAACGTTTTGTGAAGGGGCGAGCGTAGAGGCGACTTCAATGTGAATGTCAGTCGATATTCCGTTGAAGCAACGTCGAGCGCGGTTAGTACTTGGATGGGTGACCGATCTTGGGAAATACAGCGTTCTCGTCCCACCTTCTAGCGGCTTGTATATCAGTGTATACGCGGAAGTTACGTAATTTCGGACGAGGATTACGTAGTGGATATACCATCCTTCGGAGGGGATGTAAAGCAGGCGGTCCCTTGTCTATTAAATGTTAGGCAAGTAAAAGATCCCTACTGTTCTTAAGGGAAGAGGTTCGGCAAAATTTCCAGGTTGGGGGTAGCTCGTCTCTTGGCGTCGGAAATAGGCCGACGTTAAATAAATAAATAAATAAAAAACGTTTTGTGATCCATGCATTATTCTAGTTGGTCTCCTTTTGCTGCATGATGCGCCTGACAGCATCATGCCATCTGTTGCGGTTGCCTGTTAGATTCACGGCCTCATCAAGGCTCTTTTCTATCAACTCCTTGGTAACATTGGCTCAACGTTTTCGAGGGCATCCTTTTCGCCTCTGGCCGTATGTCTTTCCTTGAACTATCAACCGTTCTAAACAACTTTGTTAATAGTGATAGTACCTTTAGTATATCTACATGTAACTCGTTGCCTTTTTCGCTACTTAATTTTATTTGTACTCTTTGTATTATTAGGAAATAATATAATTTTAAAGTTGCTTTCAATAGATTTTTTTTTTAATTTTCAGGTAAGCTTTATACGAGAGGCTTTATATGAAATATGGAATGATAACATCGCTTCAAATGGTAAGACTATATACACTAAATAATAATACAGAATAAATTTTATATCATTCAATGAATTGACCGATCCCATCGTGATTAGGATCTGTTAAGAATGTGCACGGGCACCTCCTTCCCTTGAAGAGAAATGGACAGTTGGCAGAGAACTAAAAGTTCCTAGAGCGAGTTGACGGTTTGACAGGTGGTCTGACACTGTGGAGGTAAAATAATCTATTTGCTGATACTGTGTTTTTATGCAAACAAACGATGTTAAGGCTAATTATGAAGGTATAAAGTTTATTTTTTAGAACTTGGGAGCAGATTTATGTTGTTGGTCAAATATAATTAAATAAATAATAATATGCTTTGTTTTTGTGTTGTTAACTATAGTAGGTATGTGGCACGAGATGTAGGAATCAATATTTTTCGGTAGTAGTACTGTTAATATACTTCCACTTCACTGCGTGAATGTGAGGTAAATTAGCACCTTCAAAACCCGGGCAAATTAAAATTACTTTAGAAAGTCACGTCAAGCCTTTAAATGTCGGAAGTTTTTTTACAGTTTGTAGTTAATATGAAATTTTTATGAACAATTTCATAGTTTCTGCCTTGCCTCACTACTTTGTCGATTTTTTGCGATCGCAGGCTGTTTCTAGGCATTTGGCTGCCCGCGTTCAAAAATTATTAGGCCGCCCTTTCCTATGCATCAATACATGTTGTTTATTAGGTTTTCGCGGATGTTGTATGCAGTGTTTTTACTTCCGGGTGTTTTCCCGAGTAGATGATATGGTTGCCTAAACGACGTTTTGGCAGAATTCCGTCTGCCATCTTCAGGTTCTCCCTGAAAGCTGCCTACTACTGCTCCTCGTTGCTCTAATTGTTCAAGCAGCAGTAGACTGCTGGAAAAAATATTTTTTTTAACGAGACAAAATTTTGTTGAGCGGGGGAGGGAGAAAACGGATTTTTTTTTATAAAACCTTTTTTTGTGAGTCTTCCCGTCTGTCCAGTCTGGGCCTGTTATTGTATGAAAATGAAGTGTATAGCAGCAGTAGTGATACAGACTAGGAGAAGGATTTGAATCTTAGACAAAATAAATCTGCCTATAGAATTTTGTGGGTAGATAATATAAATGCCGAGCAAGAGCATGACACGGTGAGAGAATTTTATCGTTTCATTCCAAAAGTAAGCCCACGATAATTTTATATCTATTTTCAATGAGTAATTCGTTGTCCATTGCACTGTAGTAGCACCATATTCCGTGAGATACTACTAAACAAACATAACAAACACAAGTTTTGCCTGAAAACGTCATTCTGTGCGCAAGCGCAAAATGAAACGTGTCCTGCACACATACCGAAAAGGGTAAAATGTTAGACCTCGTCGACATGTAGAGTCCGTTTACTTAGAGAAGACAACTTCGTCATAGAATGCGCAGAGACCGACTGTTCGTTACCTATGTAACGATCCTATTTTTACCGCTGTATGGCCGTGCACTGCCTAATACCATTAATATTTAAATAAAAAATGAATGGCACTGCATTGCTATTATGCCAACTGTTATACGCGATGTGCGAAACCCTCATAGTCAAGATAGCGGATCGTCCAGTTTTGAACCTGAGCAGAAGAGAACTGTTTCATGGAATAAAGGAAAAACTTCAAAAACTCAACAACCAAAGATCAAGGAGAAGCCGACGGGGAAGGCAAGAATGACAACGAGACAGTTTATTATGCAAAAAATTAGGGAGTAATGTATATATTTCTTTTTCCTTTTCTTATTATTAATCATTAATCAATTGATATAGGCGAAAACTTAAATTATAGAAATTACATATGTGCATAGGTGGATATATTATACACCTATTGTGTAAAAAAAAATAAAGAACAATAAATAAATAATGGATTCATATATTAGAAATTTCAGTGTTAATAATATTCATACAAATATAGTAAATAATATTAATGAATGAATATAAATCACTGGTAAAAATTAACAATGACACACATCTAAAAATAATTCATAATAACATTAGAAGTATTTGCAAAAATTATGATGAGTTCTTAGTTTTCCTTAACCAGTTTAATTTTGAATTTGATATTATTATTTTAAGTGAAACATTTGAAATAAAAAATACTGACTTGTTTAAAATAATGGGATACAATGTAATATATAACGAAGGTAAAGTAAATAAAAACGACGGCGTACTAATTTATGTAAAACAATCTTTACACCATTCTTATGAAATTGTTGAACTAAAAAATATTAAATATGATTCTGAAGAAACTAAAATAAACATTATCAACTTAAAACTAAATGTAGACAATAAAACAACTTTAATCACAGCGGCTTCTAGATCACCCAATACAAATGTTGACGATTTTAATAGAGAACTAAATAGTTTTCTAAAAGTATATAAGAATGTTGAATCTCATGTAATTATTGGCGATATAAACATAAACATCTCTTCCGAGGATGAGCACGTTCAGGAGTATCTAAACATATTAGGTGATTGTGGTTTTACTTCTTATATAAATAGTTTCACAAGAGTACAAAATGAGCAAAAATCTATAATTGACCATATTTTTATTAAAACTAAACAGAGTAATATTAATTATATGCCCATCATTTTCCAAAACTTAATTACAGATCACTACCCAGTAATATTGAATATTAATCTAAATTGTAAATTAAATCATTCAAACTCTAGCAAATTATGCTATAAAAAATATACAGATTATAAACAACTGAAAATTGATTTGCAACATGAAAAATGGGATGATATTTACAATAATAGTAATGTTGACCAAATCGCAGAAAACTTCCTTAGAATATTAAAAAATTACATATACAAAAATACTAAAACTATTAAACTAAAAAAACGTGAAACTCCAAAAAAAGAATGGATTACTATCGGCCTTCTAAATTCTATAAAACCAAAAAATAACTTATACAGGATGACGATTAATAACCCACTCGACATAAATGCAGCAAATCAATACAAAAAGTATAAAAACAAATTGAGTCAACTGTTGAAAAATACGAAAGCTAGATATTACAGAGATCAAATTAATAAAAACAATAACTATGCACAAAATTTATGGTCAACAGTAAATAAAATATGTAACAAAAATAGGAATCAAACAAATATTGAAAAAATAGAAATAAATAACGAAACAATTAATGACAAAAAAATAATTGCCGATAGATTCAACTGCCACTATAGCGAAATTGGGGAGTCACTAGCAAGGCAGATTACGCAAACAAATAATTATACACCAGATAGAGATAGTAAAGAGATAAATCTGAATAACTCAATTTTTTTGAGTCCAACAAATGAGGAAGAGGTGAAAAAATATATACTTGAACTTAAATCCCACAAAGCACCGGGACACGACACTATAACGGCAGAAACATTAAAAGAAGTGGCTGCTGAAATTGCAGCACCACTTAAATATAGTATTAATAAAGCCATAGATCTAGGAGTCTTCCAAATATTTTAAAAATTGGAATAATTAAACCCTTATACAAAAAAGGTTCAAAATTGGAAATGTCAAACTACAGACCAGTTTCTCTAATATCGAATATTTCAAAGCTACTCCAGAAAATTTTAAAAGTCAGAATAATAAATTTTTTAAACAAATATAGTATATTATCAAAAAGGCAGTATGGATTTAGGGAAAGCACGTCTACACAAGATGCCATAGCTCACCTTACATCCCTAATATATGACTCATTGGATAAAAGCAAACCCTCATTATGTATATTTGTCGATCTTGCTAAAGCTTTTGATACCGTTTGCCACAGAAAATTATTGTGTAAATTAAAAAATTATGGGTTTAGAGGAAAAGCATTTGATCTCATGAAAAGCTATTTGTCAGAGAGAGTCCAATATGTAAGTATTGATGGTATTGAAAGTGAAAGAAGAGAAGTACGCTATGGAATACCTCGGGGCACAGTTCTAGGACCTATATTATTTATTTTATATATGAATAGTTTATTTACATTAAATACAACTGGTCAAATTCTAAGTTTTGCTGATGACACTGTAATATTCTACAGTGGGGACAGTTGGGAAAATTTGAAAACTACTGCGAAAAGTGACTTCAGTAGAATAAAACAATGGTTTGATCAGAACACCCTCACTATGAATATTGATAAAACTAAAATTTAACTTTCGCATCATATAAAAATAAGTTACCTAATCTAGGGCCCCTCAAAATAAATGCTAATATTAACATAACAGAGGCTGATTCAATGACATATTTGGGCGTAATCATAGACAGACATCTGAAATGGGATCTGCAAATAAATAACATTATTAACAAAATAAGATATCTTCTGTCAAATTTTAAACACCTGAAAAACTACTTAGATATAAAAGAATTAAAAATCCTATATTTCGCATTAGTGCAATCACAACTATCTTATGGAATAATAGCTTGGGGAAATGTGGTAGGCACGTATCTAAAAAAACTAGAGGTAATACAAAAATGGATCTTAAAAATTATATTCAATAAAGAATACACTTACCCTTCAGAAGTTCTTTTTGAAGAATCCAAAGTATTTACCATCAGAAAATTATTAAAACTGGTTCACCTAAAAAAAAATGAACATAATATTAAATTCAACCAGCACATTTACAACACCAGACATAAATTGAAAATTACAGAAAAGCCTATAACTAAAAAAGCAATAGGACAGAAAAACCATACTTACCTCGGTCCCAAATTATATGATATTATACCCGATAATCTAAAACACATAAACAATATAAAAATATTTAAAAACAAATTAAAGATGTGGTTGTTCTCAATGCAAAATAGTGCAATAGAAAGTATAATTAAAAATTGATTTCTACACCGTGATACTGTTTATGTTTATTATTATTAAATAAAATTAAATCTCTAACCGATATTCCATTTTGTTTTCTACAGAACTTTATTTACCTTGTCTTAATAATGGTTACTTATCCCTTGTTTAATACAAGTCAGTATTAGTAATAATTAAAATTAAGATACCTTAAGTTACCTACTCCAATGTTACTACTACCGTTTTTATTTTACACCTTTTGTTTTGTACTTTGTACATCCTCACGAACAAGTATTTCAAATACTTCAGTGAGTATTTCAGTATATTTACAATTGTGTATTATTACATTACTTAAGATTAATAGGAATTCAGATTGATTTATTAGTACTTGCACTTATTTATTTTTTTTTTTTTAGTAAAGTTTATTGATCTATTTGTATTTGTATCTGTATTTGTATTTTGTATTTATATTTTCTTTTTTCGTAAATATACTATTATTATTATTATTATTATTATTATGTGACGTAGTTATCTTCTCTAAATAATTGCACTCTACTACACGCGTATGTTTGAAAGTGTCCTGTAAAAACGTGTCGTGTCATATGTGTTCCTGCGCCATGTAAAACAATGTAAATTCATTATTTCACACTATTGGTACGGCACGTGTCAGTACGTGCCGAGGCATGCCATGTCGTACCGTGTCGTAAGTGTGTTCCGACACGTATGTATTCACGTAGGGCTTTTCGTATACACACAGGTGTTGACAGACCGTACTGTGCGGTGCCGTGCCGTACGTCTTGTCATAATACCGACCTTTAGTCACTGAGGACCAATATTACTAAAGGAACAAGGAACTGCCTAAGAAACAGGTTGCCTTGTAACTTATAACTTAGAAAGAGATAGTTTGATATTTATATTTACGTCAGAAATGGAGTAGATTTGCTAAATTTGCTTAAGTATGCATATTGAACATGTATTGATGTATTTTGGCCATCACTTGTCGTTTAAAATTAAAAGCATAATTATTATTTGTTTGTACTGTCTAGTTGAGACTTTAGCTTTACGACCCACAGTGGCCCCATAGTGACGTTTTTTTTTTAATCTTCGTTTCTTAATTGGCTATCGATCTGTCGAGCCAAATTTTAGATGTTTGTCTCTGCTTTTTCAAAATTTTCCAAAGAAGTTTAAATTTTGATTGAAAATTTTGAAAAATCAGAGACAAAAATCGAAAATCTGGCTTGACAGATCGATAGGCAATTAAAAAACGATTAAAAAAAAAACTTTCCGATGGCTTAAGTGTATTAAGACCTACAGACTGATTTGAAAAAACATGGACCCTCTGCAGGTCTTAATAGGTACTTAAACAATCGGAAAGGTTTTTTTTAAAATCTTCGTTTCTTAATTGTCTATCGATTTGTCAAGCCAGATTATCGATTATTGTCCCTGATTTTTCAAAATTTTTGATGAATATTCAAACTTCTTTGGAAAATTTTGAAAAATCAGAGACAAAAATTGAAAATCTGACTAGACAGATCGATAGGCAATTAAAAAGTGAAGATTTAAAAAAAAATCCGGTTGCTTAAGTATTAAGACCTGCAGACTGATTCGAAAAAAAAACGTCACTATGGAGCCACTGTGCGGCCGCCCTTAAATCGGCCGCCCGCGTGCCGTGCACGCCTTGCACGCCCGTTTAAAACGGGCCTGGCGATCTGTTTTACTGATTTTTGTGTAAATTTGATGTGTCATTCAAAGAAATTCTTATTACTTAAGCAATTATTCTTGTTTGGGTAATAACAATTCGTTTTGAACTAAAACATTTAATTTGACCATCTTAAATGTGAGATTTCTATGAATGCAAACGGTAAAATTAGAATTCGAATCATTACTTTCAATGCTTTTTGTCCAGCCGGTAAACCGAAATAACAGTTCAACGTTTTTCTTTTTTCAAATAGATTATGAGAAATTTCACTCACGCTCTGCAAATTTTAAGCCGATAAAATGTCTGCTCCCATCAATCTCGCAAAAAAAACAGGTTCTGTAGCAATGTAGAGCAGTTTCAAACTAATACAGCAGTAGACAAAATACTCGCACAAAATATCGTTTATGTATTGTACAGTATTTAGATATCACTTTCGTTACCTTATTCTTAGTGTTATTTTAATATTTTATTACATTTAATAGAGCAGTAGTGTTTCAGGAATATACAAGGTGTAATCAGTTTCATGTCATTAAAAAAAACTGGTAATGGGGACCGACTAGACAAACAAAAACCTTTACGACTTTGCCCCCTAGGGGCACTTTGAAAAAAAACTGACCTAGGTCAACAATTTGAATATTAGGGTAGGAAACATTTGAGAACCACTGCCTTTCTGGGTCACTGGACGTGTAGTAGTTTCCAATTTATACAACTTTTAAATTGTCATAAAACAGTGCAAAGATTACCGACCGACTCATTCCGCCATCCGGCGCGGCGGTTCAAAGCAAAGGAGGGCGGCACCTTTGATGAGTGCCTCAAATAAAAATGTAAATAATTCGTTATCTCTTTTTGCAGAACTGCAAAAGCAAATAGTGCGTAGAAGTTAAATACAGCATTACTTAACATGTGTGTTTTTTTAATTTAGAACAAAATATTGGGGCTTTTATTGTTGTTTATAATTTATCAGATTTAAATGTGATTTATTAACATTTGTAACCCAAATGAGTGTTCTGGGTTAAAAGCTTAAAAAATGAATAATTATTGCATGACATTGGGAAATAAGGAGTTAGACGTGTGAGATACACGATAACAGTAAACAATTATGTGTATTTTAAGTTAGGAAAAAATCTGATTTATTTAAGGAATTGCCGATCAGGTATCGAAAACTAAAATATTCGGTAAATTTAGAACTTACCAATAAATTTGTTGATTTACATAAATTGTTCGAAATGGCTTCCGCTCAACACATTTGGTAAGTTAGGATCATTTTTTATGGTTTCTATGGACATTAAAATACCACACTAAACTATTAACTAACGTTGTCAATAAAGAAAATAAAAATAAAAACTTGGTCCAAAATCCACAACAAACACAAAAAGAACGAACAAGTAGAGTCCTTACATAATCAAGAACTTAACGACTTGAATAAAATAAATCTTAACTGTAAATACGTGGTCCAAAATTCAAAAGAACAAAGTAACATACAAAACAGCGAACGGCTTCCACGTGTGTACTTAACGAAATGCCAACAGAGACTAAAATACCGCACCACTAAAGACCTTACCTTACCTAATTTTAAAAAGCCATAAAACAGTGTGACTATCAACTCGTGTCCTCGTCGACGCGCGGCCTCTAACAAAGGAACGCGGCACTTTGAAACAAGCGTATTAGCGTATTTGATGGTTAGAGGCGCCGACATACACGAATATAAAAGCCTATTCCAACATTCCAGCAGTTCTCAAACAATTTTACTGAAAATTTTCGAATTTTTTTTTTTTCTAAAACTATGGGTTTTTGACCTCATGTTATATAAGGTGTTTTTGTTTGTTTAGTCGTTCCCCATCACCAGTTTTTTTAATGTCATGAAACTGATTACACCCTGTATGAGTCCTTAGATATTCGAGTCCTTCAGTCAAGTTCTTTCGGAAATTTAAGGAAGTCTCGGATACTTACTCTTAGCCACTATTATAGTCTGCCCCTATTCTCAATATTTATTTTCACTGTTCTCTAATTTATATATGCATATGTACTATGTAAAATAAATAGATAGACAGACAGATCGATGTCTTTATTTGTTCATGTAATAAAAAATTACAAAATCCACAGGGTGTAGAACTTGTAAAAAAAAAACAATGCTACAGTTGAAACATAGTATACATGTATGTTAGATCAGGATTTACATTAACTTGTTTTTAAAAAGATTTATTAAAATTAAGAAGAGTCAACGTTGACTCTTGGAAAAAAATTATAATATTATATTGAAGTGTTTATTGCGACATGAGTATATGAACTGAATACAAAAGATTATCTAACTAATTTATATCCTCGGTTGGCTGTACTTAGTCAGCATTAGTATTGTTTCCCAAGCTAAGCCAAAGGAAATATGATATTACATATCAGCGATAAATAATATGAGGGAATTCGTTATCAACACGTAGCTGAAATATGATATGCTGAGATAGTTTAAAAGGAATAAAAGTCACGTACAAGTTTTTATACAGTGTACCAAATATTATATAACAACTTCCCCCTTATTAAAAAAGTTGATGATTATACAGCAACTTTTGTAAAATATAAAAGCAGAATAATAATAAAATGAAAAAATAAAATTGTAAAATATAAAAATGCAAATAGTATATAAGAATATTTAAAGATGTACATATAACATAAATTAATATTAATCATGAAATAAAATTGGTAACAATGTAGGATGTCTTTAAGTTAGTTCCACTTCTTCGGTTTCTTCTTCTCTTTGGATACTGGGTCTTCTCCTTGGAGGTAAGATACTGGTGAAACTTTTGTATGTTCTTCTTGGCATCGGTGGAGATGGTGGAGATGGAGGTGAACCGTGTGATGCATGAACAAGGGCTAACTTTCGGCTTCTTTTTCTGCATTTGCAGAACAGGTAGAGTAGGATAAGGGAGATCACTAGGGTTATAGTGAAGTACGTGAACCACGAGATGTGTTTTGTCACGTAGGGTTCGTTGATGAGGTCGTCTAAATCCTTGGAATACTGGTCTAATTTGTGTTTCGCAATTTCGAGGTCTTCTGTATTCAAATTGTTTAATTTTAATGGTTTCAAATTTGGAAGTTGAGTTTTGTCTGGAAGGTCACTGCAGCAATCATACGGAATTTCGATTGGGTGAGTGTTATCTTTGACATCTAACACTTCATTGGAACTGGCCTGGATTTTGGTAATACCAACAAAGGCATAACAGCTAGGTTGTAATTTTATAATGGAATTTTTCGTGATGACTTCTGTCTTTGAATTTCTCTTCGGACAATTAACGGTAACATGTAATGGTTCTGCGTTGATGACTAGCCAGGTGTTTTCTTGGAGTTTTTGTACATTGTATCCTTGACTGATTATGAATGAGGTTTGACAATTTTGGGGTAGAGTCATGAGGTTTTTGAAGAGCCTTGCTTCACATATGGCATTGTTATCTATCGGGTAGGCGAACAGGTTGGAGCATAGTCTGGTTCCCATGTAAAGTTGTTTGCACTCGTCTAAATCCGGGATGGGTAAGAACATTAAGGAATCATCATCTCTCGCGATATATTTTTGTGATACCGATAATAAGTGGTGTAAACCAGTTCTATTATCCAGAATAGGGATATGATATAATTGATAGGCTGTGTAAGTTTGTGGGTCTACTAAAGGTACTTTTAAAACAAAGATTAAACTTGAATCGGTCTGAAAGGCTTGGAGTTCCATAATATCCAAATATTGAGCAACTTTTGATAGCCTTATTGAAAGTGGTAGGTTATTTTTATGCAAATTCTGTGAAATTTCCTGTAAGGATGAAATTAAGTCTGTTGGAGTGATGATTGACGTATGAATGATTTTCAAGCGTGCAAATGTTATTGCATTTAGAACATCATTTAAATTATCTTCGATGTACAAATAACTTGCCATTAACTGTTCGCAATAATGTAAGAATATTAATTTGATTTCAATGGCTTCGATGTGACTTGTCATAGATTGAATTGTGCGGTCGATTTCTTTGATATTTTTGTTAAATGTTTCTTCGTCAATTTGAAGTTTTTGAATAGTTGAATTGAAATTTTTGATAACGGATGTAGTAACTGAAATTTGATTTTTAATTAGATTCTCCAATTGGTGTTCGTCATCGTTTAGCTTATTGATGCAATCAGAATAATATTGACCGTCCTCGGCATCTAAATTTCCGGTTATTGATTTGAAAATTGTGCCGAAACCGTTGATTATTCCGCGCTTATATCGTTTTGTATCCAAAAAGATTTCATCAAATTTTGATTTTATAGTTTTAGATATTTGGGTTAACAGATTTAGATCTGTTTTAACTTCACTCCTGAAAGTGATCGTTTTCTGATCGGCGGCGTCCAGGGTGTTTAGGATAAGCTCTAACATTTTTTCGTTTCTGTCAAAGGTTGTTTTTAGGGAGGAAATGTTCTTGTGAACCAGTAATGTCCATTTGTCGTTGGTTACTATTACGTCAGTTTTTTCGTGGTAGTATATTCCTATAGTGTTGTTTATAGGCGTGATTTTATATTGGGAAACCACTAGTGTTGCTGATCCGAACAGCAGGAATAACCTGAAAACAAGGTTAACTTTCAAAATAAGGTTTCATTCTGTCAAAATTGACTTTACTAGTTTGTTTAGTTTCTGGGTTGAGTAAGATAGCTGAATTTTCAAAGATTTTGGTAATTTCGAATGGTCCGTTAAATTTGTTTTGTAATTTGTTTTTAATCTGTGATTCTTTTACGTAAACTTTGTCTCCAACGTTATATTCAGTACGATTTTCGGGGACGTTTTTATCGAATCTAATTTTGGCTTTTTGTTTTTGGAGTTCCGTTCGGTCTCTAGCAATTTTATAATAATGGGAGATACGATTGTTTAAATCTCTGACGTATTTCGTTATTAATTCTTTTTGGTTATACAAAGTTTCTGGCGGTCGAACTGATGTATGACCAAAAACTAGTTCATATGGCGTAAATCCATGTGTTTTGTTAACAGAGTTATTATAGCAAATTACAGCGTAAGGTAAAATAGTGAACGGATGTTCGTTCGGATTTTCTGTTTGGTTAACTCTTATCATTTCTGCTAACGTTGCGTGGAATCGTTCAATTGAGCCATTCGATTGCGGGTGTCCTACGCTTGAAAAGGTTAATTTTATATCGTATAAAATACATAAATCTCGTAATAATCGGTTGTCGAATTCTCCTCCGTAGTCGCAATGTATTCTCAGAGGAGTACCATAGTGTTGGAAATATAGTAATAAGGTATTTACTACAGATTTAGCGGATTTATCAGGGACTGCGTAAGCTTGTGTAAATTTGGTTAATTCTTCGCGTATCGTTAAAGCATAATTGCGTGTGGGGAACTCGAATAGGTCAATGTTAATTCTCTCAAATGGTGTCTTTGGTGTTTCGGTTATTACTAACGGACTGCTTAAATTTTTTCGACAGACTTTACTTTTTTGGCAAGTTTCGCAATTTTTTACAAAGTTTTCTACGTCTTTAGTTAGACCTTGCCAAGTGTATTTTTCTCTAATTCGTCGAATAATTTCGTTTATTCCGCGGTGTAGGTTATTTTTACCGCTGTGATGTTGATCTAATATTATAGGAATTTGGTCTTCATCAGGGGTTTTGACAATATCTTGACAAATTATTAATTTTAGGTCCTTTTCCGCAAAAATGAATGACAGAATTTCAAGTATAGGGAGGTCTAAATTATTTTCGACAAAGTAAGTCTTAGAAAGATCCAAGACGTCTTGGTTTTTAAATAATACTAAAAATAAGTGTTCAATTATGGATTCGATATCAAACGGTAACGGGACGATAAAGTATCTCCTATGTCTGACCGTCTTGCTCGATACAATATTGATCTTATCATTATGGAATTCTGGGTTTTCTTCAAATATGTCATCGATAATTTTGTGATGAAGGTCCTGTAAATTATTTTGTTGAAAAAAGGTTATAATATTTTTGTGTTCTCGATACAATAGTTGTTTATTAGGGGCTTTGATTTTTGAATAATCTATTAAGGACGTCGTCTTGTACAAGTTGACAAAGGTTTCGAATTCTTGGGCAATTTGGTCATCGGTAAATTTAGTGTTATCGTCTCGAGTTTCGTCATCTGATTCGTCATTCGATTCGTCTCCGTTCGCAGCTAGAATTTTGGTATGAAATTTGGAACAATCGTTAAAGTGGTTAATTTTGATTCGGGATAGGGCGTCTGCATTCTTGTTTATTTTTCCGGGTTTATATATGACTTCGTAGTCGTATTCTTCGAGTTTAAGGCGCCAGCGGGCTAATCTACTACCTGGGTCTTTTATAGAAAATAGCCATGTAAGTGGTCTGTGGTCGGTTATCAATTTAAACTTTCTACCGAATAGGTATGGCCTAAAATGCTTTACTGACCACACTATAGCCAAAAGTTCACGTTCTATCGTGGAGTATTTAGTTTCGGCGTTGCATAAAACTCGGGAAGCGTAAGCAATAGGTAAATCTTTACCAATTGGTCCTTGTGAGAGCACAGAACCGACGGCAAATGCGCTCGCATCAGTAGTTAGTATGAAAGGTTCGTCAAAATTTGGGTAAATTAATATTGGTGATGTAGTTAGTGTTTGTTTTAGGTCGGCGAAAGAATTTTGACAGTCGTTATTAAAGTCGAAAGGAACATCTTTTTGCAGAAGTTTTGTCAAGGGTTTAGAAATTTTGGAAAAGTTTGGTATGAATCTTCTATAGTAACCTGCTAGTCCTAAAAATGATTTGATTTCTTTTTGGTTCTTAGGTTGTGGAAAGTTTAAAATGGCATCGACTTTGGTGGGATTTGGTTTCACGCCGTCTTTTGTGATGAGATGTCCTAGATAAGCGACTTCTTTGCGTAGGAATTCGCATTTGTCCGGCTGAATTTTGAGGTTGGCTTTTCGAAGGCGTTTAAACACTTCTGTTAGCCAAGAAATGTGTTCATGAATGGTGGGAGAGTAAATAATGATATCGTCCATATAGACGAGACACCGTTCATTTTGGATGCCTAATAAAATATTGTCCATCACTCTCTGAAACGTCGATGGAGCATTTTTTAGTCCAAATGGCATTCGCACGAATTCGTAATGACCGTTTTCGACAGTGAAAGCAGTCTTTTGAATGTCTGCGGGATTAATTTCGATTTGGTGAAAACCAGAAGCCAAATCTAGGGTTGTGAAATATTGGCATTTGCCAAGTTGGTCTAAGAGATCGGAAATGTTGGGCAGAGGATATTTGTCACCGATTGTGACCTCGTTGAGTTTACGATAGTCAACTACAACGCGCCATTTCTGTTTGCCAGAAGCGTCCAGTTTTTTTGGGACTACCCAAACAGGGGAGGACCAAGGTGAAATTGAGGGTTGAATGATGCCTTGACTTAACATTTTCGATACTTGGGACTTAACTTCTTCTTTATGGACCTGGGGATAGCGATACGATTTCGTAAATATCGGTCGGGAATTGTCGGTGTCAATAGGGTGTTTGATTTCATTGGTAAAGGTCAAATTATCTCCTTCTAAATAGAATATATCTTGGAAATCTAAACAAAGCTGCGTTATTATTTCGGCCTCTTCTTCGTTTAGATGGTCCAAGCGCAATTCGTTCCTAATTTCAAAGGATCTATCCGTCTTGAGTAGGTGTTGGTCTGAGTTTTGCGTATTTAAGTTAAAAATTGACTTAAATTTTTGTAAAGGTTCTAAGTTTAAATTAGAAAAATCAACAGTCTTCGGGATGACATTAGCATTGATTATTGTTGTTAAAAATTCGCCGTTTTCGTTTACTCTAACGAGAGCATTAGGTAAACGGACCCTTTCATTTTCCTGCGCTTGCAAAATAGCGTCAGTATTTCTAAGATTACATTTTAATTTATAAATTTTTTCAGTACGGCCGTCAATTTGGATTTTATTTTGATTAGGGTTGTGATTTGATTGAATTTTGTCACATTCGGGTTTTGACGAATCGTCGGTTACTTTGAAAAGTGGAACCGTTTTAAAATTGGTTATTAATCGTTTATTTTTTATGTCGACAATACAATGATAGTGCTCTAGGAAATCGGCTCCTATCAGCCCATCAAAATTGATATCTAGGTCATAAATGTAAACTTTATGTGGGTCATTGTCTGTAAAGGGTATTAGAACAGATTCATTAATAGTAATTTTCTGATCGGTTATACCTTGTATAATTACATTTTCCGAAAACCTTCGTTTGTAATTTTCAGCTGTTTTCGGTTTAAATATAGAGATACCTGCGCCTGTATCGATTAGAATTTTGAATTTATTTGTGATGTCTTTAATGTAGTATAAATTTTTTGAATTTACGGTCAACAGCGAGTGAGATAGGGTTTCTACATGAACCCTTGTTCCGGGAAGTTCAGGAACGGATTGAAATTGTCGTTTAGATTCATGGCTTGAATTTGATTCGATATTTGGTCGAATTGGTCTGTTTCCTGTGTTGGAGTATCCGCAGGATACTCCGGGCCTAAACAAAAATCCTGAGAATTGGTATTATAATCTTCTTGAGGCGTTTGAGAATTAGCAGTATAACTCTCGTATTCATTTTGCCAGCTGTCGATGTGGTTTGTTTGTGAATTTTGAGAATTACCAGTATAATTCTCTTGTGGCAAATATTGATCGTTAAAATCAGTTTGGTAATTTTGGAAATCATTGAGTTGCTGGTTGTCGAAATTATCAGGTTCGTTGTAATGATTAGTATGTTCGTAGTTTAGAGGATCATAGTAATTGTCAAAATTAACGTGATGCGTTCTTTGTGGATTTTGATGATTGATATTTGGATTTTGTTGTTGATTCGGGAATCTTTGTTGGAAGTTGGGGTTCGGTCTTATTACCGAAGGTCTATTTTGTTGTGGATTATTTGCTTGTTGGAAATTTTGTGGAGAAAATTGCCTTTGATTATTTTGGCTGGAAAAATTCTGGAAATTTGGTCTTGAAGTTTGCGCTTGATTAGAATAAGTGTTTGGAATAAAACTAGGGGATGAAAATTGTTGATTTTGCCTTGTGCGGCATTCATTAATTGTATGTCCGTTTCTTTTGCAGAAAGAACAGAATTTTTGTGGAATTGGAGAGCGTTTTGCTTGAGTTTGAATGGGATTTTTATTTGGGTTATATTTGTTGAATTTCTGGGATTCAAAATAAGACAATTGTAATTCTCTTTTTACTCGGAGAGTTGCATCGAGTACAGTAGCCGGGTTTCCAGCTCGGACTATCTGGCCTAATTTGGGTTCGAGTCCGGTTAACAAAGTATTAAGGGTCATAGTATCAATTAAGCGTGTTTGCGCATCTTTCTGTTCGTTTGTCATAGCGATTTGTTTGTTTACAGCGGAAAGCATTTTCGCGTTATGGGTTTGTAGCCTAGAGATAAAAGTTAATGGTGATTCATTACTTAGTTGATGGAGTCGTTGCAGATCTTGTATAAGCGAGGTTAGATCGCGCGCGTCTCCAAAATGAGACTCTAATAGGTTTTTAGTTTCACCCCATGAAGTTGGGTTTCTTGAATTTATTATCTCGGCCGCTTTGCCTTTTAATTTATTTTTTATGTGTAGCGAGAGCAATGTTTTTTGGTCTGCCACGGCCATGCAATAGGCCTGGCTACAAGCATATATGAAAGTTTGTAAAAATAAAGGGTTGTCATCGTATTCGGGCACAATTGAGAAAATTTCACTTAATTTATACGGTTCAAGAACCGGTGCTGGTGCTGGTGCTGGTGCTGGTGCTGTACCTTGTGTTACTTCGTCGGGCATGTTGCTCGATATTTAGTAAATTAAGGAGGTAAAACGAATTGATTAGAATAGTAATAAAAATGTTGTACCTTTGGTAGATCGATTGGGTTTTTAGTGATACAAATGTTGCATTAACAGTATAATGCACAGTATCTTTAAATTAAAATTAAATTTTACAATTCTAGTTGAGCATTAGCAGTATAATGCTGTAGATTAAGCGTTCGTGCTTAACGTCGAAGCTCTAGCTTGTTTGTAACAATAATAAAATGGGAATTGGATAATAGAAATAGTTTTTCTGTGTATTAGCGGTGTAATACACTACATATAATAATGAAACAATAAGCGGAAAATTGCGAGATGATTCGTTAAAGTACTTACAGTGTTAAATTCTTCATTAGGTGTAGGTTCTTCCAGTAAGGGATTAGGATCCGCCACCACCAGTGAGGAAGGTCTCCTTGTTCCGATAGATAACTTGCACTAGTTAGGCACCTCGTGGAGATGTTGTCCTTTTTCTTGTGGGTCACTACCGGTTAGGCTTCTTGTTCTAGCGATGTTCACGGTATCCTACCGACTGCGCCAATTGTTAGATCAGGATTTACATTAACTTGTTTTTAAAAAGATTTATTAAAATTAAGAAGAGTCAACGTTGACTCTTGGAAAAAAATTATAATATTATATTGAAGTGTTTATTGCGACATGAGTATATGAACTGAATACAAAAGATTATCTAACTAATTTATATCCTCGGTTGGCTGTACTTAGTCAGCATTAGTATTGTTTCCCAAGCTAAGCCAAAGGAAATATGATATTACATATCAGCGATAAATAATATGAGGGAATTCGTTATCAACACGTAGCTGAAATATGATATGCTGAGATAGTTTAAAAGGAATAAAAGTCACGTACAAGTTTTTATACAGTGTACCAAATATTATATAACATGTATATAGTAAAAGAGTAAAAAACTAATGTAGAGTAAAAGATTAATGTAATAATATATAATATATAACTCAAGACAGAACAATACAATTTAAAATATATTATAAGTAAAAAAGAAGAGAAACTTATTATTATTATTATTGTTACTTACCTGCAGTCGTGTACTACAAACAATTGCATTGAGGGAAGGATATGTGTGTTTTGGATAAACACTGGTGTCATATGTGTTATCTAACTTTTTAATTAAAATATCTAAGAAAGATAATTCATTATTATTTTCTATTTCTATTGTAAAATTAAATGAAGCTTCCTTTTCGTTTATCTGATTTAAAAAAATTATGCAAATGTTCTTTTCATTAAGGCCATATTGGAAAAACTCATACTATAAGTTAATAAATTATGTTGTTAATATTATTGTCATCAAAAATTTCCATAAAATATTACTTAATATTTGAGATAAAGAAGAACCCATGGCCAAAGTGTTGTCGATAAAAGTCATTATTTAACTGAAAGTAGGTTATTTTAATATAATTTTAATATAAAGTAAGTAATTCAATTATAGTTTGAATGCTTAATTTAGTTATATTCGTCAAATTTCCATCATGTTGCAATTTGTTTTTAATTATTGGTGTTTTATCTACTAGAACATTTGTAAAAATGCTTGCTGTACCAAAACTCACTATTAGATGATTCTTATTAAAATAATTTTCAAATTGGTTTTTCCAAAAAATTTTTGTTGTTTTTAATATAATACTTGGAGGAGCCTGATAATGGATTTAAAATTTTTAATAAAAATTTTGAGAGTTTACTACTTTCATGAAGAATTAATTGAACTCACAAATTAAAGTAATTTCAAATAATTTTATAATAATGCGCACATTTTGCTAAAAAATGTCGTTAAGCTGCTCCACTATTAATCTTATGATTTATCATAAAACATATCTACTACAGTTATTTTATTCACAATTTTCTGCCGGTTTAGTTCTAACTAGCTGCAATCGTCTGTTTCTCTCGGCTATTTAAATTTTAACGATTTGTTTTATCTTTTGATATCCAAATGTATACTTTAATATATCATTTGAAACCTGAAATAAAAGGAAGCGCATAACTAAAATACCATTTACAAAGATTCATTCGAGTTTTTATTATAAATAAAAGTATTATCGTTGTAAAATGCTTTATTTGAAATTTCTGGTTTTATAAAGTTAAATGAGAGTTTATAGAGGTTAATAAAACTTTTAGAACAAGATAAAGTTTTAAATGAGCACTATTTCAAAAATAGATTATGAAAGATGATTAAAATATAGTTGTTTCTGCATTGTGCTACTCCGCCAAAAGACAGTGATACCCTGGTAACTACTACTCCATTTAATTCTGACAATTTTATTCATCAGGCACAGTTGCTTCTTTCATAATTAGTGCAACACACTTAAATAGAAAGCTTGTCAATAGTTAATAGTACAGTACCTAGAGGTAAAAATATGTAAAATTCAGGAATGGTCTCACATGCAATGATAATTTTTCTTTACAGATTATTTCTGTAGTAAAAGATATCATCTTTAGTTTCCATATGGCCCGGACACTTGTACCCTCAAGAGGTGAAAATCATCCTCAAGTTTAGATATTCAATATTTGAAATAGTGTTACTGATTAATTTTTAATCGTGAGACATTTATGTTTTTGGGAATTTTTGGTAGAAATTGTATAAGATTTTGGGATAGACGATTCCAAATATTACATTATAACTATTTGTTTTTTCTGTGTTTCTTACTGGGATGCTCTGCCACATATATTTTCGAGTATATTTTCTTCTATACAATGTCCGTGAAATCTACAAAATAATACAATTATCCAATATTTTACTGGAAAATAACCTCTACGCCTGTGACTGTTACGTCAAAGGAGCAGTTAGAGGGTGTTTTTTGACAAATAATGAATAAGAACAAAAATATAAAATAACGTATTTTGCTGACGTTTCGGAAACCGAGTCTGTTTACTTTCTCAAAGCGTATAAGTATTATAAGTATTTGTGGGCTGTGTATATTAAATACACAACATTAAGAATATATTTGTTATATTCAGTATCCATAGATACTTACTGCTTACACAGAAATGTTGATATATCTAGTTGATAGCGTTATTTTCTTTTCTTCTTCTTGCTATCTGTCTCTTTTGTTAAAATTTTTGCAGAGTCCCAGTTTGTTCTATATCCGTTCTCCCAAGCGCGTTCGCAAATCTTCTATTTCTGAATCTCATTCTTCCTAATGTAACCCCTGTGCTCACCTAGTCTAACACTAAATGGTCTGGATGATTCACCCACATAATATTTATTACACTCACATGGAATGCTATATATGTAGTTTTTTGAATTTTGCTCACGATTTAGCTTTTTTGTTTTTGTTAAAATAGATCTCAACGTATTGCCCATTTGAAATATCGTCCTAATATCAAATCTATTGCCTACACGGCGTAGCTTTTCAGATAATCCGTATACATAAGGAATTAACGTTGTGTACCGTTGTTCAGGTTTTTATCGTACCTGATTATTATTTTCTATAGATGTGAAAGTTCTATCAACAAAGGCTTCAGGGTTATTGATTGTTTATAAGTACCTCATTGTCTAATATTTCATCATTAGAAGAAATTATTTTGGCTCTATCATATAAACGTTTTATTACACCCTTTTTAACATGCATCGACTGATTTGAGTTAAAATTCAAATATCTGTTGGTGTGTGTTGGTTTTCTATAAACGCTTGTTTCAACTGTATTATTTACTCTTCTAATTAAAACATCTAAAAATGGTGGTTCATTTTCTACTTTCTACTTCTAATGTAAATTTAATAGAGGGTTCCTTATTATTTATATTTTCTAAAAAATTGCCAAGCAAATCGACTCCATGGAACCAAATTGCAAACATATCTCCACGAATTAACCGGTTTGTGTATATAATTTTGAAGATATCTAGTTTCAAAGTCCTCCATAAATATATTACTTATAAATGGCGACAATGGAGACCCCATTGTCATACCAAAGTCTTTTTGATAGAAATCACCTTCCATTCAATAATTTGTCCTTGGTTATTTTTAAAGTTTTATCTACTGGGACATTAGTAAAGAGGCTAACTACATCAAAACTAACTATCAGATGTGTATCGTGAATATTGTTTTCATAAATCTTTTCGATAAAATGTCTACTATTTTTAATATACTAGTCGGTATTTCCAGGTAACAACAGGTCTTAAAGGAATATTTTGCTTATGTATTTTTGGCACACCATAAAAATAAGGTGGCTTGCTATGATGCGGTGTGAGCTTACTTCTTTCAAATTTATTAAATTAATTTTTGTACTTGAATAGAGTTCTATAAATTTTGCTCTCGATTGATTTTGTGGGATCTTTGCTTAATTCTGAGTAAGGTCTTTCATTGACTAACGTCATGACTTTAGTATCATATGCATTATTATTATTATCTCATAGAGTCGATTTGCTTGACAATTTTTTAGGAAATATAAATAATAAAGAACCCTCTATTAAATTTCCATTAGAAGTAGAAAGTAGAAATGAACTACCATTTTTAAATATTTTAATTAAAAGAGTAAACAAGCTAAAAACGTACTCTTCGCCGGTTTACTAAAATTTTTATATAATTGTTACACATTCTATAGGATACTCTTCGCAGTTTTTTGTAAATAATGTTAGTTTTAGACATTTTTAATTTTACAGTACGAACTTAGTTGGTGAAAGACTCAGTCTAAAATAAAGGAAAAATAAAAATAAACTATACCATGCCCCATGTAGGTCGAACCTGGGACCCTTGGATTCCGAGTCAAAAGCGTAAGAACTACCTAACACGTAAAAAATGTAAAAAATGTAAATTATTACAAAAACATAAAAATCAAAGAAAAAATCTTAAATTTAAATCATTAATAACATTTTTATTTACCGATCGATTTTGTTCAAAAACAATAGGGTTCTACCTCGAGCTAACACTAACTTACTGTCCAAAGTACAATCGGATTTTTCTTTCTCGAATCATCGTGCTTACAAGAAACGTGACGGACGGACGGACAGACGGACATTTTGAAAGTTGTTCAGAATTCGTTCACTAACACAATGATATGAAAATTTTTTGCCTGCGAGCGATATTCACGGTTTTAGAAATGTGCCGATCAAATACAATATACTCTTCGTTTTCGTATTTGCGAAGAGTATAATAATACAGTTGAAACAAGCGTTTATAGAAAACCAACACACACCAACAGGTATTTGAATATTAACTCAAATCAGTCGATGCATGTTAAAAAGGGTGTAATAAAATGATAATATGATAGGGCCGTAATAATTTCTTCTAATGATGAAATATTAGACAATGAGAAACGCTTTAGAAAAGAGGTTCTTATAAATAACACAGACCCACAAAAACAATAAAAGTTCAAAGCAGCGAACCAGACCCATGTATTTTCGGTCGCTGAATCCGAATTCGGGGTCAAAAAAAATCGTACACCCCCAAAATCATTAGCTAGAGCCAAAAAACACCCCTGAAATGGGATAAAAAGAAAATTAAGCTATCAGAATAGTTGTTACTTCTTAATCAATCGAATTATACAAATGAAGGTTGAACAGCAGCGTACATACAATAGATATGAAACACACCCCAAGGGAGGGGCGAAAACTAGCCCCCATATATAAAAAAAATCGATCCAAAACAGCAATGACTGCTGAAAAAGCTCGAAATGTCTAAGTTTTGTTAAAGTGTTAACAAACTACATCAGGTCCGACGTAATCTTCATAAACTGCCTCTATAAGGTTGAGAACAACCACCTTTAAGTTCAGAGGACACGAGAAAAACAAGAAAAAACGTAAAATCCAACAGGATTTCTATTTTCATGGATGCTATGATTGGCTGAGGTTGCGTAGTACTCTAAAATAGAACCAGAAACTTACGTACTATCAACATCCCTTAGAGGGTGTGAAAACTACCTCCTATGTAAGATTTAACTATAAAAAGTTACAGTGACTTCTATAAAAGTTCGAAACACCTGCGTTATGTGGAAGAGAGAAGAAGAAACTAAACTATGTTCGACGATGTGCTTGAAAACCACCCCCACGGGGTTGCGAGAGACTACCCCTATATCTGCAGGATGCTGGAAAAACAGAGAGAAACTAACCGGATTTACATTTTTATGGATGCTATGATTGGCAAAAATCGCGTTGCACACTTAGAGTTTGAAACTCATGTCCTATAAATATTATTAAGTAACACCGCCAGAAAGGATGTAAACTACCGTAATTCAAGATATAACGAAAAAGCTTATTCGTTTAATTTCCATAGTTTTTTTTATAGGGGTGGCGTCTCTCAACCCCGTGGGGGTGGTTTTCAAGCACAGCGTCGAACATAGTCTAGTTTCTTCTCTCTTCCACACAACGCAGATGTTTCGAATTTTTATAGAAGTCACTGTAACTTTTTATAGTCAAACCTTACATAGAGGGTAGTTTTCACACCCTCTGAGGGTTGACATTGTAGAATTTTGATGGTACGTAAGTTTCTAATTCTATTTTAGAGTACTACGAAATTTCAGCCAATTATAGCATCCATGAAAATAGAAATACTGTTGCATTTTACGTTTTTTCTTGTTTTTCTCGTGTCCTTTAAACTTGGAGGTGGTTGTTCTCAACTCTATAGGGGCAGTTTATGAAGATTACGTCGGACATGATGCAGTTTCTTATCACTTTAACAAAACTTAGACATTCTGAACTTTTTCAGCAGTCATTGCTGTTTTGGATCGATTTTTTTATATATGGGGGCTAGTTTTCGCCCCTCCCTGGGGGGGTGTGTTTCATACCTATTATATGTACGCTGCTGTTCAATCTTGATTTGTACAATTCGATTGATTAAGATGTAACAACTATTCTTGTAGCTTAATATTCTTTTTACCCCATTTCAGGAGTGTTTTTTGGCTCTAGCTAATGATTTTGGGGTGTACGATTTTTTTTGACCCCGGATTCGGATTCAGCGACCGAAAATACATAGGAATACATGAGTCTCGTTCGCTGCTTTGAACTTTTATTTTTTTTGTGGGGCTGTGTAATCAATACCTGAAGCCTTTGTTGACAGAACTTTCACATCTATAGAAAATAATAATCAGGTACGACAAAAACCTGAACAACGGTACACAACGTTAATTCCTTATGTATACGGATTATTTGAAAAGCTATGCCGTGTAGGCAATAGACTTGATATTAGGACAGTATTTCAAACGGGCAATATGTTGAGATCTATTTTATTATTTTAATAAAAACAAAATCGCCAAATCGTGAGCAAAATCCAAAAAACTGCATTTATAGTATTCCATGTGAGTGTAATAAATATTATGTGGGTGAGCCATTTAGTGTCGGACTGGGTGAGCACAGAGGTTACATTAGGAAGAATGAGATTCAGAAATCGAAGATTTGCGAACACGCTTGGGAGAACGGACATAGAATAAACTGGGACTCTGCAAAAATTTTAACAAAAGAGACAGAGAGCAAGAAAAGAAAAATTAAAAAATCAGCTATATATTATTGAATGAGGATAAATGCGTGTCGAATTGTTCCGTACAACCTGGCTGCCGATGTTAGAAGAAGAATGTTAGAAGAAGAACTTAACAAACTGAACATTATTTAAAAAAATCGGCAGCTACTGGAAGCGGCTGGAACCTCCCCAACCGGTGAATCTTTGAAACCGAAAAGAGCAATAAACAATATGAACGATCTCTTTTAATTATATTTATTAAGTCGAAATATTTTTTTCGTATTAAATCAGAAAAAAATTCTTGCGTTCGGTGGGATTTGGACCTAAGAACTTGAGTGTTAAATTTGTAGTCTGCACAACATTAATATTTTATTTAATGTTTTTAATACAAATATATGCTTCATCGGATCCTAGCCTGGGGCCAGCCAGACAACCACGGTGAACACCGCCGTGGCGAGTGTGAGGCTGGACGGGGTAGGTCCGGTTTGGCTTGGAGAAAAATAGAAAAGTAGCACCTGTCTTCTGTAGGCAGGCTTAAAGACTAGGTTAAAATTATAATGTGTCCACATGGACCTAAAATTAATATAAAAATAAACACAATTCTATAAAAACGGCAAGGCACTTAATAATTTTGATTATTGATACGGGAAATAACTAAACGAAAAAACCTGTTCGTTGGTAATGGGATGGATGGCAGGGATGGCCATCTTTGGAAAAAACCATATAACTCTTGGTGGACAGCTTCCCTGCCAGATGTAGCCAGGGTAGTGTTCATGGTGGATCGTTTAAGTTTGAGTTGGTATATTTTGTTTTATCTTTTGGCCTCAACCAATTTTTCACTAAATCGGTCAGGGAAGTGATAGCTGTCAAATTTTTGGTTCCAATGTTTCTCTGGGGAATTTGGGTTTTGAAAAATGTTTAGGTTGGTGCCAATGTCTTAAATTGTTTTTAGGTTATGTAGTACTATTTTTAGGTTATGTTGCCGGAAGAATTTCCGGCGGGATGCCGGAAGTAGCGGAAATAGTTTTTAAAATATAATGTCACTGTCACTTTTAAAGTTTTATTGGAAAAAACTCACCGAAAGCGTTCCGGTGGGGTTGCTTACACTTGTAGGGCTTGTAAGCGGTTCAGGATGGCCTCTCACACCATCCGTGGGCTTTATAAGGTGCATCTCTCGATGCACCTGACACGTCAAAAATACTCAGCATACAGTCTGCACGCTTTAACACACTAGCAGAGAACTTATACCACAAATGGACTCGTAGTATTTTTTGGGAATTTTCCTTTGAGTCCATTTAATAAAATTTGACATTTTTCTGAAAAGTGATATTTTGCCGAAAATTTGACATTTTTTGAAGTGACATTTCTCCGAAACTTTGACATTTTTTTCGAAAATTTGACATTTTTCTGAAGTGACATTACTCAGAAAATTTGACAATTTTCAAACATTTGACATTTTTCTGAAAGGTGACATTTTTCTGAAAGGTGTCATTTCTTCGAAAATTTGACATTTTCCTGAATTTTTGACATTTTTCTGAAAAGTGACATTTCTCTGAAAATTTGACATTTTTTCGAAAATTTGACATTTTTCTGAAGTGACATTACTCCGAAAATTTGACAATTTTCAAACATTTGGCATTTTTCTGAAAGGTGACATTTCTTCGAAAATTTGACATTTTTCTGAATAGTGACATTTTTCTGAAAATTTGACATATTTCTGAAAAGTGACATTTCCCTGAAAATTTAACATTTTTTCGAAAATTTGACATTTTTCTGAAAAGTGACATTTCTCCGAAAATTTGACGTTTTCCTGAAAATTTGACATTTTTTAAAAATCTGACATTTTTCTGAAAAGTGACATTTCTCCGAAAATTTGATATTTCTTGGAAATTAAGAAAAAAAAAATTTCGTGACTCGTCTTGTAGAAATATTTTTTTGATATCATCATCAGTTCGCCCGTTATAAGAATTTTATGCTTTTACGACGTCATCAGAACGTAGGTGTATTTTTAATTCACTCGTATTCCATCCATCTACAATATTTCCATCTACGTTTCAAACTTTAATTGGATGTTTCCAATAGTTAAGTCGATATCTGCACCAGTTTCTAAGAAATTTTCTTATTTGTGACGTCATGTGACGTAGGTGTATTATTAATTCACTCGTAATCCGTCCGTCTACAATATTTATACCTACGTTTCCAATTTCAGTTCGATATCTTCAACCGTTCCCGAGTTATCAGCCGAAATCACTGAACACCTCTGTCATTATTAGAATATCACCCCGTACATTGCACTGCTTTGAGGACAAAACAAGTGAAATTTTTGTTTTTTAATTTTTTTCACGGAAATCAAATCGAAAAAGTGCAAGTGTGATATATCGTTGAAATCGGAATTTTTACTGATTTTCAATGGTTCAATTACAAATTGTAAGTAATCATAAAATAAACAACTTGTTGTGCCAAAACGGCACTAAACGTAATCCGATCTCAACCAAAACCTTTTCAGATCTTCTGGAGCACTAAAGAAACCCTCATGCAAAGTTTCATCCAAATCCGTTTAGTAGCTTCGCCGCTATCGTGCTAACATACATACACACACACACACACACACACACACACACACACACATACACACACACAGACATTTTTCAAAAACAACTTTTTTGGGTTCCTGGGACCTCAAAACGTAAAGATTTGATGTTATCTCAATTTTCGATTTTGGACTAATTGTAGTAACCTCCCACAATTTTATTGTGGGGAGGTTAATAACGCTATCAACTAGATATATCAACAGTTCTGTGTAAGCAGTAAGTATCTATGGATACTGAATATAACAAATATATTCTTAAAGCTGTGTATTTAATATACGTAGCACACAAGCTCTTATAATACTTATACGTTTTGAGCAAGGAAACAGATTCGGTTTCCGAAACGTCAGCAAAATACGTTGTTTTTATATTTTTGTTCTTATTCATTATTTGTCAAAAAAACAACACCCTCTAACTGCTCCTTTGACATAATAGTCACAGGCGTAGAGGTTATTTTTCCAGTAAAATACTGGATAATTGTATTATTTTTTAGATTTCACAGACATTGTAGAAAAAAATACATGTGGCAGAGCATCCCAATAAGAAACACAGAAAAAAAAATAAGAAAATGCCACAACCAACATTTAGACAATATTATAACTATTTAATATAGTATCTCGTTGTAATAGGAAATCTAGGCGTAGAAGCAGTGATTTCTTACAGCGGTCTTTATACGAGATTCCACAGTGAAATATTCCAGTCTTCGATATCTAAAAGTCTGTGGTATCTGACAGTATTATTAGAGTTACTTTTCCTCCTTCATCACCAAATTTTAAATGACTCAACTTATTTTTTTCCTTTACAGTATACCTTCACCCTATCAGGTTGGTTTTTGGCCGTCTTATATCATTCACACTCTCGAGACCGTAATTGGAAGTTTATCTCTCCCCTTACCTGGAAATTACCCAAAATTTGACCTATATACTAAATTTTTATAGAAAAATATGTTAAACAAGCATTATTAGCTAATAATTTAGCTACAAGTTGATTGAGCGTTCAAACTTCTTTAATAATAAGCGGAATATGGGTAATTATCTGCCCAAAAACACAAACAAGAATATTATTTTACCACCCGAAAGAGTTTGCTACTTGAACATTTTTTTATAGATTCAGTGAAAAGATTAATATTCATTTTTTTCTCTAATGCAGAAAGTAAAGAAACCATTTTAAAAAACAGATTGCACTTTTTTCCACATTAACTTTAATGAAAAATGTGCCGTATCATTTACTGATTATTTTTTACAATCTTATTTTTATGCAGGGTGATCTACCATGATATGCGAAAAATTTATCAGTAGGTTGTCCCCGCCGAAAGGAATTAAAAAAATGAAAAATTAAAAAAATATGACCAGAAAAATTACCTTATTTTTTGCCGCCAATGACTTTAACCAATCTGATGTAACGCGTTACAACCATATCACTTTATCAGATTTGGGATTGGCACTAGTGACAGCAAAGCTAGAGAGGGTAGAAGTGACTTTTTGATTTTAGTCAAATCACACTACAAAAATAGCGAAATAAATCGAAAAGACATTGACCCTATGCTAGTGAACTCTACATCAACAAGTAAATGTAAGACATATTTACTTATACCCATCAGTAACACAAAAACACCAACTTCGGCGGGGCTTTGTACCTGCCGGTGTCCTGATTGTTTGACCGAAAGCAAAAAACGCGGCACTTTGACCACACCTGCCAGCTTCACTTTTTATGCCAATTAAGGAAATGTGAAAATCTCCGATATGCTCTTTCAAGTAAGTTCATCGCCATGTTACTGACCACAGACACGTAACAGTAGCGTATCTTCCTAAGTTTGAACCCTTTTTGATATACTAAATTACCTCGGAGCACTCTAAAATTTTGCAGGAGCTTTGGGCCACATTGAAGACTAGTACACCATTTTATTTTCCGCATTTCCTGGTAAATAATAATAATAATAATAAATGGTCTTTATTTCCCAAAGAAAGATTACATGAGATTTGTATAAAATAACATAAATAAAAAACACACATATATCGGGAAATACAAGACACGCAGACCCTGTTTTTCATCTTAAGCGGGAGAACAATATTAAAACATTAAATTCAAAAGAGTAAATATAACAAACCAATTAAAATATATATATATATATAAAAATTTCCATACATGTCTTAATAGGGTACTATATCATTATTATGAAAAAAAATGTGACGTCACAACTATTATCTGCCAAATCAGCAGGTGTTTATTTGCCGTATAATTAATTTCAACACTATTTAAAATATCTAAAATGCGGTTAAAACTTACTTTTAAGTTAAGTAATGTAGAAATTTTCAGATAAAACACCCAATTACATCAACACAAGATGTAAACAATGTGTCATTTGGATAAATTAGTATGTCACAATCAGTAGAGTGACGTTAATATTTCGAGTTTTGAGTAAATTAATGTATTAAATATTTTTATTTAAACACGGTGATTTAATTAATATGAGTACATTTGAAATGACCTATATTTTGTTTTATGATCTATTAAGGCATTAGAAATGAAATTTATATACAATGTGAAATATCCTATTACCTAAGTCAAAGAATGATTCCGCATATTAAGGAGATATTTTTTGTATTTATGTTTAAATGCAGTAAGAGGATAGGTATAACTTTAGAGAGTCGGGAATGGGATTATATATTCTGGTTATCTGGTAAGTAAACGACCGTTTAAATATTTCTGTACGATGAGATGGTGGAGTAAATCTGATATTTATATTGTGTACATCAGATCTGAATTTAATTTTTTGACTTAGATAACTAGGCAATTTGTTTGTGGTGACTTTGTGAAACAAACAAGCTGAATGCAGTAGGCGCCGCCTAGACATGTTAAGCCTTCCAATATCATCAAGCTTGTGAGGAATATGTTGTCTCCGTCTAATTCCAAAGATAAGCCGCAAGCAGGAGTTTTGAACGACCTGAATTCTTCGTATATTTTCTGCATCCATACAGGGACTATATACAACATCACCAAAATTAAACTGTGACAGAACAAGAGCCTCACAAAGAATTATTTTAACCTTTTTACTAATGTAGTACCTATTAACATAAATCATTTTTAGATTAGCATATGCCACGGCGGTTTTGTTATTTATATGTATTCTAAATTTTAGATTAGAATCTGGGGTTAATCCCAGATTTTTGGCATTTTCAACTGGCGAAATTTATTGACCTTCTACAATTAGTTTCAGTTGATTGGATACAGCCGATTTGACACTTTGAGGTCCATAGACTAAAGTTGATGTTTTGCTGTCATTTATATTTAAGGAGTGGCTTCGTGATCTTACCACAAGAGCTTCAATATCTTTGTTAATGGCATCAGTCGCTTCGATAATGTCATCAGGGGAGAATGAGAGGTATAACTGCGTATCATCGGCGTCAAAATGTATATTGCAGTGTTTAACGACATTTTGAAAGTCTGACGTGTATAGAGTAAACAAAAGTGCATCTAGTATCGATCCTTGTGGAACACCACAGGACACTCCGAGAGGAGCAGACACGGCATTGTTGATTTGAACCCTCTGTGATCTGCAGTAGCTACGAAAAAATTCTACCGCCTATATATTTCAGCACAGAAAACACAATTTCGTAATTTATCGTATCGAATGCTTTAGAATAGTCAAGTAGTACCAAGACTGTAACATTATTTTGGTCTGTTCCTCTCAAAATGTCATCAGTGATGTTCAACAAGGCTGTTTCACAACCATGTAAAGACCGAAACCCGGACTGCACTTCAGGAAGTATCAGATACTTTGTTATATACTCACGAAGTTCCAATATTTTTGATAACGCCGGGAAGATGCTAATCGGCCTTAAATCTTTAAATTCAAGTTAGGTTATTTTTCTTTTTGGGGATCGGTTGTATCAAGGCCTGTTTCCAGCTATCGGGAAATATACTTTTGCGTAAACAATAATTAATTATATGGGCTACAAATGGCAATATATAAGGACAACACATTAATAATAATTTAATTGTAAGCCCATCATAACCTTCAGCATTAGATTTTGTGCTCTATAATATTTTTTGTACATTAAATTCACTTATTGGTTTAAATTCAAATAAACCTGCATTAGGATTAAGATTGTTACTATAATAATCAACAATGTTATGGTCAATTGGTAGATTTGGGATGCAAATCACGCTGTGTAGGTACATTTCAGGGCACAATTCTCGATGTAGGAGAATAGTGGAGTCAAAATAAAATTTGAATGAAATTCTCTAGCTACAGCAATTTTATTGTTTTAATTTGTTGTAGGTATAATAACAAGTGTTCTGAGCAATTTTTTCCAAAATCCGTCCATTGCTTCTTGTAGAATTTTAACAATTTATTTTTCAACACAGGAATTTTCCGCTATTTTCCCTATTATCTCAGGTCATAGTAATCCTATCGCAAAAATAAAAAGACCAAACTGTTCGCTATAAAATTATGAATAAGACTAGGCATATGAAGAAACTTCTTGATAATTTGTAAATTTGTAAAAAAATAAAAACCACCAAACCACCAAATTTTAACGAAAGTTGGTGGAACCATGCCATTTATTGAACTAAACCTCCGTGCCAAATTTTAGCGCAAAGTATTTATTCAAACGGTTAAAAAAAACAATAATTTTGAAATTTGAATCGCATTTTGTTTAAGTGCATCGACTCGTAGTAGGACAATTTTTCTTTTAAAGTATAGCTGTTTTACTGTTTAAGCAACGAGAAGCAGTAGTACGTATTTATCAGTGAAAAATCTGAAAGTGGCAAAAGATTCTTCAGAAAAGCTCCTCTAGGGGTCTACGAGTCACGCGGGACTACACTTAGAAATCCACAACATTTCATATCACACTAACGAAAACAACATTTCTTTATATGTATTACTCTGAAGCAGCGAAGCAAAAGTGGCTCAATTACAAAAACTATTTCGTACTTCAAATAACACAAATAATCAATATTGTCTTGAATTATTTTATTAAACATAGAAACAATCTACCTAGATTAAAATTTTTAATGCATTTTAATTAAATAACGGCCAAACAAATTATTTTACGTTACAATACATTAAAAATTGAAAATGAACACAAAACACAAACATTTAAAAAAGAAATAGAAAATCAGATATGACAAGAGCCGAAAGCATTATAAAAAATAAAGATTGTTGAATTTTTGATGAGTAAAAACTTAACAAATTACATTTTGTTAAATAAAAGGATCAGAACATACGGAAATAGACTAAAAATGTTAAAAACAAACTCGATATTATGATAATTTTCAACTAGCAGAGAGATAAATATAATCATTTTGGAACAATATGCGCAAATTTCGAGAAAAAATATCAATATGTTTACTTATAATCGACTGAAACGCAAAAACTAACGTATCACGGATTCAAATGCAAGTAGAACATCATTCTTTTTTTTAAACGTTGGTTATTTCATATACTTTCATAATTCACTTATCATCGTTTTTGGTTTCACAAAAAAATCAGGTAATTATTTGAAATTGTTTATAAGTGCAATACCCATAATTACAATTAAATTCCAAAAAAATTGATTGAAATTTAAAAAAAAAATTTCTTTCTAAACATCACCGTAAAGTACATGTAATAACCTATAATTTAAAAGAAAAATTGTCCTACTACGACTCGATGCACTTAAACAAAATGCGATTCAAATTTCGAAATTATTGTTTATTTTTAACCGCTTGAATAAATATTTTGTGCTAAAATTTGGCACGGAGGTTTAGTTCAGTAAAGGGCATGGTTCCACCAACTTTCGTTAAAATTGACGGATTATTACATCATATTTCTTAAACTGTTAAAAAAAGGCAATTTTTGGTGGTTTTTATTTTTTTACAAATTTACAAATTATCAAGAAGTTTCTTCATATTCCTAGTCTTATTCATAATTTTATAGCGAACAGTTTAGTATTTTTATTTTTGCGATCGGATTACTATGACCTAAGATAATAGGGAAAATAGCGGAAAATTTCTGTGTTGAAAGATAAATTGTTAAAATTCTACAAGAAGCAATGGATGGATTTTGGAAAAAATTGCTCAGAGCACTTGTTATTATACCAACAACAAATTAAAATAATGAAATTGCTGTAGCTAGAGAATTTCTTATTAACCCATTTCTATCCTTAATTTGACTCCACAACTTCTACTTGACTTATTTTGATAGAAAAACTGGTTCGTTTTACATTTAAATTCACAATATATTGAAGTACAAATTATTTATCGCATGGAAACGGAAAATTATCAGATAGGCGCTCAACACCTCTTTTGAATTTTGAATAAAAATCATATATCAACCTAAAATTCTGTTTTTTCATGAACATTTGGACGTCGTTAAAGGAATTATATATGTCTTGAGACATATTTTACGACATCACGAGTTTTTATTCATACTTCCTATTGCTTTTTCGAAATCCGTATAATAAATAGTACGAGGCAAACATAGGTTTCGAAATTGAAGGCGTATTAACAGCTGTTATGGAGCTATAAATTTAAAGGGTATCTTTCATATAAAAAGTGACGGAAAAACGTATAAATGTCGCTAGGATACTGATATGAAAGATATCTGAAAATATCTAATATGAGGGAGAAAATATGATGCAACAGCTTTTTATCACATGAAACCAATACGCACGTGTAGATAAACATGAACGTAACTTTAAGAATTACATATTATACAGGGTGGGGCAAAAGTGCGTCGACTTCGATATCTCGAGTTAGAAATTAAAACAAAAATACAAGTAAACTAGATGAAAAAGTCTATAATCGGAAATTATTTTAGAATATACAGGGCGAGCCAAGACGAAATTACAGAATAAAGTATATATTTTTTAAATGGAATGCTATGTATATCAGAACATTTTTTGAAGCCTCTTTTTAGACTTTATTCATTTCTATATTATTATTGACTATCTCCCAACCACTTGGATGTAACGAATTTTTTTGTTTAAATTGTAACGATGAATTTCCTTTTCCAGTTATTAACCAATAATTTTCATAAGATTAATAATAAGTTACTAACAATTAATCGAATTCATCGCCACGAACAAACTTTGTATGGTGTCTATGGTATTTTGGTAACTAAGAAAATGTGATGGACCTAGCAACCATTTACTATATAAAGAGCTGCAAGAGCTCATTTATTCGTTCCTATCTCGGGGATCAAACAGTAAAGGCACAGAATAAGGAACTACCAGAAGCGGCACTCTCAGCATCGCCTTTGATGTTTTTTTCGTGACCTTCGCCATTTTGTTGTTGGTAATTTTGGAGGGAAATTTAATCAAAATGTTTATAAACAAACTTTACACAGGCTGAATACAATTACGTTATTCGAATAAGAATTCTATTTATAATGGGTATTAAAACTATTAAAGTAAACTGGTTAAAATTATCTCTACAAACAATAGTATTCTTAATATAAAGTCACAAAATGTATTAAAATCAATACAGTATCTCGCCTGAGAAAATCTATAATTTCTTACTGGGAGGTCGTTCTGGGGAAATATTTTTTTTCTGTTTAAACTACCAAATTGAGGAAAAATAGTAAGTAGTGCTGTTAGTAGCAATCTATTTTGATACATATTTGTCGTGCGCACAATTTAAAATTGTTATAAAGTTCGGCTGAACTTTTGCTTGCCAAATCCCCACGACCGTATGCTTCCAACCACAATACAGATCTTAAAAGAAGAAAGGTTCACAATTACTTGGATATATCTTATAATTTGCATCAATAATAAAATACCTTTGGGAGGGAATCCTTAGCAAACCTAAATAAACTAATGTCTTTTCCTGTCGTACTACTTGTACATTCCTTAACAGCGTAAACGGTTCCACCTCGTTTACTCATATCGCTATTAAAAATTACTATTAACCCAGCACAATAACACTAAAACCTTTTAAGAATTTATTTCGGTATTATGTCACAGACTGCCATTTACGGCACTTTATTGTTTATTGTAACCTAAAACAATAAATGAACTGACGGATGTACCAACAACAAAATGGCGGCAATACAATTTTGGCGGGAAGCCCAAGTGTCGTTTCTGGTAGTTCTCTTTTCTGTGGTAAAGGTCCTTAACCTCAAATATTGGTGCGACATTACACAAATGATACCGGCTAGATAGTAGGTGGTTCTGAAAGTCAGAGTAGAGATCTGTCCTAACCTGAGTACGCAATGCTGGCTTATTATTAATACAGATTTCCGCGAAAATAATTATCAATTTTTTGAGAAAACAGAAGTTAAAATAAGTGGAGCAACGGGTCTTTTAAATTGGTGACGTAGGTAGTTTGGCCGATGACGTAGCTGGACTGTATGGATTTGTTGACAGAATGGTTTTATACAAAACAGTGCGGTGCTGCCAAGTTGAAATTCCTTCTCTAGTTCTAGCAAAGGTAATTGAAGGAAACAGGAGTATATAGCTTATTTATTAAATCAATTTTAATATATTTATCCACGAAATTTAATTTTCTTATGTCAAAAATATTAATAGGCGTGAATTATTAAATATTTTAAATAATTTTTAATGCCGATTAGATTTTTAAAAACATAGTTAGCAAAACATGACAACAATGTCAACGGCTAGTCAAATGTGTTCTAACGTCGCCGTCGTGTTGATTTGAAGCATTTCAGTTCCTTTCATCGAGGTATTTGCTGTAATTTACAAATAGTAGATAATGTCATTTAAAAGGTATTTTATAAAAGTTGTGGAAACACAAATATAACTGCTTTGGAAAAAAATGTTGTAACTGTTCCGAAAAAATTGATATTCGGAGAACTTGGTCGCAAGCTTCCAATATTTTTGATCTCATCCCTTTAAAAATCCAAATTTTGTTATAGAAAGAATATATCAAGTTATAGTCAACTTTGGGCAAATTGGACGAATCTCCTTTCATAAAATTCAACTCCATCTTAATAGTTAATTGATAAAGTAAAAATCAAATGCCACATAAACAAATAAATCTAACCAATATATCTCATTCACTTGTATTGTGGCAAGAAGTGTCAGCTGGCGGCACGCAAGAAATGTTGCCAAATAATCCTCGCCGTAAGTTTTGTTTACATTTTTAAGATAACTTTTACATAATAACAAATATAAATACCTTTTAATTCCTTCTAAATACATGTGTATAATATTTATTGATATTCAAGATATTGAGAAAAATAGAGGTGTCACAGGTAAAATGATGTAAAGTAAATACACAATTTGGCATTCTTATTTTTTTTACACTTTTTGCTTTTTTCCACTGCTACCATAAACGTATGTTCTTCGCACGAACAGAATGGAAACAGTACAGTTTTTCTAACAGTCATATAAAAAATATTTTTTACTCGTTATATTTCTAAAACTGTTTATTAAAGTTTTGCATAAATTGTTGTTCTGTTACGGCTACTTAATTTAACATAAATAAATCTGTCACAATAAAATCAGGTGCAGGTAATTTCATCTGTTGGCTAAACAAAATTAAATCGGTGTTACTCCCAGATGAGATGACAAGAGATAAATTATCTGTCGCATGTTGGCTTGTTGCGATATACGTAAAATATTACTCTAGAGGTGTTTAAACAATTATTAATCCCAGCGATTTTTTAACGGGAATTAATTTGTTGGAACAGTTTACGATAACACAGATTGCCTATTACTACACTCAAAGAAATAGTATGGGTAAATTCAACAAAAAAAAAATGGTTAACTGACATTATCGTTAATTTTGTTAAACTAAATTATATTCATGGTATTTTTAAACGAGAGGTGATTGTTATTTTAATTAATAAAAAGGAATCACTACTTCCACATCCAGATTCTCTATCCAAGTCACTCACAACGAAAAAAGTTTGCATGTGAAAATAATTGTTTATGGAACTTTAATACTATAATATTTGAAATCCTCTACCCAAAAAACCCATAAAACGATACCCCACATCGGTAGTGGAGTGGGGGTGGTGATAGGGGGGTGGTAGTGGGGGTGGATGAAGTAAAAAAATATTTTGAGGTTTCTGGTTCTTGTACATACACTAAATCACAATTTTTTTTCATCCCCTTTAATAAGGGTGGGGGTGGTAATGGGGGTGGCTAATGCCAAAAATTTTTTTGAGACCCTAGCTTCTCTTGTATATACTAAATACCAATTTTATCGACTCTTACCTGCTTCATTTACCCATTTACCCCAAATTTACCCCAATTTACCCCCCAACCCTTCGTCGGAACAACATGAAAATATAATCTAGTTCCAGATCTCGTTAAAGTACATATGTGTACCAAATTTCAAGTCAATATCTTAAACGGTTCCAGAGTAAACGTGCGCACAAAAAAAAGTTACAGACAGACCGACAGACAGACAGACCGACAGACAGACAGAAATTTTTTTTTCGCTCAAACTTATAATCTCGACGTTTCATGACATTTTAAGCCTATTTGAACAATAAAAATTTTTAAAAATTTGGAAGTAAAAATAGATGAATAAGACTATTATTTTTTTCGTCTGACTATTATTTTGTTGAATTCTGTCAAATTAAACTAGATAATAGTATATTTTATTTTTAACTATTGTCGAATTGTAATTGTAAACCCAGTAGCAGTTTGCTCTACTATTATAGTTGACAGATAAACCAATATTATTGTAGAGTTAACCCGCAGTTCTGTTTACATAAACATAACATCGTTCTGCCATCCACTTTGATGAATTAAGACCATCAGCGCTTTTGTTTGCAAATAGTATGGGTTAAATCAATCAAAAAAATAGTATATATATTGTTCATTTTGTTAAATTGAAGTATATTTAATAGTATTTTTAAACAAAAGGTGATTGTCACACAACAAAATAAACATTAATTTAAAAAATAGGTGCATAAGACTATAATTTATTCATCTTACTAATAATTCGTTGAATTTCGTCAAATGAAACTAGATAGAGTAGACTTTATTTTTAAGTATTATCGAATTGTAATTCTAACCCAGTATTAGTTCGCTGTATTATTGTACTTGGTACAATATTATTGTCGTCATCTAGAAGTTCTAAAAGAATTACCATAAAATTTGCTTGCTTACCACGTAGTCTATTACAGAAATTATTCCTAGATGACGCCACATACAAATCACTGACAATAATCAATCATGCATTATCTTATATTCTTATGAATTTATAGAAAATTAATAACGATTGCAATGTTCGAATTCTCTCAGGGATCATCGATATATTTGGATGGATCTTATAAACGATCTCTAATCTTTGGTTTGGGTGGTCTGATGTCTCAATACTGAGATTTTGGCTAACCGAAAAAAACTTCTTCATACAATAAAGTGTAGATCAACCTAAAAATTAGTTGGTGAACAAAAAACAAAGTCGTTGTACTATTTAATTGTAGACCAAATTGAAAATGGTTAGTGAACATAAAAAAATGTCATTGTACTATTTAATTTGTTACAAGAAGATATGATTATTAAACTACTATTTGTTTACGAAAACAAATAAAGTTGTATGAGTTTTCTTTTCTGATTGATTTAACTATGAAACTAGATAGGCGCGATTTCATATGCTCTTTTTGGTTGAATTTACCTCTCATTTTCTTTGCGTGTACGAATTCGAAGAATGCAATTTCGCGGAGGCAAATTAGTTATATTTTATGTATATCCTCGGTGACAAAATTAGTAACAATTCTTGTAATTGTCTTCTTAAACAACATATAAAAAGTTCTCACTCATCCAGTCCGTTATTTGAAAAAAATCTAATACCTTTGTTTGGTTTCTTCCGATTATCTAAGAAATGATCCATTCTACATAAAAAATGCATAAAACTCTATTTCTATGAAAATTTTCTACAAGAAACCTAGTTTAGTTTCTCCTGATAGTTTGTCGTCATCAAGAAAAAAATGCCAATTTTTGAAGGAAAAACTGTACCCAAGAAACGAACTGTTTTTACTTGGTGTTATTTCTGAATATCTTTGGGAAGGCAGGGGAGGAAAATATTTGAAAGAACCCCTTACAATCGAAATGGACGAGCTCTGACTACGACCATTTTCACTTAAACAGACTTTTTTAATTTTCACAATCAATTTCGCCATCAATGTCTCATTATCAACTTTTTTTACCAATTGTATCCATTTTGGTGAATGATTCACATTATCTTGCGTGAAGCACTTGCGTGAAGCACTTGATATGATTTTTTTAATTTGGGTGTCCTGCAAGGGAGCGAGCTCGAAGTGAAAAACCGAGGAATGCGGGCAGTCGTTTGTGTTACTTAGCGTATTAGAAGGTACAATATTTCTGTATTAGGTTTTACCGGAATTATATTGTTTAAAAGATATAGTTATTAATATAGTTATTTAAAATGCCTTAATTTTACTTATTCTCTCATAACTTTAGAAATACTTAAATGTACTTGTATAAATGAAATTGTCTTTAAACATAGTAGATATGAATGTATTTATATAAGCTACGTGAAATGCATCACAATTAATAATTAAAAATTACTATAATTAGTATTAGGTAATATCATGAAAAATGCATAGATTCATAACCATGAGGAAGCCGATACAGTCATATGATAGAATTTTGTGTTTTGAAAGAGCAGTAATAGTGGCAAGCGACACAGATATATTTTTCTTTTACTGTTTTTCTGCACTAAAATGAAAGTAAAATTGTGGCTTCAAAAGTTCTATTCGTATTTGTTTATATCTCACAGTAGGCTAGAACCACCTTTAAATGAAATATGCATGCACTCTCTCAATTCCTACGGGAAATGGTAGCTTTATCTGTCCTGAAACAATTGCCGTAAAATCTAAAATCATTCCCTTGGCCGTTTTCTAGAAAATTCACTTTTAATTTTTTTTTTTTTTGAAAACTGATTTTTTGACTTGATAAGCTTGTTAAAATGTCAACCAAGAAAGTAAAATTGAACATTCCAATACAAATTTCAACTTAAGCCAAGTTTGGGGAAATAACATACAAGAAACCTTCATGCTCGACAACTCCAGACGTTTTGATAATAATCGGGTTATATAAACTTTCCAAGTAGTCACTTTAGACAAAATCATTAGATCTATTCCTATGTTATTTTGAATGACAGCAATTTTTGTCTACCAATATATCCGTAACCAATGAATGACATTACTATTTGCGTAACTGAATTTACTATAGGGAAATCCGAGCGCCTCTATTAGCCATCTGAGTAGACTTTCCATTCGCTCAGTCAGATAATGGGTGAGTATGAGAACTATACCACCGCCGATGAAGACAACCCACAGAAGAGACATGACGATAACCCAACCACCCACCCACTACTCTACAGGTATCGGACGAAATGCCATCCAGTACCCGTAGTCACCTAGCTCCGTGCAGATCGAAAGTGCTACCAAAGCACTTAGGTCTGCACTTCCTCGAGCTACATAGCTCATTCCTACCTAACCGATGATCCAGATGGCAGGATGTCAATTGACATTCTGCATACCGGCAGTCAATCCCAGCCAAAAATACCCCAAAGTTTCCGAACAGCCAGATGACTACCGAGGGGGTGACAAGCTGCCGGAGAAAGATCATCAAGACAGAAGAGCGCCAGAAGATAAAGGCCTTAGCCAGCAAGGTCCAAAAGGCCAGGACCCGGGGAGGTGGGCCGAAATCATCCACACCGCTCACATTTGTGAGTGGGGTTAATGTAAAGTAAGCTCGCCCACCCCGTACGAGGCCGGTCCAGGTCTACAGCGATGTACTAGGGTAAAGAGCAGTAGTCCTGCTCGGCCTAAGATATCTGAGACCGTCATCACTGCCAAAGAATATTGGCGTCGCTCGGTCAGTTACTCTTTAAACTTCACTAGACAAACAATCCAAGACTCCAAGAGTGAAAATTTTCTGTGACCATGATTAAAATCAAAGAAATTATGCAAAATGCAAAGGCAATGCAAATCATGCAAGAACGCACGATGAAAATAGATATTGTCTTTGTCTATTTCATAAACGTAAGAATCTCGGATTGCAGAAGACAACTGATACTTAACTGATAGGTTGTTTGAAATATGTCCAGGTATTCAGAGGCTTCAAAAATGTAGTAGATTCTTGTTTTTATCAATGCAAAAAATCAGTTTAAGAAAAAATAAACAAAAGTGAATTTTCTAAAAAACGGCCAAGGGAATGATTTCAGATTTTACGGGAATTGTTTCGGGACAGATAAAGCTACCATTTCTCGTAGGAATTGAGAGAGTGCATGCATATTTCATTTAAAGGTGGTTCTAGCCCACTGTGATCTGCAACAAAATAATTTAACACGCAGCAACAGACATTCATACCTCTCCTCTGTACATTTCAGCTCTTTTTATGTCTATCTATGTACTTAGTGGGTGACATAGCACAAGTTATCCATTTAAGAAGGAAAGAAGACAGCATTTAAGACGGCAACTGAAAATTTGGAAACACTCAATCCTTTGGCAATAGATAAATGACGTGGAAGATTGCAATGTGATTTAATGTATTAACACTGCCTCCATATTCTTTAAATGTCTGTAGGGTCACTCAGAATTTCAACCAAACCTTAACTAACTAAGGGCACATTTATTTTTAAACTGCAAGAGCGATATTGGGGTTCTATCACCTACTGAAGCAGCATTTTATGAACACGATAAAAGATGTGACTATATGTACACTTCTTATTTGGAAGAAAGCAGATAACATGTCGCCAATACTATCAGATGTTCTTCAGTTTGGTTGGATATTAACAGAAGGTATACTGACACCTGCCATGTCTAAGAAAAAATATCAGCCAGTCACTTCTAACACAGTCGTTTGCAAGTGTATGAATAATATTTGCAACAAGAAGTGTTACTGTGAGAAAACTGAAGTGTGTTGCATTATTGGCTGTATGTATTTAAGTAAATGTACTGATAAAAACTTATAATTATAATCATTTCTAATTATTAATTGTAATATATTTCGCTTAGGCCCGCTACTTTAATCTCTTTCATCTTCCTGTTAAATCTATTCTACAGATAAATTCCATAAATTATTAACACAATTGTATCCAAGGAAATTATCTGAAGAATAAATTTAACTGGAAACGAAAGTACCGAGCCTTGGCTGATAAAAATACATTCATATATATTATATTTAAAGCCAATTTCGTTTATACAAGTTTCTTTTTAAGTGTTTCTAAAGATATGATCAGGTAAAAACTGCTGCTTAAGAAATCACTACTTCCACATCCAGATTTTCTATCCAAATATCTTCCTATCCAAGTTCCTCACACCATCCCTCCACCATTATTAAGGAGGCTGGTTGTGCGAGTGGCTGATGTCAAAAAAATGTAGCCCTTTTATTCTTGTATACATGTTAAATCACAATTTTAATTTTTTACCCCCTTAATAATGAGGTGGAATGGTAGTATCCCAATTTTATGAACTCTTGCTTACTTTACTTATTTACCTCCACTTACCCCAACTCAATAAGATCAAAATATAATTTAGTTCCAGAACTCCTTATAATATGTATAGTAGATGTACCATATTTCAAGTCAATATCATAAACTGTTCCAAAGTAATCCTGGACAAAAAAAAATTACAGATAGACAGAAAGGACCCCGCAATAATCTTATGGTCAAATACGGTCAAATCGTCTGAATTGTGGATATGTTTTAGGTTTCGTCATCCCAAGCAAAAGTCTCAATGGGCACAAAGCTCGAAAATCAATACTTTGGCTGCTACGGAACTTGAAAGCTCCAAAGCTCCACCACAGATTTGTTTATTCGTGCAGTCTATAGATTTTTAAATAACTTATTTTTTCGATTTTAATGTCTAGGTTTATGTTTTTGAGGTTGCTGAATTCAAATTCGATGTCAAATTGTCCAAATTGACACTTGACAGCTGTCAATTAGCTGTCAAAGTGCCTTAACAAAGTGCGAATCTTATTTTTATGTTATAAGTTTATGCTGTTTAGGTAACTCAGTTCATGTATGATGTGAATATAATAATTCGACAATTGTCAGCTGTCAACAGGCTGCCAGCTAGCTGTCAAAGTACAATAACAAAGTGCAAATCTTATTTTTTTGTTATGACTTTATGCTTTTTAGGTAACTCAGTTCATACATGATGTGAATACAATAATTCGAAAATTGGCAGCTGTCAACAGGCTGTCAGCTAGCTGTCAAAGTGCAATAACAAAGTGCAAATCTTATTTTTTTGTTATGACTTTATGCTTTTTAGGTAACTCAGTTAAAACATAAACCTAGACAATAAAATTGAAAAAATAACTTATTTAAAAATCTATAAAGACTGCACGAATAAATAAATCTGTGGTGGAGCTTTGGGGCTTTCGAGCTCCGTAGCAGCCAAAGTATTGATTTTCGAGCTTTGTGCCCATTGAGACTTTTGCTTGGGATGACGAAACCTAAAACATATCCAAAATTCAGACGATTTGACTGAAACCCAATTTCCATAAGATTATTGCGGGGTCCTTTGTTCTCTTTGTTCAAACTTAAAATCTTGACGTTTCATGGCATTCTAACCATATTTGAACAAAAAATATATAATTTTTTTACCGTCACTACTTCCACGATTTGAAAGTAATTGAACGTAAAGAACTTCAAGCAACTCCATTAATAACTTGTGAGGTGAGGTGAGGTACGGTACTAGTTTCAGTGACTGGACCTCGATCGGCGAAGTTAAGCACTGCCATGCCGGTCGAGTCCGTTACTTGGATTGGTGACCGTATCTCATCTCGCCGTCCTGGTTAAGTGGTAGAGTAGCATTAGCTAAACTTCGCCATTACGTTAATATAAATAAGGGCATTAAAAAAAAGCTACACCTTTTTAAACAAAATAAAACTGGTAAAATCTAACACAGGAATATTGTACCTACTAATACAGTGTTAAATAAGACAAACGACTACCCGCATTCCTCTGTTTCTTACTTCGCGTCGCGTTGCCTCGCAGGTGAGCCAAATTTAAAAAATCGTATCCACCGTTTCGCACAAGATATCAATATGAATCACTCACTAAAAATAATTTTGGTCTTTTCTTCTAATTTTGTATGATCTAGTTTTGTTTTCAATTTCCCAAAATAAAAAAATTCTCGCTAGCTACATTTTTAAATGCGCCGACGGTGTAGAGGTTCACGCGATATTTTTTTCTGTTTATTTTAATATTAGATGTACTTTGACTAAACTGTTACATTGAATACACTGTGAGCTACAATTTGAAAAAAATGAATAGATTTTTAGCATATGTTTTGAGGGAGAAAGCGCAAGTTATATTTTAAAAATTCAATTTTTCACGATTTCCGAAATAAGGAGAAATTCGCAAATTGAGAGTTGAAGGCAATCCCCGATTTTGATACGCCCTCCAGATTCGGATGGAGCAGGAAATGTTACATCGAATACGATATTTTTCAGCCGTATGTCTGATAGGTACTTCAAAAACTAACCATTAAATTGAAGCTCAGATTCCCGACTAATTTTGTCTACTATTTCCTTTACAAACACTACATTTAATGTGGAAATAAAGTATTATTATTATTATTACCGCTTTAGTGAAATTATTGCATTCAATTCCACTGTAGTATAAGGAAAGACAGGTGCACATCAAAACAAGTAAGCTATTACCACTCAAAAGAATAACCTTTACTGGGCCATCAGACCTTTTCAAAATAATAATGTTAGCATAGACATACAACTTTATAGTCAGATATTTTTGTTTATTTTCTTATTATGGCGTCGCTTCGTAATTATTATTGTTGAAATAAACTTTACTTAAAAAAAGAAAAATTAAGTTCATTGCATAATCGCATAATCAGAATTACCCAATGAGTCATCGTCACATTTAATATTTGTAGAACTATAAATTTGTAAATGATACAGATCCTAGAAAGCAATGTAATAGGTCAATTTATTATTTATCCTCGACCGTTGGCTGGAAAATCGATAAATTATTAATAGCGCCTCTATTTTGGTCTTGCAATTTATTTTATTAATATCCATAAAACCACAGCACATTTTGTTACAAAATAGAAAAATAGTATATTTAGAAATGAGACAGTTATTATTCAATCAATTCAAAATGAAATTTTTATGAATACAGTTTGTCTACGAATGAAGTCAATCAATTACATGGAAAAATATATATTCCAAAACTTTTTGGATACAAATCTATTGTAGTTTTTTTGCACTTTTGTACCAAAATTGCGTTAGCCTTAAGAATACTTCACTTTTGCACGGTGAAACGTTTTTTTTTCAATCAATTTTAAACGCTATGTTTAGTTTCATTAAAGATTTTTATAAAAATTTCCCGTAAAAATGTAGTTTTTGATGTTTATTATTATTATAACACCAGCAGTGCAAAATAAACTTCCGTCCTCTCTCAGTGTAAGTAAGCAAAGTATATTACACTAACTTATTCTCGCAGCTACAATTTTATGATTATCCTTAATTTTCCCGTCTCTCCCACTATCCTGCCATCTCCACGAGTATCTCACCATCTCCAAACCTTCCCACCAATATTTCTTACTTTCCCAACAGTTTACTGTATCCCCACTAGCTTCATCATATTCCCACCACCTTTGATATAAAGTAGCTTACTTTAACTTACTTTCCCACCAGTTTACTGTATCCCCACTATCTTCCTCTACATTCCCAGCACCTTTGATATAAAGTAGCTTATTCTTCAAATTAAGAGGCTTTTACAGAATTTTACGAAAATATGTTGAGACGTTTACGTGTCATTGTGGAACAAACATTCAGACCAACAAAAATTTTGAATATACAGTATGTCCACAGTTGTTTCTCATTTTAATAAACTACGTTCAATTTTAACGATATGAAAAACTGTCACTAAGAAAAGTTGTTTAGAATTAAAATTTATGTCAGATTTCCAATTTGTGGAAAAATCTGCCTAATTCGACTTTTTTAAAAAAGTATCAAGTGAAATCAAGCGGTAAAATAAAAATAATTTTCTTCTTACAAAAATTATTAAATAAAATAACTAATTATATTCCTAATTATATCAAACTACGTTTATTTTCAACAGCATTGAAAAAATTATTAGAAAAATGTATTTCAGAATTCAAATTTGTTTATAAATTGGCATAATTTTGCTATTTTGAAAATTGAAAGAAAAACTGTATAACTGAGGACAGTGGCGCAGCCAGAAAATTTATCTGGGGGGGAGAGAGGGGAAATAGAACCGGTCTTCCAGAGGTTGAGGAAAACTTTTCAGAAAATGGTTGAAAACGGATGTGTATAGATTCCTCTACTAGATAATATTGGCATTAATGACAAAATATTAATTTCAAGAGATAATTTGGATACCGCTTTTTGTCCCTTCAAATTAGTCAAAAAATCGCTGTTTTATGGGAAATCTTCCCACAGTTATGAAACCTGTAAGAAGTGAAGTATTTGAGGTGTCTAATCATGATTTTCACCCCCACTGTTCTAAAAAGGGTGGTTTTTGAGAAATATATACATATATATGAATTTTAACGTTATTTATTTTTCTCTATTTTGAGGAAAAACTATGCATTTTGGTGAAAAATATCAAGAGAGCAAAGTTGTAGAGCATAAAATTTCCTACAAGTTTTGTCTCTACCATTTTTTTTTCGAATTCCGCTTAGTTTCGACGCTAGAGAAAGAAATAAATATACATATGGACTTTTGCACCTTTTTTTAGATTTTTAACCAAAACTATGCCTTTTTATGAAAAATTATGCGAGATCAAAGTTGTAGAATATAAAATGTATACATATTTTTATGAAAAAAAAAAAAAAAAAAAACTAGAAAATATCTAGTGAATCTCATGTAATTTTTCATAAAAATGCATAATTTTGGCTCAAAATCTAACAAAAGTGCAAAAGCTTATATGTATATTTATTTCTTTCGCGCCATCTAGCGGCGAAACTAAGCGGAATTATTAAATAATAATAATAATAATAATTTATTAACCCATAGGAAATTTTATGCTCTACTACTTTGCTCTTTTGATATTTTTCACCAAAATGCATAGTTTTTCCTCAATATAGAGAAAAAGACGAAAAAACGCTAAAATTCATATATATGTATATATTTTTCAAAAACCACCCTTTTTTAGAATTGCAGGGGGTGAAAATCATGTTTAGACAACCCAAATACTTAACTTTTTACAGTAACTGTGGGAAAATTTTCTTAAATAATTCCTAATTTGAAGAGACTATTTGTAGTAATCGTGATTATGCTTCTTTATTTTTTGGTTCATGACTGAGGAGTTGGCTTGTGGCTGACAGTGATATTTATTCATCCTCGATTTGTCATTTTACTGTACATAATTTTCTACTTCATTATTAATAACTATTGTAAAAATGCTAACTTTATAGCAAAAAATGTATCTAATACAGTGTTATGGAATTGGCGAGTCTCGCTATCGGAAAGTAATCAAAGATTTTAATTTTAAAATACCCAGGCGTGTTGTACAGTCGACTTGCCACAAATTAGTACAGAAATTTTTAAGAACTGGATCGATAATGAAAATACCAAGACCTAAAAGCAGTTACAAAGAGCATTACACTCGCCTTCAAAAATGTGTGGAGCATGGTGTTTGAATAATATTTTTTTTAAATTTGTTTTAGTTTTCCTAATATTTTTTTCTGATGGTGTTAAATATAGAAGTAGTTTAATATAATTACGAGTATAATTAGTTGTCTTATTTAATAATTTTTGTAGGAAGATAATATTTTTTTAAGTTTACCGCATGATACCACTTTTTATGAAAATTTTTTTGATAAGTCGAATTAGGCTGATTTATCCACAAATTGGAAATCTGACATAAATTTTAATTCTAAACAACTTTTCTTATTGACAGTTTTTCATATCATTAAAATTGAACGTAGTTTCCTCTTACATAATTTTCAGATTTTTTAATTTTCTGAACGCCCTGTACATGACATATTAACTTACACCATAGCAATCATGTTTTTAATAAAAGCAAAAGTTTTTATGGAGAATAAATTTTTCGTGTAAAATGGGAAATAAAAAAGTTTACCCTCTTATCCACTCTAACTGTGGACATACTCTATGTTTACTGGCTTCCTTGGTATCTTTCAACAAACCCAAAAATCTCAAAGATTCTAAGAAAAAGCAAAACTACAAGAACACTTACTTTCTTGTTTATTTTTTGGAATGTTCACCTTGTCTACTCTAATTATACTCACCTACAGAATAATATTAAAGAGCGGATCTCAGGTATTCATGACTTCAAAACCAGGGTTGACTCTTTATGTGCCGTGCCATCTCGTAAAATTTTCATGCATATTACCAGTATTTTCTTATGCATATGATCTTCCTCATGCCCAAAATTATATTACATTTAGCTGGTCATATACTGGTCTTGATGAGGGCTGGAAGTACCTACCAAATATAAGAATAAAACTGCTACTAAGTATTCTAAATGTTCTGGACTAACTTTCACGAAAAAACACTGTTCAGCTTCTAATTATGTGAACTTTTCTTTCGTCGTGGTTTGTATAGAGAAGTTTACTACATCGTTTCCATTTAAAATTCCGAATCTTTTTCTAAAATGGTTTCATGTTTTCGTTTTACAGTCTTACCCACACAGCACAATCGGGATATGGGATGACGAATTAAAGTATCTGGATATCCCAGTACATAGAATGAATATAAATATTGACGTACCTTTTAAGACATCCAAGACATCCCATTTTGGTACGTCCCAGGATACGCCTTCTAACTTAACCTAATATTATGTCCCTAATATATTCAAATACGGCGCCATTTTGATTTATTTCTTAAATAACAATTACATCGTTCTACAAATAAAAAGGTCTTGTCTTAAGGTTCTGATATAACTTTTCTGAATTATTTTGACACGTTGAAGCCAATATTGGACGGAAAAAATTTCTGTCTTATCAGATTTTGTCTACCACCCCATTTATCTCCTGAGAACTGCAAATGAAAGGTCTGGTTCTAAGGTTCTGATCTAACTTTTCTGAAGTATTTCGACGCACTAAAGCCAATTTTGGACAAAAGAAAATTTCTATCATGTCAGTGTCCTCCTACCACCCCCTTTCATCCCCTAGGGGTGGCAAAATGAAAATTTTACTCAAGAATTAAATACTGAAGTCAGTTTGTAGAGAACAATCACGTCAAAATATTGTCAAGTCTGACGATAAATATGATTAATTTGAATTTGAAAATGACGATAAATAATGTAGTTAATATAATTTTTTAGCATCTAGCAACTAACTGTGGGTGAAAATAGGTAAGTAAATATTGCGTTTTAAGATAATTTTTTGAAAATTTATTACACTATATCAGATAGAACACAGGTGGACAGACTTTCAATTAATTTGGCAAAAATTCTGAACCTGATGTTTGTTTCCCTTCGTTTTCTCTCTGCTAGCTGGTAGAAATGGTAACTTCTTACCATACCATCATATATAGATAGCAAGTTGCACAAAACTGCCATTGTTTTATGAATACAAATATATTTAGTGCATGAAAATACAGTCCTATTACAAACTATTGTCTTGCAATTCTATTCGAATCAGAGTGTACTGGATGAATTTTAATTTTAGTACATTTACCAAAGAAAAAAGTCGTAACTTCGTTGACTCATAACCGATTTTGATCATTTTGTTTTTTATTCCGGAAAATGTTTATAGGTGAGAAGGTGTACTTTTCATTTTTTCAATTGTTATTAACAAATAAGTGTTTTTAGTACACTTTTAATTAAAAATTTTATAACTCTTTTATTAATTTAACCAATTGCCTAAATTTGATAACATAAGGTTTATGGGGTCGTAGATTACGAATCTGGCCTCAAATTCGGTACAAAAACAAAATGGCGTCTACAAAATAGCGTCGAAATTTTTTCTTTTTAAACATTTTTTTCTATTAGATGTCTGGGAGTTCTGGGGTCACTGATTGCGAATTTGACATTAAAGTTCAACTAAAGCCAAAAATGGCGGATCCAAAATAGCGGAACAGGGTAATTTTTTAATTCGGGTTTTATTTCTTATATAAGTGGTTTTCTGGGTCACGGATCTGAAATTCTATGTTAAAATTTGTGAAAAATGGAAAACGGTGCACAGTGTAGCGATCTTATGGGGCAAATGGACAAAAATCAGAACTCCAAAAAAAAAAACCGCTGCCCAAGGAATCACTACTTCCACATCCAGATTCTCTATCCGAGTCACTCACAACGAAAAAACTTTGTGTGTAAAAATAATTGTTTATGGAACTTTAATAACATAATATTTGAAATCCTCTACCCCAAAAACCCATAAAACGATACCCCACATCGGTAGTGGGGTGGGGGTGGTGATTGGGGGGTGGTAGTGGGGGGTGGATAAAGTAAAGAAATATTTTGAGGTTTCTGGTTCCTGTACATACACTAAATCACAATTTTTTTTCATCCCCTTTAATAAGGAGGTGGGGGTGGTAATGGGGGTGGCTAATGCCGGATTTTTTTTGAGACCTTAGCTTCTCTTGTATATGCTAAATACCAATTTCATGGACTCACCTGCTTGATTTACCCATTTACCCCAAATTCACCCCAATTTACCCCCCAACCCTTCGACGGAACAAGATGAAAATATAATCTAGTTCTAGATCTCGTTAAAGTACATATGTGTACCAAATTTCAAGTCAATATCTTACACGGTTCCAGAGTAAACGTGCGCACAAAAAAAAGTTACAGACAGACCGACAGACAGACAGACAGAAATTTTTTTTCGCTCAAACTTAAAATCTCGACGTTTCATGACATTTTAAGCCTATTTAGACAATAAAAATTTTTAAAAATTTTTTTGTCGTTACTATACTTCCACTGGACGTGAAAGTAAAATCAGTAGTATCGTACAATTTATTTACCACAAAATTATCTAACATTAGTCTACATTTATACTACATAAATATTTATTTTTATTTGAAATCGCAACACATTGGTGTTGGAGGTGTGGGAGGTAAGAGGGTGTGGTAGTGGGGTAGATGAAGTAAAAAAAAATTGAAGCCCTCGGTTTTTGTACACACTAAATCACAATTTATTTTTTCAGTCCCTTTAATAGTGGGGTGGGGGTGGTCAATTTTCGAGACCTTAGCTTCTATTATATATACCAATTTTATTAATTTTTACTTGCTTCATTTACCTAATTACCCCCATTTATCCCAATTTACCCCCTCCACCACTTTTCAACGGATTAAGGTCAAACTATAATATAGTTTTTGCGTTGCTCTACTTCCACTGGATGTGGAAGTAAAATTCAGATGTTTGGTTTTGTTACCATTTTGTCAATAGCCTTGCGGTGATACACAAAACAATGGTATACGCGCATGCCTTTTAGACAAGTTTTGCTAATTCAATCTTCTTCTGTTTGAGTATCGCCACTTTGGAAAAGCTGTTCGCAGTATTGTCGCCAAACCCCAATAATGTGTCACTTCTTAAAATACCAACGAAGTTTTTAATTGGCCATGTTTTAAGTGCAAATTTACGTGTAGTCATTCTTATTATTATTATTTATTTGTATATAAGATAAAAGCCGTATCTGGAATGAATATCTGAAATCCGCTTACCAATTATTATTTATCGCCAAACTACTTTTTAATATTTCACGTTACCCCGTGTAAAATACATACTAACTGATAGATGTACAGGCATCCTTACATTTCCTACATGTGTTTTGAGGAAATGAAACTGAATCTACTTGAATTCTATAATTAAAAACTTCATTACTCTGCGTTTAAACTGTACAATTATAATTACGCGCTAGCTCTCTGCGAATGTCAATTTAAACTTATTATTTTAATGTTTTAGGGATGTCGGTTAAAACTCCGAAATAACTAACTAACAAATTATTTAAGTTTGCTTGAAACCGAGTCCCTTAGAGTATGAATATGTAAGTAACTATAAAATGGGCTATGCGTAAAGCAGCCGTGTTACACTTGATTAATGTTGATTACATCTCACCAGTTCATTAAGCTACTGTAGATGTCTCCGTTGAACCCGTAATGGCGCGCACTAAACATAAATTATGTTTAGCAATTTACCAAAGCAGCCTAGGATGTGCCCCGTTTATAGGATATGCGAAAAAGTGGATAATTATAACGTAAACTGGAATAGGGTATTTTCCGGTTCATTTTCGGCTTCAGTCATAGAGCCAGAGAAAATATTGACAATTAATGGGGGAATGTACGGCGTTAAGAAAAAGAAAAGAGATTTAGTTTAAGTTATTTCTGTATTTTCTCTATTTTTTATTTTTCCCGTATCATCATTGAAAAATGTTATTTTGAGTATACCGGGTTACACAGGCTAGTAGCTCACCCCTATACTTTCTTTATTTTTTAACTTATCCATCTGACATTTGGGGTGCATAAACTACCTGTAAAATTGGATTTTTGGACATAAAAACGGTATGAGACCATTTCCGGTTTACCCGGAAATGATCGCAACTTTCGATTTTTAAATGGAACGCCCTGTATATTTTTACATATTTAATAATAATAAATGCCTTTATTTCCAGTAATATTGTACATAGGAGTAAAATAACAAATATAAAATAAATTTCTGGAAATCTCAAGGGGAAGTTCACAACAAGTGTGCTCTACACCACTTAACCCTTGCAATACCTTGAAAATAAAAATAATGCACTTAAGTAAGTGTACAAAAAAATGTAAGGTACTTAGTATAGAATATTCAGACAGTATATGCAGAAATAACACATAAATAAAGAAATAGGTAAACGAACAAATAAACAAACAAACAAACAAATAGGCACATATAAGTATTCTGTCTGTCCTAACAGGACAGCTTTGAGATATCTTTTAAATTTCGCAGCATTAAATGATTTGGCACCAAATGAGACCTTATTATATAATTTATAAATGCAGTATCTGAAACCTCTTTCATAGAACGAAGTTCTATGCATAGGTGGACTAAGTAAACCTTTAGACCTCACATTGAGATTATGAACATCACTGCGAAAAGTTATTTTATTATAGAGATAAGATGGCGCCTTCGTTGTGATAATCTTGTGAAAGATACAAGTTGAATAAAAGTTTCTCCGGTCTTGCATATTTAGCCAATGCAGTTCTTTCAACTTATTTGACACGTGTTCAAACTTACGTATACCATAGATAAATCGAATACATGAATGTTGCACACGTTGTATACGATTGCTACAATCCCTGTCCAAACAGGGATCATACACTGGGGCACAATATGTGAACTGCGACAACACTAACGTTTCACAAAGGATCTTTTTAGTGTTTGTACTTAAATAACTTCGATGAGGATAGAGAAGTCTTAGGGCGGAGTAAGCTTTTTGTTTAAATTTACGAACCTGTTCTCTAAATCTCAGAGTTGTATCTAAGATTAGACCCAAATTTCTGGAATGTTGCAACAATTCCAAACGACATCCGTTTAGTTCGATGTTTTGCAAATTGGCACAATCGTGTTTCTTACCAAATAAAAGCATAGCTGATTTTGATGGATTTAAAATTAGCGAATGTTGTATGGATATATCTGATAAACTTTTTAGGTCAGTGTTGATTTGTTACACAGCCGCCTCATAATCCTTAGCATAAAAAGAATAATAAATTTGGGTGTCATCCGCGTACATATGAACCGAACAGGATTTAACAAAATTTACAAATTGTGATGTATAAATTGTGAACAACAGGGGTCCTAAAATGGAACCCTGTGGAACACCTTTATTGATCGCCCTTGATTGAGAAAGTTTATTGGATATTCTTACAATTTGTGAACGCCCTTCAAGATATGATTGGAACAGTTTACAGCCTCTATCATCAATACCACATGATTTTAAAATTGTTGGGAGTAGTTTGTGATCTATAGTGTCAAAAGCCTTACTAATCTAGTAGTATTAAAACAGTACATTTACCTTGATCAGTGACCTCAACAATATCATCAATTATATGCATTAAGGCTGTAGAACAACTTTAACCAGCTCGAAAACCTGATTGGGTAGTTGGTAGTATGTTCAAAGAGTCTACGTGTTCCCTAAGCTGAATCTCAATTATTTTTTCTTCTAACTTAGATAATCCTGTGAGAATACTAATCGTTCTCAAATCTGAAAATGTCTTTGGCTCAGTTTTTTTCGGAACAGGAGTCACTAGAGCAACTTTCCAAGCAGTAGGGAACCAACATTCAATAAACATACTATTAATAATATGAACCAAGAAATTTAGTAAGTGCGGACAACATAATTTAATAAAATAAATACTTAACGAATCAGATCCGGATGTAGAATTTTTTAAGTTACAAAGAACTCTTTGAATAAGTTGAGGGGAAACTAAGCTGAAATTGAAAGTTGAATTAGTGATTTTATTTAAGTCATAATAGTTTACTACATCTGTAATATTGCTATTATTTTGTGGGATGCTGTCTATAAAATAATTATTAATAGAATCAGGATCTAATAAATTGGTAAATTGGTGGGTATTTGTGGTTTGTTATTCGACGTAATATTTAATGACCTAAGTTTACCCCAGAGCTTTTTAGAATTTTTATTTCTAGCGATATGATTAAAATAAGCACGTTTTTCAGCAGTTTGGGCATGGTTTGTAGCATTTCGTTTGGATTCGTTTGGATTCAAGACAACATTCTGAGTGTACCATGAGACTTTCGCGAATTTTTGAGTCGATGTTCAGTTTTTATGTTAAGACATTCGTCTAGAGTGCTTTGGAATATCAAAATTTGTTCTGCGGCAGGTAAAGTCTTAGGGAAAAATATAATTTTTCGTTTAATTTTATTAACAACTATTTACGAAGCCTCCAAAGTTGCACATATCACTTTTTTATCGAAAACTTTTTTTCACATGTGAAGGTGGTGGGTCATAGTGTTTGATAAATTATAGATTTTTTTCTGAATTCATTGATATCCATTTCATATCTGTGCTATTGATTTTTCTATTTTATTTGATTTATTTAAAAATAAAAAATCACTTTCAATATATTTTTTTACTTACTTTATACTACTTACTTATACCTATTAAGCAACAAAAGAGAGGACTAAAAGGCTATTATTCACAAAAAAGTAGTTATTCTGCAGCATGCATATTGCTACTTTATAAATCTAATAATATTTTACCTTACACACTGCGGTATTAGTCCAGTCAACGAATGACCTAAAGGGTAGCGTAGAGTGCGTGAGCAGGGACCTAAGCGATTACTTTAGAAAGTTGTTCAGGGTATTTAGGGAGTGAACATACTGAAAGTCTTGACGTCTCGGAGGTGAGCCGGAGTCCCACTTTTGTTTTTTTCCCTTATATCTCTAAAATGGTGGGTCGTAGGGAAAAATTTTCTGATACAGAATGAAAGCTCATGAAATTCTCTACAACTTTCATTTTATATACTTTTTTCTAATTCGCAACCGTTTTCGAGCTACACGCTGGGGAAAAGTGAAAATTTTTGAAAAACAGATCTCTACCTCTTCAACTTTAGGGAAAAGCAAGGTGGGCTTCTCAAAATTGTAAAGTCAGAAATCATCAAGGAAGAGGCAATGATCTTTTAGAACCCCTCCTTCACTCAAGGCGAGGTTGAAGAGGCTGGGAAGATTTGCTTCCTCAAATGGTATGGTGCACCAGCAAAACAGACTTACCTCAACCAGTACCGCTCCAGTTGTTCATGAGGTCAGTGGCAATATTAAGCCTGACATCAGCTCCCTCCCACCAACTGAGAGCGCAGCTAAACAGCATTCTCGGCGCACCTACCACCAAGTGCAGCAGTGGCTCGGGAATGAGCTGCACCTCAAGAGTGGAGGTGGAAACATGTAGGAGACACCCTGGTGCCAATTACAAGCACCGGAGGTCCTACTTTTTTTTTTATCATCTTTAAAATACAATTTTCTATTTTTCAGGTAAAAATCTGTTTTTCGAAAATTTTCACTTTTCCGGAGCGTGTAGCTCGAAAACGGTTGCGAATTCGAAAAATATATATAAAATGAAAGTTGTACAGAATTTCATGAGCTTTCATTTGGTATAAGAATTTTTCCCTGCGACGCACCGTTTTCGAGATATAAGCTAAAAAATCAAAAGTGGAACTTTTCTTCGGCTCATCTCCTAGACGTCAGGACTTTCAATATGGTCTCCCCACGCACCCTGAACAACTTTCTAAACAAATAGGTCCCTGCTCACGCACTCTACATCTCCTTTATCGACTGGAGTATATAGCTGCTACAATTTCAAATATTATTTCTTTAAATTTCACTAAAATGTTCTACAACCACATACAACCAGAATCACACATATATGTACCTATAGTTGCATACCAAATTTAATAGCGTACTTATTTGCTTATTTAAAACTCATTATGATGTCGAATGGAAACAAATACGACAGGTAAAGTTAGAGTTTTTCTCCCGTTGCAATGATCAAGGTGCCTTTTTGTTCTACTACGGTTAAATTTGTTAAAGTAAATGTTTCTAGTAAATATAGTAAAATCCATCAAATAGGCAGTAAACCTGGTTTATATTATGTCTAATAACTAGTGATGGTTAACTACTAATCAGATACGGAAAGAATAAAATTTATTACTTCATAAAAGATAGCGTTTAGCATAGGTCTCTCATTTTATTATAGCGATATTACGTCCCCGACTTCAATCTCTGCGGAATTATGAGTCCCACTTCATATTCTATAATATAGTATAATAAACCAGATATTATCCGTAAGTAAATGATAAAGAAATAATTTTTTATTCCAAATTTGGCAACGGCTGTTTTAGTAGCAGCCATGTTAAATTACCATGTTAATTTGCGATGTTAAATCAGGGTGTTAATGCTACTTTTAATACTACTGTTAATTTTAGACGTTAATTTTCGGTTCATTATGGGGTTTACTTTCATTTAAATACGTTCTTGGAGACGGGATGTATATAGAAGCTATGTTAGGATTTTTTTGGAAGACTACAGACGATAATATGGTAGCGTAGAAGTAGATTTCATCGTAGGTGAGGTAGCCAATACTGTGTAAGGAACTCCTGAACCTGCTATTGGATACGTCTAGAACCTGGCGCTTAGACCGTAGTGAATTGGAGTTCACCATCTTTATCCCTCATTTATGATTTGCAACATAAATTCGCCTGAAAAATTCATCTAAATGTCACATATGAAATTTTGCCTATTGTTTTTAAATTTCACATATTTGTTTTATCAAGTTCACACTTTACTACATCAATATGTATTTTTTCTAAACGATTCTTAATTCTTAAATATTATTTCAACTATTAACATGTTATTTTAAAGATGATTAAACAAACGAGTCATAACTTTTAAAATATTATTTATAGGTAAATTATTTACGTAGCGTTTAATTTTAAGTAAATGATGAAACTAATGTACGTATATTGTGATCACAGTTTCTACGAAAAGCGTTGTCCACATTATATATTATTAATAATTTTTAACATCATATAGTCAAATTCTTGTTTAAGACTGTATCTTTAGTATTATTAAATGTTTCTATTATCGTCTCAATCGTCGTCCATTTCTATATAATACAGGGTGATCGGGAAAGACTGAACGTGCCGCTCCCTAAAGATTGTTTTTGTGTCGCCTACATACTGCATACATATGTACTATTTTCTGGTACTTCCAACATTTTCACGTTGGCGACAGTAACCTTAAATATAGTCAATTGCAGTATTTACACAAAATGCGAGTTTCTTTATTAACTTGCCACACAAGTGACAGTGAACTGATTGCGTTGAAAAACACTGATTTATTAGTCAGAAAGGGAGATAAATGATAAATCAAACACAAGCTAATTTTAATAACATTCACGAAAATGACAGACATCAAATTGGTAACAGTGACTAGCAACATAGAAAATTAGTTTTAATAATGTATGTAAAATAGAAATCAATTTTGATAATTTTAGTGACTTTTCCGTGTGACGTCACGTTCAGTCTTTCTCGATCTCTCGGTACCATTAACGTTAAGACATCAGTTTCATTGATTTCTAATAAAATCAATTTTATAAATAATTTTGTTGACTTATTTCAGGTTTTCTGATACTTACTTATTTTATGCAGTGATACTTACTTGTTTTATGCAGTGATACTATTTTTATGCAATGATACTTATTTTATGCAGTGATACTTACTTACTTTATGCAATGATACATACATACAAACTGTAAATATTTGCATAATATATTCATTCATTCATAATTTCCACCAAGTTTATTCAACTAATTTACATTTTTTTATTAACAACTTTGAACATAAAATAATTTGATTGGTTTATCTTTTAATAATCAAATCCCTACTTACAGTGTAAATTTCAAGCATAGAAAGATTGGCACTCCACTCTTTAGGAAAATTATTAACAATATTTAAGTCAAATTATTAAAAACATCCAAGTCAACTATTAACAAAGCCATTTGACACAGGTCTACAAAAAAAAATTCTCTAAGTATTTTTGTGTGCTGAATCCGAATTTTCAATTATAAGAATTTTCTACCTCGTAGATTTTGAGTAAATCCCGGTTTTTATCGTCAAAATACGATTTTATGACAATAAAATCGGGATTTACTCGAAATCTATGCGATAGAAAATTTTTTTAATTGAAAATTCGTATTCAGCACACAAAAATATTTGAGGCAAGATAGGTTTAGTCCTTGCAGCAGATCTTTTTTTGTAGACCTGTGTAATAGTTTACTAATACCTTTATTTTGTTTTGTAATATTGTATCAAATCGTAGTGCAAAGACAACTATGTTAAAGTTCAATAAAAATTATTTTAAAGTGATTTTTTATTTTTAAATAAATTAAATGAGGGTCGCTGAGTAAAAATACGTTATTTTTCTCTCTTGTTAGGGTATATCCTATATTTATGTCTCACAACAGTAAAGAGAGAAGCTCTATAGACATTCGCAGCTAATTCTTCATTGTTGCAATAACTTCATTCGCGACGCATATCAGATGGTACGTATATTATTATTTCATACAGATCTCAAGTTGAATTTCATTCGACTCTATAACAGAATTGTTCAAATATATGTGCTACTTCTCTATTTTTTTTTTTTAATTAATACTTTTATTCCATATCTGTCCATATATGTTAAAATGTAGCTATAAAAGACGATAAACTAAAAACTAACCGCAAAGAATTATTTCTAAACCACATACTTCGACCTGACTGCATTAAATACAATATCCAGAAAAATAAATACCTGAAATACCTACTTTATTATGTTTTATTTCTCTGGTGTACTGCTGCTGATTTATTGGATAAATTTCATCCCAACTTGGAATTCTGCCTAAATTTCATTATATGTACGTGATTCTCCTTTGAAATCCCACATGGATAGGTATATCAGTTCGAAGTTAAGACAAATTTAATAGTCATATATAAACATACGTGTGTGCAATTCTCAGGAGATACTATAGATGCATACTTATACCCATGGGAATCAGAATGAAAATGTTTATAGGTCATTCATTAAAGAAGTTTATGTGCTGTTTTTTCGATAGTCGGCGATTTTAAGAAAATTTAGATAACTGAGAAAAGAATTTATTGCTAATGAATGTTCATTACACTGTTATAGAACTTTTTAAAACTACTTTTTTTATAAGTATATTAGTGTTAACCTTTTCCGGACTGATTTTTTTTTGCACGACAGGTCTGTGTAACCTGACTTATTTTTCAACCCATCAGCGCTTTTGTGGGCCTTGTGTCGCATATATGCGACTGCAATTAATAAATTAATTTTTAATTCAAAATAATACAAATGAAGTTATTATTCAATGAAAGACATAAAACAAGATGAACATTGAACAGGCAATAAAAATAATTCATACACGTATAATATGGCCGATCAAACTAACAGATGACCGAAGTAGAGCATGCGCATAAAATCGTCGGATATGAGCGACGCACGGCCGTGTGAGGTGAAGTCATGCGTCGGACTGTTGCGACAGTAGGCCCTCAGAGAATGATGAAATAATTTCATATCGCCAATGAACGACACTTGGCTGCCGGTTACAGATAACCACTGACGCATATACGCGACATTAGGCCGATTGAACAAAATAGGGTTCGTCGCATATATACGACATTAGTCCTGAAAAGGTTAATCTTTATTGCATATCAATATTAAAAAGTGTGTCCGTATATGTTTGCAAGATAAAAAAAGATAATACAAACATTAAAAGGAAACTATTTTCACTATGGAAACTCCGACGCGGCGCCTCCATAATATGTCATGACGTGACCCCGGCGCATTCACCATATGTTAACATCACCCGTTCCGATGGCCACTTGGATTTTGGAGAGGTTTAGGTTGTCAGGAGAAATTATTCAATCGGATAACAAATAACATAATGTAATAACACATAATATCAAGAGCAAATAGGCATCAAACAAAGTAATAAACTATAAAAAATCTTACCCCATGCACATCATGGAGGAGAGGTCAACTCAACACCGCCCAACGGGCAATGTCGATCTATTACCAATTAGTCTATACTAGGCTCTTGACTGGATTCCGCAATCGACTCTGAGTAGACTCTCTCGTTACAACTGATCGTGGAATATATTTCTTCTTAGTGATAGTGTGGTGGCTTAGAGCAAATACTAGGCAGAATCATGACCTGCTGGATTAAAGCGCCAAATTTTGCAGAGTTCTTATATACCCTCAGTACTATGAATCAGGGAGAGTGCACGATTTCAGTGTCCACCATCTTGAAATACGACGCTATCTTTGTTTTTTTTAGACTTAGCTGTAAATTTTTTACTTTTATTTGGTTTTTACTAAATATCTCCCAAACTTCTGGGTTTGTAGCAAAAAGGATTTAATTTAAAATAACTTTGCTTCAATTTGAGACCAGCGCCGCTTTTGTAACTTTAATATTTTGCGAGATACAAGCTTCCAAAGTTTTGAACTTTTATTAGGTTATTACGAAAGGTTATTACGAAAATCGGATGGAATTACAGCAACACTATTCGAATCAATTTTAATCTAGACTAAATTTGCTACAACTTTAGAATATAGTGATATGGTCTTCTTACTTTTGATCAAGAGACAACTTCAGGATTGCCTAAGAATCGATGTTGCATATACAAATTCAGAAAGTGTTTGTTTTGGTATTGGACTAGTTTCAACGATTTAACCAACCTCCCACAATAAAGACGTCTACCAATACTCTAGTAGAGGTAAAGAGTGATACGCCCACCAAGAGAAGCATGTACGCGATTGCATGCTTCGCTCTCGCTTGCTCTTATTGCCATCCCAAAACCAACACATTCCGATACTGTACAAGCTAGAGAGTCTGAAGGAAACTACATGTGTGAAGAGAGGGAATGGATAAAAGTCACAAGGGAAACCACACTCCCCAAAAACTTTGTTACATTCCTGAAGAATCCAGATAACAACACAGAACTGTTTACCCTACTAAGTGATGCACTCGCAGCTTTTGATACAAGAAGGTAAAGAAATATTCATTACCTATGGTAAATATGTTATTTCAAAAACCGATGTCCGAAACTGACCACGAAGAAGCTGATATCAGAATATGTCTTCATATATTGGATGCATTTCAAAAGGGTGCATCCCACATCCTCATAAGTACAGTTGGCCACAGATGTTATTGTGGTACTAGTAGGCATCTTTTTCGAGTTAAAAACTTACAAATCTAATATTCAACTTTGGATTGCATTTGGTAAACACTTCCGATATTATCATATCAACGCCATCTGCCAAGAGCTCGAAGAAAATATGTCGCAAGCATTGCCCTTTTTCTATGCTTTCACGGGTTCAGACACTACATCAATTTTTTTTTGGTAAGGGGAAAAAGTCAACATGGAAGACATGGAAAGCATACCCTCCAGGTACTTCTCTGCAAATCATCCATTTCAGCCAGTAGATGCTAAAACAAAGGCAATTGAACTTATAGAATGATTCACATGCATCCTATACGATAGCACAACAGAACTAGACAACGTCAACAAGCTCAGAGAGGATCCCTTCACACAATGAAAAAAAGTAAAGATGATACAAAGTCTACTGCTCACACAGGATGCCCTCATTCAACACACTAATCCCTGCATCTATCAATCTAGCATCTGGTTAACCAGTTTAAAATCATTCCAAAATGCACCTACTCCGACTAACTTTGGATGGAAAAGAAGCGAAGAGACATGGCAACCAATTTGGATGTCTATTCCGGAAGCAAGCAAAAGCTGTAGGGAATTAATCACGTGCGGATAAATTCGTGTTGTGCTCCAAGAATTCCGTTTGTAACAAGGCTGCGCTTGCCTGCACAGCTCTTTGTCATTGCAAAGGCCATTGTGAACAGTAAACAACAACATTATAAATATAACAATAACATTATAAATATAATTTTTATGATTATTTTCTTAATATTATTCTGTAATTTTTTTATCAAAACGTTTGTAACATGGTCAAATAGATTATCTCAGCAAATTGTGATTGTATCCATGTCTTTCTTTACTCACATTGTAGCCTATTTATTTTTCTTAAACATTAATAACATGTTTGCCGTAAAACTGACTGCATTGGAGATATTTAGTAAAACCGACAAAAATATAGATTTTCGTAATAACCTGAAAAAAGTTCAAAACTTGGGAAGCTTGTATCTCGCAAAATATTAAAGTTATAAAAGCGGCACTAGTCTGAAATTGTAGCAAATTTAGTTTAAATTAAACCCTTTTTGCTAGAAACGCAGAAATTGGGGAGATATTTAATAAAAACCAAATTAAAGTCGAAAATTTACAGGTACAGTCCAAAGAAAACAAAGATGGCGTCGTATTTCAAGATGGAGGACACTGAAATCAGGCACCTCCACATGAATTGATAGCACTGAAGGTATATAAAAAGTGTGCAAAATTTGGAGCTTTAATTCAGCAGGTCACGATCATTTCGCTAAGCCATCACACTATGAATGCTTCTTAGTGAATGCGTACTTAGCAGTTTTCAGACATACTAAGAGTGTACAGTTTGGACAAGCTTATTGTTTGTTATTGTTTAATGTTCGCAATATTGTTTAATGTTATTAATTGGTAATCATCGTTGTCATAACTTTACATTCTTAGCTACTGTATATGTATTGTTTAAATAAATTAATGAGGTTGAATTTGTTTTATTATTTCAAATTTGAAAATAAGTTATTTATTTATTCTGCTTTTCTGTTTTCTCTTTTATGATTCATCTGCTAATTAGGCATTCTATAGATTTTGCAAAAATGTCTATGAATATTTCCAACGTGACACTATTGCAAGGACATACGTAAATAGAATGTAGTCGGTCAAAAATAAGAAGCTTACAATTAATTCTGAAGATGCTTATAGTTACGGTAAAGAATATTTGTATAGGATTCCTCAAACACAAGATAATAATGTATGAAAAATCAAAACAAAATCTGTCTAACAAATATGATTTACTTTAAAACATTCATAGAGTATATAGGCTCGCATCAAGTGAATTATATTTGTTTTAATTTGTGAATGGTTTGTCTTTCACGCATTTGTCAATTAATTGCAAAACTTCAATTTTTATGAAAACATTTCTCTTGATTCGTGTTTGAAATATCTTGAGAGTGGCTTTGTCTCTTTCTGAGAAGCTCAAAAAAGGCGAAAATGCCTTTTGAAGGCTAAGGTGTAGAAGAGTTTTAGAATGATATTTTAATTTGTCCAGATGAGTCCTGTTGTATTCAGAAATTTAAGATAGGTCTTTGTATCTAGCGCAACCAGATGTAGGTTGGAATTGCAAATATTAAAAGCTGTTGTTTTAATTAGATTTTCTTTATTAATTGAATACATGGTTATTAATTTTAGGACTTCTTAATTTCTAGCATAACCAGAAGTGGTTATGGAAAGAATGCAAAAATTTAAAACTGATTCTTTGTGAGTGCGACAGCAATCGTTCGCATCTTTATCATTCAAAAAAGAATAACTCGGCTTATGTTCAATTTGACATATAAAGAATCGTGCCGACATAGTTTTAAAAGCAATGTAATATTAACAGTAACAGGAATATACTTAGCTTCTTAGCTGTTTATGTTATATGCAGCAACATAAAAATCAATTTGTAACTAATAATAACATACATTCATATCTTACCAGGACTAGAAATGATATACATATCAATCGCTTTAACCACAGCTAAAAAATCACCCATATACTTTAAGTCCAGAGTTAGAGTGGATAAGAAGGTAAACTTTTTTATTTTTCTTTCAGGAGAAAAATCTATTCTTCATAAAAGTTTTGCTTTTGTTAAAAATATGATTGGCATGGAGTAAGTTAACATGTCATATACTGGGTGTTCAGAAAATTAAAACATCTCAAAATTATGTCAGAGTAAACTATGTTCAATTTTAACGATATGAAAAACTGTCACTAAGAAAAGTTTTTTAGAATTAAAATTTGTCAGAATTCCGATTTGTGGACAAATCTACCTAATTCGACTTGTTTAAAAAAATGTCGATACGTATCATGTGGTATCATGCGGTGAAATAAAAATTATTTTCTTACAATGATTATTAAATCAGACGGCTAATTATACTCATAATTATATTAAACTATTTTTATTTTTAATAGCATTGAAAAAAATTATTAGAAACATGTATTTCGGAGTTCTAGTTTGTTTATAAATCAGCACAATTTTACTATTTTTAAAATTAAAAGAAAAAACTGTATAACTGAAGAGTTGGCTTGATTGACAATTATTTATCCTCGGTTGGTCATTTTACTGAACAACATCATTTTCTACTTCATTATTAATAACTATTGTACAATTGCTAACTTTACAGCAAAATATGTATCTAATACAGTGTTATGGAATTGGTGAGTTTTGATATCGGAAAGCAATCGAAGATTTTCATTTAAAATACCCAGGTGTGTGTGTGTTGCACAGTCGACTTACCACAAATTAGTACAAATATTTTTAAGAACTGGATCGTTGTTGAAAATACCAAGATCTAAAATAAAATATGATGAAGATGATGTCGGCACTCTGTTGGTATTACAGACAGTAGAGGAACATCCCAGACTGCCATTAAGAAGACGAGCGGAATATTTGGAAGTGGTTAAGAAATCTCAGATTCAAGAATTTTTAAAACACAAAAAGATATATCCTTACAAACCGATTTTCAACCACACCTTAGAGACAGACGACGAAGCAAAACGTCTTTATTTTTGTTTGTGGATTGGAAGCATGAGTACAAATTTTCATAAAAAAAATATTTTTACAGATGAATCCACCTTCTCAACTAATGGTATTGTATCTTCGCACCATAATCAATAATGGAATGATGTTAATCCTAATTTTAGAATACAATATAGGCGACAATACTTTAAAAAATAAATGTTTGGTGCGCACTTTCTTACCATGGAATTATATTGCCATATTTTTTTGAAGATACTTGTAACAGCAATAATTATTTGAATATGCTGCTAACTTTTTTTAGTGATGAATTAGAAAATTTACTTTATCATAACCTCAATTCATTTTATTTTCAACAAGATGGTTGTCCGGCTCATTCTGCGGCAAATGTTAGAACCTGGTTACGGAATAAGTTTGTTGACCGATGGAGCTTTACATTCGCCTTCAAAAATGCGTGGAGCACGGTGGAAACGTGTTTGAAAATGTATTTTTTTAAAACTTGTTTCAGTTTTCCTAATACATTTTTTCAATGCTGTTAAGAACTAAAGTAATTTAATATAATTACGAATATAATTAGTTAATAATTTTTGTAAGAAAATAATTTTTATTTGTTTGCTTTCATCATGATCAGAGAATATTATTTAGGTATTAAGCAAAAAAATAAAAAATAATTAATTGTAAAAATATATCAGGAATAGGCTTAAAATAATGAATAAATGTTTCTATACTCCACTGATGAGAACTAACGAGTTCGAAAAAACTTGTACAACTTTTCTGGAGTTGAAATAGAATGTAAGGTTCAATAATTGTTTTGAATGACTGAATTTCAATAAATGATTTAAGTATTTTCAATATACTTTTTTGCCCTAAAATGCTAGGAATTATATCATGTAATTCAATACTTCGTCAGAATTAGCTAGAAGAGTAGTTGTTTTGATTGGTTCTCCAATGATGAGTGTTTTAAAGTGTGTATATAATATAATATAAGCTTATTATTATTATTATTATATAATATAATATAATATAATATAATATAATATAATATAATATAATATAATATAATATAATATAATATAATATAATATAATATAATATAATATAATATAATATAATATAATATAATATAATATAATATAATATAATATAATATAATATAATATAATATAATATAATATAATATAATATAATATAATATAATATAATATAATAAAAAAGTGTGAAAGACTGAATCTAAATAAATGATTTAAGTATTTTTGACGCATTTTTTTTGCTTTAAAATGCTAAGAATCCTATCATGTGGTTTAATACTTCGTCAGTATTAGCTAGCAGAGTAATTGTTTTGATTGGTTCTGCAATAATAAGTGTTTTAGAGTGTTTACCTAACTAGTATATTAGCGTGCCCAGATTAGGGCAACAATATACAGAAAGTAGGTAATTTCATAATAAATAAAAAAGTGTGTAAGTTGTGATTTGCTTAACACCTAAATAATATTCTATAATCATGATGGAAGCAAAAAAATAAAAAAATAATTAATTGTAAAAATAGCCATCATTTTTATTCAACAGAGCTGTAACAGTACTATGACCATGACGAAAACCATATTCGGTATGAGGAAGTAGATCATCAATTTGTACATGGTATTTTATCTGGTAATAATTTTTTTCTCTAATATTTTCGAAAAATCTGGCAGAATAGTGATAGGACTATGTAATCTAGAGATATAACGCACGCCTGAGCTGAGCGGGAACTGTTTTAGATTGAAGCGAGAAATTTTTTAGTTATAACATTACTTAATTACAGCAGCATTCGATTTAATTTTATGAACTGCGTTTAAAATGACTCAAGTTGAACATTTTTTATTTAGAAGCAGATGAGAAAATTATTTTATACTTTACTCCGAGATTTAATTTTCTCATTACGAATCAAGATGTCTAAACCCGAAAGATAAAACTAAATTGAATCTTGAATATAGCAGGTTTCAAATTGGATTGGTTAAAATTATGTTCCGCCACTGGTATCATATCTGCGATTTGAATTCGTAATTCTGGAGATACCGTAGACTTTACATACGAGGATAATCAATACCTGGCAGGGTTCGATAACTCCAGCGAAATATGATGATTGCTCTTTTCAGTTTTATGTTTATCACTTTGTTTTTGGAGATGTTTGCATATACCTCGCTGATATTAACGAGGACTTATGGCGGTCGTTTGTTAGTTTTAAAATTTAATTTATAAGCGACGATCGGGACTGATGTAGAGATTTTTGCATGGAAAAATGGTTTTTCATAGTAGAGGTAAAAAGTATGTAAAATTTAGGAATAATGTCATGTAATGATAATTTTTTAATGAGTAATTGCAGTTTCAGTTTCCATATGGCTCTGACACTTGGCGAGAAATATCGGGAACACGTTAACAAACAACCCTGATTTAGGGGTGACATTGGAATTGATATTAGTCTAAATACTAAGTTTGTTAACTAAGTAGAAAAAGAATTAAAAAAACAAATTAACCAATTCAGTCTCCCTCGCCATTCCCTCACCACCTCTAAGAAGGTGCTATAGAAGCTATTATAACTACTATACAGGGTGGCTACTTTTTATATTGAACAGTATTGCTATCTCTTAAACCATAACAATTACAAACTCGGTTAAATGGGAGAAAAGTTTCATATTTTGAAGGCCAATAAAATGAGTTATAAAAATTCAAAATATTTCGATTAGTTCCGGAGATATACGATAAAATCCGAAATAGCTCATTTTCTTTTTTTTTTATCGAGCGCTATAAAAAAACTATAAAAAATATTATAAAATTTCATTGGAATATTTTATTGTAAATTAACTTTGCTATAATTTACCGTAATCAAATTTTTATTATGACGTTTCGTCTGTTCAGGGGCACCATCAGCTTTATTTTTAAATACGGACCTGTCTTCTTTATTTAAAATTTTTAAAGCATTTGAGATTGTAATTTCAACGCTACGTCACACTTGACAATTTTACTACGTTTCGCCAGAAAAATAATCCTCATTAATTTTATTGCCTTCGCCCGTTACAAAACGTTTCTTTTTTAAGCCTTTTTTTTCAGTACAATGCCTTAAAAAACAAAAGTTTCATTAAATATAATTTGATTTTAGTTTATCGTATTAATGACATTTGTTTTCGTGAGCTATTGCTGTTCTAATTCAAACTATTATTTAATACTTATTTCTCAGTATGGCTCGTTATTCTGTAGAAGAAAAAAAAGACGAGTATGATGTTTACATTAAGAATTACAGATATGTTGACAGAGCAGTCCAAGAATATGCCAATTTATATCCTGACAGACACCATTTTATAAGAAATACTATTTACACTGTGTCCAAGAATTTATTCCAAATAGGCAGTGTTTGTAAATTGGAACGGAGGCACCAATTGAGAGAAACGGCAAATGATATTGGCTCAAGTATACATAAACCCAGAAAATTCATCAAGATATTGCAAATGAATGCTGAATATCGGCAGCAGCTTTCAAAAAAATATTAAAAAAGCACAAATATCACGACTATTAATTTCAAACAGTACAGAAATTACATCGCGGTGACCCAGACCGCAGACTAACCTTCTGTAATTGGTTTAGGAGAAAATTGACTAATAATAGATTTTCTTTGGACTGATGAAACGATCTTCACAAATTCTGGAATGTTTATCTGGAAAAATAAACACTTCTACTCAACTGTTAACCCTCATCTGACGCATCAAGTACGGCCTCAGGCACGATTTTCGGTAAATTTGTGGTGTGGCATAATTGACAACATTATAATTAGGCCCAAATTCATTGAGGGCAATTTAAATGGTGAAAATTACCTATATCCATTTGTTACTCGAAGTATTCGATGAAATGCGTTAGTGATTTGGAGAAAAATAAAACGGTTTATGCAAGGTGGTTGTGACCCTCACAATGCTAACGCGGTCGAGAATTTTTAAACAGGCATTTTCAAAGAAAGTGATTAGGAATCAATGGACCAGTAAGGTGGCCACCTCGCTCACCTTGCTTGAATCCCATGGATTATTTTATTTGGGATTTTTTAAAAAACAAAGTATACTACAACGAGGTCCAAGATGCCAATGAATTATGCAATCGAATTGTTGAAGAGTTGAACCAAATTACCCCAAATATTATTGCGAAAGCCAGTAGTCTAAGAGAACGCGACTTTGCATTCGGGGGAATGATGAATATTTTGAACAACTTTTGTAAATTTATTTGTTTACTTACTAAATTATGTTTTTTTTGTAAATTTTATTCGTAGTTTAAAGAAATACAATTGACAAGTTGAAATACATTTTTTTATTTGGTGCTCACTCTGCAAATAACATTGAATTAACAGCAGAATCGGAGTAGCTACGTCAATGCATTGGATTGTTGATAAAATAAGCTTTTAAATGATAAGTCATACCTTGTATTTCTTAAAAAAAAAGTTTTGTAAAGGGCGAATGCAATAAAATTAATGATGATTATTTTTTTGACGAAACGTAGTAAAATTGTCAAATGTGACATAGCTTTGAATTGATAATTTCAAATGCTTTAAAATTTTTAAATAAAAAAGACCGTATTTAAAAAAATAAAGCTGATGGTGCCCCTGAACAGACGAAACGTCATAATTAAAATTTGATTAAGGTAAGTTATAGCAAAGTTAATTTACAATAAAATATTCCAATGAAATTTTTTAATATTTTTTATAGTTACAGCGCTAGGTAAAAAAAAAGAAAACGAGCTATTTCGGATTTTGTCGTATATCTCCGGAACTAATCGAAATATTTTGAATTTCTACAACTCATTTTATTGGCCTTCAAAATATGAAACTTTTCTCCCATTTAACCGAGTTTGTAACTGTTATGGTTTGCATGATAGTAATACTGTTCAATATAAAAAGTAGCCACCCTGTATAGTTATTTACAAAAAAGTGCTTTTCTGGCCTATCCGTAGTAAAGTGTGAAAACCATTTTTTTACTGATTTTTGGGACGAATCTGTCATCAAAATTGGCTAAAAACATCGGGAAAACAGTAAAAAATAACCCTCCTGCACTAAAGAATAACTTTTTGTTGCAAGTTCTAATATGAAATTGATATTAGAACTTGCAACAAAAAGTTATTTTTAGTGCAGGAAATTCTTTCAAAGTACTCAGTTTCGTTAGGTTATGTAGAAAAAGAAGCAAAATTCTCAATTCGTTTCCCTCACCTTTCACCGCTCATAAGAGCGGTGTAAGTTACAGTATCTAAAATACGGTTATTTATTTATTTTTAAAAACCCAAAACCCCTCTTTAAATGGCTATTATCAGGTTATAATGTGATTACTTCTGAATACTCTTACACCCATCCCCACCAATTAAGGTGGTGGATTTTGTCTTTATAGAGTTTTTATTGGTTTTAATTGCAAAAGAAATCCCTGATCACCCAGTTTGATGTGTTTTATCACAATAAAGTGATTTAGTCAATTCAGATGAATATTTCTCGACCTTTGAATATTTCCCACACTTGAGGGGTTTAGGTGTACCGTATGCATATCACTATAGAAAATATTACTTGTTTTCTATATTAAAATTTTTTTAAATTATTTAAATAATTTTTTACTATAAAAATCGAGCAACATTTTTAAAGGGGATATTGACACCCTACACCCCCTCCCTAGAGGGATAAAAAATATTCAGGAGTGATCTGAATTGGCCAAGTCACCTTAATATGATAAAAAAAACATCAAACTGAGTATTAGGATTTTTTATGTAATTAAAACCGATCAATATCCCTGAAAAAGTGAGACCCACCCTCTTTTATGGATGAGGAGGCATGTGAGTGTGAGTGAGATCGTTATATTCTAATAGCAACCACTTAATGAGGTGTTTTGGTTTTTTAAAAAATATCTAAATAACTTTGTAGTAGCTTACAGCCTTCTTATGAGTGGTGAGGGAATGGCGACGAGGGTTGCAGGGGTGAATTTGGTTTTTTTACTTAGTTATCGATACTTAGTATCTAGACTAATATCAATTCCAGTTGTTTTTTTAGCGTGTCCCCGAGACTTTTCTCCAAAACGGATGACGGATTCATTTTCAGCACCCCAAAATTAGTAAAAAAAGATGGCTTCCACATTTTACCACGGATGGGTCAGAAAAGGGGCTTTTTTACTTTACTTTTTACTTTTTAACATAGTTCTTTAGATATTTAAAATTTGGAATATTATGGCTAACTTATTTTTGGAATCGCTGATTACGAATCTGAAAACAAAATTAAATAATTCAAAATAGGTTCTTCAATATGGCGGATGGAATTTTTTTTCAAAGCAAGTGTTTTAGACTGGCAAAGAAATTGAGCTTGTAGGTGATGCTATATATTAACGGAAAACAGTATTTTTGAGATTTTCTTCAATTTCTGGACAATTATGGTAACAAAATGGCGACATATTGTTATAAAGACGCACATTGTTTTGGCCATAACTTCTTTTTTTATATAATACAGAAACAAACAATTATTTTAAAGATTGACTAATTGTCTTTAAGGATAGGATTTTGCAGAGTCAAAGGGAAATATGCGTTTATTTTCGGTTTATTACAAATATTTAAAAAATCATGAATGGTATATTCTTTAAAACAGTTTCATATACTTTGCATTGCTCTGAGGAATACAACCGTATACAGTTCTTATCTTTAATTTTGTATATAGTTAAATGCCATACTCTAATAATGAAATTAGGAACTGTTTTCATTGACAAACTACAATATTCAAGTACAACAGAAATTTAGAATAAAAAAAATAAACAATTGTATTCGTTAGAACAACAGCAAGTATCTAAAATAGTTTTAAATATTATACTATATTTGGTTTATTAAGTATTTAAAATAAATCGAAAATAAACACATATTTCCCGCTCACTTTACAAAATATCATCCTTAATTCTGACCCTTTGAATTTTTGGCGCGTGTTATAGCTTCTAAGATATTCGACATTTAAACTAAATGATTAATCCTATCATTGGGACGCTATCTTCAAATAAATTCAGTCTCAATTTCGCCAAATCCTCATTTTTTCGCTAAAACTAATATTTATTGAGATACTTACGAAGAAACAAAAATTTTACATTTTTTTGAAAATCCCTTTATAATATAAAATGCATTTTTTTCTAAAACAAATGCTCTAAACGTACAAAAAAATGAACTTCTAGTAGCGCCATTTGTTAATGAAACGCTGTATCTGAGAATTATATATTTTTTTAATTACTGACTACTTACAGTAACAAAATGGCGACCTTTTTTTTAATGTGAAGTAGTGCATTTTTTCTGTCATAACTTCTTTATTTTTTATGCTGCAGAGACGGCCACAAAATGATGAAAGCATAATTAATATTCTTCTATTTTAATTGTTTAAGTGCCATAGTTTCTAAGGTATTTTTCTAAACATTAAACTAGAGGAAGCATTATACTCTTCGCCGATTTACTGAGCTTTTTGTATAATTGTTACACATTCTATAGGATACTCTTCGGATTTTTCTTGTAAATAATGTTAGTTTTTGGACATTCTAAATTTTGTGATACCAACTTTGTTGTGAACAAAAAATATATGAAAAAAAAAATCACGATGCGAGGGATCGAACCCGGGACCCTTGGATTGCAAAAAAAGCAAAAAACATATATTATTCTTCATTTAAGTACAACTATGTGCCTTACCGGATCCTGTCCCGGAGCCAACCAAACAACCATGGCACGTAGTGTCATGGTGAATGTAAGGATGGACGGGGCAGGTCCGGTTCGGCTTAACGGTTAACGGGGGGATTAGCTCGCCTGTTTGTTATAAACAAACTTAAAAATGCAAATTTCCAGAAAACTGGTCCCGTGGGATTTTTAATAATACAGGTATGGGACTGGTACCAGTATCTTCGCAAAGAAATCTAGATTACGAATTGGCTTGGTGATAAGCTGTAACTCGTGTTGGAAAAAAATTATGGCGCAGAAACAATATGGCGTCAAGAAATTAGAGCACCGGGTGATAGATTTGGGTTCTAAAGGCAATAACAACATTTTTGATGGATACCAAAGTCAATTTAAAGAAAAAATGAGGAGTGACATTATTTTAAAAACAATTCGCCTCCAAGTTATTGATTATTTAATGTTTAAAAAATGCAGTACTAAGAGGGACTGTACTTCGAAAACCATGAATCAAAATATTGCTAAATTTCGTATATAGGGGTTCTAGAACATGCTGAGCAATAATATTATATTAGATTGACAATAAAAATAGCCTGGTATGACTTCTCAAAAAATTGAACCCTTTGTTTATAATAAAAATGCACGCCAGTGACTGAAATAAGTTATTCCTTATTTTCGCTTTAAAGTCAATTTTTGTAGCACCTAATGTCATTGATACTTTCAAATTTTGTAAGTCAAGAATTTTCATTGATAAATTCCAAAAATTTTGAGCCAGCGGCTCTGTAAATTATTTGGGCATTAAAATTACCGAATTTAAAAGTATCGATGACATAGACTGATAGAGAAAGTAAATTTAAAAAGAAAATAAGAAATGACTTTTTTTTCGAAAAGCAATTCGTTTACAATTATTGATTATTATACTCTTCGCAAAAACGAAGAGTATATTGTATTTGATCGGCACATTTCTAAATCAGTAAATATCGCTCGTAGAGAAAATTTTTTTATATCGTTATGTTAGTGAACGAATTCTGAACAACTTTCAAAATGTCCGTCTGTCCGTCCGTCTGTCCGTCTGTTCGTCTGTCCGCCTGTCACGTTTCTTGTAAGCACGATAACTCAAGAAAGAAAAATACGATTGTATTGAAATTTGGAGAGTAACTTAGTGTTAGCTAGAGGAAGAACCCTATTTTTTAACAAAATAGATTGGTAAATAAAAAAGTTATTAGTAATTTAAAATTTAAAAAAATATTTTTTACATTTTTTTATGGTTTGTAATAAATAGAAACCTTGCAAAATGTTATTTCCTATCACAATTTTTTTTTTAATACATTTTACTAATGTGTGTTTCCTAATAATCACAATAAAATACCTAATGGTATATATTAACAATTTTAGTAATAAGAAATGGTGGTGTAGCGGCAAGAGTTTCGTCTCGCTTTGCCAAGTGTTGTGTTAATTAATTAGCTTTAGGTCTCTGCGCAGACAGCAATTTTTAATATTATTATTAGTTTTTAAGTTTGTTTATAACAAACAGGCGAGCTAATCCCCCCGTTAACCGTTAAGCCGAACCGGACCTGCCCCGTCCATCCTTACATTCACCATGACACTACGTGCCATGGTTGTTTGGTTGGCTCCGGGACAGGATCCGGTAAGGCACATAGTTGTACTTAAATGAAGAATAATATATGTTTTTTGCTTTTTTTGCAATCCAAGGGTCCCGGGTTCGATCCCTCGCATCGTGATTTTTTTTTTCATATATTTTTTGTTCACAACAAAGTTGGTATCACAAAATTTAGAATGTCCAAAAACTAACATTATTTACAAGAAAAATCCGAAGAGTATCCTATAGAATGTGTAACAATTATACAAAAAGCTCAGTAAATCGGCGAAGAGTATAATGCTTCCTCTAGTTTAATGTTTAAAAAATGCAATTTTAAGAGGGTCAAAATCGAAAATCATACATCAAAATGTTGTTAAATTTTGAAATGGTCGAAATCGGATGAGATCTGGAGGGGGAGCCATTAAAACTGAGACACGGGAAAATGGCGTCAAAACGTAAGACGAATTATTTAGTTTAAATAGACCTTAGTGTTGCATTTTTCTCCTTTTAAGGTACAATATATTTTTATTTTTGTACGTTAATGTCTGTGATTTCATTGAATAAGAGTGTACGTACATAATTATTTTTAATAAACCGGTTCAATTTTTTTCAAGCGTCGCTATTTTCCCACGTCCATTTGATATATGCGTACATTTGACTTATGTGTCCAATTGCCACCCATCCAATTAACCGCGTCTAATCGTTGCGCGACTAATCTCCAGTGTTGATTAAGTAGATTAATTGATATTAGCTTGGCTTCATCAATTTGACTAAAGAAATGTAATTTTGCAAAAGCTGGTACTCTGATCCAATAGTCTCCAATAAAGACATGTTAAAATATGTTTAGAGTCTTAGTCGTTAAAAATAATTCTATCATATAAACACTTTCATATAAATGACATTATGAAATAAACTATTGAATTAAAATTTTGATTAATGTAAAATGTAAAAATTAATTTGGATCTCCAAAAATCTTCCACATAGTTAACTCTTAGTGCTACTTCAATTACTGGACTCGGCATGCCTGGTAACTTCAAGTTTCAAATTGGTATAATTGAAATTTGCCAACTGCGGCCTCAAACACTAACAGATATAACGATGTATCTTGACACTTCAGCATATTCAAGAGTTGGTCTAAGATTGTGAAATTATACGCTAAACTGAGTGTTATCCTCGGGTACATCTTACATTGATAATTCTTGAATTATAAAGTTAGATCCAAATTAACAGAAGATTATGTTGGAAGTGATTGAAATAGCGCGATTTTTTTTGTTCACAGGTGAATTGTTGTAACGTAAGGTGAATTTATGAATTGATTCTAAGACAAATAAACTTATGTATATCTCTACTACATACACATAATGTATATGTCCCCCTATAATTGAAAACCTTTAATTTAAAGTTCTGGCATATTTCATTACTATGTTAGAATAAATGTATCAATAGGTACTGCAGCATTTTTCGTAATGTGAAATTTATAATTGTCTTGTCCGAAAGTGTAATATGTCGCACTCCATCTAGCTTCAATGTGTTTTCATTCAATTTTACACCTCCTGACTTCCGTGAAATGCATTGGTCAGAAATTTTCAGTAATGTAACAAGAGAATTAAAAATTAAAAAACGACGAAAAATAATTTTGTACACACGGGAATAATCACTTACAAAACTGTTCATACAGAGTGATTCGCGAGGAATGTTGCATAGCCTAATGGTAGATAGAGCACTTCAAGAGGAGTCTGTCTAGATAACCAACGAAAACATGTTTTGGTCACTTATCACAGAAGATACAAGGTGTTTTATGCATTTGGTCTGAAAATTCAAAGAGCTATATCTCTGCATGCATGTAATCGAATGAAATTTACTAGTAACATTCCTCAGCGAGGACTTGTCAGAATGGCCTACTTGAAAAATCCAGGTCGCATTCGAAAAAAATCTGCTCTCCTCGTTTTTGACAAAAAAGTATATTAGACTAGGCACGTTTTCAAAAAAGAACAATGCAAGAAGCATTTCATGTAATAATTGGGAAACAACGTTTTTAGGGTATTTCGACCCCGCTTAATACGAATCTGCCTATTGCCAAAGCGAAATTTGGACCGGAAGTCCGGTATCCAAGATGGCGACCAAAACTCTGTTACCCTATATCTCCCTTGCTCGTTGGCTTAAAATAATGATCTAAACGTCTGCTTGGGGGTTTTCTCGGATGCCAAACACATTTAAATGCTCAAAATTTACTTACCTTAAGTTTGGAGTGCATAGGTTCCAAGATGGCGGCCAAGATGGCCGCCGAAACTTTGTTGCTCGGAAGTAAGCAAGGACGCAAGGAAGATAAGAAAACGACCATTTCAAAGTTCAAACATTGTTTATTGCAAGATTGCAAAGAAGGTAGAACAATAATTCAAGTGTTTTTAGCTTATGACAAGGTTGCAAGGAAGATAAGAAATCAGAGTTCCAACATGTAGAGAGCGGTGGCACAATTTGGTGCAAGTCAGTATATTCTTCTTTAACGTGCATATTGTACTCAGGCACTGGAATGAACAATTACAGGCTAGGATATTCGTACAGGCTTTGGGGGCGGGCTCAAGGGTCATAAGGATAAGAATGTACTTGTTTTGGTGAAGCCTCCTCCCATCTGTCTCAGGATCCATCATCACCGGTCGGGCATTCTTCCACACGTTCACCTGAAACGTTTTTTAAATTGTTAGTGCCGAAAAGCAACTGGCTTTACTCACAGTATGCCGCCGCTTGCCATCATGTCTTTACCTGATAATGGCAGCTTAGCAGGTTGTAGCATGCATATTGCTGCTTCATAAATTATAACATAATTTAACTCAAGCGTGAAAAACCGCGGAAGCTTCAAATATTGTTTCTTTAATTTACTTCATAAACAAACACAACGGTATGCAATCAGAGTTACGTCTAAGCTGTACTCAAGGTAGCTGGGTATTCTAACTTAGCTTTAAGAGTGGAAAGGGTAAAGAGACGACACGATTTACATACTACGAGTAAGCGAACAGAACAAAAATTTTCTCCGTTACATGAAGGTACTTGATACTTCGTATTTTGTCTGCTAAATTTTTGTGTCCTCATTAAGTTTCTTTTTACGACTTCAACATCGAAAGAGTTGATAGTCCCTCTTCATTAACATGAAGCAGGCCAAATTGTTTTTACCGGTTTGATCCGTAAGTAATTTATAAAGAAATCATTTTTTTTTGTAATTTAAATTTGACAACGGCCATTTTGCAGCAAGTCACGCTTACACTTCATTTCTTTCCAGGGTTTTAATATTGGATGCAAATCTTTTAAATTTAGATGCAAATCTTCTAATTTTGGATGCACATCGTAGATATGCATTTATTTTAATTTGGGTTGGAAACTTTAATTTTTTTTTACCATCCAATGGGGTTGTCTTTCTTCTCCTCTACGTAATTAGAAGATGGAATGTATATATTAGTCTAGGACAACTTTTTACGGAGATCGCGACGATAGTATGGTAGAATAGATGTGATTTGTCCTTATGGAATTTCTGGATGCGTCGAATATGGTACTGGGAACTTCTTGACTTAATATTGGGCCCATCTTACAGTCAGCGATTACGTCAATGTGGGTTGGATTTCACCTCACTTGGAGTCACTACTTTTATTCACTGAGAATTCCAGATAAGTGTCGCAAATAAAATTTTTATCTGATTTTTTTTATATATATCTCATATTTTTATGCTTTAACATTTTTAGAATTCTTTAAAGTATCAAATTGCAAATGTTTTTTTTTTAAACTATTTCCACTTTCAATTTTATCTTTAATATGTTTTCAACGAACAGTTAGTATTTTCAATTATTATTAAGATGTAAATTATCGGCGTAACGTCTAATTAAAAACAAATATATAAAAAGTTCTGTAAAGACTTTGTGATCACAATTTCTACTAAACGCTTATATTTAAATAATAAATTTTGACCTTTAAACACCATATTGTTGGTTCATGTTTAAGACAATATTTTAAATAATATCTACATAACATATTATCGTCCATTCGTTTTCTCTTTTGTTCATAAATTTGTTTAATTTTAAGGCCTCAGTTTAGTTGTTTTCTAACAAAAACACATCCAGTTTGATTAGTTTATAATAAAATCAATTTTATAATCACATTGTCCACTTATTTCAGGTATTTTGAAACAAACTATTTTTATACAAACTATTTTGATACAAACATTTTGATAATATCTTTAGGATTATTAATTTACACTTTTTTTTAGTCAATAATTTATACTTTCCTTATAATTTGATTAGTTTATCTTTCTTGTAATCAAACTTCAGTTTTAGTGTAAATTACAAATGTAGAAAGATTGGCGCCCCGCCTCTCTGGGAAAATTATCTTTAAGAAAAATTATAAAAACATCTGTCATATATTAATTACAATCTATCAAACACGTAAAACCATTTGTAAAGTGTTTTCTGACCCATGACTCATCTGCCGAGTCTCTGAGCTACTGAGGTAGTAACTTTTTTTTCTCTAAATAACATAAAGTTCAGTCTAAATCTCGAACACATTACAAAAAAAATTATAATTTATTAAACAGCGAGGAATTAATGTTACAAGGTGTAGTCGCAGCGTATCGCTTGTTGGAGGTAAGGCTTCCGGCTTCTTTGCCCACCTGTTCAGACAAGCAGAAACGTTTTAACATTAAATAAAGCGAAGTTGGACTTGCTGAAACACCCAAAAAAAACTGTACCAATCTTGTAGAGCTGTACCAGGAATTTCTCTGCATTGGCCTTTTATGAGTGGAGAGTGCCCTAGGTCGTTCAGAAGCCGTTGAACTTAACACTTCAATTCATATATAAAGCATTTTTCAAATTATGCTATTTATATAAATAAATTCACTTACCGGCTTAGCGCTGCTTGTATATCATAAGAATGAAAGGTTAAAGTATGACTTACACCATAAAACAGCTTCATAGCGCCAAATTTGAAATTCTTATAAGGTTTGTCCACTATTCCCCCCATTTCACACGCGCTTCCCCTACCTTCAGTAACACAATTTTATTACCAAATTGTATTTCGGAAGGTGTAAAATATTACTTAAAAACACGTAATATACACAGTAGTACACATTCCACCACTAAAGACTATATATCTGACAGATTTTATACTCCAAATTCAACAAGATGCACGGAACGAACGTAAACACAACAAAGTTTCGGCAGCCATCTTGGGCGCCTCCAAACTTAAGGTAAGTAAATTTTGAGCTTTGCAATGTGCTTGGCATCCGAGAAAACCCCTAAACAGACGTTAAGATCATTATTTTAAGCCAACGGACAAGGGAGATATAGGGCAACAGAGTTTTGGTCGCCATCTTGAATACCGGGCTCCCTGTCCAAATTTCGCTTTGGCAACAGGCATATTCGTATTCAGCGGGGTCGAAATACCCTAAAAACGTTGTTTCCCCAATTGTTACATGAAATGCTTCTTGCACTTTATAGAGATGGATTTCCTACTTATGGGCTTAGTCTATATTTTTCTATCTCGTTTCTGGAAACTATTAGCGGATTCTGAAAGTTCAGAAAAAAATCAGAATTGCAATTCAATTTTGACGGCACACCTAAACCGTTTCGGTAAAAAATCTCAAAACAATTTAGCGCATCACGACTAACACTTTGACCAGGCATTATCTATGGAATGGTTTCATAGAGCCTATTCAAATGCTTCAGATTCATATCCCTTCTAAGACTTCAGATAATACATAGCAAAGAAACTTACCTACCCAGCAAGAAAAATACAGGGTCGTACTTGTGAAATTTTTTATTCTTCCCGAACTATGGTATCTAATCTATCTATCTAAAATGATAAAATCTGAATGGATTATGGGTATAATCTAGAAAAAGCATGCGTACATAAATGTGATAAAAATGTTTAAAAATTACTACTAAGTAAGAATATCAACTGATTTACATGAATTTCTTTTGACCAGATGTTAGTTACAGAGATAGGTTGGCTTAACGTAACTTTGATTGACATTGACAATAGCGGGTTTCTTTCTTGTGCTTTTTCCGGATGGTGAGTGGTCCAGATATTCACATAGAAAATGGGCAATCACGAGGGCCTAGTTGATAATAAAAAAAAAGTAAAGGGCAAAAATAGTTAAATTCTGTTCAAGTAAATAACTAAACGAAGATGCCAATATTTACTAACACTTTGACTTATATGACTCTAGACAGAAACCCTAAAATTTATCTAGAATTTACAACAATGAAGAGAGAAGAAGAAATTTTAAACGTATTTTAAATAGTACTACCCGTACCAAAATTCTACCATAAACAAAACCTCTGCTAACAATAAAACGGACAATAAAAATCCATAGGTTACTATTCTTTTCAGTTTCAAAATCAAATTGTGCAGGAATCTTTCTTAATCAAAACAATCTTTTAGCTTATAGTTTATTATTATTGTTTTTTTCTTCTTCTTATCGACTAGGTAGGAAGATCTTTTGCTATGTATTATGTGAAGTTTTAGAAGGGATATGGATCTGAAGCATTTAAATGGATCTATAAAACCATTCCATATATAATGGATGGTCACAGTGTTAGTCGTGATATGCTAAATTGTGATGAATTTTTTTTGTATTTTCCGAAACCGCTAATAGTTTTTCAGAAATGCGATAGAAATATGTACTTTTTTATCAAAAACGAGGAGGGTAGATTTTTCCGAGCCCGGCCTTGGATTTTTCAAAACCACTCTGGCAAGTCCCAACTGAGGAATGTTACTGTTAAATTTTAAATTTGATTACATCCAACCGTTGCACAGTGGGCCGAAAATTTCAAAAAGTGGCCAAAAATCTAATTTTGTAATAGACCGATTAACAATCACATATATAATGAGAGAAAAATAATTTAAAAAATAAATGTCCCTTGATAGGGGTTGTTTTTCTGAAAAATAGTGTATTTCAGGTTCTTCGTTTGGATGTTATAGCAAGCCGTTTGAATAAGACTAAAAAACTAATTAAACATACATTTTCAATTGTGAGTTGCTTTTAGGGGTTATTAGTGTAGATATTGGCATATTAATTTATTTTCTCAGTTTAGCGTTATGGAAAACCGCTCAATTAACTCATAAAAAATATGAAAAAATATTTACTCCCAAGGGCGACTTTCAGGGGTTGTAAGGGTATACAGAATGAAACCGAACTGAATTTTTTTCGAAGCATTCCTTGAACAGGTCAAATTTTATTGATAACAAATACTAATTATAACTTTAAAGGATGTTATAAAGATAAAAAGTTATTTAACAATTGGCTCCACATCCCCTTACATCAAGTAAGCGAAACTGCAAAACTTTGAATTGATATTCTTCAATTTTTCTAATATGGGTCTTCATCACTTATAGTGTCCCACCAAATACAAGACGTCAAAAAGTTGCCTTCTGGTCACCATTTCACTCTAGAGAAGAGAATAAATGTAAATCTGAAAACAAAACTAAAGTAAAGACCAGAACCGGCATTAGTTATAGGCTAACTTGATTTGCTGTAAAGTCAAATAAAATATCGGAAATATGGAATAGAAATCAGTAGATTTTACATTTTAAATTATAAAATAAAATGTGCAGTTACGGTTTCAAAATGCATGCGTTTGTTATGGTTAGTGCATATTCATGAACAAGACCTAAGCGATTTCTGGATGCCATAAATAATAAAAACAAAGACCTAAGCGAAATCGAAATATCTTAAAAAGGCACTTGAACGCGTTTATCAAATTTTAGTATGTTATTAGGGAATGTTCAAGCTATCTTTTAGTTTTTTAGTTCAAGCCGGATCTGGCCTGGAAATTTTTATGGCTCAACATAAATTTAAATTATTAAAATATTCATTAAAATCAACTACATACTTATTTTTTTCTATATGTATGGACTCATTTAAGTTTGTCTATATATATAACATGAAAATACATACCTTGTAAGTTTTCTGTACAATTAAACTTGTGATTCAAACGCTTTATAACACACAATCACTGGCTGAGAGTTGGCAATATAATGAACGAACGCTTGTATCTGTACGGACGTTACAAGAAAGTCTGTGTTTGGGAGCAGGTAGCTGAACGAAAATACCTTCTACCTGCTCAGAATTCTGGAAAAACATACATCATCTATTTTTCTAAGTAGCTGCAAATTCTGTTAACGGTGCTATTACTTTTATAAATAATTTCTTGCCGTTTTTCGAATTTTCTGGCCCACTGTGCGTTGCAAAGATATCTTTGAATTTTCAGACCAAATGCACAAAACACCCTGTATCTTCTTAACCATTGGCCGTAACATTTTTTTCGTTGGTGACCTAGTCTCGCCTTGAGTGCTCTATCTGTCATTAGGCTATGACATTCCTAGCGAATCATCCTGTATATTAGGTACCCAACAACTTAATTGTTCAAAAAGATTTTATTTTTAATTATATATTACAGCAGGATTTTCCTGGCACTCATGCCCGGAGACAGTCGGGCTTCCACGATACACAGCGCCGCGCCGTGGCAATTAAAGGACTGGACGGGACGGGGACAAATCAACTAAAAATAAATTTTATGACCAGGCTTGAAGTAAAAAAAATTTGAGGCCTTTTGGCTCTTGTACACACACTAAATCACAATTTTATTTTTTGACCCCTTCAATAATGGGTGGGGGTGGATAAGGGTGGCTAATGCCAACAAATTTTTTGAGACCTTAGCTTCTATTATATATACTAAATACAAATTTTATGGACTTTTATGGCTCGATTTACCTATTTACCCCATTTACCTCAATTTACCCCCCCTTCAACGGAATAAGATGAAAATATAATATAATTCCAGATCTCGTTAAAATACATACGTGTACCAAATTTCAAGTCAACATCTTAAACGGTTCCAGAGTAATCGTACGAACAAGAAAAGTTACAGACAAAATTTTTTTGCTCAAACTTAAAATCTCAACGTTTCATGACATTCTAAGCCTATTTGGACAATAATAATTTTCAAAAATTTGTTTTGCGTTGCTATACTTCCACTGGATTTCGAAGTAAAAATAATGATTCACAGTAGAGTATGGAAAAATTAGTTTATTGACAACTCGGGTACTTGAGTTACTTTAAGAAAAATGTTTACTTTAAGTGTGTAATCTTTTTTGCTGAAACTAAATCTTATAAAACAACACAAAGAAGATTTAGAACTATGTTTGCAATTGAATTAACATGTCATTGTCGATAAACTAATTTGACGTTTACAAGTGATGTCTTTTATTGAAAGGGAAAACAATGGGCTTTCCAACTGTGGAAATATATACCATTTGTGTTCCATTTGAAATAACAAAGTTGGCCTATCCCCAAAAATATGCTGTCATTTCCGGTTAAACAGAAAGTGAACAAATAAAGACAGATAATCAGGAAATAACTTACTTACTTACCTATTTTGTGTATATTGTTGCTCTAATCTGGGCTCGCTAATATACTAGTTAGGTAAATACTTTAAAGCAATCATTATCGGAGATCCAGTCAAAACAACTACTCTTCTAGCTAATACTGACGAAGTATTAAATTACATGATAGAATTCTTAGCATTTTAAAGCAAAAAAAATATATTGAAAATATTTAAATCATTTATTTAAATTCAGTCATTCACACTTTTTTATTTAATATGAAATTAGTTACTTTCTGTGTATTGGTACCTTAATCTGATCAAGCTAATATACTCCTTAGGAAAGCACTTTAAAATAAAATAATAAGTAGTGTAAGTTGGGATATCAAAGTAATGGTTATTGTCTCCCCAGTTTCAAAAACATAATGTGCTTCCATACAGCTTTTCCAATTGAAGATTATCTTTTTTATATGGTGTCTTTATGTTAAAAATTATCTCAATCTTAAAAGGAAAACGTTAGAAATATGATGATTACTAGACACTTTTCAAACATTAAAAGCTTAATTTCCATTTGTAAAGAATTTCTATCAAGATATCCAGTTAAATTCAATCCTGTATTTCAATTTCATTTCTAAATATCCTGTGAAGCAACTTTATCCATGGTCAAATAAACAACATCCATTTTACGTAGTTTTATTCACTTTTATCAGTAAAAAGTACCTACATGTTTCAGTATTCATGCCTTTGATTCTTATGATCGATCTGGAGTGGTTTCTCTTACTGAAAGTTTTTATACAACTTCCGATTCTGCATACGACGCTAATCGCATATCGACGATATATTCAGGAAGCCATTTCCAGACGTTCCCACAAAAATATTCTTATTGCATACCTACACTTTACATACAAATAATCTCCTACGCTTTACATACAAAATAATCTCTTAAGAGTTTTCCTCTGCCACTTCCGATATATCAGTCTGTTTCTAAAGTCGTTTTCCTATGCTTACTTTATGAAATACTTTCGCGAAAGTTATACCCATAATTTTATTTTTGAAACTGTTTAACGTGGCGTCGACTAAATATTTATTGATTATATAATTTTGGAAGAAGGCAATGTACAGAGTGTTTTTAAATATGTTTGCATATTTCACCCACATATTCCTCAACGAAATTAAGGAGGTTCTTCATATAATATTATCTTAACTAAGCCTTCCCTACCACCCGTTAAAGAGGTGAATACAAATTAAATATATTATCTTAAAGACAATAAAAATTAAATAAACTAATCTTGGAGAAAAACTTCTACTCTTGAACGGTTAATTATTTTTTTCGACTGGACTTGTTTTACTGGGGTAAAATAAGCTACTGGTGCGGGAGCTAAGTGGCTTTTTCGGACACTCATCGTTACAAATATTTTCTATGCGCTGATTAATTCTATCGAACTTAAATAACGACAAAATAGACTTCTGGCATATGTCAGCCCGTCGAGTTGGCCATGGTTCAAGATATAAAAATCAGTGAAATTATATCATCGTTACAAAGAAAAATGTTTTTTGTGTATACACATTTTATGTTTAGAATGAGTAAAATAAGATCGCCAGAAAGCGTGGGCCATCAGGTGCGCATCCAAAAAGGTCAAAGAGGTAAAAAAACGGAGTTATATAACATGATCGTTACAAACTTTTTTAAGGTTGAGCATGTTTATTTAAATGTTTTGAACACAGAAAAAAATTTCCAGAAAGAAACTCCCGTCAGTAAGGCTAGCCAGAAAGAAAATGTTTAGGATTTTTTAAGAAAATTAGATTTTTTTCGCATATTTCATCTCAGAACTCTAAACTCATCGTTACAAGTTCTGGCTCCTTTTTAAAACGTAAATATAAGCTCCTTCAACAATAGAATAGCCTCCCCGTAAAGTTCTCAGTGTCAACAAAAGTACCATAGGCTCTTAAATATACAGGAATTTAACACTTTCGGCTAACTTGTCTCCGTACCGTGCCTCAGATGTATTGTATCATTATTACCTTTCTGGCTACACTTCCTGACGGCCCACTTGTTCTGAAGATCTTATTTTATTCATTCTAAACATAAAATGTGTACACACAAAAAAAATGAGCCTTGTAACGATGACATGATTTCACTGATTTTTAAACAGTGTTCGTGACGCTCCTGACAGGAGGTGCCGCCAGAAGTCGATTTTATGAATCGTTATCATCCATTAAACCATAAAAATATCTCAAAGTTCATAAAATGATGAGCTGCCGAAAAAGCCACCTAGCTCTCGCTCTATACTCCTAATGAATTATTAATTAGGGCTTTTTAACTAATAATAATAATTGTGGTTTACGTTTTTTTTCTAAATGTTTTATCGTCTTGCATGTCGTAAGACCATGTGTTTTGAAATAAAACATTAAAGTTGACTTAAAAAATCATATTCTCAAAGAGCTGTGTCTGCATTATGTATAGGACAAAATGAAGGATGAAGAAATTTTACCAAAAAAGCTTCTAAACGTTTTTTTTGTAGGTGCCACTATTTTACAGTATATAATTAATAAATAAAGTCAGTGCATTGTGGTGTAATAGGAGATGGACAGATTAGTGTATTCAGCCGTTAACTGGCGAAATCGCGTGCTCTCTCAGAAAGACAATGTCATAATTTCTTTATTAACTGAATTAAAATAAAATAAACAACAACAAAAACAAGTCGATACAACGTCTCTTGCTACTACTACGCACCGCTTTTGGTCATTTTTCCCATTCGATCACCGTTGGATTCAAAATAGCCAGCAGTTGAAACCCAAGCGTGGAGTCAGTCCCGACCGTCCACCAGACCGAAGAAGACGTGCCTAGCAGAAAGCAAGTAAGTGTGATACAAGATTTCCTCAGTCGATCAAGCGACCGTACTGCGAAATTTTCTAAGCCCATCAAGTCGATGCTCAGAAGAGTTGGAGTTTTTCCACTCTACAACTGGTAATTTGTTATAGCATGCATCCAAGCCACAGCACCGCAGAGTCAGTTCACTGACCGTGGCCACCCGAGACAGATATGTCAAGGAAAAGTGAGTAGTAAGAGTAGTAGGTAACAACTTGGCTGATACTAGGGAGCTGTACTAAATAATCATTTTTACCGTTTTCAGCAATTGTTGTCTTTCTGATGATAGGTGACCACTTCTTAAGTCTTCAGTGTCTCTTGTGTGGCTGTTTCAACTGGATGCACTGAAGCATAAAGTTGTGGTCTATCCTAGCGTTCGCGGGGTCTCTGGTGTAGCTGCTTCAACTAGAGGAACCGGAACGTGTGTCGTAACTAATTTCAGGCAGGATGTGTAGAAATTGTTTAACTAGCCATTCCTTTCAACTTTACTGCATATTAACCAAGTTTGACACCGAGTAAATATTTTGCCTCGAAATAATTGTTGCCTGCTTCCTGATTCCTGGTATCCAGTCACTGTCTGTAACATAACCATTTGCACCGCTTGCTCTGCTAAACCACCATTCCCTGCCATATCGCACCATTCATCGTACATTAGTATCACTAGACCATAGATTACGTCATAACACCGTTTCACAGAGGGCAAAAAATACAAGTCAAAGGTCAAAATTCTGAAACTCTCCATACCTTCTTGAAATATTTAGAGACTACTAGGAATAATCTTGGAAAAATTTAATTTGTACTCAGAGGTGAGATATAAGGGTTGAAAAAAAACAACGTAGAAAAATTTCGAAATTTATAATATAAACTAAATAGATTTCGAAAACTTTGGGAAAAATAGTGGAAAAATTTAACGTGTACTCGGGGGTGAGAGATATAAGGGTTGAAAAAAAAACAATGTAGAAAAATTTCGAAATTTTTAATATAAATTAAATAAATTTCGAACACTTTGGGAAAAATACTGGAAAAATTTAATCTGTACTCGGAGGTGAGATGTAAGGGTTGAAAAAAAACAATGTGGAAAAATTTCGAAACTTATAACATAAACTAAATAGAACACTTTGAAAAAAAAACAGTGAAAAATTTTAATCTGTACTCGGGGGTGAGATGTAGAGATGCAGCTGTATGTTGTCCCGTAGTCCTAAGTTTCATTTTCGTTGCATGCTTAAATTTTTTCAACAGTTCTGCCGTCTTTCGTCGTTTAGTTCTCACACTACTTGATTCATAGTCTTTCGCTGGACGGCCTACTCCAGATGATGATGGTATTGGTACTTCTGGAATAGCAGCTGAAGTTTCCACTGGAACTGGTGGGAGTACCATGGGCACGATGAAAATAATTTCTTTTTGCAGCCACGATGAGTATTTATTCAAGAACTTAGTTTTACTTCTACCGCTGTTAGTCCATCTGCGACTAATATCATTGCACAGCAGATAAAGCCTTTGCTTCGAATCAAACATTATTTCCTCTGCATAATTTTCATCTCCAATAACATGGAAAACTTGGATGTAAACGAATTTGAACTTCTCAGCAGCAACCCCAGTTGTGTCATGCCAAAAATCAAAAATTTTCTGCCGATTTAATTTTATTTCCTCCATAATTAATGAAGTCACTAAGGTTTCCTGTAACGAAATACAAGATTATGCAAATTATTTCGTCTATTTTTATTATTATTTTTTATTTTTTTTTTTTTAAAGCCAGTCACCCTTTAAACTCTGTGGCTCCGACACTCACAGAGGGGAACTGGTAGTACCGGTAGCCACTCCCCACGCCCGTGGGGTGAGTGACTACTGGGTCCGCGAATCGTGTGCCCTCAGCAGACGTAATGAATCGAGGATGACGGCCTTCTACATTCTGCCGGCTAAGACCTCTGCCGAATTTCGGCATGCCGGTATGATCTTAAGTTCTGAAAGCAGTGTGTGTCTCGTTCCACCGAGGGCTCCTATAAGCAGTATCACTATCTTAACAGTATGGTCTGGGTAGAGTCTGTGGAGTTCGAAGAGCAAATCTCGATATTTTGTCCGTTTTTCCTCCTCCTTCAAGACAATGTTGTTCTCCGCGGGAGCCGAGAACTCCACGATAAACATTGTCTTGAGTTAGTGGTCGAGGAGGACTACATCAGTCTTGTTGGCTTGTATTTGCCTGACTGTGGGACAAGAGTAGTTCCAATAAATTAGACACTTCTCATTTCCCACAACGGACTCAATTTCCCCCTGAGCATAAGGCAGCACTGGTGTCTCGTCTATCCCATACGAGTGCCTTAAGTGATAATAAAGCACTCGTAATGCTCAGTCGTGCCTCTGGATATAGACCGAGACTGCATATGTCGGACAAGTCGACAACAAGTGCATTAAAGTCTCTGGCGCCCTGCGGCAGGCCCTGCAGCTGACATCAGGGACCTATATACCCATGACACTACTTCGATAAACGAGAGTGTTAAATACACCATCTTGGCAAGCCATTATGAATCCCTCGGTCTCAGACTTCAGCCCGGCTGACCTTAAGAAGGCAAAGGTCAGCCTTTCGGATAAGCCAAGGTCTTCTATATTTTTATAGAAGACTCCATGCATTGGCTTATCCGTATGAAGCTGCAGAAAGATGTTGTGTTCTGCAGCTTTAATTTGGGCTTTTCGCCAAGCAGGTTCCAACTCGGTAATAGAGTCGCGATTTACCTGCTCAACGTCGAAGGAGAGACCAAGTTCATCGGCTGCTCTTTGTGCTGCCTTAAACAAAAAGACTCCTACCCCTGCATTTTCATGGTCCCGGACCATGCAGAGGAGGGGATCCGAACTCCTGATGACCTTACAGGCTCCAACCAGAACCTTCCTATTATGGAGACTCTCCAAACTCAAGAGTCCACGGCTTCCCCGATGTCGTGGGAGGTATAACCGTGGAACGGACGATTTAGGATGCAAACTTCTATTGAGATGCATCTTCTTGCGGGTTCCTACGTCGAGTTGGCGCAACTCTACTTGAGTCCATTTCACTGCTTCAAAGGAGTAGATAAGGATCGGAACGGCAAGCATGTTGGTAGCAGACACCTTGTTTTTCCCCGACAGTTCTGAGGACCAGATCTGTCGGAGTCGGTGCTGATACTTGCCGCGGAGAGCGTTCTTCACTACACTCACTTCTTGGGTGGAGCGTTGCTCGACATCCAAGTAAGTGTACGACTCTCCGGCATCTAGATGATGTAAGATGCTTCTGTCCACGAGCTGCGCGTCCTCTCCGTAGTTCCCGCATCGTCCTCTCTTGAGATGGACCTGTGCACATTTGTTTAGCCCGAACTCCATGCCGATAGCCTGCGTGTACTCCTGTACCACCCTGAGAAACTGATGAAGGTCCCTCTCTCTTAAAGTTTAAGGTTATCCATATAGAACAGATGGGTGACCTTATGCCTCCTGTTGCCGTGGGTACCGCAGTTGTAGCCACGGGTTTTCCGCATCCAGACGGATAATGGTAGTAGTGAGATGCAAAACAGAAGGGGGCTGAGGGAGTCTCCCTGAAATACTCCCCTTCTGAAAGATACCGGCTCCGTCTGGACTCTATCGTTACCCGACCATAGAGAGGTTATAGAGGTTACGCTTATACTGCACGGAGTCCTGCGTGACACACCTGTCAATAAGCAGGTTCTCCTTGCAGCCAGCGACACCTCTTTTTGACCCTCGTTGCTCATATATCCGCTCGTAAACCGGTTCAACTGCATGGAGCACCCGCTTGTACAAAATGCGTTATTATTATTATTGTTATTATTATTATCATTATTATTATTATACGCGGAGCAGCAGTAATGCTAACACGGTTTGACCCGGTAAATATAACTAGATTGGTATTTTTCTTATTATTATGGTTTTACTCTTCAAAAGTGAATGTTTAATATATTATATATTTACTAAAAAATACTGTAAAAAAATTAAAATATTATTAGTAATCGTGCAGAGATGTTTCAATTGTTAAATCGCTGGGCGAGCGAGTTTATCGCACCTGACGATCCATGCAGTTGCATGAATAAATTGTAATTTTATATAAAGACGCAAGTAGGCGCAGCTTACCTTTATGTAGGCAGACAGTAGACACTTCAACTAACGTCACTGCGAAAAATCACGGCACCCTGACGCACCTGGAATTTTGTAAGTCTACGCAAAGTGGAACTTTGTCTATAACACTTATCTTTTTACACTATTATAAACAATGTTCTAAAAACTAAATAATTTTGTAAACAAATTCAACAGTCTATGTAGTATTCTTCACTATATACATGTGTCTTATATACAAAACAATATTCTACATTGTGTTTTGTTTTCACCCCTTATATCTCACCCCCGAGTACACAGTGGGCTAGAACCACCTTTAATTGATACATGCATGCACTGTCTCAATTTCTACGGGAAATGGTAGCTTTATCTGTACCGAAATAATTCCCGTAAAATCTGAAATCATTCCCTTGGCCGTTTTCTAGAGAATTCATTTTTATTTTTTTTTTTAACTAATTTTTTGCATTCATAAAAACAAGAATCTACTACATTTTTGAAGCCTCTGAATACCCGGACATATTTCAAACAACCTATCAGTTAAGTATCAGTTATCTTCTTCAATCCGTGATTCTTATGTTTATAAAATAGACAAAGACAATATCTATTTTCATCGTGCGTTCTTGCATGATTTGCATTGCATTTGTATTTTACATGATTTCTTTGATTTTAATCATGGTCACAGAAAATTTTCACTCTTGTAGTCTTGGATTGTTTGCCTAGTGAAGTCTAAAGAGTAACTGACCGAGCGACGCCAATATTCTTTGGCAGTGATGACGGTCTCAGATATCTAAGGTCGAGCAGGACTACTGCTCTTTACCCTAGTACATCGCTGTAAATTCAATGTGAATATCAGTCGATATTCCGTTGAAGCAACGTCGAGCGCGGTTAGTACTTGGATGGGGTACCCATCTTGGGAAATACAGCGTTCTCGTCCCACCTTCTAGAGGCTTGTATATCAGTGTATACTCGGAAGTTACGTTATTTCAGACGAGGATTACGTAGTGGATATACCATCCTTCGGAGGGGATGTAAAGCAGGCGGTCCCTTGTCTATTAAATGTTAGGCAAGTAAAAGATCCCTACTCTTCTTAAGGGAAGAGGCTCGGCAAAATTTCCAGGTTGGGGGTAGCTTGTCTCCTGGCGTCGGTGATAGGCCTTGGTAGCGGAAATAGACCGACGTTAAAAAAAAAAACATCGCTGTAGACCTGGGCCGGCCTCGTACGGGGTGGGTGAGCTTTCTTTACATTAACCCCACTCACAAATGTGAGCGGTGTGGATGATTTCGGCCCACCTCAACGGGACCTGGCCTGTTGTACCTTGCTGGCTAAGGCCTTTACCTTCTGGCGCTCTTCTGTCTTGATGATCTTTCTTCGCCAGCTTGTCACCCCCGGGATAGTCATCTGTCTGTTCGGAAGCTTTGGGGTACTTTTGACTGGGATTGACTGGCGGTATACAGAATGTCAATTGACATCCTGCCATCCGGATCATCGGTCAGGTAGGAATGAGCTATGTTAAACAAATAGTTATGTTATTCATTGGTTACGGATATATTGGTAGACAAAAACTGCTGTCATTCAAAGTAACATAGGAATAATCTAATGATTTTGTCTAAATTGACTACTTGGAAAGTTTATATAATCCGATTATTATCAAAACGTCTGGAGTTTTCGAGCATGAAGGTTTCTTGTATGTTATTTCCCCAAACTTGGCTTAAGTTGAAATTTGTATTGGAATGTTCAATTTTACTTTCTTGATTGACATTTTAACAAGCTTATCAATGCAAAAAATCAGTTTTCAAAAAAAAAATCAAAAGTGAATTTTCTAGAAAACGGCCAAGGGAATGATTTTAGATTTTACGGCAATTATTTCAGGACAGATAAATCTACCATTTCCCGTAGGAATTGAGAGAGTGCATGCATATTTCATTTAAAGGTGGTTCTAGCCTACTGTGAGTACAGATTAAATTTTTCCAACATTTTTCCCAGTAGTCTCTAGAAGTTCCAAGAAGGAAGAAGGTATGGAGAGTTTCAGAATTTTGACCTCCGATTTGTATTTTTTGCACAATGTGCGTTTGCTTCCGACTATCATAGCTTAATTATAGTCTGAGGTTCTAGTTTTCTCTTTAATAATGTGTGTTAATTTTAGATATAACACTAGGTAGCAAAATTTAGTGCAAATAGAGACTGTTATATTCCGAAGTATGTGTATTACTGCCGTATGTGTAAAAGAGTCTAATTTTCTCATTTTGATCCACTGGACATTTCCGTTTCTTTACTGTAGTTACTCAAGTTCTGCCTGACTGGTTTTGAAGGTAATAGCGTTCCTCCACTCAAAAAGGGAACTGGCGCCTGAGCAACCATTTTGTAAATACCACTGTTGTTAGGATATCAAAGTGACACTTCGCAGCCTCTCTGGAAAGTACGTCACAAAAGAAAGAAACTTCTGACAGAGGCTGGTATTTAATATTCCTGATGCTCTTAGTACAAAATGTCTCGCACCTGAAAATATATAAACTGAAATACAATTGTTAAATGGTGATCCTATAATCAAAAACTAAATAGGCATTTCGAAAAAAAAATGTTCTATTTCCGTTTTCAAAACTTTGACTTTTTGGTATATCAAACATTACAGAACTATTCAAGAACCAACCTCTATCTGATCCATTTGGCGGAGGTTTCCTTCATGAAAAATATTCATTTTTTTACAGGAAATGGCAAAATATCCAATAAACAGTATAGTACAGGAAAATATTGAAAAAAATAATCACAACTCGAAGAAAATTTGTGCAGATTTTAAACTTTGGTTATACTCATCTGCGTTTCGCCCTGGAATCTGCTTGGGTAAACCTGCAAAACACCACTTTCCGGTCTTGTAACGTAAATTACTATTTTTAATTACTGACTACTTACATTAACAAAAAAATGTGAAAAAGTACATTGTTTCTGTCATAACTTCTTTGTCTTTCATGCTATAGAAATAGGCAAAAATCATTTGAAAGCCTAATTAATAGCCTTGTATTTTGGTGGTTAGTGTTTTTGGCCCAAGTGCCATAGTTTCTGAGATATTTAACATTTGAACTAAATACTTCGTCTTATAAACGTTCGTACGTCACCTTTATACTTCTAGATCTCTGAAACCATTAACTCTACAGAAATTACAAAAAAAACAACAAAAAGTTCATCCTCAATTTAGTAACTTTCTTATTTGTCTTAGAATGTTTTCGCTTAATGTAATAATTTTTAAGTTATTTGACGAAAACCTATTTCTAGTACCACTTTTTCGAGCTAAAATCCCAAATTTTCTAGTAGTTATAACTTAAATCTATTAATTTATATGAAAAATTGCATAGAACTTTTTCTTCTTAAAATTTAATCTTCTCTCAGCTCCAATGTTTTTCTTTTTTTTTTTTAGGTGGCACCCCCTAAGAAGGTGGCACCCACCTCCTATAAATTAGCAAACCCTCGCATAATACAGAAACTTATTTGTTTATGCATTTACTATTAAGCTGCCAAGAATGAACGAGATGTAATTCATATGACATTATTCCGGAGTTAAAACCTATAGTATTTCGGTTAATTATTGCTATAAAATTAAATTTAACCAAACACCAAATTAAAGATAATTTGGGTCTGGTGCACTTTAGGTATCTCCGATTTTTCAAATTCTCTAACAAGTAATGCATAGAATATAGCAAATAGAGCACATTTAAGCAAAAAAATTTATGGATGAACCATAAATTGATGAGAAAAAAATGTGAAAGTTACGGGATCAGTTAGCGACAAGGTGTTGGGTGGAGTAAGAGTGGATTGTAAAGGTGTATAGGGAGCCGAAACGTATTGGTGCATATATTTAAGTATAGTATATTGTCCTTACCTTATATAATTTTCATAATGGCAATACATTTACTTACCTCGGCTCGTAAATGTATTGCCATTATGAAAATTATATAAGACAAGGACAATATAGTAGTATATTGTCTTTGCCCTAATATATGCACTAATACTTTTCGGCTCCCTAAAATTTATGATTTACGTGTGAGCTCTGTAAAGCTAGATTAGGTTAAAGTTGTGTTATGTTCCTTTTTTTTAATACTGAAAAGCAACAACTTTATTGTAATAGTACTTACTTTCATTTTCATGATTTACAATCCACTGTTATTCTACCCAGTACCCCTTTTCGCTCCCCGGTCCCGTAACTTTCACATTTCTTTTTCTCATCAATTTATGGTTCATCCATAAATTTTTCTGCTTAAATGTGCCCTATTCACTATATTTTATTCATTACTTGTTAGAAAATTTGAAAAATCGGAGATACCTAAAGTGCACCAGACCCAAAAATTGATTTTTTAGTTAGAAATTCCACTTTTCACCCCGTATAGGTTCCCGCTAATCTGTAAAACTCCTAAACTTTTTTGTTTCGTGAACTTTGGAATATTTTTAAGGTCTTCGCAAATTATTTTCAAATTAAAGTTTTCCTGTATTAGTAAGAAATATGAATGTGCCAAAAATAAATAATTATAGACAAAATTGAAATCATAATATCAAAGAAACAATTTTCAATGGGTAACATTTAACCTAACACAAATTACACGCCTTAATAATTACCAACCATCTCAAGGGAGAGATAAGTGAAAAACAGTTAATTTCCAGATAATATGTTTCGGATTGACCCTACAAGTGGAATATAGAGACATAATCTCACAAGATCTACGATATAATTAATTTATCTCTGAGGTTAATTTCGAGGAGCATATCTAATAATTTATATGTCTAGAATTATGAACTTTTGACGACAAATTAAATTAAAGTTTGTGTATGCAAGTGGAGTCTTGTAAATCACTGCAAGTCGGTGTAACTAGTTACATATGCACATCAGAGAAACTACACTATATTTAGACATCTTGTTTTATCCAACGCTGGGAGTATTCTCATTCATTTTAATCACTAATTGCGTTCCTCCCAGAGGATGTCACATATTTTGAGCTCGTGATCAAAATATAAATCTGCACGGTAACATCAACCAATCGCAATATGTAAAACTATGAATCTAAAGCTTCATTTGCATAAATGATAACTCCTAATCAGTATTTTACGGCTTTTGATTTATTCGGATAAAACTGTTCATTTTGCGTGTTTAGAAGTGTTATGTTATGCCAAAGAATCATTTTCCATAATGCTTCATTTTATGTACAGCATAAAATGTTATAATATAATTCGATATATGACAGTGTTTAGATATAATATAGTTTATATACAACTAACAAATAATATGAACATTAAGTGGTTGATTTTTGGTATATAATGCTATCAATTAATCCTATAGGGAATTATGATGAAGGAATGCTGGTCATTATACCTCTTAGTGTCCCAATCAGAAAATTATGCATGAATCGGTCTATCTGTGCACAAAAATGCCAAATGAAAATAAATAAACAGACGCCATAAACAAGCAAAGTAGTAGTAGTAGTATTCGCAATATTGGCTTTGATTTATTAATAAATCATTAGCTCAGCAAACAAGCAAAGTAAAAACGGGTTTAATGGAATTGTGTTTGATTGTGTGAGCATTATGCTTAAAATAATGAAAAGTGATTCAGAAGATACTATCCCCTGTAGTCCACCAGAAATAACTGAAAGAGCAGAAGCGACTGTATCTAATTTAATACCACAGAAATCAAAAAGTTTTTTATGAAAAAGCGTACCAAAGTTTCATGGACTGGCACATTAAGAAAAAAACTAACTCGCTTTCTGAAAATGTATTATTAACCTATTTTGCTGACTTAGCTGACAGATACAAATGTTCTTCATTATGGTCATTTTACGCCTTGCTAAAAGCAGTTTTGAAAATAAAACGACATAGATTTGGAAAAGTATGGAAAACTACGTTCTTCTCTGAAAAGAAAATCTGAGAGATATTAAGCGAAAAAGGCCAAAGCTTTGATACCAGTAGAAATGAATAAAATAAAGGAAGCACCCGATAGAGTTTATCTTTTACATAAGGTAATATTTCCAGATACTAAATGTCTCAAATCTAACATATTAATTTATTTATGTCCTACAAGTCTGTTATTTTACAATAACCACCCTATTTTGAGATACACTAGATGAAAAATAACGCCCTAGGGCGTTATGAATATCTATAACGCCCTAGAGCATTATAAATTTATAACACTTTACCATGGAAATAAATCAATTCGAAAATAGAAATTACAAATAACCTTTATTAACGTCAATAAAAATTTCAAACAAATGTTATATTTCATACCAACTATTTTGTAACATAAAAAGTGCAATTGTCAAAGTGGCCCGAGAACGTAGAATTTTGTACGATCTAGTACTAGCAGTGTCGAAGTTACTTGAGATAATCTCAGTGGTAGACTCTCTCAATGTAGTATGCGTGGAAGTCTTCATGCCGGCCACCAGCAAAGCATTCGTCAATCTGGAACATTCACTATTATCTACATATCCCCGTGCCACCGATGAACTTTTCCAACCTCCTAGTCTCATTAAACTTTCTGAATTATCTCCTCCATCAGAGTGAAGTGTTGCAGCTGTACGCCTTAGACAATGACCTATATGCCTTAGCATCAGGTAAATCTAAATACGTCGCAATCCTAGAAGGTATACTCCCGAAGGTGTCTTTACCCACAGGCTGAACTGTACATCCTTTATTACGATAAGCCAAAAAAAATCTATCATGAGACGCTTTGCCAGGTCGCAATGATATATAATGTCTTATTAATTTTAATGCACACATTTCACTTTCTTCGATAACTAAAAAGGTCCTTGCCTGTCCATTTTTGCTCCGGGGAATGTCAATAAGTATAAGCGTACCCAGGTCTCGGACGTCAGTAAATCGCATCTTTACAAGTTCGTCCCTTCTACATGCTCCGAATACACCAATGACTAACGTGACCTTATCCAGCAAATATTTTTCAGTCGGTGCTTCTTCCAGAAATGTTAGAACGTGTTTGATTTTTTCGGTTAATAATTTCTTCCAATTTGTTTCAGATATAGTTGTAATTGATCAAACTTTTCATTACTTCTAATCTTTTTCTTAACCATCAGTTCTGTCCGCAACATTGAAAACTTTGTCCAAAGCGAATTAGGCGAAAATAACTCAGACAAATCTTGAAAATAAGCCATCATTGATAGTACTCACAGAATTTTCTCTCAGCCATTCCTCAAAGCGGCAGTATTCTTTCACATATACCTTTTTGGTTTTATGAGGCACAAGTGCCTCGGCTGCTTTTGCAGCCTTTAACAACACTTTTTCAGATAAATTATCTTCTTCTAACATTTTCACAACACAACCCGAAACAAGTAAATGAAGATAGCGTTATTGACAAACAAAATGCGTTGCTATACAACGGCGGCGTTTACAAACAATTTTGATTTTTACTCTCTTTTAAATCAAATTGTTCTGAATATAATAGATGTCAAATTAATAAATCGTAAATGTCAAAAAAAAAATTCGAATTAAATAACAGACTTGTAGGGCATTAAACGTTGAGGGCACCACGGGTGTTATAGGATAATGACGCCCTCGGTCGACGTACATTTCCTCAGGCCAAAGGCCTTCGGGAAGCACACTGCCGACCTCGGCGCGTTATTATCCTTATAACACCCTTGATACCTTAATAACTATAAGGTCGTATTAATCGTGGGAATTATGGAGACGTGAAAGATCTAAGTACAACAGTACCTAAAATGAAAACCAAAGTGGGAAGAAGTTTCGCTATTACTGGTCAATTTTATGGGGTTGTAAAAGAGTAGATGGATCTTCGGCCGTCGCACGTGACAATAAGCTAATTTTTATAAAATATAGCAACTTATTTGAATTTGCCAAATCCTCAACTTTACACCGTCATTGCTTTCTTAGATCTTCGGCTACACTATACGTGGATAAAGGTGGCGATAATACGATAATACGTTTTCATGTAGAATTAACCAGGATAATCAGTAATATTATCCACATGGAAATATATTAGTACCACTTTTTTGGCAAATAATATTAAATATCTGTTTGCAGGTACGCCACTGGTGGAGCGATAAATTAACATTTCTAAAATTTACCAAAACTCAAAATAATATCTAAAGTGATTTCTGAGATAATAAAAAAAATAACGATTTAAAAGGAAAATTCAACACCCTGTAGCAAAAAAATTAAGTCGTTGTAGACATATGTTTATACAGGGTGTCCCATAAGTCATGGATAAAACGAAAGGGAATGATAGATGAGTTCATTTCCAACCAAAATAACTACATATGTTTTTATCTAATTTTTGATGGTTCAAAAGTTATTTCAACTTTTGTATTTTTGTCCTCAATCGCCTAGTACGTTTAGTAAGAAAGTGGTACAGAACAGAGTATTTTTTGGTCTTTTTTTAAAGAGGGTACTGAAGGCTGTAGCTTTCCGATAGAAGCATTTTCATAGAGTCTAGTTAACAACTGCCAATTATAATAAAAGATGTTACGATCATTGTTTGGTTGATCAGAAATTATTTCAATTTTAAAATGATCCTCGTAGAAAAGAAAATAACTACAAAAATATTTCCCGTAATAATAAAAACTAGTGCAATTTATGTAGATTCTAACAAGGTATAATTAATACACTTTTTATTAACAATTTTATTTTTATTTCCGTTTTTTACAAGTAAGGTATGTTTCTATGACAAACATAACATATTTTATTATAATTGACAATTGCTAACTAGATTTCATAAAAATGCCTCCATCAGAAATGTACAACCTTCAGTAGCCTATTTAAGAAAAAAAAAACAAAAAACTTACAGCATTTTATATCACCTCTTTACTAAACATACTAGGTGATTTGGTACAAAAATACAGAAGTTGATATAACTTTTGAACCATCAAAAATTGGATAACAACATATGTAGTTATTTTGGTTGAAAATGACCTCATCTATCATGCCCTTTCGTTTTATCAACGACTTATGGGACACTGTATACATTTTTCTTCATAAAATTACCTAAGAAATCAAACACTGAAGTAGACTACTTTTCGACTCCAACCCTCCACTAAAAATCTCATTTTTGATTCAAACAGATGAGTTCTGATTGTCAGTAACTCAAAAATTTGAAATTTTTCGGACTTACGGCTATTGAGACTTTTGATCAGGACGATTCAAAGAACATTTTTCCAAAGTTTCAGAGCAATCGATCCATAGCCATATTCCTATCAAAAACTGCCGGGTTCAAATTTCATGTAAACTGCAGAAATATTACATTTATTGCAGCCTTACTGGATTCACCCTTTAATGCTTAACTTTTGGCTTCAGATTCGTTATCAGATACTTCTAAAATACCTAACTATAAAGACAAAGTTAAAACTTTTTTAATTGAACATTGCTTATACTTATATATAAAAAATGGATTTTTGGACATAAAAAACGGTATGAGACCATTTCCGGTTTACCCGGAAGTGACCGCAAGTTTCGATTTTTAAATGGAACACACCCTGTATATTTTTACATATTTGGATTCAAGACAACATTCTGAGAATACCATGAGATTTTCGCAAATTTTTGAGTCGATGTTTAGTTTTTTTAAGCATTTTAATACATTCGTCTAGAGTGCTTTGGAATACCAAAATTTGTTCTACGGCAGATAAAGTCCAAGGGAAAAATATAATTTTTCGTTTAATTTTATTAACAACTATTTACGAAGCCTCCAAAATTGAATAAATCACTTTTTATCGAAAACTTTTTTTTTCAAATGGGAAGGTGGTGGCTCATACTGTTCAATAATATATAGATTTTTTTTCTGAATTCAATGATATTCATTTCAAATCTATGCTATTTGTTTTTCTATTTTATTGAATTTATTTAAAAATAAAAAATCACTTTCACTATAATTTTTCTTGAACTTTAACGTAGTTGCCTTTGCAAAATCATGTCTAAAAATGAAATGTGATTACCTAACTACCTTTTTGTGAATAATAGACTTTTGGGTCCCTCTTTTGTTTCTTAATAGGTATAAGTACTAGTGCAAACTATAAGGATCAATAAGAATAAAAAGTCACTTTCATTATAATTTTTCTTGAACTTTAACGTAGTTGCCTTTGCAAAAATCATGTCTAATAATGAAATGTGAATACCTAACTACTTTTTTGTGAATAATAGCCTTTTGGGTCTCTCTTTTGTTTGTTAATAGGTATAAGTACTAGTGCAAACTATAAGGATCAATAAGAATTATTTTGAAAGTAATTTTTTATTTTTAAATAAATTGAATAAAACAGAAAAACACATAGATTTGAAATGGATATCAATGAATTCAGAAAAAAATCTATAATTTATTGAACACTATGAGCCGCCACCTTCCCATTTGAAAAAAAAAAGTTTTCGATAAAAAAGTGCTTTGTTCAATTTTGGAGGCTTCGTAAATAGTTATTAATGAAATTAAACGAAAAATTAAATTTTTCCCTTAGACTTTACCTGCCGTAGAACAAATTTTGATATTCCGAAGCACTATAGACGAATGTCTTAAAATGCTTAAAAAAACTGAACATCAACTCAAAAATTCGCGAAAATCTCATGGCATACTCAAAATGTTGTCTTGAATCCAAATATGTAAAAATATACAGGGTGTTCCGTTTAAAAATCGAAAGTTACGGTCATATCCGGATAAACCGGAAATGGTCTCATACCGTTTCTTATGTCCAAAAATCCATTCTTACATTTAGTTCATGCACCTCAAATTTCAAATGGATAAGTTAAGAAATAAAGGAAATATAGGGGGGAGCCACTAGCCTGTGGCACCCGGTATACTATAAATCAGTTTTTTAATTTGTAATTTTTTTCCTGTATATTGGATAGAGTTATCTTTAAGTATGTGTGTTTTATGATGCCAAATTTTTTAAACATTTTAATTTTTATTGACTGTATTTTTAAATCATAAATATTAGATATCGAAAATAAAAGAGTTTCTGATTCTTATTGGCATTACAAATCTTAAAAATCATTGTAGTGTGTAAATTCAACGCTAATAATAATAATATTATATTATTTATTTATAGCTAGCTAAGAAAAAATGCACTGGCTATAGACAACGATGTTACTCTGCCGCAGATAATAATTATTGTATAATTGTTGCATATTTTAATCAAAAATTAATAATTAATTATGTAAATGACTAAATTACAAACCACATATTGAATGTGGTAAATTAATTAAATACCTCATCAATATAATTTTATTCTCATTTTGTGTTATTTAGAGCAGTTCCACCACATGACTAGTTGATAACTCTTTATAACGTGTAACATCATTGACATCATTGAGTCCCGCCTCTTATACCTGCGTTAATTGTAATTTTTCATTCTTCATATGAAATTAATGATCGATTTTATAACGGCTCTTGGCGTAATTGGTCGTAGGCTACTTAAGAATAAACTAAATAGCATTGGCTTAAGAGGAACAATATTGGCATGGATTTTGCCCTATGTGGAAAATATAACATTAAATGTATAATTAAATAGATATTAATCTAGAATACACAATATTGTTTTTGGAGTTTCTCAAGTATATGTATAGGGTGGACCAAATTATATGGGATTTGGACATAAACCAAATGTCCTGAGCTCGATTTTCGAGAAACAAATAATGTCGCAAACCGCGACCGTCTATCTTTTTCGACTAGCGAGCTACAGAGCGTTTTTAGAAAGTTGTCATTTTTGGATGACCTCTATATCTCAATTACCAAATGTCGAATCGAAAATAGAGTAACACATTCTTAAGGCACTTTTTTGAGTATAATCCGTTGCTGATAAGACGAAAATTATGCATGCCTCAGTTCTCGAGATATAGACATAAATTTTGTTTTTTTTTTAAATGGAACACCCCGTATATTATTTAACTATTCGATCACAACTTAAAATAGCTATATGTCATATTTATCTCTAGAAAAAGTTCTATATTTTCGAAAAATTTGATATATTTGTGAGGAAGCCATGGAAAACCATTAACAACAACAACACTTCTTATAATATAAAATTGTTACGGTCGATTTTTGCATTTAATAATGGCCAGAAATGTATGTACTAATTTTCGTTATTTTCCCAAATTTTATTGTGCATTTGAGCCTATTGATACCGTCTCTCGCCAATAGATATTAATAAAGTATAACTGGTTGCATAATAGCGCTACCTGGTTCATGTTGGCCATTGAATGCGTTTTGTTACAGGAAGTACGGGGTGAGTGCGTTCAGATATTCATTAAGAGAGTGCATTGCAAAAACGCCCTTTTAAAGCTTCTACAATGGCTAGTATTGTTGATTAAACCTTCTTTTGGTGGGTAGATTTATGAGGGGGACGGCTTTCAGAGTATATTATGATAATATTTGTGGTTATAAACGAAGTTAGGAAAATCTATTCTAGTTGTGGGGTACGCCGTGGAGTGGAAATTCTGAACGTACTGAGATGGAAGACAAGAATTTAACATTTTGATAGAGGACATTTTCTTGGTCATTTTTCCTTTTGCTGCTAGAAGATTGAGTCGTCTGAATACGAGTTTTAGCAATATTGTAGGTTTTGCTCCATTTATGGGATTAAGTATTCATCACGACAAGATTAGTTGTATTTTCATCTGGTTTTGAGTATCGTTTTGGGGAAATGCAGCTACGGATTTCCGGATAAAGTCAATTTTTAAAGCACGTGGCGTCGTCTGAATGCAAGATTTTGGAGTGCCATTTTGACGGCAAAGGACCTCTTTCAGCCCACATCACATCTCAGGTACGTCTCTGAAAACCCACCTAAAGTTGAAATAGATTTGTAATTTGGGTTATTTATTTTATTTCAGGGCCGTCTGTTTCTTTATTGTTCGTTTGTTTGTTGTTCGTTTGCTAGTTGTTTCCTTGTTAAGTATATTACAAGTATTGGGATCTATTTGTTAGTTTATGGCTATTTGGATTAATACCTTATGATTTTACTTGGATCTGTTACTCGTATTCTACTTGAGCTTTGTCTACAAGTCTACATTCTACACTTTACGAGGGACTTCCAGCCTGACTCTGGTTTCAACTTCTAGTCCAGATGGTGGATTATTGAGTGACATCTTGTGTATTTATGATACTGGGGATCTCGGCACGTTACCTTAGACTCCACGTAGATGGTCTACCACCTGCGGCTGTTATCACCTGAATTACTTTACCCTGGTAGGACGGGAAAAGGTATTCAGACACTACCAAAGGTAAGCGGAATCATATTCTCTTAACGAGGGACCCGGTACATCAACTCAACGTCCACGGGACAGTAAAATAAATTTTCAAGGAATATTGGTAATATTTTATTCGTAACGTAAATCTCAGTAACATTTTAGATTTCAGTAATATTTAGTATATTTTGTGTATCGCTAGTTCACTAACTGAATAGTTTTGCCTTATTTTACAAATAGATGTCAATAATTTTAAGTAATTTTGTTTTACCGTACCTTGGGTTACTTGTAGTTTTTTGTCACGCTTCTGGCATATGACCCTTTGTACATTTATCAAAGATTTATTATTTTGTAAGATATTTTGTGTATATTAGGTTAAGCGTGTGGGCCCCACTTACTGGTGCATTTTTAGGGTATATTGAGATATATTGTACTGCGTACCGAGTTATCGGTGACAATTGTGAAATATTTTGTACTACGTACCCTTATATTTTATTAAATGCTTAATTAGAACTACGTCTTTTATATCTGACCACCTACACCACCCCCATTATCGAAGCCACCCCCAAGGACCTGACTAGTCGGCCGTGTGAGATTCCCTCCTCACTAGTGTATTGCAGAGGGGGTACTGCACGTAAAATATTAAAATTTTGTTCTGGGCACAGGGTGACTACCCTCGAGGTTTAGCAGCCTTTGGGGCCCCCTTTTATAAGTGGGCCTAGGCCTTGTAACAAAATAATTTTGCCAAAAATAAGAAAAAAACCGCTGCCCAAGGAATCACTACTTTCACATCCAGATTTTTTATCCAAGTCACTCACAACGAAAAAATTTTGTATGTGGAAATAATTGTTTATGGAACTTTAATAATATAATATTTGAAATTCTCTACCTCATAAAACGATACCCCACATCGGTAGCGGGGTGGGGGTGGTTATAGGGGGGTGATCGTGGGGTGGATGGAGCAAAAAAATATTTTGAGGTTTCTGGTTTTTGTACACACACTATATCACATATTTTTTTCTTTAATAATGGGGTGGGGGTGGTAATGGGTGTGGCTAATGCCAAAATTTTATTTGAGACCTTAGCTTCTCTTGTATATACTAAATAACAATTTTATGGACTCTTACCTGCTTGATTTACCTATTTACCCCAAATTTACCACAAGTTACCCCCCAACCCTTCGACGGAACAAGATGAAAATATAATCTAGCTCTAGATCTCGTTAAACTACATATGTGTACCAAATTTCAAGTCAATATCTCAAACGGTTCCAGAGTAAACGTGCGCACAAAAAAGTTACAGACAGACCGACACACAATTTTTTTTTTTCGCTCAAATTTAAAATCTCGACGTTTCGTGACATTCTAAACCTATTTGAACAATAAAAATTTTTAAATTTTTTTTGTCGTTACTATACTTCCACTGGATGTGGAAGTAATTAAATCACAATAAATGTTCGAATTGTCTTCCATTGACATCTATGCATTTTTGACACCTTCTCACATCATTTGTTGCATTTTCTAATTCTTCTGTGTTATTAGAACATCCTTTATATATAATATTTTTTAAATAACCCCAAAGCCAAAAGTCGGCAAGGGTTATATAGGGATCTAGCTGGCAACAAAATAGGACCATTATTTCCTAAAAATTAAATAATATCTAAACTACTACGAGTATGTTGTTTATTAATATCCAGTTAGCTAAATTAATTATTAGTTATAAATTTAATTAACTTATCTAACCTTGACATTGATAAACTAGTCCTGAGTGATATATAGATACCTATCCAACCCTCCCCAAATTGAGCATTTAAATAACGTATGACCTGGGGCTCATGTTGGTAAATTAATCTCTGAAATTGTCTTACAGGCATATTCTCTACAAAGGGCTCTATTTCTTGTAGAATGTTAATAAAATTTTCGATATTCAAATTACCGTGAAAAAAAATGAGGACCTATTATTTGGTATCCAATAAAACCACACCATACACAAAATCCAAATCGCCTTTGACGATTAACTGTGGCAGTTAAGAGCGGATTTTCATGAACCCAATGGTGGTTATTATGCCGATTAAAAATTCCTGCACTGCTTATATGGGCCTCGTCTGTCCATACAATTGTTCCTTCAAATCCTGGCACTTCATTGCACTGACACAAAAACCACCCTTTGAAAGTCGTTTGGGTATAGATGGTGACTAATTCTAATTTTGTAGGGTTTGAATTTATTTTCTTTTAAGCAACGCAACGCAGTTGTTTTCGGGATTCCTAAATTTTCCTGTATTTTGCGAGACGATGTATTAGGATTTTCTCTTACAGTTTCTAAAACAATATTTTCTACAGCTTCTCTACCTGCTTTATTTTTGCTCGAGGTTTTACAAGTGACCCAAACTCTTTTAAATTTTGTTGTAGCTTTTTGAATATTTTTCTGTCTGGCTGTCTCTTTTCTGGATATCTAAAAATATTGTTTTTCTTCAAGCGTATTAAAATGTTTAAATTATGTCACCAAAAACAGAAGTAGAAGTAGGACATTGTTTTACTAGTAACAAAATGTTAGTACCGAACGCCACCGTAGTGGACATTGTTTTACTAGTAACATAATGTTAGTTCCGAAAGCGCCACCGCAGTGGGTATTGTTTTACTAGTAACATAATGTTAATACCGAAAGCCACCGGTGGCGCGCTATCCACTAGCCACTTGTCATATTGTGTCAACATGTAAGACTGTAGTTTGAATATTTGTACATTTATGATAAATAAATGAATTTTTGCATTTTAATACGCTTGAAGAAAAAATAGTATATATTACACGGAGTAGAACGCTTTTTTTGTGTTTCGCCCAGTTTGCGGCTTCGGCTTCGCCTCAGCCGCAAATCCTGGGCTCAACACAAAAAAAAAGTGCGTTCTACTCCTAGTAATATAATATACTATTAGGCGGCACTTTTGGCACAAAAGTTTGCTGTCTATAACTTGCCTATTAAAATAAAGCTCGGAAGCTAAATTTGAATGATCTCCCGCATTCTATAAAACACTTAATCGTATCATATTTTTTACCATTACTAAATTGAACCATATTTAACAATGCTCACTCAAAATTAACTCACAAATTATTTTTTGACATTTACGATTACTTCTATTTTCTTTTTTTTTACCATGGCCTTCTCAATAAATATTAGAAATGTGATAAATATGCATAGACGTCAATGGAAGACAATTCGAACATTTATTGTAGTTTAGTTTTCCTATTTTTGGCAAAATTATTTTATATTATAAGAAGTATTGTTGTTGTTAATAATTTTCCATGGCCTCCTCACGAATATATTGAATTTTTCGAAAATTAACCACTTTTCTAGAGGTAAGTAAATATGACATACGATAATCGTTGGATAGCTAATTTAAGTTGTGATCGAATAATGAAATAATTTATGGAGTGTTCTATTTAAAAAATAAAATATTTGTCTATACCTCGAAAACTGAAGGATGCACAATTTTTGTCTTACCGGAAACGGATTCTACCCAAAAAAGTGCTTTCAGAATGTGTTACTCGATTTTCGATTCGACACTTGGTAATTGCGATATAGAGGTCATCAAAAAATGCCAATTTTCCAATAACGCTCTGTAGCTCGTTAATCGGGATACCTATATTGGTTTTTGTCCATCTGCCATAATTTTAGAGAAAACCCCAAATCCCTTCTAACTTGGTCCACCCTGTACTGGGTTCGTTGCTTTTTTTTATTATTTATCAACGACGTGCCAGAAAATATAAATTCAGACCATGTAACAATATTTACCGATGACGGAAGTTTGTAATCAAGATGGCGAATATATATTTATGGTACAGAAGTGGGATAATTTAACCATTTATGACTAACAGTATTTCGTCATCACAGGATATGAAGCTACTAGAAAACTATATTAACTCTCGTTTAATTTAGGATGTACATATAAAACATATGTGAAAAGTTAAATAAAGCGTTCTATGCATGATGCAAATGCAAACATGTTTTTTGATACTGTTTGTATTCTAGCATATCTAGCATATCTTTATATATCAATAATACATGTTGGGTGTACCCAAAGACAGAAAAGGGACGTTTGCACAGTGTGGACCAAATTAGATGGGATTTGGAGTCTTCTCTAAATCTATGGCAGATAGACGAAAACCATTTATAGGTGTCCTGAGCTCGATTTTCGAGAAACAAACAATGGCGCAAATAGCGATCGTCGATCTTTTTCTACTACCGAGCTACAGTGCGTTTTTGGAACAAAAATTATTTTTTCCTATTTTTGGCAAAATTACTTTATATTATAATAAGAGTTGTTGTTGTTAATAGTTTTCCTTGGCCTCCTTACAAATATATTAAATTTGGATACTAAATAGTTATCGAATTATTAAATATTTTACAGGTTGTTCCGTTTAAAAAACACAAGTTATATTTATATCTCGAAAACTGAGGCATGCATAATTTGGTAATTGAGATATAGAGGTCATCCAAAAATGACAATTTTCCAAAAACGCTCTGTAGTTCGGTAGCCCAAAAAGATAGACGGTCGCGGTTTACGCCATTGTTTGTTTCTCAATAATCGAGCTCAGGACACCTATATTGATTTTTGTCTATCTGCTATGGTTTTAGAAAAAACCTCAAATCTCATCTAAGTGGTCCATATCCGGAAGGAACAATTCGAATAGTTTTCAAATTAAATTATGATAAAAAAATTATATAATTATAATAAATACATTAATTAACAAAAGTATATTATCTCCGCCTAGTGTATTTGTTTGTAAATGTCTAACTTATTTATAAATAAATATGAACTTGTTTGTGAAACCCAATCAGTATCACAGAAATGGAGAATTGTTAAGTGTGCCAAAACATTGTACAACAAAGTAAAAGCATGATCCGAATTAAAACTGTATTGTTTTATATAACAGCTTATCATCAGATATAGGAAACAATATGAAATATCCAAAATGTAAGCGTGCCGTAATTAATAATTTTTATTCAGTAATTGTATATACATTTTACTCCATACAAACATTTCACGTATTTTATGATATTGTTATACAGTGTGTCCCGCTTTTCGTAAATCCACCTTAATATCTCAGTTATTAATAACGAGATTTTCTGTAGAGATTATATGTAGGAAAAATGAATTATTTGGCATAGTAAAAATTTTCATTCTTCACTGGCGTGCGGTTTTAGAGGGTAAAATAAGGTAGGTTTTTTGGTAAAAGGATATTAGGGCTTATTTTATACAAATTTCTCTATCATATTTGGATTCAGCATGTCCAAAAACCTCATAATCGATATTGTCCATGATCTCAAAAACGGATTATGGCAGAAACGAAATATTAATTGATTTCTTAAAAAACGCTTTTTTAATTTTTTATAACTTTATTTAATTGCTATAACAAACCTAAAAACAACTTTTTTTTTAATGCTGGTCTCTTCAACATAACCATCTTCCAATAAAATACACTTTTCACCAACCCTTCTTAACCTTTCAATCACTTTTCTTAAAGTTTGGGGAGTAATTTCTTGACACGCTTGCCTAATCCTACGGCAAAGCTCTTGTCTGTTACGCGGCCGAGTAGCATACACTTTATTTTTCAAAAAGTCACAAGGGGTAATATCAGGCGATCTAGGTGGCCACGGTTCTAAAGGGCTATTTCTACCTATCTACTTCATAGGAAAATTTGCATTTAAAAAATTTCTAACTGTCAGAGAATTGCGCGCCGGGGCACCATCTAACTGAAAGTATACATTTTCTCTCCGTGCTAAGGGCATTTCCATAAAAAAATCATCTAAATCATTTTGTAAACAATTTAGAAAATTTTCTGCGTTGGGGTTATCCAGGAAAAAGGGGCCTACAATTTGTTCGTTTAATATGCCACACCACACGTTAACTTTTTCACTGTATTGGTTTACAGTTAATTACAAAGTTGGGATTTTCGGCTGCCCAATATCTACAATTTTGACTAGATACCACACTGTTTATCGTAAATGTTGCCTCGTCACTAAACAGTACGTTCTTTAAAAAAAATCTGTCTTTAAGATAGTTACCTTGCAACCATAGGCAAAATTCAAACCCCCCGTTCAAAATCACCTTCTAAGAGAGTATGCAAAAATTTAGGTTTAAATGCCCTAATCCTACTGCATTTCAAACACCTCCATATTTTATTTTTGGTTAAATTTAGTGTTCTCACAACTGCCATTATACTACCATTTGGATTGTTCCGAAATTCTGTTAAAATGTGTTCGTCGTCTGGATATTGTCGTAAATTTAAATTGTACCTTCTTCGTCTTGTCTTGAAAATGGCTCCGGTTCTTGCAAACAGTTTGTTGATGTCACCAACGGTTTTGTGCCAAATTGGTGCTCGATCACGATGACGTTGATTAAATATTCGAGCAACCTGATGCGCAGATCTTTCATTATCACCAATTAAGCGGATAATTTCAACTTTTTCTTCAATTGTAAGAACTACTCTACGATTTTCTGCCATTATCAGTAAGATCGATAAATTAAATAACACTATTTAACTTTTGACATTTCTTATGAATCGCCAAATATCAAATAAAAACTTGTTTTTCAAAGCACTTTTGATTAATGCCTATGGTTGCAAGGTAACTATCTTAACGACAGATTTTTTTAAAGAATATAACGTTTAGTGACGAGGCAACATTTACGACAAACGGTGTGGTATCATTGGAAGGTGGTTATGTTGAAGAGACCATAATTTATAAAAAAAAATTGTTTTTAGGTTTGTTATAGCAAAAAATTAAAAAATGTTTTCTAAGAAATTAATTAATACTTCGTTTCTGCCATAATCCGTTTTTGAGATCATGTAGAGTATGGATTAAGGATTTTTGGACATGCTGAATCCAAATATGATAGAAAAATTTGTCTAAAATAAGCCCGAATACCCTTTCCCATTTTACCCCCTGAAACCGCACGCCAATGAAGAATGAAAATTTTTACTATGCCAAATAATTCATTTTTCCAACATATAATTACCACCGAAATTTGAAGAAAATCGCATTATTAATAACTGATATATTAAGAAATTAATTAATTTTTCGTTTCTGCAATAATACGTTTTTGAGATCATGGAGAATATGGATTGAGGGGTTTTCGGACATGCTAAATCCAAATATGATAGAAAAATTTGTCCTTTTGCCGAAAAATCGACCCCTTTTTACCCCCTAAACGCCAATGAAAAATGAAAATGTTTACCATGGCAAATAATTCATTTTTCCAGCATTTAATTACCACCCAAATTTGAAGAAAATCACATTATTAATAACTGAGATATTAGGGTGGATTTATGAAAAGCGGGACACACTGTATATATTTAAGTAGTTAATGAATATTATTCTTATTATTATGTCTATTTTTATTTAATCAAATAAGAGTATTATATTTATAATTAATTTTTTTTTATTTAATATACAGAATGTAGATAATTTCGTATCAAATAAAATAATGAATTTAAATAAATGATTTAAGTATGTCCAATATATTTTTTGCCTTAAAATGCTAGGAATCCTATCATATAATTCAATTCTCGTCAGTATTAGCTAGAAGAGTTTTATATTAAATAAAGAAAGTGTGTAAGCTGTGATTTGCTTAATACCTTATAACGACACTTAATTAGGTTTTATCACTAGCCCAAACAAGAGATGCATTAACTTGGCTCTAGCTGGCTTAATGGAGGTCACTGGGTTATTTTATTTTTTTATATATTTATTCGTGAGCTGAATAATTACACAAGAGAAAATTTTAATAATATATTAAAAAAACTTTTAAAAAGGTTTGCAATTTCTTTACAAACAATTTAAAATATAATGACTTAGTGATTAGAAAACAAAATGAAAATGATGCAAAAGGTAATACAAATTTAAGAGATTAGGTTGATACAAAATTGTGACTGGTTTTTACAAAAAAAAAATCTTCTGACCAAAATTGTTGACAGTAGCAGTACAAAATCTTACGTAACTGTAGTTTGGCCTCTGAGACTAGAAGCTGCCGAAAGCTCGGTAGGTATAGAGGGACTTATGGCTGAGCCGGGATCCAAAAACAAATCTCTTTATAGCGTGTAGTAAAAAGCTCTGTCCTCTCTCAACGTGGATGCTGTGCAGTACACCAAATTCATCACAAAAGATCAGGTGATAGACGTTGACTTGTACTGTGGTAACTCCTATTCTCTTGGTCCAAGGATTTAACATAAAAACAGAGGGAAAAAAGCTAAAACCAGTCAGGCAAGACAGAAAAAATGAAATTATGTTGCGGTAAAGAATGTTGATATTAAGTACTATGTACTCAGATACGAAACCACGTTAAAAGCTAATCAATTAATTACAATTTCTTATTACTTTTATTACACTTTAAGCTAGGTAGAAGAAAAGTTAATGATCAGAATTACGATAAAAATTACAGGTGCCTTTACTCAGTGTTCATCAGACAACTAGTTGACAGCTACCAAAATCCATCATCTTAAAATTTGAATTCAGCGACCTTAAAACCATAAAGGAAGAGGGTCTCTATGGCCGGTTTTCGGCTTAATTTATTTCTTGAGGGAAAAATTTGAAAAACATTTTTTTAGTATCTACTAACAATATTTAATCGATTCCACCCCAAACGAAACTTTCCCCCATCCTCAATTTTTACCCCCCTGTCACCCCTTCACAGCTGGTTGGCAGCTGTCAACTGTCAAAATCGTCAATTTATCATTAGATTACAATTGAGAGATTTCAAAAACATATATACGGGCTGCTTTTCAAGCATTTAAAAGAAAATAAGGCAATAGCACAAAAGATAGTTTTCAGAGTGATTTTTGGTCCTTTGGCCACATTGGGCACCATATTGGATTTGCTATTTTAAATTTAGAAACTATATATTAAAATTACTTTTATACGAATGTATACATCCAAACACAACATTCTAACGCAAATTGGACATCATTTTTACTGAATTCCAAACTTAGACAGTAATTTGATTGAATTATTCGCCTTTTTTCCTTACTCTGACCGGAAGTTTGATGCCGCCATTTTGAGAAACAAAATTTAGGCAGCAAAACTGACTTCAGTGTACCCAAATCCTTTAGTGTACCAAATTTTGTTAATTTTCATCAAAAATTGTTGTGGTGACAGATTTTTGACGCCTAATTCTTACAAAACTGTGCGCTAGTGCGACTGTCGATTTTGTGGAAACACAGCCTAAATATAACACAAAACATACGAAGTTAATTTGAAACAAATATTCAAAAAAGAGTATCGTGGGCTCTCGCACTATTAATCTTAAGTGCTGTATTAAATATTTAAAACTGATCTAAAATTGGGATTATTAATACCTTGAGCTTTGTGCTTACCAAACAACAATAATTTCACTTTCGCCTCATTTAAAACCAAACCAAGATCAACCGAAAATTCAGATATCTTATCTAGATCCGAGTTAATAATATTTAGCACGGATACTGCGTATCGCTCGCGTACTGATGTGAAGAGCAAAACTATAGATATTTGTTGAGATCCTCAGTGTATACAGAAAATAGAGGTCCTACCCTGTGGCACACTCTTTGTAGTAAAAACTGTGTTAGAAATATTGTCATATAATACTATTTTTTTGCGACGATTACTGAAATATCCAAATCCATGATATTTAGTATTACGTCAGCTTCTTTCAATCTTTAATGAAAAGCATTCTTAAATGAGCCCATTACTAAATTTAGTAACGTGCAGTAACTGAATTTTTTTAGAAATTTATCTGCACAGACACGTGTTCTTTCACCCTACCTAACATGATTTAGTGTGTAACATGGATGAGACACGTTACACAAAAGCCAGTCTTCTATTAATTCATTCATTGCATTATCTTTATAAGCCATATACGTAGGTTGAGTTGAGAGACACGTTCTGGACGTAAACCTATTTACAACCGTTATTCAGGACGTACTGCTTCCTGTATTTTATCAGAGATGGGTTAACCTTATTAACATAGAAAGGCGCTACTGTTTTTGGTTCCATTCTTGCATATAAATCCAGCATGGAAATTATATTTGGTTATTATTACAAGATGAGAGAATTCATTATATATGTAACAACTAAATTAAAAACCCTAAAATTATACGTCGAAATTACATATTATAAACAAATAGTATAGCGGCAACCCAGAAAGAAACTGCTATTAGTGAAACAATCTTGTAATTTGGAATTAATTTAAAAATAGGTTAACTAATTTTTTTGATAAGTACGATAGGATAGGCAATTTGGTTTTAGAAAAAACAAGAGCACTGAACATGCAGTTCTGGACTTAATATATGAGACGGTTTCTAATTTAGATGCAAATAAGAAATGCTTGGCAGTTTTTCTTGATTTGGCTAAAGCCTTTGACACTGTATTACGTCGTATCCTATTAATGAGACTGGTAGGTATTGGTGTACGAGGTGCTGCTTATGAAATTTAAAAAAATTATCTTATAAACGAAACTCAGAGAGTAAAAATTAATAATTCTTTAAGTGAAACAGACTATTACATGGGCGTACCACAAGGAACAGTACTAGGTCCAGTCCTGTTCCGTGTATATATTAGTAACATAGCTAATTTAGTAGTCTAAATATAGTTTATCAATATTTGAATATTAATAAGCTTAGGTTAAATGTAAAAGTAAATTTTTAACTTTTACTCTCTCAGCTGATGATCAACCAGAAAAAAAATTTCTTACCATTTATAAAAGAAATTGTCAACATAGAAACGAATGCGCATGCCCTCAAATAGAAAAAACTAACAAAATAGAATACCTCGGAGTAATAGTTGATCATCATCTGAGATGGAATGAACACATCGAATATATGACAAAAAAGATCAGAATACTTATTCACAAATTTTATGTATTAAAAGGCATACTAAACAGAAAAAATGTATTTATTGTTTATGACTCGTTAGTTGAATCAATTATATTAGCTATTGTGTTGTAGCATGGGGGGGGATTATTTAAGAACTGTTTAAACAATTTACAAGTCACACGAAATAGCATATATTAAAAATTATACTAAATAAAAGTAGATTGTATAATACCACCCTCTAATATAAACAAGCAAAAGTGTTTAATATAAGAAATATTTATAGTTATCATACTTTACTGTGAAATTATAAAATACGGATTTCCATATATATCTCTCATGAATATTCAACAAGATGTGTAACAAATAAACACCTTATAATAACATTATACAAAAAAGCGCATACACAGCAATTTATTTTCTACTATGGCCCAAAGTTATATAACATTTTACCACTTAATATAAAGAATATACAAAACTTAAACAAATATAGAAAAGAAATAAAAAAAATTATTTTGGATAACCAAGATATGATTGATGTTATTTTAAATTAATAGTTTATGTAGTAATAAAATTAGTTCTGTTTTTTTGTGTGTAATAATTTTTCACTGTTTATTAGTTTAGGTCAGACCATTTATGTTTAATTCTAATGTTTTTGTTTTATGGTTTCAATGTGTACTACTACGAACTTAAGTTATGTAAAAAAAGTTGAATATTTTTTGGTTGTCCCATTTCATAAAAAATTAAGTAGCTGAATTTAATATGTATGTAAGACACCAAATCTTGTGTTGATACTTTGCAAATCAAACCACAGCGTGCTTAGGCGACTGTATCATCACAAATTTGGTGTCAGAATAAGTTGTCTTTTTCTTGTTTGTAATAAATATGTTAATTCAATTATGTATGCTTGGGTACCAATAAATTTGAATTTGAAAATGTGAATGATATTAAATGCCTCTTTGCAATATGGGGTAGTGCCCCAGAATTGGAAAGTGTGCCTGTAGAAAAGAAAGAAAATACATCGTTATGTCAAGAATTTAGACCAATAAATACGCTTTCCCCATATGAGAAACTGCTAAAAATATTAGTTAAAGAACAATTGTTAAGTAACGTTAAAAGCAATCAAGTTATCAGGCTGGGGTTAGGAAGCAAAATTCTTGTGAAACTGCTCTACAAACAGTTATGGTCAAGTGAAGAGAAGCTATAAGTGAAAGAAAGTATGAAGGTGTAGTGCTTTTAGACTATAAAAGAGCATTTGAAAGAATAGACAGGGATTTGCTGTTAGAAAAACTGGAAGTAATTGATATTCAAGGTTTAGTTCTTATTTAGGGGAAATATATCAAGTTGTTAAGTTTAACAATAGTGTATCTTGTAAAAGAGAAGTGATATACTGCGTTCCACATGGTTCCGTCTTGGGCCCAATTTTGTTTACATTATGTATTAATGATATTGTCAATATTCCTTTTCATTGTGCTATCCAGTTGATTGCTGATGATGCATTACTTTACTTTGTAAGTAATAATGTAAATGAAATTGTCGAAAATTTAAATTCAGATCTAGAAAGAGTTAAACTCTGATCTAATGAAAATAATATTTCTCTTAATTTAGATAAAACTAAGTTTATGCTAATAATTAGTAGATATAGTACCAGTGTTGATTCGAATGTTACCGTTAGAATTGATGATTGCATATTGAACGTGTTTTGGAACATAAATATTTGGGAGTAATAGTAGACTGTAACCTAACATTTTCTGACCATGCTAACTATGTCATAAGAAAAGTTGCTAAAAAAGTATATTTCTCCAAAAATTTAAGTACCTGAACGAAACTTTTAATTTATAAAACAGTAATCCTCCCCCATTTCACTTACTGTCCAACAATTATGTTTATACTTAATGGCGCTGAATTAAATACTCTACAGGTGAAACAAAATATAGCACTGAGAACTGTATTAAATTGTGATAACTACAGCAGAATCAATTTTATATTAGAAACACTAAACTTATTATCGGTCAAGCAAAACTTAATGTTAAATGTATTTATATTGGTTTTTAAAGTTTTAAATAATATGCTACCCAGACATCTTTTGCGACTTTGTGCAATTACGTATGAAGTCCGTGAGAATCGAGAAGGAAGGAATCCAGATAATTTCTATGCTGAAAGACAAAATAATAATTATGGTAATAATCAGTTGTTTATTAAAGGACTTAAATTGTATAATGAGTTGCCTGATAACATAAAAAATAGTGGTAACTTAAATAGCTTTAGAAAGATATCTAGACAGTATGTTAAAGATGTATGGCCTATTTAAATATTTTATTATGGCTTGTTTGTATTTATTGTGATTTTTGTTTATGTTTATTGTGTGTAATCTTGTAAACATTTAGCTATGCTAATAAAGTTATTATTATTATTATTACAAAAAAAAAGTTGTTCCAAATTAAATACTGAATGAAAAAGTTTAATACAGCTTTTTACCTAAAGCTAAAAATAAAGGCGGTACATAGAAAAATATAAAAAAGTTACTTTTTATTTATAATTTAAAAGTTTACAAGTTTTTCAACTAAATAATTACTGTTACAGAAAAAAATTGTTAAGAAAAATATTCTACATTAAAATTTGAATTAGAAAACTTTATACAATTGTTGACCTAACACTAAAAATAAAGCCGCTACACGGAGAAATACTATATAATAAATTTATGTATATTTTACAATCTAAAGCAATAATTATAATGTTTTTGTTGAGTATTCCTTTACGAGAAACTGAAGACACATTATTTTTCAACCTAAAAATAATTTTATAAAAATAGGTGGATTTTTTTAGTTAGACTTCATAGCTTTTTATATTAGTTGTATTCTCCTTTACAATTTGTGCATGTGCAACATAACGTGCATTACAAGCCGGCTTTTTTACAACCACATTTGGTTTCAATGCATCCTTTTTTGCAACGACATTGAATGAATTGTCTAATACTCCAGTCACATTAGGATCCATCTGCAAAAAAAATCCAAGTGAGCTGAAATTTTGCATACACCTTTACTTTGGCATTAAAAATAATGTCTCGAAAGTCCCTGTTGATATCGCGCTTGCGTCTTCAGTTATTCAAGGTCAAAAGTCAACGAAATCGGTTCTTCGCAAATATCCTGCCCCATATGGGTCGTATGACTTTTTTGACTATTACAAAAAAGGTTATAAACATTTTCTACGTATAACCAGCCGTTTTCACGCTATTTATTAGAGAAGTAATGAACAGCGGTGCATACGTTTCCATACCACCTCAGAAGTAGGGTGCGATGTGCGTTGTTTTTACATGGTTTCCCCAGTCTCAAACTCAAAATCTCGACGTTTCATGACATTCTAAGCATATTTGAACAATAAAAAATTTTTAAATTTTTTTTGTCGTTACTATACTGCTGGATGTGGAAGTAATTAATATATTTTTTTAAGAGTATAATCTGCGATCAGTGAAATGAAGAAACGAATTATTCGGCTTATTTTTGAAGATAGAAACTTCAAATTTTGTACGTATGTATTAAAATATATATTCTAGTTCGTCACGTTTTTAATTTTTTGTTTCAATCAAAAACACGTGATCAACGAAAAAATTGACGTCGAAAAATTGGAATTTACAAAAAACGAAATCGTGACGCCCTAGATAGTCCTTAATTAATTACGTGGATAAAATATAACCTCTTAATTTTCAAACATAGATTCAATAAATAGTTTCCAATTTTGCCGTCAATAGATGGCACTCGCCTCGGCATTCGCATAGCTTTACACGCTCTCAGACTTTAGGGAGGAACTTGTTGTCATGGAGACCAGACGCGAATGAATGCTTGCCAGGGAGGCATTTAGGAGTTCTGGTAATTGTAATCTTAAATTTATTTATAAATTATTTTATCTTACTGGAATGACTTAATAGATGAAATTCTTGAAAATGTTAATACATAAATAAAAGGTGCCACCGTTTTGTATAATCACTCCTACAAATTTTATTATGAAAATTTGAATGCGGTTTTTAGTTAGGTCAGAAATCAATTTATTCGAAATTATTACCAAGCCAAATGTACAGGGTGTCCCAGTCAACGCGCTATGCTCGGTTTTCACGGTAGTTTCTGAGATAAGTTTATGGTTCAAAATCCAGTCTGACGTAGGTTTTCCGAGGAATCTCATACTGCTAAGATATTTAGGAATCCAAGATGGCGGACGAATTTCGTCATCTATAGTCCTATTCGACTGAAAATCGATATCTGGGGGTTTTCGTAACCCGCATCCCCGGATGCGGGTTACGAATTTTTGGTCAAAATTTGGGAATCCAAGATGGTGGACGAATTTCGTCATCTATGGTCCTATTCGACTGAAAATCGATATCTGGGGGTTTTCGGGGATGCGAGTTACGAATTTTTGGTCAAAATTTAGGAATCCAAGATGGCGGATGTATTTCGTTATCTCTGGTCGTATTCGAATGAAAATCGATATCTAAAGATTTTCGGGGATGCGGGTTACGAATTTTTTTAAAAAATTTAGGAATCCAGGACAGCGGACGAATTATAACTATATTTTGACCCCCCTTTATTTATGTTATTGTTGGAGATAAAAAAAAGTTTCGTATAAGAGTTGTAGGGTTGTATGCATATTTTTTTAAATGCAATTAAAAAACAATTGCTTGCATATGTCTCTTGTGATATAACAATGAGGGTTGCTTTTTAAATGAAAAACCTGTATATTTTTACATATTCTTTTAGATCTTTTATCCCTGATTTCAAACATATAAGGATTGATAGATCTAGCTGTAATATTTTTTGATATATCGGACATTAAATATGCTCCAAACATGCATATAGGTATTTTAGGGTTTCTGACGGAGCGCAGTCAGTGGCGTATTTAGGGGGGGGGGGGCTATAGGGGCTCTAGCGGCAAAATTCAAGGGCGGCAATTTTTTTGAAAAACACCAAAGACAAAAACAAAAAATTTTTATTATTAATATGTTCTATCAGAACATGTTTAATTTATTTTAGAACGTGTTTTTTATATTAACTAGACTAAAGTTCCTTATTATAGTCAACAGTACAGGGTGGTTGTGCAAACGTTAGAACCTCATTTAACTTCTTTATTTTGGGAGTTACGTAAATAAGTTCAAAAATAAAAGTTAGGGGATATCACATGTATTTTCCAAACATCATTTCAGCAAAACAATTCAAACAAGTCGAATTTCGGAGATATGAGCTTTACCTTGGTTTTTTTAAATATATCTTTACACCATTTGAAAGGCCATAGAAAAATCTTTCCAATGATATATGACACAGTATTTTTCTTAAAAACTATAGTAGATATTAAGTTTTATGTTTTCTTACATTAAGTCATGGTAGTCCGAAAAATATACAGTGTGTTTCACTTTTTAATTTTTTTTCTGATTTGAATCAAATTTTACTTAAGTATGGAACAAATTAGGATCTACTTATGACCAGAAAAAAATGCACTTCCTACAAATGCAAAGCCATCTGTGGTACCAAAATATGCGGATAAAATCAAAAAATCATATTAAGCATATTTTTATTGGAAAATTTTGTCAATTAAACTTGTTCAGAATTGTTCAGAAACCTTAAGTCCAAAATTTAATCAAAATAAAAAATATATAAATTTTTATTAAAATAATGTCAAAGTCCGAAAATATCATTTTAATGGGTTTTTTCGTTTAGAAAACTGTACTATGACAATTTTGTTTGAAATTAAACCCAAGCTGCCAGGTAGTTGTAAAGCAATTTACAGTTTTTTTTTAAATAATTATTTTCAAAATTTTTAAAATTTCAATTTTTTCATTTTTTAATTTTGATTAAATTTTGGCCATTTTGGATAATTCTGAACAAGTTTTATTAACAAAATTTTCCGACAAAAAAATGCCTAATATGATTTTCCGATTTTCTCCACATATTTTGGTACCGCAGGTGGCTTTGGTACCGTAGGAGGCGAATGTTTTTCTGGTCATAAGTAGACACTAATTTGTAAGTAAAATGTGATTCAAATCGGAAAAAAAATAAAAAAGTTATTGGGGTGTTACCATTTCAAGTGAAACACACTGTATCGATTATTGAAATTCTCCATTTTATTTAAAATAAAGTGAAATTAGACAGAACTAACATATTGTTTATTTTAATTTACATACTTTTGTTTACCATGGCTAATTTGATAAATTGTAAATTTATAGTAAATTAGACAAAATTTGTTTAAGATAAGTACCATATTATAAAAACAAAGCTTTTTTTATGGCGTTTCAAATGGTACATATATGGAGTGTTAATTTAAAAAAAAGCAAAGTAAAGTTCATATCTCCGAAATGCGACTTTCAATAGGCATGTCCACAAAATTTTAATTTCAATTGGAAATGATAGAATTATCGATATTGTACACTAATTTAACAATAAAAAAAAACCGCTGCCCAAGGAATCACTACTTCCACATCCAGATTTTCTATCCAAGTCACTTACAACGAAAAAATGTTGTATGTGGAAATAATTGTTTAATAATATAATATTTGAATTCGTCTACCTCAAAAACCCATAAAACGATAACCCACATCGGTAGTGGGGTGGGGGGTGGTGATAGAGGGTGGCAGTGGGGGTGGATAAGGTAAAAAAATATTTTGAGGTTTCTGATTCTTGTACACACAATAAATCAAATTTTGTTTTCCATCCTCTTTAATAATGGGGTGGGGGTGGTAATGGGGGTGGCTAATGCCAAAATTTTTTTTGAGACCTTAGCTTCTCTTGTATATAGTAAATATCAATATTATGAACTCTTACCTGCTTTATTTACCTATTTACCCCAAATTTACCCCAATTTACCCCCCAACCCTTCGACGGAACAAGATGAAAATATAATCTAGTTCTAGATCTCGTTAAAGTACATATGTGTACCAAATTTCAAGTCAATATCTCAAACGGTTCCAGAGTAAACGTGCGCACAAGAAAAAAGTTACAGACCGACAGAAATTTTTTTTTCACTCAAACTTAAAATTTCGACGTTTCATGACATTCTAAGCCTATTTGAACAATAAAAATTTTAAAAAATTTTTTGTCGTTACTATACTTCCACTGGATGTGGAAGTAATATAGGTATGTATCCTTGTTTTGCCAGTTATTCGTAATAGAAATCACCCCAACATAGCGAGGATTTTTGGTAATTTTTCAATAAAAATTTTTGGACTATAAAGTAAAAAAATATTTTGAAGCTTTTGGTTCTTGTACACACACTAAATCACACTTTTTTTGTCCCCTTAAAAAATGAGGTAATGGGGGTAGCTAATTTCAAAAAATTTTTCGACACCTTAGCTTCTCTTACATATACTAAATAGCAATTTTACGGACTCTTACCTGCTTGATTTACCTGTTTACCTCCCCATTTACCCCAATTTACACTCCAACCCTTCGATGGAATAAGATGAAAATATAATCTAGTTCCAGATCCCGTTAAAGTACATACGTGTACCAAATTTCAAGTCAATATCTTAAACGGTTCCAGAGTAATCGTGCGCACAAAAAAGTTAGACCGACAGACAGACATAAATTTTTTTTTCGCTGAAACTTAAAATGTCGACCTTTCATGACAGTCTAAGCTTATCTGAACAATAAAAATTTTCAAAAATTTTTTTGTTACTATACTTCCACTGGATGTGGAAGTAATTAATATTCTATTTTCAAGAAAAAGAACGCCATTGCCATGTAAACCGGAAGTGATATTTAAAATTTACATGCCTTTTTTTACTTTCCTTTAATAGTCAATTAAGAACATAAATAATACGATCAATTCTTCTTTGATGTTCAATTATATGTTTCTTAGCGGCATCGATTCCCCGGAAAAAAAAATACTTATCTCAAAAACTACCGAGAAAATCGGACATAACGCGTTAACTAGGACACCCTGTACACTGTAAATATACATTATGTACCTACAGATAGTTTTTTATTTTAATTAAAAACAACTGCCTAAGGAATAAGTACAACCGCATTCAGTTTTCCTACTCAAATTACTTTAAATAAAAATTCTTGTGCACCCAACGTGAATTCGACTCTGTACGACAGAAATATATTTGAACTATTTCTTTTATATTACACAATCTGTTTATCTCCGCCTTTGGGCATATTTCATTGGTCAAAGGTGCACGCCCACCCGTATGTACCTTTTTCATATATATCAATGAAAATATTATGTGTCCTACCGCAAATCATACTCTTAATGCAGTATTCACTTGTTTTATATATGTAAAGTGCACAGTTTTCGAGGAACATGCGTTTCAATTTCTTGCGGCACGATATACCCAACTATGTTAAATTTAAATTATTTTAATCTAGTAGGTATACGGCTAAATCTGGCAGTTAAATATTTTAGAATAACAGTTAAAATAAAAAGGAAAATAAGAAAAAAATTTAAAAAATATTTAAAAAAAATTTAAGGAAGCAACATGGTATATTTAGCCAAAAACGACTTATTTTTATTTAAGGGGTCGTTGAGTAAAAAGTATGTTAAAGTATGGCCCTATATAAAAAATAATTGGATGGGTCTTTCCGCATATGCCATTGAAAAGTGACCCATTTTATCTTTAGTTTATTGTTCTCTGTCTGAAACGCACAAACCCGATTTTAGACTTCTACCTTTAATATTAAGGGAGTTACGGGGGTGACAACATTAAGTGTTAATATTGAATTTCTTCAAAATTACTTACGATATCTCAATGAAATTTATATTGTTAGTAGCTAGTAATAAGTTTCATATTATGTATTTTTTTTTCAGATTTTTTGCTCGATTGAAACTATAGAATTATTATTATATCTTTTAGGGTTTTTTTCCTGCAAGTGACACCTACCAAAAAATGATACAATGCTGATACAATAATTTCTTATATGAAGGAGCGGCAAGCTCAGCTGAACACAATTCAAGAATTAGTTGAAACTCAAAAATTATATCGACTGAAAAAACCTTTTGCTACATCGCACATCCCGAGAAAAAGAGTAATAACTCAAAATTTTTAGGAATAAGATAAAAATCATAAGTATAAACAATAACTTTTCTCCGAAGAAAATAGTAATAAAGTTTATTATAGTATAATACAGTAATATAGTAAATTAGACAAAACATTAGGAAGATAGATATTCTGTTGTGTATATCATTGAAAGCCCTTTATGTCCTTTAAGATGGTGTAAAAATTTACGGGGATTACACAAACCCAAGTAAAGTTCATCTCCGCAATTTAAGTAAAAAAAATGCCTAATACAACTTCTCGAAAAATTGACCCTTTCTTTCTTAATAAAAGTGCACGCCAATGACTGAAATAAGTTTCGTTTTACTCAAAAAATATATAGATTGAAACCAATCCAAATTTAGTGGAAATTGGATGATTAACAACTGAGCTACGAAAAATGGGACACACTTTATAAGCAAATAAAGAAAATTACATTTTTTCTATTGAAATAGAAATGGAATTATGTTAAATTTTCTGAAAGAATATTTCCGATACGGCATAATAAGAAGCTAGGAAAAACCTAAATAATTGTTGCCGATCTCGTTTCCATGGAATAAACGTGTTTAATGCTGGTTTCAGCCTTGGACGCTGCTGGTATTAAATTTAATTCTCTGGCCTTGTAGGGTTCTATCGTCAAATCAACGGAAACTTGATTTAACAAGGGTCCTAGGTATCAGATATCCTATGAACTTGTAAGAAATTGTGTCAGGATTTAACGTAAATATTCCTGCGGCTCGAACAGTAATCGATTGTGATGGTCCTGGAATTACGGCTAGATTTTGAAAGGCACAAATGTAGCGTTGAGAGTACTGAAGGAAAAGTTTCATATGTGGTCGGATAGTATAGTATAGTATAGTATAGTATAGTATAGTATAGTATAGTTATAATGTTAACAGTGTTAACTTAGCCTCATCGGTAATTATAGAAAATAAAATATAAAACCCCATAGACAATGTATTTCTATTTTATTTATTAATAAACCGTTAAAATCGACCCAGAATCATTTAAAACTGATAAAATCTATTAAAATTCATCTGCCACATTTTATCAATTAGATCTCTCATGCTCCGTGGACATTGAGCTAATATGCGAGATAAATGTACTGAGCCCTTATTTTAACCGTTAATATCTCAAAAACGGAGGGCAGGGAAAAATTTAAAAAAATATTGTGTTCATTATGTGTCCATTGTATACCGATCAGTGACATTTGAATAACTTACGTTAAACGGTATTAAAAATACGATATGATTATAGTTAGGTATATTGCAAAATATCGTACTTGTTAAGGACACTTTAACCATACAGGCATTAAATTCCTTATATCTCGAAAAATGTGCATCGTATAATAATATTTTATCAGTAAAACGCAGCTTTTCTCATGTGGTGAAATTTGTTCACAATTTTTCATTTTAAAATTTTGGATTTATTGTTAAAAACGTGACGTCATGCTTATTCGGTTGTTTTTTAAAGATATTTAAAAACATTTTGATAAAATCATTGAAACTTGGTATGCCTTCTACACCCCTTCTACCGGTGTTCTGCACAGTGCACTGTGACCAGTGCGCAATAAAAACAAGAAAAATTTGCTCTCCCACATCTTCCCGTCCAACAGAGGGTAGTTTTCACCCCTATAGGGAGTTGGTTCTTTGGCTGTGTTCACCTTCCACCATGTCTCCCTTGCATTCTCAAGAGAAAGCTAGAAGCTTTCATGACGCAGATCTACCCTTCCGGACATAGATCTGCGTCATGAAAGCTTCTAGCTTTCTCTTGAGAATGCAAGGGAGACATGGTGGAGGGTGAACACAGCCAAAGAACCAACTCCCTATAGGGGTGAAAACTACCCTCTGCTGGACGGGAAGATGTGGGAGAGCAAATTTTTCTTGTTTTTATTGCGCACTGGTCGCAGTGCACTGTGCAGAACAGCTCTCAACTGCCTTGTCCGTACCAGTCTTAGTACATGAACTGTTTTAATGTTTTCTTATAAAGGTTTTAATTAGCTTCAATTTACGTGATTAAAATGAAAAAATTTCAAGAAATAAAAATTTTGCAATTTCCTATTTAGTACATTTCAATATGTTTGTTTTTGAAAATATTTATTTCTTTTGTTCCTTGTTACTGTTTTGGTGCATTGAATATTGTTTGTGATATGTCTTTTACAAAAAAAGCATAAAAATTTTATTTAGATTCTTTTCTAAGTTATTTAAAAAAAATCAGTGTGGAATCGGAAAGTGTTTTTAATTTCTTTCTTTAAAACCAAAAAGAATTTCGAATATAACGTAATAACATAAACTGAAGCTAATTAAAACCTTTATGTTTAGTTCTCATTAAAACTATTATTTTTTTGTTATTTATTTTATATATTTTTTAATAAATGTGTGTATATATTTATAATCATGCTTCAAATTACATTTAGTCCTTAATTTTCGCACCAAATTTACTTTTAAATTGCTCACATGTCACTTAATATCAATGCGCATGTAATTTTGAGGTATTTCTCTATAAAAAAACGAGAAGATTGCAGTAGTTCTTTACTGTATGAACACAGACATTTCAATCGCTTCGCATTTTTTGAACATATATTCATTGAGTCCAATTATTATTCGCCACCGCTTATTATAAATTTATTTTTGTACATTGTGACGTGCATTAGAAACTTTCATGAAAGTGCATCCAACAAGCTTGTGCCATAGTCCTGGTTTCACCATCAAAGAGGGCCCTCTGAAGACAACCTCAGCAAGTTTGTATGGTAAGAGACCACCTCAGAAGTATTATAGAGTACATGCATTTTATCCTTTTTTTTATATATTTAAAATTCCGCGTATATTATTGAAAGGCCACGTACTTCAGTCCATTTTCTCTACTGTTTAAGCAACGCTGGGAAACCATTTTTTAGTTAATTCCCAAACACTTTATATGGAAACATTAATGCAGTTCATATACAGGGTGAGGTACAAAAAATATTCAAGGGAATTAAGTTTTCTTTCTTAACAATTTTGTCAAAAAAACTTTTTTAAAATTACTCTGTACACATATTTAAATGCCTTAAAAATATCTACAATTTGATGTGCCAAACATGGTGGTCGCTTAAAAAATAAGAAAGTGGCACAGTGCTTAAGGTGTTAAGCTTGCGACCACGGGGTCCCAGGTTCGAATCCTGGCTAGGGTATGGATGTGTAGTGGCGTTTTTCATGTGTTGTCGAGATGGTAGCAGTGAACTAGATTGCCGTTGTGTGAGAGACAACACAATCCAGTCGCTCTCCTCTCCTGAGTTCGAGTCTCAGCTGTGGCAGATGGCAATGTCGCAGGGAATGGGTGTTGTGATATTGTCTATGTGTGTGTCTCCGTCCTGGTTGAGTGGTAGAATAGCCTACGGCTAAACTCCGCCAGGACATTAATATAAATAAGGCGATTAAAATAAAAAAATAAAAAAAAAAAATAAAAAACAAAATAAGCCTGGGGAGTTTTAAGTGGCACACCCTGTATATATTCTGTCATTTTCTTACAAACTACCTCCTCTTTTATCACTCTGTCTCGATCTCTGATGGATCTTCTTCCACTCATTTTCATGCTTTTCTACTCATACATTTTTGTTCACTCTCTGACACTATCTCACAAACTTTCTGTATGCATCTGGCATGCGTCGTCCATTCTTACACTCTCCCGCGCTCTCTTCTGCTTCGCTGGAACCCCTTCTTACTCTCACTCTCTCTTGCTGCTATAGTATCTATTCTCTTTTTTTGTAGTATCTCTTGCTTTTGTTTTTATAGGATCTTCTAACTGGTTGGCACTTATGGTGTTCTGTTGTATCTCTCTTCAGTGACCAACAGTAATCCGCCATCATGTGCACATTCCACCTCCCTTGATAGCAGTTGCGGGCTGTTCTGCACAGTGCACTATGACCACTGCGCAGTAAAAACAAGAAAAATTTGCTCTCCCACATCTCTCTCCACCCCCGTCCAGCAGAGGGCAGTTTTCACCCATCTAGGAGGTTGGTTCTTTGGCTGAGTACACCCTCCATCATGTGTTCCTTGCATTCTCAAGAGCTTGTAAGCTAGAAGCTTTCATGGCGCAGATCTATGTCCAGAAGGATATAGAAGGGGTGTAGAAGGCGTACCAACCCCTTCGGGGGAGGGGAGGTTATTACACCCTTGGAGAAGCCCTTGGCAATAATAAATGAGAGCACGAGGGCTGTAAAATGCCCATTCATACTTCTTTCCGTAATGATCTTGAAAGTCATAACTTTACCCCCATTTAAGGGATATTTTTGGCTCTGCACATTAATTTAAGGGGTATACAAATTTTTTTCACCTCGGATTCGGATTCAGCGTCGAAAAATCATAGGAATACCATGGTCAGTCATCCAGATCATAACCTTTTTTTGTGGGGCTGTGTTATAGGTATAACAGACAATAGTATTACGAATCCTGCGAGATTCGTCCCACATTGCAAGCTAAGTAAATTATAGGGGAGAGTTGTACTGTTCCTATACAAACTGATGAATAATAAAATTGACTCTCCTTACATTCTGGGTAAAATACTCTTGATCGTAAACTAATATTTCTCTAGATTTGGTCATCTACTTTATATTTCAGCAGTCATGTTAACTTTGCATGTAATTGACCAACTCGTATATCACAGAAAATTGTAACGATTACTTCTTTCACATTGATCATTATTTCAACATTTCATTGTATGATTTAAGAAAATAAGCTTACTCTGCTTTACGTACTATTAAATAAATTATGCAGGAGAGTTGTCTTCTCTGTACTGTTTCCATACAAATTGATGAATAATATTAATTTTGGTAAAATACTCTTTAACGTAAACTAATATTTCTCTAGATTTGGTCTAATTTATATTTCAGCAGTTACGTCAACTTTACAAGTAATTCACCAACTCGTATATCACAAAAAAATTATAATGATTACTTCATTCACATTGATCATTATTTCAACATTTCATTGTATGGTTTAAGGAAATAAACCTACTCTACTTTAAGTACCAATAAATAATTCAAAACTGAATACGGACTACAATATGACTTGTATTTAGGTGTTTATAAGTATTTCAGTTTTAGTTTTGTATGGTTTTGATCCAAACTGTAGCCGTCTTATTCCAGTAAACTGTTGAAATATTGCACTATATTTATGGACACTATGTATCAACTTAGTATTGCACTAGATGTTTCAATTACTTGTAATTCTCTAGGGAAACAATTTTCTTAAATACCATTTGTACTATTAAGCCTCATGGATGAAGTTGTATATAATTGTACATGAAAACATAACCTCATTCTCGAAAGGTCAGCTTTGTGGCATTACTTGAGTAAACTACTTGTTTAAGTAAGTTGGCATCAAAATAAATGTTATGGCGGTCTGTTCCGCAGGCAGATATTTAATGTGTATTAAATGAGCAACTTTAAAAATATATTTGTTATATTCAATATCCATGGATACTTACGGCTTACACAGAACGGTTGATATACACTTCTGTGCAAAGAAATCCCGTACACCTATTTTTCGCTGTATTAAATCATTATTTATTTATTTGTCAGTATCAGTGTTATGTTTTCGCAATGCCAAAATTAACTAGACATGAAAAAAAATTAATTTTCTCTAAAATTGAAGAGGGATAGCCTATCAGAGCAGTTGCTAACCATTATCAATTGAATAAAAGTTCTGTTATGAGTGTGAAGAAATGAGAGGAGGAAGGTAGCATAAAGAAAAAGGACGGTTCAGGTCGATCGAGAAGTTCAGATCTCGTTCAAGATGAAGCGCTCCTTGGCTATTTGAGGGAGAATCAGTTTCAAACAGCAGAAGACGCTGTGCTGTGTTCATGACAAATTTTCCAGCATCGAGGTCAACAGCTAGCCGAGCTATAGGAAAATACAAATTAAAAAACTGTGCAAGTGCCAAGTAGACCATATTAACAGAAGAACAGAAGCAAGCAGTTTTATTTAAATTAAGTATATCACCCGTTGGAGATTTGGAACAATGTTGCGTTTACCGATGAAAAAGTTTTTCAGTCTTGTAATGACGGACATATTCGGGTGTACCGACAGGTTTATAGGGATATTTTGGGAAACGTTATGCTTCCTTGCAATTATGTCTAAACAACACCTTCATTTATCAACAAGACAACTGCCAGGATAAGTACTCAATGGTTTGGGAACAATAATACTGAATTATTACCGTGGCCTTCGTACAGCCCAGATATAAACCCAATTGAGAAATTGTTTGGGGTTTGCTAGTAAAAAAAATATGGACGAAACTTCACCAAGAAGAAGAATTGCTGGGAGGAGTTAAGAGAAAAAGAAAACTATTGTCGTAACTAATTGCTTCTATGCCAACAAGATTTAATCACGTCTTGGAAGAAAACGGAGCCATGACAAAATATTGGGTTACATTAAATACAATCGGAGTTATGTGCAGTCGTATCTGTGAATTTTTCAACTTCAATTTTTACATTTGTTATAAATCGAAATCATTCCCATCGAGTGGTGTAAAAACAAAAATGCGTATACTTTTCTTCTGGATTAACATTATTTAAATAGGTACCTTACTTATGACGTTTCACAATCAATGTCAGTTTTTTTATAACTTATATGATACTAAAAAAATCTAAATTCCGAAAAGGCTGATTCACACCACTCAATATTAGTAAAAACTGGATTACTTTATTTTTCAAGTGTATGGGATTTCATTGAACAGAAGTGTACATAGTTGATAGTTTTATTTTAAACAATGTTCAATTTGTTAAGTTCTTCTTTTAACATTGGTAACCAGGTTATGCAAACATCTACAGGGCAGTTCGACACGCATTTATCCTTATTGATTCTTTAATTTTTATTTTCTTGCTATCGGTTTCTTTTGCTAAAATTTTGTCCCAGTGCATTCTATGTTCGTTCTTCCAAGCGTGTTCCCAAATTTTCGATTTCTGAAACTCATTCTACCTAATGTAACCCTTGTGCACACCCAACCTTATATACTAATGGTCTGAATGACTCATCCACATAATGTTTATCATGCTCATGCGGATACATTCATTTTTTTTTAATTTTACTTATCATTTAGTGGTTTTGTTATTGTTAAAACAGATCTCGAAGTATTGCCCATTTGAAATATCATTCTAATATCAAATGTATCGGCTATGCGGAGCATCCATACTAATTACATTCTTTCTCTACAGTTTCTGCGACCCCCTCCCCCCTATCGGCGCACACACCAGTATATGTACAATATACAGCTCAATTGTACCGATGCCCTGCTTTGATACACGAACAGGTGACAAAAATAAGATTTCACGAAGTAAGGGGCGTGCTTGAAGCAGTATATCCATCATTCTTTTCCTAATTTCTGTTTTCTTTCTTGCACTCGCTTATCTCAGGAAAGATTACACTATATTTGCCAAATCAGTATGTATCCTGACATAAACGAATGCAAGGAAGAAAACAGAGATATTAGGAAAATACGTACGTGGTTAGAAATGACAGGTACCGACGCCCTGCGTTAGTACATTCACGAAGTGTAAAACGTGCTGGGAGCAGAGTATGTCCGTCTTTCTTTTCCTAATTTCTCTATTTCCTTTCTTGAACTCATTTATTGCAGGATATATAAAACTACATTTGCAAAATCTATATGTGGACTTTATTTATACAATAGTATGCAGATACAGAGTTAAAGCATCTCTGATGAAACAATCGATTAAAATACAACAAATTATCTATTTCCGAAATTATATTACGGACGCAGGGGAGATAGAGAATTCCGAAGCGGCTGTTGTTGCCTTTTTTTATTGAGCACGTATTCTCTACCTTATCATTTAATTCCCGGAAGATGTACAAGCCCTTGATAGATGTGAGAATCGAACGTAGATTAATCTTATTGTCTGGATTCTGACACCTGGAGATTTTCTACGTGACAATTATTAAGTAAAATATAGTGGGAAATGAAACGTGAAGTGGCAGTCGAACAAGCTAGAGGATAATATATTTGGAGAAAGTGTGACCAATCGTGTAAACCAATTTCTGTACGTATTCGTCGATATCATTTGCCAGCAGTAATGGATTGTGATAATTGATATTTTCAGATAAATATTGTCACGCCTACGCACAATAGAGCAAACGGGACTTTCATGTTGATATGTTGATAATCGTCTGTTTGGTACATATACCTAGTGGCTCGACATTACGTTAACAGGCGATATTGCTATAGAACATCCCAGAATCGACCTAAGTCGAAGGCTAAATAAAAATTTCGACAGGTAAAAATTCATTTAAAGACACTTTTGAGCATAATATACAAGATTGAAAGGTATTAGCGCCGAAAACTGGCACAAAAGAACTCATATAGGTTTGCAGCGACGCACAGTGGGAAAAATATGCCCTTTTTTGGACAAAAATCTGCCGACAGTAGAAATTTCAATCAAATTAAATTTAAAAAATAACAAATACTCTTAAGACATTGTACTGTAGAGTAGTGCTGCGGCAAAGTAGCTTTGGATTAACCTAACCTAAAAATCGCAGATATTACTTCCACATTCAGTGGAAGTATAGAAACGACAAAAAATTTTAAAAAAATTTTATTGTTCAAATAGGCTTAGAATGTCATGAAACGTCGAGATTTTAGGTTTGAGCAAAAAAAATGTCTGTCGGTCTGTCTGTAACTTTTTTTTGCGCACGATTACTCTGGAAACGTTTAAGATATCGACTTGAAATTTGGTACACATATGTATTTTAACGATATCTGGAACTAGGTTATATTTTCATCTTATTCCGTTGAATGGTTGTGGGGTAAATTGGTGTAAATGGGAGTAAATAATCAAGCAGGTAAGAGTCCATAAAATTGGTATTTAGTATATATGTATAAGAGAAGCTAATGTCTCAAAAAAAATTTTAGCATTAGCCACCCCCAATACTACCCCCACCCCATTATAAAAGGGCCTGAAAAAAATTATTTCGTCGTAGATAACCATTCGAAATCTTATTTTAAAAAGGAAGACTGAATGATGTATTTATTAGAAATAAATTGAAAATTTGTTTGAATCCTATACATAACCTCAAAATTTGCCAAAAAAGTAATTTTTTAAGTAACCTAAAATATTTCAAAATCCTGACATGATGGGCCAATTCTGAGGCCAGATTCGGATTCAGCGCGAAAAATTACTTCGGAAATTGGATAATGTTAGGGTTAAAACTGAATGAAGTAAAAAAAAAATTGAGGCCTTTGGTTCTTGTACACATACTAAATCACATTTTTTTTCACCCCCTTTTATAATGGGGGGGTGGCTAATGCCAACATTATTTTTGAGACATTCTCTTGTTTATACTAAATGCCAATTTTATGGACTCTTATCTGCTTAATTTACTCATTTAACCACATTTACCACAATTTATCCCTCAACCCTTCAACAGAATAATATGAAAATATAATTTAGTTCCAGATCTCGTTAAAATACTTATGTGTACCAAATTTCAAGTCGATATCTTAAATGGTTCCAGAGTATTTAGTATATATAAGAGAAGCTAATGTCTCAAAAAAATTTTTAGCATTAGCCACCTCTATTACTACCCCCACCCCATTATAAAAGGGGGTGAAAAAAAAAATGTGATTTAGTATGTGTACAAGAACCAAAAGCCTCAATTTTTTTTACTTTATCCAATTTCCGAAGTAATTTTTCGCCCTGAATCCGAATCTGGCCTCAGAATTGGCCCATCATGTCAGGATTTTGAAATATTTTGTTATTTAAAAAATGACTTTTTTGGCAAATTTTGAGGTTATGTATAGGATTTTAAAAAAATTTCAATTTATTTCTAATAAATACATCATTTAATCTTCCTCTTTAAAATAATTTTCGAATGGTCATCTACGATGAAATTTTTTTCACCCCCTTTTATAATGGGGTGGGGGTAGTATTGGGGGTGGCTAATGCAAACATTTTTTTTGAGACATTAGCTTCCCTTGTATATACTAAATACCAATTTTATGGACTCTTACCTGTTTGATTTACCTATTTACTCTCATTTACCCCAATTTACCCCACAACCATTCAACGGAATAAGATGAAAATATAACCCAGTTCTAGACCTCGTTAAAATACATATGTGTACCAAAGGACAAGGGTAGATAAGCTATATAATTTTCGCCCACTAATTTCATAAAAAAGAAAAGTTCTCCTTAAAGTCATTAAGCGTTATTTATTTATAGTTGAACATATGATCTTTATGTTTCTATATGTGTTTGATTTGAAAAACAACAGTAGGTCATAATAATATCATTTCAAAGTGGGCATGTTTGCAGTTTTTTAGTCATTTTTGACCTTTTTCCGAACTTTTAATGTAATTTCAGTTAGATGCGTTCGATGAAACAAGATAAACTATACCTCATTTCATTGTTGAGCATTTAAGCTTTTAAATAATGGTTAATTTATATTGTTTCATCAAGCGCTTCAATGTATAAAAAACAAAACCGTTTCCGCGGGAGTCGTAGTAGTGTCGACGTTGCGTGGGAATTTAAACGTGTCAGCGCTCAAATATGTATTGAATAAGAATATGTTTATCCACGACCATCGTATAATCATTGCATTCTACATTTAACAATTGTCAGATAATGATAGTCATTATTCCAACCAAACGTATAATGAACATAATCTGATTCTAACACATATTCAACCAACCAGGAACTAGTTGTTTTCATTCTAACGCACCTGTGACCAATCAGAAACTAGCAATTTTCATAAGGAAATGGCGAATCCATTTTTCCATGTTTTCGTGCATATTTTCGTGTTTGACGTTTAACACGTCAACGTTTTACTGTAAATGAACTTTATTTTTTCAGTTTTAAACGATTAAAACAGTTAAAATATGCGATAGTCGTGGATAAATTATAGTATTCAGTTCGTGTATAATGGCTATTACACACTCGGATGATTTACGACACGCCTTCGTCTCGTGCCGTAAACATTACCCCCGCGAGTAATAGCCATCATTATACGCTCACTGAATAATCTACTATTCCAAAGAACAGTTTTTTATTACTCGTCAGGACATATACTACTAGGAAAATATAATGACGTACAACATGGCCGATGGGCGGAAAAAGGCCCTTATCTACCCTTGTCCTTTCAAGTCGATATCTTAAACGGTTCCAGAGTAATCGTGCGCACAAAAAAGTTACAGACAGACTGACAGACATTTTTTTGCTCAAACCTAAAATCTCGACGTTTCATGACATTCTAAGCCTATTTGAGCAATAAAATTTTTTTAAAATTTTTGTCGTTTCTATACTTCCACTGAAGTAATATCTGCGATTTTTTTGTTAGGTTAATCTAAAGCCACTTTGCCGCAGCACTACTCTAAAGTACAATGTCTTAAGAGTATTGCCATTTTTTACCGAATATACCGAAAATAAAAGTATAATTTTGGTAAAAGGCAAAAGTACAATATACTTTTTCAAAAGTGCGTCAAAGTTGGACCTTAAAAATAGTTTTATGGATAAGGAAAAAGAAACAGTATACTTTTTACGTAGCACGACAAAAATATACTTTGAAAATATTTATAATTATTTTCAACTTTTTAATTGCTAACACGATGAACGTGGAGATACAGTCATTATGGATATCATTCAGAAGAATGAATATGAAATTTGAACGATGCAACGTACTGAAAGGACGAAATTTGACAAATGTGGCAAAGGCGCGTAGCGTGTAAAGGCAGTTACTTGGCAAAAATTATTAAAAATTGACAAGGCCGGTTTCTCGAATAAAGCGAATTTGGATTCATCCAGCGGCTCGTAAATTGGACGAATGCGTTGGATAATCAGTAGAAAGCGATAATAGGAAAACCAAATACAGGTCTTTCCAAATGACAAAGTTATAGAGAAAACCACCTTGTGCATAATTAATAAGACAAAAAGTAATTTTTCCAAAAAGTCGCCCGAAGGCGAACTCTTGTCACGTCCCCTATATTGAACCTATATGAGAACCGGTACGTCGCGACCAGTAACTTCTTGTAAATCAAACTTTTTATTTAAATCACAACTTCCTCTCCACCCCATCTTTCCGAAGGCAGGCAGACCATCGGAAGAATACTGTCATTGGCTCGAACGGGTTTTTTCATTAAGTCTTTTCCCATATCAATAATCCAATTTTTAAAACTGTGCGCGTGTGCTGTGCAAACTAAAACATTAGTGTAATTTTTAAGTGTTTTTAAAACTCATTCTAGTTATAGTTCGCCAAATTGTTAGATTTAAGTTTTTTGTTCCAAAGAACAGGAGTTCTAACCTTATAATCCTTCATTTATTGTTTAAGCCGGAGTTAAACCCGTTTCACCCGACCACCCATCTACCACGACGTTGCACGCCGTGGTGGTGTGGTCGGCTCTGAATCGGGACTTGACTCAGGCGCACTTTTGTATTATTAACTGTAATAAAACATTTTTGAATTGAATTGAATTGGTACGTCGCGAGATTGACAAGAAGTTGTAAACTCATAGATAAACTCCGCTCTCGTGAATTATATAATCACGATAGAGAACCTTGAAACTAATCATAAGCGACCTAAAAATTTTTAAGTAAAATATTTTTATATTATTTCAAATCAGCTACAGAAAACCCAAAAATGCTTTTAGTCGGGAATCTCAGCAACAATTTAAGGCTTATTTTTTGATGCTTAAGTACCTATCAGACATACGGCTGAAAAGTACTCTATGTAAAATTGCCTGCTGAATAATCCGAATTCGGAGGGCGCATAAAAATCGGGGATTGCCTTCAACCCTCATTTCGGAAATTGTGAAAAATTGAATTTTTAAAATCTGACTTGCTTTTTCTCCCACAAAAAAAATAAGCTAAAAAGCTATTTTTTTTTTCAAATTGTAGCACACAGTGCATTTAATGCAACAGTGTAGTGAAAACACATCTAATATAGAAATTTTAGAAAAAAACATGTAGTGAACTTCTACGCAGCCGGCGCATTGAAAAATGTAGCCTGCGAGGTTTTTTTTTATTTTGGGAAATTGACAAAAACTAGATCGTACGAAATTACAAGAGAAGACCAAAATTATTTTTAGTGATTGATTCATACTGATATTTTGAGTGGAACGGAAGATATGATTTTTTTTAAATTTGGGTGTCCTGCGAACGAGCGCGCTACGAGTTGAAACAGACGAAGAACATCTGGAAGTTTTGTGGACATGTTACCTGTTTTCTTCCAAATAAGAAATGTATAGGCACATATCTTCAGTAGGTGGTAAAACTATATCACTCTTGCAGTTTAAAGATAAATGTGCCCTTAGTTCTTTAAGGCTTACGTGAAAATTTGAGTGTCCATACAGGCATTTGAAGAATGTGGAGCCAGTGTTTATAAATTCCATGACGTTGCAATCCTCCATGTCATTTACATATTTTGTCAGAGCATTAAGTGTTTCCCAATTTTCAGTTGCAGTCTTAACTTTCGTCTTTTTTCCCTCTCTAAATGTCTAGCTTGTGTTATCCCACCCACCAAGTACATAGGTAAACATAAAATGAGTCGCTATAAGGAGGAGAAGTATGAGTACCTGTTGCTGCGTCTTCAATTATTTTATTGCAGAAAAAATAGGAATCGAACTTTTGAAGCCACAGCTTTACTTTCATTTTGCTGTACAAAAACAATGACAACAAAAAAATATCTGTTACGTGCCACTATTGCTACTCTTCCAAAACACAAAATTTTAATATGGAGAATATAACTATATCGGCTTCCTCATGGTTATGAATCTTCGCATTTTTCAAGATATAAGCTTGTTCTAATTATAGTAATTTCTAATTATTAATTGTAATATATTTTACTAAGCTGATTTAAATACATTCATATCTATAATATTTAGAGACAGTTTCATTTATACAGGTTAGATGAATACATAATAATTTACGTGTTTCTAAAGTTATGATGAAAATTAAACCTAAGGCATTTTAAACAACTATATTAATAACTACATATTTTAAACGAAAAATGCGGTAAAACCTAAAACAGGAATATTGTACCTACTAATACAGAACCAAACAAGCTAAAAACGTACTCTTCGCCAATTTACTGAGCTTTTTATATATAATTGTTACGCATTCTATAGGATACTCTTCGCAGTTTTCTTGTAAATAATGTTAGTTTTTGGACATCCTAAATTTTGTGATACTATCTTTATTATGAAAAAAATTGTATGAAAAAAAAATGAAAAAAAAAAATCCAACCTGTGGGATTCGAACACGGGACCTTTGGATTGCAACGCAAAGCAATCAATCAATCAATCAATAGTATTTATTCAGTATTAATAGTACAATATGTGCCTTCTCGGAGCCCAACCCGGAGCCAGCCACACGACCAGGACAGGTGACGTCGAGGTGGGTGTGGGGCTGGGCGGGGTGGGCCCGACTCAGCTTAGAGATAGTTCGAGTGGGGGGCTAGAAGCTCCTGTCCACCGCAGGTGGACTTAAAAACTAGGTTAAAATATTTTATTGTCCACATGGACCTAAAAGTAAATTAAAAATAAACACAACACTAAAAACATTGGCGAACGCGCACTACGCAAGTTTGGTTATTGACACGGGAAAACTGAACGAAAAAACCCGTTCGAACAAATGACGGCCTTGCGGTCTGATCGCCGACAAGGAAGGTAAGATGGAAAGATAAAAGCTGTGATTTAAAAAATTAGGATTTGAATAAGTTTCGGCCTGGAGGGGATTTAGGGACAAAAAAATTACAAAAAAAAAAAGAACAAAATTGCAAAAATATGAAAGGGAGAGAGAAAGGGGTTGAAAGATAAAGATAGGGGAAAGGTAGGTTATCTTAGGAGAGAGTGTGGCTAAGGGAGTTGCCGGAAGATAGGCAACGCCTGGTATGGTAGGGGGTGTTTTATATTGAAAAGTATGGCATTATGCTGTCTGATTCGAGTGATGTTGCGGGTAAGCGGGCTAACGTCCAGTTTGAACTGAGACGTTTCTTGGACGTAGTCCGCTAGTGGGGTTATGTCGTGGCAACGTGCATAAAGATCTCTGTGGGAGGTGTACCTATCAGAGGCTGAAATGAGGCGCATAAATTTGTGTTCTAGTACTTTTAATTTTCGCATTGTCGTGGCTGGGATGCTGCACCACACCGGCGCCGCGTATGTGATAGCCGGCCTGATTACCATCATATACAACAACTTTTATTGGTCCTGTTGAGTCCGCTACCCCGCGCCAGGAGCGGATACAGACTCCTGGACATGAAGTAGATCTTGCGAATCGTCTCGTTAATGTGAATGTTGAATGTCAGTCGTTTGTCTAGGTTCACCCCCAGATATTTCACGCACCGCTTAATTGGAATTTCTCTACCCCCGATCGAAAGTGGCGTTAAAATACGGTTTTCAGTGAAGCGGCGCGTGAATAGGATCGATTCTGACTTCTCGGTTTATCCGAATCTTCCACTTATCGTAGTACGCCGTGGCACGAGCCACGTGCGCCTTCAGCAGCATATTGGCTGCCTGCGCATTGTGCGAGTGCACATTCATGGCCGTGTCGTCGGCGTACTTGGCAAGATTTGTCTTCGGGAACTCCGGGAAGTCGGAGACGTATAGGTTGTATAGTTTTGGAGACGGACGGACGGACAGACGGACGAACGTTTTGAAAGTTGTTAAGAAATCGTTCACCAACACAATGATATGAAAATTTTTTCTCTACGAGCGATATTTACGATTTTAGAAATGTGCCGATCAAATACAATATACTCTTCGTTTTTGCGAAGAGTATAATAACTCAATATACCGCAAATGAGTGCCCGCATCCGGCGGTTTCGATTTGTAGCGCGCTCGATCACAGAACGGCCAAATTTAAAAAAATCATATCTTCCGTTTCACTCAAGATATTAGTATGAATTAATCACTAAAAATAATTTTGGTCTTTTCTTCTAATTTCATACTATCTAGTTTTTATTAATTTCTTAAAATAAAAAAAAATCTCCCAATCTACATTTTTCAATGCGCCAACTGTGTAGAGGTTCACGTGATATTATTTTTTAAAATTTTTATAAATATTAGGTGTGTTTGACTACACTGTTACATTAAGTGCACTGTAGGCTACAACTAAAAAAAAGAATAGATTTTTAGCTTATGTTTTGTGGGAGAAAATGCAAGTTATATTTCAAAAATTCAATTTTTCACAATTTCCGAAATAAAGGCAAATTCGCGGATTAAGGCGAAGGCAATCCTCGATTTTTATGCGCCCTCCGGATTCGGATTCAGCAGACAATTTTACATCTAGTACGACACTTTTCAGCCGTATGTCTCACAGGTACTTAGGACTGAAAGATAAACGTCTCCAGAATCCTGACTATTTCATCAATTTCTAAGGAAATTGTGTGAATATTTTCTACCAAATCGATTGTTAGCGCATGCTCTCCATTGCATGGTAGCATTATAAAAACTCTCTAGAAGAGGCAGTCGATCTTGCCCTACTTGGGGGAGGCGATTCTATTCAAATTATATGATTTATTAGATAGGATATTGCATAATTTTAATGTACTTATTTTAAACCTAAACAATAAATGGTATTATTTGAATCTAAAATCACCGGACTACTAGAAGTAATCAATGGTTTGAAATTTAGTCTATTGTCCATGTACTGTAGAAAGGAACTAAAACGTTAAAGGGTTTTTATTGTTTCTTATGTTCAATTGACCCCACGATATGAAAAAACCGCGGAGTGCTACCATTTAAAGTGGTGCGTTTTTGAGATCGAAGTAAACAGGTCCACTTTTCATATTTTTTTTGCTCGAAAACTATGAATTTTTTCTATAAACACGTCAATAGAAAATTGTGTAGAGATTTAAATTTCCAATCGAAATGGCACCTTCAGAAGTCAAAAAAATTTTTTTTTACAAAAATACGTCCAAAAAACAAAACAAAAAAAAACGAAAAAATGCAATTTTTTATTTTTTTTTATTTTAGCCTGTAACTATTTTTCAGGTACATTTAGGCATAGACATTGCTGCATAACAAAAAAAGCTGGCGTTTTACCTGTTAAAATGAGATTTTGTAAACAGTTTTACGATTAATAGTGACCGAGATATAGCGTTTCAAAGTTTGCAGCTTTTAACTTTTTTTGCTAATTTTTACTATTTTTTTTCAAATTTCGTCCTGTAACTTTTTTCTGAGTGAATTTAGGTGTAGACATTATTATACTAAAGTGAAAGCTGACTTTACGCCCGTTGAAATGGTGGTTGGTAAAAGTCTCTACGACAAATAGAAACCTAGATGCAGCGTTTCGAAGGGTGTTACTTTTATTAACTTTCTTCCAATTTTTACGTTCTTTTTTAAATTTCGGCCTATAACTTATTTGTCAAATACAGATATTGCTACATGGAATGTACTCGCAGCATTCTTGTTTAAATGGTCTGCAATAGAAGTTTATGTGATCAATATTAACCAAGATACAGTCTAGATATAGTAGATTATTGTACTTAAAAAATAACTTTTTACATTTTTCCACTTCTGTTTTTTTTTGTTCAAATAACTTAGATTAATAACTTACATTATGAAATTATTCAAATGCTGGATTTAACATATTGTCAAAATCAAAGTCGATTTCTTCATCGGCATTTATGCAAACATCGTCTTCCGTTATTTGAGGTACATCAGCGTTTTCACAGTTCATTCCCATACATTATTTGCAGAAAATGGAGCAATTCATTCCCAATTTCCTGCAACCACAGTTTCCTCTGCATCCTTTGGTGCATTTACAGACTATTTTTTCCAGCAAAACTTGTGGTGCGGGAGGTTTATTTGTCAAAATTGGTACTAGTCCATTTTCGGAAGTTTTCCAACCCCAGATGAGAGGATTTACAATATTTCCTTTCCAATGTTGTATTTGCAAGTAAGTTCTTAAACCATGATGTTTAGCAGCATCAGTTGTTGGAGGCAATCGGGACAATGAGAATTTCGCACCTGTTGAGTACTTCTGAAATAACTTATAGCAACAGGTGCTTTGGCCATCAATTTTCATATCGTATAGTAATGTTACTATACATTCAGAAGCAGAACCGATGGCTGCTGGACTTGCATTTTCACACAAAAATTCATTTAAATACTTTTCCAAAAGCAAAATATTCTTATTAATGAAACTCAAAAACGTCTTTTTACCAATACCAAAAAAGGAAGCCACTGAATGCATGGACGAAGCCAAGGTATTTTTGTAGATGATTAAATTTGAAACTATTATGGTTATATAATTTGGCAGTTACATTTCCTATACTAGGTTTAAAAAAATATATATTTTCATTTTCTTCTGGTAATAATGATAGGATAATAAGAAGATCGACATCTTGACCAACTATAACAACATTTTCTGATTGGGATGCCTTATCTTTTGCAGTATTTACAATTAGTACGTCTGCATCCTCTTGGAAGAAAGTTAATAAAAGTAACACTCTTCGAAACGCTGTATCTAGGTTTCTACTTGTCGTAGAGACTTTTACCAGCCACCATTTCAACGGGCGTAAAGTCAGCTTTCACTTTAATATAATAATGTCTACACCTAAATTCACTCAGAAAAAAGTTACAGGACGAAATTTGAAAAAAAATAGTAAAAATTAGCAAAAAAAGCTAAAAGTTGCAAACTTTGAAACGCTATATCTGGGTCACTATTAATCGTAAAACTGTTTACAAAATCTCATTTTAACGGGTAAAACACCAGCTTTTTTTTGTTATGCAGCAATGTCTATGCCTAAATGTACCCGAAAAATAGTTACAGGCTAAAATAAAAAAAAATTTAAAAACTGCATTTTTTCGTTTTTTTTTGTTTTGTTTTTTGGACGTATTTTTGTAAAAAAAAAATTTTTTGACTTCTGAAGGTGCCATTTCGATTGGAAATTTAATTCTCTACACACTTTTCTATTGACGTGTTTATAGAAAAAATTCATAGTTTTCGAGCAAAAAAAAATATGAAAAGTGGACCTTTTTACTTCGATCTCAAAAACGCACCACTTTAAATGGTAGCACTCCGCGGTTTTTTCATATCGTGGGGTCAATTGAACATAATAAACAATAAAAAGCCTTTAACGTTTTAGTTCCTTCCAACCCTCTTTTTTTGTACATAGACAATAGCCTAATTGTCCTAATTTTAAGATTGGCGTACTTAAATTTTTAAATAATTTTTAAATAGAATAAACGGAATTAATTTTCCTAAAATATATCAAATACAGGTGTGCGAATATTTAGATTTTAGAAAGTTAAACTAAAAATAAACAACTACGAGAGAATCTTGATACACCGTAGAACATGAAAACGGCTCCACGTCCACACCTCTGTTTATAAATTTTAACACCAAACCCTAATTTGCGTCAAGTTTCCTACTCGCCCCATAATGATTTGACTCTTCTAGGATGAAATTTTTGCGGCATATAAATCCTTGTACCGTCGCCGTGCTCGGAAGAAAAAGCCGCCCTCTTGAATTAATTATAGTACAGGGTGGATGTGAACATGAGATTAAAAATGAGCGGTGTCGTAAATTTATTAGTAAAGTTGGAGGACAATGGCAAACTATACATATTTTATCATGTTATTCATTTTGCTGCAGTATGTAGCCCTTGTTAACGTTGTACTGAGCTATTAGACGGAAATTGTATGTAAAAGTTTTACTAGGGTTTAATTAATATTTTGAAAAATTGTGTAGTAGCAGGAGTGGAAACTTTGCAGAATAGAATTATGACTGTGGTAAATTTTACATTGTGTTTGTGTACGAGCTATGTTTGGTGGGTTGTAAACGACACTTTTTGGATAGTTTTTAGTAAGTAAACTAGTCAAGTGTGACAATTTACGGTTTCTGGTGCCGAATATGTACATTTCAAGGGAATTCTATTTAAATAAAAATTAAAAAATACGTTAGGTATTTCTTCTTCCATTTGTCTCTGTTTTTTTTTAGATACTCTCTAGAGCTAATAATAACCTTGGTGACATTAATTTATAAAATTTTTTCATTAATTCAATAATGTTAGTGTTTCTAGTGGAGAAAGTAATATACAGGAATATCTGATTTCTGGATAAGATATATAGTACAGGAAAACTTTACTTTAATTTAAAAAAAAAAAATGTGCAGAACTTAAACTTTGGTTATATTTAAAAAAAATATATACATAATTTATGAAAAAATAGTTCAAATAAAATTTGTTTCTGACAAAATTATCTTTAATTTGATGATTTTAAGTATAATTTTACATTTTACAGCAATAGTTAACCGAAATACTAGAGGTTTTAACTTCGGAATAATGTCATATGAATTAGATCTCGTTTATTTTTGGCAGCTTAATAGTAAATGCATAAGAAAAAGAAGAAGAATTAGCAGTCAATATTAGAGATCAATAAGAAGGATATTGCCACAAGTAAATTTCATGGTGAACCACAAGGGTGAATTTTGGGACGCTTATTATTTATTATATATACTTATGACTTGTGTACTCAAGTGATGCATATGTATGCCGACGACTTCCAAATGGATGAGCCCTTTTATCTCGAAAATCAAGTCACAGTAGATTAATTAAATAAATATGTTGCTGCTGTAAGCACTTGGTCGGTTAAAAATGCATTGCCCTTTAATGCATTGAAAATGACTGCCATATTAATCGGGAATACCAGACAGCCAGAGTCATAAAATAAACAAAATTATTTTAAATAATGTTTGGATAAAATTTCAAAAGCCTTTGCCTTTGCTATTGATAAAAAGTTTATCATTTTCACCACACAATAATGATGTTATCAGGAAAGCTTATGGTGGACTAAATATTTATACAGATATAAATATACACTCAGCCCAAATGACAAACTAAAACTTGTAGATTAATTAATATTCACTTTTTGATTACTATGACCCTGTTTATGGTCCTCCTCCTTCCGGGTCTTCTATTTCACTCTAATATTTATAACTATATACCGCATTCTCATAAAAGGTTGTACAAGGTTATTTTAATTTAAAAAAATAATAATTGAAGAATATTTTAGTAAACATTAATATATTAAAATATGCAATTTTGCCGTGTTCCACTTGATTTCCTAATTATACTCTTTTCTCAATGATATTAAAATCATTACTAGGCATGCGCGTTTAAAATCGATATAGGGCTATCAATGAACGCTCAAAAGGGGGATCTAGAGGGAAATGCAGAAACCCCACTTTTTAACTTGATTGGACTGGTTAGCAGGTAAACATACCAAAAGTCCCCGAACATAGGAGGTAGGGGGCGGGGTGCAGGAGGGCACGAAGAAGGTCTCGGTTTTTATTTTTCGCTTATACCTCTACATTGCACATGCAAAATTTTAGCTGGCAAAATTTCCTACAAGACCGTTTTTATTAATTTTTTTCGTATCTGTAGATTTCGAGCTATATGCTCGTAAAATTCGTAAATTTTCGAAAATTCCTTAATATAATTTAATCTTTTTAATTGTTATTTTTTAAATTAAATTCAATTTCAATAAATGGTTAGTTTTATTATATGTCTACCTTCTCCCCAGACGGAGATTATCAAAAAACGTGGGGAAAAATAAATTTTTCGGAAATTTGCGAATTTCATGAGCGTATACCTTGAAAACTATAACAGATATGAAAAATGATAATAGAGACGTTCTTGTAGGAAATTTTATCAGCTTCAATTTGATATAAAACCACTTTTTGGCTGGGGCTAACCGTTCTCGAGATATAAGCGAAAAACCAAAAACCGGGACATTCTTCGTGCCACCCTGCACCCCCTTATCTCCTATGTTCAGGGACTTTTGCTATGTTTACCTCCTAACTAGTTCAAACACAGCCCTGATGTCAAAAATTAGAATCTCCACATTTCCCTTTACACCCCCTTCCTTGACAGGACTAATAGTCACATTTCGATGTTTATTCACCGCTATAATACAATTTTAATAGTTTTTATTGCAGCGCTCTAGTGGTAAGGCGGATAGTTTTGACTCATTAGTTGAAAATAGCAAGAAAACCAGTTGACTTTTCTGTTATGTTTTTGTAACTATAACAACACACACACAAATAAGTGCCACTGGAAAAAGTATTATATAATAATTCAAGTAGCCCTCCGATGTTTGCAGAACATCGATATTGAGAAGAAATACATCGATGTCGCTATTTCGCTTTTTTCTTTACGTCTATGGTGTTTACTGATTTCCAGCATCTATGCTAATATCGATTTTTACCTTATGATACTCTGATACCTAAATCATATTTTCTAATCATGATGAAAGCAAACAAATAAAAAATAATTAATTATGAAAATAAATGAAGAATAGGCTTGTAAATAATAAATGAATGTTTCTATACTCTACTGATGAGAACTAACGAGTTGGAATAAACTTTTCTTTCTAGAGTTGAAAAAAATATAATGTGAGATTCAATAATTGTTGTGAATGACTGAATCTCAATAAATGGTTTAAGTATTTTCAATATATTTTTTTTTGCTTTAAAATGCTAGGAATCTTATCATGTAATTCAATACTCCGTCAGTATTAGTTAGAAGAGTAGTTGTGTTCATTGGTTCTCCAATAATGTTTTAAGGTGATTACCAAAGTAGTACATTAGCGTGACCAGATTAAAGTATCAATATTGTTTGTAAACACCCTGTATCGTGGATCCGGAAATTATAACACCAGGGTAACACTAAACACTAATTTATTAACTTACGTATTAATTACAACAAATAATTAGTTCACTAATATAACACCGAGTATAACACTCAGTACTATAATTCAATAATTTAGTCACTTTTGATCACTTTGTTTACTTCTTTTATCCTTCTGATCTTGCTATCTGCACTAAACTAACTGACCATCTGAACTGTACTAAACTATCCACACACGGCTTCTCCATTCCTTTATATAGTCCTAGGTAGTTCGTTCTGGAACATTCTACTATGCTCCAACAAATGTCACCAGTTCTCTAGATGATTCCAGATGCCTAGATTTTGGCACAGCGCATGCCATCTATGGGACGATAGCCGAACCAACCAACTAACTTTTCTGTCTTTCTGCTAAGAATTTTATAATGTAATTCAATACTTCGTTAGTATTATCTAGAAAAGTAGTTGTTTTGATTGGTTCCCCAATAATGAGTGTTTTAAAATGTTTACTTAACTAGTATGTCAGCGTGGCAAGATCGAGGCACCAATTTGCAGAAAGTAGGTAATTTCGAATTAAATAAAAAAGTGTAAGTTGTGCTTTGCTTAATACCTAAATAATAAGTATTGGTATGTTTAACATTATTATACCATAAATAAAAACTATATACTGAGTCAGTAGGTGATAATACATATATATATATATATATATATATATATATATATATATATATATATATATATATATATAAATATATATATATATATATATATATATATATATATTGTATTTGTTTATAGGAAATATATTATTGTATAAGTGTTTACAAGATATATGTATGTGCGTGCAGGTATATGTACTGACGGGTATACATATGTTATTTCCTCACTGTAGTAGATATGTCTTTTACATTTTTGCTTGTCATGTTTTTGTTTGACACCATAAATATACCCTATTCTCATGTAAATGGTTTTAGAATGTATAATTAATCGTGTGTTAGTTGTCATTCCTGTAATTAGTCTTTCACAAATATTCCAAGCTGAAGAAATCAAAATTAAAAGAGTGCTAGAAATAATATTTAGACAATATTAAACGTTAAAAACCTGTACTTTAATTACTGCAACAATTATTTATATTTTCCTAAAATTTAAATTTCGTTCCTACAGATTCTAAGTAAAGAGCCGCTCTTTTTAATTGTCTAACTCTCTTATTTTAATGCGCTCACAAACAAGACACTCTGCTTACCCCTAAGAGCGCAGCCAAGATTTCAGTTCGGAGCTTAAAGTGGCTATTCATTAGAGGTATGAATCGCAATGTTGATTTAATTAGTAGAAGATGTGTATATGCAGTTAGAATCCAAAGACACCATTTATAGCCATTTCTGCTTCAAGTAACATGTGTGTTGAGCTTTGTTAACCTATAACTAGCTAGGCATTGCTGTATGGTCAGTGGTCATGGCAGATATACAGGATTAGATTAGTTTGTGGAAACACTGATTTCTAGCTAAACTAGAAGTGGGTATAAAAAATAACCTTGATAAAAGTACGATTTTCAGTTTGAGGTTTTAAAATTATCCAATAAAATAGTGAAATAAAGATTTAATAATGCACAATGATACGTAAATATTGAAGAAGGAAATCACAATAAATGTTCGAACTAGAGACCCTCAGCTCCTTGACAATATCCTAATCGATCACCGGCTCGGCTCGGTGGCGCAGTGCTTAAGGTGTTAGGCTTGCGACCACGGGGTCTCGGGTTCGAATCCTGGCTAGGGTATGGATGTGTAGTGGCGTTTTTCACGTGCTGCCGGGACGGTAGCAGTGGACTAGACTGCGGTTGTGTGAGAGACAACACGGTCTAGTCGCTTTCCTCTCCTGAGTTCGAGTCTCAGCTGCGGCAGATGGCAATGTCGCAGGGAATGGGTGGTGTGATGTTTTCTATGTGTATGTGTCCGTCCTGGTTGAGTGGTAGAATAGCCTACGGCTAAACTCCGCCAGGACATTAATATAAATAAGGCGATTAAAAAAAAAGTTTCTTAAGACCTGTTTACTCTTATGGATAACTTATTTTAAATGAGCCCAAAGAAGGTAGTCTAAAGGATTTAAATCTGGTGACTGTGGTGGCCATTTAGTACGTCCTCTTCGACCTACACAACTCTGTAGAAACATTTTGTTTAGGTATTGTCGTACATTAGTTCCGTGATATAGTAAAACTCCTTCTTACAGATTCCAGATTTCATCTGAGAGTTGTTTTGGATTTGCCTGGCTTGAGGATTAAGGCTGAAACTATTTGCTCGCACAGTGATCTGAATTAAAAAATGGTCTCGTAAAGACTAGCCCTATGATATTTCCTTTAATTACACAGCCCTACAAAAAAAAGTGGTCGGTCCGGTGGACCAGACCAGAAATTTCAGATGGGCTCGTTTTTCATCCCTAGAAAAACTCCCCTAAAATAAAACAAAAATGTAGTCTGTCCGGCGGATCAGATCAATGTATCCTTATGTATTTTGACCTGCTGAATCCGAATCTGAAGTCAGATTGTCAGATTGTCTCAGCTTTCTCTCTAATCTCAAGAAACACCCGTAAAAACCGGGTTTTCGCTGTGTTATGGAGTTGTAGAGTTATGGGGTTACAGATATAAGATTATGCCGTTATGGGACTATGAAATAAATATATTTAAAAAGATTTCTTAACTACTCATTCGAGTGGAAAACCCGAGAAACCTGCTTTTTAGGAGTGTTTTTGAGGTTAGACATGAAAACCGAGCCAATCTGACAACTCTGTCTTCGGATTCGAATTCAGCAGATCAAAATACATAAAGATATGCTGGTCTGGTTCACCCAAAAGACCAGTTTTCTTTGTGTTAGGAGTGTTTCTTGAGACTAGGGATGAAAGGCGAGTCAATCTGAAAATTCTGATTTCTGATTCGGATCGGTGAGTCAAAATACATAAAGATATGTTCGTCTGATCTGCCGGGCAGACCACTTTTTTTAATTTAGGGGTATTATTTTGGGATTAGAGATGAAAAGCGAGCCAATCTCAAAATGTTGACTACTGATTCGGATCAGCGGATCAAAATACATAATACATACACTGGTCCGATTCGCCGGACAGCTCACTTTTTTTCTTGTTTTGGGGTATTTTTTTGGGTTTAGAGATGAAAAACGAGACAATCTGAAAATTCTGACTTCGGATTCGGATTCAGCGGATCAAAATAAGGATACACTAGTTTGGTCCGCCGGACAGACCACTTTTTTCTGTGGGGCTGTGTTATTGTCACTCACATAATTTTTGAGGATATTAAATATGACTTCTTCCATCCAGTGACGATTCTAATCAGCCCAATATCATCAGTTATGCAATTTACAGAATCAGTATGGCAAAACGTTGATTTGTCGGAAAATACTAGACTGTTGGCACAGTTAATTAATTTCAGTGCTATTTATCATTGCCTTAGAAAACTGTATCCTCTCCTCTCAGCATTATCTCCATTTCATTTAATTTATGTACTATATGTACTTCACTCGGATGAAATTGGTTTATGGACAATTAGTGGATGTAAGGAGTCGGGATATTCCCTAAAAAATGCAAAATTGTGCTAAAGTTATGAAACCTATTTCCCCCCCGTTTTCGAAGGTGCGAACATGAATAACAGGGTGAAAAAATTTTTAGTAATGCGCACCTCCTGAAACGGCCAAAAACCACCATTTCTTGCTTAATTCTCATATAACAGCTTGGTACCGACTATTTTTTCATGGGGATATAACAAATGGTGAAAGGTGATGTCAGGTAGTAAACCGCAGCCGTCCTTACGGGTGAAATCTACACTGTAGGTGGTGTAAAATTGTTTCATTTTTTCTTTTTTTTTTTGTTAAAGACGTTTTCGAGGACGTTGATCAAGAAAATGGTTATACGCTGGTTCGACCCTTCCTTCACTCTCAAACTGTCGAAAACCATAATAATAATAATAGGTAGTAACTTGGCTGATGGTCACCAAAATATTGTGACTTAGTATGATCGAACGTTTTACTTGATGGCCCGAAGCTTATCCACTTCATGATATTACTGCAGAAATTGTAGCGCGTACGTTATTTCAAAATTATGTTTGCCGATTCGGTGTCCCTGTCACAGTGACAACGGATCAGGGAGTTCAATTTGAATCGAAATTATTCCAAGAATTTTCAAAATTTTTGGGATTTCATAGAATTCGTACGACACCATACCATCCTTCCTCTAACGAAATGATAGAAAGGTTTAATAAATCTCTTAAAACTGCTTTGATATCTAAAGCTTCTACACCACATTGGGTAGATGAACTTCCTGTCATACTATTAGCTCTCAGGACAATCCCTAAAGACGATTTGCAAAGTTCCTTCGCAAACTTTACGACTACCAGGTGAATTTTTTAATAAATCATATACTTGTACGGATATTCCTTGTTTTATTACTAAATTACGTACTTCTTTTGATAATTTAACGTTCATTTCACCTTTTCACCATGTTAATTACAAATCATTCGTCAATTCAGACATCTTGACTTGTAATTTTATTTTCGTTCGGAAAGAACGTTTTAAAAAATCTGTTACTCGGCTGTATGATGGACCTTTTAAAGTTTTGTCCCGCACAGATAAATTGGTTACTTTTGTTAAAGGAACTAAAACCGTCACAGTAAATGATGAAAGAATTAAACCAGCATGTTTACTGACAGACAAATGCGATGTCACTATACCACCTATTAAAAAAGTACGTTTTGCCATCGATACTTTGGTTGATTGATTGTTCTTTTAACGGAGGGGGTATGTGTAGCGACTCACTTATTCTAGTAAGAAGATATGTGCGACTCGCCCACTCAAAATCCATATACCTAGCCGTAACCAAGAAAAGGACAGAAAAAACAAAATAATATAATAATATATAATTACATTTTCAATGTATACATTTATTGAATGTTGAACTTTTTTACATCAATATACATTCATAAAACCATTTTATTTTATTGTATAGCTGAATGATAATATATACGAAGCTATATTTTGGAACTATCATTTTATTTCTTTTTGCCGCCTTTACTGTTTTCTGAGTAAATCATGTGTCCTCAAGGTATCCGTAGTCAGAGGATGAAGACGATGAACCAAGCTTAGAAACAGACGAATCTGATAATAGTTATGATAGTGCTGTAAACTTCCTAAATTTTATACTCGAAATGTATATTTTCGATTATGAATCGGAAACGAACAATGCGTGTGATGAAGGCATTGAATGTTCATTTCGAGGAATATGAATCATGTAATTCTCTTTGTAAGCGCCCTAGGTTATATTAATGTCTTGTAGCAAATATTATATTGTACAGAGCTGGGTAGGATTCGAATCACTCAGTATTCGAATCCAGAATTACAATCCTTTTTGAGTATTCGAAAGCAGTATTCGAATACTTTCATTTAGAAGGATTCGTGATTCGGATTCGTAAAACAAATGAAAAAGGATTCGTATTCGAATCCTTTTGTTGATAACACGAATCCTTTTTTGTGGTTCACGTTCTTTTTGCGCAGGCGGTAAGATTTATGTTTTGAGGATATGATTTTGCAGAGTGAGAAAGAAATATGCGTTTATTTTAGGTTTATTATAAATAACACAGGTCAACATTTGATCTAAGCGGGAACACCGCACGCAGCATAGGCTACAAGGGGTTTTTTGGGTCGCTGATTACGATGAGAGGGTCAGTTAACCGCCATCACGTCAGGTTCAAGGTCATTTGAAGGTCAAATGCAGGAAAACACATGGAAAAAATCTGAAAAAAATCATGCATATGTTTTTGAGGTCAGGGAATCCAAATCCGAGGTCGGCTAAGCTCTGTGATGTCAAGGTCAAGGTCATTTGTAGACATTTGATCTAAGAGGGAACACCGCACGCAGTATAGGCTACAAGGGGTTTTTGGGGTCGCTGATTACGATGAGAGGGGTCAGTTAACCGTCATCACGTCAGGTTCAAGGTCATTTGAAGGTCAAGTGCAGAAAAACCCATGGAAAAAATCTGAAAAAAATCATGCATGTGTTTTTGAGGTCAGGGAATCCGAATCCGAGGTCGGCTAAGCTCTTCTGAGGTCAAGGTCAACTGAGCCGGATAGTGAGACAACTCCGTTGCCCACCGTCACCGCGTGGAGGTGCCCTGGGTGCAACCACACATACATTTTCAGGTAATCTTTTGTTTGGTTAATTTGGTTTAGTTTGGTTTACTTTGGTTACTCATCTGTGATATGTGCGTGAGTGAACTCGATGTTTCGAGCGAAAGTGCGTAAAATAAGTATGAATCATATATCAGCTCGTTAAACAGTTGCATATACATAAAAATATATAGACACGGGCAAGAAGTAAAGGTGTGTATACAAAAAAACATCAAGAATGGCAACTAAAAAACGTTATCCGTTAAAACGTTTTTTCGCACTTGACCTATAAACACCTTCACCATGACCTAATGGAGCTCAGCTGACCTCAGATTCGGATTCTCTCACCTCAAAAACATACGTATGAATTTTTCAGATTTTTCGAACCGTAAATGCCGACAACACCTCAAGTGACCTTCGAATAACCTACAAATGACCTTGACCTCACAGAGCTTAGCCGACCTCGGACTCGGATTCCCTGACCTCAAAAACATATGCATGATTTTTTTCAGATTTTTTCCATGGGTTTTTCTGCACTTGACCTTCAAATGACCTTGAATATGACGTGATGACGGTTAACAGACCCTCTCATCGTAATCAGGGACCCCAAAAACCCCTTGTAGCCTATACTGCGTGCGGTGTCCCGCTTAGATCAAATGCCTATAAATGACCTTGACCTCACAGAGCTTAGCCGACCTCGGAATCGGATTCCCTGACCTCAAAAACATATGCATGATTTTTTTCAGATTTTTTCCATGGATTTTTCTGCACTTGACCTTCAAATGACCTTGAACCTGACGTGATGACGGTTAACTGACCCTCTCATCGTAATCAGCGACCCCAAAAACCCCTTGTAGCCTATACTGCGTGCGGTGTTCCCGCTTAGATCAAATGTTGACCTGTGTAATTAAAAAACACACATAGTATAATCTTTAAAACTGTTTTAAATAATTGCCATTATTCTAATGAATACAAGTATATATTTTTTTTATTGTAAGTTTCTGTTGGACTTGAATATCGTAGTTTGTCAATTAAAACAGTTCCTAATTTCATTATTAGAGTATCTATGGCATTTAACTATATACAAAATTTATGATAAAACTGTATAAGGTTGTATTCCTTAGAGCAATGGGAGGGATCTGAAACTATTTTAAAAATTATACTATTTTTTAATTTTTTAAATATTTATAATAAACCGAAAATAAACGCATATTTCCCTCTCACTCTGGAGAGTTAAGATTTTGCCTGTTGTCAGATGCTGACATGCATATAGAATAAGATATTTGTTATTGTTTGCATTACCACAACCAGCCGACGCGACGCCTACATGTGTTGATTATTGATTGTGATAGATCATAGTGTGTATGTGTATTTGTTGTTTATAAATTAGCAAAGTGAAAAATATCATGATAAGTGTGATTATTAATTAATAACATGTACATTGCTAGAAATAATTATAAAAATAGCATGAAATCAAGGTCGTGGAGAGAAAATACGAGCCCGGTGGAATTTTTTTCTTAAAATTGATGAGTGGGGGAAAGAAATTCGAAAAAATTTTGGATGAGCAGGGGGGAAGAAATCCAAAAAAAAATGATGAGCAGAGGGGAGAAATAAAATACGCCAAGAAAAAGTTATAATACAAATTTTCAACATTTTAAATTCAGACCCCCCAAACAAGTGTGGGCCCCTCAGATCGAGCCCGGACCAGGTGAAAATCACCCCTACACCCCCCCCTCCCTCAAGAGGCTTGCATGAAATTCTTTGTTTTTTAAATTCTTTTGATCAGTTCAATAGGTTACCGAATTAGATAAAATCTAGTTCTTCTGTCATTGTTTTTATAAAGGAGATATGATATACTGGATGTAAATGAAACTATATCTTTTTTGTTTTCTTGGGAATTGCAATCCCAAGTAAATTTGAATTAAATACATATATTAGTAAAAATGACTGGCACTCGACTTTCAGTTTTCACCCACTTCCACATATCCGATCAATTTGGTATGCGTACATGGCTTCCATGACAATGCACTTTAACACTTTTATATCACAAAAATTCAAGATGGCACTTTAAAATGGCGAACGATGTTGCTATATATGATTCGATTCGACTTAGAATCGACCTTTGGGGGTTTTCAGGACCGCGAATTACAAATTTTTAGACAAAAATTAAAAATTCAGACGCGGCGGATTACAAACTTTTGATCAAAGTTCAGACATCAAAATTACGGCGCCAAGATGGCGACTGAGTTTTGCCACTTATGATCCGATTCGACTCAAAATCGATAACTGGAACTGTAACAATAATTTTGAAGTTAAACTTGAGGATTCGGATCCGTGACCCGAAAAAAAGGATTCAGATCCTGCGATTCGAATCATTTATTTATACCAAAAGGTATTCGTGACTCGAATCATTTTTGATGATTCAGATCCGTGATTCGAATCCATTTTCAGAGGATTCGACCCAGCTCTGAATATTGTACTAAAAATCGTGTCTTATATATATAATTTATTAAAAACAGAAATGTTTAACAAATTAATCCTCTTCCTTATATCCCGCTTTAGGGAACATGAATTTCAAATCCTTTCGAGGATTTTTGGTGAGGATTAAAATGGACAAATAGTGACTTTGTAACCACTCCCACTCAATATACAAATTAGAAAATTTTAAAAAAACACCCCCGGGGGGGAGGGTAAGACTAACCCCCCGAGGTTGTCACAATACATTCTTACCATTGTTCTTAATCAGCATCCTCGAAAACGAGAAGTAAACAAAAAAAAAAAACTAGGAAGCAATTTTACACCCCCCGACAGAGCGGTTGCGGTCTACTACCTGACATCACCTATCACCATCTGTTATATCCCCATGAAAAAATAAAGAATCCCTGCAAAAATAGTCGATGCCAAGCTGTTATATGAGGAATAAGCAAGAAGGGGTGGTTTTTGGCCGTTTCAGGGGGTGCGCATGACTAAAAACTTTTTTCACCCTGTTATTCGTATTCAGCACCTTCGAAAACGGGGGGGGGGAGGGGCAAATAGATTTCATAGCTTTAGCACAGTTTTGCATACTTTCCGACTCCTTACTTCCACAAAATATCATTTTTCTATCTATCATTCCTCAAATTTTAAATAACATGTAAAAATATAATTCAAATATTTTGTTTTCATTATTAGAATACTGTTATTTATTTTAAACTAATAAACTTTATACTTAACATGTTAAAAATAATTTACGCTGATATAAAAATGAAGGCAAAAAATGTCCAGAAATTTGTATGGTTGCCGTAGTAGCGGTAGACAATTCTTCAATTGTCTCTGATTGCCTGTAAAATGTAGGTGTGAAAACACAAGAGGTCGATTTTTTGCCGGGTAAATTTTTTTCTGACAAAAACTTATTTTCTCATGAAAATTATTCAAGAATTAAGGGCATGTCCTATGTCCCTTAATTCGAGCAAAGTTTTCATGGAAAACTGGTTTGTCACTCAAAAAAAATTTACCCGAGCAGAAAATCAACCTCGTGTGTATTACAGAAGATTAATATATGATTGAAAAATATTATCTAAAGTAATTCTTAGAACAACAAAACTATTTATTCAAAAAATAACAATTTATAATAAAAAATAGAAACTTTTTCTAATGTTTATAATGTTATAAAACGCGAAATGTCAGATTTTAATAATTTCAATGACTTTTTTAGTTCGACATACTACTACGAAAAAAGTAACATACATTTTTCTCGATTTTTTTCACTAATCGATAGCCGTTTTGCTCACTTTAAAAAAATCCTATTGGTCGATTTTTTTGAAAGTGTACGTTTTGATTGGTTAATAAACTAAGAATATATTAATCAGTATTATACAATGTTTTGGTTTTAAATATTTATAATAACCTGATCATAATGAGAATTTTCTCTCTCCCTAGCAACTAGCAACTTCGAGGCGTCCTGACGTGCCCTGGAAGGGGACTAAAAATATTTCTCTCACGCGCTCTTCAAATTGTTATCCGAATCATTGGTTACAAGAAATGCAATTATAAATTATAATTCACATACGTGGGTAGAATGATACCAACCCTTCAGAATATCTGTGGGTTGGTTAAACAATGGCCTGAATCCTATTCTGCAGTTTCCGTGTAATCGATGATATAATTATTTTCCGACTTTCAATTTATTTTTCGTGTGGTTTGATGTTTGATCTGGGTCCAATTTTCGCAAAAGATTTTATTGCAGTAACAGCTAAAGATTGATTTCGTTTAGCGTTGAATTAAGGTTGAATTTTTGGGTTGGGTAGCATATATGAACACACATTTAAAAAAATTGCAGCATCATTTGAGTACATCAGTATACTTGAAAATTAAGAGACTTTTTAATTTTCAGTTTTTTCTACGACTGTTAAAAAAACAGAACTTTTTCTACGATTGTGCTGAAAGTCAAATTTTTTAACTTCAAAATGACTGCAGAAAATATCACTTTGCCGCAAGCCGTGCGGCAAAGAATTTGCCACACGCCTTGATTACATCTTCACACACCAGAATAAAATAGTGTGTTTACCTTAAAGAATTCTATATTACTTACTGGTAATCACAATTAAATTCTATAAATGTACATTAATTACACACGAATTGCAATTACAAAGTCAAATTTTCTAACTTCAGAATGACTCCGGAAAATGTCACTTTAAATAAAATCTGAGAGGCAGCAAATTTAAAATTTTGAAAAGACTTTAAAACAGGGAAATAACTTCACAACCGTAGAAAAATAGTAGGTAACACACATGTGGCAAGCTTCATTGCAAAACTCGTATGATAGGAACACACACTGCGCTCGTGTTCCTACTTTCATACATCGTTTTGCAATGAAGCCCTTGCCACACTTGTATTACAATCTACTATTGTGCATTATTTTTTGAGCATAAATAGACCTGTCAATGGAGAGCCTGGAGGGAAATGCCGAGATCCCAATTTTTGACTTCAGGGCTGTGTTTGGACTAGTTAGGAGGTGAACATACCACAAATCTCCGAACATAGGAGATGCGAGGAGTGCAAGGGGGCGCAGGCTATATGCAAAATTAAAGCTGACTAAATTTTCTACAAGAATGTTTCTATTAATTTTTTTCGCATCTGTTAGAGGTTTCGAGGTACACGCTCGTCAATTTCGCAAATTTTTGAAAATTTTTTTTCTACGATTGTGCTGAATGTCAAATTTTCTAACTTCAAAATGACTGAAAAAAATATCACCTTGCCGCACGCCGTGAGGCAAAGAATTTGCCACACACCTTGATTACATCTTCACACATCGGAATAAAATAGTGTGTTTACCTTAAAGAATTTTATATTACTTACTGGTAATAACAATTAAATTCTATAAATGTACATTAATTACACATGAATTGCAATTACAAAGTCAAATTTTCTAACTTCAGAATGACTGCGGAAAATGTCACTTTAAAATAAAATCTGACAGGCTGCAAATTTAAAATTTTGGAAAGACTTTAAAAAAGGGAAATAACTTCACAACCGCAGAAAAAATAGTATGTAACACACATGTGGCAAGCTTCTTTGCAAAACTCGTATGATACTACTACTTTCATACATCGTTTTGCAATGAAGCCCTTGCCACATTTGTATTACAATCTACTATTGCCTCACATTTTTTGATAATCTATTTTGCGATTTATGAAAATTACTCTAGTTATCCTCCGCTTGCAGTGTAGCACGTATGACAGTATGACGCCATCTGCGTCTGTCGTGTAAAGAAAGGTAGAGAAAGTTATGGGGCTAGCAAGTATGATCTTTGTGTGTCTCGAAATAGCTCTATCACGCCAAATTTTTGTCAACTGGCATACTCCCAACCGCTAGTATTATTCACAAGGACTACAAGGGATACCATTTTGATTACTACCTCACATCACCTATCCTTAATGTGTCTGGGTGGTTATCATTTGCCAGTAATAATTAATTTTCTTATTTAAATATTTATAGCTAAACATTGCTTGCACACAGAATAACCATTTTTTTTTATTAGAACTACTAAAACCAGGTAAACAAAGCCACAGAGATTTAGCACATTCGCGCTCTTTTGAGAATTTTGGGTCATAGCAGCATGCCAATTTTTCAACGTAGTACATCAAATAAAACAACAAATGAAATGAAATTGATTCGACCTCTTATTCTATGTATTTCTTATGTAAAACCCATGATTTTCCCCAAGTCAATCGTGAAAAAGGAGCAAGGAAATCGAATGTCTGAAAAAGGCACTGAAAGTGCCAAACTCTCTACTAGTCGTTATAACTCGTAGTGGAGTCAAATTAGAACTAAAAAATTCGCAATATGAATTGTCTGCTCAGGGCAGTTTTTTGTTTTAACGTGTTTAGGGAATCAACTTAAGTTCACAGTTCAGTTTTGCAGTTTCGGCGTATTGTTTATTTAAACTATTTAATTTTTCAAACCGTGTTTTCCATCAGTTTTCATTGAATATCTGAAAATCCATAAGACCTATGGAAAAAAAGGAAGAAATATGTTCGTTATAAGCTGTACAGTAAAAGTACATAAACTATAATTCATTCCAATTGTTATTATTATTTAAATAAAATTGAACATTGCAAAATTATGTGTTTTTAAACAAATCACTGTTCTTTCAAAAATAGTAATATTCAATAAAATTTTGGAGAAATATAGCCCTTATAAAGTACAATCACCAGTTAAAATTTCAAATCAAAGTTATTATTAAAACGACTCAAATATACCCTCGTGAAATCCTATCATCAAAACCAAGTGACCTAAACGTATCTCATCTCCAAATGCAAGTAGAGCATTAAATTTTTTCTACCTTCATTACTTCTTTACCGTTTTTGATTTATTAAAAAAACCAGAGAGTTATTTGAATTTGTTCATTTAATAATTTGGAAAATTAAAAACAACTGCAATAAAAACGGTTTAAATTTAGAAAAAGAAAACCTCTCTCCGTGATCTTAAAGTACTTATAAAAAGCTACAATTTGAGCCGTCGTACACATTTCTGGGTCTTGATGGCAGTATTTCACAAAAGTTTTAGCAACATTTGTATATTTGAGCCGTTTTAGTAATCATTCTGATTTGAAATTTTAAGTAGTGATTGCACTTTATAAGAGCTATATTTTTTCAAAATTTCATTGAATATTATCCATTATTTTTGATAGAACAGTGATTTGTTTAAAAACGCATAATTTTGCAATGTTCAATTTTTTTTTAAATAATAATAAATGAAATAAATTATAGTTTATACCTTTATTGTACGGCTGAAAGCGAACATTTTCCTTCTTTTTATCGTTTTCCACAGGACTTATAGATTTCGAGATATTCAAAGAAAACCGATGGAAAACAGAGTTTAAAAGAAATAAATTGTTTAAATAAATAATACGACGGCTTCGCAAAAACTGCAAAACTGAGCTGAATACGTTAAAACAGAAAAACTGCCCTAACCAGACAATTCACATTAAAATCCTAATTTGACTCCACTATCGATCAATTTTTATTGTTTAGGAACCCAAAAAAACATATCAGAAATTTCATAGGCTTTGAAAAAACTCTAGTTTCATATAGACATTAGTCCCTTTGGGAAAAAGAAAGAAAAAATAGCTATTTTGGTAAATTTTCGTTGATCCCCATGTTTTCGCTTTATATAATCATATTTAACTGGGCTATATATCTACTTATTGTTCCCAAAATTAGTTCATTATTAAATTAAGCATTCAGTCACCACCGCCTTTGGAGTTTGCCCTCCAGAAACAGTAAAGTATAATAACCTGAAGACCTAAACCATTCGTCTTGGTGTCAGTGGGGCGAAACAAGGATCTTCCATCAGTGTATCGCCCGACCTAGGTCAGCCTATGTCCACCATCCGTTATGTAGGAGCATTTCCAATGATTTACTAAGTCCCTTGCGTTACCTCGCCATGTTGTTGAGTGTTGCACCCGTATATATTGTTCTTATTCCGGTAAAATATTAACCTGACAATGAGGCTGCCAGGAGAAAGAAATATTAAGGCGTTGTACTTTTTATAATGCGGTGAGTTAAAGAGAAACCTGAAAAAAAAGCGAATAACTTGTACAAAATAAAAAACAGCTAAAATTACTTTGTGTTAATAAGACTTAAAACTGTACTGTACTATACCGGATGTACCAAAGCTCGCACGCCAAGGTTTTATGGGTCAAAGTAAAGCCAAATTTTGATAATAGAGTATATTCCCACAAATTTGGATATTAATATTATGATAAAATAAGAAAATACAGGTGTTTCTTTTATTCTTAGCAAACACTCAGTGAAAACACGTAAGAAAAGTAAGAGGAATTCAGATTCTAACCGTACCAATTGACATCACTTGATTGGTCAACAATTACTTCGAGTCCCGTGATACATTCCCCTTACAATCCAGTAAATAAGCTGAAAATAAGTGTATAATGTGGAAAAGTGGTGGAACAGCACCGATTTGAAAAATTCCTTTTTCACGTATTCCCTAGACACCCAGGAACATTCATCAACATTGACCCCTGCATTACTTCCGAAAATGAGAAAGTTAGGGGGGTTTGAAGTGCCCCAAAAGTAGTAGCTGTCATAAAAAAAAAATATAAAATTAATAGTTCGCCTCGGAAATGGGCTCTAGGAGGTTTTTTGGGTCGCAGATCACGAATCCTGTCAAAATTGAGGCTTTTCATATTCCAGTATGGAATTCGTGCCATTTTTTGATAAAAATTCCACTTCTTCGGGAGGAAATTTAAATATGAATATTGTGCTGTGCAAGCGTGCTCTAGGAGGTTTTTTGGGTCGTTGATCATGATTTTGAGGTTCAAATTCCATATTCTAGACGGGAATACGTGCCACGGAAAATTCCATTTTTTTCTGAAAAAATTTAAATATTAACGGTTTTCTACGAAAATGTGCTTTAGGATTTTTTTTGGTCGCTGATTATGATTTTGAGGTCCAAATTTAAGAATTCCGTATTAGAAACTGGATACAAGCCATGGAAAATTCCATTTTTTCAGAAAAAAATTGAATATTTAGGGGGTTTTTTGGTCGCTGATCATGATTTTGAGGTTCAAATTTTACTTAAACCATCATTTGTTAGCTTTATATGATCAACATATGCCAACAAAAACTGTCAAAACTACAAAAAAAGCACCATGGATGACCGAAAATGTTAGATTTATGATGTCGTTAAGAGACAAAGCAAGAATTACTTTTAGGAGAACTAAACTACCACAACATTGGAACTATTATAAACAAATGCGCAACTTAACAACACATGCCATTTCCAACGAAAAGAGAGCTTACTTTAATTATATCGCTGATAATAAAAATTCTAAGCAATTGTGGAGGGAACTCAAATTATTAAATATATCTACTAAAGCTAAAGACGAGTTACCGCAAATAATGGAGGACTCCGAAGCGATCAACAATTATTTTATAGATAGTATTCCAAAAATTACCGCAGATAAAACAGAAATTCTCAATTACTATTCAACGAATCATTTATGTGAGTTCAAATTCTCGTTTAAACTTAATGGTACTGAAGACCTGCAAAATATTATCTCAAATTTAAAATTTTGTTCAGCTGGATCCGACGGTTTCACGGCATTATTTTTAAAACTTTGTTGTACTTAGTTGCTGCCTATTTTAGTTAACATTATAAATTCGGTCATTCTACAGGGAAAATTTCCTTCCACTTGGAAAAAAGCTATAATAACCCCTGTTCCTAAAGTAGCCTCTCCAAATGCTTTTTCTGAACTTAGACCAATAAGTGTTTTACCAGTTCTTTCTAAACTTATGGAAAAAGTAATGGAGATGCAACTAAGGGAACATATCAATAAACACGACATATTGCCTTCCACGCAGTCAGGTTTCAGACCAGGTTATAGCTGCTCAACGGCACTGTTAACTATTACAGATGATATATTTCACGCAACAGACGAGGGTAATGCAACGGGATTAGCACTACTTGACTTCAGTAAAGCATTTGATACAATTGATCATGAAATACTCATCGAGATACTGAGGTCAAGTGGTGAAAATGATGATGCTACGAGTCAAATATTCAAAAATACACATGTATGCTGACGATACTCAAATCTATCATTTCTTTCCTTTAAAAGACGCACAAATTGCCAAGCAAAGATTTAATAATGATTTAAAAGCATTAGCTGAGCTGTCTTCCAAGCACGCACTTCTGTTTTATTGCTATTCTGAAAAAAACAAGATTGTTTAGTATTAAGAAATAACTTTAAAATTACAATTAATGATACGCCTTTAAAAATTTCAGATAGTGCTAAAAATCTCGGAGTTTTCGTCAGCATACCCAAAAAAATGTGCAGAATGCTTACAATGCTCTTAGACTTCTTTATCCGCGTAGACGTCATCTGCAGGCAAAGGTAAAAAAATCACTATGAGATGCTCTCGTGCTCTCCCAGTTCACTTATTGCTCTCCCGTACATTCGCTTTGTCTGGATCAAGATCATTTGAACCGCATTCAAAGAGTGCAAAACTCTTGTATTCGTTTTATTTATGGAATACGAAAATATCAGCACATCTCTCATAAATTCTCGGAGCTCGGTTGGCTTAAAATGAAGGATATATTTAAATTACATACACTCTGCTTGTATCACACAAATATAGTAACTAGTGTAATCTTGGAGGATTAATTGTGTCAGTCAATTATCATTTCTTGTCCAATTTCTGTCTTATTTTGTTATATTTACATTTTTTATACTTATCTTGTCAAATGTGTCATATTAGCCCAAGAAAATTGAAAGTACATTCTTTATTAGTTACTATTGTCCTTAGCTTTATTATAATATATTAGGTTAAGTGGTACAGCACATTTAATTGTGAACTTCGCCTTTTTTCGGTAATTTATTTGTTCTCAATGTATTTGGTTGCTTGTTTGTTAATTACTGTACATTGCTACCGAAAATAAAGACATTATTATTATTATTATTAAATTTAAGAATTCCATATTCCAGACTGGAATACGTGCCATGGAAAATTCCATTTTTTATGGATGCTATAATGTGTGGTTGTCAAACTTGATGCGGAGCAGCTTGTGGTTGTCGTAAGAATGGCGTATATACTCTTCAAACTTGTAAATTTGGTCACGGAAACAACTGCAATAATTGCGGGCCACCTGGAGCTGCAGACGTAACTGAAAATGAATCGATTTGTTCGGCTGAAATATCGGATGAACAGGAAGATGAAAGTGACACTGAAGAATAACCAACAAATCCTGAATTACCAGTTCTCGAATATGATTCAGATTATGACTGATGTAAATGGTGTATATAAAAAAGTTATAATAAATTAATAACTATTTTATCACACAGAATAATACCACCTTTTGTACTAACACAATACTGCCGTCATAAGGAGAATAGCCGCATCTGTAAATTGTCGGTTTTCGAGGAAAGTAAAAATCGCGTTTGTTTTTTCCCAACTAGTAAATACTAAATTAGAAAATCAATTTCAATGAATTCTAGGTACTTTAAATATTCAAATTCTAAAATTTTTTTAACTGCAGAACTAGGTTAACACGTTAACTGCGATATAGAAATTTGTTGCCTCTCCAATATTGCGATACATGTCCCCAAAGATATGTTAGAAAACTGTACTAATATGCGATACATATCTTCGAGGATATGTAAACTATTTCGAGATTACTGCCCTCTAGACTAGAGTAGACCGAATTATAAAAACTTTTAACGCTGAAATCTGTTAGGTCGATAGTCAGTTAATATTGTACTACGGCCGTACATATCTCTGAGGACTAGAACCGCATATGAATGAGGAAATGAACAACTACAGTTTTAAGGTTTATTTGTGAGGAAAAATTCGTAACAAAACAAATATTTTCAACCAATGTGTGATATATTATAATATATTTCAAATATGATTTGTATTAAAGCAAGGAAGGCATAATAGCCCAGTTTCTTCGGACAATCGTCACAAAAGCTGATTACACGCCGAACTTTCGTGTCCGCTTCCCAACTGGATAACGTGGCCCTCAGCTTATAGCACCCTCTGCAGGGTTTCCTTTTCTTTTTACCAGGTCCCTCTGGTTTGATAAAAGTATGTGTTCTTTTTCGTGGATTAGGTGGAATATTTTCTATATTCTCAGTAAGTTACACGCTGCACCAGATCATTTGATAATTGCTTCAAATTCAATTATACCTAATTTTGTATCAGATACTTACCAGATATATAGGGGATCTTTCGACCAATAAAAATTTATGGTAGGAACTATTGTCAAGCCCATTACCAGTGTAACTCCTAAAAATTTGCTGATTTCAAGTTTATTGGTGTCAGTTCATAACTTGATCCTAGACTTATTTAATAGACGTTTGTTGAGCTGTTGACTTGCGTAAATATTTGTTTGAGTAACAGTTAATTCAAACAATTCATCATTAACAAAGTGCTTAAAAACATCTTAGGACCTCTTTTTACTGACATGCTATTTACATTTGGACTAAGTGTGAAAGAAGTTTCATAATACAAATCAAAAGCAACATTTGTAGGACTACCGATTATATCTCACTCTTCACTACCAACAGGTGTTTCTAAGATATCCGTGTCATCCTCGTCAGAATCACTATTGGTTTCGGTTTGAACACCACTATGAAAATCAAGGTCTAATTCCTCCTCCTTCAAATATTCATCAGGGCGGGGGGAAGAAATCCCGAAAAAAATTTTTAATGAGCGGGGAGACAAATTTATTCCATTTCCCGAATAAATTCTTTAAATTAGGAGTCTAAAGTTACAAAGTAAGTCAGTAAAACTTTATACAAAAAAATGTACTGAGACAATGAAAGTAACACTGACGTACTAACATTGGCTACGCTGTACTGATGTCTGTTTTTCTGGTAGCTGATAGATATATAAGCGCAGACTCACGTACCGACTTACTAAAACCTGTACATATCCTCGAGGATATGTACCGCACGTGAACTATGTTTTTCTATTCATATGCATTACATAACCCTCGCGATATGTATTGTATTGTTTCTGATATAAATTCAGTAACTTCCAACGATTCTAAAGCTATATTTGAAGTGGTAAAATTCTAAGTATAAGTAGTTAAATCTGGTTTCGCATGCTGGAAGGTTATGTCAGATTTGTGTCGCGCATATCAAAATAATTCAATACATATCGTGGGGGATATGTATCACAGCTAACGTGTTAAGTACTCTTGTGTGCTCATTTATTATTAGAATCTCATTTATAGCAAATATGACGGCAGAATAAATTCTATATTTTTATAAAAATTGTTATCTTTTAATCACTTACCTCACTTGAAAGAAGAACAAATTTGCATGGATTCCTCCAGTGTTTATAAAATTGCCATGTACATTAATTTGAAATGCTCATAATATTCATACCATAATTTTTTTCTTCAAAGTGAAATTCGACACGAGGAAAGGCACAAATTCCAGTACAGAATACACAATATTCATATTTCAATTTCCGTCCGAAAAAGTGGAATTTTCATAAAAAAAAATAGTACGAATTCCATACTGGAATATGGAATTCCTCAATTTGAACCTCGGATTCGTGATCAGCGATCCAAAAAACCCTCTGGAGCCCATTTCCGAGGCGAAATATTAATTTTATAAATTTTTTTATGACAGCTACTTTCTGGGGCACTTCAAACCCCCTAACTTTCTCATTTTCAGAAGTAATGCAGGGGACAATGCTGATGAATGTTTCTGGGGGTCTAGGGAACACGTAAAAAAAAGAAATTTTTCAAATCGGTGCCGTTCCATCACTTTTTCACATTTTTCGGCTTATTTATTGGACTGTTAATACTGCCATTTCACGAATTACTCTCTGGTCACGCACAAGATATCGCATTCCGCATACTGACTTCTGATTGGTCTTTAAGGCTGTTAAATTTCTATTACCAACCACGAGTCTTGAAATAGAGTAAGCAGATAGTGAAAGATGATGTGTAAAGTGAGATTGCAATAACTTAACTACGATGAAACATAATGGTGCGGGAGCTAAGTGGCTTTTTCGGACACTCATCGTTACAAGCATTTTCTATGCGCTGATTAATTCTATCGAACTTAAATAACGACAAAATAGACTTCTGGCATATGTCAGCCCGTCGAGTTGGCCATGGTTCAAGATATAAAAATCAGTAAAATTATATCATCGTTACAAAGCCATTTTTTGTGTGTGTACACATTTTATGTTTAGAATGAATAAAATAAGATCGCCAGAAAGTGTGGGCCATCAGGGGCGCAACCAGAAAGGTCAAAGAGGTAAAAAACGGAGTTATATAACATGATCGTTACAATTTTTTTTAAGGTTGAGTATGTTTATTTAAATGTTTTGAATACAGAAAAAAATTCCCAGAAAGAAACTCCCGTCAGTAAAGCTAGCCAGATAGAAAATGTTTAGGATTTTTGAAGAAAATTGTTTTTTTTTTGCCAATTTCATCTCATAACTCTAACTCATCGTTACAAGTTCTGGCTCCTTTTTAAAACGTAAATATAAGCTCCTTTAACAATAGAATAACCTCCCCGTATAGTTCTTAGTGTCAACAAAAATACCATAGGCTTTTAACACTTTCGGCTAACTTGACTCCGTACCGTGTCTCAGATGTATTGTATCATTATTACCTTTCTGGCTGCGCCTCCTGACGGCCCACACTTTCTGGCGTTCTTATTTTATTCATTCTAAACATAAAATGTGTACACACACAAAAATGAGCCTTGTAACGATGACATGATTTCACTGATTGACGCTCCTGATAGGAGGTGTCCCGCCAGAAGTCGATTTTATGAATCGTTATCATCCATTAAACCATAAAAATATCTCAAAGTTCATAAAACGATGAGCTGCCGAAAAGGCCACCTAGCTCCCGCTCTATAAGATCTATATTAACAGTTTTGACACCGCTGATATTAATATGAAGTTGCCATGGCCTCTTTATATTTATATAAGGGTCTATGATTATTTCACTTAAATGCCCATTTTCTTTACCTACTTATAAAGTACACTTATACTTACTTTATGCACTAGGGCGTAAAATAGATTGTTTATATTTTAATGCATACGTATATTTTTTTAAACAGATTTCGCTAAAGTGTCTTCTTTTACTCATTGGATTGTCGAACTCGTCTAAGGTTCTTGCGACAAAATACCCATTCGTGGAAAAAGTATCACTTTACACACTCGTTGCATAAATGACTATTTTGCAACTGCAATAAAGATTGTGGAAAATCATGCGGTTATAGAAAATCAGAATTATTATGTACAGTAGGACAATACAGATTTCCGGTACCAACTTATTGCAAGATAAAAATGTGGATATCTTTAAAGAACAAGTAGAAGAAGAAGAAAATTAAGAATAAAATAAAATTTTACAATATGTATTTTCAAATATTTTGAAAGATAAATGATAAAATGTTAAAGTGAATCATTTGTAGTCATATATTAAGTGCATTAAAAATTATAGAAAATTCAGCATATGAAAACGTGTTGCCTAGAAATTGCTTGAGTTCGTTTTGATGTGATTTGACAAAACATATCAAAATGATCGAATGCGGTTTATTAAAGCCAACACGCTTTGAATGTTGGATTTTCAGAATATTTTTAATATATGAAATATACTTATTAGACTGTTTTCAGATCAAAACAAAGAAAAAGAAGTATTTTTTATTATGAACTGAATTAACAATTCAAATTATTACAATGAAAAATGCAATTGTTGTATGATATAATATAGCCAGGTCAAGTTTTCAGAAAAGCGAAATTTTAGAAGCATTTCATATTACTTATTATAAGAGAGAAAGGTCTTACACACTACACTTACACACTTTTGCTAAAATACATATTTTTCAAAATATTGCGAACTGAAAATTGCAATTTTCACCTCCTAAAATCAGTATTCCTAGACGTTTTTTTTTTTAATTACTCGAAAAATGTGGACTTTAAAAAAAATGCAAGGGTACAAAATTAAAGCTTTTACGAAAACAAATCGAATGGTGTTTCCTTTTTTTCCGATGTTTAGTTTTGGAAATATGGCATTTTCAAAATGGCGCCGAAACGTTAAAAAAAATGTGCGACGTTAAAATCTAAAATTACTCAAAATCTACAACTATGAGGAAAATTGTTATTCTTATAAAAATTAAAGATATTAAAATTTTCTTTCGACTGAGACTTATTACGGAACTTTTATACTGAAAACTAAAAAAATTACAAACAAAAAAGTAGCGCATTTAAAAATTTAGGCGACATTTTTTTTAGTCTTGTTGCTCTAATTTCTTATTGATTCAATTTTTTCTCAAATCCTTCTATATATTGTTAATGCATATTATTACTAACATGCTCAATTCTTTTAGAATTTTTAAAATAATTATTTTTCATTCTGTACCCATTTTCAATAATTAAAATTTTCATAATTTTTTGAAAAAAATCGGTTTTTGGAAATTGCTCAGAAAATATATTAAAAAAAAATGGTAAGAGTACAAAAATGAAGCTAGGTTTTTGGAAATTTCCCAGAAAATATATTTTTTTAAAAAAATGGTAAGAGTACAAAAATGAAGCTTATAAAAAACAAATAGTTTGTTTTTTTTTACTTTCCTACGACAAATTTTTCCAGAGATACAAAGGTTTAAAGATGGTACTTGAGCGCATGCTCAAGAAAATTATGTATTTAAAATTGAAATATCTCAAAAACTGCAATATTGATAAAATCATGATATAGGAATGAAATGAAGCTTATAAAAAAACGAAGAGTTTGGGTTTTTATTTTTGTTTGAAATAATGTTGAAACTTTTCAGTTTGTACGCGCATTTTAAATGTCTATAGTATTTAGAGAAACGAGCAATAGCCGACTATTTTTCGAGGAATACGCAGAAAAGGCGGTTTGCATTGCATCTTAGTCTGTTTAGAGTGCAGATTAAAAATGTTATTTAATTAGTATACTCAATTGTAATAATTTGATTTATTCATAACAATCTTTATTTTAAAATATTTAGCGACCTAAAAATCATAAATATATGGATTTTCATGAATTTATTTGTAACTTAGAAGATTAATTTTTCAGTATTTAAGGGTGATTTCAACCGTCTCATAAGTTTTGATCTCACAGTCATATTCAGCGACCTCAAAAACATAAGTCTATGGATTTTCGTTAATTTATTCGTAAAATTAGAAAAGTAATTAACTTTTCTAATTTTACGAATAAATTAACGAAAATCCATAGACGGTCGCTGAATATGATTATGAGATCAAAACTTATGAGACGGTTGAAATCACACTTAAATACTGAAAAATTAATAATTCTTCTAAGTTACAAATAAATTCATGAAAATCCATATATTTATGATATTTAGGTCGCTAAATATTTTATAATACAGATTGTTATGAATAAATACTTTAATCTGTAATTTTTAAAATCTATATTGCGGCAGTACCAGCTTTTTATTTTTAAGGGTGGAAACCAACCCAGTCTTTAGGGTTGGTTTCCTCTCTTAAAATAAAAAGCTGGTACTGCCGCAATATAGATTTTAAAAATTACAGATTAAAGTTTCATTTTTTTTACAAATTCTTTATAAACAACCTCGAAAACTATAACAATCATTATTTCCTTAAATGAAATATTAAAAAAATTCAGATAATTGTATTTTTCGTTGAGATTTCTAAAAATTTTATTTTTTTTATTTACGGATTTTCGAAATTGCGGTAATTTTCAATGGGTTTTTAGTTTATGGCATTAAAAATCCAACAAAAAAAAAATCATTCAAATCCATTCACTATAGCTGGGATCCGAGGTATATACCTAATTGCATTGGACTAAGAATTATTTGAAGTTTATTCATCATATCAAGTATCTTTCTACCCTTATATGTAAACGAATTTTAAATCGTCCTCTTTTAAAGTTTCGTCATTGTGTCCAGCCAATATTTTAAAAATACTGTGTCCTAGAAGAACCGCTGGCATAAATAACATGCAGCAAACTCAACCCATTTCATCGTTGATTGTGAGAGGAAAACGGCAGACAATATCTAACCAATGACCCTCGACCGTGGTCATAAGATTGTTATATTAAACCTGGCCTCTCGTAAATCTTGGCCTCCTCTCAAAGTCTACTCGAACGACCGTTTTGTTTTATCGTAACGGTATAACTTTTGCAAACTTAAATGGCGAAATTTGCTCCCATGAAATAATATCTCTCTTGTTGAGAATAGTTGGTAACAATTTATTGCGAAGTTTTACCATACCAAATACAGCTTCCCTAGTAGTTAAACTTAGAGCAAGAAATGTGTAAGTATATCACACTCTGTCATAAGTGACAGTTTTATTTTAGTTGTATCATAAAATATCTAGCGTGACCAGAACATAACTTTCTTGTATGAAAATGGGAAATACATATCTTACTTCTGGACTAAACAATAACCAATAAATTTCAAGTATATAATTTAATGATAGTATGTTAAATGATGAATAATTGTATGCATTTTTTCAGTGGTTTTGATAAAGTTCAGATTGGTCTTTTATTATGCGACTATTAGAAAGAGGGATGGTCCCGTATTTACCTTTTTTTTTTATGTTTGTTCCATCAACCAAAAAAAAACCACTGGCCCAGACGTCATACCTGTATTTCTGCACAGAGATTGCGTTTGTATTTTTGTCACACCTTTAGTAACAATTTTTAATTTAATTTTAAAGAATGGTGATTTTCCGGATATGTAGAGAAGTTTTAAAGTTTATCCAATTTTTAAAAAGGCTAACAAATCTGACATAGGTACCAAACTTTCGGGCCATTTAAATAATATGTAATTTTGCAAAAATACTTGAATTTCTACTACATGACATCATTTATGATAAAATCAGTACAAAAATTACTATCCATCAACACGGTTTTATGAAAAGGCGCTCTACAACCACCAATCTGCTTTGTGTTACACAATTTATTTCAGATCAATCCCAAACCGACATAATTTATACTGATTTCTCCAAGGCATTCGACAGACTTGACCATAAATGCTACTTAAAAAACTAAATTATACCCGACTTTCTGATAGGTTGATAACAGTACCTTTCAAACAGAGCCCAATATGTTACCTCCGATGGATTCAAGTCTGTCGAATACGTTGCTACTTCGGTAGTACCGCAAGGGTCGGTTCTTGGACCACTATTTTTTACAATATTTATCAATGACAGTGGACGACTTAACAGACAAAAATTATTTAATGTATGCTGATGATTTGAAGCTCTTTTCTAGAATGTATAACATTGATTGTCTTCATATGCAGGAAAATTTAAACAAAATAAGTAACTGGTGTACTAAATACAATCTTTCATTAAATTCTCAGAAATGCAATGTTAAGTCTTTTACACGTAAGTCCATACCAGTTTCCTACGATTATAATATAGACAACAATGTACTTCATCGGCCCGAATCACTATGCGACTTAGGTGTTACCTTTGATAAAACTCTTTTAATACACATATTAGCAACATAGTATCAGAAGCCAGCAAGACATGGATTCATAGTTAAAAATTCCCGTGATTTTTCAAACCCAGATACGCTTAAGATGCTCTAGATCCAATGCCAGATCCAAGTTTGGATATGTGTCACTTGTTTGGACCCCACACTCTAATGTATATGTCAACCAGTTAGAATCGGTTCAACGCTAATTCCTTAAATTTATGCATTTCAGATTTGAAGGAACTTCCCAAACTTCCAATATTGAAAAGATAAATCTCTCTGGCATGTCCACCCAGCATCGTAGTATCGATGTAGCATTGTATTAACTGAGACCGCGACCACGACATTCATCGCGGTATACCTGTGGCTTCTCCATACTCTAAGGTATGGTTTGGTGATGATTTTTTTATAGTGCAGCTATGGACGTATCAGACAGTCTTTCCCTAAGGTACAAACACCACTCTTGTCTGTAGATCGATCTACACGACTCTGGCGATCACAATGCAAAAGGCAGCTCTGATAGGTTCACTCCGTGTTTTGAAATCCACGAGACTGCGTTTTAGGAAGCACCAACACCGCGCTGAGCTACTCTCTCATATCGTTATTGTTTGAGATGAGATTAGAAAGCTAATATGCCCCTACTACTTCAGACCGATTATCCTTATGATGACCAATAATAATAATACTAATAGTAAAAATAATATAAATGCCTGATCTTTGATCTTACTGATGGCACTGCTATCCACCTACTGGACGAAGCAGAAACATATAAGTATCTTGCAATGAGCCCTAAATATTCAGCATAAACGAATAAAAGAACAAACCACTAGGAATTTCACATCGGGTAAAAAAGACCGAAGACGAAATTCTCCGGAAAGAATGTGTGCAATGCTATCAACGTCTGGGTTGCTCTTACACTTACATTTAGTTTTGGCGTGATATAGTGGACTAAGACAGATTTAGAGGACTTGAAGAGGAAAACTCGAACAATGCTAACGCAGTACCGAGAACATCATCCGAAATCAACCATCGAACGTATAACTCTTCCAATATGTAAAGGTAGGAGAGGTATCAGCATCCTCAAACAACTCCACAGCAAGCATATCATCAATCTCAGAAAGTACTTTAATCAGAAGCATGCGACATCCTCCCTTCACAGAGCCATCATCCACTCCGACAAAAATTACACCTCTCTTGATCTTCAGCATAATATACTTTTAGTTGAACAGCAGATAACTGGCGTACGGACGAGAATCTCGTCAACTCCTGGAAACACAAGGTAACCACGATAGGCACCCTCATGACGTGAGCCAAGAACAAGTTGGCAAAGTAGCTTCAAGCTACTGGCTTACTTACGGGGAGCTGTCCCCAGAAAAGAGAGGGCTTTGTTATGGCGATCCAGGATAAGATAGCCGTAACAAAGAACTATCTCAGAATTATCGTCAAAAACCCGGGCATATGAAGTGATACTTGCAGGAAATGCGCTAGGGCATCCGAGACTATACAACACATAACAAGGTAGGATGATGACGGCCATTGATTACACCCACAAACATAACCAGGTAGCAAAGGTTGTTCATCTCAAGCTAGCTCTACAGCACAAGCTCTTGACAACCAACACCATATTACGACTTCAACTCATCAGCTGTTTTAGAGAATGAGGATTGTAAGCTATGCTGGGATCGATCGGTTATAACTGACCGAACCATCCTCGCCAACGGACGAGATATCATACTTACCCTTAGGAGGCCGACTACAACTCATCAGCTGTTTTAGAGAATGAGGATTGTAAGCTATGCTGGGATCGATCGGTTATAACTGACCGAACCATCCTCGCCAACTTGCCTATCCAAGGGACACATAACGGAGGAGGTCCTAAAATGGGAAAAGGAACAAAAAGAGTCCTACTGGAGGAACACTCCAGGCCAAAGACAAGCAAAAAGGTTTATAACCTATTCAACAAAGAATGCCACAAGGCTTCTCGAACTGGAAAAGTCCGATCTAAGGCTGATCACAGGCCTTCTAACTGGCCATTGCCCCTTGAGATATCATCTCAAGAACATGGGCATGGCAGAAGATGACAAATGCAGATACTGTGAAGTTGCGACTGAAACTGCGGAACATATACTTTGTGAATGCAGGGTGCTAATCCGCATTAGGCTAAAGTACCTAGAACAGGCGGAATTAACGCCTGAAGACATAGGGAAATTAGCTCCCAGGAAAATCGCAAGCTTTGCAAAAAGTCTTGGAATCCTGGTCAACAACTAGATGCAGGGTAATTCACAAAAGACCTTTTAGGTCGAGATGAAGAAAGGTCAACCCAGGGCCAAGCGACCCCTTAAACAATCTACAATCTACAATCCTCGCCAACGGACGAGACATCATACTTACCCTTAGGAGGCCGACTACAACTCATCAGCTGTTTTAGAGAATGAGGATTGTAAGCTATGCTGGGATGGATCGGTTATAACTGACCGAACCATCCTGGCCAACGGACGAGACATCATACTTACGAGGCAAAGACGCACTTTTCTCATAAACGTTACAGTGCCCAATACCCATAACTTGCAGCAGTCCTATGGTGAATAATTGAACAAATATGGTCAACTCGCTGAAGAGATTAAGAAAATGTGGCAACAATGTAAAATTACTATTCTTCCCATAGTTATATCCACAACAGGTGTAGTTACCAAAAGTCTCCCCCGAAACATCCAAGAGCTTAATATTCATCCTCATGTCATCACCCATATTCAAAAATCCGTCCTTTTAAGTACATGTAAGCTCATCAGGTGTATTGGCTGATACAGTACTTGTAGTGTCGTACGCAAACATTGTTACGCGACCATGCTCTAGGTAGCTCGATAAGTCATTTATGTAGAGCATAAACAGTAATGGGCCTGGGGAACTCCAAGTGTAACATCAAATATATCCGACTTCTGGTCATTTAAGTTTATCTTTAATATTCTATTTTCCATGTAGGAAATTAGCCACAGTAAAATGTTAATGCCGACATTATATAATTTGCTGTTTAAAATTTCTTTATTGACAGTGTCGAATGTTTTGGAAAGGTCGAACAGCAGTAAAACAATATACCTACCCTTATCCAAGCATTAATAAATATACTCAAGGAGACGATAGAAAGCCGTCTCAAATGATTTATTCGATTTAAACCCATATATCTAGTCACCATAAGGGTAATAACAAACAAAATAATACTGAGTTTACTTTATCCATAGCGATTTGCATGATACATTTGCAGTGAGTTAGCTGTGCCAAGGTAACAGTATGTAAATTATTCCGTTCTGCAATGTCCGTCGCAGAGTTATTATAAGTTTAACTGAGAAATTCTGCGAGAGTTTATGGTCAGCCAGTTGAATAATGTTTAGGGTCAGTGTAAACGCTTATTATAAGGCATGCAGGTCAACTGCTCTTCATATAATATTAGAGAAAATTATATTTGGCCACCAATTTCAGTACGACGCTTCATGTGTTGAATACAAAACGTACATTTACGTTATGGAAAAGTAGACAAGGTGATGTAAAGTGACGACTAAAATTAATGCTTGAAAATTGAGTATATTTCAGACTCGCCGAAAGGTAATTTGGTTATTTTTCGTGACACTGATTTACCGACTGAGGGATGAAATAATGTCACCGTATGGCAATTTTTGCTGACAGCCAATAAAATATTTTTAAATTTATTACGGGAAAGAATAATTGGATATCTAATAACGACTGAAATATCTACTTGCGAATTTAATCGGCGCGTTAATTATTAGGCACTCCACTGAAATTAGCTTGAAATTGTTATTTACAAGTATAGTTCAATGCAATTAGGTTTATACCTCGGAATCTTTATACCAAATCCACCTATAGTGAATGGATTTGAATGATTTTTTTCATTGGATTTCTAATGCCATAAACTAAAAAGTTTACAAATTGAAAATTACCGTAATTTCGAAAATACGTAAATTAAAAAAAAAAAAAAATTTTGAAATCTCGACGAAAAAAAAAATTGGGAATTTTTAAATATTTATTTTAAGAAAATAATGATTGTCATAGTTTTCTAGGTTGTTTATAGAGAATTTGTAAAAAAATGAAACTTTTTAAAATTAATTTGAATATGGCAGAGGGAGCCTCTGCCAGATCAAAAGCGAAATAAATGAAATAAACGTTAAATAATGCAAATACATCAAGTTTTTATAGAAAATAATTTATTAACAACTTATGCTAAATAATAATTATTATAAATTTTAATGATATAAATAATTATAAATTTTTATTACAAGGATAATCATGTAAACTAATTATCTCCGACGTTTTCGATGTCATTCATTAATATCATTGGTGAAGCTTTTAATCAGCATAGTAACATAGTAAACATGATATAGAACAATTTAAGCTACTTTTTCTACATTCACAAGCAGAGCCACACCCAGTTTTACATAAACAAAAAATCGTTTTCAATACATTTTCAGAAGCTGGTGGTTGGTTCATTTTAACTGGTACTAGTGAATTATCTTTTTTCTTTTTCATCTCCATTCTTTTCGCAACTTTTCATGTCCCATCCACAACTGTACTTACACTCTTTTCATATGTTCTAAACTAGCATCGTGCGTAGGTATCATTGATGCCAAGTTGTCAGTAGTTAGTTTTAAGAAACGATTGATATAGAAAATTATTTATATTTTCTTAATTTTTTTTTTAAGGATGCTCCCATGAAAATGACGTTATTTCTAGCAGAGTATATTCCTTTTACAGCTACAATCATTTTTTCTCTCGACAATTATTTAATTTCTATATAAAGTATAAAAGGGACAGCGAATGTCCTTGAGAAGTAGGCGTTGCAGCTATAGAAAAGGGACTAGGGTGTGGACGACGAGGGGTGGGGAAGCGGGGATATTGAAGAACATGAGTGATAGATGTATTTCTGCTCCGAAAAAAATTTAGTATCGTCCCTTTGTCCACTTGGAACGTTATTTTGAATATGTTTTGCAATATTTGTTGAGAAACGTATGTATAGTGTGTCGCTGCAGTTATAACTTTAGATTGTAATAATTCGAATATTTCTTATTGCAGATGAATTATTAATGTTAGATAGTTACAGTATGAATATTGATTCAGCCGATGTTGAAGAAAATGTTTGTTTTCTTTGCGAAAAACTTGGATCTCAGAGCAGTAAGAATGTAGGTTCTATTGTGGAAATTAAAAGGGGATTGAGAACTTTAAAACAAGCTTTGGAGGAGAAAAACGATGGATTATTACAATACTTAAATACGTGTGAAGTTGTATATGCTCATACATTATGTCGGCGGAAGTATATTAATAAAAAGTACATTGAAGCCTATAAAAAACAAGAAAAACAAGTGCATTTCTCTCCTCTCTTATCTTCATGTGGCTCCGATTGAAAAACAACTTGTTTCATTTGTGGAAAGGAAGCTACTGATGAAAAAGAAAAAAAGAAAAGAAAAATTTAAGAAGAAAAATACATTTGGTTAACAACTATAAATTTGTATAATGCTGAATAGAGCGATATAATATTTCAGGAAGATATACGTTTTTTCAATAAGAATCCTCAGATCAATAAATCTGCAAGTTACCGAAACTACACAGCTACAAATATAGATCACATATCTCTATCATCAAATATGTATTCAATACTCATCTTTTTATCATTAGATCTATAACAGTCCAATATGCAACAATTTTGTAATTTATAATTATTTATGTGATTAAAGTCATAATAATTATTATTTAGCATAAGTTGTTACTAAATTATTTTATATAGAAATATTGATGTATTTGTATTATTTAACGTTTCTTTCATTTATTTCGCTTTTTGGAGCTTCTGCCATCTTCAAATTAATTTTAAAAAGTTTCATTTTTTTACAAATTCTTTATAAACAACCTAGAAAACTATAACAATCACTATTTTCTTAAAATAAATATTTAAAAATTCCGATAATTTTTTTTTTAGTTGAGGTTTAAAAAAAATTTTATTTTTTTAAATTTTACTAATTTTCTAAATTGCGGTAATTTTCAATGGGTAAACTTTTTAGTTTATAGCATTAGAAATCCAATAAAAAAAATCATTCAAATCCATTCATTTTTCATTTATAATGACTAATTGCACTGCACTAGTAGAAGTATAAAATACAAACGTCGTTATGATTTGTCTCAATACAAATAGTTAACGATATCGGCGGAGAATTTAGAAATAGTGGAATTTGTAGAAACATTGTAAATTTATCTGATCGATGTGAAGAAGCTCGGGTTTTCAATTAAACCTTTACTTCATAAGATCTCTTAGATTGTAGATTATTCAGGGGGTCGCTCGGCTCTTTAAGCACTTCTTTACATCTAACTAAAAGATCTTTTGTGAATTACTTGTTGCCCACGACTCAAAAGCTTTTCACAAGGCTTGTGATTTTCCTGAGAGCTAATTTCCCTATGTTTCAAGCGTTACTTCCATCTATTCTATGTGCTTTAGCCTAGTAGGAACTAGCATCTTGCATTCGCAAAGCATATGTTCCACAATTTCTATTGCAGTATCACAGTATCTGCACGTATCGTTGTCTGCCTTGCCCATATTCTTAAGATGATATCTCAAAGGGCCTGTCATCAGCATTAAGTCGGACTTTTCGAGTTAGAAAAGCCTTGTTGCATTCTTTGTCGAATAAGTGATGCACTTTTGCACATATCTTTGGCTTGGAGTATTCCTCCAATAGGATTCTTTCTGTTCCTTTTCCCTTTTTTGGCTCTCCTCCGTTGTGTGTCCCTTGGATAAGCCACAAAACGGTTCGGACTCAAAAATGAGGCTTCAGCACTTGTTTTGCAAGGGCGTCAGCTAATTTATTTCCTTTTGTTCTCTCATTCTCTGGCACTTACAACAAGGTAGCCTCGTTGTTTTTTGCCAGTTGTTTCATTGATTGTCTGCATTCCCAGGAAATTTTAGACTCAAAGGAATAGGACCTGAGAGCATTCAACGCTGCCTGGCTGCCTGAATGTATATAGATCTTTGTCATTCGAATGTCTTTATTTATTGTAAAAATGTTAAGAACTCTGCTCTCTACATTTAAATATCTTAAACAATTTCTAAACCTAAAAGAACTTAACATACTATACTATTCCTTAGTCCAGTCACAGCTAATATATGGTATAATTGGTTGGGGAGGTGTAAGTAATAATTCCCTAGAAAACTTAAATATAATTCAAAAATGACTGCTTAAAATTATTTACGTAAAGGATATTACTTATACCGATAAACTGTACCAAGAAACAAAAAAAAATGGATGTAAGACAACTCTTTTGTGAAAAAATACTAATGCAGCTATATAGAAACAAAAATCATGTCACATATACAGACCATACTTACAATACACGAAATAAACACATATTGACAACTAAACCCAAAATTAACAAAACAATTGGTCAAAGGAATCACAAATTCATTGGCTTGAAAATTTATGACATCCTACCACCCGAAATAAAAAACATAACATCATCATCATTATACAGGAAAAATGTTAAATTATGGATTCAAAATACTCCTAGGTTAGTAATACATCAAGTAATAGACCTTAAAAATACATATTAGTAAACAAATTAGTCAATAAAAAAAAAACAAAAACAAAATAAGACAGAAGAAAGCAAATATAGTTATTATATGGAAATAGATACATATTTATATATACTATATACGATTTTTCATATCCTTTTATTAAAATAAGAACGCCATTTTCTACTTTTCTACTTTTCTACTTTCCTACTTTTCTACTACTGATTAATCTTGAATAGTTATATTCGATAAATGCTCTACCGTCAAGTACTTAGTACTTTTACGGAGTAAACCTGAATATTAACTTATTCTCGATCCATGTTAAGTTATTCAATATGTATGTATATCACTTTTTCATTCTCTATATCTCTTTTGTGTTAAATATTTATTAATTTCTACCTCGCATTCAAGTACCCGGTACTTCTGCGAGTTCCCATCTTGTCTATTTACAATATTTGTCCATTGTCAACTATTCTGTTACATTTTATTTTGTATTATATTCTTTGTATTTGTTGTATATTGTACTGGATTTAAATGGTAAATAAACTATATTATTATATTATTATTATTATGTTTTCCTGGGCACATAGGTCTATAGCATAAATTTCTGCTACATATTAAATTTAAAGCCATGTAGTGTTTAGGTTAAAGTGAATGCTACAATTTAAACCGCCAGAAAGGCGGTGGAGTGACCCAGGGTGCGTTAAAATTGATAGCTGAGGACCACCCTAAATTGTGGATCTCTAGGCGTAAGGCATTGTGGCCTAGTTGCCTAGTAAAAACGTAGAGTTATCCATATATTAACAGATTTGAAAGTTATGCTGTTACATTACAACCAATAAAATGGCTTGTAAATTTGCGACAGTATTTAATCATTTAAATAGAGTTTAAACTTTAGGATTTTTTTTTGCTATCAAACATTAAAATCAATTTTTGGTAAAAAAAATTATCTACTTACCCATTGTTGAACATTCTGTTGATCGTTAAATTTCTATATTAGCGATAATCTTGTTTGGTTCCTATTAATTAATTTTTTTTTCGCAGTCAATTTTTTCATTTTTATATGAATCATTTTATTCCTTGTGTATATCTACAATTGGATAAAATTATATGTTGGAAATTATATATATCTACTGAAATACATTTCAGCACAATGTAGCAAAATAACTTTTCCAGCGGTACAAAATAATTTTATTATGTTGGTATAAGAGAAAATGACATGTTGCTGTGCCTTATTATCCATTATTACATTTTTAGGGATACAGTAACAGAGCAATTAATTCTTAAAAATGTGCTCTCGCTTATATACGTTTTGACATAATTATTAAGGATAACCCGAAGTATATAGCAAAATAACATACACATAACAATATAGTACTGCTTCTACTGTCCTTTGTCAGAAATATATAATCCATACTTCTTTCTGTATCGTAGCTTTATTATTATAACTATTATGAGAGATACATTATGACCTGAAAAAATTGTTAATAGCCATCCTAGAAAAAAAAAATGATACCAAAATCCGTTTCATCGATGGTTAGATAGATAGCTAGATGTTTATTTATCTACTTTATACACTGTGTGTAGTGGCGGGCTAGGTATAGGAAGTAAGAATTACAACATCGCGTGTGCCAGCTGGCCGAAATGAAATTACTGAGAGCTGGAATACTCCGCTAACGGACGGAAAACTTTCCAGGTAACCTCTTTTTTGAGCACCAAATGACTGTATTAAGTATATTTGTAGCAAGTCTGAAACAGAAACTATTCTACTCAATATGAAAATAATAATAAATTATAATAATAATGTTATGAAGCACTGTATAAAAGAGAATATTATTTCGGAGATACACTTCGGACGCGCGGCGTGACGCTCCTGGTTTAAATTCGTAAAAGTGTGGTATAAACGTTAACAAATGTGACGAAAATTAACTAATAGGTGACCCGAAAAATTGCGCATAAAATGATGCTACTCAACATAAGCATATAGCTGAGAAAAAATTGATAATTAATAAATAAAGTGAAATAAAGAACAGTGTAAAAATCTCAACTCTGTTACAAGTGGCTGGTGCATCTGGTGCAATAAAAAAAGGGACACATCTGGAAACTAAGTGCTCTAGGTAAAATGCTATAAACATTGATGAGTGAGTAGACAGATTGAAGGCTAAAAGCATAAATTACAAAGTTAAGATTGTCAAAACTCTTAACTGTTTATGATTTGATAGTCAGGGCCGGCTTCAGGATCAAATAACTAATTGGGAACAAGATCGTACATTATGGAATGTGATGTGTGTAAAGAAACTAAAACTAAAGATGTGTTTAGTTGTGATGGGTGCCATAAACAATTATGCAAAAACTGTGGAAAATTGACAACTTCGGAAGTAAAAGTTCTACAATTAAAGGAGGGAAGAACACTGAAATTTCATTGTTCCAATTGCATCAAAAATGATACATTTATTTTACTACAAAACAGTTTAGAAGACAAACAAAATATTATAAACAGCAAAGAAGAAATAATCAATATGTTAAAAAAAGAAATAGAAGAATTAAAAAAGGGAAAAATAGGCAGAAGCGATGATAGCCCTACATATAGCCAAATAGTAAAGAAGATGAAAAAGGAAGAAGTAGTTTTAGTAAAACCAAAAGATATATCACAAACAAGTTCGGCCACAAAACAAACATTAGAAAGTAAAATAAATCCGAGTTCAATAGGAGTAGGAGTTTCAAGAGTAAAGTACGTGAGAAATGGTGGAGTGGCAATAAGTTATTGCAATGATAAACCTGTTGAGAATGTGTGTAGAGACATGAAAGAAAAGTTAGGTCAAGAATATGAGGTAAAACCAGCCGACAGAAAAAAACCCAAAATCAAAGTATTCAATGTTGATAAAAAACTTATAGATGATGAAGAAACGCTAGTCGAAAAAATAATATTACAAAATAATATACACACAGAAGAGGAAAAACGTTTTATAAAAGTAGTATACAAATATGAAACAAAAAAAGGTAATAATAATATAGTTCTAGAATTAGATCCAGATACATATAATCAGATAAGCCAGAAAAACGTTTTATACATAGATTGGAGAACATGCAGGTACGTTGATCATGTGAATATAGTACAATGTTTTAAATGCTGGAAATTTGGCCATATGGCAGATAAATGCAAAAATAATAAGGACACTTGTCCGAAATGCTCAGGTGAACATAAAGCAAATGAATGTACATCAGACAGGGAAGAATGCACTAACTGTAAACGTGCCGTCGAAATCTTAAAAATACCTAACATAGACTATAACCACCCGGCGTATAGCAAAACATGTGAAGCTTACATAAGAATTTTTACACAGTTACAACAAAGAGTTAACTACCCAGAGTTACATACAGAACAAAATAACAGAAAATAGCAATCAATAAATACATATATAATGTATTTAAACATACAAAGTTTAATTAAGCATAAAACTGAACTATGTTGGATAATTCACCAAAAGAAACCAGTAATTATTTGTCTATCAGAAACACATATTACCGAAGAAATTCAAGATAATGAAATATATATTGAAGGTTATAATGTTCTATGTTCATATTCAACTAGTCGCCATACGGGGGGAGCCATCATATACATCAAAAAGGAATATAAATATAAAATAATGATAAATGACTCCATAAATATGAACATGTGGATAATCGGTGTAGAAATAACTATAAACAGGCATAAGTATTTTATATTCAGTCTTTATCACTCACCTAACTCTAACCACATAGATTTTGTGACCAAATTAGAAGAAATTTTAAGTGATTTTTCAACAAAAACTGGTACATTGATTGTAATAGGAGACTTCAACATAAATATTGCTACAAATTCTCACTATTCTCGAAATTTAATAAACACTGTACAAAATCTAGGATTATATCAAATAATGGATCAATTCACTCGCATTACGGAAAACAGTTCGACAATCATAGACCTAATAATTACTAATTCCAAATACATTAAATTCGAGGTTCTATCTACACCAAAAATCACAGACCACTCAATCATAACAGTACAATTAAATAATAATGCTATGGCAGAACCACAAAAAAAAGTAATCAGAGACTTCGATAACTTCAATGAAACACATTTTCAATTAGATTTAATGGACACACAATGGATACCAAATTGTAATGATGTAAACACATTAGCCGAAAAATTAGTAATTAATCTAACTCAAACATTAAACGAGCATGCGCCAGTAAAAGAGATAAGAATTACAAATAAAGAGGGAAATAAAAAGTGGTGGACGAATGAGATAGGTCAAAAAATCAAAGAAAGAGATCATTTGTATAAAACAGCTATAAGAACAGGTAACGAGCAACACTGGAATGAATTTAAAGAAAAAAGAAACATGATAGTGACACTCATTAGACAACAAAAACAAATATATTATCAGAGAAAAATTGATGAAGTTAAAGGAAACTCAAATGAAATGTGGAAGACATTAAAACTACTTTTAAATGAAAAAAGAAATGACAACAATAATGGAATAATTTTTGACAACGAACTAACTACAGATAATAAAGTAATCGCTGAGAAATTTAACAAGTTCTTTCTGGAAAGTATAGAACAAATTACGGTACATTTGAATCCAAATAAACATTATGATACAATATTGAACAACATGGAGAAGACCAATTGTAAAATGGAAAAGTTCAAAGTACTGGAAATAAAAAATTTAAAAAACATTATAAATCAAATGAAAAATAAACCCAGTAGTGTAGACGGCATAAATGTACACATTTTAAAATTATCATTTGAAGCAATAGGCAATCAATTTTTACAAGTTATAAATACCAGTTTAGAAACAGGAATATTCCCAGACACTTGGAAGACGTCAACAGTAATACCTATTGAAAAGAAAAATAAAACAATTCGATGTGAGGAGCATAGACCCATAAATATGGTACCAGTCTATGAGAAATTACTGGAATTATCTGCTAATGAACAAATAATAGAATATATAGAAAACAACAACCTACTATCGAAATATCAAGCTGGATTTCGAAAACTAAATTCGTGCGACACTGCTTTACAAACAACGTTATCAAGCTGGAAAAACGCCTTAAATGAGAAACAAATCATAGTGGTAGTTTTTTTAGATTTCCGCAGAGCCTTTGAGACAATAGATAGACAATTATTACTGTTGAAGTTAAATAATTACGGATTTGGACATAACATTGTGAAATGGATGACCAGTTATTTAGAAAATAGAACACAAACTACCAAATATAAAAATGATACATCCTTACCAAAAGAGACAATATTCGGTGTACCACAAGGAACCGTTATGGGACCTAATCTGTTTGTTCTATACATAAATGATATTATGAAATACGTTAAAAAGTGCAACATACAACTATTTGCTGACGACACATTGATATACTTAGTTGGTGATAATGTAGATTCGACTATAAATATAATAAATAGTGAGCTTAGAGAAATAGAAAAATGGTTGGACATGAATAGCCTTAGCTTAAATACAGACAAAACTAAGTTTATGGTAATTAAAAGTAAATACAGCCGAGTAAACACAGTAAATAACCAAGGAGTAACCATAAATGGAACAAATATTGAGCAAGTTAATGAATTCAAGTATTTAGGTGTAATTATTGATGATCATTTAACGTTCTCCGGACATGCTCATTATATTACCAAAAAAATAGCTAAAAAAGTTAATTTGTTGGGACGTATAGGAAAAGATCTTAGTACATGGACGAAAATAACCATATATAAAACAATTATTTTACCTCATTTCAACTTCTGCTCAACAATACTTTTTCTACTTAGTAATGCTGAAATAAATATGCTACAGAAGAAGCAAAACCAAGCATTACGAATTATTCTAAACTGTAACAAATATACAAATATAAAATTAATGCTTGATGCTACGAAGTTACTGGGAGTGAAACAAATTATAACTTTAAATACAATGACTTTTATTTACAAAATATTACATGGATTAGTGCCAAAACATTTATCAGAACATTGTACCTTCGTGAGGAACATTCATGAACACGACACAAGATCAAGAGAAAATTTATATATTCCAACAGTACATACAAGATATAGCCAGGTTAACCTATTCCACAATGGATTTAAACAATATAATGAACTACCAATTTCTGTAAGAAACTGTGAAAGCCTCATGTTATTTAAAAATGTTTGTTTTAAATATGTTTTATCGAATGTCACTATTTAATATTTAAGTTTATACCACATGATTAGTTTCAAATTTCATTTATAGAATTAATTTCGTTGATATACAATAATGTAAAAATGTGAAATCTAGCTTATGCTATTAATAAAGTATTATTATTATTATTATTATTATTATTATTATTCAGCGAGTGTATAATGATAGCTATTACTCGCAATGGTGATGTTCTAGCATATAATAGCCATTATACGCGAGTAGAATACTATAGTTTATCCTGGACTTAATTGACTAAATCGTTTAGAGTTAAAAAAATAAAGACAGTTGTAGTTATATAAAAAGTACAATAAATCGGGGAAGAGCATCTTGTTTACCCTAGTTTTTAAGTTTGTAATTTACTAACCGTGAAGTGCCACTTTTGGATATTGAAGAACGAAACTTGTTTAATGATTAACTAATGATAAAGAACGTGGAAATCTAATAGCAATGAATTGCAATACCGGGCCAACAGTCACTCATTTGCAGTTTTCTCGAAAATTGCCAATGATGGAAAAAAAGTTTCAAATAAAATAGTTACGTCCATCCTTTATCTTCGTTTCTTCTCGATATACTTTATGTTATATGTTTCAGTAATTATTTATTTAATATTTAATGATGAAAATGAAAAATAATTTTTTTAATACCACTCGCAGAAAGAGCGTACGAAATTATAAAAAAAAAACAGCAACTTTTCGTTCCTTAATATTAATTGTTTACATTTTATAAATAAAATAATTAAATGAACAATAATTATTTTTTTGTTTTGAGAAAGGAAATTGATTTTGTATGTATTTATTTTTTAAGCCCAATCGAGTGCTGAAAACATTTTTGATAAATACATTTGCTATAACCCAGTCAATGAATTCAATGATCTTGCAAAAGGTCGGGAAGTTTTGAAACTTGTTACATACTTAGATCTTGAGGTCCTCAATGAGCACCTGATTTTGCGAACACGGCGTGGCGCCGCTCGCGACGCCATCTTGAAAAAATGGCGCATGAAATTAGAAAATTAGGCATATCTTCCTTACCGTACGTTTTATTGGAAAATTACATCTATTCAAATCTATACTATTTTTTTGTATGATTAATATTTACAGAGATATAGCATCTTCAATTGGAAAAAAGAGTTTTGCCATAAAATATAAAGCAATTTGTTTCACCAACTATTGGCAAAGGTTGCCCGACGTTCGGGAGACAATGTTTTATCACCTATAGCGACGCTATAGATGAAAAAAAATGTAAGTTGTGATATTTTTCTCGTTTCCACACCACCTATGAGGTAGAGAAATCGGCGCGTTTTTTTTATGTGGTATCCCTAGTAGGCCTAATCCACAGATCTGACTATCTAAATCAAAGACCCGACGGACCGGCGCAATCATCATCCGACATCTCCGCATCTTCTATGACATCCTCAGCAACACTATTTATATTCTGAAGCACGTCAAGTTCGTCGTCATGGTCATCATCCAGACATATGTCGGCTACATTGCTGCATGCATTTCCATTGCAAACAGCACACATTCTGGAGCATTTCAAACCCGCTTTACGGCAGCTACACGCGGCACCACAACTTTTTTGACATTTGCAAGAAATGCAATTGAGAAGGTTAGCTGGAGCAGGTTCTTTCTGCGTAGTTATGGCAATCAGGCCATCTCTGGATTTTTTCCACCTCCAATCGAGTGGATTTTTCTGCACACCAAGCCACTGTTGAACTTGATGGTACGTTCTATATGAATGCTGTCGGGCGGCCTCGGTTGTGGGTGGTAGAGAAGCAAGATGGAAGGTACGTTTTGCAGCACACTTGGCAAAAAGGTTATACCGAAGTGAGTTGAGGGTGGAATTGGTTTCGAAATTTTTCGCATATAATTCAATTAAAAAATTTTCGCCAGCCTCAGCAATGCTGGCGGGTTCAGCATCACGAGCATCACAGTTTCATCATATTGTAAGCTACGTGAGGTGTATATCTTCTCGGAGACTTTTCCTTTTCCTGGTTTTCGGAAATAAATGTTGTTATAATCGTACCCGAGAGCTGTTAGGAGGACAAGCAAATCTATATCTTCTCCTACAATATATACACAGTTATACACAGAGGACATTTCCAACGCTGTAGTGACAATAAGGGTGTCTGCATCTTCAGTGGCCTGCTTTACTTGAAAATGAGCTTCCCCGAATTTTGTCTTAAGCATGGCAATTAAACGATCTTTATTTGACTCGTTTGATAAGAAACGCTCTTGAGATGAAGGCACCTTCATGCTTAACGTATCACTGCTAGTGTAGTTGGGTCAATATTCATCATTTGAAAAATAAACGTACTTTTATACATCTAAAAAATGCGCTGTAAGACAAAACTTAATTTTTTTACGAATCTGAGAAGCTATATCTCTGTAAATATTGATCGGACAAAACAATAGTATAGAGTTAAATTGTACACAATTTTATAGGGAATAATTTTGAATAGAGGTATTTTTCCAATAAAAGGTACGGTAAGGAAGATATGGCTAATTTTCTAATTTCATGCGCCATTTTTTCAAGATGGCGTCGCGAGCGGCGCCACGCCGTGTTCGCAAAATCAGGTGCTCATTGAGGACCTTAAGATCTAGGTATGTGCCAAGTTTCAAAACTTCCCAACCTTTTGCAAACAAACCCTGTTTTTATGTATTCATTGACTTGGGTTACTATGCATGTTTATAATAATGTTAAAAAAAAAGTTATTTAAAAAAAAATAAAACAGTTCGAATTCTTCTCTGTCAAATATTAAATATAGTGTTTTTTTTCAAAATCAGTCGATTAAATTTTTCACCACCAAGAAGGATTAGAACCATTCCAGGGTATTTGAGTGCATAAAAAGTTACAAATACAGACCAACAGACAGACAGAAAACTTTGTTGCTCAAACTTAAAATATCAACGTTTCATGGCATTTTAGACCTATTTGAATAAGAAAAGTTATTTTTTTTTACCACTACTATTATTATTCTTCTACTATGTCGATGTGGAACTAATATAATCTCATGGACTTTCTCTAGAATGTTCGATTCTCTACAAAAAAGTTTAGTGCATTTTTATTGTTCTAATACATAAGCAGTGAAAGATGAAAAGACACCATCCTCGAAATTTCAACAATTTTTTATAACTGTTTACATAAATTAGGAGGAGTTAAAAGTACCTACTTGTAAAATATCATGGACCTGAATCGAAAATAGTATATTTAGTCCAGTCAACGGAGCGCTAAAATGACCAAAATCTCTAATTTGGGTGCTAATGAATGGATTTTGATGAAATCTTGTGCAATGTATTTGTGATGACGTTAAAAAAAAAGTTGAAAAAAAGATTAAGTAGGAAATCATCGGAAGGAGTAGAAAACACTCCTTTCATCACGGGTTCCGTAACTTGTGGAATTAGTTCAAAAATGAAAAAAACATATATATTTACCTTTTTTGGCCCGAAATCAGATGCTTTTAGCTCGAAATGTAAAAGTTGAAAAAAATCTGAAGAAATTCAGGTGAATGTATCATCGAAATACAATACTTTTTTTATTTGCAACATTATGGTAAAGTGCGTTTTCACCTAGTTTTTCCGGAAAAAACATGAAAAACTACCCCTCTCTTTGAAAATTTGATTCAGACGTATGCATTCAGGCCTTCTAAATATTTTTTGTCTCTTGGAATTTTTTTGTAACTTGCTAATTTTCCGAGTTACAGGCAGTTTTTCAAGGTGAATAATGTACTACCTGCATTTTTTTAAAACATTTTTAAAATTTTCAATTTACAAATTATATTGAACCTTTAAAAATGGTATAACTAGTGTCGAGTAAGTAAGCTGGCGCGTCCAAAGGTCGCTTCATCAGATAAACTAAGAGAATAAGACATACGCAACTAGTTCATCTCTATGTCACTGCGATAGCTTTATGCGCATCGGATATCAAATCGTACGTCGTGTTACCAACTCATACATACGCCACCTTAGAGTTTACCGGACTCTATATAAGTTTCATATTTTTTTATAATAATATATGTAAATCACGCTCATTTTTCGAATTTTGGTGTTTTTTTTAACGTGCAAAAATGTGGTACATTATTTATCTGGAAAAACTGCCTATAACTCGGAAAATTAGCAAGTTACAAAAAAATTTTAAAAGACAAAAAATGTTAGAAGGCCTCAATGCCTGAGTTTTTTGAATTTTTAAATTAGTTACATATTCTTAAAGTGTCACAATTTCAAAAAGAAAGAGAGGGGTAGTTTTTCATGTTTTTCCGAAAAAACTCTGTGAAAACGCACTTTACAGAAAAGTTGCAAATAAAAGAAAGTCTTGTATTTCGATGATACATTCACCTGAATTTTTTCGGATTTTTTTTTCAACTTTTACATTTCCCCTCCCCACTTTTAGGAATTTTCGATTGGCCATACCACAAGAGTAACAACATCTTATTTTTTGCCAAAAAAGGTAAATAAATTGTTTTCTTTTTCATTTTTGACCTAATTCTGGTGTTTTCCACCCCTTCCGATCATTTCCTACTCTAACCTTTTTTTGGCTTTTTTATTAACGTCATTGCAAACACATTGCACAAGGTTTCACCAAAATCCATTTATTAGCACTCAAATTGTTTTATCAGGAGTAAAAGTGATACATTTGTGAGGAGCATGTTGATTTGCAGGTCGAACGAAGTGAGTCCGGCAATTGCAGACGAGTCACAGCAAGTGGCTTTTACTCCGAATAAAACATGCCATTTTTTCTACAAACGTCGATTAGCTTTAAAAAAATAAACATAAAAAATCTCGAATTTCGCCACCAAAAACGCACTGTTAATATCGCATGGCCGGCGTATTAAATAAAATACGCGTTGCTATGAATATTACTTTTTCTACTGCTCACAGCGTCAGAAAAAGTACTTTTACCTCCGTTGCTAATGGCAACACATAGCCGTCTAAAATGTCGAACTTTAATGTCGTGAAATGGGTTAAGAAATATCCATGGTTCTTTGATGTTTGAAGAAAAAAATTTTCATGGGAGACCCTCAAATTGTACTGGTCTAATTTTTTTGAATCCAAGAGTTCTCAACACACATTTTCTTAAACATCCTGTATACAGCTAAGTTTAACTAACTGGACGTACAATTAAAAACTTGGTTTGCATTCGTAGAACCTCAAGACTTTATAAATACAGCAGTTGGGTCTATTAAGTTTTGTTTAATTATACAGTTATATCGCTGAGCAGCCGTTGGGGGCTTGTAGAAGCTAGAGATGAACAACAATTAATCATATTCAAATCTTCGTGTTGCTCATTACGAGAATCCTATGATGCAAGATATATTACATAACTTAGCTCGGTAATTAACCCTTTTAGTACGGAACTACTTAATCCCACGCGCTAGTTTACGACTCGTGTTTGTCTGGTACATGACACCTCGACAAACATAACCTCAAATTCGCCGCTGCTCATTCCGATTCTAATGTTCTGGTTGATAAGCGCTTAATCACAGTCCACTTTGCAGAATTACCTCTTTTAGATGAACGCAGGGGAGAGGAGAGGCTGGAGACGGGAGAATTGTAGCTTATGTGGCGAGAATAAATAATAAAAATAATAATACAAAATATTCATTTTAGCCCGGGAGGCAGCGTTGCATTTTTGATAGTGATTTTACGCCGCTTGATTTTGTATGTAATCGATAGTCTAGATATGGCTAGCAATAGAAACAAGCGTCAGCTGGCAGAACCGTGGTGGACCTGGTCGTGGGAAAACTTGTATTATGTCAGAAAAAAAAATCATAAATTTTCGTCGCACATTTCGCTAGCTTCGCTCGTTAGTGTGTCAATAACATTGTCCATTAAACAAGCTTGTCATTTTGGTTCACGACCGTGAGTTTTCTTCCGCTTATTATTGCAAAAAGTACAAACCGAATCTGTCTGTTCACTGGAGCTGACTTCTAATGTATTTTCTGTATTCAATCGTTGCACATCTTCTTTCACTGAAGTATCCATAGCAGCGGCTTGATCAATTTCTTCATCAATTGGAATTGCTTCCTCTTCAACAATTTGATAGCTAGTATCAGCATCATCAACACCTTGGTCGCTTTTTCCTGGTTCTTCTTGCAAGCTAGACAAATAAACATTTATTAGAGAGTAATTTTTTTTTCGTGATGAAAATTTTTCACTAACTATTATTATATCGAAAATGGTGAAATAAAATAAATCTATTCTATAAATCGCAAAAATTACAAAATACTTGTAGCTTACCTTGAAGCTGATGAAGTTTCAGATTGAAGAAGCGGCCTATATTTTTGTAGTAACGCGAAAAATGCTCTATAACACTTAGGGTGAAAATTGTTTACCTCTTTAGGAACTTCAGCATTACTCAGAGATAAATTATATTCTTCTCGAATTATTAAAATATCATTATACCTCTTTAAAATACCATTCCAGAAAGTTTTTAAAGTTTCATTTTTCTTCAAACAAAATGCACAAAACGGTTTAATTTCTTTCGACATCTTGAACAAGTAGACGCGTCAAAACCAAAGACTCAACCATGTTTTGTTGGCATGGAAACAATGTTCAGAGACAGCCTCCTAAACTATAAAATTTATTAAATACGACAAATAATTTCATTAAATAATTAGTTTTAAATTAGACCCGAAATCATTTTTGATTTTTTTTTCCGACATAATAAAAGTTTTCCCACGACCAGGTCCACCACGGTCCTGACAGCTGGCGCTTGTTTCTATTGCTGCCATATCTATACTATCGATTACACACAAAATCAAGCGGCATAAAATCATTATCAAGAATGCAACGCTACCTCCCGGGCTATTTCTATAAATGTGTGTAACGGGTCTACAAATTAGGGCCGAATTTATTCATACTATTATTATTATTATTCTAACAATTAACCTTAAACTTAAATATATTTATTTGTAGTATACAGGGTGTTCCTTAATGACGTGTTAATATTTCAGGGTGTGATTCCTTAGGTCACTTTATGAAAGAAAAATTCGTATCCGCATCGGCTTAAAATTTTTGCTACAGGGTATTGATTTTTTTTTAAATCGGTCTCGCATATGGTAATGCAACAAAAGCCAGAAGTATGTATCAGGAAGGATATCGTAATCGTGCCTTGTCAGATAGCCGATTCTTTTCGACTGTTCACCGCCGTCTTTGTGGAACTGGTAGCTTCCAAAAAGGTACTTCAGAAGGTACAACTGGAACCGTCACAACACCCGAAATTGAGGAAATGGTGCTGCAGGAAATCGACGAACCTCCTGAGACGACTACAAGGAAGATTGCCAGAGCTCTGAATATTTGTCATCAAATTGTTTGGCAAATTTTGGTTGATTTTTTTGCTGTATCCGTCTAAAGGAAGGTTTTCCTACACCTTCGTTAGTCGCTGAAGACTGCGACCGAGTAGCCGCGACCGGTAGTAGCCACGGCCTAGTTCCTCAAATTCGTTTTCCTAGCCTGGACCAATTAGTGTTTCACGTTCTTGTGATCTGTGCTCACGACAAAATGAATATTTCTAAAAAGTCATTAATTTTAATGTTATTAAGTTATCAGGAGCATAAGGAGAATCTGCTTCTCCTTTTAACATTACAATCTGAAAAACATAGTGGTACTGTGTAGATAGTACTGTGTAGACCTAAATTATATCATGCCACTAACTGTCATTAAGCCACAATTACAAAATAACAACAAATATTTACTTTCAACTGCTCGCCAGTGTACCCACCAATTAAATATACATTGTATAATATAATATAGTAATATACATGTACTATCCTTTTACTTTATATAGGATATCGTAATCGGAGATGAGCGGCGACTCGCGAACGGACGAACGGAGACCATTCGCTGGTAGTATCTAGTCAGTAGCAGGTAGGAAAACATCAGGTTAAAATGCATTGGAGATGTCTTGACGAATCGCTCGCGGCTACTCGGTCGCAATCGTCAGCGAAGATGTAGCCTGCCTTAAGAGTACAGACATTACTTTCCAGGGAATTTCCACAGTGTGTGAACTTCTGTCAGTGGTACCTTCTGAATGTTACACTAAATCCACAGTTTGAGTAAAAAAATTATGTTCACATACGAAGCAAATTTGTCTAGGAATGCTATTCAAATAATAATCATGTGTGGGCGGACGAAAACCACTATGCCATAACCAAAACCCATTTCCAAGAACAATTTTCGGTTAATGTACGTGTAGGAATTGTTGGTAACAATCTTATAGGCACTTTTTTTCTGCCAAGACAACCTTAATGGGCAATATTACCTGCAATTTCTCCAAGAAGAACTACCTGTGTTGCTTGAGGATGTACCAATTGCGTTACGGAATCAAATGTGGTACATGCACTATGGAGCTCCTGTTCATTTCGCTGTAATAATTGTTCGCGACCATTTGCGTGTGGTTGATCCTAATCATTGGATAGATCGTGGAGGACCTCAGTAATGGCCAGCAAAATCGCCCGATCTCAATACTTTGGATTTCATTCTGTGGGGTCATCTTAAAACCCTGGTATATAAAACTCTCATTAACATTTTAGAAGATTTAAGAGAGTGAATAGTTGGTGGTAATATTCAAAAATGTATTTTCTTTGACTTTCCTTTTTTTCACCCAATTTTCACCGAAAAAAAAAATGAAATATACTATATTAGTTTCATTACCGTCATACGCCATAATTTCACCACATTTTTCATCGATAGCCGATACATCAAAGGTAAAAGAAGCATTGGCACGATTATTTCCTTTACAATAGACACATAGAATAGAACATTATATATTCAGTTTTCTACAGCTACACTGATTATTTTTACAGTGTGTATTACATTTAAAAGAAATATCACTTAATAAAATTTTAGGAAAAGCATTACTTTCACATCAGGCATTAAGCCATTCTCAGTTTTAAGCTACCCAAATTGTAGCGGATCATTTAACCATTTTTGGACTTGGAAATATACTCTTAAACAGTGTTTTTCTATTACCTCTTCAGTAGGTGGAATTACAGACAATTCTATTTTCATCATAATGTTTGTCAATTATTTTATTAATCTTAGGTTTGTAAAAATAAATTTAAAAAAAAAAGTGACTTACAAAGCTTCCTTGATAATTGACGAAGAATTAAAAATTTTATTTCGTCCGCCACCTTTAACCGTTCTGTTTGAGATACGGTGTCTGGGATGGGTGCATTATATTTGACCATAAATGAGTTTTATTTTTGCCAACTTTGGTGAAATTACTCCTTATAGAAAATATATTCAATTTTGATTTTTTCGGCTATTTTTGGTGTTTTCTATTTTTTCCAAGATGACGGACAGTTTATATTTTAGAAATTTTAAATTTTATTTCAAATAAGCCAGTATTTTTAAAATTCCCATCTGATTACTAGTACAAGATATATTAAGCAGATAAGTTGAGAATCCGTGAAAGTTCTTCAAAAAGTGCATACAACTTTTGACGCACAAGGAATTTTTGGGCATAAATATTTTTTTCATAATCATGAGATCATAATACATAAGAATTAACAATAAAATTTCAGGTGGAATGTAGCCGTCGAAAATAATTAAATTAAATTAATTCGACTGCACTATTATTAGCATTTAATTTCAGACTAAGTATTGTATTTTTATATTGCGTGAAATATAACAAATCTATGTTAAATCCAAACAACAAATACCGGCAGCTAAGCAGTATTACACAGACACAGGAACAGATGGTACCGCACAGAGAGATGAACTAGAATATTGCGTGGATAACAAAACGTCTGGTTGTGAATAATATTAAAAAGAAGCAGTTTTACAAATTATACTAAATATTATAAAATGGAATTAATAGAATACTATTTTTGTATTTGTTCATTTAGTATCTAAGAATAAAACTTAATAAATTACATGTTACGTAGCACCCGAAAAAATATTCCTAGTAAAATAACGCTTATATCAAGATTTAGGAAAACATTTCGTTATATAACTTACAAATTAAATGTCATGTGGTTTCCTACATCTTATACTTTTGGTATTACTCGTAGAGCCACTCTTAAAATTTATTTAACCAAAACCAATGGAGCTAAAAAGAGTTCCGTAAATGGCATTAATTTGTAGGAAAGCACAGGATCTGGTCGGATTAATCCGAGAGATTTACAGTTTCCGAAAAATTCGTCGCTAAAACGTAGGACATATAGTGCAGATCCCAGTCTAGCCACGCTCTAAAAACTTAAGAGAAATAACGCATTGATTTTTTTCATAGTTTTCTTATTGTACATCGTTTAGAGAATTAATATAATTTCAGGCTTACGTCTAGCTTTTACGATGGAGCTTTTACTTTGCCCGTTCCAGGCTTTATTGTTCGTGTATATACTTAAAATATCGATAGTTGTGTACTTTGCGCTTTATTGTAGGATCTTTTTAACATTTATTGAAGTAGCCATAAGATTCACAGACTCAGTTAAAATGAGATACAGTTTCGTAGGCAGAGGAACTGCCAATAAGTATGTCTGACTTTGAGTGAACCATTCTTTGTTTACTTATGTTTTACTTTTCTTGTCTAAGAAAACAACCCCAAGAAAACTATTTATGATTTGTCAGAAATAAGAATCTGTAAAAATACTTAGTCCAGTCAACGAAGGAGTGGTACAGGACATGGAGTGGAGGATTTTCCTCTTCAGAAATGTATCGGGGGCAGTTATGAGGTGAGCATACACAATAAAAACATTTTTAGTGTTAAAAATTCTAAAAAAAAATGCATCGGGTCGGTGCCAAAAATGTATATACACTTAAATTTGATTTGGCCATTGATGGAGGATTTCTCTTACATAAGCTCATCTGGCAAAGGGGATCCTCAGTTTCCACAATTTGTGGTGGATACGTGAAATTCGTCAAGACAATATAATACGATTTTTAATTTTTTTTTCCGCATATTTTGGTTTCGCAGGTGGCTTTGCCTTTGTATCAGGCAAATGTTTTTTTTAATGCCTTATTTATATTAACGTCCTGGTGAAGTTTAGCTAATGCTACTCTACCACTTAACCAGGATGGCGAGATGAGTTACGGTTACCCATCCAAGTGATGGACTCGCCCGTCCGTGCTTTACTTCGCCGATTGAGTCCAGTCACTGAAACCGGTACGGTACCTCACCTCACCTTTTTCTGGTCATAAGTAGATCCTAATTTGTTCTATACTTGAGTAAAATTTGATTGAAATCGGAAACAAAATAAAAAGTTTTCATTTTAAGTGAGTCACATGTATATTTAAGGAAATGTATAGATTTCGATAAAATATTACGTGAGTAAATACATCGAGTTTTGTTAAAAAAAGATTATTTTGTGACTGATTTATTAGCAGACCACGGTAAACCGTTTTGATAGAGAAATGCCAAATACCTAATTGATTTATTTGTTAATTATCGATTTTTGCTGGAGAATATCTCGGAGACTATAACACATAGGACGAAGATGAATATAAACATTCTTGTAGGAAATTGAATTATATTTAATTTTGCATAGAAAACTTTTTTGTACGACGCATCGTTTCCGAGTTATAAGCCAAGAATCGGAAAAAGGGGCATTTCCAACCCCATCCCCCCTGAAGCAGCAGGGCTAGGGGCGGAGACTTTTAGTATGTTTACCTCCTAACTACCCCCCAACATATTCCTGAAGAGGAAAGCCCCCCCTCCATGTCCTCAATTCCTTTTGGGCATTCATTGATTGGACTAATTCTGCTTACTTTCTTTTAATATACAATACAATAAAATGAATTTATTGAAAAAATAAGCAATACAACTACAGGTCTTTCTAAATGAAAGTATTGAAACTGTCTTTTTAACACTTACACACGAGGGGGCAACCGCTGGCGAAATTTTGTACACCTAATACCTATTCTAGAAAAATATCCTTTATTTCCCCTTTAATTCTTTGTAATTCCCCTAATTCCTCAAATACCTTTATTTCCTCCTTATACATACCTCAATATTTTCTAGATTATCTCGGGAATGGTGCACTTTTTGCAAAATTTTGTACACCTAATACCCATTCTAGAAAAATACCCTTTATTTCCCCTTTAATTCCTTGTAATTCCCCTAATTCCTCAAATACCTTTACTTTCTCCTAATACTTCAATATCTTCTAGATTATCTCGGGAATGGTGCACTTTTTGATAAAAATACCTATACACAAAATTGTTCCTTATAAAATTCACTATCAAAAATGTCTCTACACATTTTTCCTAAAATTAATAGTACCGTGGGAAATAAGGCGCACACATAGGTTCCGGCCAACACAATAAATTGTAATCTTACTATAATCTACTAAGGGCCAGTTTTATAATATCGGATTAAACTGCTGAGTGCGGTAAACTAAGACCTTAAAAAAAGTCTGTTTTAGAATGTCGTTAATTTTGTTTTTATATGTAATATGATGGATATATTCGAAATATTTGATTAGTTATTATTTATTTATTATTATTTACTGTATAATGACGACGAAGAAATTATATTAATGTAATAGAAGGTGTTCGAAGTTCTAAGTTTAAACTGCACAGTTTAATCTAACATTATAATACTGGCCCTTAAAGTTCAATACTTAACGCTAAAGCAGTAGCTACTAAAGTCCGTCTAAAATTAAATAAATTCACCCCTATAAAATAACGCGATTTTTAATGAAGCGAGAATATTGTATACCGGGTCGCTCAGCCTATAGGGGGGACACTGTTGTAACTTTTGAATGGGCTAATGGATTTTTTTCAAATTTGGTGTAGTGATTTGGGATATAATTTCCAATTATATAATGTAAATAACCAAAATGGGCGACTTCCGGTTTCGATTTTAGCCGAAAGTGGGTTTAAAATCACCGGTTTTACAGCAAGCTCTAAAATAATGCAGAGAGAGAAACTGATTTTTTTTGCATTGTGGTGGTGTATAGATATTGTTACGTTTTCGCTCCTCCCGATGTTGTTGGGTGGAGTGAACGCCTGTTTGGAGCCTTCAGGTTCCCTCGTTATCCCCGGGACAAGTTCCAAGAACGACGTGACAACCAGAAGAACCCCGGCTCTCGGCTAACTACTTGTTTAGAGATAAGCGTGAGTTTTCTTACCTTTAGGTCGACCTTGTGGCTCTTATTTTATTTAGGGGAAAGTACACTACACACTTTTTATTTGACACCTGTCACACAATTCGTGTCTGGTAAAAGGAGGGCTTAAAAATGAATTTAATCTGGGGCGCCACCGGCAGCCTTAATAGAGACTACTGACCCCCTTTTACCAGGACGAAAACTCCTACAGGTAAATTTAGAAAGGATAAACTTTTGTTCAAAAAAAAATAAAGATTGAAAAAATAGTTATGAGATAAAATTTATTATAAAAGTATTCAGGTCGATATTAAAATTTACGTGAGCAAATTACATAATCATAAATGTAAAAAAGAAATAACAGCAATTTCAAATGTTCAACAAAGTTACGATCAAAAATAATTATAACTAATAAAATGTTCCAAATTTCAAAAAGAGATGAAATGGTAATCTTAATTATATAGAAATGTACAGGAATAAAACAAGAACGGAATTTATGCTGATCAAGGACCTCATGGCCTGCATAAAAATATATGTAACACCAGGTGGATGTTAATAATTCACCAATAATATTTAACACTACACAAAACTCACCGTGTCCTAAGGTGTCTCGTTAGACCTGGTGGACCACGTCGTCGTCTCGATGCTTACAGCGTGAAGACGTTGGCAAGAAATTTCAACCTGTGCTTGATTGTCGAAATAGTTCGGCTTAGTTGAGTAAATTTAATTTTACGAAAATGAATCTCTAGGAACTGAAGTTTAATTGGCTTCTTTACAATAGGAAATGTTTCCCTCCTGACACGTGCTCCGTGTGGAAGAATATACCAAATGAATCCAAGAATTTCTTTTTATTGAATCTTCACAATTTGATTGATAGAAAAACTAAATTCTCCTTATGGACTGAATTCCAGATAAACATCGTTTAATTTGTTTCGGCAAATTAAACCTTCCAGAAGTTTTTAATTTCGTAAATTCTTCTGTTTAAACAAATGTAACTTCATCAAAAATTTGAGTACTAATTTTATTTTAGTACTTATTATATTTTACTAATTATTTCAATTTAGTAATTTTAATTAATAATTTTACTTAATAATTTTTCTTTACTAAATAATTTTTACTAAATAATTTTTACTTAATAATTTTTTTACTTAAGCTGTCAGAACTATAACGCCATCATAGGAAAGAAGGCAACCAAAATTAGATTTTACAAATACTCACATGGTCAATTGAACAAAAAAAATATATAGCACAGAAGGTGCCTATATGTTATAAAAGAATAATAATAAAACTAATTTACCTCAAAATCTATTGATGCACTAGGTAATTGACGATACAACAGAATTAGACAAAGTCTTGGAGATATCGCAATTGAGTCGCACAACTTTCATTGACAGTTCAGAATAGTAAAATGAATACCAATTAAGTTTCAATTACAAGGAAAGCTAGTATGGTTTAAAAAAACAACAGTTCTGTCAAGCGCTTTACGCCATCTGGATTTTGGTAGTATTATTAATATTTAAAGTAATAGATTAGTAATGGAAACTAATGTATTGTTTGACCACGAGTAAATGTAGATTCATAAAGAAATCTATGGTAACCTCGTTTCTTAATTAGTACAATAAATATTTAAAAAGAGGGTGCTGTATTGTAGAAATATTTAAGTATACAAAATGAGAAGTTTTTGTGATGTGTTTTACAACAGTACTTATTATTAAATGAACGGTAAAATTTTGTAACTTACTGAGTGATACTCAAAATATGGTCGGAAATAAAATAGGATTTTTGACTACGGCAAAAATTGTAACAGGTATGTTAAAATATTTATACTTTTTTCGTGTAAAGACAGAATAGCCATACGGATATTCAGCGAACTATATGATCTGCGCTGATTACATTTGCGTCTCATTTACCAAAGTACTATTAATTTTAGGAAAAAAGTTTACAGAAGTTTTTTATAGAGAATTTTATAAGGAATAATTCTGTATATAGGTTTTTTATGGAAAAATGCACCGTTCCAGAAATAATCTAGAAAACCTCAAAATGGGGGTGGAAACGGGGATGATATTACAATTTTAACTGTTATATTACTGAAGTATTACAAGACATCGTGCAAAGTTTTAATAATGAAAAAGCTAGTCATGGAGTTGTAGACGTAGGAGAGCGATTTATTCTAGCTTTATACAACTCTACCTCCCATAAAAAAGTCTAGATGTATACATGTTCATGCCTTTTAAGAAACTTGTTGGTAAAGCGAACAATATTGTAATATTATCAAAACTACCAACAACTTCTGCTGCTGCTCGGCAACACTCATATTGCGTTTTTTACCAAATTCAAACATGGAAAAACGTTGCCCTAGAAGCTACTGATTGGGGTTGGAAAAAAGTTGGCGGTATGTTAACCCGAACTATGACAACAAAAGAACCGGCTCCCGAATCTGTTATAACACTAATTCCTTGCTCATGCAAATTAGGGTGCGAAAACAGGTGCAGTTGCAGAAAAGCAGGCTTACGTTGCTCCAGAATGTGTTACCATTACCACGAACAAGCATGCATGAATGTCGAATCTATGGAAGACGATGAAGATTAATTAACGTAGGTAACCTTTTGATAATTATTAGATTCGGCTTACAGGGAACACCGCACGCCAAGTACTTTACCTCTAGGGTGGCATGGAAACAAGTACAATATACAATATTCTCGCTTCTTTAAAAATCGCGTTATTTTATAGAGGTGAGAGGGTGGAAGTGGTATATTTATTATAATTTTAGGTGGAGTTTAGTAGCTACTGCTTTGGCGTTAAGCATATTAGCGTAAAGTAGATTATAGTAAAGATTACAATTTATTGTGTTGACCGGAACCAACCCTTATGTGTGCGCCTTATTTCCCACGGTACTATTAATTTTAGGAAAAAAGTGTAGAGACGTTTTTTATAGAGAATTTTATAAAGAATAATTGATCAAAAAGTGCACCGTTCCCGAGATAATCTAGAAAACCTCAAAATGGAGGTGCAAACGGCGTCTTAGGGGATGAAGCACACTTTTCGGTTTAGTAATTCTTATGCTATGCTTAACATTTCTACCAATTTTCAAAACTTTATGAATTTTGTCCGATATAAATCGTTATATTACTGAACTAGAAGTCCGTAGTATCATCGGTAGTTTAATTAAATTAAATATTTTTTCTTTACTAGATATTTTTAGCGCTAATCTCGGCGCTAATGTTTTTACAACACTGACGTCCTTTCTATAAGAATTGGTATGTAATTCTTCAAGATAAACATTCCATTTCAATATTTTTACGCTCTAATTCCCTCCTAATACCTTTTATTTCCTCTTAATTCCCTTCTAATACCTCGTAATAATATTTATTTCCTCCAAATTCCCCTGTAATTCCCTTAATACCTAATAATTCCTTCTGAAATACCTTCAATTCCTTCCTAGTTCCTTCCTAATTCCTCCGATTTGTACACTATTTCCCCTCAGCGGTTGCCCCCTCGCTTACACAGTTCTAAAGATACATGTTTTTTACAAAAAACATACCTAAATCTTGTTTGAGCATATCATTTTTGATATGAAACAAAGCATTTTACACAAAGTAAGACCTTTTTTAATTTTCTACAATTGTTATAAGTAGATAAGAAGTGGGAGCTCTAACACCCGTCCCAATATCTTGATATGCCCACTCTTCATCTCCCACTGGTGAGAGGCTATTGTAGGACTCTTACTTTTTACCTAATGTGAGCTGAGAGGATAAAAATATATATGTAAGGAGAGAGCCTATGGCTCAAGGTCGCGGACCGTGATGGTGTACCAAGATGGCCACCAGCGGAAATTACGTTTTACCAGTGGCGCCATAATTGTGTAAATATTCTATATCATATATTAATATTTCATATTATTTACCATATTCTGTTCTAACTAATAAAATGAACTGATTGATTTGCAACAAGAGCCAATTGAAAAGCTGTTCAATGAAAAAAATATATTATTGATAAAGGGTATAAAGTACCATAAATTAGTATAAATAATATATAATATATAAATGTCTAATACTTTTATTAGCATGCAAGAAGTATGTTCTGTACAACCAGGAAAGCATTAAATATGTATTAATATGCTTCAACCAAATTTAAGTCAAAGTTGCTGCTACTCGGCATATATATTTTTATCACATTCTTGGATGTATAAAGACCAATTTCCACGATATTTAAAATCATTCATCGCAGACTTTTTTTTTTACAAGTATTTTACTTTCTTTTGTTTAATGACACAGCTGCACAAAAAAAAAATGTGGTCTGGCTCATTTTTCACTTATAGCCCTAAAAAAACACCCCCCCAAAAAAATGGTCTGTCCGGCGGACCATACCAGTGCAACCTTTATGTATTTGGTAAGGATACACTGATCTGAAAAACTGAAAAACAAGCCAATCTGACAATTCTGATTTGGTTTTAGCGGGTCCAAATACATAAGGATGCCCTGATCTGGTCCGCAGGCTAGACCACTTTTTTTATTTTGAGGGTGAATAACGACCGAATCTGACAATTATGACTTCGGATTCTGTATCAGAGGGTCCAAATACATGAGGATACACTGGTATGGTCTGCCAGACAGACTATTTTTTTGGGGGGGGTGTTTTTTTAGAGTTAGTAGTGAAAAACGAGCCAATCTGACAATTCTGACTTCGAATTCGGTTTCTGCGGGTCCAAATACATAAGGACACACTGGCCTGGTCCGCAAGCCAGTCCACTTTTTTTGTGTGGCTGTGTCATTAAAAAGTAAAATACTTGTAAAAAAAAATTCTGCGATGAATAATTTTAAATATCATGGAGATTGATTCTATATACATCCAAAAATGTGTTAAAAAAAATTCCGAGTGGCAACAACTTTGATTTAAATTTGGTTGTAGCACAACGTGCATTGTGATCATTTTGCATAAGCATAAGCAAAAACCATGCGATGTAATTAATTAAATTTTTATTAAATACTGAGTACATATATTTTGTCACAGTCACATCGTCATGTTTCATACAAGTATTAGCCAATAGATTTATACATTAAATAAGAAATTTTGAACATCAACATACAAAATTTAATAATTACAAAAAACAATTTTTATATGACTTTCTTTCCATGATTAGAGAATATTATTTAGGTATTATGCAAATTACAACTTATACACTTTTTATTTATTGTGAAAATACCTACTTTCTGTATATTGTTGCCCTAATCTGGGGATACTTTGAAACACTCATTATTGGAGAATAAATCAAAACAACTACTCTTCTAGCTAATACTGACGTAGTATTGAATTACATGAAAGGATTCTTAGCATTTTAAATAAAAAAATATATTGAAAATACTTAAATCATTTATTCGAATTTAGTCATTCACACTTTTTTATTTAATGAAATTATCTCTTTTCTGTATATTGGTGCCTTAATCGGGTCCGGCTGGTATACTACTTAGGAAAACACTTTAAAACACTCATTATTGGAAAACTAATCAAAACAACCACTCTTCTAGCTAATACTGATGAACTATTGAATTACATGATAGGATTCCTGTCATTTTAAGGCAAAAAAATATATTGAAATTACTTAAATTATTTATTGAAATTCAGTCATTTACAACAATTATTGAACCGTACGTTCTTTCCATATTGAACATTATTCTCATCCAACTTGTTTGTCTTATCATTAAAGATTCCAATTTTTCCCAAACAGCCCCAAATTAAAATTGCGTTGACCAGTGTTACTAGTTTCCTACTGCCTAGATAACGCTCAGTTGTCGGTGGTCCAGCTCCTAAAAAAAATATTTGTTTTATAAATAATACACATTTTATTTTACCTATATAATATATTTACTCACAAATTTTGTATAATTTACAGAGAAAATTTTACGTTTTAATATAAACGTTTTATAAGTTATTTATTTTTAAAATATCTGGCATGCATTTCATATACACAATATGAATCACGGGAAAGCAATTTTAAAACAATAATCATGTTGTACTTTTTTATAATTTGTGTCATTGCCATGATCATCATAGAAAACAATTTTATTTAAATTGCAGAGTTATTAAACAATCAATATTAGAAAATACTGTAATGGAATATTAGTAATTTCGCTATGGTAACTTCGCCACTGCTAGAATAATTATATAAACAATGTGCCATTTAAAATTCTTTTTAAAATTTATGAATGGGCGTTTGTCGCACACGTGAGAGACTGATGTGTGTTCCTAAATAAAGTAATAAATTATTTTATGTCAAATGTATATAACTTACATACACATAAAAAGTTACTGGATTTCCTACATTTTTTGAATTTACAGTTTTAGAAGTTCGACACACAATACATCTCACCATTGTTTACTTTGTAGCATTAAACACTAAATAAAAATAAATGTCTATAAAATTGTTTCAAGAAATCATCTTCTAAATCTCAAATTAAGCCCAACAAACCATTAAATCGTTTCTAACCTACAAAAGACACAACTTCAATTCCAAAACAATGAGTCATCGGCGGTGGTGTAGTTGATGACGATTTCCGTCCTCGGTTTTGCATAGCCCTGGCTACTAAAAGTTCCCTCCTTACATTATATATTTTATCCTCTCAGACTTTTCTTCTAATGCATTAGATCCCCACTCCTACTCATCTTTGAGTAAAGTCAATCAAATTCGAATACTAAGTTAGTACTTAAGTCATTATTAATGGCAGGAATTCTTCAAATAGCTATATCTCAGCAATTCTGGTAATTATACGACTATAATTCGGTAAATGTACTCTCTATAGTATTTCAACATATCCGACGCACTTTATCAAATTCCACTTGGAAAAAATACTGTATTGATTTAAAATATTCGTACAAAATTTTCAATATTTGCTTAATATAATAATATAATATTGGCTGATGCCAAGTTATGTATCGCTTGTTACATATTTATACGTACATATTCAATACTTGATGTAAGTATATTTGCAAATATAAAACCATATTTTTGAAATAATAAATAATCTTTTAGTAAATAAGGTACATATTTTTGTATTACTATGGGCATTCTTATTCCAAGAACTACTCAAGAGGAATTGATTAAATTATTGAGTCTGCGAACACCGTAAATTTGATTTTATGTAAAATCATATGTTTCCACTTTGTTGAACGATTTATCCCCTTTTAATAATTTTGCTGACACGTATAACCAATCTGCTACTATAAAAAGTAATAATGTATCGAACGTAAGGTTGACAAATACAAAAAAAATGTTAAAAAGCTAAATTTATAGACAGGTGGAAAGTGTATTTAAAAATAAAAAATATGGGAACAAATGCTACTACATATTTCTCTAGCTGTTGTGAAAATTGAAGTGTTATTTTTTTATATATCAATATAAAGATAATAGTCTTCCAGTTCATTTTTTAACTATAATTGCTATATTCCTCATTTTAATCACCTCCCAAAAATGCCAGCTGCATCGGGGAAACTATCGTCAGTATGTTACATAGTATATCCATTTGAGTAGAATTTTATCCAATGTTGCAACCTTATTCTTGTATATTTTCTTAATTAAAATATTTAACAACTTTCATATTTACTGATGGTTCTTTCTCCAGCTAACACTTACTTACTGTATGAATTTCAGTACGATCTGACTTTTCTTTCTTAAGTTTTCGTGCTTACAATAAATGCAATGGAAAAACGAGCAAGCACGCAGACAAATAGACAGACAAGCGGACAGATAGACAAATAGAAAGACAGACAGACATTTTAATTATTCAGAATTTTATCACTAAGACATGCTTTTCAAACCTCACGTGGCTGGTGCCATGCCATATTACGACAAGTGGAAGATTCAAGTGAATGCGGAGAAGTCGGAAAGTCTTCACATACTAATTATAAAATTATTACACCTTTTTCGATCAGGGATAATTAAATTCCAACCAGGAACTGCGTGAAGTACTTAGAGCTTCACCTTAATAAAAGACTGAGGTTCTCCAAATACTTTAACGAAACTGTGCGGACAATCTATTTTATGTCAAGTAATCTGTAACCTCTCCTGCTCAAGAATAGCAGACTAAGCAGAGATAACAAAAAATAATATGCAATACTGTAGTGTGGCTTGTCCTCACATATGCTGCACCGGTGTGGTGCAGTGCATCGGTAACAATAATAAAAAAACTCTTGTGCACCTCATTTCAAATTCATCTAGTACACTTCCCTCAGAGATCTCTTGAACGCTGCAACGATATAACATCACTAAAAGACTACATCAAGGTTTGAGAAGTTTTATCAACTCAAATAACATAACGTGCATCAGAGCATAATACACCATTTAGCATGCCATACAAATTGCCATATCAGGCGGTGCTCTTCTTCCGGTAACTTAACATGTCAAATATTACCAATGTGAAAACAGCAGCCAAAGATAGCAGCTAATTTACCTCTGCCGCCAAAAACACAACGTAGACCGTAGACCGTAGACCCTTCGGTACAAACCACCCTCCAATATTAATAACTACTAAACGACATAAGGACCAAACTTAATAACTACTCTATTCGTACTCACACAACTGCCAACTTGAACTCTTTCCTGTCTTCGAATCCTGGTGGCGCTTATTAATATCGAAGGTTCTTTTGATAAAACACTTTTTGAGAATATAGGCAAAGCTTTTCAAATGCGTGGTGTTCTCAGGACATTCAGTGAATGTACAACACACATGCTCAAATAGAGGGTCGTTCGAATAAATGTGGGGAACATAGATACTAGAGGCGTGGTCAATAGAGGCTGTCCACAAGGTGGCATCCTATCATCAGTACTGTAGGTTACGGCCGAAGACAGCCTCCTACACTGCCTAAATGACTCTGGCTTTTTCACAATAGGTTGTGCAAATGCCCATCTTGCTAAACGGAAGCTTTATACGAACTTATGCAAACAGCCCCTCAAGTTAATAGATAATTGGAGCATAGAACACTCACTCTCGGTTAACTTCCAGAAAACTGAGCTAGTCCTATTCACCAAGAAAAGAAAACTACCTAATATGAAAATGCCCAAATTATGGGGCACTCAGCTCCACTTAGCGAGTTAGGTCAAGTACAAGGGGAAGGGTATACCTGACCACAGCCTAAATTGGAAGAGACATGTGAAAGTTAAGATAAACAGGGCTTATATGGCCTTCTGGCAGAGTCGCAAGGTAGTCGGTGGGTGTTTTTCACCATGGAACTTTCTCAGGACATGGGTATGAGACATTCCTGTACCCTAGAAGAATGGAGAACAAGATCTACAGTTGATAATACCACTTGGCACATATACCATATGTATATTCCAGACGGCACTAGTGGGGATTCTACAAGAGGTAACAGAAATCACGAATGCAAACGTCAGTGGTAAACCGGTGCGCATGAAAACGGAGAGCAGAGCAGCCCTGCTAGCATTAAATAACTGTAGCATAAACTCTGGGCTGGTTCTGTAAATTAGAAAGACTATAGATGTACTCGCACAAAACAACAGTGTCCAGCTCTGCTGGGTGAAAGGACACGATGGAAATTAGGGTAACGAGGTAGAGGATCTGAGAGCATTTGCATGGTCCGGAACATGCAATAGCGCTGTCAGATTCAGTCTGCAGCTCTCTGTTAAAGAACTGTACACTCAAACGCCACGCCATTGGAGTGGTCTAAGGCATAGCAGAATAGCTTTGGCCACACCCAGTCGGAAGCTAGGCAAACACTGTCTCCAGATGTCCAAGAATAATCAGCGTATCTATGTTGGATAGCCAATAGGATACTGCAGACTGAACAAACACCTCCATATACTGGGAGTTTAGGCAACCATATGTAGAGGGTGTAATCTAAATGACAAGACTGCCGAGTATGTACTGTGTCACTGCGCTGCTCTCTCAACGATTCATACTGTGGGACTTTCTGGTCCAGTATCGCCAGTATAGGTGGGGTTCCGCCGTCAAGTATATCACAAGTGTTGGTTGGCTTGAGGAAGGAAGGGCTCGGTAGACATGCCGCCACCTAGGGCCGTAGTCTTGGTTATGGGGTTTTACGCTACCCCCCCCCCCCCTACTTTATCAGACTTGGCAAAAGTTGTAAATTTTAGGCATGAGTTGGCAAGGCAAGTCGTTCATCGTCATATTCTGTTAAGTGCAGGAGGGTCCAATTTTTTTTCCGATTTTCTCCCATCGTTCATCAATTTCCAGTTTAGAGGGATTTTTTTTATTTTCTCCTCCCGCTCGTCAATTTTCAAAGCCCATCAGCACGTGCCTGTCTGGAGCCTTTTCTAACAGAGTTGGCTTTTAAGTTCATGGAGTTGGCAAATTAAAAAACATATCCCCAAGAAAGTTGACTCGATACGGCTCTGCCGCCACCTACGAAGGTACCACAATGGGCCCGCCTATGGGGCCTCAGTGCACGTGAGCGCAAGCACATGGTACTCCTGAATCCAGAAGCATGTCTTTCCTGTTGTTTGTCAATTTATGTTATTCGTTGTTTTTGCCATTTTAAATTACTTTTCACTACCACAATTTTGAATGATTAATAACAACACTAAAAGTGGTCTAAGGCATAGCCGAATAGCTTTGGCCACACCCAGTCGGAAGCTAGGCAAACACTGTCTCCAGATGTCCAGGAGTAATCAGCGTATCTATGTTGGATAGCCAGTAGGACACTGCAGACTGAACAAACACCTCCATATACTGGGAGTTTAGGTAACCATATGTAGAGGGTGTAATCTAAATGACAAGACTGCCGAGTATGTACTGTGTCACTGCGCTGCTCTCTCAACGATTCATACTGTGAGACTTCTGGTCCAGTATCGCCAGTATAGGTGGCGTTCTGCCGTCAAGTATATCACAAGTGTTGGTTGGCTTGAGGAAGGAAGGGCTCGGTAGACATGCCGCCACCTAGGGCCGTAGTCTTGGTTATGGGGTTTTACGCCCCCCCCCCCCCTACTTTATCAGACTTGGCAAAAGTTGTGAATTTTAGGCATGAGTTGGCAAGACAAGTCGTTCATCGTCATATTCTGTTAAGTGCAGGAGGGTCCAATTTTTTTTCCGATTTTCTCCCATCGTTCATCAATTTCCAGTTTTAGAGGGATTTTTTTTATTTTCTCCTCCCGCTCATCAATTTTCAAAGCCCATCAGCACGTGCCTGTCTGGAGCCTTTTCTAACAGAGTTGGCTTTTAAGTTCATGGAGTTGGCAAATTAAAAAACATATCCCCAAGAAAATTGACTCGCTACGGCTCTGCCGCCACCTACGAAGGTACCACAATGGGGCCTGAGTGCACGTGAGCGCAAGCACCTGCTACTTCTGAATCCAGAAGCATGTCTTTCTTGTTGTTTGTCAATTTATGTTATTCGTTGTTTTTGTCATTTTAAATTACTTTTCACTACGACAATTTTGAATGATTAATAACAACACTATGTGGCATAATTTAACCGCTCGCACTTTCACATTGCAATAAAAGTTTTTGGATTAGCGATTTTTTCCTAGGCGTTAATTATGCTTTTATACATATTTCAAAATAACGTCTTTTGTATATTTCAATTACACAGCCTCACAAAAAAAGTGGTCTGTACGGCGGACCAAGCCAGTGTATTCTCATGTATTTTGACCCGCTGAATCTGAATCCAAACTCATAATTTTCGGAATGGCTTATTTTTCATCCCTAACCGCAAAAAACAACCCTAAATAAAAAAAATGTTGTCTGTCCGGCACATCAGACCAATGTATTGCAACGCTTTTTATGTCTAATGCAAAAAACACTCACATGCGTACGGCAGCTAGTTTGTTTCGGAGAGCAAAAAGAGGAGTGGGTAATAGAGTAAACACAGACAAACAATAGAGGGCGCCACTTGGCCAATAGTTAATTTAGAAATGAAATTCTATCCGCCAAGAAACAAAATTTTAGCTGGCATATAACATACGGTGGAAAGTACTGAAATTTTAACTAGTATCGTTTTAACCATAGTACGAAATTATTAATTATGAAGTCTAAGCAAAGTTTAGGTGAGTATCAAGAAATGACAGCACTTAGACATGGACAACATTTATTAAAATTACCCAAATTGTATGTACAAAAAAAATAACATACAAGATTAATTACACTGGTGATTTGAATTAAAATTTCAATCAAAGTACTCTAGGTTATCTTGCTAGCATATTAATTGAAGTATGTGACAGGGTGCTTACCCTTCTCGCGAATAAATTTACTATTGAGAAATTTTTACTAAAAGAGCTATTTATGTGAGGTTAAAAGTTGATAACAGAACTAGGCTATCTTGTCCTACTATATTATAGCCCAATGTCTAAGCACCATGTTACCATGTTTAACTTTTACAGCGACATGCTTACAGAAATTCATTTGAGTACACTTGAAATCGAACTGAAGGTTCACAACATATGACTCGATAAATGATCTAATCTCGTAAAATAATTTAATTTATATATTGTCACAAATTTTTTTTTAAATTGGTGGCTTATAGCAATTGAAGATTAAGAAAGAAAAAACCTTGTAAATTCCGGCAGTCCGGCGAGATTCTGAGTCGTCCTCCTTGATACCTAGAGCACATCTCCCAGCGCTTCAGTGTCTCCGTGCGACATCTCCCTTTAAGATTCCAGTGAACAGCTGCTACTCCAGCATAACATGAATAAATTTCATCACAGTGAGTGACAGGATGGCGCGGACCAAGACCAATTAAACGAGCCAACACGAGGCGCTTCGAAGAGGATCAACATAACCAATAATAAAACCACGTGTTTTTTATTTCCAGAACATTACTAGAACAAATCACTAGATCCAAATATTCCAAACACTCTGCAATGCACAACTCAAATAAGAATTCCATTATACAAATTCCAAATAAAGAGCTTACCTCCATAGAGAGCATTACCCAACAAAAAAAAAACGCCAACTTGAAGGTTCAGCTAAACACAGCTTTCTGAACACTCTGAACATTCGCGGTAAGAGCAGTACGAGAGGACACGCTAGGACATCATGCACAAATCCATGAAAATATTACTTTAGCTATGATGCCACCAAAATTCCTCCAAAAGAACAGCGTGTCCGCAAGGCTTCGCGGTTTTCGCAAGAAGGACGTATTTCGACCGTTTCCCCAGCGTTACCAACATAAAACTAGTTACGAAAAAAGTCCTCTACTCCCTCGAACAATAAAACGTATTAATTTTAAGAACACAAGAGGAGTAAATTTCATAAACTGAAACCATCTAAACCCTATTAAATAAATAAATAAACTTAATTCAGTTATACACCTTTAAAATGGCATCAAAAATTACCGGACCAAAAGTTCTACGGTATGCAACACACGGTACTGTCAAGATGCAAGTTGGTTGCCTACTTGTAACCTGTAACTTGGTCCCTGAAAGTAAATATTGAAGCTGTTTAGGCGCACTATATCAATTTTAAATACTAAATTACTAGAAATTGGAGTTGTAGCACTTTAAAACGCTACAGTATCCTTATGTATTTTGATGCGCTGAATCCGAAGTCATTTTCAGATTTACTCGTTTTTCATCTCTAACCCCAAAAGACGCCCCTAAAATAAAACAAAAATGTGGTTTATCTGGCGGATCAGACCAATATATCCTTATATGTATATTGACCTGCTGAATCCGAACGCAAAGTCCGAATTATCAGATTGACTAAGTTTTCATCCCTAACCTCATGAACCACCCGTAAAAACCGGTTCTTCGCCCTTCGCAGTGTTATAGAGTTGTAGAGTTACGGGGTTACAGTGATATGAGGTTATGGCGTTTTGAGAATATGAAATAAACATACCTGTTAAAAAAAGTTTCTAACTACTCATTTGAGAGTAAAAGGCGGCTTTTCTGGAGTGAGTGATTTTTGAGGTTAGACACGAAAACCGAGCCAATCTGACAATTATGACTTCCGATTCGGATTCAGCGGGTCAAAATACATAAGGACACGCTGGTCTGGTTCGCCGGAAAGGCCAATTTTTTGTGTTGGGGATGTTTTTTATGATCAAAAGCGAGCCAATCTGAAAACTCTGACTTCTGATTCGGATTCAACGGGTTAAAATACATAAAGATACATTGGTCTGATCCGCCGGACAGCCTACTTTTTTTCCTTCTTTTACAGCGAGTACACACTGGGCGTTTTGGAGCGCGCGATTTAGCAACGCGCGTTTTAAGAACCAAGGTAGCCTGCGAAGGTGTACACATTCAAGCGCGCGCTTCTGGTCAAGCGCGCGTCAGACCCGCGTTCTCAGATTATGGTTTGAACGCGCGTTAGCCGCGCGCTTCCAGATGCATACGCCACTATTGTGTTGTACTTTTGATACTGCGCTTTCGTATCGAGTGAACGCACACCCTCTATTACAAAACGCTCATTGAACGCCTTGCTAAGCGCGCTGTGTGTACGCTACCAACGCCAAGCGCCCAGTGTGTACTCGTTCTTAGGTTAGGGATGAAAAACGAGCCAATGAAAATTCTGACTTTGAATTCGGATTCAGCGGGTCAAAATACATAAGGATACACTGGTCAGGTCCGCGGACAGACCACTTTTTTTTGTGGGGCTGTGTTATCCTAGTTGTTTTATTTTCACATTATTAGTCTTACACACATTTTAATTCGCTCTACCGCGAACGGAGTTTGTCGTTAAATTTCTACTTGTTTGTAATCGGAACTTTTCTCTTCCCATCCAGACTTTCATTTGCCATGGCACCTCATACCGCGGATATCTGGTTGGCTCCGGTGCGTCTACTTGGAGAGGAAAATATTATTTATCATTCAATTTAGAATAAAGTTAAGAAAGTATCTTTGTGACTGTAGAAAGTATAGTGGTATAAAGGTAAATTTCCATCTTAATTTTTTGCGGGTTTTCTTTATTGTAAAAAGATATTAAAAATATGCCTTGCCCTTATTCTAAAATACTCTTAAAAGTGTTCATAAATAATATGGATTTTCCACCGTTTTATATCACAACAAAGTCTAAGTTCTAAAGGATGCCACAACTACATAAATAATCACTTTGCATTGACAAATGAATAACAAAATAATGTTTTCGATACGTCTCCGCCTTTTTAGAAGGCCCATTTAGAAACCGGTTTTTATTCAAATGAAAAATGACACTCTCTACCCTCTCACTGTTTCGACTTCCACCATCCATCATTATTTACAACGAAATACTCTACCTAATTGATGTTTAAAATTAATGACTTTATTGAGAATTAACGCGCAAATGAATGCCTTTGATTTTTCGAAATACACAAAAACTGCAATAACGTACAAAAAGTAAATTGCGATGTTTCTCTGTCGATGTACCCAAATGGATATAAATTATTCAAATGGAGTGGCGGATTGCCGTACATATTGATCACTTTATCAAAATATAATCTGAAAACCAAAATGACCAAATGAAACATGCTTTCAGTAATCGCTATATGCTGGATACCGTCATCACCAACACATAATATATGTTTTAGTATTAATTATTCGTTTGATATTTCGTTAATATTGCTGCATATTATATTCTGAAATTCAGTTAAGAAAATTCCCGATAAGGAGTTAATTGAAGAAGTTAGAGGGACCTCGTTCATTAGCTTATTGAATTATTTATAATTCAATAAAGTGCTTTATTATTATTCATTAATATTATATTATTCAACGAGCGGTAATGTAGGTAATAACTCACGCAGATGAAGCTGCGGCTGTGCTGTATTCATCAACTGAGTATTACCATTATCGCAAGTTGAATACTATACTTTATCTACGATTATAACAATAAATATTAAATTGCAAGTATACAGAAACAAATTCTCTATATTAATCCCATTATTCATGTTGAGTGTACTTGTGAGCATTGAGTAGAAAGTCCACAGAGATGGTGATTTTTATTTATTGCTCATTTCAGTAAAATATGCCGGCCGTACATTTTCTGTAAACGATTTGACGTTCTTGCCGCTACACCAATCCATAAATTTTTTGTACACACTTTTATATTTGCTCTGCAATTTTTCGGGTAATAAATTATGTATTGTATCATTAGCTACTTGCCTTAATTCTTGCGGTGTACATATTAGTTCATCTTCGCTAACCGAATGCATTATTTTTGGCACAAATATTACTTGATTTGAAAACATCGAAACCATTCAGACATGTTAGTCACCTTTCTCCCCGCAATAATAATGGACTGTTCTATTTCACAGTATCGGAAAAGAATTTCTCTCGGTCAGAGCCACCTTCGCGTCGCACGTACAATTGGCGTCACCTTAATCTCACCACCCTTTGAGATGCTCCTTTTCTAACACGCCCCACTACAAATAATTAAATTCGATAGGTATTTTAGGTCTGAGTGGCGATTAACATTGTAGGACACACGATGGCCTGGAATTATGCAATATGGATAAGTAAACATTTTTTGTTTCATTTCATTTCTCTTTTCATTCTTCAATTATCTGATTGTGGGACGTATCGGATATTCAGTAGAATAAATAAAATTTATCTGATTATGCTTGCAGTATAAAAGGCAATGCATATAAAATAACTGACGCTATACGTAAGTAATACAGGATGATTCAGAAAATTAATGCAAATGGTCAACTTTCGAAATCTGAAATACTCTAAGGATGCACTAGCAAACATCAGTAAAATTCACTAATTCACCATACCTATTATACACGGTGGCCCACCGAAAACGAAACTGGCGTGTTTTCTCTTTGTATGATCATTTTTTCAACAAACGCTCGGATCCGTCAATTTTATTATCAAGGGGGGTACTTTTATTGGGTATTGTTGATCTCGCCACTTCAATCTTTAAGCGGTGGTAGGATGGGTGGGCCCTTAAATCTTTAAATGAGGGCGGTCAAGTATTACATCGTTTTAAAGCCCGTTAAATTGTGGTGTTCCATTTAAAAAAATACAAGTTATGTCTATATCTCGAAAACTGAGGCATGCATAATTTTCTTCATATCAGCAGCGGATTCTACTCAAAAAAGGTGCCTCAAGAATGTCTTACAAAAATGCTAATTTTCCCAAAACGCTCTGTAGCTCGATAGTCGAAAATCGAACTCAGGACACCTACATTAGTTTTTGTCTATCTGCCGTAGTTTTAGAGAAATCCCCAAATCCCATCTAATTTGGTTCACTCTGTGCAGTACCTAGAGGTAATAAAAAAGAATATGTAAAATTTCAGAAAATTGATCTTACCCCCAAAGGGTGAAAACACCCCTAAATTTAAATATGCAATATTTGAAAAAGTATTACTGGTTAATTTTTTAAACATAGCATAGTTATGTTTCTGGGAGCGCTGATTACGAATCAGAGGCCAAAATTTAAGAATTGAAAATGGCGGCTCCAATATGGCGGATGAAATTTTTTTCTAAAACAGGTGTTTTGAAGAAAAAAAATTTAATTACTGGGCAATTACAATAACAAAATGGCAACATTTAGTTAAAAGAAAATGTGACAACCCTCAATGTATCGGCCATAACTTTTTTATTTTTTATGATGTAGTAAAAAGCAAAAAATTGTTTTAAAATTAGATGACACATCACATCTTTAACTTTGTCCCATAGAATTTTTGATAAAAGTGTTCAGTTTCTAAGATATTCAACATTTAAACTAAATCCTTCATCCTATAAGTGGTCGGATGCCTTTTATAAACTTAAATATCTTTGAAACTATCAATCCTACACAAATATATAACAAAATCAAATTCATTCTCAATTTATAAGCTCAATTTTTGAGGTCCACCATTTCTTCGCTAAAACTAATATTTATTGAGATATTTTCAAAGAAACGACGTCTTTTGTTTAAAAAAATGTGAAGAAGTACATTGTTTCTGTTATAACTTTTTCGTTTTTTGTTGTATAGAAATAATCAAAATAATTTGAAAACCTAATTAATAGACTTTCAGTTTGATAATTAGCATTTTTAAGGTTAGTGCCATAATTTCTAAGATATTTAACATTTAAACTAAATACTTCTTATATATTTTTGGACGCCATCTTTATACTTCCAGATCCCCGAAACTATTAATTCTACAGAAATTAGAAAAAAAAAGGAAATTCATCCTCAATTTAGTAACATTCTTATTTGCTTCTAGCATGTTTTGGCTCAATGTAATACCTTTCGAGTTATTTGACAAAAACCTTTTAATATACCTCTTTTTCTAGTTAAAATCCAAATTTTCAAGTCGTCATAACTTCAATTTATATGAAAAATTACATAGTACCTTTTCTTCTCAAAATTTGATTCCCCTTACCGCCGCTATGTTTAAAAATGGTGCTTTAAATAGGTTTTTCTAGATCATCTCCTTTCCTGTTACTTCTGCTCTAAATTGGGCATTACTAATTTTGTAGGGAATAAAAGAGCTACAACTTTTATTTAAATAATTTTTTTTACTGTTAATATTTTACGATTTACAGCCGCCAGAAAAGCGAATATTTCTGCTTTACTGCAAGTTATTGCAATTCTCTTTGCCCCTGTTGCTCCTACGTAGTATTTAGTTATTATCAATATTGTGGATTATAAAAGTTCCTCTAACTATCTCAGTAACAATAATTAAGGTCACGTTAAAAAATGACATTTTGCTGTTTTTATATGGTCGACTGCCATTAATTTAAAAGACTTTTTTTAATATTCGATGATTTTTTTACATGATGGATTACTCCAATGCATTGTCTTATCCGCATTAAAAAAATCAAGGAGCTATCAATTATTATTACTAAGGTAATAATTTTTATATTAATTAATTTTAAATTTAAATTAATGTCTTAGAAAATATTAATTTTAGGTATAAGGAACCTTTAATGGAATGTGTGTAGAATCTAGAAAAAATGGGAGCATTCTATTTAAAATAACAAAGAACAATGTTAAAAAAAGGTATTTTTTGGTCCATCCGTAGTAAAGTGTGGAAACCATTTTTTTTTTTACTAATTTTGGCGTGCTGAATACGAATCTGTCATCCGAATTGGCTAAAAACATCGAGAAGACGGTAAAAAATAACCCTTATTTGGGGGTGACATTGAAATTGATATGAGAACTTGCAACAAAAAGTTATTCTTTAGTACCGGAAATTCTTTCAAAATACTTAGTTTCGTTAGGTAAGTCCCAAAATAGTTACTCCCACCTCTTTCGTGAGTAGAAAACAATGTCAAAAAAGGCTATTTTGACCCATCCATGGTAAAGTGTGGAAGCCAACTATTTTTTACTAATTTTTGGGTGCTGAAAACGAATCCGTCTCCCGTTTTGGCGAAGAATCTCGGGAACACATTAAAAAACAACCCTTATTTGGGAGTGACATTGGAATTGATATTAGAACTTGCCACTAGAATTAGAACTACAAGAGGGGAAATTCTTTTAAAATACTAAATTTCAATAACTAAGTAGAAAGAGAAGTAAAAAAACCAAATTCACCCCTTCATCCCTCCTCGCCATTCCCTCACCTAAAAAGGTTACTATAACTACTATTAGTTTTTTACTTATTTTTTTAAAAACCAGAACACCTCATTGGGTGGTTGCTACCAGAGTATAATAATCTGATTACTTCTGAATACACTCATACACCTCCTCACCCCCAAAAGGGATAGGTCTCACTGATATTGATCGGTTTTAATTACAAAAAAAAAACTAATACTCGGATGTTTTTTTATCATATTAAGGTGACTTGGCCCATTCAAATCGCTCCTGAATATTTCTTACCCTTCTAAGGAGGAGGTGTATAAAAAATGTTGCTTGATTTTTATAGTAAAAAATTATTTAGTTATTTAAATAATTTTTGTTTGTTAGAAGGGGAATATTTTTTTATTTTATGGTCAAATTCCAAATCTACCCACGAAAGGTTATTATATGAAACGCTGACAGATTTAATAACAGAATACTTGTCATTTTCATAGACTACATTAATAATTGTAATTTCCGTTCATATAATAAATAGCTTAAATACGATTTTCAATGTTCAATAACTCGAAAACGGTTAAAGATAGGACTATCATATATCATATTTTTGAAAGAAAAAAAATAATAATGCAAAAATTCCAAAATACACAGGGTGTTCCATTTAAAAATATATTATTGCTTCTTGTACCCCTTAATTTCTGCACACCACTGTGCTTTCATTAATTTATTAAAGGGGTTCAGTTACAGCCCTACAACTTTTGTTCGAAACTTTTTTTCTATCTCCAGTAATAACGATAATAAAGGGTGGCCTAAATATAATGAATAACCCTGTACATTTTAAAAATGATGTGTTTGTCGAAAACATTACATTTTCTTTCACTTCGTCAGTAGGATGACAAAATCACGGAATTATGAACCGCTTCATTTTAATGAAAAATCACAAGACTCTAAAATTAGCATGATATAATTAACCACAATTAGTTTCATTATAAGCGATATGAATATTTTTGTCTTCCTTGTTTTTAATGAATTATTAGGTATATTAACCTTCATTTCTGGCTTCGAATCTTTTTTGAGGTAACCGGTTGCATTAACTTTTCGAATTGTTTTATTTACTTAATGTATTTACATTGCCAGTTTTTATTGCAGACAATGTTGCAGTTGTTGTTTATTGCAGACAATAGTTTATGAAAATATATTAGCGTCCAGAATCCATAAATCAGATAAATGAATAGTGGAGAGAAGAAAGTTATAAATTAAATTAATATTATTCAAAATCTCTGAAATGTAGAACCCTAAGCTAACAGCTGGTCACATTCTAATAAAACTAATAAAAGTATGACATTAATCTCCCTCTGACCTAAAATATGGAGTATCGGAATGTATAATTATTTGTAGTGGGGCGTATTAGAAAAGGAACATCTCAAAGGGTGGTGAGTTTAAGGTGACGCCAATTGTACATCGACTGGACAGGCTAAGCATGAAGGAAAAAGATATTAGCACTGTACCTAGTGATATACAGGGTGGACCATTAACAATAGGCCATCGTTCAGGGGTAGATTCTTTGGACCAAAATATGAAGATATAACCAAACATGCTTTAGTAAATTTTTGCCGTGGAAAAAGATACAGAGTGTCAAAATTATAATTTTGATGTAATGCATAAATTATTGTTTCTTAACTTAAAAAATGTTTCCTTACCAAATTGGGAGAATATCGATCAAGAGGTAGTTGAGACATTGCAAAAAAAAAAGAAAAAAAAAATACAATTTTGACACCCTCATCTTTTTCCACAGCAACAATTTACTAAAGCATGTTTGGTTATATCTTCATATTTTGGTCCAAAGAATCTCTTGAACTATGGCCTATTATTAATGGTCCACCCACCCTGTATAATAATTCACAAGTGAATTATTATAACTCACACTATTTGTTTATGGATACTATTAATTGTTCAAAAGCAGGTCATTAATTAATTTATAATCTAATAAGTTTAGATAAAAAAATATTATGTTAGGAATTATTTCCATATTTTGTTGTATTTAATAAGAACCAAAAGACCTAGTTCTTACTGAAGCGCTTCTATTAACTTGACCTGTAACATTGTAAGCAAATCTTAAAACTCACTTTTCACCCACCTCTAATTGTCGTATCGAATTGAAACGTTGCAAACTTATGCAAATCTGGTGACATGCAAGAAACTATAAAAAATCTTAAAAACAAAAAATCTCCTGGTGTCGATGGTATAAGGGCAGAGGATATTAAGCCAGTATCAAGCTACATAAAAACCCCATTGTGTTACATTATAAATAAAATAATTGAGACTGGAGAATGCCCATCTGCCTTTAAAACAACGATAATAACACCTATTTTTAAAAATGGGGATAAATTACAGGCTACTAATTACAGACCAATATCACTTATTACATGTTTTGCAAAGATTTTTGAAAAAGTAATTAAAATTAGATTGAATAAATATATTAGCAAATATAAACTCATCTCAGAACATCAATATGGTTTTCAAAAAAATAAATCAACCCAGGATGCTGTTCTATCCTTAACAAACAGTATTTATGCCGCGTTGGATGGAACCAAAAAATCCCTATGCTTATTTATCGATCTGGCAAAAGCCTTTGACACTGTAAGTCATACATTATTATTAAAATCTTTGGAAAACTTTGGTATCAGAGGAGAAACTCTAAAACTATGCAGTAGCTATTTGACACATCGAAAACAGTGTGTCAGAATAAATGGTTCAATTAGCGATTTCAAGACCATCAAATACGGTGTGCCACAAGGCACAGTACTTGGTCCACTGCTGTTTATAATATACGTTAATAGAGGGGAGCTGGTAGTACCGGCAGCCACTCCCCACGTCCGTGGGGTGAGTGACTACTGGGTCCGAGAATCGTGTGCCCTGAGTAGACGTAATGAGCCGAGAATAATGGCTTTCTGCATCCTGCCGGCTAAGATCTCTGCCGAATTTCAGCATGCCGGTGTGATCTTTAGTTCTAAAAGCAGCGTGTGTCTCGTTCCACCGAGGGCTCCTATGATCAGGACCACTAGCTTAACAGTATGGCCAGGGTAAAGCCTGCGGAGCTCGAAGAGCAAATCTCGATATTTCGTCCGTTTTTCCTCCTCCTTCAAGACAATGTTATTCTCCGCGGGAGCCGAGAACTCCACGACAAACATTGTCTTGAGTTGGTGGTCGAGGAGGACCATGTCAGGCTTATTAGCTTGTATTTGCCTGACGGTGGGAAACGAGTAGTTCCAATAAATTAGACACTTCTCATTCCCCACAACGGACTCAATATCCCCCGGAGCGTAAGGCAGCACTGGTGTCTCGTCTATCCCATACGAGTGCCTTAAGTGATAATAAAGCACTCGTAATGCTGCGTTGTGCCTCTGGATATAGGCCGAGACTGCATATACTGGACAAGCCGACAGCAAATGCATTAATGTCTCCGGCGCCCTGTGGCAGGTCCTGCAGCTGACATCAGGGACCTCTATACCCATGACACGACTTCGATAGACGAGTGTGTTGAATACACCATCCTGGCACGCCATTATGAATCTCTCAGACTTTAGCCCGGCTGTCCTTAAGAAAGCAAAGGTCAGCCTTTCGGATAAGCCGCGGTTTTCTATATTTTTATAGAAGACTCCATGCAATGGCTTATCCGAGTATAGCTGCAGAAATAAATCAATTTCAGCAGCTTTGACTTGGGCTTTTTGCCGAGCAGGTTCCAACTCGGTGACAGAGTCGTGATTAACCCGCTCAGCGTCGAAGACCAAACCGAGTTCATCGGCGGCTCTGCGCGCTGCCTTAAACAAAAAGGCTCCTACTCCTGCACTTTCATGGTCTCGGACCATGCAGAGGAGGGGATCCGAACTCCTTATGACCTTACAGGCTCCATCCAGAACCATCCTGTTATGGAGACTCTCCAAACTCAAGAGTCCACGGCCTCCCCGATGTCGTGGGAGATATAACCGTGGAACGGACGATTTAGGGTGCAAACTCCTATAGAGATGCATCTTTTTTCGGGTTCCTACATCGAGTTGTCGCAGCTCCTCTTGATTCCATTTAATTACTCCGAAGGAGTAGAGGAGGATCGGAACGGCAAGCATATTGGTAGCAGACACCTTGTTCTTCCCCGACAGTTCTGAAGACCAGATCTGTCGGAGTCGGTGCTGATACTTGCCGCGGAGAGCGTTTTTTACTACACTCACTTCTTGAGTGGAGCGTTGCTCGACACCCAAGTAAGTGTACGACTCTCCGGCATCTAGGTGATGTAAGATGCTTCCGTCCACAAGCTGCGCATCCTCTCCGTAGTCACCGCATCGTCCTCTCTTGAGGTGGACTTGTCCACTTGTCCAACCCAAATTCCATGCCGACAGCCTGCGTGTAATCCTGTACCACCCTGAGGGACTGGCGTAAATCCCTCTCTCTTATTATTATTATTATTATTATTATTATTATTATTATTATTATTATTATTATTATTATTATTATTATTATTAATACAAGAATATGGTACCATTGACCTTATATGATGACGGAGGTGGGAGGTAGTGATAGGGACTCCTCATGGGCGTACCACCGGCGACTTCACCATAAACTCAAATTTTCCGTGACAGAGAGAGAGATTGAGAGAAAATAAATGATAGTTTAGAAAAAACTGAAAAACACGATTTGGTGAGTAGTACACTAAAAAGTTAAAAATAGCTATAGTTTTAAAAAACCAAAAAACACGTTTTTATGAGTAGCGCACTAAAAAGTTAAAAATAGTCATTAGGTAATTAAATTTAAAAACGTGGGGCGCACTAATATGGGTGGGTAGATAACTACATTACATTTTGTTCATTATGCCTAGACTGCTATATAAGTGCGCCCCACTCTCTTAAAAATTACAGTATTTATTTTTAACTCTCTAGTGTTCAAGAGGTCATTTTCATACACCATTTCCGAATATACCAATAATTTACCTACACAATTAAAGCTAAGTAACGTATCCACAGCAACATTCAAAAAACATTTATTTGAAATACCATTTGATCAACACTGAATAAATATTCATAAAATATATAAACATTAAAATGTACAATTTCAGTCTAGAGAATGAAAACGTATATCTAAATGCTTCTTACATTGTTATAGGATAAACCAGTTAGTATATTAATAAATTTGTATACATTCCAAAACAATAACTTAATTTAAAAAATGTGTATCTGTCTCATTGCAGTAATATGGGCATTCCTTGGGTTAGGTGGATGAACAAAGGGTTGAGTGAATCGTCCCAATTGAACCTCGCCCAAAATAATTATTATTGTAACAAACATGTTATGTCTTTTTCTTTTTGCAAAATTACTAAATAAAGGCCTTTATTATTATTATTTTTATTTTCGGAGTCTCGCTGCCAGACAGGGCTTCCGTGGCCTCCGACACCACAGGGTAGCCGCGCCGGCTATAATTCATTACAGCCACTCTCCACGAACTGTGACGTTAGTAACTGTAAACACCTGAATTATGTGCCCTAAGTAGACGAAGGGACCCCAAGATAACCACCTTCTGCATGTGGCCTGCCAACCATTCGGCGGAATTCTGACAGGCAATTATGATCTTCAATTCCGAGAACAGCGAAGGCCTCATCCCTCCAAGTACGCCGACCATCTTGACCGAGTAGCCTGGGTACAGCACTTGGAGCTCGTACCGGAGATCACGATATTTGTTTTTTTTTTTATCGATATGCTGCCTAAACAGACTCTCCTGTTCCGGCAGCTTTTATTTGGGCCTTCAGACGAGTTAGCCGAAGCTCAATGACTGTCTCTGGGTCAACACCGCTCCGGCCATCTCGTCTGACGTCAATCCTGCGCCCACTTCTGCGATTTCATGATCTCTCACTAATAGCAGGAACGGATTCGAGCTCCTGAGGACGTTAGAAGCCATACTCAGTGCTATTCTGCAAAACATACACTGGAGTGTCTGTAACTTAAGAGTCCTCTGCTTCGTGGCCAATGTTTTGAGTTTCGTTTTTGATTTCTAACCTGAGAGTGATAGTTGCTTTAGAAAGCCTTTAAAATTTCTTTTAACTTCACAAAATTAATATACCGTGCGTGTAATTTCCCACTAGGCATGTACATTCACGTAGCGCGAGAGATTTGACAACACCGGCAGCCGTAAATTCGTCCGTCGGTGGAGCATCCCAGCTCTGTTATTTCATTTCAGCCAGCTGGCACACGCTATGTTGTAATTCTTACTCCCCATGCCTAGCCCGCGACTACACACACGGAATTAGCATGTTCAGGAGTAGAACATCAATGTAAATTAAAGAGTTCCGAAAAACGAAATAAATGAAAGAAACGTTAAATAATACAATTATAGAAAATAATTTAGTAACAACTTACGCTAAATAATAATTATTATGACTTTAATCACATAAATAATTATAAATTACAAAATTGTTGCATATTGAATTGTTATAGATCTAGTGATAAAAATATGGCTATTGAATTCATATTTGGTGATAGAAATATGTGATCTATATCTGTAGCTGTGTAGTTTCGGTAACTTGCAGATTTATTGATCTGAGGATAAAATTCTTTCTTATTGAGAAAATGTATATCTTCCTGAAATATTATATCGTTTTATTCAGCATTATACAAATTTATAGTTGGTAACCAAATGTATTTTTCTTCTTAAATTTTTCTTTTCTTTTTTTTTCTTTTTCATCAGTAGCTTCCTTTCCACAAATGAAACAAGTTGATTTCCAAACGAAGCCACATGAAGATAAACTTCGCAATCTTTTTTTTTTTTTTGAGGAGAGAAATTCACTTGTTTTTCTTTCTTTTTATAGGCTTCACTTGTACTTTTTATTAATATACTTCTGCCGACATGATGTATGGGCATATACAACTTCACACGTATTTAAGTATTGTAATAATCCATCGTTTTCCTCCTCAAAAGCTTGTTTTAAAGTTCCCAATCCTCTTTTAATTTCCACAATAGAACCTACATTCTTACTACTCTGAGATCCAAGTTTTTCGCAAAGAAAGAAACATTTTCTTCAACATCTGCTGAATCAATATTCTTACTTATCTATCATTAATAATTCGCTTTTTTCGGAGCAGAAATACATCTATCACTCATGTTCTCCAATATCCCTGCTTCCCCACCCCTCGTTGACCACACCCTAGTCCCTTTTCTATAGCTGCAACGCCTACTTCTCAAGGACATTCGCTGTCCCTTTTATACTTTATATAGAAATTTAATAATTGTCGAGAGAAAAAATGATTGTAGCTGTAGGGAATATACTCTGCTAGAAGTAACGTCATTTTCATGGGAGTATCCTTAAAAAAAAATAAGAAAATATAAATGATTTTTTATATCAATCGTTTCTTAAAACTAACTACAAGTGAAAATACCTGTGACAACTTGGCTTCAATGATACCTACACACGGTGCTAGTTCAGAACATATAAAAACAGTGTAAGTACAGTTGTGGATGGGACATGAAAAGTTGCGGAAAGAATGGAGATGAAAAAGAAAAAAGATAATTCACTAGTACCAGTTAAAATGAACCAACCACCAGCTTCTGAAAATTTATAGAAAATGATTTTTTGTTCATGTAAAACTGGGTGTGGCTCTGCTTGTGAATGTAGAGAAAGTGGCTTAAATTGTTCTATATCATGTTTACTATGTAAAGAAGTTAGCTGCTTAAATGCTCCATCAATGATATTAATGAATGACATCGAAAACGTCACAGATAATTAATTTACGTGATTATCCTTGTAATAAAAATTTATAATTATTTATATCATTAAAATTTATAATAATAATTATTTAGCATAAGTTGTTAATAAATTATTTTCTATAAAAAATTGATGTGTTTGCATTATTTAACGTTTATTTCATTTATTTCGCTTTTGGAAGCCTCTGCCATATTCAAATTAATTTTAAAAAGTTTCATTTTTTTACAAATTCTTTATAAACATCCTAGAAAACTATGACAATCATTATTTTCTTAAAATAAATATTTAAAAATTCCCATAATTTTTTTTTCGTTGAGATTTCAAAAAATTTTATTATTTTTTTTAATTTGCGTATTTTCGTAATTACGGTAATTTTCAATGGGTAAACTTTTCAGTTTATGGCATTAGAAATCCAATAAAAGAAAAATCATTCAAATCCATTCACTATAGCTGGGTTCCGAGGTATAAACCTAATTGCATTGGACTATACCTCCAAATAACAATTTCAAGCTAATTTCAGTGGAGTGCCTAATAATTAACGCGCCGATTAAATTCGCGAGTAGATATTTCAGTCGTTATTAGATATCCAATTATTCTTTCCCGTAATAAATTTAAAAATATTTTATTGGCTGTCAGCAAAAACTGCCATACGGTGACATTATTCCACCCCTCAGTCGATAAATCAGTGTCACGAAAAATAACCAAATTACCTTTCGGCGAGTCTGAAAATATACGCAATTTTCAAGCATTAATTTTAGTCGTCACTTTACATCACCTTGTCTACTTTTCCATAACGTAAATGTACGTTTTGTATTCAACACATAAAGCGTCGTACTGAAATTGGTGACCAAATATAATTTTCTCTAATATTATATGAAGAGCAGTTGACCTGCATGCCTTATAATAAGCATTTACACTGACCCTAAACATTATTCAACTGGCTGACCATAAACTCTCGCAGAATTTCTCAGTTAAACTTATAATAACTCTGCGACGGACATTGCAGAACGCAATAATTTACATACTGTTACCTTGGCACAGCTAACTCACTGCAAATGTGTCATGCAAATCGCTATGGATAAAGTAAACTCAGTATTATTGTGTTTATTATTACTCTCATGGTGGCTAGATATATGGGTTTAAATCGAATAAATCGTTTGAGACGGCTTTCTATCGTCTCCTTGAGTATGTTTATATAATGGATAAAGGTAGGTATGTTGTTTCACTGCTGTTCGACCTGTCCAAAACATTCGACACTGTCAATAAAGAAATTTTAAACAGTAAATTATATAATGTCGGCATTAACATTTTACTGTGGCTTATTTCCTACATGGAAAATAGAATATTAAAGATAAAGTTAAATGACCAGAAGTCGGATATATTTGATGTTACACTTGGAGTTCCCCAGGCGCATTACTGTTTATGCTCTACATGAATGACTTATCGAGCTACATAGAGCATGGTCGTGTAACAATGTTTGCATACGACACTACAAGTACTGTGTCAGCCGATGCACCTGATGAGCTTACATGTACTTAAGAGGACGGATTTTTGAATATGGGTGATGACATGAGGATGAATATTAAGCTCTTGGATGTTTCGGAAGAGACTTTTGGTAACTACACTTTTTGTGGATATAACTAAGGGGAGAATAGTAATTTTACATTGTTGCCACATTTTCTTAATCTCTTCATCGAGTTGACCATATTTGTTCAATTATTCACCATAGGACTGTTGTAAGTTATGGGTATTGGGCACTGTAACGTTTATGAGGAAAGTGTGTCTTTGCCTCTTGGGTAATTTCTTAACAGTACGGAAGTTTCGCATGAGTGATACCTAAATACGTATGTATAAAGTATAACGGTATGTACAATTAGTGCGTAAAACAAAAAAAAAAAAAAACATTAAAAATGTTAAATTTCAACATTAAGAGAAATGCTAATCAGAGAACAAAAAGTAGTGATATTAATCAGTCAAGATTAGGTGAGAGAATCGCACAGTTATCAAATTGTGGTATATAAGTATTTAGTGCACATAACATTAACGCGCTTCAGGGCTCTCAATGTCCCGCTTTAATATATTATCATTTCATTAAATTTGCAATAATTATAAGCTTTCGTATTAAAATCACCGTTAAATAACATTCTATTTTGTTATCATGTTAGTAATTTATGTTTTCAATTAAAAAACGAATTTTTAATATTAAGAAAAATATTACTTAGCGACTCTTGGTCCGCCGGGAATTGACGAAATTTTAGGGAGTCAGGTTAATTTATGAAAGACTAGCGACGCAGAAGCAGGTCAATAACAAATTCTAAATTCGAAAACAACAGATGCATGTAGAGGGAGCTTTGAGGTAATTAAGGAATCTGGATTTATTGGATTCTTATTTTTCCCTGGGAGAACACAAATAAACAGCAACGTCATTCAGCATAATGAACCATAAGATAAACAATGAGGGAACATAGTCTAACTGAATGATATTGGCACGATCACCCTCTGAGTAACCATGTTTTGCTTTGTTGCTAGGGGTTTCTTTATTTTACAGCAAATAAATAAAGTAAATTAAAATATAATTTGTGAACTAATTGAAAATCATAAAAATTAATGAAGTAATATAAATGCATAGCGGAATATTTAGTGCAGAGGCTATGCATTAGGGTGGGTCGAAAAAATTAAATATTTTTTTTTTCGGAACGCTTTATGGCGGAAAAGTTGCCTATTGTAATAAAAAGAAAAATGGCATAAAAAAAATTAAAATCGGTTAACATCTTCCGTTCGCGCATCGTACTTATATTAAAGTTTATGAAAAATTGCAAAAATCACGATATTTTTGTAATTTTTTTCTGTTAGTTAAAACTTTTAAAATAAACACGCTTTAGTTTTTTATGCTTGTTTCTTTGGATTAAATAACCTAAATAAATTGAATTTTGATCAATAATCTAATTTTTTTTCCGTTCGCGCAACGTCTTAGAAAAAACACAAATTTACCAATTTTTCGCAATTTTCATTGTGCAACTCTTGGCGCGTGTTGCTAAAAAAAAACGACCCAGAACTCACCACGTGGAGGCGGTTGCACGTCGAGTTCTATCCGAACCAACCATCCAATTGTTGGATGTAGTATTTACATTATATTTACAACTATTTACAAACATTTTCCATAGGTAACACAGTAAGCTATGGGTAGTATGGGCAGGATTCTTTGGCTTACTGTGTTTTTTATTTTTACTTTTTTATATCTACTACACACTTAAAGTCTAATTTTTTGGAGAAATGAGGCATAACCGATCTAAACTTCAATGTTGCTCTAGCTTCATGTCCACATACTTTATTCGATGCCTCTGTCACAAGTTTGACGCACCTCTCCACAGCCTGGGTGTGACAGGGAAACTTTTGTATTTTTCTGATGGGCTAGTGTCAGAATTGATGAGTGATTTAATATCATCTTCACTTAGGTCCTGCAGCATTAGGGGAGGATACAACACACAAGAATTCTAATTAAAAATTTCAGTGTAATCGGAACTTGAAAGTTTATCTTCGGTGGTACGTTTTCTTCTTTGGGACGGTTTGTCTTGCTTTTAAGATCCTTCGGTAACCAAGTTGTATGATATATATGTCTGTGTGGTTTGTCATAAAAAATAGAGAAAATATTTTACTGACATGTCTTTCAAGCAATCCAAACATCACGGTATTTATCCGACGAATTACTTAAAGTTGTTGATCCAGTAATAGAACGAAATGCGTTCTTTGCGCACCCAGAGAATGTTTCTATTGGCAATGCTTGTCGATTAAAGAGAACACATTCGGGAGCTTGGTTACAAAAGGATCTTAAAAGCAAGACAAACCGTCCCAAAGAAGAAGACTATTAGAAATTTCGTATCATCGAAGGTAAACTTTCACTTCCGATTACACTGAAATTATTAATTGGAATTCTTGTGCGCTATTGCTGCGGGACCCAAGTGAAGATGATATTAAATCATTTTGATACTAAGCCCATCAGATAAGTACGAAAGTTTCCCTGTCACACCCAGGCTGTGGAGATGTTTGTCAAGCTGGTGACAGACGCTTCGAATTAAGTATATGGACGGACATGAGACTAGAGATAGCTTTATCCGAGCAACACTAAAGTCTAGGTCGATTATGACTCATTTCTCCAGAAAAATCGGACTTTAAATGTGTAGCAGATATAAAAAAGTAAAAGTAAAAAACACAGTAAGCCAGAGAATCCTACTCATAGTACTCATGTATTTGCCTTACTGTGTTACCTATGGAAAATGTTTGTAAATAGTTGCAAATATAATCTAAATACCACACCCGACAATTGGTTGGTTGGTTGGGTAGGGAGTGGATGGAAGTCAACGTGTTGATTTTAAAAGTTTTAACTAACAAAACAATACAAAAATATCGTGATTTTTGCAATTTTTCATAAACTTTAAGTACGATACGCGAACGGAAGATGTTAACCGGTTTTAATTTTTTTTATGCCGTTTTTCTTTTTATTACAATAGGCAACTTTTCCATTCTAAAGCATTCCGAAAAAAAATAATATTTATTTTTTTTCGACCCACCCTACTATGCATCTGTACTATGACTGCTGTGCTGCAATACTTCATAAAATTTTAAAAAGTAGGAGGTTCTCAATTCGACCCGTTTTTTTAAATTTGTTTAATGATTACTCTGAAGTAGCTTAAGCAATTTTTGACAAACCTGCTGCAAACTGTAGGCTGGTTCGGCGGTGGTTCCACACTAAATTTATCAAGCTACATGTAGTGTAAGGTGAACAATAATTGAAAACAATTTTTTATATTACGATCATATTCGAAGATTTGGCGGAGTCGCTGGTGATAGTATTTAGTTCTCGATTTATAATAATGATAATTTTTCACAAACATCAGGGCGTTATTATAACTTCCTATTATGTCATATACCATTTCGCAACGAAAGAGAGCCTTGCATGGAGGCGAATGAGCCGAAGAATGTTTTCTGCGACAACAGTATGAACTGAGACTATTATTGAGAAACGCGCCCGTTGAACAATTTGCTTTTACAAACAAATTATACAGCATGCTCTCGCTCATGTCGTTTGTTTTCAATGCTGTTATAGTACAGGATCCGTACTAAGGTCGACCTTCACCGATCAGGTAACCGAATTAAATCTATTTTTTATAAAAAAAAATATGCTAGCAAAAGTAACGGTGATGGGTTGCTTAACGAAATATGTTCAAGGCTATATTTAATTGGAAATTCAATAATTATTTTTTTTCCATACCTTCACCGATCTTCTACCCAAAAAAATTTAACACTAATCGAAAGTAAGAAACCTATAGAATATGTAAACATAGAGTTGCTTACATTTTTCCGTTCAAGGCTGAACGGTTGCTAGGTTTAAATAGGTGAATCGAAAGTGGTACCTTCACTGATCTGGTAACAAAATAAATTATATATCAAAATAAAGATGATTTTATTGCGAAACCATAAGTATAAATAAAATTTAAAAAACTTTAAAAAATTAAAAAGAAAAAAAAATTAAAAAAAAGCCTTGAACATATTTCGTTAAGCAACCCATCACCGTTACTTTTGTTAGCATTTTTTTTTTCATAAAAAATAGATTTCATTCGGTTACCCGATCGGTGAAGGTCGACCTTAGTACGTATCTTAGACTATTATGATACGATTTCATTGCATGTTGGTTTTTAATTGAGATGCGATAATGCCAGCAATTTTGTTTGTAGAAGTACGTGAAACCTGGTACACTGGCGGAAACTGAAAAGTAAACGACTATTTGATAGAATGTACTGTGGACTAAAAGTATATTATTATGAGGTTATGATGTATTATTTGTTTATCCTCCAGGTAGGGACCTTGAAATTATGAAGCTACTAAAAAGGTTAAAAAAAAATCAAACCGTTTTCAAAATATATCTCTAAAAAGTAAGAAATAAAATTTCACTAAGTTTTACAAATACCTCTCTACCTATTAGTGGAAAAAAGTAAGGAACTCTTCCTTATTACCAAATATCAATTTGAAGTCGGTCGAAAACGTATTTTTGAAATTAGTTTTTTTTGCAGTTCTTTGCTACTTTCCACTAATAGGTAAATACATATTTAAGACTATTATTCTTAAAAGTCATAATCTTAGTTTCGTTCAATAATTCCTACGAGTTATTGACTTTGGAATAATGGTTCTACTTTACCTAAGAAAATGTTTCGAACAATATTCTGACTAAGTTATTCTTAATCTAAGATTTCATTTATTTACTCGAAAAGTAGAGATCTATTACATTTAATACTTTTTGAAAGAAGAATTTCATTTTTTTTAACAGATATATTATTTAAATAAAACTGATGAATTACCTCAATAAATATTTGATGTTGACTGAAAGCTTTTCTATCCCGATTGAACAATCCATGTTAAATTAATAAATTTCCATTTTCAAATGCAAATATTGCATTTTATTTTGAAATAAAAAAAATATTTTAAATAAGTCGCCCTTACTGGTTAGGATACATTTTTTCTAGACACATTCAAGAAGGTAATAATTTAATGGAATAGAATGATTCATGTCAACAAAAATTGCTCTGTAAGTTAATAAAACTTTTAATTTGATGGTTTCATATGTAACTTTTTATTACATTTTTCAATGTTGAATTAATTAATTACCCTTTGGGGAAAAATATACTCTGATTGTTCAGTGTATTGTACTGTTTTGAAAATAAACTAATGTTTATATTTCATCTCCATTTGATTACCTATGTATTTGAATATTGGCAATTATACGTTTTAAAAACATTGAAGTCAGAATTTTAACGTTTTACTATTAGTCGGGCAGCTAGGGACTGCCTACGTACACTCCTTCACGTAACCTTTGGGTGTGATTTTATCTGTAGATTCTGAACAAAAACATTTTTAAATGTTGCAAATATGTTGTAAATTTGTAAAAATGTTTTGCACATAACTTTGAAACTACTACTGCATCGATTAAAAAAAAAAAATTTTAAATTGAACCGCCTACCAAGAAATCGCTAAACTGAAGAAATACAATTTCACTGTCGCGTCGCCCTGTTCACCGGATACTGGCTCTGAGGTAGTTATGACGTCAAAACCAGAGTCGGCTTTAAGCGATATAAACAATATGACTATTTTCACGTACAAGAATACAATATCTTACTATGAAATTGTATGTCTGGTACCATCCTTTCACAAGGATGTGGGTTGAGCACCTGCCAGGCGCGTCTCCAGGTGGCGGATAGGAGAACAGCCAGATTCAGCGAGGAATGGGGTTAACGTGGTCATACTGCTGGGGGGTAAGGCTAATAACCCAGTCCATCCCGGCTAAAATCACGTCGCGGACCAGCTCGCACACCGTAAACCGCTTGGAGTGGCAATGGCCCCCTGACCCAGGTCAGGAATACGTCTCTCCTGGGGGCACGGGAGCAATATTATACGGCATATTATACGGAGGTCTTGGCTTCACCGCCCTGACCACGTGGAAGAAGTATCACCATAAAAACTTCCACAATCCCAAGGTATTGTGCGCGCCGAGAGGACGTATGGTCGGGGGGGAGCCCGACCACTAGCGACAAACCTCGGAGTCCAGGCGCACCCTGCTGTATAAATGCCTTCCACGTGCGTGGCGACCATCCTTTCTCCTTTACTCGTAAAAAGGGAGGGGATTCCTCAGCATGTTCTGTGCCCCATCACAAAGCCCACGAGCGCAGTGCGGGAGTTGAAGGAGCTGACTTCGGTCAACGCCAAGGACCTTTCAAAGCGCCCAAGCCTCTCGTCTGGGTTCTCGAGCCAGGAAGGATAGGGAAGAAATAGACCCACTCCAGCTGAAGGTGAGATAAACCTACATCACAATAAGAAGGTCACAGCGGTCCTTACTAAAGTGATGCAGGGGTGCGAAGTGAAGCAGCGTCGCAAGCGGTGGACCTTCAAGGAATATCGCGTAGCGAGGCCGTTGCTGACAAGGAGTATAGCCTGGAAGAGCAACCTTCAAAAGATTGAAGGAATGGGAAAATAGGTCCATTCCAGATACAACTGCATCACAATGAGGAGGCTACAGCGATCGTCACTAAAGTGATGCAGGGGTGCGAAGTGAAGCAACGTCGCTAGCGGTGTGGACTTGATGGGGTTATGGGCCATCAAGGGACACCGCGTGGCGCAGCTGTTGCCGAACAGAGCACGGTAGTAGAGCGACGTCGCGCACGATGAGGACTTGACTCGGGTCGTTATCAGCGAGGAACGCCGCGTAGCGAAGCCGTTGCTTATAAAGCATATTATACGACTGCAGGGTCTGGACTGCAGGATATAATATCAACAGTGAAAGACAATGGACCTGGCAACTACCACTCTGCCCATTTTCTCAGACCTGCTGCCAACGGCACAGGAAAAAATGGGTAGAGTGAGTTATAATATCTACGGGCAAACACAACCAGACCCGGAGACCATCATAACTCGCCCATTTTCAGACCTGTATCACCTTATCAGTGATACAGGAGTATTAAAATGGACACTGCAAACTAAGACAGGGAGAGCACAATAAGCCCAGGAGGCTGCAGTACCCTCAATGTATTCTTTACTGACGGGCCCTAGGAGGAGGCGTCTTAATCAGACCCATTCCAAGTTGGGATGGGCAGACCGTGTGGGTTTCCCTTTCTCGAAAAAAAAATGGAATTATATCTAGTGAATTCCGTAATATTTAAAGGTATTTGGCTCCTAAAGGATTGTAAACAAGCCATACCGTGATGTATTTATTGCCAGGCGTAACTCTAGCATAAACACAATCACTTTCATATCCTATAGAATTTTGGCCCGCTTAATCAAAATTTGCCATCAAATTTGAGCCAGTACAACTCAGTTTTGCAGAAAATGCAAAATAGCGCGAAAATAAACGCTACAAGGACTGTCTTTAATCAAACAAAATATAAACTATCACCACTAAATCCCCATAACCTAGAATCCTTAAACCTCAGATAGGCCTAAGGGGTATGGTACAACGAATTCCCAAACATTCCTCAAACCCCCACAATCCAGAATCCCTAAACCGCAAAAGACACAGACAGAACACAGGAGCTCTGAATTAAAAAATTTACGAGTTTAAGGATTGGTCACTAGATGGCACTAGGGATGTCTCATCGTCTGTAAGAGAGAAATGGGTTGACTCAGAGTGAGGTTATATTGGCATTGAGAAAGAGGCTTAAAGGGCTTGAGTGAAGACTAGAATGGGACCCGAAAGGGGGGCTCGGCGGAGCCCTATACGGACCGCATTAGAGCCCTACTGGGGCCCATTTTGGGGGGCAGGGCACCCGCCTCAAGTCGTCCATTACCAAAACTTCAGTATTTTTGGACAACAATGATCCGATAAAAAACAGGCCTTAGGCCTATCTGCGGTTTAGGGATTCTGAGTTGTGCGGGTTTGAGGTCCATGGTTGAAAACTCTTTGTACCATAAACAGGCCTTAGGCTTATCTGAGGTTTAAGGGTTCCGGGGATTTGAGGTTGATAGTTTATATCTTGTTTGATTAGAGACAGAAAGACTGACTGAGAGATCGCAAAACTGAGACGTGCTTGGTCAAATCTGATGGCAGATTTGGATTCGGCGAGTCAAAATACTATGGGATATGAAGGACTGATCCCCAGATCAGAAAAAAAATTGTGGCTGTGTAATGAATCAACATACACTATAGGCGATGTTTAACTAGAAATATATTATCTGTATTTATTCCACATGGTCCAAAGTTAAACTAAATATTCACTTGTACCGTGAAAAGGATAGTTCAACTTCTGTCGAAGTAACAGGCGCATATTTGAAATAGGTAATATTTACATTAGACTTCCATAACGTTATATTGTGGTATTTTTACGCAATGAAAAAATAACCGGTTTCTTAATATTGATAAACCACAGATAGTCGGTTTTCATGAAATTTAGAAATGATGACATTTTTAAGGCTGTGGCAATATCCGAAATCATTTTAGATACATATTTCTAGAACGTTAGACGTGACTCTCTGTACTCGATCTACGTATGACGTTCGATAGCTGGAAATGAAGCCAGTCGTCATTCTAAAGTAACACCATTTTGTCGTGGTATTATTCCGAAGCGGTCGAGCCTTTGACACTACAGGATGGGAAAAAGCGGAATTTAATTTTGCATAATGAAATGCAAAAAATACAGGGCGTTTCATTTGACTTAAATAAGTTTTCGCAGTTTGAAGTTGCTAAATGTAACCTGAAAAACTGAACAATTGGTATAATATTATTGAATTCCTTTAATTCCTGGTCTTACTGGTAAATTACCCTTTCTTACTCACATCATTAACTCTAGCTTAGAAAAGAGTATTTTTCCAAATTCCTGGAAACAGGCTATAGCGCAACCACTGCCTAAAAAAACTAATCCCGAAGAATTTAGAGACCTCCGGCCAATTAGCATTTTGCCTACTATGTCAAATAGTCTCAGCTGCGCACTCATGTATCTCAATTTCAACTAATACTTGAAATACAATCTGGCTTCCGGCCTATGCATAGTTGTGAAACTCCTCTCTTGAACATCACAGATGATATTTTGAGAGGATTAGATCAAAAAAAAGTTACTGTGCTGGTACTTGTCGACTTTACAAAAGCGTTTGATATGATAAATCATGAAATTTTTCCGCCATACTTGGCTCAATGAGTTTAAGTGCTAGCGCAGTTAATTTTTTTCGCAGTTTTTTATATAATAGAACACAACGCGTTAAAATTGACAATGGTTTGTCTGATCATTTTAACGTGTTATTTGAGGTGTCACAGGGATCAATTCTAGGACCGCTCTTGTATACGTTATATACATCAAGCTTCGAAAAAGCAGCTGAGCATTGTCAGACGCATTTTTATGCTGACGACACTCAACTCTATTTTTCGTTTGATCCAGAGGAATGCGCAAAAGCGATGGTTGCTATTAATAGAGACTTAAACTCGTTAATACAAGGTCTAGAAATCACACATTAAACGTTAATGGTAGTAAAACATCGGCTCTTGCTTTTTGGCCATCATAAGAGCAGGTCAGTTATAATGGAAAATCTTCAAATAAATGTAGATGGACGTCACATAGCTTTTACAGAAAGAGCAAAAAAATTAGGGGTTACATTTGATACAAATCTAATATTTAAACCGCATATTAACAACTGTGTACGTACTGCATACACAAATTTAAAATTAATAAATAACATTAGACATGAGTAAGTAAGCAGGCAAGCAAGTGTGTCGTTTATTACTGTGCTCCAAAGAAATTCGAATTTAAATGAGTTTAGACAAAAACTAAATAATAATTAAAGTTGTTAAATTAAGTGTGCACTCTACATGTATAAAGGAAAAGGTAAAAAAAAGACTATTTAGTTAAACAAATAAAAGTACAAATAATAAACATTCTGTTCAGTGCTGCTATGAAAGAAAATAAAAACAGAACAAAAAAAACTCAGACTGATAAGGAATCTACAAATAAGTCAGTACGGGAGAATTGCTCAAATTTATATATAAAAAACCTTGGAAGAAGCAAACGCAAAACAAACTAAGGATATAACTGAACAACTTAAACAAGAATTTAAAAGCGAAATAGACGAACTAAAGGAAACTATTAGAGAAGAAGGGACCAAACGGAATGAATTAGAAAGTAAATATGGTGAACTGAAGATAAAATATAAAAAACTGGAGAAATCTCTTAGAAAAAATAATATCGTAATTTTTGGATTAGATAATAAAGAAGATAACCTCCTGCAATATACAATACAACAACTAAATATTACGAATAAAGATATAAATGACATATTTAAAATTGGAAAAAAAGAAGAAAATAGGCCAATTATCATCAAGTTTGTTTCATTTATAACTAAGCAAGAAGTGCTAAGAAATTGTAAAAAATTAAAAGGTACCAACATAAGCGTGTCCGAGGAATTAAGTCTAGAAGAAAGAGAAAGAAACAAGATAATCCACCAACATTTAAAAGAGGTCAGATCAAAAATTACTTGGCATATATAAAAGGAAGCAAACTACATCAACGACAAGGCCTATACAGCTGAGGAGCTTACAGACATCAATGAAGGTATAGCCGAAGAAGACAATAGTGAAGGAAGCATAGGAAAAATTAAAGTAAATAGTGCACCAACTACTCCAAATGATAGACACAATCATAAAAATGGACAAAGGGATATAGAAGAGGAGCTTGAACCGGTACAGAACGAACCAAAAAAAAAAGAAAAATAGCAACCATCCAAGCAAATAGAACATCATCAAGAACACTGGTGAAATTAAATCAGCAAGAAGTTGAAAAATCAAGAAAACTTACACCAAACAAGTAAATAAGCATAACAAAATAGTTCGAATTTAAAAAATTGTACGATTGTAATGTGCATTTTATAAAAGTATATGTTATTAAAAAAAAAAACTATTGTACAGTAATAATCTAGAATAAACTTTGAAATGGATCCATATATAAAAAATTTTCATATTAAGACAATAGAAACCAAAATAGGACAAAATGTGAACGATTGTAACAAAATATTATTTAGCGAAAATATAGATACCTTTGAAATATATCATAATAACATCAGAAGCATATCAAAAAACATCGATGAATTAAGAGTTGTACTAAGCGAATTTAAAAAAGAATTTGAAATTATTGTCTTAACTGAAACGTGGAAAATATTCGACTTAACACTGTTAAATATTCCTAATTATAAGTTGATCTATAATAGAGGTAGTCAAAATCAAAATGATGGGGTCGTCATTTACATAAAAAATAATTTACAGTATGATTACGAACTTATAGACTTTGATGATATAAAAATAGTTAGTTTAAAATTAAATCATAAAAATAAAAAAAATCATATCATGGCTGTCTATAGATCGCCATCAACAAACGCCAATATTTTTAATAAAAATTTAAATAGTTATTTCAAAAAAAATTGATAAAGAAAAATACACCAAGATTTTGGTCGGTGACATAAATATTAACATTCTTGGAAATTATGATATCTCTGAGGAATATCTTAATATACTAGCTGAATGGGGCTTTGCATCTACTATCAATAATTATACAAGAGAAAATGAAAACAGCAAAAGTTGCATTGATCACATTTTTATTAATTCAGAAATACCAGCAACACGTCTTACACCAATCATTCTACAAGTACACTTGAGTGACCATTATGCTACACTACTCCAAATAAAAACTGCATCTGAAACAAAAAATACAAATATAGTAAACAATAAAAATATCAAATATTATCTAAATAGTAATAAACTAATAAATCAAATGAAAAATGAAACATGGGATGAAATTTATATGGAGAGTGGTGCAAATACTGCAGCTAAATTATTTTTAAATAGATTACTTAAGATTATTGAAAATTGTACTCAAAAAAAAAACTAAAAAGAAATGAAATAAAAAGAAAAGAATGGATGACAACTGAACTAATAAAGTCTGTCAATACCAAGTACGAGATGCATAAAAAAGTTAAAAAATATCCAAAAAATGGCGATTTATTAAAAGAGTACAAGGTGTACAGAAATAAATTGAATGACACTATTAAGCTTGCCAAAATCAGTTACTACAAAAAACAAATTGATCGTAATAAGAATTGTCCCAATAAATTATGGAATGCTGTAAAAAACATAAATAGAAAAAATAAAGAGGTACATGAAATAACACAAGTAAAAATGGAAGACAATAAATTAACCACTAATGAAACAGAAATTCTTTCTTTGTTGAACATTTTAGTAATATAGGCAGAAAACTGGCAAATAACATCACGACGAATCAGAATATCAACTCATTTTTAACTCGGCAACAAAACTCGATATATATTAGGGAAACTGATGAATGTGAGGTTAAAGAGGTCATTGGCACCCTAAAAAATAATAAATCTCCAGGATTAGACAGTATTAGGACCGAAACTTTAAAGCTCATAGCATCTCCAAGATACTAGCATTTATATTTAATATTTCCATAAAAACCGGTGTTTTCCCAAATATATTCAAAAATGCTTTGATAAGACCAATTTATAAAAGTGGAGAAAAAACAGATGTGCAAAACTATAGACCAAAATCGTTAATAAGCAACTTGGCTAAAATATTTGAAAAATTACTAAAAAAACGTATTACGAACTTTCTAAACAAATATCATCTCCTTTCAGATAAACAGTACGGGTTTAGAGAGGCTAAGTCGACGAGTGATGCTATGGCAAATGTAATGGAAAAAAATATATAATGCTGTAGATGAAGGAGAACCATCACTGTGTATTTATGTCGATTTAGCCAAAGCCTTCGATACAGTTTGCCATTATAAATTAAGTAAAGCACTAGAAAATATCGGTTTTAGAGGAATTGCACAAAAACTTATACGTAGTTATTTATCAGATAGGAAACAGGCCATAAAGATTGGAAGTACTATAAACAAAGAAAGAATTGTAGAAATTGGAGTCCCACAGGGAACAGTACTGGGACCGTTGCTATTTAATATATATGTTAATGATCTGTTTCACCTTAATATACAGGGAAAAATTACTAGTTTCGCGGACGATACAGTTATTTTTTACAAAAACAACACTTGGGAACAACTAAAAGTCCAGATCGAACAAGATTTTATAAAAATAATACAGTGGTTCAATAGCAGACTCTTAACAATAAACTTTAGCAAAACATTTTTTATGCCATATAGTAGCTGCTCGGACAAATTACCTCACTATAGCAATATATGTTTTCAATTTGATGATCAAGAAATTACAATTTCAGCTAAACATAATATAAAATACTTGGGAATAGTTATTGACAGTCACCTGAGATGGAATTATCAAGTAGATCATATTGTATCTAAACTCAAATGTATGATAGGAAGATTTTACTTTTTTAAAAATGTATTTGAACTTGAACAGTTAAAAATTTTATATTATTCATTGATACAAACACACTTAACCTATGGAATCTTAGTTTGGGGTGGTATAACCAATAACCATCTTAACAAACTGCAGATTATGCAAAAATGGCTACTAAAAATAATTTATGAAAAAAACTACACCTATCCAACCCATCTACTTTTTAATGAAAGCAATGTCTTTGATATACGGCAACTATATTTACAGAGTGTGGTAATTAGGCACTACAAATATAAAAATTCTCTACCAAAAATCTTACACCAACATGATACACGTTTTAAGACAAAAACATCGCGAATTCCAAAGATAAAGAAAACTGTTGGACAAAGATTTTTTACCTACCTGTGTCCCCTGATATATGCCGAAGTTCCAAACGAAGTAAAAAATGCCCATTTGCTTATACATCTAAAGGTCCGTCTGAAATTGTGGCTTTCGTCTACACCTATAAGTAAAATACATCAATTAATAGACAGGAAAAACAATTAAACTAACTAATACTTACCACATAATATACAACTTTGCTTTCCTACTGTCTTGCTGCTGCCTCGGAATGGGACCCTTCATACTAAAGCTAATAATAAAACCATCTTGCTATTCTTGCACATGATAGTGTCTGTTTTGAGGCGGCGAAGAGAGAGAAGGAAACCAACAAATTTTTAAATAATATTACACAATAACTTACGTATAATAAACATACATTCAAAAAAAAGAAATAATGCGCTTATTCGACAACCAACTAAATACTGCAACAGTGTTCTATATTTACCTAGATTTCAAATGTCAAAGTTATAGTTACAGCTGTCCATTTCAAAGTTACTTATATTTTATATATTTTAAGTGTTAAATCCTTGTATACATTTGTTTTGCACTTAACACATTGAATTTGTTTGTGATTTCAAATGTTTTTAAATATTTGATTCTAAATGTTTTTAAGTGTTATAATTAAGTGATATTTTAATAATACATTTCACAGCTTGCTGTTTGTATAACCAGATTCCTCTTTGGGGGAAGATGATATATGGACAGTGAGGTATGCACCCACGCACAAGGCTTTGCCTTAGAGGGTTTGCTGTTTATTTACATTACATTCACATTATATTTTTTGTAATTTTTGTAATATTTCTCTAATGCAGTAAATAAACTTTATTATTATTATTATTATTATTTTCTGAATCAAAAAATTCAAAGTTATTAATAACAAAACTCCTAAATACCTGAATTAAAAAATTTCGTATAGAGCAGGCGTTCACAACTTGAATATTCGTTTCAAGGGTACACTTACTCGTTCCCTTCATTGCACAGAATTATTTAAACGTTCATTTACCTACCAAATTACCAAAATTTACAATTCTATACCATCAGATATAAAAGTAAGACGGTACCGATGTTTAAATCTACTTTAAAAAGACAACTCTTGACTGAACAGAATAATGCACCATAGGTCAATTCTTCTCATTTATTTATTTATTTTTCAAGTACTAGCTAAATATAAAATTGTATATTAATAACAAGGGGGATGAGGTACGATTACCGGTTTAAGTTCCGTCGCTCGATCAGCGAGGTGCAGCAACGCTGTGCGCGTCCGGCACTTGATTGATTGATTGGCACTTGGATGGGTGACCCACGATCTCATCTAATAGTCGGTAGGCTGCCAACAGAGGCAATCCTAGGGCTAGTGAACCACCTTGAAAGGCGGTGGCTGGTCCAGGAGACCCGGGAACCTAGGGCTAATGCGCCGCCAGGGTGGGTCAGAGTTGGTGGTCGAGGACCGTGGTTTGGAGTCCACGCTAAACTGTAGATCCCTAGAGCAAAATGGGCCATCCCGGCCTGATTGCCTAGAAAAACAACAGTACTACTACTACTACTAATATTAATAACATATAATGTTATTTATTTTGTAATATTATATGTTTATTTATTTTTGGCATATTGCTGTTATCTACGCTTAAGATTAAATACAGCGGTTTGTCTTGCACAACCACCCGATCTTCGGCATTTTTCCTGTACTTTTTTTATCATGCTATTTATTTTTGTTACTTTTTAAGAAAATAAAGGTCTATTATTATTATATTATGTTTAAGTTTTTCGTATTTGTGATTCATTGAACTGAATATTTATTCAGTCGACTTATTTAGCATATGGTAGGTACTGTTTTAAACAATTTGAAACATTCTATATTTAACAAAAAGTTTGGTCTCTTTTAACACGTAAAACTGTACAATATTGCCATTTTAAAGCCGAAAATGTATTTTTAAAGTATCAATGAATATTTCATGCAATATCGAGGCAGACACAATGGCGTAAGTGTTTCTAAAATACTTCAAGTCGATAAACTGTTCGGCAATAATGTCGGTTATCTTGAAACTCCCTAGTTTACCAGAATATTGAATAAGTTAAAAAATAAACGATAGCAGGTTAACAGTTACGAGTTAGCAGTTTTATTACCTTTTTATAAATTTTTATAAGTTTTATCAATTTTGATGCAAATTGACGCTTTGTCTCTAACAAACTTTTTACGATGGAAGTTTCGGGTTATATCTCAGAGGTAATAATTCATGACTTTGAGCTTAAAAATCAACATTTTCAATGTAATTTGTTTGCTGGATAGAGGCGGATGTACATACAGATTATATTCATGTTTTGTAGCAGTTTGAAGCAACAAAGATGAGTTGTGTATGACATTACATCTCTTGGCAAGTTTTTTTGTATAATTAATATTGACAAAGATAATATTTCTTCTTTTGGTTTGGTGACGTGATGAATTAATCGTTACATAGTTTAGAAATAAAAAATTAGTAAGGAACTGATTAATAGTTCTATATCGCGTATCGAAATATAAATTTTATACAGCAGTACGTGATGTCAGAGTAATTAAGCTACTCTAAAAATTTAACTATTTGCAACTATATCTGTTGTTGGAATTCTCACATACTAGGCGTTATAGCTAGGGAGCTGGTGGCAATACGGGTATAGGGTAGTAATGGAAAAGTGAGAATTCTTACATTGAATGATAACTAGTTATTTATTTATCATTTCTTTTGCTAACGTATAATGTACTTATAGCTTTCTCATGAAGAAAAAAAATAGAAAAATTATAACGAGAAACCGCACCATTTTTACCAGTTTACGGACAGGTATGCCTAACTCCGGACGGCAAATTACCACTTTTCGGACACATGGAATTTGGCTGTCTAAAAATAGACCAATTTTCGGTCGCAACAAATTTAGGCATCCGTTTATTCTCGGACACATGAAAATCACACGACAAAAAATGAACACTGTTTTTATTAATAACAAATCATCAGCACAAATAAAAGAATATTTCTGATTTTTCAATAAATAGGTACCAAGTCTGTTACTAAACAAATAAATAATGTTTGTTGTAACTATTACAAATTATTTACAAAAATCACATTGATAATCTGTATTCGCGGCTTCTTCATACATCATATTACTGAGATTGGTACATTGAAGATGAAACCATCGTAAACAGGTGTCGCATCCAATGTTTTTTTCTCAATCTTTTTCTGCTTCGCTATCTAATTCATCTTCGCAATTTGCACATTTTTCTTTTATTCGTACAGTTTCAGAATTTTCCTGCTTTCTACGCTTTTTTGATGTTTTATTATCGTTATTCTTCTTTTTATTGATACTCTTGGCTTTCCTTTCTTTTTATGATTTCTTCCTGTTTCTTCTTTTTGGCATCTTCTTTTCTTTGATAATAATCTCTCCATGCCTGTGAGGAGATTGCACTAGGCAATCTCTCTGTGACAGTTTTACCATTATTTTTGGAAACAATTTCTTCAGGATACCTGAGATGAGTCAAAAAAGTGTCACTTGAAAGCGAATTTTTCCTTCGTATTGTCAAATTGTGATTTTCTTCGTTATTTTTATCCAGATGATGATTCTTATTTTCGAAATTATCTTTATCGTTTATTTTATCTTCATTGTTTATCATTAATTCTTGTTTGCTACTTCTGTCTTGATATTCATTATTATCGATATTTTGATTTTCGTGCCCTTCATGTTCAGTATCTACGTATCTTAATTCGTGATCTTCAAATTCATCTTCCAGATTCCTGTTCAAATCTAGTTCTTTTTCAATATCCGTTTTGATGTTATGTTCTTTGCCTCTTCTATTTCTGCCTTGATATTCTTCATTATGGATCATTTTATTTTCGTGTCCTTCATGTTCAGTATCTATGTGTCTCATTTTTTGCTCTTCAGTTTCATCTTCCAGATTTCTTTTTCAATATCGATTTTGATGTTATATTCTTTGTCTTTTTTTCCAGTTTCATTTTCATACTTTTTGTCTTGTTCAGATCCCTCATTGTGCATTTCATTCTCATTCACTTTTTGGTTGCCATTTTTTCTTTCTTCATTGTCATTATTTCTAATGTTCTCTTTTTCATTTTCTAGACCATCGGTTTGTATGTTCAGATCAGAAATTGAATCCAAATCTGGAAGGAGAATAACTTCAAGATTCGTTAAATTTGCATCTGTAATAACCTCATTACTATGTATAATAATTTTAGGAGGCGTCAGAATTTGATTTTCGATTACTATATTGGCAACGTCATATATAGAATTATCAGTCTCATAAGTGTTAGAATTAGTCTCATTAGTTTTAGAATCAGTCTCATTAGTTTTAGAATCAGTGTCATTATTGTTAGTATCAGTCTTATCAGTATTAATATCAGTCTTAATATCCTCTTCAAGAAAAGATATTTCATTCAAAATAACATCCACGTTTATCCCATAATTGGTCATTTGTGGTTGTATTTCTTTGATGACTCTCTTAGCTGCACTGAAGTCTTCATGAGTTAGTGATAGCTTAGAAAGTTGTGATTTTTCCTTAGATACATTTTGTAAATTATCTTTAACACATTTTGTATAATCAACATTGTTGGGTTGAAATGGATAAAGCCCACACTTTTTAAATCCGTTTATTATGCATCTATCCATATCGACCTTATACAAAGCTTCGGGAAAAAACCTGCAAAAATTTGTTTTTGTTACAGATTTGTTTATGTTTTCAGATTTCTTTTGCCACATAGTCACCGTTTTGCGCCATTCTTCCTTTAAAGGCCTAAAAACGCTTACGTCTGCCGGTTGAAGTATCTAGGTTGTATTTGGCGGTAGAGCGTATAAAATAATACTATTGTCATCACAGAAATTGCTGAGGGCCATACTCATGTGGGTCCTGTGACCATCAACTAGGAGAAGGATAGGTCTACTGATTGAGTTTTCTTGTAGCCTCCTATTGAAATCATTTGCAACATACTCGAAAAAATATTCGACTTCATCCAACAACCACTGTCAGATTTCCCTAAAACCCAATTGGGCGGCATGTTCTCCACAATAACTCTTGGTGGCCTTATATAGGGAAATATGACAAGTGGTGGGCATATCTTCCCAACTGTTGAAAATACGACTAAAACTGTGATGTTCTCTTTTTCCTTACCTATATATTTTTTATAAACGCTTTTGTAACCTTTGGGCGCCAAAATTTTGGCCGTTTTGGGACATAATGCAAATCCACTTTCGTCCCCGTTAAAAATACGATTGGGGTCCTCAAGGACATCGAGAACTTTTTTCTCCTCCAAAAAAGTTTTCAGCTCCGAAAACCATCTGATACTTCTTTCAGATACCCGAGCTCGAGCCTGATTTATTCCGTCAGCTACCCGTATAGAAATATGGGGAAGTCTTTTTAAGAACGACATGAACCACTTCTGCCCTGGCTTTCCATCTTTGAATAAATGAGATTTTCCAGTATCTTTAGCAATTTTTGTTACTGTATCCAAAAGATCAGTTTTGGATATAGGAAAACCACATTTAGCCATTTCAATTATCCATTCCGTTATTTTGGTTTCTACCTCTTCTGAAAGAATCGGTGGAACCACGTCTTAACGTCGTGTATCGGGTTTTTTTTCCTTTTATTCTGTCATGGAGCGTGCTTCTTGGAACTCCGAAGGTTTCATTTGCTTTGCGGAGGCTCATTTTATTTTCACGTATCTCGAATAGGGCCTGAGCGAGATTATCATTGCAGTATTGGGATAATTTTCCTGCTTTTTTTTTTTAATAATTTTACTCTTTTTAGATTTTGCTGCTGATGATGATAGATTTAAATTTGTTGGTGCCATCTGAAATAAGAAAATCAACTGATAGTACAACAAAACAGTGAGGAAATATTTTTATTCTCCAGTTAAGCATTTTTCATTGTTTTTTAAAGAGTTTTGAAAAATTTGTAAAAAATCTACGTCCGACATTTAGTTGTTCTATTTTTCGGACGCCATCTGAACTTTGCATGGAAGTTTCTAAATACCTGATAAATGTCACATGGAAGGCGCGTCAAAATACTTCAGAAAAGTTAGATCATAACTTTAGAACAAGACCTTTATTTTGCCCTTTTTAGGGGATAACGGTGGTAGACAAAAACTGATGCGGTAGATTTTTTGTCAAAAAATACAGGATAAGATGGTTCTGATGAAAATAACAGACCCTTTTTTTGCCTGCCTGTGTAATTGTTAACAAACGTCAGCCAATGAAAAATCAGAGGAGCAGATTTCAGCCACTATTTTTTATGTTTTTTTACAAATAAACAAAGCTTCCTGCTAAGTGGCTGACACGGTAAAATAATATAGAAGCATTTTTTTCCCTATTATTGAAAATTCACCATCTTTAAACGCAGCAGTGTACAGGTGACTGAAGTTTGTTTTATTGTTTCTTATCACTTTGTGAAACTTTTGATATAAGTTACATCGACAATAAATTCAGTTAATTTTTGGTATATCATAAATTAATTAAAAAAATGAAAATGCAAAAAACGCAGACACATCGATTTCAGCCGACTGCATTTATATCAATGTCATATTGACAAGAAACGTTTAAAACAAGTGGCTGACACAACAAAATCATATAGGAGCATTTTTTTTATTGCATTTTTAATCTGTTAATTAAAAACTCAGCAACGCCATAATGACTGAAATGGTTTTTTTCTGAAATCGATCGGGAATGTCTACATTTTCGGCGCGATTTCAAATCGAAAAATGCACAATTTCAGTGTTTTAGTCCGTTGCTAAGAAACTATCACAAAACAGATCGGAAAAGATCCGTTGCCAAGCAACAATCAACAAAACTGTACGGGAATGTTACTTTCCCGGCCTAGGCCGGGAAAGTAACATTCCCGTACGGTTTTTTATGTATATTTTAGACAGTAAATAAATACACGCAGACAAACCAACTCACATTAAGATTGCATTTATTAGTAAGCAGTTAGATTGTGATGAAGAAATGTTATGCATTAATACAAATTCCTTAATTTATAATAATATTGATTATGATTTCAGAAAAAATAGTATGTGTACTTCGGTGTGAAAGCACATTCCCGGACTTCGATGCTTGTTGGCCTCGGCTAACGCCTCGGCCAACAATTTGCATCGTCGTCCGGGAATGTATTGCTTTCACACCTAAATACACAATATACTATTCCGGTTTTTTATTATGACGTCTTTACAGTTTTCAACTCCAGTCACACAATAAGATCGTATAAAAATTTCTGTCACCAGGTCCCTAGCTATTAATTGATCAGATGTAAGAACATTTGCAGATAGGATAAAATGAAATATTAATTATATTAAATTATATAAAAAACTTATGATCGAAGTCTAGATATTAAATCACTGTTTTATTTTTACTGCATTTTTTAGAAGTAACTGGGACACTTGAATAAATGGGTACATTTCCATTAACCAGCTCAAATAAGATGATTGAATTATTCGCAATATTACAATAATTTCTCGCATTTTGAGCAATTTTGTGTAAAATTTACTCAAAGATATTATCATAAAAAAAGTGCTTAAATTTTTCTCAGTATCACGACATCTCTTTTATTTCTAGCTCACGACCAACTTACTGTATTAATCTTTCTCTTATTCACAATGTCTTGGCAGACGTTTTGTGATCCATGGATAATTCCAGTTTGCTGTTTAGGTACGTCTAACAGCATCGCGTCACCGGCCTGTTAGGCGCACAATCTTATCAAAGCTTTTTCCTATCAGCTAGCCCCTTGCTGATATCGGCCCAATGTTTGGAAGGACATTCTCTTCGCTACTTTATATCTGGTTTTCCCTCTGCTATCAACCATTCTATAGTATATAGAAAGACTTTAGTATGATCAAATCATTACATATGCAACAAAATATCAAATAATCCCTTTAAATCAGTCTGGATTTAGAATAGGCTACAGAACCACGAGCGTACTTTTCAAAGTATCAGACGACAGAATTACAGTCTATGATAAAGGCAAAGTGACTGCTATAGTGTTGCTTGACTACTCCAAAGCGTTCGACACTATTATCCACTGATTATTACTACCTAAATTAAAATATTACGGTTTCTCCAACAATACTCTGAAAACGATAAAATCTTATTTTACCAACCGTAAACGAAAGGTAATAGTGATAGTAAAGTAATTGTACTTCTGACTCAAGGTTGCTGGAATGTGGTGTCCCACAAGGATCTATTCTGGGGCCCCTGTTTCTTATTTTATATTCTTCTGATTTTTTTACAGCCCTCAAAATCTGTAAATCTCATTTTTATGCGGATGACACCCAGATCTACAGCACTTTTGATCCAGTACGAACTGAGCACTCTATTGAAAACATAAACCAGGATGTTAATAACCTTGTGAAATATTAACATAAGCATTGTTTGCAAATTAATGCAGCTAAGTCTGCTATTATTATTTTTGGGAAGGAAAGTAATAGAAAATTTATCGTACGTAATACTGAGATTTTTGTGGAAGATCAGAAATTAACATTCAAGAACAAAATAAAAAACTTGTGCTTATTCTTCTTAAAATTTCAACCTCATGTCAATAACCTCATGAAAAAATCTTATTCAGCATTAAAGAAATTATACTCATGTCGTCATTTTTTAAATAAAAAATTAAAAACAATTTTAACAGAATCTCTTGTATTATTTTTTAACTATGGAGACATCGTCTATGGTCCATATACTTAAATCAGGTCAATGCCTAGTAGATACAGAAGGTCCAAAATATGTGTATAAAGTTCATTTTTAACCTGAAAAAGACCGATTATGTGTCCCAAAAATTAAAATATTTAAAATGGCTATATATGGACACTAAAACTACATCTTGCATAATTCGTGCATAAATTAATTCATACTACAAATCCCCCATACCTTAAAAGAGCTATTGATTCCCTCATTCATGATCGCAACCTAAGGTACGCGGAATACTTTTCGTCAACACTCAACAAGTTTTATCAAAAAATCTTTCACATATTCTGCTGCAAACCTGTATAACTCCATCCCTGCTAACATCAAGCAACTCTCAGTTAACTTATTTAAAATTCCTTCTTGGTCAGTGAGCAAAGATCTAGAAATAAAATTATATTTATTTCATTTTTACGTCATTATATTTTATTTATCTATATATTGAATACTTATTATTTTATATGTGGTATAATTCCTGTAAAATTCTTGATCGTTGAGTATCTGAGCAGCTCCCAGGCTGGACTCCGCCATATGTTAAATAAAGACACTTTATTATTATTATTGTTGTTATTATTACGATAGAGGAGTCATAAGCATATTCTAGCTCTACAAATCCATGACCGCCGTCCTTCCTATTAACATACCGGGTGTCCAAAAAGTCTGGAAACGGCCAAATATCTCGAGAAATACACATTGGATCCAAAAAAGAAAAAACACGTTCTTAATAATTTTAAAAGGGCTATCCAATGTTACCAAACGCGACCCCCACCTCTTGGAGTGGGGCGGGGGCAATTTTAAAATCTATTTTTTTATTGCTGAATCGGATTCTACGGCAAAAATTACGTCAAGTTTATCTGAAACGTTTTTCTTTCGATTCGTGACAGATGACGCTGTAATCGCAAAAATATTTCTTTTCGTAATTTCTAAAAAATTCTACGGAAAAATGAAAAATAATAAAGTACGAGTTCATTTTCTTGAAAAAGCCTGTTAAGGTACCAGAAACTTTCAGAACACTGTTGTTTTAGCCAGAAGTTTTGTACTCTGTCTGGTATCTCCCTCACTTTTAAGTCCGAACTTGTATGGAATTCACTTCGTCGGTGCTGCCTACATTTTTCGATCTACGGAGCCTTCTTACTGGTAATCGCTTCGTTTTCCAAAATTCCACGTCAAAGGTCCTCGACCTGTTGGTGTTAAGGAAGTGCCTCTACTTCGGTCTATTGACCGTTCATTTGGCGATGGAATTTCTTGACGTCCTCTTCAAAGAGCTTGTTGTGTTGATAGTGGTTACCTCTTACTTACTCTTATTAATATTATTGTAGTAAGTATTCAAAAAAGCTAAGATTTGACACAGTTTTTGCTTATGGGGCACCTGTAATTAAGAAAAAAATGTTGCCACTCACAGAGACTATTTTTTGGTACAAAACTACAAGTTTGAGAAGGTGCCAATATTTTTTTTTTGAACACCAGTTTTGACCTGTTTTGCGCAAAAAATGTTGGCATATGGTTTTCCAGAAATGAGCATTGACAACGAAAATTTTCCGCCCGGTCAGAAAGTGTTATACTACGTTCCAGTTTTGGCCATAATTCATGTCGCCAGTGCCGCCAATTGCACGGAGAAAAAATGTTAACATATATCGAATGTTGATCGCCAAGTTACCCTCTTCAACTAGCACCAAGCTCTAAGTATTATACTCTGTTCTACAATTGAATATTTTCTGAGGCGGCTAGCGCCAAAACGGGCAGGAGGGGAGTCACATAAGATAAAATATAAGATAAAATACTCAGAAAAATATTTGCTAAAACATAACAGCAATGCCAACTTGTTATATCCCAGACCCCATATATATGTAGCTATTATCTCTTATACTATTAGTAACCGTTTGGAATTTATAAATTAAATAATGTATCTATTATTCAGAATAAATGTAGACTTTTGAACTATTGCCTTGAAAAATGCTGAACGTAAAACGAGATATAAATATATATATGATAAAATACGGTTGTCATTATGATCTAGGTTTGAAATAAATTAGATAATCACCGTTAATTTTCACAGCGAGTAAGTAAGTGCTTTTCATATTTTATGAGATTTAATAAGCCAGGGCTTGAACGCATTTAAACAGATGGCAGAACATTTGCATCTCGGGAACGTCTGACGTTACACTGTTTAGCTCTGTACAAGAGATTTTCAACTGTATTTCCATTCTCCAATGCACAAACTAAACCTCTCGAAATAAAATCCACAACAGAAATACTCGCTAAGTTATTCCTGAGTGTCCTTAATTCTTTTGAGAGAGTCGACTTTAAGTCATTTGCAGATGCAAGTAAAATAATTGGATAAGCATTGTACCAATACAAACAGCAGATATGTTTGTTTTGTTTGTTTAATATAGACTGAAGATTAGTTGAAGTGGTCCACTAAAAGTTAACATTAGTTCAAACACTTACAAATTCTGAATAGTTCAATCACTACGTCGTCAACTAGGCAGTGTAGATAAATAAGTACCCAAAAATAGACCCTGAGATACATTATAATGAGATCTGGAACTAGAATATATTTTGTTCTTATTCCATTAGGGGGAACACTGGGGGTCAACAGGTAAAATGAGCAAGTAAGAGTCCATAAAATTGGGATTTAGTGTACGAGAAGTCAAGGTCTCAAATTTTTTTTTGCATCAGTCACTTCCACTATCACCACCATTACCATCCCTACGCCATTAATAAAGGGAGTAAAAAAGTAAAGTTGGGATTTTGTGTGCGTACAAGAACCAAAGGTCTCAAATTTTTTTTTGGCATCAGCCATCCCCCTCTACCGATGTGACATATCGTTTTATTGGTTTTTGAGGTAGACAGTATCAAATACTAGCACTAAAGTTAGATGATCACTTATTTCTACATAGTGGAGCGCAAATGGCATCGAATTTTTTTCGTTGTAAGAGGCTCGGATATTAAATTTGGATGTGGAAACAGCGATTCCTTAGGCGGTGGTTTTTGTATTTTAATTTGATGTAAGTTCTATATTCGCGTAATTTCTTGTCCAATTCAGATTCCCTGAATTTCTAACATACAATATTTTGATAATATTACAATAAGTGTAATAATTAATTTGGTCTCGCCAATGATTAAAACTGAAAATCACCATCTCCAGATGATGTCAACTTGGTTGGCGAAGCGTTCGTCGAGTAGTAGTATTCAAGTGTTTTAGTGTTTGTGGAAATTACTTCAGAAGTAACCCTTATTTCTATTAAAGCATTTTTAGGCTTGATAAACAGTAGCTATCTGCATATCAGTTTTCTACCCTAAGATAATTCTTCAACAAGTGTACAACATTAAATTACCTTATTATGTAAAATGTCATATATAACAATTGAACTATATATTAACTTGGAATGGACCCGTCCTTCAGTAAAAGTGAGGCAAATCCGAATTTGGGCAACCTTCAGTTGTGACGGGTATCTGTCTCTTTCTATCTTATTGCATTATATGGGATCGGTCTCTTTCTATTTAATTGCTTATGCGAAAAGTCAATCTATATGTTATGAGCCGGAGAAAGACAATTTACCGCCACATTTGGCTGTTGCTCCTGACACAGATTTCGACAGCGCACAGTAGCACAAATCGTGATTTTTCGTTCAAAATTATCTAGAGCACTTGTTTCGGAACCGATTGGGATACATTTTTTTTAAATACTCGTTATTTAATTTCCAAGAAACGTAAGAGAGCTGATTTTTAAATTATGCTAACCAAAATTATTGAGCTTAACCATAATGGCAATTTCTTACAAATAATAGTATATTATATTACTAGGAGTAGAACGCACTCTTTTTTTGTGTTGAGCCCAGGATTTGCAAACTGGGCGAAACACAAAAAAAGGCGTTCTACTCCGTGTAATATATACTATTTTTTCTTCAAGCGTATTAAAATGCAAAAATTCATTTATTTATCATAAATGTACAAATATTCAAACTACAGTCTTACATGTTGACACAATATGACAAGTGGCTAGTGGATAGCGCGCCACCGGTGGCTTTCGGTATTAACATTATGTTACTAGTAAAACAATACCCACTGCGGTGGCGCTTTCGCAACTAACATTATGTTACTAGTAAAACAATGTCCACTACGGTGGCGTTCGGTACTAACATTTTGTTACTAGTAAAACAATGTCCTACTTCTACTTCTGTTTTTGGTGACATAATTTAAACATTTTAATACGCTTGAAGAAAAAAGCTTTTTTCTTATCCAATTTACATAAATCTTGTTACTCAGGTAGCTGATTACGAATCTGATATCCAAATTGTCATAAACTAACCTGCCAGATGGCGGAATCAATGGCGGCTAGGAAATGCTAAAAAATGATGAAAAATTAAATACTTTTGTTAAACTTTATGCCGAGAAGTTTTGAATATTTCTGAAAAGTACTTGTAAGTTAAAATAAATTTTAAGTTCCAGGAAGAAATTGAAGATAGCGGATCCGCGGATAGCGGCAATAAGATGATAAAACTAACTTAATAATAAATTAAATGCTTTAAACTAAAAAGGCTATTCCTAAGAATTATTAAAAAATTTAAAAAAGAAAAAATATTCTGAAAATTTCAAATATATCCAATATGGCTGAACTACATAAATTATCAATCATAAATATGCGATTCAGTCCTCCATTAATTTTGAACATAACCTTAAGTAGGTCATATTAATATTTCTTTTTTTTTTATCTGCTAATAATATTATTCAAATCTATTTAGGATAATCAACAATTAAAAAAATAATCAACCCCCATTAGAGTATTATTATTATTTAAACAACACAAATTAAACAGAGAGATTTAAGACTTACATAATGACGAAAAATTTTTGCACTAAGTTAGTTTTAAAGTTCGTGGCGTAAAACTCTTGCCTTAGGTTATGTTAGGTTTAATATTCTTATTTTAAAGTTCTTGGTGTTAGGTATTACTTCCACATCCAGTGGAAGTATAGTAACGACAAAAAAATTTTTAAAAATTTTTTTGTCGTTACTATACTTCTATACTTACTATAAAAAAATTTTGAAAATTTTTCTGTCGTTACTATACATCCACTGGATGTGGAAGTAATACCTAACACCAAGACCTTTAAAATAAGAATATTAAACCTAACATAACCTAAGGCAAGGGTTTTACGCCACGAACTTTAAAACTAACTTAGTGCAAAAATTTTTCGTCATTATGTAAGTCTTAAATCTCTCTGTTTAATGTGTGTTGTTTAAATAATATTATTACTCTAATGAGGATTGATTATTTTTTGCACTAAGTTAGTTTTAAAGTTCGTGGCGTAAAACTCTTGCCTTAGGTTATGTTAGGTTTAATATTCTTATTTCAATGTTCTTGGTGTTATGTATTACTTCCACATCCAGTGGAAGTATAGTAACGACAAATTTTTTTTTAAATTTGTATTATTCAAATAGGCTTAGAATGTCACGAAACGTCGAGATTTTAAGTTTGAGCGAAAAAAAAAATTTCTGTCTGTCGGTCTGTCTTTACCTTTCTTTGTGCGCACGTTTACTCTGGAACCGTTTGAGATATTGACTTGAAATTTGGTACACATATGTACTTTAACGAGATCTAGAACTAGATTATATTTTCATTTTGTTCTATCGAAGGGTTGGGGGGTAAATTGGGGTAAATTTGGGGTAAATAGGTAAATCAAGCAGGTAAACGGTCCATAAAATTGGTATTTAGTATATACAAGAGAAGCTAAGGTCTCAAAAAAAATTTTGGCATTAGCCACCCCCATCCCATTATTAAAGGGGATGAAAAAAAATGTGATTTAGTGTGTGTACAAGAACCAGAAACCTCAAAATATTTTTTTTACTTCATCCATTATATATATTATTAGCAGATAAAAAAAATAAATGCGGGGTAATGCTATTAAATAAGATTCGAAAAGGGTTTCAAAATATTTGTATTCAAATTTTAAAATTATAATTTTTGTTAAATTTGTTATTGTATTATATTTTGTTTCCTGGATCCTTGGTTACTTGAGCCTGGGGTTGGTGACTTATATTTACCCAGCAAGTGAACTGATCGCCACATATGGCCTACTTAAGGTTATGTTCAAAATTAATGGAGGAATGAATCGCATATTTATGATTGATAATAAGTAATGTATGGCAGCCATATTAGATATATTTGAAAATTTCAGAAAATTTGTTCCTGTTTAAATTATTCCATGATTCTTAGGAATACCCTATTTAATTTAATACATTTAATTTATTTTTAAGTTAGTTTTATCGTCTTATTGCTGCCATATTGGATCCGCCATCTTGAATTTCTTCCTGAAACTTAAAATTTAGTCTATTTTAAATTAAAAGTACTTATCAGAAATATTCAAAACTTCTCGGCATAAACTTTACCAAAAATATTTCATTTTTCATCATTTTTTAGCATTTTATAGCCGCCATTGATTTCGCCATCTTGTAGGTTGGTTTATGACAATTTGGATATCAGATTCGTAATCAACGACCTCAAAAACCCCCAAGGATAAGAAAAAAGTTTTTATTTGTAAGTTTTATTAAGATTTTAAAAAAATGACTATTTTGGCTAAGCTCAACAATTTACGTTTTTGGAAATTAAATAACGAGTATTTTTTTAAAAATGTGTCCCAATCGGTTGCGAAAAAAATGCTCCAGATAATTTTGAACGAAAAAATCACGACTCGTACTACTGTGCAACGGTCCGTTACAGGTACGTAGTACAGAGTTCACTGTATGTAACTCATAATAACTCATTTTTTATATGTTTCTGCTTAGCTCCATTATATTTTTTATTTTGAAATACACTTTTTCCTTTGTTTCCTAAGATCGGCGGTTGAAGTGGAAAAGTCCATTTATTAGATTTTCCAAATTAGCCACCCATAGGTCGTGTGCGCAGACGTCACAGTTTCTGAGACTAGAGGTAAACAGACAGCTGTTATCGAGTGACATCCCAATTGAACGTGTTTCTTTAAAGTGAATTTTGTTGTGTTTGTGGTGTTTGAAAACTTAATAATTAGATTATTTAACATCTACAACTATTCTTAATACTATAATATCAACAATTTTGTTCGTCAAGATGGCGGTTAGTTAATATTTTACGAAAGGATTTCACGATGTAGATGATAGGTATACGCATAATGTTGGTGTTATCGAATTAAATCCGCTATATTTTGAGAAAAGAAAATTTCAATACAATTATTGATGTATTTCAGGATACTGCACATGGGGATATTGCGTATTACTTGATTCTTGAAAGAAATGCATAGAGAGAAGGATAAGTTTAAGGCGTTCAGAAGTCATGAAGCTGTTTGTGGTTTTATGAAGGAAGTGCTAGCGTCTTCAATAAAAGCCATCGTTTAGTTGGACTAGTGCTGATCCAGATGATTTTTCAGTATTTATTGTGATTATTTTGCTAGCTCAGACAAAATATGTTTACTACCCAGTATCTCATTTAAGTATAAGATGTGCACAATTTCTTCCAGTGATTACCCCTTGTCCATATTTTTATAGATTGTAACGGTTCATTTCTTTGTTACTATCCAAAGTTTCTTTATTTTAACTAAATTGCTACATTTTACAATTTTCTGCCATAAAATTACCTTAAGCCAGCCTTACCGGTATATTGCCCGCGCGGGATAGTCTCGAATTTTCGCGGGTCATATAAAACTAGATTTTAATTAAATTATTTGAAATAATGGTATCTCAAGAACCGTTTGAAATAAAAATAAAATGTATGATATTAAAATGTGGAGAATTTTATGCTTTATATATCCATGTAAAAATATTATAAAAAAAAAAAACAGAAAAATAATAATTATATATCAAGGAATAAATATAAACTATATAAACTTTTGGACACCCGGTATAATAATAACTTATTTCAAACATGTTTTTCAGTAAATACATCATTATCAAATAACATTCTACATTATTAGAAAAAGCAATTAATAAATCGCGAAGATATAGCAATCAAAAAAATGTTTGTAAATTGCCAAAATAAAAAGCAGGAAAAACATCATAACTAGGCAACGCTGCGCCCGATTGGCAAATATTCTAATATGTAATAGAGGATCCTTGGAGGCTTAATTGGCGTCGCGCCAAAAAAATACAGGGTGTTCCATTTAAAAAATTATACTTTATTGTGTAACTCGTTTTTGTGACACCTTGTATAACTGAAAATAATTTTACGTTGTAGTAGAGATAAAGCATTGAAAGTTTTGTTAAGAAAGTTTTTTTATAAAGTTTGTAATGGAATGCATTCCGTGGGATTTTTTGTGAAGGGAAGGTGCGACTATGTGGAATCTCTTTATTATATGCTAGATAATGGTGTGGTACCGAGTATTTACCTTAGAATTGCGCTGTTTGGTTTTTATGGCGTTATACATCCAAGATGGCCGCCATGCGAGACATTTATTCTTTACATCAAGAATAACTCATACGCAAAATCTGCATAAAACTTTTTCTGTTCTACATGAGCCAAAGAACAAATTTAGTTCTTATCAATTTTTTCGTAAAAAGTGAAGAATGGTTGGATCCAGAGTATATGCATATTAGCAGTCGAATCGGGAATTTAAGTATACAACAACTACAAGACTCCAATGCAAAATGACATAAAGAATGTTACAAAAAACTGACTCATACGACAAACATGGATAGAAGCAAAAAACTTTTCGAAAAAGGAAAGCGTTGTGAACCTTGGATGATTTAGAAGCGAGTACCAGACCATCAGTGACAAGGCAACATACACATTACGATCTAAAACACCCGCATATAACAATAAAAACTGTATTTTTTTGTGATGAAGGTGAGAAAAGTAAAGAATGACTGTATTGCATAGCAACAGACCAAAGTAGCGAGCGTCTTAAGTTAGCTGTCCAACGCTCTAATAGTGAAATATTGAAAGTGCGCTTGAGTGACTGCACATATCCTGGAGATGCCCATGCAAGAGACATACATACACTATCACGTTATGATGAAACCCACTAAACCCGCACTAAAATCTTCTATGCGTAAGAAAAGAACTGGCAACACACAACCAGTCCACTACAAGATCAGCGATACAACGTACATTGGGAACACATCTATGAAGTCATTGTTATCTCATGTCAAGACTAAAGATGAGTTAACAGCTTACTTGTCCGAGAAAGCAATACAATATGCAACTGGAAGAAACAAGTGTATATTTGTATCTTGGAGGGAAACAGCAAAGTGTTCAATGGGGATTGAAACAGATGAACTGAAAAGCAATCATGAGGAGGCAGATACAAAAATAATTTTGCATTCCATGTTCGCCTGTCGTCGCGGTGCTACACAGCTTCATATTTGCTCACCTGATACAGATGTCTTCATACTTACTTTATGGTGGTATAAGTTCCTTCCACTGAACACTATGTTTGTAACTGGAGTCGGCCAAAATCAAGGAATGATCAGTCTCAGCAAAGTAGCCGATTCCCTAGGCTCAAAGAATACTTCAGCATTATTAGGTGTGCATGCATTATCCGGAAGTGACACCACAGGGACTTTGGCAAAGAAAGCGAAAACCTCCTTTTAGAAAGTCTTCAGTAAAGCAGATGATGACATTCTCGATGCTGTAAGCAAACTTGGAAGCTTGGAAAATTTTCTTGATGCAGATAGACTATTAACAGAAAAGTTCATATGTCGAGTCTATGTTCCTGGCACAAATATATCAGACATTGAAGAACTGAGGTGGTAGATGCTCACAGAGAAAGAAACTCAAGGAGAAAACTTGCCACCAACAAGAGCATCACTGATACCACATGTTGATAGAGTTCGTTATCGAACCATTGAATGGTACCGTGCTGACCAGCCCTACCCTAATCTGCCTTTGCCATTAAACTTCGGCTGGGAACTAAAAAACGACCATTATGCTCCTGTTATGTGTATGCTACCATGTGCTCCAGAGACAGTTCTTCAACTTATTCGGTGCTATGTGTTAAGAGAAAATGTAAATGTCTTTCCCACGATCTGAAGTGCACAGAACTATGTATGTATGGAGGAGATGAAGATATGTGTGACAAATGTGATGAGCATACAAGGCATGAAGATTCATCGGATGATTTAGATGGTAATGATACAGTGTTTTGAAGAGAATAATAATATAGTATCATTAAATATTGTTTTCTGTCAATACATAATTTATTTTAAGAACCAATTTTCTAATACAACTACTACGTCCTACTACATATTGTATGTATTAATACTAGTTATTAATAAAGTTTTTGTGAGTAAATAGCAGCAGAATCATTATTTTTCTTCCCTTAATAAATAACCGATGGCTAAATTATGTTTTAAACCGATAGTGACATGTATAATGAATCATAATTCTTAATTGGTAAAAGATACGAAAAACTTGAAAAGAACTAAATTTGTTCTTTGGCTCATGTAAAATAGAAAATGTTATATGTAGATTTTGCGTATGAGCACTCTGGAAGAAGTTATTCTTGATGTAAAGAATAAATGTCTCGCATGGAGGCCATCTTGGATGTATAACGCCATAAAAACCAAGCAGCGCAATTCTAAGGTAAACACCCGGTACTACACCATTATCTAGCATATAATAAAGAGATTCCACATAGTCGCACCTTCCCTTCACAAAAAATCCCACAGAGTAGGTAAATGCGCATTATGCTCCTCAACTACGAGGGAACGCTAACTGGACACCCTGTGCAAATTGTAAGTTATTGAAATAAATTTTAAATACAATATGAGTAATAAATAAATTTTGAAGATTCTGCTTCAAATGATGGAAGTGCTTGGATGAATATACCTGTCTATATTATTCACGGAAAATGTTCAATTTCTTACTGAGAGGTTGTCCTGGGGAAATATTAATATTTCTTCTTTTAAATTTTAAACTGTCCAGTGAAATAGTAGGTAGTACTGTTGGTAGTAATCTATTTTGGTACATCTTTGTGAACATTTTGATCTTAGAATGACGTGCAAACAACTTAAAATTATTTTAAAGTTATGCTGAAGTGTTCTCCTCAAGATTGCATTCTGCCAACCACAATTCGAACCTTAAAAGAAGACAGGTTCACAATTACTTTGAAATGCTTGTAATTTACATCAATAATAAAATACCTTTTATTGAGGATCCTTAGGAAACCTACATAGCATAATGTCTTTTCCTGTCTTTCTGCATGAACATTCCTGAACAGCACAAATGGTACCATCTCGTTTACTCATCGTATCGTTAATAGAAATTACTAGTTAACACAACACGCAGCAGTTCCCCCATATGATTTCTTACCTATGCACAGTACAATGGGGAACTTGCCCATTTTTTTAAATTTCATTAAAGTTGTGCCACACCGAATATCAGCTCTTAAATTGCAATACTTACTTTGCAATAAATAATTAAAGCTGAAATCCTTGCGAAAAGCACTGTGACGTCACTTAGTGAAAACTAGTCTCGCGTGGTGTCCCTCAGATGGCGTACTTTAGCCGAGCGGTACGTCTTCACCCTAATTAATAGACGGGGCTGCGGTTGGTTTTGAGACGTCCACATGCGCATTTGCGCATTTTAGTTTTGACACAGAGTAACACCTCCTAACGTAACTTTCGTGTTTACGTTTGCTTGTGTGAAGACGTTGTGTTATGCTATTCGGCGTATTTTAAAGATTTTGTTTAGTTTATGATTCTGTTTTGTGTTGAGAAATGGAAAATACTTACTATAAACACTGTATAGTGTCACTATGCAATAATACAACTATCAGCAAATCAAATTTTCATTCGCGTGCCTAAATATAAAAATCGCCGATCAAGATGGTTAATAACATGCAAAAGAAGTAATATAGGGGATATTTCTGAAAAGAACAACGGCATTTATGTATGTGAAGATCATTTTAATGTAAGTATATTAAGTATAGCCATAATACCAAGAATTGAATTTTTAGATAAGATGTTATATTACAGGTTATAGGTCAGTGTTAAAGCTTATTTTTTTTACCATTGAATAGAGTGTCATAAACTTTAATTTCTTTAAATATTATGTTTAGTTCTAACTCTCGGTGTTTTTAATGTGTGACATATCTTTACTAGGTAAATTGTCTGACTGTCCTTTTGAAAAACCTGCATCAGTCATTTTTAACTAAAATGTTTACCACACAAGCTTATATAAAAATCAATTGAGCAAAGTAACTATAAAATAGCGCTATATGACCGCCCCTAAAGCTCTTGGTTTCCAGGTGTATAAATTTTTAAAAAATTATATTTATTTTTAGTAGTTTTTTCAAATAAAAGCTTTTTCTTAAAAATATTTTTTTATAATTATATTTTTTACTTTTTAGTCTACTTATTTTACAAACAGACAGACAAAACCTTTTCATTTGCCACCGGCATCCACTCTTTCCCTTTCCCGTCTTCCCACACTCACACTCTAACACTACTTCCCACCCCTTTCCACCCCTTTCCCACCTCTTCCCACCCCTTTCCCATCTCTCCCCACCTCTTTCCACTCTATTTCCAACCCTTCCCACCTCTTCCCCACCTCTTCCCACCCCTTTCCCACCTCATCCCACCCTACTATCACCTCTTCCCACGTCCGCCATATTGAATTTAGTCATACACTTTACCATATTTTACTGGTCAAACTCTTTCATTTGATACCCTTAGCAAGGGGGCTGTGACTAAAAAGCCGATCGGCCATATTGGATTTAGAATAACGTCACATTGTTTATCGTATTTTACTCGTCATTTGATACCCATATCAAGGGGGTTGTGACTAAAAATCCGGTCCGATATCTTGGGACGTCCGCCATATTGGATTTAGAATGACGTCACATTATTTATCGTATTTTACTCGTCAAACCCTTTCATTTGATACCCATATCAAGGGAATTGTGACTAAAAATCCGATCCGCCATCTTGGGACGTCCGCCATATTGGATTTAGACCGATAATGGCTATACTATGTTGCATTGTCACCGGACTTATACACGTGTGCCAAATTTCGAAGCTCTAGCTTAATTAGAACTAGTCGAAATTCAGCTTGCAAGATTTGACCTAAACTAACAAACACACATATAAACACACAAACAAACAAACATTGCAAGTTAAATAAAAGCTTTTAATAATTAATAACAAATATCACTCAAAATCAACGAATATTGAAGATTTTTTTCCAACGAATACGTATCTGGCTATGGGCTTTTACACGGAGTAGTATTCAAATTTTAGGTTAGTTTGTGTTCAGTTCAGTTTGTGTTAGTGGTTTCTGATAAATGCGTATGCACATGAGGAATTGTCAAAGCCAAAGCAGAATCGGTGCCGCTGGACGCCGTCGTCCGACTTTCTCTCTCTGACGTCACATTTCAAGACTGGGTAAAATCAGCCAGATTTTAATCGCTTATATTTCTGGAAGAGTTTTCTTTTTAATTTTTGTTGTCTATGGGATTTTTAATGATCTCAGTTTGCGATTTTGAGTATTTTAATTCAATTTTATTTTTTGGCATGGTACACCAATTGAACCATGCAAATTGACTCGTTTAATGGGGATAAGCTATTTTAGTGCATGATTTTCTGTCCCTGAAAGGGTTAATAGCCCTAATATTTGGTAAAAATATATTTGGATATTATGTCACAGAATGTTAGGTTAAAACAATAAATGACTGACGGATGTACCAACAACAAAATATCGTCGATGGTAGTTCGCTTTTCTGTGACCCTAGTATGGCAGCTGCAATGTGGAATTGATCAGATCTCAAGAAATATATTTTATAACTTAAAAATATTCTAATAATCTTCAAGAGTAAGCTGTATATATAACTCGAAGTATAACGCTCTCTTTATATTTCGTATGTAGTTTCACATGGCCTTGGCTACCTCCTTGATTGTAAACATCAACTCAGAAAGACCGTATTTTGCAATTAGTACTATAATATTTCTAAAATTGATAGCTGGATCGGTAATACTATCGATTTTACTTCTAGCTCTAATGAGCGATTATTATAAAATCAAACAATTACGTACGTACCGTAAATTGGCACACATCCTGGTTAATAGGCTTGAATGTAATACAGACCGGAGCCAGAAATGACTGGTTCAGGTAAACCGCATTGTACTGGAAATGACCGGAAGTAGTCGTCATCATCCGGATCTATTAGGGTTATTATGGAAATTCCAACAATAATCCTTAGAGCCTTCAGTTTATTTAGAGCCCAAAGTATTATGTATCGATATAATGATATTTGGCAGACAATTTATTTAATATGCTGAATATTTATATATAGGGAAATTATGTTGGCTGCTTAAAATTCTGAAATCCTTAATGTAGTTATTAATTTCATACGGATCATTGGCTTTGAAATAACAAGCTGCTATCTTTTTCGAGTTTATGAAATAAAGTTTTGTTGATATGCTAATTTCAGGAAAAAATTATTGTGTAAAATCTTAAAGGTTTAATAATGATTCATATATTAAATAAACTGTTATCAGTAGGTCATAATTAGTCGTTGTTGAAGGCACTCATTAGCTTTAACTTTTCTGTTCCAAAATACGTGTAATTTCTCTTTATATATAGAGTTAGTTAAAGTCATAATGAGGTTATTCCATATCAAATATTCCTCTTCTTACTCAAAGCATCTTGACAGGTGTTTTATGATTCATGACAATTATTCTAGTTGGTCTGCACTTGTTGCATAGCACGCCTGATGGCATCACGCCATCTATCAAATCAACCAAGCAAAATTCAACTCTCAGATTTTCATTAATTTTGGTAATATAGAGCCAAAATTAATTACTGATGTAGTAAGTGCCACTAATATTTGTAATTTTGACTAATATTTTTTTTTTATTGATTTACTAAGATTTTTGCTATACCAGCTTTCAAAATCTAACATATCTCAGTTTTATCTAAGATTTGCAGTCTAATAACGAAAAACTGTATATTATCGTAGATACTTTTAAACCATTCAAAGCAAGCGGCTCATTTCAATCAGATCTCTTTTAGCTCAAATGTTGATTTTCTATTCAATGTAACAATAACTTCAAATCGTTTGTATGTGAACACGACAATAGTCTGAACAATAATGTAGGGAAGGGGACATGGTTACATGTTCTATAAAGTAGGCGTATTCTTTGATCATTTACCATTTACCAATTTCAATGTCTACTATGCTTTGGCGTAAATAATACTGCTGGTTAATTATTTCTATTAGTCTACATACGTAGTAAAGAATGAGAATATTGAGCCTTCTCCCAGCAGTTGCCAATATTCCACAAACTGATACGTCGGCATCTTTTCCTCCAAATGAGTGATCTAAGAACAGAGTCTCTCGGTTATGTATATGGAATTGGGCCGAGCAGCTTATTAGGCTCCCAGCCAGCAAATTTGTTTTATAATTTAAATGTTATAGGATTATTTTGTCTTATTGTTATTTTATTAATACTAATTGGTTATATTATAGTTGCAGAAAACACTATTTGGTTGTCTGCAACTGCACTGTTTTATAAATTTATCATTAAAACGTTTTCACAGCAAAATTATAAAATATCTTATAAAGCAGTTAAGAAATTATTTTAGAAACGTTTCCGTGAATAAGCTATAAAATATTTGAGCTTATAAAACTAAATAATTTTATAGCGCTTTTTTAGTAACTTTCGGCAGTATTTTCAGCACCATTATAAATATATATTAGAATTATTATATAGTTGTTTCCTATTATCTTATAAAACAGTTATATTAAAGCACTATTTGGGACAGTTTTGCAATTGAAAGTAAATTGTTGTTCAAGAGTCTGCTACATAATTATTATATAGCGTTGCAATCTACTGCAATATGACAACAGCAATAAAGTAGTTACAAAATATAATTATTTACGTGAACATAAAAATGCTGCTGCTAACTATGCAATAAAATACAGGGTGTTTCGAAAAGATTGGGACAACGGTTAGCCGTAAATTCCTGACATCAAAACAAGGCGACTTAACTCAAAAAGTAGTGGTCTAACTCTTTTCCTTTTCAAGATAAAGGGTGGCAAATTAAAAAAAATTGTATTCGTAATTTGTCTCTATCTTAGAGACTACTAATTTCAAAATTAGTAACGACATGTTTTTCAGGTCGCTAATTACAATGGTGATATTGCTGATTCCATATTTTATAGATGGCGCTAGTTACAGGACTTTTACGTGACACTTTAAGCCATAACTTTTTTGAAGTTAGGTTTTGGACATCGTCTTCTATTATAATCGAAACGCAATTTAGTTTCCTAAAGAAAAGATGTACTTGTTTAAATGCGATAAAAAGCACCCTTTCAGAGAAATACGCGATTTATAACTTTGTCACACACCAGCTCAGTCCAGCAGAACTCACATCATCAGTCGCAGTTCAACCGGCAGTCGACGAGTGCAGACCACCTAGTAGTGTGCAGTTGGAGACAGTGCGAAGCGAACTAGTGAAGTGGAGGCCCCACAGTGATTTCTAGAGGAGAAATATTAGATATCTTTTTCAAGGCACTAATATAAAAGATAAATAAAGTCCCCCGCCTGGGGCAACTGTGTTTTTACCTATCCCTTTCCTATTCCCTATTCTCTTTCAGGCGAGAAAATAAGAAGAGAGGACGACATGACGAGGCGAAAGAACTCCAACAAGAACTTAGACATGGAGACGGACGACTCGTCCAGAGCGTCAACACCAGAGATGACGACAACACAGGCGGACAGGAACAAAGAACTGTTGAGAATTCAACTCGAGGAGAAGAACAGGCAACTGAGGGCCCGAATTGAGCAACTCCAGACCGAACTAATGGAAATCAACCACCAGATAAGAGCCCAGCAGGAACAAGCTGAACTCCAACACAGAGAGTTAATGAATGCCCTCCTAAGCAGCAGAACCCACCCAAAGGCCCCCGTGAAGGAAGCCTCGAAACGAAAAAACGCCCTAGACAGCGATGACGAAGTCTCCCCACAAGCGGTGAAGAAAAAGTCACCGGAAAACGAAGACAGGCCATCCAGGAGGAGAGAGATCAGACCACCATGGACACGGAAGTACCAGAAGAGGCCCCCAAAGCCCCCCGGATGCCCTCAGTCATCCTAAGAAACAAGAAGTCATGGACGGCAGTAATCCAAAAACTACGCATTTACTTCAACAAAGCCAAGGTGATCAGGGGCGGCATCGCCATCGAACCCTCCTCGACGGAAGACTACCGCAAGATGACAAAGGTGTTCGCGCAAGAAAAGCGCGAATATCACACTTATTCCTTGCCCGAAGAAAGGTCACTGAGGGGGGTGAACCGAGGTGTACCTAGCGCCGTGAGCAGCGACGAAGTCAAAGCTGACCTCGAGAAACAGAGATACGCACCCATCTCCGTCCAGCGAATGACGTCCCGGAGGACAAAAAAGGAAATCCCCCTGATGCTTGTCCTGGTTCCCCTAGACCAAGACAACATCCTAGAAGTAAACCGCTGCTGCTACCTGGTCGTCAAGACAGAGAAAGAGTGAGCCAAGCAGACCATCTCCCAAAGTCACAGATGTCAGACTTTCGGCCATGCACAAGGGTGGTGCACGGCGCAGCCAAAGTGTGTCAAATGTGGAGAGCCCCACCAATTCAAGGGCTGCTAGAAACCCAAGGACACCCCAGCCAAGTGTGCAAGCTGCCAGATTGCGCACCCAACAAGTTACAGAGGATGCCCCCGGTGCCCCAAGAGGACAGCCGGACACCCCTAGACGCCTGCCCCTCGGATACCAAGCGCAGTCACCAGCAGGACAACCCCCGGGCTAAGCTATGCCAGGGCAGCCCAGGGTGCTGTAGGGAAGCCCTCCAGCCCTGCCCAAACACCACAGCCCCCCCCCTCCCCCAGAGGCTGGACAACTCGCTGCTGTACTGGCCCAGATGCAGCAGATGTGTACAATGATGGGGGCCCTGTTCGCAAACCTGTCTCATCTCACCCCTCAGTGACGCCACCCAGAGCACCCCGCCGATGGAGAAGCAGCCCGAAGAGACATGACGGTACCCAACTACCCACCCACGACCTTGCGGGTACCAGACAATATACCGTCCAGTCCCGCTAGGTCCGGGCAGACCAAAACTACTATCAAAGTAGTTAGGTCTGCCCTTCCTCGAGCTACACAGCTCATCCTTACCTAACCGACGCGACGATCCGGATGACAGGATGTCAATTGGCATTCTGTGTACCGGCAGTCTCTCCAGCCAAAACTCCCGAAAACCCCAAACAGACCGGTGATGATTAAAACAAATTGGCGTTAAATTCCGTTGCAAAAAAATTTTAAAATGTGAAATAAATTTTTATAAAATTCCAAAAATTATTAGAAACCTTCTGGAAACATGAGGAGCACTTAAAATTCATCAAAAACACATGGCATAATTCACAGTAAAATTTCGTTCGCATCAAAAATTGCAGCCTCTATGAGTTAACACGTCTTTAAAATAATTATTGAAAGCAGATTCTTATCCACTATCCAGCAAAATGACCAAAAGCTTGTTATATATAGAGATCAGCATATTATATATTTGTATATAAGTATATGTATGCGACTTTTTGAATACATTTAAGAAATTGTTTTATTTTATTGGTGTCTTATAGCAATAATAACAGTGAAGTATGTGCTTTATAACGCAATTAAATGACTCTTCAGTAAAACTGTTTTATAGTGGCAGTACCGAATTTTCTTGGAGCCTGCGGAATTGTTTATATAATTATTTTGTAATGATGTAATAGCTTTTATAAAATACAGTGCGTGTAATTGCCGATTAGGCATGTACATTCACGTGGCGCGAGAGATATGACAACACAGCAGAGCAAACTCGCCCGTCGGCGAAGCATCCCAGCTCTCAGTTATTTCATTTCAGCCAGCTGGACACGTGATGTTGTAATTCTTACTCTCTATGCCTAGCCTGCCACTACACACACTGTATCAACAATGACTAAACTATTTTATAAGATGGTGCCAATTTTATATTTATAGCTGTCGTAATAACGTTTTTAAAGGGTTTCTGAGACTAATGTTGTTTTATTAAATTTGTGCCGAAAACATTTCTGCAGCTTTTAAAAAATACCAAATTGCTAGTTGGGCTATTAATTCACATGAATGTTGCTTATGACTAGGAATGCTCAGTAAAATATATGATAAACCTCTATCCCCTATATTACCAGAGTTATGTGGGTGGGATGTGGCTCACCTTTAAAATTAATTTTTTCCAAAACATTGAAAACAATTAAATGAAATTAATAGGAGACGTAGGTATAAAAAAATTTATTTTTACATTTTTTTATATTCCTATTACTTCATTTATTATATTAAAAAAAATAATTTAATTTTTGAGGCTGCTCTTTTTATATCAACCCCTTAAGTGACACCTACCAAAAAAATGTATATTATTTAATACTGACACAATTATCGTGTGTAAAAATGACTGCAAGATCAGATTGGTGGAAGGTGCTTAAAAATATAGTAATGAACAATAACACAGGCACAAAAAAAAAATTAAGTGCGAAGACCTAGACCACTGTATTCCTACTCATTTGGATGCGAATAATCAAAAAAAATATATTACTACTTTTAGCTTGGCTAAGTATTGATTTTATTAGACAATATGGTTAGGCCATTTTAATCAATCCACAGTGATAACTCTTCAGAGAGCGACACTAGCGAAAAATGTTTCAGACAAAAGTTGTTCCGTTCAGAGGGAGACATCTTTTGGACAAAACAGATTTTCCGCCCCTAATGAGCAGGGGGTGGCGCTAACTTTTGAATTTTTAATGGCACCCTATATTTTTTATCGCGTATTCTGATTCTACGGAAGGAATTAGATAACTTTTGTAGCAAACATTTTTTTCTATGTGAAGTTCCCGTCATATATGAATGCCGCTTCTTGTCTCTTTAGGACTAAAGCGCACAAAATCGATAATCCCTTGAAATACACCATAAATTCTTAATCATTTGTGGGTATTTATATATGATGAGGACTTTACCTTATAAACAGTCGAAAAAATTGTACAACTATAAATTTTATGTCAATTGAAATAATGGATTTCTTTTGTTACAGGTAAGATTCTGCTAGATATCCAGCGTTACTCACAGGTAATAAAAATACTTTATAAAATAATTAGTTAGAAATGTATTAAACTTTTTTATAAGTAAATATATTCATCAAGAATAGCAGATTCTTGTTTAGGTCACTTCTGTACTTAAATCAGACGAATTTAAAGATCTTGCCACATATATATTTTCTTTGTAGCTGTCTAAATGTGTGCAGCTATTTATGAGCCGAACGATATAAGTTTTTATGTTAATTCAGAATTCCTGGTAAGAGAATGGAATTTTTTTCCACACTCGCTTGGGTTTTTGGTATAAGTTGTTAAAATAGATAGTCACCTTCCTCCAAATGCATTTCAGTACATCTGTATTGAATGTTTATGTATTTATTTATGTGGTAAAAACACAGTAAAAACCAATTACGGGGTGGGAAAAAACACAATAATTTATACCTGATGGTAAAAAATATACAAACAGACAAAAAGGGAAAAGAACCGATTATAAACATGCATAATACACTAACAGATTAAAAGCATATTTGATTGATTGATTTACCAGCGTGCGGTAAGCATTGCTGCCACTTCCAGGTATACAACTGGGCCTGCTACGTCCACGCTGGGTTGGACTAAGGTCATGCTTGTTGCCAGCAGCGAGAGACACATGGCGCATGGTAAAGGAATGTGGGATGGGAGGCGTGGGTATTTGTGAGATGCGTTACCGCATTGTGTCGTGAGGGAGCGTTTAAGCTCCCTTTTTTTGTGTGTTTGGTTCTGGACTTCTGCCTATTCTGACTCTTCTTGTGAAATATGTTGTCGCGTTGTGTCGTAATATGAAGTGTTTTTGCTCCTCTTTTTCCGTTTTTGCTTCTTCGAATTTTCTTTTTTCTGAGTCTTCTGATTCCTCGGTTTCCGATTGTGGTAGAGTATATATCCTTGCGATTTGTTAGTGGTGTTCATTTGTTGATCCTGATCCTTTCAGTTGTCGTTCTCCACTGTAGCATGGTCTCCTTATTTTTAGTTTGTTGCTGTGCGGTGCTTTCTTTAGTAAATGTGTTGGGTCCCTTCCTTGGGTATGTCCCCAATACTTCATTGTGTGTATTTCTGTAATGTTGATGTATTGTGTCGCTGTTTTCGTCTTGTTGTTTTAGTTAGACGATGCCCTTTCTGCCCTTCTCAAAAACTTCTTCTGTTGGATTTTGTTGTTGCCGCGTTTTTGACTCCATATATCATCGTTGTCCATATGACGGCTATGTACATACATTTGGTAAAGTCCCATGACAGTTTATTTTTCTTAATGAACGGTATGTTACCCTTGTGCCGTTTTGATTCTCTCCTTTACTGTTTCTCTCCGCTCCAGCTGGTTCGTTTGGTCTGTTTCTAGGTACTTCAATTTGTTCGGTGTTCTTAGGGAATATTCATCTATTTTGTATTCCTCTCCGCTGGTTCAACTCTTCTTCTTCTGCATCGATTAGTAGATTATCGACGTATGTGCGAGTTTTCTTAGAGAACACCATTTTTCTGAAAGAAACCTTCACTAGGCATACCTCCGCTGAAGTGATGTGCGAATTCAGCTCTGACACAGTATATCAGCAATACCTCATTGATTATTTCGAGTTTAATTTTAATTACTTATCATTACCGTGATTTCTAGCATTTATTCCTTGGATGGTGGCTTATTGAAGGGTCTTCTTTTAATTTGATTCATTCATTTTTTGCTTTCTCTTCTTCCTCCAATTTATCTCCACTGTTGCCGTGGTAAACCTCTTCTCGTGCATGTGTTATCATTTTGTCTGTATGCCCCCCTACCGCCGCTTTACTGCCCCTGACTCGTTCCCCCGTTTCTTTGATTTTGTGGTCCTATGTTCTGTATTCGATTCATCATTCTTGTGTATAGATACCATTTCTCGAGAAAAACTATGCATTTCCCTTGAACTGCAAGAAATTCAGCCCCCGGTGTATTAAGCCAATAATACGCCACTGATCAGATTGACCATTTATTACCCACGTGAACGCTTGTTTATCTAAGAAACTCTGTTTTTCTTAAGGAATAACACCATTATTGCCTTGCTCTAAATTTACGGTGACAGCGGTCGACGATGTATAATCATTTCTCATATTTTCGAAGAAAGTCGTTTGAATCGGCCCCTCACTAGTTTATTATAGCATTTATGATACAGAATGCAGCATCACAAAAACACACTATTTTTAACACAAATACAAATTATATGCGTAGTTAATCACTAATTGCACTTCCCAAGATATGTATTATTCCTCAAACCTGTCGCTTACTTGACACTTTAAAAGTTCGCAAAAAAAATACGCAACATCACAAAGTCACACTCTTTTTAATACAAACACAAATTATGTACGAAATTAATCACTAATCGTACGTCCCAGGTATGTATTATTCCCCAAACCTATCACTCACTTTTGACAAATTTGCATAAAAAATATACAACACCACAAAACACATTCTTCTTTTTGATAGAAATATTATGTACGAAATTACTTATTATTCACTTGGCATTTCAAAAGTTATATTTTTTACACTTTGTATTTAGCTAGGGGATTGAGCATTGCAATGATTTTATGCGGCAGACACTCGTTAATCATTAAGACATAAATAAACTTGGGTGGTACTTTAAAAATGAGAAGATACTGAGCTTATCTATTCCTCTTGTGTATTGCCTGGTCCTTTAAGCTTGTTTCCTTATGCATAACACTGCACTATCGGTTCTGACACTAAATACTCTGTATTAGTTATTTTCAAATATTAATTCTATTTCAATTTTGTTCTTTTGTTATGATATATCGATTTGCGCGGAATTCTTTAATCTACAAATTCACCTAATTTTTATCAAATTTAGCGGACTTTTAGCAGGCGTTTTCACGTTTTAATGTCAGTGTTTTTCGGAAGCGTCCGTTCGCTCAGAAAGCACAATTCGAACTCTAACAGATTAAAAGCATATTAAAACAAAATTACAAATGACCACGAAAAGCTACACTTAATATTTGAAATACTCGAGTAAAATATATTAAGCTGTCCTTCAATAGACATGTAAGTGTTACACATACAAAATACGGGAGAGAACATCAAAACATTTGTTCGTGGAGTGGGAAGATAAAACGATTTATGATTACGCGTTTCAAATGAGGGGGCATGAAAATTTAGCCTATTCAGGATATCAGGGCAATCGATGAGATTAAAAATTAACTTGTACAAAAACAAAAGAGAACAAAGTTTCCTGCGATCGTGTAAACTAAGGAAATCAAATCTATTTAGCAACTGTCCATGTTCGAAGCCAACGGCGGGATATACATGATCAATTTCGTATGAAACGAATTTTAGGTAGCGCCGTTGTATATTCTCTGTGCAATTACAATATTTATTATAGCCTGGATTCCAAATAAGTGAGGCATATTCAAGTCTGAGTTCAACAAATGCAGTATAAATAATATTTAATAATTCAATGTCATCAAAAACACTTGAATTTCTAATCACAAAACCCAAACGTTAATAAGCAGAGAGAACGATATTTTCTATGTTTGTTAAAATTTAGTTTCGAGTCGAATAGAACCAAGTCATTGAATTCATCTGATCTATTTAATATGGTATCGTTCAACTCATAATCAAATAACAGTGGATTATTCTTCCTGCAGAAAGACAGAACGTTACATTTGGGGATGTTTAAAGGCAGATTATTTAGAAGACACCAATCATTAACATCATTAAAATTACTTTGGAGTAACCCACAATCCTCGTCGGTATCAACAGTATAGTATAATTTCATGTCATCAGCATATAGCAGGCAGTTGACATCAACACAAGTCACTAACTCATTAATAAATAAAATAAATAATAGAGGCCCCATTACTGGGCTTTGGGGCACTCCGGAAGTAGCTAGAAATTGATCAGACCTAACGCCACGGTATTCTACGTATTGGCCCCTCCCTGTAAAAGATGACAGCAGGAAAGTCAGCAAGTGCGAAAAACCAAGTACTTTATATTTATGTAGGGGAATGCCGTGGTCAAGACTGTCAAAAGCTTTGGAGAAATCAGTATATTATATAACATCAACTTGTTTGCCCACATCGATAGCCTCAGAAATAAATTGTGTGTCAGTGAATAAATTTGTAACTACCCTTTGCAAAGCTATGCTGAGATATGTTGATCTGCCCTCGCACGTTATTATAAATTTGGTAATATAAAGAAATTATAAAGACTTTAGCGAAATTACAAATTATCGTAATAGGACGATAATTTGCAACCTAATGTTTATCACCTTTTTTAAAAATTGGGCACACTCTGGATAATTTTCACCGATCTGGGAATACACCAGATTTTAAACATAAATTAAAAATAATCGTCAGCGGGTAAACAAAAGCGTATGCACAGTCTCTAATAATAAAGGCCGGTATGCCATCAGGTCGCTTAGTGAACTTAGGCTTCAGTTTTAGTGAGGCTTCTAAAACATTTACTTCGCTAAACATATTTATATGCGTGAAATTTGTTGTGTTAAGTACATTACCATGGTTCAAATTATCGTTATTCGGAGTATATGCAGTTTGAAAAAACTAAGCAAAAGCGTTAACAATGTCTAAGGGATTTCTGTATTCACGATTGTTATATATTACATGATCAGGTATAGAGCCTGTTTTTTTTTTTTAGAATTTACATAAAATCAGAACTCTTTCGCGTTTGATTTAATATCATTTTGTAATCCATTAAAATAATCTGTGTAGGAATTATTAACATCAATTTTTATTTTTGCTCTTAATTGTTTAAATTCTTTACAGTCGCTATAGGACTTTGCATCAGTGGCGGCTGGTGAAATTTCAATATTTTTTTTCTCGTCTGTGGCGCATGGGACCCATACGAAACTTGGGAAATAACATCTAGAGAAGCACTTCTCTAATGACCCCTAAAAAATTTTGAAAAAGCAGTTTGCGAAAAAATTTTTGAAAATTCGCTAGCCTCCCCTGGGTCTAGGGACCCCTGTTTACTTTTATTTTTTTTTGTCATATGCATTTGACTTTTCATAAAAATGCATCGACAGATTTTGGAGTTTGTGAAAATATTTTCATTACTAACTGAGATACAACGAATTGAAATATTGTAATTTGTTAAATTGTAAATTACAAAATTTCAGTTCATTGTATTTCAGTTAGTAATGAAAATATTTTCACAAACTCTAAAATCTGTCGATGCATTTTTATGAAAAGTCAAATGCATATGACAAAAAAAAATAAAAGTAAACAGGGGTCCCTAGACCCAGGGGAGGCTAGCAAATTTTCAAAAATTTTTTCGCAAACTGCTTTTTCAAAATTTTTTAGGGGTCATTAGAGAAGTGCTTCTCTAGATGTTATTTCCCAAATTTCGTATGGGTCCCATGCGCCACAGACGAGAAAAAAAATATTGAAATTTCACCAGCCGCCGCTGCTTTGCATTGTTATGTTTTTTATAATCTCTCCACAAAATCGCCTTTTTCTTGACGTCCAAGATAATTTGGTTTGTATACCAAGGTGGGTATTGTCTGGGGAGCCACACATGCTTGGGGACATATAACTCAAAAACATACATCAGCAGCTCATAAAATTTCTCACTTGCTAAGTTAAAGTGCTGAATTTCAGATAAAAATGTCCAGTCAAGTGAGTTTAAATGATTATATATTAACAAGTTTGCTTTTATACAATATGTGCAGCATAAAAGTGAAAACATACTCATATTTTGTTTTTTAAAATTAAATTGTTATGCAGTAAATTTTCCTAAGTAAGGTAATGGGTCATAATATTTTAATTTCTCCTGTTGCATTGGGGTAATTCGCTGAAGATAATTTTCATAAATACTAGAGATAGTTGTGCAGTGCAATAGCTGCGTTTACTATGCAAATTGCTGTGTTTGTTAAATTTAGTACAGTAATGAAGTTAAATAATTCGTATCACTGTAATTTATAGTCTGCAGGTATTGTTTAAAATTGAAAAGTGCTGGTAAACCTGGGGAATAATGCCTACCGCTAGTGTAAATAATTTGGCGAATTACATAAATTTAAATTTTTGGTGGTTTATTATACAAATATGTAACTTTTAAATGTTTTTTTGTACATCTTAAAAAGTGGTTGTATCAAATTAGTACATATTACCATATTCTCACATATTATCTAAATTATAAAAATAATTAAATGCAAATGCAATTCTTTACATTGTAACAGTTCTATAAAATAGAATAAAATAAATATATATATTCAGAAAAAAACTAGTATTATTTTAACTCTTACAAAAAGTCCTTATCAAAGATATGTATAGACATAGGGTGTTCCCTAATAGCGTGCTAATATTTCAGTGTGTGATTCCTTAGGTCATTTTATGAAGAAAAGTTCATATGAAAATATGTCCGCAACGGCTTAGATTTCTTGCTACATGATGTTGATTTTTTTTTTTAAATCATTATTTTTTAATAGCTCAGAAAGTACTTTAGATATTATTTTCTATTTTGGTATGGTTAATAGGATATAAAACCACATATTTTAGTTAGAAAAGTTATTTTATCGCTCCACCACTGACTTCCTCTGATATTTTTTACCAAAAAAGTGGTATGCCACTGATATTTTTCCATGTGGATATTTTTTCTGATTAGCCTGGTCAATTCTACATAAAAACGGTATATTAATTAAAACAATTGAATTCAAATTGTTTCATTTAGCGGTAATTGACTAATAATTTTTGAACACATAAATCTAGTCCTGGAATAAATGACGTTTTTACAAATATCATGTTCAAAACAATATTTATTGACGTAAACTAAGTTGTTAGTGTTCAAAACCATCTCATCGTATTATCTCTTAAATTTTTAATGTATCATTGAATATATTTCATTTTTTCGCCATTTTTATTCGAATATCAGTAAATATGGTGAATTATACAAACTCGGAAATGGCGACAATGCATTATAGTCCACTCGCTGAGGGTGGTTCTGTATGCACTTTGATGTCCAGAAAATCAACCACTTGAGTAATGTAGGTAGCATAGTCCTTATCAATTTACACCAAGGTGTCAGCAGGGCAGAGTGGGCACAAGCTCAGAATCCGCCATTTTCAAAATGGCGGAAATGCGATTGACAAAATTTTACATTGTGGCTTTTACCTCATAAACTGTGCGTATTATTAACCTTTATATATAAGTACTTTTTGTTCTATATATTATGAGGAACAATTTTAGTTGGTATAATAAAGCTTCTAAAGTTGACCATTTAGGAGATAATAATACTTTTATGGTCTCGAGAGCCTAATATAAACGTTGGGAATATAAAAAATGCTTATAACTCATAAACAGTCTACTTTTTATTTTTTTTTTTTGTAAAGACGAAAATCGTTCCCTATATCACAAGGAACAAGAAGTGTCATTATACACTGACGAAGCTAGAAATCTGAGTTTCTGAGTTAAAAGCTATTCTTTGTAGTATCGACATTTTCCTATGGTTTAGGGTACGTATATATGCACGTACATTTATGTTTCAGCAAAAGGGAGTGCGGATATTTTCAAAATTTACGAGAACTGTAAAGGGAAGTGCAAACTTTATTGACTTTTTTTATATAGTACTGTATTTCATTTGTATTTATGAGTCATACAATCAGACAGAATCCGCAGCAATTCCGCTCCTGACACGTGCACAACATTTTTTTACACATTTGAGCCATTTACAACCTTCAACTAGATCGTCCATGTAAAACCTATATTTACACTATTCTACTGTTTTAGAGAATCTCCACCATACCAATATCCCAAAACAAACGGGTCAAGCTGTTTGAAATTTTCTTGGAGGCAATTAATTTGTAAATTCGTGCAGAAAAATGTACGTAGTATACGTTGTCGTTTGAATCGACTTGTTGGTGATAAATCTTCAAGTGGTGTGTTTTTGCTGTGGCATCACATCCAGTGTGCCAGTTCATCCATACTCCTACATGAAGAACCCTTCCTTATGAAATTTAATAAATATTATTCAGCTTGAATTAAGGTGTCTTCCAGCTCCACTTCTTCTGATGTTTTTCCAAAGGTCATTAGGAAAGAAGTGAAATTGCACTTGAGAGTAGCATTCTTGGTTTCAAATTTGCTAATCACAGTCAGTTAATATGTGTAGTGCCGGAGGAACACAACATAAATCATTGCCGTGACGCTCTGCCATAATGTGTAGGGGAACACGCCTCGTAGTGGAAGCAAAGCCAAGTCATCTCATCCATAGTTCTTCCAGTCCGGCTGAAGAGAATGTGTCAAAGAAGTGAAGTGCCAATACTAATACATCTGGGGCAGATGGCACCATGACACATTGCTTGATGCCTCTTTGAATTACATGAAAAACGTGTGGCATAATTCATACATCCAGCTCTTCAATGTTTGAGAAAGAAAGTTCATCATGATGCTGAACTGGTGAGTCCTACTTTTTTGACACACATGCCATTAGCTTTGCTCCTGATGTTGCACTGTAGTAAACTGAAGTACCAGGCCACTTCCCTCCAGCAGTTTTAAAAATAATTACCCTGAGAAACTCCTGAAATTTAATCACAAAAACATTTGGCATTAAGCTTGATTTCCAAGGGAGACTTGTCGTCTGGTTGCAAAACCTTTTTGAGCTCATCAGCAAGGGTGATTCTTTCTGTTTTAATTATGAACCCTTCATTATCAAAAAGATTTCTTGGTCTTACTATCTCATAGGTAGGTAGATAAATAAATCTTTCATACTGAATCATCTTTCTAGTGGTAAGCGAGTAACATGCTGCACTGTTGCCTGCTACTTTTTAGTCCAAATAGACTTATGATTAGATTTACTTGCCATTATTGATCGAAGTTAGAATTGCACTAGTGTCTGTTTGGCATATTACACAAAGTTTTGAATCGCTCACTACACCCCGTGCCGTGGAAGCCCGCATCAAGCTAATACTTTTTATATCTATTTTCTTATTCAGCTGTCTTTGCAAAAGATGCTTATTATACAATACAATACAATACAATACAATACAATACAATACAATACAATACAATACAATACAATACAATACAATACAATACAATACAATACAATACAATACAATACAATACAATACAATACAATACAATACAATACAATACAATACAATACAATACAATACAATACAATACAATACAATACAATACAATACAATACAATACAATACAATACAATACAATACAATACAATACAATACAATACAATACAATACAATACAATACAATACAATACAATACAATACAATACAATACAATACAATACAATACAATACAATACAATACAATACAATACAATACAATACAATACAATACAATACAATACAATACAATACAATACAATACAATACAATACAATACAATACAATACAATACAATACAATACAATACAATACAATACAATACAATACAATACAATACAATACAATACAATACAATACAATACAATACAATACAATACAATACAATACAATACAATACAATACAATACAATACAATACAATACAATACAATACAATACAATACAATACAATACAATACAATACAATTTTTATTCATCTTTTAAGCTACATCACAAGTGCAGATAAGATAAGTCACGTACAATAGTAAAATCTAATAGTAGATAGAGTAAAATACATTAAATAATAAAATAAGTTGGGTTCATTAATTAATAAGAGAGTGTAGAGGTTCCATTAATGGCCTGGATGAACTCATCAATGGTGTAAAAACAGTTTGCTGAAAGATATTCTTTTAATTTACTTTTAAATTTAAGAAATGGTAAGCATTTCAGGTCTACTGGTAACAGCTTATACAGACGGGTGCCTGAGTATAACGGTGACTTTTCATATTTAGCGTGAAAATGTTTGTTTTGGTATATGTCATTTTTTCCTCTGGTGTTGATTGTGTGTATGTTAAAATGTTTAGTTAGTGCAGTTTTTTTCCATGAATGTGTAACAGAATTTTTAGTAAATATATGCTAGTGACTGTTAGAATCTTTTTCTCGCAAAAATTGTTCTGCATGAGGTGTGAAACTTAAGATTGAAGATCATTCTTATGACATGTTTTTGTAGAATGAGAATTCTATTTATATCAGAGGACCGGCCCCACACAATAATGTTGTATGAAATTACTGAGTGAACGTTTGCGTAATATACTGACATTGTGGAATCTGTATCTAGTTTATTTTTCAGGTTCTTTATAATCTAAAATACCTTGTTAAGTTTTTTGGCTGTAAAGTCAATATGTAGGTTCCAATTCATTTGGCTGTCGACTATAGTTCCTAGAAATTTGATAGAATTTACCGGGGTTAAGAAGGTAATATTTTGAACAACCGGGTGAGGGTTAGTGGATTTGTCAATACGGTTGCAGAATTTAATGAGAACCGTTTTTTTTAAGTTTATCATTAACTGATTTTAGGTGCACCATTCACTGAATTGTTTTAGAATGCTGATAATTCTGTGTTGGACTTCTTCTGCGCATTTACCAGAAGTAATTATAGAGGTATCATCTGCATATATAAAAATTTTTCCCCCCGTGATATGCTGGGGGAGATCATTGACGTATAGTAAAAAAATTAGTGGCCAAGGACACTGCCTTGTGGTGTGCGTCTGTTTATGGTATATTCTCTCGAAGTCGTGTCGCCGTGTTTTACCATAAATCTTCTATTCTCCGGGTAGGATGTTAGTAGGACGTTGGTGTTATCCCCATTCTTTCTAATTTTTCTAATTTCTCTGATACAAATTGAATATTTAGTATGTCAAATGCACGAGACAGGTCAAAAAAGATGCTGGTGGTAATTTCATTGTGGTCAATTTTATTATGTATGTGTTGAACAAATTCCAAAGTTGCTGTTTCAGTAGAACGATTTTTCCTAAACCCGTGTTGACAATCAGTCATTATATTAAATATATCAAGGTAGTCACATATTTTTTGCGCAAGTACTGTATTAATATCGCTATTCCTGAAAACAAATGGTATGGTGTAAAATCACTTCTACCTTGGAAACAGTATCTCCTAGAGCCTGCAAATCTTATAACGCTTTTTGTTCCCCATAAAACGAGGAAAATTTACTACGAGAAAATTGGTTAAATACGACATTTCTGAGTTATGAGCATTGTTTTCTCTTTGGAAACTTTACTTTAGGCATTCGCTGATAAATAATAATAATAATAATAATAATAATAATAATGTCTTTATTTTTTCGTTCAAATTTACAAGCAAAACAAATGGCTCAAAGATGGGTGGCGATATTCACGCAAGTGCTCTTCCATATAACCACCCACAAGTAAAAAATTGAGAACAAAATATACAATATACAATATGAGAACTGAAATAATATTAGCAAACATGTGAAATAAGGAACACAAAGAAAGAAAAAAGATAATTAATACTTATTTATATAATGCGCTTATTAATAATTAAAGTTGTGATCTCTTTTCTGAATTTGGTGATATTAGTGCAGTATTTAATATTACGAGGAATAGAATTGTACAGTTTTACGGCTGTGTAACTAAACGAACGTTGAAACAAGGCAGATTTGTGCTTGGGAACAGTAAATTGAGTACAATGGCGTGTAGCACGCTGATGGGTATCGGTGCCTTTTTTTAACTTAATAAGTAAATAAGTAGGTATCTGATATTTAATTATTTTGAAAATTAAACAGGCCATATGACATTCGAAGCGCTCTGAGAGGTTTAACCATTTCAATTGTTTGAAATGATAAGTAATGTGATCGAATTTTCTTAAGTTATATGAAAATCTTATACAAGCATTTTGAATCCTCTGAAGAGATTCCTTATCACGATTTAAAATAGCTGGCCAGTAAACAGTGTCACAGTAAGAAATGGACGACAATATTAATGAATCAGTTAATTTCAATTTTACTTCTGTACTGAGAATATCCTTATGCATATACAAAAGTTTAAGTTTGCTAATTGATTTTTGTATAAGGGTACTTACATGTTTTACAAATCTCAAATCTGTGTCAAACCAAACACCAAGGTTCTTGCAAGCATTGACTGGTTGTAAGTGCTGATTAATTAAAACTAATTTAAAACTGGGATTATTAATAATTTGAGCCTTGTGCCTACCAAACACCAGTAATTCCGTTTTCCCCTCATTTAAAACCAAACCATGATCAGCCGAAAATTTATATATCTTATCTAGATCAGAGTTAATATTTAGTACGGCAGTATTTAAGTCAGACAAGGAAAAAGAATAGTATAACTGAGTATCGTCCGCATACTGATGAGAAGAGCAAAACTGTAGGCATTTGCTGAGATCCGCTGTGTATATAGAAAATAACAGAGGTCCTAAAACACTACCCTGTGGCACACCCTTTGTAATAAAAACAGTGTTAGAAATTTCATCATTTAATATTACTTTTTGACGACGATTACTGAGATAATTACGAAAGAAAGAAGTTGCCGTAATACCAAATCCATAATATTTTAATTTCGCACACAGGGTGGCGTGATCAAGGGTATCAAATGCCTTGCTATAATCGAGTAGTATCAAGCAGCAGTTCTGACTATTATCACAAGCAGTGAATATGTCATCAGAAACTTGCAATAAAGCTGTAGACGTGCTATGTCGGGCACGAAATCCAGACTGCGAAATGGGTAAAATCAAATTATTATTCAAGTAGTTATTTACCTGCTCATACACTACCTTTTCTAATACCTTAGATAGGACCGGCAATAAGCTAATGGGGCGAAAATGATTAATAAGTGTGGGACAGTTCTTTTTAGCCACAGGAATTACATTAGCTTCTTTCCAAGCTGAAGGAAAAATACCTTCTAAGAGACACTTATTTATAATATAAGTTAAATGATTACTAAGATATGGGATAATGTATAAAATAATTTTAATATTAAAACCATCAGAACCCATGGCGTTAGATTTAAGTTTAAATAATATTTCTTCGAGTTTTTCACAAGAAATTTCAGAGAATGCAAAGGTAGTACCATCACGCAAATATTTAGAATTCTCATAATCAGCAACCAAGTCAGGGCGCACATCGGCCTGGAGAAGGGTATTAGAAAAATACTCGTTAAATTCATTTACATCAGCAATACTTGAGACAGAAGTGTCTATGTCAGACTTGATATTCAACCACTTTAGCACTTTCCAAAATTCTTTAGGGTCACTCTTAAATTTTTGAGATAAGTATGCTTTTTTTTCAGCTTTAACAGCTTTATTAACAAAATTACGCCGTTCTTTATATTCACGCCACGATTCGTCAGAATTTACTCTCCTATATTTCTGAAAAGCTTTATCCCTAAGTTTCATCATCAGCTTAAGATTTTCAGTTAGCCATGGTGAAGGAGGCTTAGAAATTCTCGCGGTCTTTAAAGGTGCATGAACATCAAGAACATTCATAAGATTAGTGTTAAGAAAATCAACCATACAATCTATATTATTAAGCGTGTATATATGATCCCAATTAACAAGCATTAAATTGTTAATAAATAAATCATAATCGAATGAAGAAAAATCTCTGTAAGTGCGAAATAATGTTTGTTGTATATTTTTATTAATTTTTAATTTACAACTTACCAAACAGTGGTCAGAAATACCCTCCATATTAATAACTTCAGCACTGTGTGGCAACTCAGGATCAGAAGATACTAAAATATCAATTAAAGTACGTGATCTTTCGGTGATACGTGTAGGGTTTGTAATAATTTGTGAAAGCCCATATCTATCAAAAAAATGTTGGATTTGATTATAACCATTACTATTTTTATTTAAAAAATCAATATTTATATCTCCACCGAATAACACACAATCAAAACTAGGCAAAAATTGTGATAAAATATTATCCAAGTCATCTAAACCTACAGCTACATTACTATCGGGGGGCCTATACAATGTTCCCAAACACAACTTCTTGCCCTGTAGTTTAACGCTAATCCATAGCTGTTCAAAAGAGTTATTGTGGAGGTTGGGTAACTGTAACAATTGAAACTTGATTGAATCTTTTACATAGAAAGCTACTCCACCTCCTCTAGCACCTCTATCCCTTCTAATCATATTATAGCCGCTGATGGCTACAATTTCATCAGTTACACGTTCATCTAACCAGGTTTCTGAATCACCTATAAAATCATATGATGCACTAAGAACAAACTCAGAAAACAGATCAAAGTTGGCGCAAAGTGACCTAACGTTAATATGCGCAAACTCGATACATGTATATCGCATATCTCTTGCCTGAAAAAGCTGAAAAAGCTCCAGTAACTACATTAAAGAGGTGTTTCAACTAAATAGAATCCGACTATAACTATATATTTCTATTAAAATAAAAACACCGATTTTATTATCTTAAAATTAACTGCTACAACCAAGTATAATATAGTATATAAATACATTTATATCTTCAAGTGAGAAAAACTAACAAGCCAAAGAAAAGAAAAATAAAATATATCATTATTAAAAAGGAAATGTATTTATATTGATTATTTCTTTGATTCAAATGAAAGCAAAAAAACGCACTTGTACAGAATAAAAAATGCTACTACATACCATATTGATAATGAATTATAAAAAGAATGGAACAATTGACTAGGCACTTAATTAAAAAAGATGAAGAAAAAAGACATGAATTATTCTCTTCTTTACACTAAATGTGAACAGAAAGGAATCTAGTTCTACCATGTCAATAAAGTCGTAAGTCGTTGACACATAAAATTTCACACTTTTTATTTAGTTTATTACACCACACATAAATTCTACCACCAGCGGACCAGGCATGTTGCGTTCCCATCTTCTTCTTAGCAGCCAATAAAAGTTCATAACGAGTTTTGGTGAGATCCTCAAATATTGATATTCCTGATTTTTTCAATACTTTCCTGGCATTGAGAATTTTGGCACGCACTATGCCATTACAGAAATTCACAATAATGGTCCGAGGACGAGCGGCGGCACCATCATATTTGCCAATACGAAATACATTTTCAATATCACGTTCTTCACAGGAAATGTTAAATGTATCGTTAATAAATTTAAGAGCAACGTCAAGCGTATTCTCCTGGGTATGATCAGTTTCAGCAATTCCATTAAAACGTAGAGCATTGCGCTTAGAATGTTGATCAAGATAATCATATTTTACTTCTAATTCATTGACTCGCATTTCATTGGATTTTACTCTCTCAACAACAGAACTTAAAGATTTATTAACCCCATCCAACAGTTTGTCTAATTTGGAGTCAATCAGCGCTTCCATTTTAACAGTAAATTCAGAACAAATCTTACCAATTAGCTCTTCAGAGAGAAGTTCTTGACATATTAACTTTATTTCCCGTTTAGACATACTGATATGTTTATTGACGTGGTAGGACTAACAACGGCGAATATTTCCAAAGATTATGTCTTATGCTATTACGGCACAGCAAAAATTTCACTTTAACAGTGCAGATACTTTAAGAAATATCCAGTGAACACTATGCATAGTAGTTAATAAAACAAATGTTTGCAAAATCGAACGTTTAACAATAAAATGTACTGGAGCTCTAACACTCAACCTTACTCATACGGCATTTACTACTACTCCCAAATAAGTCCCAATATTTACGTAACGGTTAAGTTTCTGAGCTTTTACAAAAAGAACAAAATCGTTCCTTATAGTATGTAGAACAAAAAGTGTTTATATATAAAAGTTAAATAAAACGCACGGTTTACGAGTTAAAAGTCATTTAGTAAAATTATGACAATTGCATTTCCACCATTTTGAAAATGGCAGATTCTGAGCTTGTGCCCGCTCTGCCAGGCTGACACCCTGGTGGAAATTTATAAGGGCCGTGGTGCCCACATGATGCAACCGGTTGATTTTCTGGACATCAAAATGCATACAAAACCACCCTCAGCAACTGGACTATTACCAATATCGCAGATGGTAATGCAACAAAAGCCGGAGGTATGTATCAAGAAAGATATCCGACTCGTGCCTTGCCAGATAGCCGATTTTTTTCGACTATTCGTCGCCGCCTTTATGAAACTGGTAGTTTCCAAAAAGGTACTTCGGAAGGTAGACCTCGAACTGTCAGAACACCCGAAACTGAGGAAGTGGTGCTGCAGGAATTCGACGAACATCCTGAAACGAGTACGAAGAAGACTGCTAGAGCTCTGAATATTTGTCAGTAAATTGTTTGTCGAGTTTGAGTTGATTTTTTGTTGTAGCCGTACCATATTCTAAGAGTACAGGCATTACTTCCCAGGGATTTTCCACAGCGTGTGAACTTCTGTCAGTGGCTTCTTCGGAATATTACACTAAATCCCCAGTTTGAGTCACAAATTATGTTCACAGACGAAGCAAATTTTTTTAGGAATGTTCAAAATTTCCATAAAAATCATGTGTGGGCGGACGAAAACCTCCATGCCATAACCAAAACCCATTTCCAATAGCAATTTTCGGTTAATGTATGGGTGGGAATTATTGGTAATAATATTATAGGCCCTTTTTTCTGCCAAGACGCCTTAATGGACAATCTCACCTGCATTTGCTCCAAGAACAACTACATGTGTTGCTTGAAGATGTACCAATTACGTTAAGGAATCAAATGTGGTACATACACGATGGATTCCTCGTTCATTTTAGTGTAATTATACGCAATCATTTACATGTGGTTTATCCTAATCGTTGGACAGGTCATGGTGGACTATTGCTGAAGGCCAGCAAGATCCCTCAGTTTCAATAGTTTGGATTTATTTTTGTGTATAAAACTCCCATTAACACTTTAGAAGACTTAAGAGAGCGAATAGTTGCCTCGTGTGAAACAATACGGAATACGCCGGGAATATTTGAACGAGTGCACAATTCGATGCCAAGACGGGCGGAAGCATGTCTATTAAGTGAAGGTGGCTATTTCCAACAATTTTTATAAAATTAAATTTATCATTATCAATAATTAATTTCAATTTGAATTTAATTGTTTCAATCAAGAAGTGTGTCTGACGAGAAAAACGCAAGATACCGTTTTCAAGTAGAATTTACCAGGCTAATCGGAAAAGATATCCACATGGAAAAATATCAGTGGCGTAAAAAATATCAGAGGACATGTTTGCAAGGGCGCCACTGGTGAAGCAATAAAATACCTTTTCTATCGCACCTCAAAACATATTCGTTGCCAAAACGCTAACTTCGCAAAGCCAAAAATTAGAGGAAAAAGAACTCTCTAACTAAAATATGTGGTTTTATATTCTATTAACACATCACACCCTGTAGCAAAGAATTTAAGCCATTGTGGACATATGCTCATGAATTTTTCTTCATAAAATGACCTCCCTGAATCACACCCCGAAATTTTAGCACGTCATTAAGGAACACGTTGTATCTTTCTAAACAACTACTTTGCATTGATTTGGATAATTTAAAGAGAATAATAATTGGCCACAATATTACGTCAAAAATTCACCCGTAAAATAAATACCACTATTACCAGGGTGTATACTTTTTGGAAAACAGGAAAAACCTGAAAATGTCAGGGAATTTATAAATTCATAAAAGAAAGTCAGGGAAAATTTATCAAAACTGCTTATATCCAATGTTGTTCCCATCTTGCGCCCCCAACTCGTCAAAAAATGTCGCCCCCCCCCCCCCGCTCATCAATTTTTATTTTCGAGCAGAAAAATTTTCTGAAATTTTTAATTAAACACTCCAGGGAAATCTGGAAAAGTCAGGGAATTTCAAAATTTTGAATTGGTATACACATACACCCTGTATTACAATAAATAGGACTATGTTTTGGGGTAACTAATACAGTGTGTTCCCGAACGGGGTACTGCACTCTTGTAATTTCGTATTTTCGATTCGCCGAGAAAAAGTCATTCTTTATAAAAAGTTTTGCTTTCCTTGTGAAGTCATAAACTGTTGTCAAACTTAAGATAAATTATACCGGGTATTCTAAAAATCAGGAAATATAAAATCAACTTTAAAATTTTTATGAAGAATGGCTTTTTCTCGTCAAATCAAAATTAAGAAAGTTTACGAGTGTGTTGTACCCTATTCGAGGGCACACTAAACAACTTTTTTCTCTTTGACATTCAGCGACGACCTAAACTATATAATATTTCTAATACAATAACCGACAACTGTATAAGATATTCTTTTAGACGACTGAAAGCAAGTAGTTTATTTAATTCAGCTCCCTTACAGTAGTGTTGATTTTCTATTGAACAGAACAATAACCTCAAATCGTTTGTATGTCTACGGCAATAGTCTGAACAAACTGGGGTTGGGAGTAAAGTTACATTTTCTATGAACAAGGCAATATGTAGCGACAGATATATCCTTGAACCTTTGCGGTTCGAAATATTTCATGTTTATATTTCTACCGAGTTCGACGTAAAAATATTGATGGGGAATTATTTGTATTGTTCTGCAAAAGCAATAAAGAATGAGAACTTAAGTCTCCTGTATAGCACGACAGCCCAACGACAAAAATATAACACATAAGCTTGAGAGTCAAAAATTGGTGGAAATGCTTATCAAGTCAGTCTCTGAACGTTTGTAGTCAGTCATAGTAATCCAGGTTGCAGCGGCGCAGAAGCAGCCATTTTTGTGGTATGGCTCAAATAATTTTTGAATGTGATGCTTTCCCATGACGTCCAGTCAAAAAAAGTTTTTCAGTATTGTGGGCTCTACATAAAGGCACTATGGGGTTTTACTTTTAATGGGGTTTAATGTGGTTTTTATGGTTTACGGTTTACGGTTTTTTATAATCAACCTCTCTTTTTTATAGTGGATTTCGATTAAAAAAGTGTCAATCTTTTACTCTTTACAATTTTTTACTCCGAGGCCAATTTGCTCCAGAAATTTTTCAACTTTCAATAATTTTATACGGCGAAAGTATCCGCTCTAGAGAAAATTGTAAAAGAGAAAAGTTGTTTCTTTTTTATGTAGAATGTACATGTATTTTTTCAAATTTTTGTTTTGAAAATTTTTTTTTGCCGAAATTGGAAAATTTTTTTTTTTTGCGAGAAAAATCTGAAAAGATTGAGGTATATTCTACATAAAAAAGAAACAACTTTTCTTTTCACGATTTTCTCTAGAGCGCATACTTTCACCGTAAAAAATTATTGAAAGTCGAAAAACTTCTGGCGCAAATTAGCCCCGGAGTAAAAAATTGCAAAGAGCAAAAGATTGATATTTTTTGGCGTAGAATCGAAATCCACTATAAAAAAGAGGAGTTGATTATATTAAAAACATGTTACCCTGTAAAAACCCCATTAAACCCCATCAAACATAAAACACCATAGTGCTATTATGTAGAGCCTATAAAACTGAAAAACTTTTTTTGACTGGACGTTATGGGAAAGCGTCACATTCAAAAATTATTTAAGCCATATCACAAAAATAGCTGCTTCTGCACACACATTCAGAGAATGACTTGATAAGCATCCCCACCAATTTTCGACTCTCCAGCTTATGTGTTTCATTTTTGTCGGTGCTAGTAGCGTGTCAACAAAATATTGTGAGTTATATACGTCTTGAAGTTATAAATAGTCTTATTTAAGCTAACGTCCGGATAGAGTTTGGGCATGGGCTGTTCCACCACTCAGCTAGGACACGCACACACAGATAAACAGCACAACAACCATTCCTCGCGACATTTCCATCTTTCGTAGATGACACGGAGAGATAACCAAGACTAGACATGTTGTCTCAACCGCGGTCTAGTCCACTACCTACTCGGTAATAGACTGAAAATGGTACTAAATATCCATACTCTAGCCAAGATTTGAACCTAGAACCCTTTGGTCTCAAGCCCGACACATAGGCACTGAGCTACTAAGACGGTTCTCATCACATTTTATTTTATTTAGTAATGCTACTATATTACATGTTCTATGTACGACTATACAGGGTGTTGCATCATGAGTGGGCGGTAGAGAACATCAGTGGTAATCAGAACCTCTCATAGAAATGTCTCATTGGGCCATCATTACGAAGGGTGTTTTATAATTTTATAATTTTTGGCAAAAACTATTTTTTGTCATTACTTTGACAGAGAATGGAATAATGAATTCATATTTGGTACAGCTAATACAGTAACGATCCTTCAGAAGTACATATAAGACATGAAAAAAATCCACTAAAATTTATGTTTCTTCTTTACCTCTAGGAAACATGACCCTGCATATATTTTTTTGAAATTTCTATGAATATGGCTTTCAGAACGATATTAAATGAAAGTCACGTGAAATAAATAATTTTGTAACTAAAAGCAAAAATTCTGTCGAGGCTAGGTGGTCTGGATTAATCCTGGTTCCGGCACGTATTAAAGATCAATTTTGTAAAAAATGTAGCCCTAATAAGTAATCGGGTATAAATTAACAAGAGATTTAATCAATCATCAATCAAAGTGACAGATAATAAAAAGAAATCTCCTAAACAGTTGAATCATTAATTGTTTGTAATTTAATGTGTCAATAATCAGCATTTAGTGTGCGGGGTACATTAAATTGTGAAAATTTGTGTAAAATATTTTAACTTAAAATTTACAAACGTGGAATATGCTGACATAATAGTTATCTATGGTTTCTGTAAAGGAAATGGTAGATCGGCGTAAAGAGAATATCGGCTGCGTTTTCCTGGTCGTTGGAACACTAAACACAAAACATTTACTACGGTATTCCAGTATTCAAGACAACACGGAAAGTTTCCTACTTCTGCAGTTGTGGAGCATGTTTTGCATCAAGGCGTGCAGGAACAAAACAATATTTTAAACATAGTTCAACAAAACCGAAAAATTAGCACTAGACGAATCAGTTCGGCAACTGATATTCCTCACTGGCAACTATAATGGTTGCCTCATTCGGCAGCTTTTAGACGAAGGAGCGCGCGGAGCGGGGAACCGAAAATGACGTAGCCTCTAGACCCAACCAGGGCCGGCACTAGACATTTTGCTACTCACTCAATTAATAAACGATATAAACGAATAGTATACACTGGGACGAGAGCAAACTAGTTTATTACACCGGACAGTGACAGTGCGATGTGCGACAAACAATATAAAAATAAACACACTGTCGTTGTAGAATGCCAGACAATTGAAAACACGACACACGGCAACTAACTCCGGGTCTGGATCTACCTAGACTTTGATCTTGATCTGAATAATTAAACAAATAAAATGTCCAAAAGAGACCGATATATCTTATTCCCATGCAAAAGATAGAGACAAAGATATCGGTGGGTTCTAAGGCGTACATGACGTAGGCGCTAGACCCCGGTTCTCCGCTCCGCGCGCTCCTGCGTCTAAAAGCTGCTGGATGAGGTAACCGTATAGTTTAATGACCGCAATCATCCATATCATATCCAGCAGGTAGAGAGTCTTGAACAAGACGACGACATCCATCGCCTGGCATTTTGTCGTTGGTTGTCTAACCATCGCCCGGTCACTTACAGAACCTTGTTTACGGATGAAACACAATTCGCGAAGGATGGAGTAAATAACTCAAGAAATAATCTTAAATGGGCACAGGAAAACCCATATGCGACACGCCAACTCCATTCGCAATACAGGTTTTCTGTAAATGTTTGGGTCGGGCTTGTGAATACACATTTGATAGGGCAACATTTTTTGAAGAAAGATTAAATGCTGATATTTACTGTAATTTTCTTCAAAACATTTTATCGAATATATTAGGGGCCCCACCACATTTTAGCATTCAAATAAGAGAACACTTAAATAATGAGTATGCGAACAGATAGATTGGTCGCGGGGATCCACATGAATGGCCACCAAGGTCTCCTGATTGTAACTCTCGCGATTACTTTTTATGAAGCCACTTAAAAAACGAAGTTTATAGCGTCGATATTGGTAGTAGACAACAATTAATCAAGGACATCGTTACAACCTGCGACGAAATACGTAATAATCCGGAAATGATACGTCGAGCAATTGGTGACCTAACTAAATGCGCAAGAAAATGCTCAGAAGTTGGGGGAGGCCACTTTGAAAATTTACTTTAGGGTAAATTATGTTTTATTTTTAAATACATTTAGTTATTGTTTTGTTGTTTACTGTTACCTGGATATAAATTATTTTATTTATTTCGGTTTTAGTTTGTTCTGATTTCCAATCTTTATTAAGTATGAAATGTTGCTGATTTTTTTTATTGAAGTAACTTGTTGCTTAGGCCTGAATAGTTTTATTATCTGTCACTTTAAATAAGCCTACTATGGATAATTAAACATTTTGTTAAATTATACCCAATTACTTATTACTTATTAGGGCTCCATTTATTACCAAAATTGATTTTTAAAACGTGTCGGAATTAGGATTCACCCAGACCACCTAGCCTCGACAGAATTTTTACAAATTTTAGTCACAAAATTGTTTATTTCACGTGACTTCCATTTAATATGGATCTGTAAAAAATATTCTTGTACATTTAATACCGTATTTAAATAACCACAAAGGTGTAAAAAAAAGTGAAATAGGCCATTTTGCTTATTTTTTGTGTTCTTTTCGAATTTCGTATAGAACTTTCCAAAAAAAAATATACAAGGTCATGTCTTTTGAGGTAAAGAAGAAACATAAATTTTAGTGACTCCGTACCTGAATTTTTTTTCATGTTTAAGGCCCGTATTAGACTATAAAAGTTCTTTGAAAAAGATCTTTTATAAAAGATATTTTATGAGAAATGTGATAGTGTAATAAACCAAATTTTATAAAATATCGGCCATATTTTATAAAATATTACACATTTCTCATAAAAAATATATTTTATAAAAGATCTTTTGACAAAGAACTTTTATAGTCTAATACCGGCCTTACATATACTTCTGAAGGATCGTTACTGTATTAGCTGTAACAAAAATGAATCCATTATCCCATTCCCTGTCAAAGTAATGACAAAAAGTAGTTTTTGCCAAAAATTATAAAACACCTTGTAACTTCTTAGTGAAGGCCCAATGAGACATTTCTATGGGAGGTTCTGATTACTACTGATGTTCTCTACCTCCTACTAAGCTATGTCCCTCTCATGATGCACCCCCCCGTATACATAGTAATTAAATATTTTATTACATTGCTCAACCATACATATGAAAAAGAATGCAGAGAAAATATTTTCGCCATTATAAAAACAAATATAATAATAAAATATTTTCATACGAATATGAACATTTTTGTTTTTCTTTAAAAATATAGCAAATTAGTTCATATTTATTAAATTGTAGATGTTTATCTTTTCCATCTGGGTACTAGAAGCCATTTCAGAAAATTAACATTTTAAACAAAAATGTGTGCCTTTCCAACAACTTCAACTGGAAACTAGCATCAACTGAAAGGAGCAGGTCATAAACAAAAAGTCGAAGCGCATATTTATCTCTCGTTGTATATAACTTGGTAATATAAAATACAGTTACTTCATTCCTCAAAATAATACATTCATGAAAATAAATGCGAAAATCTCAATTTTCCAACTAACCTGTCTATGTATGTACCTGTACATATGTGTAGAGTATCATAATAATAACGCTAACAAAGAGATGCAAATGACTGTTTTTACAACGGTTAATATTCAGTAACAAAATCCAAATAAATGCCTTTGTACGAAATGTTTTTGAAATAATGACCCGAAGTAAAATTTTGTTTTTGTAGTAAACAAGCCTTGTATTTATATATAAATTCGCTGCTACCTTCAAAGAATTTCTTCCACTGTTGTTTTATTATTTGTTTTGGCTACAAGCATATATGGCTTATAACTGTTAAACGGATGGTGTTATGCAACAAGGGGTTGGGTAGCTCAGTGGTTAGGGCTCCAATCAAAGTACTTATCTCTAGATACATATTGTGTATTGGTTTGTTTGTTGCTGAGATAGTCACAGTCTAAGGCACTTCAGTTGCAAACATCCCATAAGTTTTTAATTGGACAGTGGATCTATTCGTAACTTTTCGGACACGATCAGTTCAGTTCGATCACCATAATCTCTGTTTGACGTGTCCGTCACTAAAACAGTTTAGAAAAAAAGTAATTCGATCGGTTCTGGTCATAAGTAAGTATAAACATCATAGTCGTAATATTATGGGGTTCTGTTTACAGTTGTAATAAAGTGAATAGCAATTAAATTTTAATATCCTTTCAACTTTAAACACATAATTCTCTTAGAATAAAACACGTGTATTCTCTGCCTATTATATTTATTAAATTCGCGGTTATGTACCTAGAGGTTCTGGAAATTTAACCAACAATTATTACATAAAATAGGGACAATATTGTTGTTATTTTAATAAATACATATTTATTTTCTTATATAAACTACAGTGCATGGAAATTACACAAAAACAAAAATGTGATTATCGTACAACACATTTTGTGCGCGCTATATTAATTTCATTGCTATTACTTTCACATCCAGTAGAAGTATAGTAACGCCTTTTTTAAATTTGTATTGCTCAAATGGTCTTGGAGTGTCAAGGAACGTCGAGATATTAAGTTTGAGCAAAAAATTTGTGTCTGTCTGTCTCCATTTTTTTTTGTGGAACAGTTTAAGACATGACTTGAAATTTGGTACACGTATGTATTTTAACATCTGGAACTAGATTATATTCTGATTAATTCCTTTGAAAGGTTTGGGGGTAAATTGAGGTAAATGGGGGTAAATAGAAAATCAAACAAGTAAGAGTCCATAAAATTGGTATTTAGTATATACAAGAGAAGCTAAGGTCTCAAAAATTTTTTTGGCATTGGCACCTCCACCATTAAAGTGGATGAAAAAAATTAAATTGTGCTTTAGTGTGTGTACAAAAACCAAAGGCCTCAAAAGTTTTTTTTTTTCATCCAAACAATATTGACATTGAATTAGCTTTTCTAATTTGTGATATGTGTATTAAATATGCCATTCAATAGTGCATAAACGTAATAAATTATAGTGACCATCAATCATATGAAAAATATTAACAATTTAGCCATGTAAATATGTATAATATTTACCCTCTTATTATATGTGAACTTTCAGAAAGAATAGAGAAATGTAATTTGTATGCATGATGAGACATTTTATAGATTTGCAACAATATATATATTTCAAAGTTGAGGCTAATTAAATTTGGAATATATCATCTCACTGTGTAATATTGCATACCTACATCGCATTGTTGTATAAAGAGCGCGTAATGCAGGAATAGCAATAATTCATTTTGATGAAAATATTTACCCTTCTACACATACCCGCCACTGTTGCTTATGGAATGTTATGTTTATCTATCCTTCTTAATAGACATACCGTGCGTGTAATTGTCCATTAAGCATGTACATTCACGTAACGCGAGAGATATGACAACACAGCGCTGTAAACTCGTCCGTTAGCGGAGTATCCCAGCTCTGTTATTTCATGTCAGCCAGCTGGCACACGCGATGTTGTAATTCTTACTACCTATGCCTAGCGAGCCGCTACACACACGGTATAATGTGACTCTGTTAGGAGCAAACAAGGTATGAACTGAAGATATAGCTGTTATGCACCTAGGAACAAGTTCTTTGATCGGAGGTTAGCGCCTCTAGCATGCTGTATGTTTCTGACTTTCCAGTTTTTTCGAATACAAAACTTTACAAGTGAGTACGACCTACGTAGGAGTTGTTAAAGGAATCGATTTACGCAATTATTTTATTTCTAAACCCACTAGAAATCATAACAAATCATCGTTGAAATTCTTATTTGTTTCCAAAACCCCCTTATGGGTAAACGCTATGCTGTTCGAAGAACCGCTATGCCTTAGAAAACAGTTTTAGAGCCAAAACCCACTAAGTGTAATCTAAAACAATAAGTTGTATAAAATTAAGTTCCAATACCGGCCTTTTGCAATTTTGATACTTTAGTATTGCAGAAGGAGTAAAACTTTTATGTCTATGAAGCCACAGAGAATTGCATCGGAGAAGTCATCAAAAGAAACAAAAATTAATAATTCACAATTTTTACTAGACAAGCACTTTGGAGTAGATTGGAAAGAGGATGACGAACTAAAATTTTTTAAGAACGTTTTGGAACTGCAACATCCAAATAATAATGATGAACAATCGGATGAAGATGATGCTGGTGAAATTCCAGAAGAATTTGACACTTTAATAATTAAAATGTTAGGATGTAAATGAAATCAAATTTTTCATTTTTTTTTCTGTTTTTTCGCAATTGTTTTTTTAATGTTTAAGTTTTTTTTAAACAATCGAAATTGTGTTTAAAGCACGATAATAATGATTTCATAAAACAAAAAAATAATTTAGAAAGTTAAAATTACAATTTCAGAACTCCCTAACCGTTATGTTAATTCCAAAACTCCCTAAAGCAATTTCTTTTTGGGCCATTTCTTTTTTGTTTAAAACATTTAATTTCCACTTTCTTACCTAATAATTAAATGAAATTCCTACCTCCACTATTTACCGAGTTATAAAGGGCATAGCAGAATAAGTATGCAAAATCTGCCCCCAAACAAAATTTTGTTTGTTATCAACTATTTGAAGGGGCTTACCCTAAATATGATTTTTCCATAATTTCAAGCCTTCAGACGCCATATTGGAGGAGTGGTGGGGGGTTTTTTGAGTTTCGTTTTTTAAAATTTTCTCGGATACCGTTGTACGAAAAAATCCGAAAAAATTCACGGTTGTTACTTACCCAATTTTTTTCATAATTTTAAATGCAAATTTCATATGCAAAAAAAATTTGCAAATTTTTGCACACAATTTTTTGGCACTTTAAGAAAGAAGGCCACTCTGGATTTTTCATCGTAAATTACTCATATATCAAGGCCTGTTCTCAAATTTTTTCGAAAAACTGCATTACCGACCATTCTCTTATACGCGCCTTACTATCATTTGGATTCCTGTCAAGTGTTCCATTTTTACGCAGACATGACTCCTGCATGAGATTTTCTAGTCAAAAATGCCACTATGTTTCGTAAAAAAAAAGAGAAAAAATATTCATCATCAGGTATAGCTCATGAGGCGCCCTCCATGGACTAGCGTGATGTGATTCATAAATTATTGTTTCTTAGATTAAAAAATGTTTCCTTACCAAATTGAGAGAAGATCGGCCAAGAGGTAGTCGAGATATTGCAAAAAAAAGAAAAAAAAATTACAACTTTATCTCAGTAAGGAGGCACATTTTATCTAAGTGTTTTAGGTTAAATCTTCATATTTTGGACTAAGGATTCTCCAGTTAGCGTGTGTCCAATTATTAATGAAACATCCTATATATTTGTTAACAAGACATGAGTCCAAATGATAGTAAGGCGCGTATAAGAGAATGGTCGGTAATGCAGTTTTTCGTTTTTTTAACTATCTTCCACATTTTTTAAAAATATGAAAAAAATTTGAGAATAGGCCTTGATTAATGAGTCATTTACGATGAAAATCCAAAGTGGCCTTCTTTCTTAAAGTGCCAAAAAATTGTGTGCAAAAATTTGAAAATTTTTTCTGCATACGAAATTTACATTTAAAAATTATCAAAAAAATTGAGTAAACAGTCCAACATGTAAGTAACAACTCTGAATTTTTTCGGATTTTTTACAACGGTATCCGAGAAAATTTTAAAAAACGAAAATCAAAAAACCCCCCACCACTCCTCCAATATGGTGGCTGCAGGCTTGAAATTATGGGAAAATCATATTTGGGGTAAGCCCCTTCAAATAGTTGATAACAAATAAAATTTTGTTTGGGGGCAGATTTTATATGCTTATTCTGCTATGCCCTTTCGGCAATTTTCTCAAAATCGTTTATGGCACATATAGGATGTTTAGGAAATGGACAACTCAACTACGCTGACGACACGGCCGGCCATGTATGCACATAGTCACAACGTTTAAGCGGCGAATAAGGTATTGAAAGCCCACATGGTCCGTGCTGTGGCGTATTACTACTACCATTGTAAGATTCTGGTAAACGTTGAAAAGTCGGGAGCAATAGTCTTAACGCGCACATTCACTGAGAATAAAATTTTAACACCTATTTCGGTTAGGAGAAACCAAAGGAGCCCGCGCTAATCTTTTGGAAATTGGGTTTCAGTAACGTTTGTTCATTTTGTAGGTCTTAAAAGTCTCCATGGGCACATTGCTCCATATGCCTTACTTTTGGAGTTACAGATGCTTGAATGTTAATAATATAGGTCTATAATCTAATTTTTCTAAAGTATTTTGACGCGATGAAGCCAATTTTAGACACAAAAAATTTTTCTTTCGTATTTAACTACTCGTTGTGCCGCTAAAAGCAGGTCTCGCGCTCGACCTGCCCACATGTTGCTGAACTTTTCTGTGTTATTTTTTTTTCATAACATTTTTATCTCGTTAAAAAGTTAATAAAAGAAGAAATGTTGTTTAACTGATTTTTGCGATTAATGTATTAATGAATTTTGAAAGAGAAATTAAAAAATCGACAAATTTTTTATTTATTTTTTGTTGCATCTTTGGATCATTGGGTATTTTTTGACAATTTACTATTAGTAATGCACTGTTGAAGAGTTATCAAAGTACGAAAATTAAAATATGTGCCATTGAATTAGTGGTAATTTTTAAATTTTATTTTGAATATGCAAATTTTAGGTTTTCAAATAAAAAGTAAAAAATTGAAATATTTCGAAAACTAAATAACTTTTGCATATAACACATGTTAGTTGAAATGATTGCAAATTACTTCCTCTAACACCCCTTCACAGGAATACGTCGAGTTACCAGTATATATGACTGTCACGAAATGATTTTTCTGAAATATAGAATAATTTTATACAGTCGTTTCCATTAACATCATTAACTTGTTATTAATTTGCAAATAAGGCACGAATAACATAAGACTATATAGAGGTATGCCATTAAAGACGCTGAAGAACGTAGATATTCATTTTTATTAAAAATTAATCGATTATTTCCCAATCATCACTAAATATATTTCACCGACATAAAATTAAAATTGAATTGTAGAAGTGGTTTCTTCAATTCAGAACTAATATACATAGGTAAATAAACAAAGAGACAGTTTGTAACGTAATTTGGACTATGTGCTAATGTGCCATCTGGAAGTGATAGCGAGTAAATAATCGGCAATTAACTAAACTAGACCACTTTCTTTAAATTAGGTAATTTAAATCTCCCTCCACGATATAGATGTTACTGTCTTCCTTATTTTAAAGACGGGATTATAAAATTGTTGCTTGTCTTCTAATTATTTGATGAAAGTTGAATCAATACATCTACATTACAAACTACAATGCCCGTTGCAAATTGAAAACAAAATTAAATAGATACCTATTATTGTGGTGTGGAAAAAAAGAGAAATATTGAGTGACAATGTGGCAAATTCTTCAAAAATATTTGGCAGCTGTGGCGATCAGTTCACTTGCTGAGTAAATATAAGTTTCACTAAGTCTCAAGTAACCAGGGAAAGAAAGAAAAAACAAAAATAATAATAATTTTATATATCAACATACCACCCATTTCCTTCTCGAATATATATATTTATATATAACAAAATTTTATTTATGAAATATCTACCATACATTGGTGACCCCTCGCTGAATATCAATAAGCAACCCGACACTTAACAATCAATAAGCATCCCTACCATAAAATGGGTTACCATAAATTAGTGACCCCGAAGCTAAACCCGAACCCGACAATTGAATACATTAAAACTCGAAGAATACACAATAGATACAAAAGATAAACAGACATTTTTTTTTCTAACATTGGTAGAACTTAAAGAACAACGGAAAAAGGCAGCAAAATTAAAAGGACATCTGAGTTATAAGAAAGCAAAAGCGAGACGACAGAACAAAATAAAGAGTAAGAAATATCACAGAGTTCTTAGTCGAGAGAAAATTAAATAAAAACTGTTCGAAGAACTCAACAAACAAATCCAGAAGGAACTCTGAAAAAGTTGGAAAATATTTAGAAACAAGAGCTGTGTTCGCGCAAATTTAAATAAGCTATGGATTACATCTATTCAGATCAAGCAAGAAATCTCTCTTGAAAACCTGACAGATTAAAACAACAACAAGACTCCTGATATTCCGCATGAGTCCAAATTCGTCGACTTGGAAGTATATAATCCCAACATTCCCCTAAATCAAATCCTAGACAGCGAAGAAGCAAAACTTTATTTATTTGGTAAGTGAATTGTTTTGCCATTTGTCATTATTCTTCGTCATTTAAAAGAATCAGTCAGTCATTTCAATGGCACCTCCTACAGAAAATATTTTATTGGATGACATACCAATTTCATCAGGTGCAGGGACATCTCATGGTAATTACGTCGCGACCATTAAACTGCCACATTTTTGGGTATCCAAACCAGATATATGGTTTACTCAAATTGAATCGAAATTTTCTATTCACAAGATCGGTAGCGATCGAAAAAAATACGATTATGTCATTGCCAGTTTACCCCCGGAAATTATTACGACGGTGTATGACGTTGTCACTAATCAGCCGGAAAGAGATCTATATGATAACTTGAAAAATATTCTAATTTCTCGTTTGACCTCAAGCGAGGAAAAGCGGTTAGAGGACCTACTCTCTGGTTCCCAGATGGGGGACCTGAAACCATCAGATTTTTACCGGTCGATGCTATCAACAGTCGGAGGCTCCCATGTGGTGAGCCAGGAGCTCCTAGTCAAATTATGGAAGCGGCGTTTGCCTAAAACCATTTTCATTGCAATCACCGCATCCGGGAAAACCGAAATTAAAGAGTTAATTGACATCGCCGATCGTATATGGGAATCGTGCCAAAATTCTGTGAATTCCCTTAATTCTAATTCAATTTGTAACGTTAATCCCACAGTTTCTACGTCAAATTTGATTGCAACTTTTCAAGACACGTTGAATCAGGTATTACACAAACAAGACATTTTTACATCTCAATTGCATGCTATAGAGTCTAAAGTTTCTGCAATAACTTCCGCTACTCCTACAGTTTCTGGCACTTATTGCGATAGTTGTAAAAGTCGCCTCGACTCCGGAAATCGCAGTGGCTCAAGGCCCCGCCCCGTTCTAATAGTCGAAGTGGTACCCGCGTTAGATATAATCCTTCTAATGCTAAAGTTTGCTATTACCATCAACTTTATGGTCGTAAAGCATTTAAATGTCTCGGAGATTGGTGCACTTTCGCCAAAGATGTCAAAGCCGACAATCAAAGATGACTAAAAGTCAATAATATTTTGACAACTGACGTTAATATTTCAGATAGTAAACGTCGTCTTTTTATATTTGATAACTTAGAATTTCACATTGATACAGGCGCTAATTTGTCGATAGTACCTCAGAATCTATTAACAGATACTAAAAAGAACCCCGATATTATACTGACAGCTGCTAATGGTTCTATTATAAATACCTTCGGAAAGAAATTTTTGAAAATTGATTTAAACTTACGTAGGTTATTTCCTTTTGTTTTTAACATAGCAGATATCAATGTCCCGATTATCGGAGCGGACTTTTTAACTCATTTTGGTTTAATTGTTGATTTGAAACATAAATGTTTAATCGACAATATGACTAGTTTGTCAACATATTTATTTTCTAACAATGGTCCATTACATTCTCCTAAGTTATTTAGCATATTAAATGAATTCACTGCATTACTTTTACAATTTCCTAGTTTAATTAGCTCCCCAAATTACAATTTGCCCGTTAAACATTCCGTAGAGCATCATATTGTTACAGAAGGTCATTTACCTTTCTCACGCCCACGTAGGTTGGATAATATTAAATTCAAGATAGCTCAGAATGAATTCAATACTATGGTAGAATTTGGCATTTGCATTGCTTTTTCTTCTTCCGTATCCTCACCATTGCATATGGTGGAAAAAAAAGAAAGTAACGACCGAAGACCTTGTGGAGACTATCGTCATCTAAATTCAATTACTGTTCCTGACAGATACTCGTTACCGCACCTCCACGACTCGCAGTTGTATAATTGTGTTATTTTCTCAAAAATAGATTTGGTACGTGCTTATCACCAAATACCTGTCGCAAAAAGTGACGTTTTTAAAACAGCGATTACTACGCCGTTCGGTTTGTTTGAATTTGAGCGTATGCCTTTCGGCTTACGTAACGCCGGTCAAACTTTCCAACGTTTCATGAACGAAGTTTTAGTAGGTTTACCCTTCATTTTCGTCTATTTAGATGACATCCTAATTGCAAGTAAATCTAGTTCGGAACATTTAGAGCACTTGAAACTTGTTTTTCAAAGGTTATAATTGTACTGCATAAATATTAAACCGCCAAAATGTATATCAGGTGTCAGTCATTTGACATTTTTAGGACACAATATTTCTTCAGCCGGTATTTTACCTTCTTCTGAACGTGTTGATGTCATAAATAATTTTCCCTTACCTACTACAGTTAAACAACTTCAGCGTTTCATAGGTATGATTAACTTTTATCATCGTTTCATACCTTCTTTCGCTGAAATCTTAATTCCTTTACATGCCCTGTGTACTAGATTACTGCATGATAAAGTTAAAATAATAAATGATTGGCCTACCGACTGTCTTGACAGTTTTTCCAAAGCCAAAGCCGCTATAGCTGGTGCAACCTTTTTAGCACATCCACGTTGTGATGATAGTTCGTTTTTATCGCTGACAGTTGATTGTTCAAATGTTTCTATGGGGGCAGTTCTTGAACAGCGCGATGACGAAGGTGTACTTGCTCCATTAGCCTTTTTCTCACGAAAAGTTACTTTGGCACAGACAAAATACAGTACCTTTGACAAGGAACTTCTTTCTTTATTTACAGCCGATTAAACATTTCAGATTTTTACTAGAAGGTCGCACATTTATTTGCTTTACTGACCATAAACCTTTGATCAAAGCATTATTCAATAAAACTGAAAGATCTCCCAGGCAAACTAGACATTTAGAATTCATTGCTCAATTTGCCTGCGAAATCAGACATATCAAAGGGAAAAATGATATTGTTGCTGACACTTTATCACGTGAACATGATGCGTCTTCTTTACAACAATGCATTTCCCCAAATGTTACCCAAAAGTCTAACCTAGTCGATATTAACTTTGACTTAAATTTATTGAGCGAAGCTCATCAAGATGATTCTGACCTTAAATTTTTATTATCAGATACTTCATCGAACGCAAAGAGAACTTTTCATTCAAAGAAAATTATGATTCCATATTCTGACAAGTTTATTTGGTGTGACGTTTCCCGCCCTAAACTTCGTCCTTATGTTCCTATCGTTTTTAGATGGACAATTTTTGATATACTTCATGGTTTATCTCACCCTGGTATCAAAGCGACTAAAACATTAGTTTCTAAAAATTATTTTTGGCCCAAAATGACTTCAGATTGTAATCTCTGTGCAAAAACTTGTATTATCTGTCAAACTAATAAAGTGACAAGACATACAAGGAGCCCGATTGCTAACTTTGATATCAAGGGACGCTTCGACCACATTAATATAGATTTAATAGGACCAATACCTCCTTCTAAAGGTTGTTCTTATATTCTTACTGTGATCGAACGTTTTACTAGATGGTCCGAAGCTTATCCACTTCAGGATATTACTGCAGAAACTGTAGCGCGTACGTTATTTCAGAATTATGTTTGCCGATTCGGTGTCCCTGTCACAGTGACAACGGATCAGGGTGTTCAATTTGAATCTAAACTCTTTAATGAATTTTCAAAATTTTTGGGATTTCATAGAATACGATCCACATCATATCATCCCAGTAGCAACGGAATGATAGAGAGATTTAACAGAAATCTTAAAACTGCTCTGAGTGCTAATGCTTCTACACCACATTGGGTAGATGAACTTCCTATCATACTATTAGCTCTCAGGACCATCCCTAAAGACGATTTGCAATGTTCCTCCGCAGAACTCGTTTTTGGTCAAACTATACGTTTACCAGGTGAATTTTTCATAAAATCATATACTTGTACGGATATTCCTTGTTTTATTACTAAATTACGTACTTCTTTTTGATAATTTAACGTTCATTCAACTTTTTCACCATGTTAATTACAAATCATTCGTCAGTTCAGACATATTGACTTGTAATTTTGTTTTCGTTCGGAAAGAACATTTTAAGAAATCTTTTACTCCATTGTACGAAGGGCCTTTTAAAGTGTTGTACCGTACAGATAAGTTGGTTACTGTTGTTAAAGGAACTAAAGCCGTCACGGTAAATATTGACAGGATTAACCCAGCATATTTATTAACTGACAAATGCGATGTCACTCCACCGTTGATTAAGAAAGTTCGTTTTGCTATTGACGAATTGATTGACTGACTGATCTTTTTCTTAGCGGGGGAGTAATGTGGCGATCAGTTCACTTGCTGAGTATATATAAGTTTCACCAAGTCTCAAGTAACCAGGGAAAGAAAGAAAAAACAAAAATAATAACAATTTTATATATCAACATAATAACATGTATTTTTATAAAATGTTAATTTAAACCATTTCCTCCTCGAATATATATATATTTATATATATATCAAAATTTTATTTATGGAATATCTACCATAGCAGCACTGCCCATTAGTAGAATATCGACCGCGAAGCGCAGTTGGACGCGAGATTAATTTAAGGAAATATGTTATTTCATTTAAAATTAGTTTTATGCTTTATTTCTGTACGAGTGTTATGGTAAAAACGCTACACATGGAATATACTGGTCTCAAAATAGAAAAAATGATTTATTGTGTGCATCAACATTATGACGTTCATCTATCATATCCATTATTGCTCTATTCGCACCAATGTAATGTCAAAACTGATAAAATTTCAATTTCTGTGTGAACTAAAACAACCGTCCTAGAGTTTTCAGTTATCGTAATAAAATTTTAATGGGTTTATTCTGTATTGATGTAATCAAAGCGTGGTTAAAAATTCTGTTGATAGAAATTCTATCGGGCAGTTAATAAATTTTCTCCTATTTATGTTCGTTTAATTGCGTTGTTTGTTCACCTCAAATATACAGCGACGCAGCGTACTTTATACGAGATGCATCACGGTTAGTGGCATATTAGACGTTTTGGAAAAACTACAAATAATTTGATATATACGGTTTATGTTATTGGTGAATGTGATGGAAATTGTTTATTGACATCAAGTGTGTATCATCAAAAATATCCAGATAGAAGGTCTAGAAAATTTGAAAGAACGTTTTGAACGTACTGGAATTGTTGCATATGAGAAGAAGGCGAGACGACGAAATGTATTAAGTGATAAAATGAGCTGGCTGCAATTTTAGCGGCAATCGAAAATCCTACGGCAAGTGTTCGGGAATTAATAGTGGATTGTGTAGGTTGGACGAAAACCCGATTATTGTCTGATGCAACTAGATTAGTTCTCCCCCCGTTTTTGAGGATGCTGAACACCGTGGTGGTGGTAGAATTTCTCGTTGGGGTGACCCACCCCAGCAAACGGCCAAAAACCATCCCCAAACGGAGGTTAACGCGTATCATAATAGTTTGAGGGACTCTTACTTGGTGATCCCCCGTTTTCGAGGTTGCTGAACACCGTGGTGGTGGCAAAATTTCTCGTTGGGGTGCAAAACGGCCAAAAACTATCCCCAAACGGGGGTAAACGCGTATTATGATTGTTTGAGGGACTCTTACTTGGTGATCCTCTATTTTCGAGGATACTGACCACCGTGGTGATGGTGGAACTCCTCCCCGGGGTGACCTACCTCCGTAAATGGCCAATAACAAACTTCCAAAGAGGTGAGGGGCGTTCTCAGCATACTCCCGGACAAAGCAGCCACCCCGTTTTTGAGGATGCTATACAGGAAAAAACATTAAAATGTCACCTCAATCTGGTCAACAAAGTAGTCATCTTCATTTACTGTGGAGCTGAAAAAAGATGAATGTATATTTTTTGGGTAAAATATGTTTATATAATAATTGAAACATCTGATTTATTTAATTATAATATATTATATAAAATATTTTTATTGACACAAACAAGTACTGCATATATTGTTATGCTGGCTTTTTTATTACATTATAAAATATTATGACTGTATAAAAAAAACAAACAACAAACTCATTTATTTTTTAATTTTAAATTTATTTTTTACATTCTTTGAACCCGTGCAGTTACTCATTGTGAGAATGCGAAGGGGTATTTTTTTGCCATTGAGAGGGTGAGGAGGTGTCAAGCACTCGATTCGTGGTCCTCTTCGTGTTCGGCATGCTCGGAAATGGGAGGGAAACCTTTTTGTCCAGTGGTATGATGAGAGCGCTCTCTCAACCCTTGGGGGTGGTTATTAGCCGTTAAGGGAGTGAATGGGTATCAGGCACGCGTCCCAGGGTCCTCCCCATAATTAGCATGCTCGAAAACGGGGATCAATAAGTTAGGTTCCGTGAAACATGATCAGTACGCGTTTGACCCCGTTTGGGGGCGGTTTTTGGCCGTTTGCAGGCGTGGGTCACCCCAACGAGAAATTCTACTACCACCACGGGGAGGAGAATTACTTTGGTTGCATCAGACAACAGTCGGGTTTTTCGGGTCTTTTTCCGACTCACACAATCCACCATAAGTAGGGATTTAGAGATCAGTAAATCCAGTGTTTCCCTATGTCTTCGTAAAAATAAGTTTCGCCCCTATCGAGTACAGCTACATCAAGAGCTTTTGGATGAGGATTTAAACCGTAGACTAAATTTTTGCCAGTGGACTCAAAACCAAACTGCAGAAAATGAAGATTTTTTCAAATTTGTGTTGTTCACGGATGAGTCAACGTTTTGTCGTAATGGATTTGTGAATAGGCACAATTTCCATTATTATGATAGAGAAAACTCTCATGTTGTATAGATAAATCATTATCAGCAGAACTGGAGTTTAAATGTTTGATGAGGAAATGTACATGATTATGTTATTGGTTCTCACTTTTTTGAGGGAAATGTGAATGGAGCGGTCTTCTTAGACTTTATGCAAAATACCATTCCACAAATGATCGAGCATATTCCTGATTATATTACAAATAATATGTGGTTACAACTTGTTGGTGCACCGCCATATTTTAGTAGAAATGTTCGTCACATTAGTAACCAGTTTCCTGAAAGAGGTCTGATATATTAATAAACTGTTAAATTATATCTAATTTACTATTTTATTAAATTAATTGCATGACCGTCTAGGTTACCCGACCTGACTTCAACGGATTTTTTCCTTTGGGGATTTATGAGGTCAGACGTTAATAAAGTAGAACCAACGACTCGATAAGATATGATGGAAAGGATTAGTCAGTGTTTCAATCATATAAATGTTGGTATGTTATACAATATAAGACGTTCATTTATCAAGAGACTTCAGTGTTACATGAATCAAAATGGTGGACATTTGTTCGGCTGGTTTCAATATCGTGAAAGAAATTATTTCTCGAAGACCGTTCATAATTATTAAAAGAAAGTGTATGATATCAAAATCTGAGAAATTGTATGCGTTATTCAGCCATGTAAAAAAATTATAGGCATTCCATTTAAAAAAATTGGAAAAAATGTAAAACAAAAGCCCAAAGCCATACTGGATTTTCATGGTAAAATAAAGAGGACATTAATTTACGCAAATCTTAAAAACCATTCGAAATAAAAATAAAGTGTATGATATTAAAATGTGGGGAATTGTACGCTTCATTCATCCATGTAAAAAAATATAGGCATTCCATTTAAAAAAAATTGAGAAAAATAATAACACATCCCCACCAAAAAAAAGTGGTCTGTAAGAAGTAAGAATTTTCAGATTGGCTCGCTTTTCATCTCTAACCCCAAAAAACACCTGGTCAAAAAAAAGTGGTCCGACCGGCGGACCATACCCATGTATACTTATTAGGGTGGCCCATCTTTTTCGAAATCGAAATTTTTTATTTCTCACCCCTGCAAATGGTTCCATTTGAAGAAAAAACAGTCCCCTCAAAATATTATTGAGGCAAATTGAAGGCAAGGGGTGCCGCAGAATGCATTATTATGCAATAATAAAAGTAAATGGAATTATTTACATTCTTTGGTTGATGCATTTTTTTTTTTTTTAATCAACAACATTTATCTTTAGAATGACTAATCAAGTCATACAAATATCAAAGACATTATCTGTTGTGAATATGACATGTGTCATACTACTGTAAATTCGTAGTCTAAGAAAACTAGACTAGAAGTTTTTGAAATAAAACTCTCGTTTTATTTTTGTGTATTTTATTATGAAACGTTTTTTTCATACATAGTACCAAATATTATCCTAAATCTACAAGACATATAGTAATAAAAACAATATTTTTTGCACTAGGCCAAAACATGCGACAGGGTTTCTTTTTTTACATTTGGAAACTGTGATTTATAATCATTTACAACTTGGAGTAAAAACTGTTTTTGGTCTTCATTTTTTGTTAAAATGTCATTATAGTCAGTAATAAGTTTGATTCCTCTCTCAGCGGCATCATTTACAACTTTAATTTTGTTTACAATATTGAAACATCGGGTATAACTTTCATTTTCCCTCCTTGTTGTTGGATCATTTTCCAAAAATTCCATAGACAAACCTAATTTTTGAAAAAACTGTTTAGTGTTCTCGCATATGAAGTCCTGAATTTCCTTGTTTTCAACGTCAGTAATGTTACTAATCATAAGTCGTTTAATACCCTCTTGATTTGGTGCTTTCCTATTCAAAGCTTTAACCATTTCTCTTTTAGTGGTAACTGAAATATCGCCATCAAAGAAAGATAAGCCAACATTTACTGAATTAAGGTACCACAAATGGTTCACTATTTTCCTACTTGCGGCTTGAGATATTTCTTTGTCAATATTTTGATAATTAATGAGTTCTTTACAAAAGTCTAAGTCATGAAGCGGTGCTTTACTAGCAAATGACGCTGTAAACCAGGCCTTTACATAAACCTTTACAATAAAGAGACATATATCTTCAATACTTATTTTTTCTTTTTTTAGTTAGTTGGAACTGATCTTGGAAAAAAAAAATATTTTTAGACAGTAAATGGCTTTGGCCATCCAACGTGCATGATGAAATGCCCCTGGTTGATAGAATGTCGTGTGAGTGGGCTCTTCTTCAACAAAAAGTTTAGAAAGCATTAAAAATTCTTTATAATCATCACGAGGCTGTTGCAAAGTTAAAGCTGCATTTAGAAACTTTACAATTTCGGCTTTAACTGGTTGTAAAATGTGTTTAATTTTTGATACCCGAAATCCAGTTTTTAGTTTATTTTGATCTATTTTAGGCCAAAATTCCCTAAAACGTTTAAATAGTGGCACATTTGGACCAGATGAGGAAGGCATTTTTGTGTCAAACACACTGCTCAAAACCACTTCAAAAATATGATGTCTACAAGAAAAATATAGAATATCTCTTTCTAATTTTTGTTGCAATAGTGTGGCTGCCCCATTTATATAACCCATATTTGATGCTGTTGTATCACAACACAAAGCTATTACCTTTTCGTCCAAATTCCATTCACAAAGCACATCATAAACTGCTTCAGTCTGTTCTCTTCCAGTTGAATTGGACAAAGCTGGTACTCCAAGTAGTTGTTCAATATCTCCACTAGTAACTAAGATAGCAAGTCTATCGATATTTCCCATTCCAGTGAGAGAAGGTAAAAGTTTTCCATCCCAATGGATGACTGGGGCCGGCAATTCAGAATTACCGAAGGCAGTTTTTAATATTTCAGCTCTTTCTTCGCGGATGCGTTGTCTAGAGCGCTGAAGTGTGGTTCTGCTGGTGGACAAAGATGTGGTGTCATGTCCTAGTGCTTCTGCTACTGCCGTCAAAATATGAACTCCATACCTGTCGCTTATTTTGCAAGCATCAAATGCAGCGGCTATTTTTGGTGTGATGATGTTACATGTTCCATACAATCTCCTCTTTTTTGGCTGTGACGGGCCAGGCTGGTCTTGTAACAACTCTTCTTGGGCTTCGATTATTTCATCTTCATTTTCGTTGGAGTCGGCTGAATTACTACTTGATGATGGACAGGTAACTGTTTCCTCTAATCTAGCTTTTTCTTGTTGACTTCGTTGCATTCGTTCGGATAATTTCTGTCTCCTCAGCTGATTTTTCTTGAGAAGCAAGTTGGTAATAAATACCATGCATAAATCCAGGACGTCCCTTTTTTCTTTGGTTAATTAAAAACTGCTTATCTTCATCTATTTTCATCAACTCCAATGCATTTGCATGAGAAATGTCAAAAAGATCGTCCAATTTTTCAACGAAATTTTTTTCTTTACCTCCCGCACTGGCCCTTTTAGCCGAAGTTCCTCCCCTCTGCATAAAGTTTATCTAGTTGTTTAACACAATGAAAATCCTGACGTGTCGGAATGCGAGCTTTATCCCAAAAAACTGACACCTCTTTTATTGTTAATTTAGCACTTTCATGTACACTTAGCTTCACTTCACGAATGTTATAAAAGAGCACTTGTAATACTGGTCTATTAGACGGCAATTTATTGCCAATGATTTGTGACGAATAGTGTCCAACTAAGTAAATGAAAGTATCCTTTCGTAAGGATCTAACATCAGCCATCGTTAAATGTTTTTTCAAAAAGGAACGTATGCTAGAACTTATAATGTCACCACTGTAAAACACAATTGCAAACTGACATAAAAACCTACCGTAGGTGCATTATATTTCCAAACTTCCAAAACAACAAATTTCTACCTGAATGCGGCACGGGTTACCGTTCACCGAATTATCTGAAACTTTGACATAAATTATTCCTAGTATAATAGTATATTTTCGTGGGGTGAGACTTAAAAAATACGCAAAAAAAATTCACCCCCTATAGAGATGGGCCTAATACTTATGTATTTTGACCTGCTGAATCCGAGTTCGAAGTCAGAATTGACAGATTGGCTCATTTTTCACTTCTGACCCCAACAAACACCCTCCCGAGAAAAATGGTCTGCCAGGCGGACCATACCAGTGTATCCTTTTGTATTCAGATCCGCTGAAACCGAATCAGAGTCAGATTGGCTCGTTTTTCACCCCTGGCCCCAAAAAACACCCCCAAGACAAAAAAAAGTGGTCTGTCGGGCGAACCATACCAGTGCATCCTTATGTATTTTGACCTGCTGGAACCGAATTAGTCAGAATTGTCAGATTGGCTAATTTTTCACCCCTAACCCCAAACAACACCCCCTAATACAAAAAATAGTGGTCTGTCCGTTGGACCATACTAGTGTATCCGTATGTATTTTGACCTGCTGGATCCGAATCCGAAGTCAGAATTGTCAGATTGGCTCGTTTTTCACCCTTAACCCTCAAGAAACACCCCCTCCCCAAAATGGTCTGTCCGCTAGACCATACCAGTGTATCCTTATGTATTTGGTAAGGACACACTGGTATGGTCTGCCGTACAGGCCACTTTTTTTTGTTTTTGTGGTGTTTTTTCGGGCTAGGGGCAAAAAATGAGCCAATCGACAATTCTGACTTTTGATTCAGCTTCAGCGGATCTAAATATATAGGGATACACTGGTATGGTCCGCCGGACAGACCACTTTTTTTGTCTTGAGGGTGTTTTTGGGGTTAGGGGTGAAAAACGAGCCAATGTGACAATTATGACTTCTGATTCAGTTTCAGCGGATCTAAATACATAAGGATACACTAGTTTGGTCCGCCGGACAGACCATTTTTCTTGGGGAGGTGTTTGTCTGGGGTCGGGGGTGAAAAATGAGGCAATTTTTCAATTGACTTCGAATTATTCAGCAGGTCAAAATACATATGGATACACTGGTATAGTCTTTTATTTTGGGGGTGTTTTTGGGGGGTCAGGAGTGAAAAACGCGTCAATGTGACAATTCTGAATTCGGATTCAGTTTCAGCAGGTTCGAATACATAAGGATACACTGGTCTGATCCGCCGGAAAGACCATTTTTTTGGGGGGTGTTTTTTGGTAAAAAACGAGCCAATCTGATAATTCTAACTTCGGATTCGGTTTCAGCGGGTCCAAATACATAAGGGTACACTGGTCTGGTTCGCCGGACAGACCACTTTTTTTTGTGATACTGTGTAATTAATTATCAATAAATGTAAACAAATTTTTGGACATCCGGTATAATAATAATTTATCTCAAAAATGTTTTTCATTAAATACATCATTATTAAATAACATTCTACATTTTTGGAAAAAACAATTAATATATAGCGGAGATATGAGAGTCGAAATATGTTTGTAAATTGCCAAAAAAAAAAACAGGAAAAAAATCATAACTTGGCAACGCTGCATCCGATTAGCAAAATATTTTAGGGTGTAATACAGGTCCCTTAGAGGCTTAACTGGCCCAAAAAATCATACTCTTTTTTGTAACTCGCTTTTGTGACACCTTGTATAATTGAAGATAATTTTGCGTTGTAGTAGAGATGAGACATTGAAAGTTTTGTTAAGAAAGTTTTTTATAAAGTTAGCCATTTTTGCACAATCCTTCGAGGGAACGCTAACTGAACTCCCTGTATAAACCTTTTTTTTATGCATGTACTGAACCCGAGATCGGTCGCTTCATGGTCAAAATGACCGACGATATCTTTAAATAGTAGTAGTAGTTTTCTAATTGCACAAATGCAAACTTGCTCCTTCCATGTTTGTCTTCCTCAATATCGGGTAGTTTGACATTCATAGATCAGGTGAGGCAAAATTTGCAATGAGTCACAAGTTATATGCATTTGACCGCTCCGCGACTGATAACGGTTCAAAATTTGTGATGCTTTTGACCGTATTGCGACTATACCCAACATTGAGTAAGTTAATATATCGCATTCACAAGTTTATACCAAAAGAACGTATCTGAGAGCTTCTCAACATCTTGGAATCAAAGAAGAAATTCCTCAACGCCCAGGAAGATGTGCATTTTGTTCAAGCAAAAAGAACAGGAAAACATCAAGTCGTTGCTCTATTTGTGACAAAGGTATCTGCACAGAACATACTATGAAAATGTGTTACGAGTGTTCTTCACAGCAAACTGTGTAGAATAAAATTTTTTTACTACAAATTAAATTTTCTTGTTACGCACACTGTTTATAAATATAACAAAACTGTGTTTTAACCTCTCCACAATAAAATTGTGGGAGGTTACTGAAATTGGTTCAAAATCGAAAATTGAGATAACATCAAATATTTAAGTTTTGAGGTTCCAGGAACCCAAAAAAGTGGTCTTTGAAAAATGTCTGTGTGTGTGTGTGTGTGTATGTATCTTAGCACGATAGCGGCGAAACTACTAAACGGATTTGGATGAAACTTTGCATAAAGGTTTCTTTAGTGCTCTAGAAGATCTGAAAATGTTTTGACTGAGGCCCAATTACGTTTAGTGTCGTTTTAACACCACAAGTTGTTTATTTTATGATTACTTACAATTTGTAATCGAACCATTGAGAAGCAGTAAAAATTCCGATTTTAACGATTTATCACATTTGCAACCTTTCGATTTGGTTTTCGTGAAAAAAATTAAAAAACAAAATAACAATCTATAGTCACGCTTTTTGCGTAAGATATATTTTATAGTCTAACCTAACGTTCGGTAAACTAGTATGTTAAAGCATGCAGACTATACGCGTGTTTTCTCTGAAGACATCATACTACGATATTTGTGATAATTCGCAAAAAAAGTGCAGTTAAAGTTAGTGATAGCTTTGTAAGGCCTACACAACCTATAAAGACTCCGTATGGCTATGGACGGTCCTTAACTGAGCCCAAAGTAAGTTTTTTGCCCAAAACTATTAAAAGTAATAGTGACATTAAAAATTGAATCCATTTCAGGCACAACTCCGGAAAGATTTTCGGCAATCGCAACCTAAAAAACATTAACATAACCTAAAAACCAAACCAAGTGCAATACCAACCTAAAAATTTTGGACAACTGTCAAAAAACAAAATCCCCAGCAAAGTTTTGAGCCAGAAGTTTTGACAGCTGTCAGTTTGACAGATCTAGAACTAACAAAGTTTAGCGACAAGAGATTTGACAGATGTCATAAAATCTTCTTCTCCTGAAACCCTTTGGCATCTGTCAGTTTGACATCTGACATTAGTGACAAGCAACCAAACAACAACTTTCCCCGTCCGATTTAGTTAAAAATCGGTCGATGTCAGTAGATAAAAATAATATTTATTAGCTCAAATTGAAACGGTCTACTATAAACACTTCACCGGCCACAGCTGGCAGAGAAGCTGTCCACAAAGAATTATATGGTTTGAAAAATAAATAAAAAAATATAATTAAATGAGATCGTTCACATTTTTTAGTGCTCTTTTCGGCTTCAAAGATCCACCGAGTGGGGAGGTTCCGATTTTTTATTGATAACTTTTTATAGACTAAATAAAAACAATTCAAAATAATTAGAGGATACTCTTTTTTGCTAAAGTACTATATAGTGGGGATAAATATGCTAAAAACAATTCTGTAAAAAATGACCACGACGCGACCGATCCCGTAAAAACACAACCGCGACTGATCTCGGGTTAAATAACAAAAAATAAAGGAAATTCAATTCATTGATAATATTTCCAAATTAAAACCTGTAAATACTGTACTATAGTCCGAAATTATACATTTTAACCACTAATAAAACCATGATCTTTCCTCTATTAACGATGTGATTTCCATGTGTATTTTCTGACGTCAAAGGGCAACTAGTCGAACAAGCTCTCGCCTCCACCTCAATATGTGATGTGGTTAACTTGCTAACTGTGTATAATTCTTGGTGCCTCAAAGGCACGGAGACGCAGTATTCCGTTAACATGACGCCATAATTTGATGGTCGTCCGCAAGAAGCCTGTGATGGCCTTTGGCGCATTTCCAAGCCCAGAAACCGTCAACTTCAAGATTATGCAAATTTCTCTTCAAAACGACTAAAATTAATCGACATAGTAGAGCGGTAACCCAGAAAGAAACGGCTATTAGTGAAACAATCTTGTAATTTGGTATACTGATTTCTGTCATTTATACGACTATTTTTTTGAGCAGCGCCAAATCAAAATGGCTTCCGGTTTCAAGATGGCGGCCAATCTAGAAAATTTAAAAGAACGTGTTTTCTATCTGAACTATTGATGTTACAAAAAAAGTTGTTAAGATAAATTGTTCCAAATTAAATTCTGAATAAAAAGTGTAATACAGTTTTTATCTAAAACTAAAAATAAAGGCGGTACATATAAAAATATAAAAAAGTTACTTTTTATTTATAATTTACAAGTTTTTCAGCTAAAAATTGTGAAGAAAAATATTTTAAGTTAAAATTTGAATAAAAGTTTTTTATACAATGTTTACCCAACACTAAAAATAAAGCCGCTACACGGAGAAATACTAGAAAATGATTTTATGAATATTTTACAACTCGTTTTACAATCTAAAGCAATTATTACAATGTTTTTGTTGAGTATTCCTTTGCGAGAAACTGAAGACAAATTATTTTTCAACCTAAAGATAATTTAATAAAGATAGGTACAGATTTTTTTAGTTAAACTTACATACCTTTCTTAAGTTAGTTGCATTCTCCTTTACAATTTGTGCAAAGTAATGTGCATTACAAGCCGGCTTTTGTACAGCCACATTTGGTTTCAATGCATCCTTTTTTGCAACTACATTGAATTAATTGTGTAAGTGCTTTACATACCCCCGGAAGTGTTGACCATTTGGCATCCAAACATTGTCGGACAGGCACCATCCCCATTTTTCAAGATTAGGCAAAATCAAATTTGATGTCAGAGACTGTCCCTAAATGTGCCCACTTTGGAAGCACCCGTTGAAGGGGGGATGTTACACGTTATCCTCTTCTTGGAAGTAAACAGTTCCTTTCGTGCCTGATTTACTTCAATGCAGGCAGAAATATTGTAGTACATTAAAACAACAAACCGTTGGAATAAGTTTAAAATTTTATCAGGAACATTTTCTTGAGGTTTCGAAATGAACGTGAAAGCTTCTGTTTTTTTTTATGCGGCATCGACAGCTTAGGTCATTAGCCGCCTGGACGTAGATAATGTACATTGACACAATACAAGTTACAGGTACAGAAATAAATATAAATTAGGTCTATCATATTTTGTAAAATAGGTCAGCTAAACATTATACTAATGACCTTGGCATGTGTAAATTTGCCTAACATTTTCTAAATCGTTGCATTCAAGGAGCCGATGTTTTACTGTAATGATAGTTCCACAGGTAGGATATTGAAATGGTCTTTCATCTCTTAACAAATGGAATCTCTTAACATATATGAGTGTGACCAATTCGAAGACGAGTGAGCACTACCTGCTCTCTGCTTGTCAGCTTCCTAGGGGCTATCCATCTGTTAACTGTTTGTTTCACTGCCCGTAGTTTACTTATTGTGGTGTCTCACTCTGCCTGCCACGCATTAGTAGTTTTGGAGGTAAAAGCATGCCTCAGGTCAGTGTTTATTTTTGGTATACCGCTCTTGGTATGTTCATGTTCTGCTGCCTGACGGGCAGCCATATCAACTTTCTCATTACCATGGATTCCCACATGTCCTGGCGACCAGACAAAAACCACCTGCTTATCGATGTTAGTCATCCAGTCTAATAATGAATGGACATTTTAGACCTGCGGATCTCGTGTGAAAATATTCTCTATCGCTTGAATGCAGCTCAACGAGTCTGTACACATTAAAAATTGATCATATACTGACATCTCGCAGTATCTAAGTGCCATCCATATAGCATACAATTCTGCCATATAAATACTAGCCGTAGATGGTAGTGTCCAGGAGTAAGTCTCTTCCAAAGCTAAAAAGGCGCAGCCCACTCCATAATCAGTTTTTGAGCCATCAGTATAAACTTTCAGTGCATTTGGATACTCATCTATGATTGCGTGAAACATTTGGAGAAGGGTTATGTTGTTTAACTCACCTTTTATAATACTTAGTGAGATTTATTCTTACTAACGGTGGTGTTAGCTCCCACGGCACTATCTCACAATTGCCCAGACATAAGACTTCGGGGAGTTCCATGTCATATTTTTCTAAGAGTTCCTTTGCACGAATCCTCAATGGACGTGTGATGGTAGGTCTAGTCTCGTAGATATCATCTAATTCTGTATCAAGAATTATGGAATGGAGAAGGTGATCTAGGAGAGCCCAGATTTTAGTAACGTAATTTAGTAGCAGGCGGTCTCTTCTAAATTTTAGTGGTGGAAACCCCGCTTCTACGTATACTGACTCCACTGGGCTAGTTCTGAAAGCACCACTTGCTAATCTGAGACCCATGCAGTGTATGGAGTTTAAGACTCTAAGTCGGGATCTGCGAGCCGAAGAGTATCTATGACAGCAGTAATCTAGTTTTGATAGAGCCAAGGATGAGTATAACTTCTCTCTTCTCTCTCAATTTGCACCCCAATTGATACTTGAGATGGAGCGTATCAAGTCTTCAATTATTTTTGCTAAGTCAGTTATGTGAGGACCCCAAGTGAGCTTAGTATCGAAGGTTACACCTGAGATTCGGATTGTATTACTGATTTTTATACGAATATCATTCACATACAACTGAGGTTAGTTGTGAGGCCTTCTTAAGCGACAAAAATGTGTACACTCGGTCATCGACACAGAGAAATTAAAGCCTACGCGTTCTGCTTTTCCGACTAATCTATTGATATTTTTCTGAATATTCTCCTCCATTTCTTCCATCGATTTGGCCGAATAAAATATTATCAAATCGTCCACGTATATGGAGCCTAATACTGGATGTGTAACTTTAGAGATCAGTTCGTTTACAGCAACAGAGAATAGTGTAACACTCAACACTGAGGTACAACGTTCTCCAGAGTAAATGGATTAGATTTGGTGTTATTGATTTGAACTTCAAATTGACAGTTACTTAGAAAATTCTTTATAAATAGAGGAAGACGCCCTCGTAAACCCCACGTGTGTAGTACCTTTAAGATTCCATTTCTCCAAGTGGTATCGTAAGCTTTTTCCACATCAAATGACACTAAAACTGTGTGTTCTCTTTTGGCAAAGCTATTCTGGATGGTATTTTCAAGCAATGCGAGCTGATCGCAGGTAGATCGATGTTTACGGAATCCCATTTGGAGGGGACTTAGAACATGAAGGGTTTCTAAAAGCCACACAAGTCTGTTGTTTATAATCCTTTCTAATAATTTCCTCAAGCAGCAAGTTAGAGATATTGGGCGGTAATTTGATGCTAGATGGGAATCTTTGCCTGCCTTTAAGATAGGAACAATAATGGCTTGACGCCACTGATCTGGGTAAGTACCTGTTCTCCAGATAAAATTGAACAGTTCTAATATTTTCATAGGAAGCTGCTTTATGAACTCGTAAGTTATCCTATCTGGACCTGGAGCTGATTTATTAGCACACGATAGCGCATTTTCAAATTCCAACATAGTAAAGTCCTTATTGTAGTCAAAGGCTTCTTGAGTAACGAAATCGAGTTCTGATTCCAAGCTGTGTTTTAAACGTTGGAAAACGGGATGATACTTTTGAAGTTAGCAGTGTTAGCAGCCTATCGTAAATGAGAACTAAGCTGCCCTCTCTTGGCCTTGCTTGCGACAGAACCGAAGTTTCCGATGGGGCAGCTGCATTGATTGCCAGTGCCGTGTTAGAAGACGTAGGCCTGATAACAAAAAGTAATCCTACCATGACAATGTCGAATGAAAGTAAGGAGGGCAAGAGAGTCACAACGACGTTTATTGTTGAAAGAAAACAAAAACAACACAAGTTTACTATTAATATTTTTTTATGCCGTAAAGATAAAACTTTAGTCAATGAAAAACAAGGCACGTCATTTCACAGAAGAACAATATGCGAGGAACATATAGCCTTTCTGGAGGAACCGGGATCTAAGTACATAGGCCATACTACACCAATTAACGGTACTGGTAGTGGCATTAAGACTTCTCTCTTGAGTTTACTCAATGATAATGATTTTGATACAACGGAGTTGGTGGCGATCGGCTGCGATGGTACTGTAACTAATACTGGTGTCAGAAGTGGTGTAGTACGTCTTATGGAGGAGAAATTAGGTCGACCTTTGCAGTGGCCAATTTGCCTTTTTCATTTTAATGAACTGCCTTTACGACATATAATAACACATCTTGATGGTGAAACAACTGGACCACACGGATTTAAAGGCAATATAGGACAAAAACTGGAGAACTGTGAGAAACTTCCAGTTATAGAATTCCGACAAATTAAAAATAACCTCCCGAAATTGGACTGCAATGAATTTAAATCTACTAGTCTAAGCACAGATCAGAGATACCTTCTCGAGATGGTTCAAGGAATAGAATCAGGTGTGCTGTCTGCCTCTTTAACTGCACGGAATCCTGGAAAAATATATATCATGCGAGATGGTTAACAACTGCTAACCGAATTTTAAGACTCTATACTGCAACCAAAGAACCATCTGAAAATTTAAATATTCTAACGGAGTACATAGTAAAAGTTTATGCTCCGTTATGGTTCAATATAAAACTTAAACCTTCTTGTGTGGAAGGTGCAAGACATTTGTACAGAATGTTGGAGCTTTCTAGATTTTTGCCAACAAATTATCGATCCAGTAATTGAACGAAATGCCTGTTTCGCTCATCTGGAAAATATCTTAATTGCGTTGCTTACAGATCAAGACCCAAAATTCAAAGAGCTTGGAATGAGGAGGATCCTCAAAGCAAGAAAAACGATTAAGCCAGGAATCCGTAAATTTACTGTACCTCCAATAAATTTCAAAGCAACCCATTATTCAGAAATAATTTTTTGGGACAAGGTGGAACTATCCGAGCCACCAATAACTAAAAGTATGGAAATCAACTTGCAAAATCCAGTAGACTTTAATTTCTCCTCATTTCCTTGTCATATCCAAGCGGTGGAAAGGTGCGTGCGACTTGTGACTGAAGCACCTGCTGCTGTCTGTGGAGCTGAAAGCCGCGAAGGATTCATCCAGTCTCGTATAAAGTCAAGAGATACTCTGCCAACGTTTGAGAAGAAAGGAGATTATTTTTTGAAAAAATAGTTTTTTTTAGATTACTTAAGTATTTAGATTTGAATCATAATTTCGGTTTCACCTAATGATTGATTTTTATTAATTATATATTAAAATATCTTTGCCGGCATAAATTTTATTTCGCTTAATTTAGAACTTTTAAGGTCATTGAGGAACCCCAGGACATTTTTTAATCATATTCGCATTTTTCTTGTGTCTTTCAGACCCAAAAATGAAAGTTTTAAGTGCTGTGACAGATGAATCAAACGAAAAAAAATATATAAAAAAATATCTGAAACATATCATTTTATTCCGAACTTTTAAGGCCATTGAGGAACCTCAGAATATTTTTTAATTGGATTCAGATTTTATAGGTGACATTTAGACCCAAAAAGGAACGCTTTGTTTGCTATGACAGGTGGACAAAAAAAAAATTAAAAAGTTTAAAAAATCGTTCCACCCTACTCGTAATGCATCACACTTGCTTTTTTCTATCTCATGCACCTTTAACACTCTAAAATATTTATTAGCCCCAAACTGTATATTCAAACTAATAAGCCCTTCTTTATACAAACAGTAAAAAAATAAAACCGCCAGTACTACTACGACAGTGTCGACAGTTCTAATGCAAATGTTCTTCCAACCTCGTTGAACACAATTATGAATATGCAATATTAGTCTTTTATCTGCTTCTTCTTGATCGCAGGATTTTAGAACAGTATTGCAATAACTATTTTTCGTAATTTCTTCATCAACAGTTGACACAATTTCGACAGAATTAAAGCTATTAGATGTTGTTATATCATTTGCCGATAAACAAAATAATTCTGTTTTATTTTCAGCGTTTTTCAGAAATACTGACCAATTCTTTGGTAGTATATTGTTACTACAGACTTGCCTTCTTATTCCGACTCCTTTAGTTTCTCTCGTATGACTTTTTAAACTGCCTTTTTGTACACATCTGATATTATGTCGACACGTTTATCTTTTAATTTGACAATATTAAGTTTAATATGTGTCTGAAAACCGTTTTCTGAATATTCTTCAAATTTCGAAACTCCTTTAGGAGAAAGTAGATGGACTAAAGCGGGGCCGTTGTAAATTAGGCAGCCGTAGTTACTTTCCGGTGTAATATTTATTTCATTTTCAGTTAATAATGGTATATTTTATATATCTTGTCTACGCGATTCGCTTACAGCACCGAGATTTAAAATATTATGCCTTCTAGTCTTTAATTAATTCATTCTATAATTCATGATCGTTACTATATGGTCAAAAGATAATTATTATGACAAGTATAGAACATTACGTTACGTATTTTATAAAATATCAGAAGAAATTGACTTTGTGTTATTTTATCCCGTAGAGTCTTAATTTTTAGTTTTAGAAAAAAACTTATAAGAACTTTCTTCTTCAAAATTTAATGCGGAACAATTTTTCTTAATAACTTTTTTTCATAAAGTAAATAGTTAAGCTAGAAACGTCGATCTTTTAAATTTTCTAAAACAGCCGCCATCTTGAAACCAGAAGCTATTTTGATTTGGCGCTGCTCGGAAAAATAGTCGTTCTAATGACAGAAATCAGTATATCAAATTACAAAATTGTTTCCCTAATAACCGTTTTCTAAGGGTTTTTACTGCGTTTGCCGCCATACTAATAGAGTGTGTTTATTAGAAAGAATGGAATTTTTAATTATCGGAGGTTATTGAAAGCGTAACGAAGACATACTGCATAATTAAGAGGGATGAAAGCGCGGCATTATACATAGGCGACGGATATTCATTGAAATGATTCGTTCCAAAGCGATGAAAACTCATCAATAATATTATATATCAACACTTCACTAGGCATGAAGTAATGAAGGCATAATTAAAATCGTAATTATTGAATAAAGTCAATATCGACGTGATTTTAGTCATGAGAACAAAAGGGTTCACATTTCTGTATTAAAATCGTGGGAAGGTGAATAGGTCTATATTGCATATTTGATGCTTTGAAATTGTGGAAATTCGATAATTTGCAAAATGCATTACTTCTGGGTAAACTTGCGAGTGAAAATGATGAACTTCGATGAGAGAAATCAACGATATTATAGTGATAGATGTAGCCTAAAAAGTTGTACACAAACACCAAAACACCAACATTACAAACACTCGATGCTAGTTTCGCCAACAATTTTGGCGTCATCTAGAGATGATTAAAACTAAAGCACGGCTAAAGATGTTTATATATTTATACTAAAACTAGTGGAAGCATTATACTCTTCGCCGATTTACTGAGCTTTTATTTCCACATCCAGTGGAAGTATAGTAACGACAAAAAAATTATTGTTCAAATAGGCTTAGAATGATGAAACGTCGCGATTTTAAGTCTGAGCCAAAGAAAAATTTCTGTCTGTCTATCGGTCTGTCTGTCGATCTGTAACTTTTTTTGTGCGCACGTTTACTCTGGAACCGCTTGAGATATTGACTTGAAATTTGGTACACATATGTGCTTTAACGAGATCTAGAACTAGATTATATTTTCGTCTTGTTCAGTCGAAGGGATGGGGGGTAAATTGGGGTAAATTTGGGGAAAATAGGTAAATCAAGCAGGTAAGAGTTCATAAAATTGGTATTTAATAATAATAATAATAATAATAATAAATGATTTTATTGACAGGAAATTATACAAAATTTACAATATAACATGTTAGTCATTGCCTGTCAAATGGCAGAGTTCAAACGATCTGTCCGTGGGACTGGGGTTTGCTCTTCCACTCAACCATAGGGGCCCCCGTATGAGACTGAAATAAACATATCCACGATCAATAAATAATATCTTAATATATTTCAGCCTCATATGAGGGTAAAAAAAAAAAAGGTAAAAAAAATATGATTTATCAAATTATGTTATTTAATTATACTAACAGTAGTGAAAAAAAGAAAACACTTAATATCTACTTATGGAATATATGTCAAGGTAAAACAAAATTCCTAACCTTATACACATCTAATTAGCTATGAGTGTGGCTCTAAAGAAAAAGAAGATGAAAACTAAATAATGGCGTTATCAAATTAGGTATTAAATGAAAGGGTGCCCTGTAATAAATCTTTTTTAATCTTGCGTTGGAACGAATTTATTGATAAACTTTTATAACTCTCGGGTAACCAGTTGTATAGCTTAGATATCTGATATGAAAAGGAGCATTCGTAAAAAGAGGTATTATGCTGAGGTGGTGTTAACCGAGATTTGTGGCGTATATTTACAATATGCACATCGGTACGAAACCGAATTTTGTTACAAAGGTATGAAGGCTTTTTGGTCATGATAATTTTATGATATAGCGTACAGGCGTGGATCAGCCGCATCTGTTCTACATTTATCCAACCAATTTCCTTTAAATATCGAGAGTTGCGATGTCTTCTTCTGAGACCACACACAAGACGGACACATGAATTTTGTATGCGTTGAAGGCGACGGGAATCTGAACTTAATATATTAGGTCCGTAAACTACATCTGCATAATTTAAGTGTGAAAGAACTAAAGTGTTACACAGTTGTATTTTCAGCTTTTTACTAAATAAAGTCCGATTGGCATATATTAATTTTAGGTTACAGAAAGCGCGACGCAAAACCATGACTACGTGCGTAGAGTACCTGAGAGAGTTATCTAGATGAAGCCCAAGATTTTTTGATCAATCTTTTACAGGGATGATGTCATTGTTGACAGAAGTTTTTATATTTTCGGAGCATCTCTTGCGTGCCATAGTTCTGCCAAACAGAATCGCGTTTGACTTGGAGTGGTTGATAGATAAACAGAATTTATTTGATACGGAGAGCAAGGAATTCAGATCATCGGTGACATTCAGACATGCTTGATCAACTGCATTCTCGTTGAAGGAGTAGTATAATTGTGTATCATCAGCATAGAAATGTGAAGTGCAAAACTGTAAACATCTACTAAACTCGTGGGTGTATAAGATAAAAAGCAGTGGCCCGAGTATGGAACCTTGGGGCACTCCACTTTCAACTCTAACATACTCAGATAAACAATTATCATACATCACGGCCTGGAGGCGACCTACGAGGTAATTTTTCATTAAGTTAACTAAGTTGTCTTCAAATCCGATATAGGGTAGTATGGAAACTAAGAGGTCATGATTAATTCTGTCGAAAGCTTTGGTATAATCGAGCAATACAAGTAAGCACAGTTTATTCTCATCCAGTGCGGTGTGTATATTTATTTATTTATACATCCAGCAGCCAAAAAGGCCATTTACAGGAGTACATGATGAATAAGAAAATTAACAATACACAGCTTAAATACAATAGATTACAATCAAAATTAAAATAGTAAACAGGACAATAAATAGATAGAGTGACAAAGACATGCGACATTTCTGGATAAGTAAATTTATTAATTTGGAAGTAAACTTAAAACTTTGCTTTTAAATTGCCTCATACTGTTAGAAAAAATGTCTACATTATTTAAGTTATTATAGCTTTTACACACAGAGTTAACAGGGCAGTGAAAATGATGAAACGAGTTTGACACCGATACATGAAAGGTATTACAATTTCTCGAAGAAAGACGTGGTATATTAAAATATAAACAGCTGAGTAAAAAGGGTGAGTCGATATGATTGTGTATAATTTTATATAAAGTTAGTAAACCACCCAACTCACGTCTTTTGCGAAGTGAGACAAAATTAAATTCGTTTAGAAGATTATAATCGTAGTTTCTGACGGGGTAAAACTCATGTTTCATATAATACAAAAATTTTAGGAATCTTTTTTGTACATTATCAAGAAGTGATATATACCTTTCATGGAACGGATTCCAAACTATGCTGCAATATTCCAGTTTACAGCGTACCAAAGTTATAAAAAGATTGCTGATTACCTCGACAGAGGAAAATTCTCTGCTGTTTCTAATAACAAAGCCTAACATTTTAATTCCTGCAGATACAATATTATTCAATATCATCAGTGACCTTGAGAAGAGCTGTGACGCAACTATGGGCGGTACGAAATCCAGACTGAGTGTGAGGTAAAATATCAAAAGTTTCCAGATATACTTGAATTTGAGAATTAATTATGTTTTCGAAGGCTTTTGATATGGTACACAAAATACTAATCGGTCTAAGATCTTTATAAGATTCCGGTGGATTGGATTTAGGAAGGGGAATAACTTTTGCTAGTTTCCATACTGAGGGATATACGTTATTTATTATACAGAAGTTGAATATGTGAGTTATGTAGGGCAGGATGTAAGGACAACTATGGAGCAAGATGTTAATCCCAATGTTGTCAGCACCAACTGCTTTAGACTTGATTGAGAGTAACGTACTGTATACGATATTATCATTAAGTGGACTAAATTTGAAAGTACCAGTGGCCTGCCGTATAGTGCTGTTAGTTAGCTTTCGTAACTCTTTATAATAGATCCAATGGTGGGGTGCCTTAGTTTTTTTAAATTTAGAAAGAGTCACGAAGTGACATCATAAACTTGAGGGTGTCAGTAAGCCACGGTGCCTTTTTTTCCTAATTACAACAGTTTTTACAGGGGCATGGGAGTCAAACGTTTCTAATAGAAGCCTGTTGAAAGTTTCGATTTTGTCACCAATATTATTAATGCGATAAATTTGTTGAAGATTTTTATCAGTCAGGGCATTAATGAAGTCATCTTCTTTGAAATTTTTAAAATCTCTATATGTGTATTCGAAAGGTTGAAATTTGTGCGTATCTACGCCAATGGAGCAGTGAATCAAGCAGTGGTCAGAAAAAGGTTGCAAGACGGAAGGTTGTACAATATTTAGATCTTCTGTACATATAATTACATCGAGTAATTTCATAGAGGTTGAACTAATACGAGTAGGTTGGTCAATTACCTGCTTTAAACCAAATGAACTGATGACATTGTTAAACATTATGCACTCTTTACTAAGCGAGTCCAGAACATCTATATTTAAGTCTCCCGCGCACAGTATATAATCAAATGTAGGCACAGCCAAAGTTAGCAGGTTTTCAAATTCATTTAGGAATACTTCATAGAGGGAGGCGTGAGGAGAGTAGAGGGTACCTAATGCATATTTTTTATTTTTAAATTCAAGTGAAAGCCATAGTTGCTCGGTTAAATTTCCTTTCATGAAATGTAGTATATACAAGAGAAGCTAAGGTCTCAAAAAAAAATTTGGCATTAGCCACCCTCATTACCACCCCCATTATTAAAGGGAATGACAAAAAATGTGATTTAGTGTGTGTACAAGAACCAGAAACATCAAAATATTTTTTTAATTTATCCACCACTTAGATATGACAGCTGTTCATCCATCGGGAAATAAATTGTAAGAAGTTTTAGGCACCCCAAACACACTCGTTATCAAATGAAAGATCAGGGAAAATTAGTTGCAAGGATTGTAATTCGGTCAAACAAAACATCCACTTATGACAAGATTCAAGAAACATATTGTAGAGGGACTGAAAAGTCTTGTGTTGGCCAAGATACCTTCGATACTAATCATAAAATTGTTATCAGTAACTTAAGGTCAATTAGAAATCTAACAAATCATGGGCAGCTGGATGCTTCTGAAAGCTTAAAAATTTCAAATTGTAGAAGCTCTGAATAGTGACAGCCCCTATCCCAAATAGTCCACTGTATTCATTATTAGGTCATAATTCTTCGAATCAAGCCAATATTTAAGTAAGGACAACAAGATTGTTTGAATGCTTTCAACCATGACAATATTTTAGAATAAATATTGGAAAATTTGTAAGTATTTCCAGATGATGCCAACATGATTGGTGAAACGGGCTTCGAGTGTGATGTTCAAGTGTTTTGTTGTTTGTAGACAGTGCTTGAGAGGCAACGTCATAAATAAGGTTATAGGTTATAGAAGGTTGAAGATCATACATGTAGTAGGTATCTTGAGATGAAAGTGAAAGAAATATTAGCTAATAGGTTTCAAATCCAATTATTTTTTTTTACCCATTAAATAGATATAATAAAAGGAAAGTAGGTAAAATAGTAGGTAATAATTGGAAGAATAGTACAGTACTTAAAAATTTTGTAAACACATGTAATTGTGGTAACAATACAATAATATGATCACAAACAGTGTATTTTTTAGTTTTGCCACTATAATTTTTTTGTTTTCTTGATCACATAGTGTATTCACTCAGACGTTGTATTCCATGAAATGGCAAAGGATTCGATTTTAAGTAAGGACGCGTACAGAGAAAGATCCGTAGTTATTTTAACCTTTTGACCGCTAAAGCCGGATATATACGAAAAAATAGGTCGCATCTCCTGTGCTCAAAACTAATACTTACGCAGGGCAAGTTATTACTTCACAACTTAAGTCGGATGCATCCGTTGTATGGAATAGTCCACAATGACAATAAATTAAATGTTTATGTTTACTTGTTCTTTTTACCCGTTTTTATTATTGAATTTTTCATAAAATAAATAAGTCAATATAATTTTAATTTTTTTTAATAACAGTTATTTCTTTCTGTATATTTACACAAAAATATACAATGCTTGAATATTGAAAGTTATTACTTTGGTAAACACGAAAATATCGTTGACAGCTCAAGACGTATATATCCGCCCCATCAATTTTCGTTAGCGCTGAACTTGCGTCTTTGTAAAACGCCGTTAGCGGTGAGAAGGTTTAGTACGAATATAAAACAAAACAAGCCAAAAACGTACTCTTCGCCTGTTCATTGAACTTTTTATATAATTGTTACATGTTCTATAGGATACTCTTAACAATTTTTTTAAATAATGTTAGTTCTAGACATTTTTAATTTTATAGTACGAACTTAATTGCTAAAAGTCTCAGTGTAAAATAAAGTAAAAATAAAAAGAAAACTATACCAAACCCCATTTAGGTTTCGAAACCGGGACCCTTGGATTCCGAGTCAATTCAATTCAATTCAATTCAAACAAATTTATTTAACATTGAACATACAAGATATGCGCCCGAGTCGATCCCGGTTCAGAGCCGACCGCATAACCACGTCGCGCAGCGCCGTGGTGAATGTACGGTCGGGTGAAGCGGGTTCGACTCAAGCTGAAACGGCAGGTGAGATGTAAGGTTAGAACTCATGTCTAGAGGAAAAAGACTTAAACCTAACAATTTCGTTGTACTCTAACTAGGGAACAGTTTTAAAAACACTTAAAAATTACTTAAAGCTAAGAAAATGAGGTTTTATTTACCACACGCGCACTATTTTAAGAGGTCTGATTGCTGATACGGGAAAAGCTCAACGAAAAAACCCATTCGAGCCAATGGCAACGTTCATCCGATGGTCTGCCTGCCTTCGGAAAGTTAGGGTGAGAGGGAAGTTATGATTTAGAAGCCTTTGATTTAGGATTCCGAGTCAAAAGCGTAAGAACTACACTACCACCTAGTGGAAGCGCATAGGCTAGATTAGGGGTTTCGTGGGAAATAAATGATTAAAGTTGGAGACATAGTTATTTTGTTAAAAGGCATCTTTCTATGTATGAAAATCCATGTTTCCACCTTTAGCTTCACGGGCCTCACCTGCACCTTCTGAAGGTTAAAATATTTTGATTAAGATATCTCAAGAACTATTCATCGTAGAAAATTCGTTTTTTCGCCAAGGTCTCTTTATTACGAAGAAGAAAAGCTATTATGGATTTAGACGTATCTCTAAGCATTTTTAAGTTATTCGGAAAAAACATTTTAAAAAAGAGTTCTCTGTCCCTTCACTGGTGTAAAACAAGTGGAACATTCTCTCAAAAATATTCCTAAATAAAATCCGTTCTTTAGTTTTAAAACGAGCAGTTGCCACCTACAGGAAGTAGTTTCTATCCGGCAGTAAATAGAGCTCCCCCGACCTTTGGAGACAATATTTTTCATAAAGGTTAAAGCTGGCTGTACTTTCATAATGGCGGCCATATGTTAAAAGAAATGGTGCAAAAACTTTTTTCACAAAAAACAACGTGCATAAAGTTTTCTACAATTTTGTTCCTATACAGTATTTTGATAGGAGTTACCATTTTCCAGATAAATGAGTCCAAAATTAAGAAAACATGGAAATTCATATATCGGTAAATTGTTTAGAGGAAATAACTTTGACAATAATTATTGTAAGGCGTATAATATAACTTTACTGTTAACATAACAAAAATTAAAATAAATTGAAAAAAATTAATAATAATAATATTATATTTTGCAGACATTTATCTCGAAAACGGTAACAATGGGTTATGAACAGATTAGGGTTAAAAGTGTTGATAGTGACATCTTTTGGATTCTGCTGGCTCATTCTAATAAAATTACACAGCCCCACAAAAAAAAAAGAATGTTCAAAGCAGCGAACCAGACCCATGTATCCCTATATATTTTTGGTCGCTGAATCCGAATCCGAGGTCAAAAAAAATCGTACACCCCAAAAACATTAGCTAGAGCCAAAAAACACCTCTGAAATGCGGTAGGAAGAAAATTAAGCTACGAGAATAGTTGTTACATCTTAATCGATCGAACTATACAAATTAAGGTTAAACAGCAGCGTACATACAATAGATATGAAACACACCTAGGGAGGGGCGAAAACTAGCCCCTATATATAAAAAAATCGATCCAAAACAGCAATGACTGCTGAAAAAGCTCGAAATATCTAAGTTTGGTTAAAGTGATAAGAAACTGCATCAGGTCTGACGTAATCTTCATAAACTACCCCTAAAGGGTTGAGAACAACCACTCTTGAGTTTAAAGGACACGAGAAAAATGAGAAAAAACGTAAAATCCGACAGGAAATTGTGTAGGACTCTAAAATAGAACCATAAACTTACGCACCATCAACGTACTACAGTGTCAACCCTCATAAGGTGTGAAAACTACCCTCATTCAACATTCAACATGAAAAAAGCTGCAGTGACCCCCGAAACGCTCGAAACTCCGGAGGTTTGTAAAAATGAGAAGAGTCGGCAGTAGTTTTGGCTCAATTATTGAAAACTACCCCAACAGCGTTGCCAAAAATCACCCTTTATCTTAAATGACACAAGAAAAACAAAAAAAAACATTCAACATGAAAAAAGCTGCAGTGACCCTCGAAAAGCTCGAAACTCCGGAGGTTTGTAAAAATGAGAAGAGTCGGCAGTAGTTTTGGCTCAATTATTGAAAACTACCCCAACAGCGTTATCTTAAATGGCACAAGAAAACCAAAAAAAAAAACATTTATCCAAGAGTATTTCCATTTTTATGGATGCTATGATTAGTTAAATTTGCGCAGAACTCAGAGTTAGACTTAGAAAGTCACGTGCCACTGTTGTTATTCAAGTCGCCTCCCCTAGGGTCCACTCCCCTGTGTAAGAAACAACTATAAGAAGTTACAGTGACTTCTGAAAAAACTCGAAACGTCTTAGTATGTAAATCCGGTTAGTTACTCTCTGTTTTTCCAGCATCCTACCGATGTAGGGGTGGCATCTCGCAACCCCGTAGAAGTGGTTTTCAAGCACAGCGTCGAACATAGTCTAGTTTCTTCTCACTTCCACACAACGCAGGTGTTTCGAATGTTTATAGAGATAATTGTAACTTTTTATAGTTAAATCTTATATAGGGGTAGTTTTCACTACGAGGGTTGGCACTGTAAGACGTTGATAGTACGTAAGTTTCTAGTTCTATTTTAGAGTACTACGCAATTTCAGCCAATCATAGCATCCATGAAAATAGAAATCCTGTTGAATTTTACGTTTTTTGTTGTTTTTCTCATGTCCTTTAAACTTAAAGGTGGTTGTTCAACCCTATAGGGGCAGTTTATGAAGATTACGTCGGACCTGATGCAGTTTCTTAGACATTTCGAGCTTTTTCAGCAGTCATTGCTGTTTTGGATCGATTTTTTTATATATGGGGGCTAGTGTTCGCCCCTCCCTGGGGGTGTGTTTCATATCTATTGTATGTACGCTGCTGTTTAACCCTAATTTGTATAATTTGATTGATTAAGATGTAACAACTATTCTCGTGGCTTTTACCCCATTCCAAGGGTGTTTTTTGGCTCTAGCTAATGATTTTGGGGGTGTAAGATCTTTTTTCACCTCGGATTCGGATTCAGCAACCGAAAATACATGGGGATACATGGGTCTGGTTCGCTGCTCTGAACATTTTTTTTTGTGGGGCTGTTATATATAAATTATTCTTTGATACCGGATTTGACAATAAAAGGTGGTTTAAGTATTAACATCCGCATTAACAGAAGAGTACGGACCTCAAAAATATTCGGCATTACTGGGCCTTCATTCATTTACTAGATGTAACTCAGTCAGCGCCTTTAAGGAAAAAGGAAAGATAAACCCTAAAAATGTTAATTTCTCCCAAATATACCAAATATATTCGAACATTTCAAGATTTGGGGAGCAGCTGGAATATTGATAATAATAAATTAGTCGCATCATTAGAGGAATTTACATATGCCGTATATGGATCAAAGAAATGCGCTAGCGAGGACGAGTTTCGCCTAATTGCCATTAGACAGAAATGCGGTGACAAATCAAATAGTTTCAATACAACAACAATCACTGATATACAGGGTGTCCGGAAACAAAGTAGAAAAAAATTAACTGTAAATTCTTCAGCCCAAATTAATTGAGGTTCTTCAAATAACATTTTTCAAAATATCCCTTCGTTTACGTATTCTCTTCGTTTTCGTATTTGCGAAGAGTATAATAACTGAGGCGTAACTAAAAGTTTAAAAATTAAATTAAATATGAAAAAAAACTTTTTAAAAACAAGCTTTTATTATTATATAGATGTACTAAAACCAAAAAAATAAAATTAACTATCTTAAAAATTTGCCGCGTGAGTAGAAAAAAATACAAGCTTTTATTTTTTTAATTTTTTTTTTTTTTCGTTTTAGTACAACTAAATAAGTAAAAACTTTTTTTTAATATTCAATTTTTTCATATTTACCTTTTATAATTCTTTTTATAAGATGAAGTATATAGTTGACTGCAGTTGCTGCACAAAATAATAAATAAAAAAATGTTTACAATGAATAACCAAATTTCCCGTAAAGTTCACGAATTCTAAAAGTTCCTAAGTACATTGCTCTCCGTCGCTTTCCTATTTAATAATTAATTTTAATAATAACGAATGAGAATGCGAAAGTTGTATAATATGATTTATAAAGTATATAATCACACTGCGGTTATTATTTTAAACCCTTGTTCGCTGTAACTGTTTAAACAAATTAATGTTTCAAACTTTTAATTAAGTATTTTAAATGGAGCTGCCGTGATAGCTTATTAAAAACATTCGTTGTTCAGATAGCGTTGGCGGTCTTTAAGTATTATAAAAACTGGTTAGAAAGGAGATGTTTATTGTCTAATCCAATACAATTCAAAATAACAATGTTGAAGTGGACACAATAGTAGTTTATGTCACCAAGACGAAAAACAGTTTTTCGTCTGTGTGCCATACAATATTTTTTATTCGAATGTGCTTATGGTTATTAAAATGATAGGAAAAATCAAAATATTATGTTCTTAAGATTTACTTGCTACCCCGCAAATGATACAATTTTCAAGTTTTCTTGTAACAGACTGCTGTGAACTAAAGCCAGATATAATAAGTAACAACTGCACAACTGCTGTCATATCAGTTTGCTTGAAATTAGTATCGAATTCATTCAATTTATATATTATAATATCGAATTTAATCGAAAATATACTACATAAAATAAATACAATAAAATGAATTGTGAAGAATTTGTTGCGGGAACACCCCCAGAAGTAAGAGAGCTAGCAAATTTGGCTTCGATGGATTTAATGCCAGAAAAATCAAAAATTATTTATGAAAGGAGAAGCTATTATAAATTTGAAAAATATTTGGAGCAAAACCATATAAACATGATTTCCGAAAATGTATTACTTGCATATATGGCTAAACTTGCAGAAAATTATAAATCGTCAACTTTATGGTCGGCTTATTCAATGTTAAATTGTATTAGAGAATATTATTTAGGTATTATGCAAATCACAACTTACGCACTTTTTTATTTATTATGAAAATACCTACTTTCTGTATATTGTTGCCCTAATCTGTTAAAAAATAGGAGAAACGTTGACATTTCAAAATTTTTGAAATTAAGGGCCTTTCTAAAAAAGAAAAATGTTGGCTATGTACCAAAAAAATCGAAAACGTTGACACGAGAACAATTTGAAAAATTTTTAACAGAAGTGCCAGACGACAAATATTTAATGCATAAGGTAATTTTTTAAAACTAAGTACCTACCTACCGTTAAAATCATATTATTTGTAGGTGGTATATATATATATATATATATATATATATATATATATATATATATATATATATATATATATATATATATATATATATATATATTAGGCGTAGCAGGTGCCTGTCGCCGTGAAGAATTGGCATTTTTAAAAGTGTCACAAATAGAGGATTTAGGAACAGCTCTTTTAATAAAAATTCCCGATAATAAAACAAATAGACCTCGCTCATTTACTGTAACAGGGGAATATTTAAGATATTATCGGAAATATTCTTTACTGCGACCACCAAATTTTGAAGGAAATGGCCGATTTTTCTTGGGTTATAGAAATGGCAAGTGTTGCAAACAAAATGTGGAATTCATAAAATCGGGGCAATTCCTTTTGAAATTGCATCTCATTTGAAGCTTGCGAATGCCAAAGAATATACGGGGCACTGCTTCCGAAGAACGTCGGCTACGTTGCTGGCTGATGCAGGAGCAGACATAACCTTACGTAAACACCACGGAGGATGGAAATCTTCCACTGTAGCTGAGGGCTATGTGGATGAGTCAATAAATAACAAATTTGAAATAGCTAACAAAATATTGAATCACTTACCCCACACTTCTACGGTTCGAAACACAATAACATCACAACATTCACAAGAAAATAGTATTTAAGATACAGACAACCATTACACTTACTCAAACAGAATATAACACACTAAACATACACAAAACTGAGACAATTATCGCACCCCAATCCACTTTAACTGAAAATGTTGCACTATACTTAGAAAGTTTGAACCGATCGATAATTATACAAAATTGTTCCAATTTTACTATTAACATAAAAGGTTCAGAGACAATGTAGTCATATATAATAGTATAGGAAATAGCGTGCAAATTCGACGACGAGTGGTTACCGTCTGCCAGTCGGTAATCAGAGAGACCATATAAATACAACATTTTTTTCTCTCTGGAACTTTTTGGTATGGTGGGGGGATGGGGAGGGGGTGGCATTTATTTTTAAATCGAATGATTATCGATATCTGTCCGCATAGGTAGTTAGTATATGTACTTCACATACCCCAATTACGCTGGCAGACGAAACTTCCGAGCGGCGCGCGACTAATGTTTTCCCGTCCGGAAAACTGTTTTTTAAAAACAATTAGAAATTTTCACAAGCAAAGAACAAAAATACAAAAGTAGCAATTTATTATGACGATGTGTACAATACAAGGTAAAGTGACAAAAAGCCTGAATTAACATCTTCCGAGAGAATAAGTAACTTTAGCTTATCTCTTGCTGTGACGTTGGGATGCTGATCTCAGCTGGAAGTCAAGGGGTACTGGCATCTATAACTCCTCCATCCTTAGAAGAAGTTTTATGGGGATGAAAGAAAACTTCTTGTCTGCCGGTTGAGGTCTTCTTCTTCTTCTTCTGCATTAGTCTTTCTCTGCATTTATAAATGACGAATATTATCAGTAGGGTACCAATAATAAATAATGGGGTCGTCCAGAAGTGGGTAGAGCTTTCTCCTCTTTTGGTAATAGATAAGGGCAGAAGCTTCTTTTGGTTTTGTTGAATCTTCTGAAGTCCATCTAAGGGGATTTTGTCGATATTGAGATGGTGTTCTTCCGGGTCTTGGATGACTGCCGTTTCAATTTTCGGTAGTGTTAAGGGCTGTTCTTGAATTTCTGTTTTTGTATTTAGATAAACAAAATTTAACGTCTGGAACTGACATCCTCTGGGAAGTTGAACTAGGTATACTCCCTGTAGCGTTTGAATTTCTGTTGAAGTACATTTTGTTAGAACTTTGGTTTGCCTTGGAAATATAGCGACATAGTGGGCTTCTGTTAACTGCTCTATTAAAGGTGTGGTCATCGCGATTTTCGTGTGATGGCAACTAGCTTGTTTATTGTTTAGTTGTAATATTTGGAATATGCAGTCTTTCTTATCGACGTCCTGAATTATCAAAGTGTTTTGACATAAGTACATGGTTTCCAACTGCATACAACGCTTGCTGTCATACTGATAGAGTTCAGCATTCATTGTTAAGAAGGGTGAAGGTGGTATAATGGTTGTGGAATTTTTCGTGGGTATCGAATATAAGTGATAGTGGGTAAAGGTTTCAGGATGTATCAAAGGGAAGTGCAAAATAAAGACTATTCTGTGATCCGAGTAGTAGGCATCTACTGTGATTATCTTATAATATTTTATTAATTCTTCCTTCCGTACATAAAGTAATTGTTCGGAAGGGTGATGACTTAACATTATATCAACAATTGAATTTAAGTTTTCAAAACTCATTATACTATTATGTAAGATACCTATTTTTGCAAATGTTATTGAATTTTCAATATCTGTTAATAACTGCAAGGTGGTTTGTAGGGCTAAGTTTAATTGATCAAGTATGTTTCTAGCTCTCATGTAATGATTGAAATCAAATACGAATTTCTTTAAGTCTGAGCTTACTCCATTTATTTGCGCGGTGATTTCTTCCTGATTGTGACTCAGTAGTGAAACTGTTGTATTAAAGTTTTCAATTAAATCGCGTGTAATGGAAATATGTGAGTTAAGATTTTGCACAATATTTTCTTGGTTGTTTTGTAATTTTTCAATTGCCTTGTTATATCTTTCAGCGTCTTCTTGGTCTAAGTTACCTGAAATGGCTTTTATTATGCTTCCTAACCCATTTATTAGTCCGCGTTTGGTCCGGTGAGTTGGGTAAATAGTGTCTAATTTCCGTTTCGCGCTCTTGAGTTGATACTTCAAACTTAGATCGAAATTTTGTAAATTTGAATGGTATGCTTGACAGCTATTTATTGCTTTAGTTATTAGATCGTATTGCAGAGAAATTGTTTCGATTTCTTGTGATATAGGTTTTAAATCGTAGTAATGTACGAAATCGTGTAAGCTTGTTTGAATTCGGGCTTGTCCAAGTTTTAGTGGAAGGATTCCGGGGTTAGTTTCTAGGTTAGTTATCCGTATGTCCTGGGGTTGCACTTGTACTAGGATGTGCGTCAACCTGTAAGGATATATTCTTGTCAGTTTGTTTGGTTGGAATATTTTTTATAAGTCTTTTATGTCTAGTTGTTCCGGGGATGCCGATAGTTATCTTATTATTTTTTGTAACCACTTGGGGTGTATATTTTGGATACATTTTATTTCGTATTTTGCTGAATCTTTTGACATAAACCTTTTGTTTGGGTTTATACTTAATTGGTTCTTGTCTTTTTTTGTTTAGGTTGTTTATGGCTGCAGTTTTCTTTTCGACTGAACATTTATGTATTTTCGCGTAAAGTTCTTTTGTTTTTTCGCGGTGCTGAGAAATATAATTATTTAGTAGAGCATTGTCTAGTTCTATATCAAAAGGATCTTTAGTTGATAGGTGGCCATTTATAACATCAATTGGTTTTTGTTTTGTTATTGAGTGTATCGAATTATTGTAACCTAAAATTGCATATAGCATTAATTCCTTAATGTCTGAATTATTTTTGTCATATTTAAGTATCCGTAAATGTTCTATCAGTGTGGAATGAAACCGTTCCATTATTCCATTCGATTGTGAGTTACCGGGAGTTGTATAATGAATCGCGGTTTTATGGGTTTCCATGAACTCTTGAATCATTTTGCTTTTAAATTCACCTCCGCTGTCCGCTACGAATAAATGTGGTAAGCCGTGGTGATTAATATAAGTTAGAAGTGTTTTAACGATATTTATGCTACAAGCTCCTTCTACTGGGTATGCTTGAGCGTATTTGGAAAAAGAATCAACAAGAGTTACAAATTTCTGTTTTTCGACTGAGAATACGTCGGCATGTACAATTTCGAAGGGTTTCGTGGGAGTAGGCGTGATCATAAATTTAGGTTTAATCGGATTTCGATCATATTTATTAATTTGGCAAATATCGCATTGATTTATGTAGTCTTGTATGTCCTCTTTAAGTTTCGGCCAATAATAGGTTAGTCTAATACGGGTTTCGGTTTCAAGCGTGCCACGGTGATTTGTCTTACTTTCGTGGTATTTTTGGATGATTTCTTTCCGTTCGTCCTTAGAAGTTACATCTCGTAGTAAAGTATTACACTTAACTAGGTCAAAAGAAGAGTTTAAGAATGATTGTCGTAGTATTTCGCAGACTTCTTGGTATTTGTCGTTATTCTCGAAGTAAATAGCATGTTTAGTTTTTGGTGGTACGTAATCTTTAAAGAAATTGACAACGTTGGACTCGAATTTATCAAGTCCGATGGAAACAGTTAATCTTTTTTTATTCGGAAAAGGTTTTTTTATTTTTGGTATGGTGATACCGTAAAGTATTGTTTTAAATATTATTTGGTTGGCATAGTAATTTAATGGTTTTTCTGATATTGGAATAGTTAGTATGGGTTCTTCTTGATTTGAGTGGTTGGTTTCGTTGTCGTGAGTTTGGTTAGCGGTTTCTTCTTGTCGTTCGTCATCTCCTGGGTCTGCGATTGTGCTGTTTTGGTTGTTATAAAGAGAAGCGTCATCAACTTGACTTTCTTCCTCATGTGCTGACATTTCGGCATTGAAATCTCGTATATATTTTTGTAGGGGTGTCATTTCCTTCGTGTTAATTTCGATACGGGACAACGCATCGGCGTTGGTGTTCTTCTTTCCCTTTTTATAGCATATATCATAATCGAATTCTTCGAGCCTAAGCCGCCATCTCACTAGTTTGCTGTTTGGTTCTTTTAGGGAGAACAACCACTGGAGTGGTTTATGGTCGGTCAAGATCTTAAATTTTCGGCCAAACAGGTAGGGCCTGAAGTATTTGGTCGCCCATACTATTGCAAGTGTTTCTTTTTCAATGGTTGAATAGTTTGTTTCAGAGTCGTTGAGGGTGCGAGATGCGTAAGCTATAGGTTTGTCGCTTCCGATGGGCCCTTGAGATAAAATGGCGCCTACGGCATAGTTGCTAGCATCGGTTGTAAGGTTGAATGGTTTCGAGAAATCCGGGTACTGTAGGAGAGGTTCATTTATTAATAAATTTTTACAAATCTCGAAACATTCGATAAAGTCCGGGGTGTGTTCTATTTTTGAATCCTTCTTCAAACAAAGAGTAAGCGGTTTGGTAATTTTGGCGAAGTCCTTGATGAACTTTCTGTAGTAGCCAAGTAGTCCAAGGAAGCCTTTTATCTCTTTGGTTGTTCTGGGAATCGGATATTTCAATATCGCCTTTATTTTCTCGGGATTCGGTTTTATACCCTCTGGCGTCACGATGTGGCCTAAAAATGCTACTTGTTTTTGCAAAAACTCGGACTTATCCAGCTGTATTTTAAGGTTGGACTCTCTTAATCTTTGGAAAACTTTGTTTAAATTTAAAATATGTTCAGCTAAAGATGTTGAGTATACGATGATGTCATCCATGTATACGAGACATATATCGTTTTGAAGTCCTTTCAAAACGTTGTCCATCACCCTTTGGAAAGTGGCTGGAGCGTTCTTCAACCCAAATGGCATTCTTGTGTATTCGAAATGCCCGTTTTCCACGTTAAACGCCGTTTTTGGAATATCTTCTGGGGCCATTTCTATCTGGTGGAAGCCGCTTGCGAGGTCCAGCGTGGTGAAGTATTGGCATTTGCCAAGTTTGTCGAGGATATCTGTGATATTTGGTATTGGATATCGATCGTCTATGGTTTTTTCGTTAATCTTCCTGTAGTCGACCACGATGCGCCATTTAACTTTTCCCGAGGCGTCCGGTTTTTTCGGCACTATCCATATCGGTGATGACCATGGCGAGTTGCTGGGTCTTAAAATACCTTGGTCCAACATAGAAGAAATTTGTTTGTTTACCTCTATTTTGTGGACATAAGGGTACCTGTATGATCTCGTGTAAACAGGAAGTTCGTCCTTCGTTTTTATTTGATGTTTTACCTGATTTGTGAAACTTAAGGGTGAATTTTCTTGATGAAATATATCTGAATACTTTTGGCATAGTTTTAATATCTGCGTCATTTCCTCACTATTCATATGATCTGTGCGAATTAGTTGGTGAATTTGTACATCTTGTGTGTCTAGGGGTAGAATGTCAGCTGAATAAAGGTAGAAATTTTCTAAGTCAATGCATGATGTTTTTATGGGTTCTTTTAAAGATATTTGAAGTTCGTGTTCGCTGTCATTAATCAATTCTGCGTACGCGAAATTATTGTTAGCGTGTGTCAAGGTTTCATTGATTTTTGCGCCTTGCACATTTTGCGTGGGTATAATTACAGTGCCATTTTTGTCAACGGGAAGTTTAACTTTAGTTATAGTGTTTGGATCTAGGGTTATTGAATAAATTTGAGGTTTTTGGGCTTCATAATATCTGATAGGCAGAGTTGAATGTTCCGTAATTAGTTTTGATTGGGGAAAACTGATATGAGCATTTAGTAATTTTAGATTATCTAGGCCTATTAGACCATCAAAGACATCATGAAATTTAAAAAGATAAAACTTTAAATTTGAGTCTGAACTAAATTCTGAAAAAGTCGGAATGTTAACACAATATTCTTGCGAATGATTTTGAAATATGGAAGTGACTACAAATGGTTCATGTATTAGTTTATCTTTGTAATATTTAAATCCTGTTTGGGGGTTTAAAAATGATTTGGTAGCACCGGTATCGATCAAAAGTTTTAAGGGTGGATTTTTTATTTCGATATACGGAAGTTCTCTTTTATTGGTGTACATATGTAGTTCAACTATGTCTCGTTGTTCGGGTACGGATCGTAGGAAAAATTTTCATTTTGTTCATCTTGTGTGTTTTCAATATTTTCTGACGGTATTTCTTGAGTGTAGTCGTAACCATATGCTTCTTGTTCATATTCTTCAGGGTATTCGTCTTCTACGGTTGGTGTTTCTTGTTCTATGTTAAAAAGTTGTTCGGTACCAAATTTTTGTCCTTGTGGTTGTTGATTTCGGACAGGATTTTGTTGAGTGAATGTTCTAGGCAAAGTTAGCCTTGATGTTGTGCTCATCGGTGTGGGCCGTGGTAGTTGTTGAGATGTGTTAGGGTTTGGTTTCCATACATTCATCGGTTTTCCAAATACTTGTTGATTTGTTGGAAATCGTGGTTGTTGGAAATTCATGCGGGGTCTGACATGTATGGGTCCTTGAGGGAATCTTTATTGATTTTGATTTTGGAAGTAATTGACACGGGGTTGTTGTGCAAAGTTCTGTTGGTGAAATCTTGGCGTGAAGTTGTGCTGTGGTTGTGGTCTCGGAATTTCTGAAATAGGTCTTCCGGATGGTACATTTTGTGTGCTAAGATGACTTCTCTGTAGATACCTAATATTAAGTTCTTCTTGAATAAATTGTATTGCTTTTGCTAAATCTTTTGGTCTCATAGCGCGTATTACTGATCCGATAGGTTCGCGAAGTCCGGCTAGAAATGTTGTTAGGGCTTGTTGTTTAAAAAAGTCCCTTTTACTTGTTGTTATTACATCATTACTGTTATGAAGATCGACGTAATTATTAATTGTATTTAATAGTCCCATTACCCTCTCATAAAATTGCATAGGAGTGTCGTTTGGTAACTGCTTTAAATTTACAAGGTCTCTAGTCAATGAATTTTCGTCACGTTGGTCTCCGAAATTTTGAATAAGCGTCTTTTTTATTTTATCAAAGTCATTGCAACCATAAATTGAAACGACCTCTTTTGCACGACCTCTTAATTTACTGATAATTCCTTGTAAAATTAAAACATTTTGTATACAACCGATATTTTCTGGTCTTGGGTCAAAATAATGATTTAATAGTGTTACCGAAACTTTAATAAAATCGTACAATTCATTAGGATTGCCGTCGAAAGGGGGCAAAATGCATAGAGTTTTTACGTCAAAAACTGGCGGTGCCATTTCAGATAAATTAGAAGCAAAAATACTTTAATTAGAACTACACTAATATAGGCAATATAATAGTAATTTTATAATAAAATAAAATTTATAAATACGTTCATAAAGGTTTGCGAGAAATAATAAAAGTAAGGTCAAACAAAAATAAACACTCAGTATATGATATTATTTAATTTATGTGTATAAAACTGTAAAGTTTTAGAAGGCTTAGAAACGTGCTTGTTAGAATACAAGATAAATTCAACGACGGAATGATAAATGTAATATAATCACTTTTGCATAATTCGCGGAAATTAATCTTAACTAACTCGTTCTAGGTAATTGTGATAATAATTTTATATGAATGATATAACAAAATATTAATTCTAATTCGGGAAATTAATACTAATAGAAAACACTTTATTGTAAAAAGGAATTAATAATTATTTATTGTAAAAAAATAGTTTAATTTTATTCAAAATTTATTTTATTTTTTTTTTTTTTTACTTTGATGCTACTAACTACTCGGTTTACCCTATTTTGCTTTAAGTATCGTGATTGACTTTAGGCAAAGGGGAGGAATAAACAATGATTGCTACTTACAGTATCAGCGATGCTCGATGCATTCTTCAACCGTTGCACTTGTCTTCACTTGGAGAATTTTAATCCCTGGGCCTTGCTCGATGCTGGTCCTGGTTGGGGCTGAATTCTTTACGTTAACGTTTGAAAACGAAAAAAGTATCACAAAAGGACTTTTCCGTAACTCCACACGACTGCGCCACTAATGTTTTCCCGTCCGGAAAACTGTTTTTTAAAAACAATTAGAAATTTTCACAAGCAAAGAACAAAAATACAAAAGTAGCAATTTATTATGACGATGTGTACAATACAAGGTAAAGTGACAAAAAGCCTGAATTAACATCTTCCGAGAGAATAAGTAACTTTAGCTTATCTCTTGCTGTGACGTTGGGATGCTGATCTCAGCTGGAAGTCAAGGGGTACTGGCATCTATAACTCGCGCGCTAACCGGAAAAAGAAACTAAAAATTTTCAATTTCAATTCAAATTTTTAAAAATTTTGATTGTCCAAATAGGCTTAAAATGTCATGAAACGTCGAGATTTTAAGTTTGAGCAAAAAAAAAAATAAATTTCTGTCTGTCGGTCTGTCTGTCTGTCTGTAACTTTTTTTTGTGCGCACGTTTACTCTGGAACCGTTTAAGATACTGACTTGAAATTTGGTACACATATGTACTTTAACGAGATCTAGAACTAGATTATATTTTCATCTTGTTCCGTCGAAGGCTTGGGGTGTAAATTGGGGTAAATTTGGGGTAAATGGGTAAATCAAGCAGGTAAGAGTCCACGAAATTGGTATTTAGTATATACAAGAGAAGCTAAGGTCTCAAAAAAAAATTTTGGCATTAGCCACCCCCATTACCACCCCCCTTAGTATATGAACAGGAACCACAAACCTCAAAATATTTTTTTTCTTCATCCACCCCCCACTACCACCCCCCTATCACCACCCCCACCCCACTACCGATGTGGGGTATCGTTTTATGGGTTTTTGGGGTAGAAGATTTCAAATATTATATTATTAAAGTTCCATAAACAATTATTTTCACATACAAAGTTTTTTCGTTGTGAGTGAGTTGGATTGAGAATCTGGATGTGGAAGTAGTGATTCCTTGGGCAGCGGTTTTTACTTTAGGTACTGTACTGAAAAGCGTATTTTTAATTTCAATTGTCAAGAGGGATAAAGAGAAATATTGGGTAAGGTAATTATTATTCTTGAGTATCGGGTTAAAACAGTTAAACAACAATTTGAAATTTTAACAATGTGATAACAACAATTAATTTTAATTTACACCTCCTTTACAAGATAACACAACAAAAATATAGAATTTGGCTAGATATAGAAATATATTATAAATTTTTAACGGTATGCTACCTTGCAAAAGTTAAGCAGAAAATGTAGTGAAATGAATTCTAAACAAATGTAATAAAATAAATGAAATAACTGATTTTCTTATAATTAGTATTATTCTGGCCAAAATTAGGAAGAATTCAATAAGGCTTACGTAACTGAAGAGCGGTGAATGGTTAGTTCCTGTAGATGGCCTACAAGTACTTTAGCTTCGGTAAGGGGCTTACAGGAAGCGCTGTTGGCCAAAACTCATGCTCGATCTGGAGTTATGCGCTTGTCCACTCTCAACGAGGATTGTATCAGGGCCACTCGATGAATCGACAAACACCAAAACAGCAGACGTTTAGTAGATGAGTCTCCTTGCAGTTGCACTTGACGGTTGGTCCAAGATATTACACAAAAAAAGAAACAATTGTTTTAGAAAACAGTTGGAAAAATGGAGGTAAAATGTAAAAATTGAGAAAAAAGAAAATACATACGTGTACCAAATTTCAAGTCAATCTCTTAAACGGTTCCAGAGTAATTGGGAGCAGAAAATAAAAGTTACAAGCCGACAGACAGAGAAACAGAATTTTTTTTTGCTCAACCTCAACAGCTCGACGTTTCATGACATCGTAAGCCTATTTGAACAATGAAAATTTTCAATTTTTTTTTTGTGTTAATCTACTTCCACTGGATTTGGAAGTAAAGTTATATATGCACGATATGGTGATATCATAAGTGAACTACTAATTATTATTATAATACTAGATAAAAACAGAAACTGTAAAGCAAAACTGAAATTTTAACGCGGATTGAGTTTGCGATAGCTGTTATATACCAAAAAAAATTTTCTGCATTCTCGGTCTACTTGGCATAAAATAGATTACCAAATTACAGTTCGGGATCTAACTCGCGGAGTTGGTCTAAGAAGAAAATAAATCATTATGGGTAAATTGGTCTTTCTGTTAGTTTTACGGAAAAATTCTATTTGGATAAAATATTGGGATAAAATATTTTGCCTATGCCAACTTTCATTACACTTGAACAAAAAAAATCCTACAAATTAAAGTAAATAGCTTCTTGTTTTTTAACACAATTTACAATTTCAACGAATTCAACTAAAAACCTATTCAAATAGTGCCCCATCTAAATTACTACATAATTCCACCGTTCTTCAAAATTCTTTGTAACTTCTTCTAATTTCTTCAAGAGGTATGGCTCTGATCACACCAGTAATTTTGTTTTTTAATCTTTCCAAATCATTGTCAAAGTCGTCGGTAAAAACTTGTTGTTTTAGTTTGCCCCAAAAGTCAAAATCAATAATTGTTAAATCCAGACTTCTTGATGGGTATGGCTGTAGTCCAAATCTACCAATCCATTTTCCCCTAAATGTATTGTTCAAATAATTCCTTATCAAAAGAGTTGAGTGTGGGCTGCAACCGTCTTGCTGATAATACATTTTTTGTCTCTTAGCCTTTTACATTTCATCAAGGAATTTTGTAAATAATTTTGCCATATCTCTAAATACGCAAATTGATTTAAATTTCCATTTAAAAAATAAGGTCCAATTATCCCGTCGTATGAAACGGCACACCAAACGTTAGTTTTTTTTTGAATATTGCTTTCTGCAATTTATTCTAAAATTTGGATTTTCATCTGACCAGTACCTATAGTTTTGTGAAGATACAACTCCGTTAGTGGTAAATGTCGCTTAGTCCGAAAAAATAATGTTGTTTTCATTTTTTTTTCCGTGAGACACTTCTCTCAAATCCACAAACAAAAGTCCAATGGTTTTCCTTCGTCGTTTGGTTCCAAAGTGTGATGAAATTAAGTCTTGTACGGAATTATCTTATTTATCTTAAATATTCTTTGCAAATGTGATTTGCTCACTCAAGTTCTGCTGCCCTACGTCTTAATTACTTTTTGCCGCTTACTCTGGCGTCGCCCAAAGCCAAACTATTGTCGCATCGTCTTCGTCCAATCTTCTCTTCTCTTTCTTTTAATTTTCAACGGTCATAGTTCTTGAAAATTTTGACGCAATACTTTTAACGGTAACGTCGCTTATGAAAATCCCTGGAACTGTTGTTCAAACTCTCTGACCAATCCTTTGTAGCTAATTTGCCCCAAACCATAACACTGCACAAGAAACATCTTTTGCTCGAGGGTAAGCATTTAGATTGCTTTATCGATTTACATCAACTAGTAATGTCAAATCTTTGACACTGTATAGCCAGTTTATAGTTTTTAATGCAAAACACATTCATGTTAAAAAGTAAAAAACTGTTTATTTTAATTTGTAGTATTTTTTTTTGTTCAAATGCAATAAAAGTTGGCATATGGCTTCAACTTTCAATGCAAAATATTTTATCCAAATAGAACTTTTCCGTAAAATTAACAGAAAGACCAGTTTTTCTACAATGATTTATTTTCTTCTCAGATTAACTCCGCGAGTTAGATCCCATTTGAACTGTAATTTGGTAAAAATCCATTTTAGGTCAAGCAGACCGAGACTGCAGAAAATGAAAGCCGTACTATTTTTTTTTTCCTTTTTGGTACATTACACCTATCGCAAACTCAATCCGAGGACACACTGTATATTTTACACATCTCAGGCGACTATCCTGTATGACTTATTTGATTAAATTAGATAGATATGAGTGAAAATGGATTTCATAATTTTTTAATTATATCTAAATTATGTAACTAAAATACGAAAATCAAGAAGTCTAACGTGATTCAAAGTGGCCTGTCCTGTATTTGATTTGAAATGTAGATACAGTTGCTAATCAGGCAGTTTCTTTCGAGTTTCTTTCGTTGTTTCTTTCACAATTAATTTTGCCTGCGTCCATTCCACTCCATGTGGCCCATTACTATTCCAAACATGTTCTGCCAGTCTGAGCTTATCGATTTGGTTAGTTTTTAATGTTGTTTTTGTGCTCATTTTACTTAACATCTATGAGTCTTGATATCTCCCCTTCGCATTTATTCACCACATATAAAATATTTCATAGAAACGGATTTTCTATGAAAACATATGTCTGTAATAAATAATCTCTAGGCAAAAAGCAGTCCCAAGTGACATTATGATAATCTTTTGAATATTGGTAATTGATATTATTTCATGACTTGGATATACTGGAGTGTGTATGGTATGAAAAATTGTAGAACTCTAAAATTCATCATATTAACGAAGTCTTTTAAAGAGTGGTGCGACAAAAACAATATGACTAAGACTGTTGATTTAGAATTTTTAAGTCCACAGAAACGAAGCAAAAATCTTACTTTTTCCATCTACAATGATTAATATTCAGATAGTCAAAAATACTAAATTTCTTGGAACAATCGTTAATAATAATTTGATTTGGTTGGACCAAATTGAGCACCTAACAAATAAATTAAACAAGTCATGTTTTCTCATTCTGTCCTTAAAGAACTCACTGACAATCGATTGTCTAGTATCAGTCTACTACGGAATTTTTTATTCGCACTTAACCTATAATATTATAGTATGGGGCTCATCACCTTTGGCAAACAGACTATTTTTAATTCAAAAGCGAGTTATTCGAATAATTTTTAACTTGAAATATTTAGACTCGTGTAGGCAAATTTTTCGCTCTAAAAATATTCTTACGCTAACCGGCATTTATCGTATGTAATATTACTAGTGCTTGGAATTTTATCGGTAAAATTTTTCCGAAAGCGTTGTTGCCTGGTAATATAATAAAGAGTGCAAATTGACAGTTTATTATCTGATTAAATCCCGACCGCTTTAG